>OY728159.1:1938035194-1940535194 GCA_963277665.1 Viscum album
CAGCCACCCTCCGTGCAGTGCGCATCCAGGAGCTTCTACAACTACAGCAGGGCAGCATGACGATCACCCAGTACTCAGCGAGATTTACCGATCTCTCACGCTATTCGACGGACATGGTATGAGACCCATTCTTCCGGGCCCGGACCTTCGAGCAGGGATTGAGGCATGAGATCAGGGCATCACTGATCTCCCTCAACATTCTGACCCAGGCAGGGGTACTAGAGCGAGCCCTTCTCATCGAGAGCTTTCTTGCTGATCCTATATTAGCAGCGAGACCTACCGCATGGCGGCACATAGCAGAGTCTTCGGCAGCTGGCAGTCGATGGATGACACATGGGTCCAGGCGGACCAGACCCTCAGGCAGATGACCTCAGGACACTGGCTCAGAGGTGCGGGGAACACAGCGCAGAGCCAGTCTTTTGAGAGGCAGATAGTGCTACGCATGCGGCGGGCATGACCACATGGCTCGTGACTTCCCGAACCGCCGTGCAGAGGAGCAACAGACGGTTGAGGGACCACCTAGGTAGAGGCATAGGGTCGACCGTGGCGGTCCTCAGGGAGTAGGAAGACGATGTAGAGGAGCTGGCTGAGCAGCAGGTGGTGGGCGACGCTTCGAGGCTCTACCACCACCACCACCACCACCAGGAGGCCCACCCCGACCTCAGGGAGCTGGCGGGCAGAGGCAGGCACAGCTTCCGGAAGCGGAGACCTACGACCACGGTGCGCCCGAGATGATTCGAGGTACTATCTATATCTACTCCACCATTATTGCAGTTCTTATAGACACAGGAGCGAGTCATTCTTTCATCGTCGCTGCCCTTGTTCAGAGCTCAGAGATTCTGACGGAGCCGTTGGCTCGATCCTTACGGCTAGAGACTCCTACGGGAGCAGACTCGATGATTACACACTGGTTCCGGCAGTGTGAGCTTACTCTAGGAGATGAGAGCTTCGATTGGGATATTCTTGTAGTGGCTTCGAGGCCTTACGACGTCATCTTGGGCATGGATTGGTTATCTACAGTCCATGCTCAGATCGACTGCATTAGGCGCAAGGTGCGATGTGTTCGTTACGGTGGGAGTATGTTCACCTTCACCGGCGAGAAGGGAGCCTTTGCAGTGCAGGATGGAATCACACAGAGGAGAGGATAGCCCATCACTCATCAGTTGGCTAGCCTCATCCTAGGATCAGTTGACGTGCGGAGTCTGAGCTTACCTGCTTGGTGGATCAGTATGTGGACGTTTTTCCCGACGACGTTCCAGGACTACCTCCTCACAGAGAGGTAGACTTTTATATTGACCTATACCCCAGGACATCCCCGATATCCACTCCATCATATCGGATAGCCTCTGCTGAGCTTCGAGAGCTACGGGTACAGTTGGAGGACTTGCAGGGCAAGGGATTCATCCGACCCAGTGTTTCACCCTGGGATTCCTCGATATTGTTCGCCAAGAAGGCGGACGGGAGCTTGCGACTTTGTGTCGATTACCATCGCCTGAACTAGGTGACCTTGAGGAACAAGTATCTGCTACTGAGGATTGAGGTCCACTTCTTGGGACACGTCATCTCTGAGGCGAAAGTTGCGGTGGATCCTGCGAAGATTGAGGCAGTACTAGCTTGGGAGCCACCCAGGAGCGTGACTGAGGTGCAGAGTTTCTAGGGACTAGCTGGGTACTACTGGAGATTTGTGGCCGAATTTTCTAGAGTTGCGACACCAATCTCCGCTTTGACGAAGAAGGGGAAACCCTTCGTGTGGTCAGACAGATGTCAGCAGAGCTTCCAGGAGCTGAGACAGAGATTGACCAGTGCACCTATGTTGAGGCTACCAGAGGAGGGAATAGGGTACGTAGTCTACTGCGATGCATCAGGGACTAGAATCGGATGTGTCATGATGTAGGAGTGGGCAATGATCGCCTATGGATTACGTCAGTTGAGGCAACATGAGCAGAAATATGCTACCCATGTCCTGGAGTTAGAAATAGTGGTCTTTATAACAACCCATACTTTACATACATTGTTAATACTTCAAAATTTAAGCACACTTATTACAACATATGACAAAACCACAAAGGACCATATAGGTATAGTGTCTTTATAAACTGGGAAACATAAACAACTGGTTCATAAATATTCTATAGTGTATCCCATTTATTTCATCATATATAGGGTCCCTTTTAGAATATTCTACTTAATATCCATCTTCCTAGCCTGGGGAAAAGAAAACATACAAAAAGGGTGAGCTCAAATGCTCAGCAAGGGAAAATAAAGGAAATAAAAATCATATCATATCTTTTTAAAAATCATAACCTGCAAAAGAGATCATAATATCTTAACATGGAATAAATCATAGAAGTGAAAATGAGATCCCCATAATCATAACATAAAACTAGAAACTTTGTGGCATGCACACATAATCATGGAAAATCATTTCTTGTTAGTCATGACTCATTGCCAAGACTATCTTAGTGGACAAAGTCCATTTCTGAACCGAGTTCACTCCTCGTTTCAGTCCTGTATCACTAAACCGAAATAACCTTCCGTTCCAGCCATGTCTATCTCATGAGATATAAATCTTTACCCAATGCATTGGAGGGAGATATAGGTCCCACCCATCTTATAATGAATCCTTTTTTATGTGTGCCACATAATCATAAATCATACATCATCGCATAACACATGTAACAAAAATGGGATTCTTGAAACATCATGACATCATAAAACAAATCATATAAGGTAAATGACTTCATAAAAATAATTCCCTCAAAACATAATCAAATCAATGTAATAATAGGGATAAAAACAGAACCCTTTATTATCTTATATGGAAAATAATTTTGATAAAACACTTGAACTCCATTCTTGAGGAAAATATCCTTTCTTCTTCAAAAACATTTTTTCCTTTCTTAACATGTCATACAAATTTAAACTAAAAGAAGTTGATTAAAAATAAACTTGAAAACTTGTAAAGGAAGCTTCTTGGAAATAATGTTTTAAAAATCCATTCAAGCCGTATAAGTTAAAAAAAACATTCTTCGTACTTTTGTCGGAAAAGTCAAAAAGTACCTCGTACGAAAAACGACAAAAGATTACTTTCATATCTTTTACTAAAAACACACCGAAGGATAAAATTGGATATAAACTATTGTAGAAGGATGGAAATAATATTACATATTGAGGGAACATTGATGTGGATGATAAAATACACCCCAGTAATTACCAAAGTAAAAACAATCTCGGATAAAAGTGAGATTGTGATATTTTCCCTTACCATAGGTCTGATTTGCTTTGTACGTGTCCGAAGCTCCTGTATAATGGTTTAAATAATGTTATTGACTAATTCTAGAATCATACATATTGATATGATATCATATATGGTCATATTCTTAGCTTCTTATTAGTAAGATTTCATTGTTACTTGTTACTCGGGTCTTTATTGCCTTTTGTTCTTATGCGAGTTTTGCCGAATAAATTCATATTCTTCTTTTAAGGTTATAGATAACTTATATCCAGAATGGTATTAGTGTAACATATATCATATTTATTCATTCAATTCATTTATATAATTACTATGTAATGATGATCATGTAGAACGAGTCACATTACATCGTGGAGACGGTATTTCGTACGTACGCACGAGCGATGATATTGTTCCCATGATCGTGGAATTGTATTTAATTGTATTTATACTATTTAAGTATCAATATAACTTTATAATAATCATATATAGTTACTCATTACACCATTATACCCATCCTTGTAAGGTGATGGGGGAAAATAGATTACACCACGGCGTGGAGACGGTATTCCGTACGTACGCACGCGCGGTGATTTCATTTTTCCGTAGGATGGATAGAAGGTGAATTAGGATTGTTTCATATTTATAATAACATATCAGTATGTAATTAATAATGATGTTATTACTTTATCATTAAACAACTAAAGAAGAAGAAGTTGAAGAAGAAAGAAATTGAAAAGATCGGTAATGGATATTACCTCTTCTTTGAAACGCCTCTTTGAATCCTCCACTTAGAGAACTAAGATTGGTCTTTGAAGAAGACCAGGACCTCTATGATTATTCTAGGGAAGTGGAGAAGGGATTTTGGCTGGGGTTGGCCGAGCTTGAGTGCTCAAATTGGTGTGAGGAGGATGGGGAGGAGGTGCCCTTTTATAAGGGAGGAGAGGGGCACCTTAGGAATATCTCAAAATATTATTTTATATTAAAGTCAAAATCGGTTTATAATGATTCCAAAGGGTCTTATTTCGAAATTAAAGTGGGGATGGGTCGAAATACTATCAAACAATAGGATTTAGACAAGTTTAGGTTATTATTTTAACCTTATCAATTAGATTTAACTCTAAGTTAAATAATTTAACTTTTACCCTGACATTTTGTTTTCTTACACTATATGGTTAATACACTTACTATTACATGCCAAAAGAACCCCAAGTTGTTTATTATTAATATATATATCCTTATCTATGTCATTTGGCCGAACCTTAGTTTTTTAGGAATAAAATAACAATTAATAATATAATATTTGATTTAAAAACTATTTCGTGTCAAGTTTGACACTATTTGATATATGATTTTTGTGAAAGTCATAACAGAATTATATGTTCGAACCAAGTTGATTAAATCAACACTAATATATCATAGTAACCTATAAAATTAGTGGAATTCATAAAAAGTCTCAAATTACATTTATTTGAGCATTTATAACATCAATTATGTTAACATTTCCTTAAAAGGGTAATTACTGCATCATCGTTGTGTCATAAATAAATTAATTTATTTAAAGTCTAAAAATTATAAATAAAATATCATTATGTATGAAATCCTTTTAGCTTTCTAATGAATATTTATAGTCGAATTTAACTTATGTATAATCCCATATTAAAAATGTTTTAGTTATTAAACTTTGATTTTAACTATTTTAACTATTCATTCAATAAAATAATATTAAATGTCATAATCTAATCCAAGTGGACCTAAATGGTCATATTATTTTCATAAGGTTGTTTTTTGTCGAATTACACTTATCCAATAGAATTAGGACATGTGTTAGGGTAATAGTAATATCATATTTACCCTTAGTTACCCTATTTACTATTAACCGCGGTAAAAAAAAAGTAAAAATTTACTATTCACCAAAAATTATTTTCATCTCATTGAACCACATTTTAGTCCTTGATATTAACCGTGTCTCTCGGATTTTCGAAATTCCATTCACAGAAGCGGTAAAATTATGTTTTATGAAAAATTCAGTTTTTTTAACTACCACTTAGTGGTTTCACTGTTCATCAAAAATTGAAAGTTTTCAGAAAAATACCAAAATTTCACCCTAGGCTAATTTCGATATTCTGAATCCAAAAATGAATTCCATTTTGAAAAATAAAATTTATAAAATTTCAAAAAGTGGTTATTACTATTCATAACGGCTAGTTTTAATAATATTTTAATAGCATATCGTTGTTTAGTGAAACTCGGTATTGCGTACGACGCAAGCTATCGAGGAAGGTCACGATTTCGTGTAAAACAAGCCAAGTAAGTGTTGTGTAGAAAAATATTCCTTTGATGATTTATATAACATAAAAGTCTCGGGTGTTACATTCTACCCCCCTTAAAATGAATTTCGCCCTCGAAATTCGTCACTTTGTAACAAACAGATGAGGATACCTCTACCTCATCATATCCTCAAGCTCCCAAGTAGCTTCTTCTAATTGGTGGTTCCTCCATAAAACTTTCACCAAGCGAGTGGTCTTGTTTCGTAGGACTTTTTCGCTACGATCTAGAATCTCAATCGGTTGTTCTTCATAAGAAAGATCTTGGTCCAGCGTTACAACTTCTGAGATGAGTACATGTGAAGGATCAGGTATGTACTTTCTCAGGAGAGATACATGGAACACATCGTGAACTTGAGAGAGATTCGGTGGAAGCGCCAGTTGGTAAGCTACCTTCCCAACACGATCCAGTATTTCGAAAGGACTGATATATCTAGGGCTCAACTTCCCCTTCTTTCCAAATCTCATAACCCTCTTCCAGGGAGATATTCGTAAGAACACTTTATCACCCACTTCAAACTCTAGGTCTTTTCTTCGGTTGTCGGCATAACTTTTCTGTCGACTCTGAGCTGCTCTTATGTGTTGTTGAATAGATCTGACCTTTTCTGGCATTTCATCAACGAGATCAGGTCCTAATAGCTTTCTTTCCCCAACTTCATCCCAGCATGTTGGAGTCCTGCATTTCTTTCCATAGAGAGATTCATAAGGAGCCATCTGAATACTGGAGTGAAAGCTATTATTATAAGAAAATTCCACCAAAGGTAGGTGTTGATCCCAACCACCTTTGAAATCCATAGAGCAAGCTCTCAACATATCTTCTTGAGTTTGAATTGTTCTCTCAGACTGACCGTCTGTCTGAGGATGATAAGCAGTGCTGAAACTCAACTCTGTATCCAGAGTATGCTGAAGACTTCGCCATAACCTCGTGGTAAATCTCGGATCCCGATCAGAGATAATAGAAAGTTGTACTCCATGCAATCTTACCACTTCCTTTACATATATCCTAGCAAGCTGATCCAGAGAGAAATACTCTCTAACAGCAATGAAATGTGCAGACTTTGTAAGACGATCAACTATGACCCAGATAGCATTATTGCCTTTGGATGTTTTAGGAAGTCCTGTGACAAAGTCCATAGTGATGTTTTCCCATTTCCATTCGGGTATGGGTAATGGTTGTAACATCCCCTTAGACTTCTGTCTCTCAGCTTTAACTTGTTGACAAACCAAGCATCGAGAGACATATTCAACAACATCTCTTTTCATTCCATCCCACCAGAAGTACTCTTTCAGGTCCCTACACATCTTCGTGCTTCCAGGATGAATAGAGAATGAAGAACTATGAGCCTCATCCAGCAGCTCCTTCTTTAATTCGGGGATGGGAGGAACACAATCCCGATTTCTGAACTTTATTATCCCATCACAATCAAGTTTGATTTCAGGAACATTTCTCACCTTCTTTTGTAACTCGACATCTTCTTTCTGTGCCTCTTTAATCTTCACATGTATAGATGGTTGAACATTCATTTGAGAAAGATAAGATTTTTCCCCTTTCATTATAATTCCAAGATCCATCCTTTGTAAATCCATAAATATTGGATCTTTTGTGATCCTCATCATGGATAAACTAGAATGGTCTTGTCGACTTAATGCATCTGCCACCTTGTTTGCTTTCCCAGGGTGGTAATGGATTGAGCAGTCATAATCCTTAATCAGCTCCAACCATCTTCTTTGACGCATATTCAGCTCCTTTTGTGTGAAAATATACTTTAAACTTTTATTATCAGTATAAATATCACACCTTTCACCATAAAGGTAATGCCTCCAAATCTTTAATGCAAAGATTACCGCAGCTAACTCCAAATCATGTGTTGGGTAATTTTGCTCATGGATTTTCAACTGTCGTGAGGCATAATCTATCACCATATCATTTTTCAAAAGAACACACCCCAATCCCTTCTTGGATGCATCACTGTAGATCACAAACCTTTCTCCACTACAGGGCAGTGTGAGCACAGGTGCACTGGATAACCTTCTTTTAAACTCCTTGAAATTCTCTTCCCATTCCTCCGTCCAAACAAACTTAACTCCTTTCCGAGTCAACTTGGTTAGTGGATTAGATAATCGTGAAAAATCTTTCACAAAACGTCGATAATATCCGGCCAAAACAAGAAAAATTCAGATCTCAGTTACTGTTGTTGGTCTCGACCATCTTTCGATAACCTCTGTTTTTGCTGGATCCACAGATATCCCCTCTTTTGAGATTATGTGACCCAAAAATGCAACTTTTTGAAGCCAAAATTCACACTTGGTAAATTTGGAAAAAAGATTCTCCTTTCTCAGGGTCTTCAATATAATTCTCAAGTGATATTCATGTTCTTCCTTGCTCTTTGAATAAACAAGAATATCATCTATAAAGACTACCAAAAATTGATCAAGATAGTCTCTAAAGACTCTATTCATTAGATCCATGAAGATAGCAGGGGCATTAGTAAGACCAAATGACATCACTATAAATTCATAGTGTCCATACCTTGTACGGAAAGCCGTCTTTGGTATATCCTCCCTTTTGACCCTTAATTGATGATACCCTGAATGAAGATCAATCTTGGAAAAGTATTGAGCTCCGTGTAGTTGGTCAAATAAGTCATCAATGCATGGGAGAGGATATTTGTTCTTGATAGTGATCTTGTTAAGTTCTCGATAATCAATACAGAGTCTCATTGATCCATCTTTCTTCTTAACAAATATAACAGGTGCTCCCCAAGGTGACACACTAGGGTGTATGAATCCCTTATCAAGATTCTATTGGAGTTGCTTCTTCAATTCCTACAACTCAATTGGGGCCATTCTATAAGGTGTCTTTGAAATAGGCAAAGCACCCGGTACGAGTTGTATTGAAAACTCAACTTCACGATTTGGTGGAAGACCCAGTAATTCCTCCGGAAAGACATCATCAAACTCCCGTACAATGGGAATATTCTTAATCGTGAGTTTCTCACCAACCATTTGAGATAAATAACCTTCATTTAGTGGAATCAAAACCCATAAAATGGAAGAAATTTCCACTGGAAGGTTATGTTCATCCTTGCATTGATAGACGATCATAGATTGATCTGGAATATGAAATGTGACTTCCCTTCTTTGGCAATTGATATGAGCTCCGTATAAAGAAATCCAATCCATACCAAGAATCACATCTAATTCCACTAAAGGAAGGATCACAAGATTTGCAGGAAGCACTTTCCCACAAACGTCAATTGGAGAAGAATTATAAACTTTTGATGTGATTGATGTGCCATTAGGTGTTGTCACAGCTAACTCAACATCTAATTGTTGAGGTAATACGGTGATACCCTTAGAAAATTCTTCAGAAATAAAGGAGTGGGTGGATCCAGAATCAAATAAAACATTTGCTACTTTAGAGTGGATGGTAAGTGTACCTTTCACCACTTCGTTATCGTACTTCACATCGCTGATAGAAATTGCATGTGACTTTCCTTTGTCTTTATCCTTAAGAGTTTGTTGACGTTGACCATCATCATCAACCCTTGGATTTGGGCATTGATTGGCATAATACCCCATCTCCTTGCACTTGAAACATTGAAGTGTAGTAGGTTCATTCTGTGTATCCCTTCCTTTGTTTGCATCATTAGACATCTTCTTCCCATTATCGTGACATTCAAATTCCCGATGACCTTCCTTTCCACATTTGAAACATTTACTTGTCCCTTTAAGACAACTCCCTCCATGTTTCTTTCCACACTTTGAGCATAAGGGAAAGATCATCTTCTTTTCAGTGTGCTCTTTAGATTTTCCTTTGAATTCCATTTTCCTCTTCTTATCAAACCCATATGACTGATGGGTTACTCTAATCTCCATCTCGACTTTGAGAGCACATCGAACGATTTCCTCGTAGCTATTGAAGTCCCTTATGGCTAACGCCCTATGAAGACTTGGTTTTAAGCCACTAAAGAATCGATCGATCTTACTCTCAGGTTGGATAATAATACCAGAAGCCTACCTTGCAAGTCTTGTAAAATTTGCTTCATAGGTACCAACAGATTCATCATCCCTTTGCTTCAGTTCAAGAAACTATTTCTCCATCTTTGTTCGGATAATACGAGGGAAGTACTTATTGAAAAATAAGTTCTTGAACTCATCCCATTCCATGGACTCAATTTCATCCCTTTGCCTCGTATTCTTAATAAGATTCCACCATTGATCAACATCTCCTTCCAAACGATACACTACTAGGATGACTTTATCATGTTCAGAACATTGAAGAACTGAAAATATCTTTTCAGTAGTACTAATCCATTGTTCAGAAACTAATGGATCAGTAGACCCGCTGAAAGAAGGTGGACGCTGCCTCATGAAGGATTCAACAGAATTTTGCTTCTTCCTTTGCTCGTTTGGAAGTCCTGCATGATTCATAGCTTGAGAAAGTTGTGTGAGCATGGCTACAAGATTTTTCATTCCAGCTCCCATATCGTTTGGTTTCTCAGGGGGACAATCATTGCATTGCCCATCACATTCCGCATTAACACGGTTCCTTCGGGTTCCAGCCATTGACTAAAACCAAGAAGAATAGTGTGAGCAACACTAATTATAATAGGAAAACCATATAATTCAAGAATAAAATTTTCATGCTTAAGGTATTATCCTAGGTTATTCATGGCCATTTCTAAAACACTAAGATTGTGTTTTATGTTTAGACTTATCCTTAGGGTTCTTACTAAGGCTTTCACATCCTAGTTTCCAAAGGTTGACTATACCTTTCCTCTGATACCAACTATAACGACCCATACTTTACATACATTGTTAATACTTCAAAATTGAAGCACACTTATTACAACATATGACAAAACCACAAAGGACTGTATAGGTATAGTGTCTTTAGAAACTGGGAAACATAAACAACTGGTTCATAAATCTTCTACAATGTCTCCCATTTATTTCATCATATCTAGGGTCCCTTTTAGCATATTCTACTTAATATCCATCTTCCTGACCTGGGGAAAAGAAAACATACAAAAAAGGGCGAGCTCAAATGCTCATCAAGGGAAAATAAAGGAAATAAAAATCATATCATATCTTTTTGAAAATCATAACCTGAAAAAGAGATCATAATATCATAACATGGAATAAATCATAGAAGTGAAAATGAGATCCCCATAATCATAACATAAAACTTGAAACTTTGTGGCACGCACACATAATCATGGAGAATCATTTCTTGTTAGTCACGACTCATTGCCAAGACTATCTTAGTGGACAAAGTCCATTTCTGAACCGAGTTCACTCCTCGTTTCAGTCCTGTATCACTGAACCGAAATAACCTTCCGTTCCAGCCATGTCTATCTCATGAGATATAAATCTTTACCCAATGCATTGGAGGGAGATATAGGTCCCACCCATCTTATAATGAATCCTTTCTTATGTGTGCCACATAATCATAAATCATACATCATCGCATAACACATGTAACAAAAATGGGATTCTTAAAACATCATGACATCATAAAACAAATCATATAAGGTAAATGACTTCATAAAAATAATTCCCTGAAAACATAATAAAATCAATGTAATAATAGGGATAAAAACAGAACCCTTTATTATCTTAGATGGAAAATAATTTTGATAAAACACTTGAACTCCATTCTTGAGGAAAATATCCTTTCTTCTTCAAAAACATTTTTCCTTTCTTAACATGTCATAAAAATTTAAACTAAAAGAAGTTGATTAAAAATAAACTTGAAAACTTGTAAAGTAAGCTTCTTGGAAATAATGTTTTAAAAATCCATTCATACCGTATAAGTTAAAAAAAAACATTCTTCGTACTTTTGTCGGAAAAGTCAAAAAGTACCTCGTACGAAAAACGACAAAATATTCCTTTCATATCTTTTACTAAAAACACACCGAAGGGTAAAATTAGATATAAAATATTGTAGAAGGATGGAAATAATATTACATATTGAGGTAACATGGATGTGGATGATAAAATAAACCCCAGTAATTACCAAAGTAAAAACAATCTCGGATAAAAGTGAGATTGTGATATTTTCCCTTACCTTAGGTCCGATTTGCTTTGTACGTGTCTGAAGCTCCTGTATAATGGTTTAAATAATGTTATTGACTTATTCCAGAATCATACATATTGATATGATATCATATATGGTCATATTTTGAGCTTCTTATTAGTAATATTTCATTGTTACTTGTTACTCGGGTCTTTATTGCCTTTTGTTCTTATGCGAGTTTTGCCGAATAAATTCTTATTCTTCTTTTAAGGTTATAGATACCTTATATCCAGAATGGTATTAGTGTAACATATATCATATTTATTCATTCAATTCATTTATATAATTACTATGTAATGATGATCATGTAGAACGAGTCGCATCACATCGTGGAGACGGTATTCCGTACGTACGCACGAGCGATGATATTGTTCCCATGATCATGGAATTGTATTTAAGTGTATTTATACTATTTCAGTATCAATATCACTTTATAATAATCATATATAGTTACTCATTACACCATTATACCCATACTTGTAAGGTGATGGTGGAAAATAGATTACACCACGGCGTGGAGACGGTATTCCGTACGTACACACGCGCGGTGATTTCATTTTTCCATAGGATGGATAGAAGGTGAATTAGGGATGTTTAATATTTATAATAAAATATCAGTATGTAATTAATACTGATGTTATTACTTTATCATGAAACAACTAAAGAAGAAGAAGTTGAAGAAGAAAGAAATTGAAAAGATCAGTAATGGATATTACCTCTTCTTTGAAACGCCTATTTGAATCCTCCACTTAGGGAACTAAGATTGGTCTTTGAAGAATACCAGGATATCTAAGATTATTCTAGGGAAGTGGAGATGGGATTTTGGCAGGGTTTGGCCGAGCTTGAGTGCTCACATTGGTGTGAGGAGGAGGGGGAGGAGGTGCCCTTTTATAAGGGAGGAGAGGGGCACCTTAGGAATATCTCAAAATATTATTTTATATTAAAGTCAAAATCGGTTTATAATGGTTCCAAAGGGTCTTATTTCGAAGGTAAAGTGGGGATGGGTCGAAATAATATCAACCAATAGGATCTAGATAAGTTTAGGTTATTATTTTAACCTTATCAATTAGATTTAACTCTAAGTTAAATAATTTAACTTTTACCGTGACTTTTTGTTTTCTTACACTATATGGTTAATACACTTACTATAACATGCCAAAAGAACCCCAAGTTGTTTATTATTAATATATATATCCTTATATAAGTCATTTGGCCGAACCTTAGATTTTTAGGAATAAAATAACAATTAATATTATAATATTTGATTTAAAAACTATTTTGTGTCAATTTTGACACTATTTGATATATGATTTTTGTGAAAGTCATAACAGAATTATATGTTCGAACCAAGTTAATTAAATCAACACTAATATATCATAGTAACCTATAAAATTAGTGGAATTCATAAAAAGTCTCAAATTACATTTATTTGAGCATTTATAACATCAATTATGTTAACATTTCCTTAAAAGGGTAATTACTGCATCATTGTTGTGTCATAAATAAATTAATTTATTTAAAGTATAAAAATTATAAATAAAATATCATTATTTAGGAAATCTTTTTATCTTTCTAATGAATATTTATAGTCGAATTTATCTTATGTATAACCCAATATTAAAAATGTTTTAGTTATTAAACTTTGATTTTAACTATTTTAACTATTCATTCAATAAAATAATATTAAATGTCATAATCTAATCCAAGTGGACCTAAATGGTCATATTATATTCATAAGGTTGTTTTTGGTCGAATTACACTTATCCAATAGAATTAGGACATGTGTTAGGGTAATAGTAATATCATATTTACCCTTAGTTACCCTATTTACTATTAACCGCGGTAAAAAAAAGTAAAAAGTTACTATTCACCAAAAATTATTTTCATCTCATTGAACCACATTTTAGTCCTTGATATTAACCGTGTCTCTCAGATTTTCTAAATTCCATTCACAAAAGTGGTAAAATTATGTTTTATGAAAAATTCAGTTTTTTTAACTACCACTTAGTGGTTTCACTATTCATCAAAAATTGAAAGTTTTCAGAAAAATACCAAAATTTCACCCTAGGCTAATTTCGATATTCTAAATCCAAAAATGAAGTCCATTTTGAAAAATAAAATTTAAAAAATTTCAAAAAGTGGTTATTACTATTCATAACGTCTAGTTTTAATAATATTTTAATAGCATATCGTTGTTTAGTGAAACTCGGTATTGCGTACGACGCAAGCTATCGAGGAAGGTCGCGATTTCGTGTAAAACAAGCCAAGAAAGTGTTGTGTAGAAAAAGATTCCTTTGATGATTTATATAACATAAAAGTCTCGGGTGTTACAGTCTTCGCTCTGAAGATGTGGCGACACTATCTGATGGGCGAGCGCTTTACAGTCTATTATGACCACCAGAGTCTTAGGTACATCTTCTCGCAGAAGGACCTGAACCTGAGACAGCGGCTATGGCTCAAGTTCCTCCAAGACTATGACTTTGAGATAGTCTATACTCCTGGAAAGGGAAACGTAGTAGCCGATGCTCTCAGCAGGAGGACGGGCATTCAACTACTTCAGGAGGCGACAAAGCAACTAGCCGCTTTGCAGATATCCTTCATGGATAGTGATGGAGCATCTTTTCTACAGTCACTCATAGTCACTCCTCCACTTCTACAACGGGTCAGAGAGGCACAACGCGAGGACATTCATTGTGAGACACGGTGTGCACAGATATCCTCAAGACAGACACCTGATGGATTCTCTGTGGGAGGTGAGCACATCATCGTTTTCAGAGGATGTACCATGGTACCAGTTTCTTTACAGGAGGAGGTGCTGAGGGAGTTTCACACTTCCCCTTTAGCGGTACATCCATGAGTGGCGAAGATGTACCAGGACCTCAGACGACGGCACTGGTGGCCGGGTATAAAGAAGGTTGTAGTAGAGTTCGTTTCTCGATGCCTCACCTGCCAGAAGGTGAAAGCAAAGCACCAGGTACCAGCAGGCTTGGTAAAACCCTTGGAGGTCCCGGAGTGGAAGTGGGATGGGATATCTATGGACTTCGTGACTAGACTTCCACGCACTTCCACAGGTCACGACTCCATTTGGGTGATTTTCAACCGACTCACCAAGTCAGACCACTTCTTACCCATTAGAGAGCAGGTCTCAGTGGAGAGCTTGGGACGCCTCTAAGTTCAGGAGATCGTACGACTTCATGGTGTGCCATCATCTATCATCTCCGATCGAGATGCATGCTTTACATTCCGGCTATGGAAGGGGTTTCAGGAGGCATTCGGGATGCAGCTACGTCTTAGCACCGCCTTTCACCCTCATACTGATGGTCAGACGAAGAGGACCATTCAGACTCTCGAGGAAATGCTCCATGCATGTGTCCTCGACTTTAGTCGTAGCTGGGAGGACCACCTACCCTTGGCGGAGTTCACGTACAACAATAGATACCACTCCACCATCGGGATGACACCATACGAGGCATTGTACGACCAACCTTGCAGATCACCTCTGTGCTGGACAGACCCTGGGGAGTAAGCACTTGTGCGACCGGAGATGGTCCAGGCCATGACAGAGAAGGTCCAGGTCATCCAGGAGCGGATGAGGACAGCTCAGAGACGGCAGAAATCTTATGCTGATAGGAGGCGGAGACCACTAGAGTTCGAGGATGGCGACCACGTCTTTTTATGGGTCTCACCTTGACGTGGATTACAGAGATTTGGCTGAGGTGATAAGTTGTCTCCGTGCTTCATCGGACCATTCCAGGTCCTCAGCAGGATTGGCGAGGTGACTTATCACCTGGCTCTACCACCTCAGTTGCACCGGGTGCACGACGTCTTCCACGTATCTCAGCTGAGGAGATACGTGCACGAGCCGACACATATCATTGACCATGGGGAGCTAGAAATTGATGATGAGGAGACTTTTGCGGAGGTCCCAGTGGAGATCGAGGATTGACAGGAGTAGTTCCTACGTGGACAGTCGATTCCTCTAGTGCATATCAGATGGCATCACATGAACCTCCAAGAGAGAACTTGGGAGCGGGAGGCTCAGATGCATGCACAATACCCACATTTGTTTCCCTAATTTATGATGTATCTTTACGGGGACGTAAAGCCCTGAGGTGGGAGTAATGTAAAGACCCATAAAATTCAAGGGAATTTTTTTTCTTAATTTTCTTTGGGATTTTACAAGAACGCAGTTTCTGACGGCACCTGATTCTGAGGCCCGGTATGCCCAAAATCATTTTCCGAAGTTTAGCTCGGGTACGTTCAGTGAACGAACGAGCGGGTTTTCCTAACTTTTTAACTAGTGCTCGGAATCAAATTCAGAGGGCACCAATGGAATTGCAGCACCGATAATTTCTTAGGAACACCTTTTCCGGAGTTGCGTTTGCTCAGGTGTGGTTATTAAAATTTTGGGTTAAGTAAAGAATAAAATAAAATGGTGCAACCAATTTTTTTTTTTTTAAAGTAGTTTAAACTAAGATAAGTGGTTGGAGTGGGACCCACTATATCCTAATCCACTAATTAGGATATTTTTGGGGTGGGGCCCACACGATCCCCACCTATTCAACTTCATCAAACCCCCTCTTTTAATTAGGTAACGCACCCGCACCCCCCTTTAATTGAAAGGTCAACTCATTAATTGATTAACTTTTTCAAAGTAATTAATTCTTGAATTCAATTCAAATTTTTTGAATTTTAAGTTGCCTTGTGTGTTAATTAAATAAGACAAGGTCTTATTTCATTAAGTTGTTGTTTTGGTTGTATGAGAGGATTTTGGGAGAGGATTTTATCTAACTCTTGAATAACATCTTCTTCCTCGTCGAAGAACACGAAGAACACCGAGCCTTCGACGAAGAACTCCGTCACCACAAAGGGGAGTTCATCGTACCATCTTCTTCCCCCTCCGCAGCTGGTGAGAGATGCCATCATCAGAGATCAACGACGCGACACCGACGATCCTCCTTCCGCGACGCTTACAGAGTCTCCTTCCTCGACGTCCCTTTCAGCGACAAACCTCATTCGATGACAATGCTTGAGGCAGGGGATTTATTGTTTTTGTTCGTGAATACTTCCATTGCCGTTCTTAGTTTTCAAATTGGACCGCCTGTTATCACAATAACGGGAGGAGGTCGGACCGCATGAACATGGTCGACTCCCCTCCCCCTTGATGCTTGATTTTGTTGCGGCACGAGCAAGGCAGCGCAGTGCTGTTGCACCGCACAGAAATAATAAAGAATGGGCGGAAGAGCGTGGCGCTGTCGCGCTGCGCCGTTGAAGTCGAACAAAGCCGCGGCGCCATTGCGCCGCACTGGAGAACCTCAAAGAGGCCGTGGCCGGAGCGGGGCCACGATGGAGGGGGCGCCGCGCCGGTCGGACCAAGGCCGCGACCTTTGGCCGCGGCGGAGCAAGAAGCCGCGGCCGGCTTCCGGCCGCCAGCACCGGAGCAGGAGAGCGGGACCCCCATGGTCCCGCGGCAGCAGCAACCGGCCGGCTGGACCGGGCCGGACGGCTTCCAAGAAGCCGGGGGTCGTAACCCACGGCTGGCCGAAGGAGCGGCCCCCCACATGGGGGCCGCAGTTACACGAACATGGGGGCAGTAACCCCCCCTTCCGCTCGGCCGTTTCGGCCGAGCCGCCTGACCATGCTGGCCAGGCCGGGCCGGGCCGCACCCTAATGGGCCCAACCCAGACTCGGGTCGGGTCGACCAGGTTCGGGCCGACCCAGGGGGTATCGGGCCGGGTCGGACCGGCTCCGAACCCCCTATTTTCGGACCTCTTTCAGTCTTTTGACCATAACTTGGGCTACAGACCTCTGATCGACGCACCGTCAGCTGTGATGTGATACTTGGATCGAGAAGGTCGTTTCAGTATATTAAACTCATGGTTTTAGAGAACTTTGGGTTTGGACGGGTTGGTTTGAACACGAAACCAATCTGGCCCTTGGAGCGAAAACACTTATAACTTGAGTTCCGGACGTCCGATTGACGTGCCGTCGACTTTGATGGATTCCTCCTAGTGAGAAGGACCTTTTGGCTTACTCCGCTCGAGGTTTGGATACAGTTGGAGTACGGTCGGGTTGGTTTTGACTTAAAAACTAACCGGGCCCCTGGGACGAAAAAGCCAATAACTCTCTGACCGGGCGTCTGATTGACGCGCCGTCTGTGACGTTGAGTTACTGTTGACGATACAGAACTTTTGGATACATCAACTCAGGACTTTGTGTCAGTTGATGTATCAGCCCCTCGGCTCATGGAGCGGACCCCCCCCCCCCAAACGAGCTTGCTGTGTACGAGAACCCTAGAGCTGGCTGCGACTGCGACGACGATGAAGACAATACGGGAATCCTCCGTGGGTTCGACAATGACGACTACACCACTCAGCGATCCTCTGTGGATTAATGCTTACCAATCCTGTGTGGATCAGATCCTGTGTGGGTCAGCGCTCAGCGGTCCTGTGTGGGCCAGCGCATACCGATCCTCTGTGGGTCAGATCCTCTGTGGGTCATTGCGGGGGTTAGTTACCTATCGATCCTGTGTGGGTCATTGCAGGGGTTAGTACCTATCGATCCTGTGTGGGTCCGATGGCTTAGATGAATCAGTGGCTACATCTGATCATCTCTATCGTCTTACGAAAAAGTATACCTGTTTGAGCTGAGTCTTTACTTTCAATCTTTATCTTCGATAAGATTGACTTGATATCTTGTGTGGATTACGTTATGCTTCCTGTGTGGATTGGGTTATGTTTTCCTGTGTGGACTGGGTTGTACTTGGGCTCGAATGTTGAAGCCGAACCAGAATTGATGACTTAGGTATATGTATGGGCATATACCTAAGTAGTGTCATATGTTACTTCGTGATTGTATCTTTCCTTTGTGGATTATCCTTTGTGGATTTTGGGAGACCTTCGGGGGTCTTGGGGTCCCTACTGAGTAGCTTATACTCACCCCTGCATGGGCTATACCCGCACTACGTTGTATTGGATGCAGACGAAGGACAATGATGATCGTGATTGAGGATTATGGAGCGAGACGCTACTTGGAGGTGGAACACTGGGCGGGACGTACACGGAGTGGACGCCTGGACCCGTGGAGCTGTGGAGACTATCTGTACCCACCCTTCAGGTGGGACTTCCAGTGGACGGCTTGACGTTGTGGCTTACTTTTCAGTTGTTGTACTTTCTTTCCAGTTATACTTTATATTTAGTTTGGGTTTGTATTCTGGCCCACTTACTTTTCTGCACTCACTATTGTACCCAGTTTTGCTTAGTGTTTACTTCTGCTTGCTTACTCTGTGGTGTTTGTTTACTTTACAAGGCAATGCCTTCCTCTTTTGTCGGGATTTACGCCTTGGTGCTAGTTGCCAGCCCTTGGCCTATGGGAGGCGGGCTTGGGGTAGTCATAGAACGAGCCCCGAGGATAGGTCGTGACAAATTATACTAGTTTTTATCTCCATTTAAGAAATCTATGCAACCAACAATAGTTTACATGAACATATCTAGTTTTTATTAGAGAGATTATAAGTCATCCGCTACTGAGAGTCCATCATCTTCCATTTTTTAACCATAGGAGGATAAAGAGGATAATCCTTGAAATGATTAAATACATATATTTATTCTATAAAGTATATCCCTTTTACTCTTGATTTTGAAACATTTTGTGAGCCACCGACATGGTCATGGTTTTTTAAATTCTATTTCTTGATTTTGGTTGACTCGTTCTCCCAATCCATATTGTTTCACTCATAGTATGGATGAAACAAATCCATGGATCAGAAATAAACATAGTAGATAGAAGGAACACCATCACATAACATAGTGTAAGTGTAAAATTTCCATTGGGTAAGGTTTACTAATATATCCTATTCATGTGGAAAATACCTACCATATATTTTATTCATTTAGAATCTTTTTCATAATTTACTGCAATTCAAATAGTGGCATATTGAATGCTTATTATAATCATTAATGTAGCCAAATACCACTAGAAAAATACTTCAACAACATTATGAAGTTCAAGAATTATAGTTCATTAATCAATTAAGATACCAAATGGAGTGCACTCATGGATTTTGGGGACCAACATAATATTTATAAAACCCAAACCTATAAATAATGGTAATCACTGATCAATATTTTATAAGGTTACCATTATTGGAAGAACATAAGGAAAATCATATGGTAAATGATATTGGAATATGATTGAAGAAAATTTAAGTTTTTATCTATGTGGAGTGATCATGATACTCATTTTCTACATGGAATTACAAAAAGGGAGATTAGATACTTAAGGAAGATCATATTAACAATATATGGGGCAAAAATGGGAATTTGAATATTGAGTATTGCAAGATGGATACAGATATTATAAAAATCAAAGATCTAGTCAGTCATATCATTCCATCTTCACCATTCAACCAGTCACCTATTCCAAACACTAACCTATTTCTAGTCTAATGAGGTGAATCTTCCCTAAGAGAGTAGTGGATATGGAGATCATCAATATGGTTGTCTTATTTATTCATATGTTTTTCATTGAATTCAATTTTAATGGATAAATACTCTTGTGGGATATGAGTGGTATATGATGTAATTTTGTGATATATGGTTTTTATCCCCATATCAATGATTATTCATCATTTAAAAACTATTTAATTAATTATTTGGAAATGGTTAATTGATAAGAGGTTTATTGTGCTAAAATGAGTGTAAGAAACACAATCCAAGAACTAAAGTAGTGATCACTAATCCCTAAGGAATTATATTTCAAGTGGATTAAGGATAAATTAATCATAAAAATGAATTTATCTTGTCCTTATATAAATTTAGAGAAATCTCAAAGAGACTCATGGTTCTAGTCATAAGTGTGTTGAATCCATGAGAGTTGGGTTTATGGTGTAGTTGATGTTACTAATCATTTTCTATTGGAAATTACATTGAAATACATCAGGATGTTTATCAATAACCAAATCTTAACACAATAATCAAACATTGGTAAAACTACATGTTTCTGATAGTTCTAATATATAGATAATACCACAACCACACTCACACATAAATACTATGAACACTAAAAAAATCATTTAATTTATTTTTATTTCACACAAAATACACACCAATTACATTGATTCACCATTCACTCATTAAACTTAAGAGAATTTTTTGGTCAACCATTTATTCCTTCATTTGACCTGGTTACTCACAAGTAGACACATATTTTTTCCCTAATATATTTTAATTAAGTAGAGAAGGACATTTTTTAATTTTTGAACAAACATCTTCATGATATGTGAGAATATGGCATTGGAACCGATTCTAACACATAAGAAACACCTTATTCACATCTAATGGGTTAGAAATTATTCT
This sequence comes from Viscum album, assembly GCA_963277665.1. NCBI lineage: Eukaryota > Viridiplantae > Streptophyta > Magnoliopsida > Santalales > Viscaceae > Viscum > Viscum album. The sequence continues at coordinate 1,938,056,192 of OY728159.1, forward strand.
TTCCCATCAATTTCAATGTCACCATAATCACATTTTTGATCAATTTTTTGAATATGGATAGTATTATATTCAAATTGATGAGCTGAAATTTCTTGATAATAAAAGGTTTCATTCATTACATAGCCATGAAGATCATCATAACTATGTTAGATGTTAATTCAAAAAAGGTAAATCTTTGACCATTCAGTAATGGGGAATTGCTTTTTCATTTATAAAGAACATTATTACAAGAATGAAACTAGTAATTATGTAATAGAAATGAAAAATGACTTATATAATACTTAATATCTACACTAATAGAGCTTATTCCTTAACCATAATGGATAAAGACTTTATTACACCTTGCATCAATGCAATATTGTTTAAGAAGTACATTATTTAATATATTTTGAAGAAACTGTGGTCTTTATCATATGAACCTAAACTGTATGGAATCCAATTTCTCAATATAATAATTTAAACTTCATGGTGTATCATCCTTATCACATGACATTAAAAACCATGGTACATTATAAATCCAACCTCACCCTTAAATAAATTTGAGAGTTCTATTTCATATGTCCTAGTTTTCCTAAATAAGACTTTAAAAATGTAATATTCTAAGTTTATGTTTTCTCTAATCCACAATATAGTATCAGTATAATAAAATAACCCTATATAAAAGAAGTATTAGTTGATTGGTTAATTATATTATAGGATTCATTGGGACACAAGATTCCCTAACCTAGGACCTTCGTAAAATCTCACCACCATAATTTTCTTCTGTATTCTAGTCCCACAATACCTTATTATTTCATTTCAATTTCACTATTTTTTAAGGATTCCTCCACATGTAAAACCAAATAAATGTTGTTATAGAATATTCAGATAAAAAATTTATTGAACCCAATATGAAACCCTTCATCCATCAGAGATTTTGAGTCACCATGCACTCATAGATATGAAGTGGTATTGATTTCTTCCTTATTTTATTTTAATTCAATCATGATACCATGAAATATAACTTTAAAAACCAATAAATAGACCATTATTAATTAATTTTAATATCTTGGATAGGTGAAATAAGTAACCACTAAGTGGGATACTCATCAAAGCCATTGACCCCCCCTGAACTTATACTACTTATAAAATAATTTTTATAACCACAAAGCCTAGATGTGTTTTTTCCACTAAAAAAATTTCAACACTTAGAAAATAATTATTTAGTTAATGTGTATATGAATAATAGAATTATTCACATATTAAGGACCATTTTTTCCGACCTTGATAAACTAAAACTATAAGGACCATCGCATGAATGTCACGACAGTTAGGGGAATAAATCCCCTTAATTCGTCTTTGAACTACATTTGGAGTCTATCTCGGATGTGAAGTCACATGTACACCCTGAAATTAAGGAGGTGGATGAATAAATTTATCAAATCCTTACGAAAACAAAAAAGACACATTGAAGGGATCCCATCAATAATGTAAAATGTTATCACCCAATAACCATACTTACTCAGATGTCAATATATGATGTTATTGATACTTTTTTGTTCTATATCCATCCACCATAGATGAGGACCCACTTTGAGTCATCAACTGTCATGTAATAATGAGATATTATTCTATAAAGGCCACATGTGCCCCTAAAATTCCTCAACATGTACCTATGATAACACGGGGATGATTTTATTTAACCGTTCATAATAATACTTAGATTATGTTAAGGTAGACACATGGAAAATTTTGAAAAGGCACTCACCAATTAGGGAAGATAACAACCACTATATAGGTCACCTCTATTATTATATAATGAATACCCCTAAATGCCCTTCATAAATCCCTCATTTTAGTGGTATTGCCTATGATGATGACACTTCAACCCATAAAGGTCCTCCCCATGGAATAAGTTAATAAGTTAGAGACCACAAAGTTCCTCCCCATAGTCAAACACAATTATAAAACATTGGATATCCTACCTAGATTCATAATGATGAATTTACTCCTTGTATAAATATAAACAAAACCCTTTAAGTCCCTCTTCATAGACTAACATTATTTAACAATCATATAGGTCATCCCCTTTATTCCAATTGAGATGGCCCCCAGTGAATAAATAATAAAATTGAAAACAGATCCTACATTATTCAATGAATTAGTAATTTATAGTCATAGGGGTTCTCTGTCATGTTTTCAATTAATATACATTGGGTGTATAGTTCCACCCTATCTAAAAAACAAACTAATTGGAAACCCTGAAGGTCCTCCCTATGGCGACCAATCATTAAGAAACAATAATAGACTTCCACTGAATAGCGATTAAGAATATATTTATAGAGATTTTCCCATGGTGTTTAATCATGGAGGCTATCCCTAAAATATAATAAGAATATGACATAATTTTCCTTCTTATTTTGTTCACCAATAAATTATCCACTCTAGAGATTATCCCTATGATGATTAATCTAACAAAAAATGAAGGTTCTTCCCATAATGGTAATTAATGGTAAAAAATATTGCGGTGAACCCCATGTTGCTTATTATGAAGGTCCTCCTCAGTATGAATCATTTCTTTAGCATGAATCTCAATCTCATGATACATTGGTTCAATATATTCCCTCATCTATGTGCAACTCTATAAGATAAATCCGGACACAGAATATACTCAACCATAAACTAGTTGTGATTTTTATTTATATATATGAAAATAGACGAAACATGCATCATTAGTGACTCCTCTAGATAATTCAACACTAAATATAGCTAAGGATATTGAAAATTATCCTTATCCCCATGACAGAATAATGAGGAAATTACAATTATTTTTATAGAAGGGATAACAACTATTAATAGATGATGTAGATTACTTAAATATCATATGGATAATACTATATAATTATAAAATACCTATCATGGTTTGGAGAATATCTACATCCCAATATACTACTCCTATAATCTTAGGAGTGGGATTCATGCATCATTTCTAATAAAACACCAAGCCAAAAATTCATCACTGCAAATATAGGAACTTTACTTATGATTAATATGTTAACGGCTTAAATGAATTAGATGAGTAGTTAAACTATGATGTTTAATATACCCTTTAAATGGATTAGAATCCTAAATTGGTATATTAACATGATATTCTCTATAAATAAAAATATAGTGTTTTAAATATATTACATCAAATAATATAGAAAACCTCATCCAAAATAAAAATCCATGGGCGGGGTGAATATAACTCACTACACTTCATTCAACTTTCTAGGAAGTACGGTTCTCATAGAATTCATGATTAAAATTAAATTTTCCTAGGATAGGTTTTAGGTTATATTTTTGGAAAATTTAGTTGGTTAGTTGAAAAAAATCAATGAATATATAGATCTCAAATTGATGAACTTTATAGGAATGAACCATTGATAGACTTATTTTACAAGAATTCAGAATGGTTATGTAGGAATCCTATTTTTTAATATAAATTTTATAGATAATTGAAACATATATTATCGTCAAAACCTATCATATAGAGTGAAATAATTTCACACTACACCCAACACATGCACGATTTTGATGCTGGATGGCGTAAAGGTATGTAATAGAACTACTAATGTAATATTTTTGGTATCAATGGATTGTAGGGTATGGAATTTTTTATATTCGACACCACCCCCATATCCATGAAATATGAAACAAGGTATAGGAACTAAATTATAAGAATAAAATCCACCAAAGCCCAAAATGATGGGGAATATTTACCTCTATGTCTCCATGAATATTAGTTTTCACTAGGTTGGGAGAATCTATAACAGAATAATTTCTATGGTTCCCTCTAGTAGAATTTTGTTGACTTATCCCATCTATCAGAGACCCATTCTATGTAATTTATATCAGACTCACATATAATCACCAACCATGATTTTTTTTTGTTTATGTAAACATGAGTTCCAACTGTGGTAATTGAATCCGTTAATGCTTAACATGTCTAATAAACATTCTTATAGAATCAGATCAAATAAAGACTATAATCTATCCCTTAATGGAAACTAATACGTTTATTAAGAACCATATGTTGATATATAATGGGTTTGATTCATGTTTCATGATTGAAATCAGTTAATATCATTGGTATAGACCCTATAAAAATGTTTAGTGGAATATTATACTTGTAGTGTCATCCTATACATTTCATCTCTCAATGTGTCCTTATATTATTAGTGCTAAAGCATAAGGAATTAATGAAACTCATATATTTGAGAAATCCATTGTATGGTCTTGTGTCTTTCTAGTATAGAAATATAGTGGCATAATCTATTTCCATTTGGGAACATATTACTTAGAAGTTACTCAATCATTTTATATTAAAATTTTATAGCATGACCATCCATAACCTCAGAAATTATAAATAATGTACAAATAAAAGTGTTCCATAATTCATCATGTGTGGAGAAGATTGACCTATTTCATGAAAATGTACCTCCCACAAGAGTAGTTTATGGATATATATATATATATAGATATACTCTATGATTAGCTACAAAAATCACTAAAACATCTTGAATAACATGGTAGATTTTGAGAGTTCAATGTAGTGGTGTCATAGTTGTATGTTAACCTTAAGTGATCTAAAGATAGCCTCAACACATGGAATGAAATATAGCGAGGAATAAACTATGGTGGTCACTCATGATATGATATTGGTTCCATCAATAGCTCTTGATTTGGATAAGTACAATACATTTCCTCCTCCAGGGTAGAAACACTATCACACCTATCAACACACAAAGAATGAAAAAATTGATAGAATTTTGATGTTGGGAAGAAATTTATTCCTTATAAATAGAATAATATCTTTGGGATTTTATTATTTCTCTAAAGAATAAATTGTTCACATTACTTTAGATTAAGAGGCCCAACAATGTGGGATTTAATAATTAAATTTATTTAATATAAAACCATTGGATATTAGGAACAATATCCTAAACTAATTTGTCTTCAAATACTTGTGTGAAAAAATACAAACCATTAGCTGGTAATTTTTTGATAGTTCCCTAGATTTGGAGGCTTATGTATCCAATTAAAATACCAAATAAGTAAGATAAAGGAAATAAGTACCACATTAATATACATAATACTTTTATTATTATATGAAAAGAAAATAAGTTAAATATTTACATGTTATTGTTAAGACACAACTAAATGAATGGGTCATGAATTTAAATTTACTATGTAATATTTAAGGTTAATTAATTATCTTTATAGTCTTAGAAATGTTTATTAAACTAATATTAATATACTTAATCATAGTAACATAGAACTAATATTGTACAAAATATACTTATTTTATATCCCCGTCATTGGGAGAAAAGTCACTTCATCTACCAAATGGATTTACTATTCAATAAAGAGTCATAGTGTAGTTAAGTAACATCATCCACTTGAAATAATTTTTTTTGTTATTATGATGGATTTAATGAGTCATGGGTTTCCCCCAAATTCATGGAAGATGATTTAGGGTTCATGTAAGGAAATTATAAGGTGAACCAAATCATTCAATAAATATTCTCCTTGAAATAAAATATGTGACCAAGACCAAAAGGAAAGTTCTAAATTGATCATAACATGAGCATAAATCAAATCATAAGTCTTCTAAGGATAATACTTTCCCAATAATCTACTTAGTTTAATCCAAAAAAATAATCAAACTCAATTAATGGGATGAATATCTCAACATAGTCCAAAAATAAAAAAATAAATCTCTTAGTTCTAACTATGAAATTGGTTTATTATCACAAAAAACTATATATCCCAAAGCATAAACTTAAGATAATCCACAATTTAGGAAGAAAGGAAACCATGATCAAAACTATAATGGTATGAAGCACCTATCCACTATACATTCTGGTCATTCAATATTATATTCCCTTTACCTCTCCAAAATTCCAAATGAAGATCATATGAAGTCCCTTTTAATCCCTCAATAGTTTGATATTGAAGTGACTATTATTGTTTTATAAAATGAAAAAATGGGTTCTATTAAATAATAAAATATCATTTTATTCATTAGAAAATATTTTGAAACTCTCATACAAGGACACATCAAAACTGTATACATATCTAGTAATCTTTATGACATTAACATTCATCACGTTTTTTTTACAATAGTTTGAAAACAAACCTCATCTAGATTCAAGTACATTACTATATTGGATATAATTATGATGAGACTTATCCTATTTAAATGAAAATATAAGATTTTATTAATAGGTATTAGAATATGGTTTAGTGGATATAGATAATGACCTAATTTTGGGACATTTTTTCTAATGGGGATTTTTTTGTGGCCCACTAGGACACATATTTGAATTTCATCTTGGGTAGTTTATGGCTTCATATGCATATATAAGCTCCATATTTAATCATTAAATGATTAAAATATTTTATTTATGTATAGGTAAAGAAACAATTTCTAATAAATCTATTTTATAATATTTTAAATATTAATACATTTATGTATTGTATTTCAAGAGAGTGGGGGAACCAACCATTAGTAGGTGATGAAATGAAAATTATTACCCTTGATTACATAGATTCTTCACCCATCAATTAATTGATTAAATTATGGAAATATTTTGTACTTAGCCTAAAACAAATTGGGGAAATAGATCCAAATATGGGTAATCATTTGTTTTTTTCTAACGACTTGGATCCTCCAATCACATCTCTTTATCCTATGACAGACAAACAAATGTTACTCTCAAGAAACCACCCTCAATTGAGGAAGAGAGTCATATACTATCTATAAGAGTCAATCATTACACTTATAATATTTATATGGATATGGTTTTTATTAATATTCATGTAAAATTCTCTTTTATTGAGTAGACAAAACTAATCGGTGGATAATAAAGGGTTCAGATACCTTTTCCTTTATTCATGTAGTTTAAGTAAATCCTGGTAAATCCACAGAATCCTTAGATATGTTTAATTTCAATAGATATTATGACCATCACAAATTTCCTCTTAGATCTCATGTAATAAGTCTATCTCCCACCTTTGATAATGAAAAATCGGAATATATCAAGGATTCTCCAATAGCCTTTGTGGAAGGAATTTATACCACTCTATATGGTCTTTGGAAAGTGAAACTATGTATTAAAGGGGACATGTGACCAATGCTAATCAGTGTGTCCATGAACCGTAAAGAATAAGAATAATTAATATCATTACATAGATTATTATGGGTCATTTTTCTTGTAATGATACATTGACTCATTGGTTAGATCCCTAGGTAGATACTCATTATCTATGGTTATCACAAAACAAATAAGGCAATAATCCTACAACATGGAGAATGAATCTGACTACTTCCATCAAGATGGAAACTAAGGATGATATGTTAGTCAATGTAAATTTCCTCTAGATGTTCAATACCCTAAGTGGACTACCAATAATATTAAAATTAATAAAATTAAATAGAAAATTAGATTCTATATTGAATTGATAATTTTATCCATTAGTATCCATTAGATTATTGTATAATCTCTATAATAGAGATGTTAATTGATATAGTATCAAGTTTTCATGTCTTCTCATTCATGGATGGATAATATGGTCATAATGAGATCCTAATTTCCCATGAGGATGCAAAAACTACTCATTTTAGGGCACCCTAAGGGGTATATATCAGTTGGGTGATTCTATTTGCAGCAAAGAATCCTAGTTCTACTTACTAAAATTTGATGAACCATATATTTAATTCATTTATAGGTAAAATAGTGGAATGAAAAATTGAAAATAATGTAGTAAAACCCCATAAACATTATGATCACGTTTCTACATATAAGGTAGTGTTAAATAAGTTATTCCAACATAGCCTAAAAATGGACCTACTGAAATGATCCTTTGAGGTTACATTAAGAAAATTCATTACCTTTGTAATATATCATCATTGAATCAAATGTGAACCTAAGAAAACTATATCAATACGTGATATTATACATAATTCAGTTGTATAATGATTTTTATAATACATTTTTATACCTCAATTAGTATATTCTTCACTTTCCAATACATATTTCATCTGTAGATAGTAAACTCCATAAACTCTATATGGAAAAAGTTGAGGGATTTATTTTTCCCATCCAGGACTAGTAAAATTATTTATGCATTGAGAAAATTCCATACTATAATTTAAGAAACTATTTGAGGTTGAAATAAGATATGATGATATTGAGAGGAATTATAATTTTATAATCTTTTTTGTGCAAGAGAAACTAAATTATTTATAGAATTCTATGGTCCACTAGTTTTCTCATGTGAATCCACTTAAATACAACATTGGTTTTCCAATGTTTATGGGATGATAAAAATTGGGATATCAACCCAAAAATATTTTTATATCTACTTTGTATCCTATAATGTGACAAAGGGACATGGAAAAAGTATTTAAATCATTTTTCATGAAGTATGATAGGGTGAATGATGGAATACCTAAGACATGATTTGGTTTTTATGGGGACTATGATAAATTCTCAAATATTGGTAGTCCTACCATATTATTTCCCCATATCAATATGGTCTATAAAAAAAGGGGAAGAATATCAGGATCATATCATGTGTTTGGAAATTTCATTATAGATAATGATTTCTTGATTAAACATAAAAGGAGACTCATAATAGGTAATCATAAAAACAAATGGTTAATATATCATCAATTAATATGAAAAAATACCTCGCATCATCTATTTTTGGGTTTTAATGTCATAATTTCTTTTATTTATAATCTATCCAATATTTCAGGCATAAAAAAATCTTAATCTTGTATATTGGAAAATATTTCCACCACATTTTCTATCAAAAATATAGATGAGACAATGATTTCAATTACACATAAAATTTTGGTCTCAACTTTCATTATAAGTGATATATATGAGTATAATGAAGTTAATTCCACAACAAGAAAAAAGGATTCACTACCATTGCTAATAAATAATATAATCAGTTAAATAAAACTCATTGTGTAGTATCATTGAAATGGGGATTTTATGAAGGATTTTTATAATATGGAATAAATATATCACTTATAAAACAAATTAATTATTCAAAAATTTCATAATTTTTTTGAAAAAATTCCTCTATAAATGAGGGTTTAATTTAATCATTTTCTAGTTGAATAATTAATGATAACCCACACAATTATGTTGGAGTAAATAATTATCTAATTAGGTGATAATCACTATAGTAATAATATTTTCAACCAAATATAGAGACTTGGATATTTATGGTCATAAAAAATTATTTATTTCATGTAATTTCACAAGAACTTCTATAAATATCATATAAAATATTACATTATTCACAAACCCCAAGTTTTGTTGAACATTTATATATAGTCATGTACATTTTATTTTTTGAGGATAAATTCCATAGGTTTATAACCTCAATTCATATTTTGTGTTTTGATTTTATCATTATCACTACATAATTCTTTTCAGAATAAGCTAAAGTTGAATTAATAAATGAATCCAGGAAAATTTTGTTGTCAATTTCATAAAATTCTTCATTATTTCTATATTCAATGTACCTTAGATTATCCTTATAGATAAAGACACAAAATTTTACCCCTAAGTTGAATAAGATAAACTTGGAGTATAATATTCATATAAATCCCTCATCTCTATATAATTTTATGATAAATTGATAGAAATAACCATTTTATAAAATTTTACTCATTATTACATATATTATTATAAACATGTAAAAGAAATATTTCTTGATAAACACATTTATAAATAATGGATTTATGGAACCATGAAACATACTGTAACACATGGAACAACATATATACTAATATATAGCATAGAATTTGTCTTTCCCATCATTGAATAGTTTTTCTCACTTTGAATATTCATTTTGAGATATCCATCTTGATGACTTATAATAACTCACTGTGAAAATGATACACACTCTATATAACAATGATGTTCATCCTAATAGTGCCCCCAGAGCATGAAATGATGATTCAATTAATCATCATTCATCTAGGGGGAGCTAGAACCATCCTTGAGAACACTCTTAAAACTAGGATAGTTACCCTAAAATCAAGAATTTCAATATAAAAGGTGTTAAATCATATTGAAGGTCTACTCTAATGGAGTATATTCCTCTATATCAATAAATATTGATGGTATAAATCCTCCCACTAATATAATATTTTTATTAAATACATCATGAATCCTTATGTTATGAAAAAATGGCCCTCATAAAAAATCCTTAAACTATATAGAATCTTTGACTTATTGATTGGAATTTGAACTACATAGAATATCATCACTATAATATTATTTTAATCTATTGGAAAGAAGGTATATCATCAATTATAGTTAAAATAATTATAATTTTATGTTTCATATGACATGATTTCCTCACATGAGATTACAATCCTTGTATCATTCCTCACCTATGGTTTCTTCTATCTATAAATGTAACAATCTCTAGCCCTAGAACCACTCACCAGAGTCAATATTGGGGTATGACACATGACCTTAGGTGGAAATTTTTTTATTCTGATGGTTGATGACTAATAATGATTTTATATAGGATCATTGTGGAGATACTATATGCTATGATGATATATAATATGAACAACATCAGAATAGAAGAATTTTTAAACAAAAAACACATACCAAACATACACATATGATAATCTGTATAGTGTATATCATGTCATTAAAGTCATAAAAAAGGAATATGATCTCTTTTGGGATGATCATATATATATATATATATATGCATTCTCAATAATATTTAAATGAAAAAAATACCCACATCGTGTAAACAATCATATCATATGAAAATTTTTGTCACAAATCCATGTGGAATTTTTTTATCTTATATCACTGGGTTCTTAATTTCAATCCTTTTCACAAACAAATAAAAATAACCATAAAGTAGGCATGTATCATGGATGGAACATATTAGGTGTGAGTATAAACTCATTAGGCCTCCACAAATAGTGTCCCTAGAATACATCCTTACATATAAAAGTGAATGAAAAAAATAAATAAAACATATTAAAACATAATACCCAAACAACATCACTTGGGATTATCCCTCGATGCATGAGTCTTCACATACCTCATATAGTGCTGAATTTGAATGTTATAACTATTTTTTTAATACTAGAACAACCCTAATAATTTCCTAAAATTCCATACCAAAAGGAAAAAAACTCCAACCATAACCAAATAATCAATCTGAGTTATCTTGACGACTAAAAGGAATTTACACAAACAATATAACAAGTCCCATAGACTTCCACATTATTGTCTTAACTACCATCTAAACTACCCAATGAACCCAATGAACTATCATACCTGACCTTTTGTAAACCTAGAGCATCAAACCAAATATAAAGAGTGGTCATCAAGTCCCCATTCAGTGGTATAAACTATCAAAAACCTTGTCCTTTGATTTTCAGAACCTCATCTATAGTTATTTATGACAATATCCTCAGTTCACTTAATCTTTGGAGGCCTCCACCCAATATGATGGGCCTAAACCACCTCTTAGGAATTTCTCAATGTGTATATGGACCTAACTACTCAATAAGCCAACCATAGTGAGTGGAATCACCAATATCCTAGTCCACACTATCATAAATACCATATCACCAATATTAAACCATATTTACCACCCATGGAAATGGTAAAAAATATCCACGTCATCTTAGTGAACCATGCTAGCTCAATTAGAGTGTTTAACATCAACCATAGTCATGTGGTATATCCTTAATATATTTCTATGGAACCACATCAATAAATGCATCATAATAACAACATCTATAACCCGTATCATCACACCCAACCAACAAATGAATCACATATCACTCATGCCATGCCACATAAGGCTTAAACACTTTTTTAACCAGGAAATACTCTATACACCACATACATAGAGTTTGACGAACTTCACTCATTAGTAATCATTGGATTGTTTTACTCAATCATATGATTCAATTAAATATGAAGGCATCAATAAAATTATTGTTTTTAAGTGAAGGATGAATTAATAAAATTAGATATATAAAGTAGATACATATAGATGGTTAGACTTACCTAGATATTCCTTATACTTTATCTGAAATTATATTTTACAAGAAATGATTAGATTATTGCTCAAAGAAGAAGAGAGGAGTGAGATGGGTTCTGTGATGATTTTACATAATTTAATGGGCATAAGAGACACCCAATTGCCATTAAATTTGGGTTTTTAACATTTATTTATTATTTAAAAAAATCTGGAAACATTTTTCATCATATTTAAAATTTGAAAAACTTCATAAAGAATCCTACACATTATTCATAGTGAGTCATTTGATAGACATTCATTTCTTGTTGGGTCATTCTAGACACATACTCATATCATAGTGATTCATTGTATAGTAAATCATACTATAGTGATTCATTTCACTGTGACTCATTCTAGATGCATACTCACTTTATTGTGATTTAGTTTATCATGAGTAATTTAAAAGTGAGTCATTTCAGAGAGATTTGTTCTTGAGTCAAACTGACTTCATAGTTAGTCATCTAATGAATCATACTCACTTGTTAGTGAACCATTAAAGAAAAAGTCATATTTCCAAAAACCATTCGTACTCATCTCAGAGTGATTCATTGGATGAATTAAACTCACTTCATAGTGATTCATTAAATTTATTTACTAATTTAGAAAATCCACTCATACTCACTCCATAGTGAGTCATTTAATTACTCATAATTACTTTATAGTGGCTCATTATAGACTTAGAAAAATTTATGAAATTTTTTTTAAGTACCAAAAATAGTAAAGACTCTAAAAATTGAATTTGGGCCATATAAATCTATCTACACAGTTATATATTTTATAGTTCACATTATTACACCCATAATAACGTTTTCAAAAAAATTATACCTCTACTCCAAATCCAACTCCCAAGGATCATCCCATAACTTTTAAAATCACTCCCAATACCACTACATGGTCCAAATTCATATAGTAGATCCAAAAATAAGTCTAAATCCCCATTTTAAATTCCCAAAACCCTATATAAACCTCATTGTATGGTAGCTATTCCCCAACCAATTATCATCTAAATCTTACCAACACACGACCGCCCAACTCTAAGCTTTCTTGCAGTACTGAGACAATGTTTAACTCACCCATCTCTTCCCCACATAACTAAAATACATTACATACCCAACATAATAATACAATTACTTCCATGGGTACTCTAAATATAGGACTTATATACAAAGTATCATCTAGACTAGATTACCTTCCCCCTTCCAATAACCTGAAAGCCGTAATTTTTTTATATTATATGATAATCCCCCTTTTAAGGGAAGAAGGGGGTGAAACCTGAACAGAATTCATGGACATAAAACATTACATGACCCGAAGATCAAGAAAATAAGACCCAGACTGACACCAGGATGCCTCTCCCCATCATTAAAACATGAAAAAACGCTTCACCACTGCAAGACTGTACGACAAGCAAGTGTCTTGTGTCAAGAACATGCCCGATCTGATGGAAAACACCATTCCCTCTCAAACATCCAACTCCATACATACTTCATAGGTGAACCGCCAACTCCGAATCCCGCACTGAGGCTATTCCTTGATGTCGAGTCCAGATGAATCTTCAAAATCTGAGCCTCAAAAACCAACCCAATAGAAATATGAAAAGTTACAAACATTCGCGAGCCCAAACACCACCATCAACCATCAACCTAGAAGACCCCGCACACTCCATGAGACACCCCATCCACCACAGCCGAAGAAGCCTGAAAGAAAATCCAAGGGACACGAGTCCAATCCATCACCACCTAGGACTAGATGGATCAAACCCATGCCACGAGAATGCCACCAATGAGGGAATCCTGATCGTCCTGTAATAGAAGCGTCTCTATAGACATGTATCTACTCCAATTAGAATCAAGACTACACCTAACTGGGTTTCGAAGCAAGCCAGTGGTGGTGAGAAGATTGGGAATTGATAGGGTGAACCATCCGCAACAAACCAGAACCATGGGTCACCAGATTCACAGCCAAAAGGACAAATCCACAGTAAACCAAACCCAAAATCTTGAAAAAACTCATAGCCATACCGGATCAAGATCCTCCCCCCTCCAATGCACTGTATATCTAACACGAATCCACACCTGGAACCCGATGGAGACAACACTTGGCCAAGCTGGAAAAGCAGAACCAAAACCACAACGATGCCCGGACGAACCAAGCCACACCGAACCCCGAGCTGATCGGAGCAGAGCCAGGCCAAGACATCATCGGGAGGAGCCGCATCGTCACCTGAAGAACAGGACACCAAGACAAAGGTTGTGCTTCACCGAGATGATTTTCCCCTGAAAACACAGAGACCATGAAACACCGCCGGATGAACCATTATTGAACCCTTACATAAGTACCTTTGACCATTATTGGATCTCTAGGATAAATTTTATATTTTCGCACAATTGTATGCTACTGGCCAAATTACAAAATACTTGTAAACTATACTATCTTTGGTGTGGTAACCTCTTTTAGAAAATTCCCACAAAGTTGGATATCTCTCCCACTACCACATCCTACTTGTGCATATGAATCCCAAATTCCAACTCTAATTTCTACTCATGATCCTACCTCAGATCCATGAGTCTCACCAAATCCTTGACTCCCTACTACCTATGATTTCCTCCAACAAAACCTCTCCAAATGAATCATTTTTCTATATAGCCTATGAAAATTCAGTGGTCAATCAAACTATATTTTAATATGTCCCATATTTCAATTGAGGAGGTCATTGGGGGTATTTGTAAAATATTGAAGTCGATTACATGAGGCATTACCCACTATCCCTTACACTTCCCTACCACACCAAATTCTAAACTCATCTTGTCATACGACAATTGCCTACCCATATCAGAGATAAGATATATATACATCACACCAATAAAAGATCACATACTTCTTACACTAAGAGTCACATACCTTATCTAGATTCATATAATTTTACCAAGAATCTTTATAAGAAAACACTCTAAATTATGTTTCTAAAACATTAAGTAGATAAATTAATTTTCATTTCCAAATCCAATACCTTTTATGGGGTTAGTTGAGGTGAATTACATTTTTGAGACTATGTAGGAAAACACTGTGTACACTTTTTTCGACACATAAAACTATTAAACCCTTTTATTCTTGGGTTGAAAGAACAATCCAAATCCACATACATTTTTCATGCGTTCCTTATATGTATAACAAGATGCATGAGTAATCCCTCTAGAATATAGAAGAAATGATTACAGAAAAAATACATAACATAAAATATAAATTTTTCCAAATAAAAAAAAATCATCTAAAACTATACAAACTAGTGCTATAATATCTTATCCCCAAGTAACATGGACTGAAACTCAAGCCTATGGTGTCCAAACACACAAAATGTAATAGATACATAGTTTAAACACTTTTATAGAATATCGGTCTGCTAAGAACCTAATAATAACTCATTTTAGAAACAAAATTACTTTAATACCACTCATTTATAACACATGGGAACCACCAGAATCAAATATTACACTATAAAAATCAAGATCTCATGTGACTTTGTAATGCTCTCCCAACCTTAGACTAATCCCTAGTGTCTAAACATGGGTATATAATAACACCCCAAGATTTTGTGATTTCTTTATGAATTAATTTAATAATTTTTATATTTAAACTTCATTAAAAACTAAATATAGATTTTACTTATTATACAAAAGAAATGTGTTTGAATTATGTTTTATGCATCACCAAGTTATGATTTCTCTATACGCAACACCGACTTGGATTACGTTACATGAAACATTGAGTTTCTGTGAAACCACACTTTATAATTATAATTATTTAATTGACATGGATATAACATAAAAATTAAACATAGTAATAACTAATTTTAATTTTTTTTAATATAAATAAAACATATTTACAATGAAAAGTATAATTTTTGGTAAAGTCTTTATATGTTTAAAAATAATGTTTTCTTAAAGGAACTTATTTTTATGTCCTTATGAGAATAATAATAAATTTATTTTTTGAAACTGTTAGAGATTTAATTTGATTAAATAAACATTACTTTTGAATTTTTAATTTCAAAACTAAATTTGGGTTATTTTTTTTTGTATTTTTATGAGAAGTTTTATTTTTTTGGTGAATAGTGAAAAATACTACATTGTAGTTAAAAACTTCATTTTTTGTTTAAATATTTATTTTATTTTAAATTTATTTTTAAAGTGAAAATAGATCAATTATACATATATTAATCCAATTTAGGTTATTGAAATAATCTTTATATAGAAATTAGATATAAATAATTATTGAGCTTTTGAATGTTCTTTTACTCGCATTCTCGCCACGACTGTGAGATTAAAATTAAAATTAATTTTCCCATTTATGTGATTTGAATTTAAAAAAATGAACATAAATGGTTGTAATTATTATGATATTTAGAGTCTAATAGTATCAATATTATATTTTAGATATTATGAATAGAAACCTTAGTAAATTTTTATTTAACACTATTAATGGTAAATTGGATAATTAATGGTAAAAATATTATTATAATATTATAAAATTACCCGAACACCTATAAAGATTTCATTAAATGAGTGGTATTAAATAAGAATCAACCTTAGTAAAAATTATAACCATTTTAAGATGCTTGTGTAAGAATATGACATCTATTATATTTTATTTATAGATAAGTTAAAAATGTCATACTTATAATTTCAAGAATTAAATAATTTTTAATATAGGGTTATACAGAAGATAAATTAGACTAAAAATAGAAATTTGAAAGAATTTTTTTTATTCATCATGATAATTTATTTTAAATTTTTAGATTTGAAATAATTTAATTATTGGCTCGTATAATGATGACGGAGTAATTGTTTAATTAATGGAAATGTCAAATAAATGATATTACAAATATTAAAATAAATATAATTTAACATAATTAAGGAAATAAATTAATTTCATAAATATCTTGGACATAATACTGAGATATTATAATTGTTGGTTCGAAGTTATCATGTTAATAAGATATTTTTTAAAAGACAAATAATGAATAGTATCAAAATTGACCTAAATGATACTTTAAAATAAATAATATTTTATTAAATGATATAAATTCATAAAAATATACAATTATAAAAACTAGATATAATAAAGTTATAAATTTAATCAATTATTCAGTTAGTATACTTTTGGAATTTTATAGTAACTATATTAACACTAAAAATTAAAAATCCATGTCCGTATGTTAAAAGCTAAATGGTTTAATGAAGGGTTAAAGCCAATAGATAAGGTTAATATTGTGACTTAACCATGTCTAAAATTAGTTTATTGAGATTATTTCGACCCATAATAATATTATATTACAAATAACTAGATTTTGAGATATTTTAATTCAAAAATAGTTTTTTATTAATTTAATATTTTAAGAGTTTCATAAAGTTCCCCTCACCTCAATTATAAAAGGTAACTTCATCCCTCACTTATTGACATCACTTTAAGTCTTCAATATCAATAAAACCCTAACAATATAACTTATAAACTTACCTAGTAAAATTAAATAGGTGTTGGTATTCTAAAAATACAAACTCTAGTGTCCCTAAGAGGAGATCAAGAGGGATATCATCGAAGAAGAGGTAATCTCCTTACCGACTCTTTGAATTTTTTTTCATATTAAACTTCCTATTCACATGTTGATTAAATTATAAATTAATAAATAAAATATCAAATCTATTCCCAAATATTATGATTATTTTTTAACAACCATATTCATCCTTTTATTCATCCTACAAAAAATGAAAGTA
Source organism: Viscum album (assembly GCA_963277665.1). Taxonomy (NCBI): domain Eukaryota; kingdom Viridiplantae; phylum Streptophyta; class Magnoliopsida; order Santalales; family Viscaceae; genus Viscum; species Viscum album. The sequence continues at coordinate 1,938,074,077 of OY728159.1, forward strand.
CCACGGGCGCGTGCGTACGACTTACCGTCTCCATGCCGCAGTGTAATCTATTTTCCATCACTACTTTATTTGGATGATTATAATGATATATAAAATAGGTATAAATAATAAATATTACATTATATTGATATTTTATAATTAATATAACATCTAATTACTCACCATTTAACCATTAAGAGAATGGTATTGTCGCTCGTGCGTAAGTACGACCTACCGTCTCCCCTACGCGATGAGATTCATCTTCCATTCTAGCCATTTAAAGAATTATTATAAAAATATATATAATTAATAAATATTTAATATATAACATAAAAATTAAAATTTAATAATATATATATATATATATATATATATTTAATTTACCTTTTTTAATTCAGTACGATAAGAATACGGAAACAACGTTCATGCGTACGTACGACTTACCATATCTATGAATAGTATATTATAGTTCATATATCAATTTTTATATAATAAATATATATGATATATAATTCATTTTTTAAATTACTTATGTATTTAAATCTTGATCAAAGTAATAGTATCATGAATAAAAAGTCAAAACACATATGATAAACAAATCATTTATTACCCGAAACATTTTATTGTCTTGGAATTGTTAATAAAAAGGAAATATAATATCATAAATTAATCATATATGATATTATAAATATTATTATGGTTATATTATAAGATAATAATATGTTTAAAAGTACTATAATGGAGTTTCAGACACATACGGAGGGAATCTCACCAATGGTGAGGGATTTCTGTCCCACCTTTACTTCTGTGAGACACATGCCTCAAACACTACTTGTTTCTTATACATGGTGTATATACTGCCCATGAATGTATTTTATGTGTATTAAACATAATATTATGGAATTTTAATACCCATTTAATTTCATTTATTTCATGGGGAATACAATTCTACTGATTATAAATTTATAAGGGTTATTTCATAATCTCATTATTATTGGGGATTGTTTGTATGTCAGTATCTACTAGTGAGTATTTATCATTCATGTCCGTGTTTATTAATTTTTTTCTAAGGTATATTTACTATATTAATAATAAAATTTATTTTATTTTTATCCATGTTATAATTTTATATAAAATGGTTTTAAATGTATCTTTTTATCATTTTCTGAATGAGGTACTTTTTTTACTTTTTGGAAAAAGTATGAGAATATTGTTTTTTAAATCTATACGACATGAATGGATTTTTAAACATTAATGAAACCATATTACCCTGAATATTCCCTTTTAATAATACAATGTTATTTTTAAATAAAATTATTTCTTTTAAAATTGTGTGGAATCTTATGTAAAGAAAATATTTTCAGAGAAGAAAAGAAATTTTCCTCAAGAATTGTTTCGAAGAGTTCGCTCAAAATTATTTTACATCTAAGATAACATTGTTTGATGTCAATTTTGTTTTACTTGGGATAATATTAAATGTTTCCATTTTATTCTTTCTATGAATGGTCTATGTTTATGATGAAATTATATTTATGAAACACATTTCTTTTCTAAGGGTTATGTTATGGTTGCATGATGTTTATAAAAAATATTTATTTCCACGAGTTTTGATAAAATGATTTATGTTATTGTGGCACATATATGCATGATTTAATTTTGAAATGGGTGGGATATATATCTCCCAAAAATTAAATGGGTAATGTTTTTTATCTCATGTGATAAACATAAAGGACCTTGTCCACCAATATGGTTATGGGTGAACCATGACTACCAAGATGGTTATGGGAGTGAACCATGACTTCCAATATGGTATTGGAAGTAAAACCAGAAAACTAAGTTGGACTTGGTAGATATTACGTGATTACTATGTAAATAATTTTATATACTTATGTGTATACCACAATTCCATGTATCATTCCAATGTTTTTCTTTCATGGAATATGTTCTTTATTTAATTATCATTTGTGTCTTATTAACTGCCAATCTGCCTGCCATGATTCATGTTTATGATCTTTGATATGTAGTGTATGATATTTTATTTTCATGATCATGTTCTCATACCCTTATAATCATGAATATTGTAACATATATCCCTTTTTTACCCTTATTTAGCATCCTATCTCACTTTTTTTCATTTCCACAAAGTTATAAAGATATGTATTGTGTTTTATGTGTCTAAGAAGGGTGATAGTTGATAAGAAACTAGTGGTAGATAATTTAGATTACTCAAGGACCAGTGTTGATAACTGTGTGTTTCCAAAGGCACTAGACTAATATTGTTTTTGGGTGTTTTTTGTATAATGTATTATGTATTACAATAAATTAATGCAATTTAAAGGTTTAAAAAGAGAGGGTAATTATATTTAGTATCATAGAAAAAGTTATACTTTGGAAACTATGATGAGAAAACCTTAGTGAGGACCTTAAGGAAAATTTTAACGATATGTTTAAGGATAATGAAAAATATAGAAAACTATCTTGGAATTATGTTAAAGGATAGACCTAGTGGTCACCTAGAAATAAATCCCTATCTGGATACTAAAAGTGGATGTGAGTTTGTTATAGATGTAACTAGGGGTAAAAACTCTGACATGGTGTGTCGGGCCTGACTCGGTCATAACTGGGTACACAACAACGAGCCTTGCAGTACACCTATTTTAATAATATTGGGGTATATGATTTGGGAATTCACAAACTCTTCATGAAAATTATAAAGGATTTAATTATAAGTTAGCTATGAATAACATAAGATGATCCTAAGGTGTCATATATTAAGGAAGGTGTCATAATTTTGACATCCTATGACTGACTCTTCATGATTATGTGGTTCCTCATTATGATAATTATTTCTTACTCTATGATTTTAGTTTCTGTCAGTGGCTTGAACCATAAGGAACCACTTTAAAAGTGATTCTGATAGACAATGCAAAGATTTTCCTCTCGTGAAATTGAATGTTATGGGATCTGGAATGAAAAATATTATAGCAATACTCACACATATTTCTTAAGCTTTGAATCATGGTATACTTCCAAATTAGAAAAGGAGGGAACAACATTATATTGAGTCTTTCATGAGGAAATGTATAACTTCTTTCAATGGGTATTCTGATCCACTTAGTGATAAATAATTAATCAGTAATAATGAAAATAGATTCCCCATTTTATAATGTTCAAATCACGAGAAAGTTATTCTAATTATTAGTTGGTTATAAGGCGAATCATACCGGTGGTGGAATGTAATTAATAATATGAGGAAAAAAGATGAAATTGAATAGATGGATTGGGATGAGTTCAAGAACTTATTTTTCAAAAATTACTCTCCTAGGATTCTTCATACCAATATGGATAAATAATTCCTTGAGTTGAAGAAAAGGTATGATGAATTTTTCAGTACCTATGAGGTTAATTTAATGAGACCTATGAGGTATGGTCTAGGAATTATAATCCAACTTGAAATTAATGTTTATAGGCTATTAAATGGCTTAAATCCAAGTATTTGAAGTGAATTTTCCATAAGATACTTAAATTTATACAAATATATTGTGCATTGTTCAATCAAGGATGAAATGGAGGATGGAGTCACATACCAATCTCATGGTGTTGACAAGAATAGGAAGATGATTTTTGAAGTGAAATCTAAAAACCACAAAGAGAAAAAGTGAAACTTTCCTTTATTATCTAAATGTGTGAAGAAGCATGGAGAAAACTGACTAAGGGTTCTAATAAATTTTTTAAGTGTTGAAAAGAAGATCATTGGGCTTTTTATTTCTGAAGTGACTGGATAAAAACCGCTAATAGTGAAAATAAATAGAAATCATCACAGAATCCACCTTCTAGGTTTCTGTGAAAAAAGTGTAATGAGAATGGGAATTATGCTAACCAGTTACTTAATCCATGGGTTATCGATGATTATGAACATGAGAAACCACTTTAGGATACATTCAAAGGAAAATCTCATGCTATCACAATTATACATTTTGAGTACGACAAAAAAAGTTGTGGAATGATTTAGTATTTATGTAGTAGAATTCAAGAAAAATGTGATAGAAGTAGATTTATGGTATTATAAAATAATGAAACATCTTTGAATTGGTACACTATAGTTTTTCCATAATGATTTAAGATAATATGCTGAATGGTACTAGTAACCATGAAAAGTGATTGAGGTAATAAGGTGATATTTTTGAAAAAACACATGATTAAGGGAAGGATAACCCATCATATGTGAATGATATTGAGGTAATAATATTTGGATAAATATATTTTGGATATGAATATGTAAATTGGATTGTAACGAATTACATGGATCTGATTAAGGATTTGTTGAAAAGTGGTTTATGCTGTCATGGATGAAGTTTAAAACTTTCTTTTCTTAAAGAATATATCCAATAAACTATGACATAAGTAAAAATTAATTTTATTCAATAAGTATGTATGATAAATCATGCTATTACCATGTTTTAAGAGAATACATGATGAAGGTATTCACATGATTTGAATGTGACATCCAAGAGCTACCTTATGATATATGGGAGATAAATGTTAAGATGATTTAGTGAACTTCTTTCTAAAGTTTTGAATTTTCATATTTTTGAAGGATTGTAGGATTATCAGTCTATGGAATGTTTAAGTTAAAATTAAGATCAATTTGGAAGATTAAAGTATGATTTCACTATACTTGGATTTATTCATATTTGATAACTTATAATAACCTTGTTTTATAATAAATAAAGATAAAATGACCTATCATTGTATTTATGATCTACTAAAATTTCATGAATGAAAATCTCAACTTAATTTCATAGAATACAAGATGAAATTGGAATTAATCCAGGCATGAAAAATTTTGAGATTATGCTAAAATAAAAAAAGTATATCTTATCTTGAGAAAACATAAAAATTAGGAAATAAATCATGATGTAAAACCTTATCCTATTATAAATATTTATAATGATATAAATGGCTTTTTTCAAGTGACTTTGAGTTATGAATTTGTGATAGTTAACTTTCTTCTGACCATATTCTCTATCTTTCTCCATAATAAATTGATTGTTAGATTTCTATTCTATGTAAATGTTTTCACTTCCCACCAATGTTATCCTATGTGGAAACCTATTTATGAGTTTTTTGGGTAATATTTATATTTCTAATTTTTTTAGAGGATGCTTTAATATTTTTTTTACAATTTGTTTTTCTATTAATGAAAATTTCAAGTATTAAACCTTTGATAAACCAGAAAACTTTTGAGGGTGAAATTCATTTTAAGGGGGGTAGAATGTAACAACTTGAGATTTTGTGAATTATTTTTTCCCAAATTAATATATCTTTTTGATATTATCGATTCATTAATCACTAAATATACATTTGGGTTATTATATAAAACCACTATGTTTGGATTACATTATACACAACACCATATTATGCTTGCGCTACATGGAACACCGACATGGATTGCGTTACATGCAATAGAGAGTTTTGTCGAAATAACAATTTATTATTATAATTATTTAAATGAGATAATTATAACCTATCCATTAAACATAGTAATATGAAAATTAATTACTAATTTTTACGTTTTTTCTCATAAATAAAACATATTTATAATGAAATGTGTAATTTTTGGTAAATCCTTTAATTTTTTTGAAATACTATTTTCTTAAAGGAACTTCTTTTTTATGTCCTTATGTGAACAAAAATAAAATTAAATTTAGACACTATTAGGAATTTAATTTCATAAAATAAATATAATCTTTGAATTTGAAAGTAAAAATTAACATAGGTTCAATTTTTAGTAATTTTTATAAGAAGTTTCATTTTTTCTTGAGAAATAGTCAAAAATTCTACATTATAGTTAAAAATTGCATTTTTTTAAATCATTATTATTTTTTAAATTGATTTTAAAAGTCAAAATAGATCAATTATACATATATTAATCGAATTTAAGTCATTGGAATCATATTTATTTTGAAATTAGATGTTAAAAATTATTGAAATTTTGAACATGTTTTTACCCGTCTTCTCGCCACGTCTGCGGGACTAACATTAAAATTAATTTTACAATTTATATGATTTTAATTTCAAAAAATGAAGAAAAATGGTTGTAATAAATATAATATTTATAGTCTAATAGAATCAAATTAATATTTTGGATATTATTAATAGTAAATTTAGTACATTTTTTTACCATAGTTAAGTATAAATTGGATAATTAAAGGAAAAAAATAATATTATTATATTATAAAATTACCATAACACTTGTATATATTTCATTTTTTCATGTAGTTTTACCAAAACAAACATTAGTTTAAAAATATAACCTTTTTAGTGTCTTGGATAAGAATGTGTCATTTATTATATTTTACTTAAAGATAAGTTAAAAATGCCATACTCATAATTTTAATAAGTAATTAATTTTTAATATAGGGTTATATGGAAGATAAATTATACTATAAATATTAATTAAAAAAATATTAAAATTATATTCATCATGATAATTTAATTTTAACTTTTAGATAATAAATAATTTCATTATTGGATTTCATAATGTTGATGCAGTAATTTTTTAATTAATGAAAATATCAAATAAATGATATTAGAAATATTAAAATAATAATAAATTCATCATAATTAATAACATAAACTAATTTTATAGACAAATAAAACATATTATTGGGATATTATATGTGTTTTCTCAAAGTTATCATCTTAATATGATATTTTTTAAAATAAAAATAATGAATAGTATAAAAGTTGACAGAAATGATACTTTAAAATAAATAATATTTTATTAAATGATATAAAATTAATTAAAGTATATAATCCATCCATATTAATATAATAATGTTAATTGTTTTTATAAATTATTCATTTTGTGTTCTTTTTTCATTTTATATTAACTCTATTAAACCTAAGGGGTAAAAAATTCAAGTTGTCATAGTAAAAGTGATATTTTTTACATAAGTGTTAAATCCAAAATATAAGGTTAATATTTTGAACTAAAAATTTATAAAGATAATTTATTGATATTATTTCAACCCATAATCATATTAAATTCTAAATAACTCACTTTGGATCGATCTAATATTGAAAATAAATTTTTATTAATTTAATATTTTAATAGTTTCCTCAAGTGCCCCTCACCTCAACTATAAAAGGGCACCTCATCACTCACTTATTAATATCCCTTTTAGTCTTCATTATCGACCAAAAACTGACCCTTTACCTTATAAACTTCTATAGTAGCATTATAGTGGTTTTGGTATTCTCAAAATACAAACTCCAGTGTCCCTATAAGGAGATCTAGAGGGAGGTCATCGAAGAAGAGGTTATCTTCTTACCGACTCTTTCAAAATTGTTTCTTATTATACTTCATCTTCATGTGTTGATTCCATTATAAAGTAATAAATGCAGTATAAACTATATTATTTTATGTTATTTCGATAATGGAACAAAAATATTCCACCTTTTATTCATCCTAGAAAATATAAAGCACCACACATGCGTACACACGACTTACTGTCTCAACGTCATGGTTTAATCTTTTTTTCATAACTACTTTATTTGAATGGGTATAATGATGGATATAATGGATATTAATAATAAAAATTAAATTATATTTATTCTTTATAATTAAAATACCATCTAATTCTACACAATTTTACCATTATGATAATGATATCGTCACTCGTGTGTTTGTACGACCTACCATTTCCATGATGCGATGTGATTAATCTTCCACACTAACCATTTCAGAAATAGTTAAAAAATGTAAATAATTACTAAATATGAAATATATGACATAATAATTATAATATTATATATATATATACATATATTTCATTTAACTTCTTCCATTCTATTTGATAAGAAAATGGAAACAACGTTCATGCGTACGTATGACTTAACGTCTCCATGAACGATGTATTCCATTTCACATATCTATCTTTTATATAAAAAATATACATGATATATAAATCCTGTTTTAACATTTTTAAGTATGTAAATCATGTTCTCAGTAATAGTATCAAGAATAAAAATTCAAAACCTGTATGATAAACAAAGCAGTTATTACCCGAAACGTTGCTTTAACTTGTAATTATTAATAAATAGGTAATATAAAGTCATAAATGAATAATATATGATATAATAAATATTATTATGATTATTTTATAAGTTAATAATGTATTTCAAACCACTATACAAGAGTTTTGTACATGAACAGAGGGAATCAGACCTAAGGTAAGGGATTTTTGTCTCACCTTTACTTCTATGTGACTAATGCCTCACATACTACTTTTTTCTTATACGTGATGTATATACTTCCCATTAATATATTTTATGATCCTTAAACAAATTATTACGGTACTTTAATATCCACATAATTTCATTTATTTCCTAGGGAATACGATTCTACTGATTATAAAGTGGTAAGGGTTATTTCACAATCTCATTATTATGAGCGATTGTTTATACATAAGTATCTATTGGGGAATATTTATCAAACATGTTTACGTTTTTTAAAAAATGTTTTCCAAAATGTTTTTACTATATTTATATGTATTTTTAAGTTCTTTTTACTTATGTTTAACTTTTTGATAAAATGGTTTGAAAGGAATCATTTTTTTCATTTTCTGAATGAGGTCCTTTTTGACTTTTCTGGAAAAAATATGAGAATAATGTTTTTTAACTTAAACAACATGAATGTTTTTTTATGATTTAATGATGAATTATTTATTGAATCTTCCCTTACAATATTATAAGTTTATTTTCAAATAAAATTTTTTCTTTTAAAATTTCGTGGCATTTCATGTAAAGAAATTATTTTTGAAGAAGAAATGATATTTTCCTCTAGAATTGTTTTGAAGAGTTAGATCAAAATTATTTCCCATTTTAGATAACATTATTTGATGTTACTTATGTTTTACTGGGTATATTATTCAATTTTTCCATGTTTATTCTTTCAATTAATGGCTTATTTTAATGATTAAATGATATTTATGAAACCCATTTCATTCAATGGGTTATGATATGATAAATTATTTGTGTTCTTGTATAACACATATTTATGATTTCATTGGGAGATGGGTGGGAATTATATCTCCCTCCAATTCATTGGGTAAAGATTTATATCTCATGAGATAGAAATAAAATACCCTATCTACAAAGATGGTTATGGGAGTGAACCCTGACTACCATGATGGTATGGGAAGTGAAATCATAATACAAAGATGTCCTTGATAGTGATTCATTGAATACTATTGAAATCATTTTATAGCTTATGTGTATTCCAAAATTCCTTGTCTTATTCCTATGTTATTTTTTCATGGGTTTTGTTCATTATTTCCTTATGATTCATATATTTTGAACTGCCAATATTTATGCCATGATTCATGTTTACAATCTTTGATATGAAGGATATGGTCTTATATTTTCATTATCATGTTCTCATACTCTTATACTCATTTATATTCTTACATATATACCTTTTTTACCTTTACAGGGCATCCGAGCTCATGCTTTATTATGCTTCGTTTCCCCCATGATATAAAGAAATGTATTATTTTTTATGTGTATAAGAAGGGTTTTAGTTGAGAAGAACCCAGTGGGAGATAATGAATATCAGTTATTTACCAGTGTTTATGTTTCCAATGGAACTAGACGAATATGGTATTTGGGCATTTGGTTTGTGTAATGTATTAAGTATTTAGAAAAATTAATATAATTTCCATGTATAAGAAGCATGGGTTGTTATATATTCTATATGAACATTGGCATGCCTCCCCAGTTGCCAATGTTTTTTGACTAACAACTAGTGTCTATAGGGTGATAGTGGGGATCTTATACACAATGGTTATAAATAATTAGATTAATAATCTAGTAGAATTAGTTTTTTAACAGTAAATGAGACATATAAAGTATACCCATATGATAATACAAATAATTCCTACCATGTCATGTAATTCATATAAAAAGAATGTTATAAACTATGGGTCAATCACATATATTCACATGCTAAAAATAATATGATTAACCACTTTCCCAACACCATGGAACCACCTGACTCATCTCTAAAATTATATCTCCCATTCTGTGCACCTACTACACCTCCATCCATCTCTAGGTTGATGATTGAAAACATTTTCCCTTACATGTACCAAAAACCATAATGTCTGTATTTTTCCCACATGGTTCACACATGGTGTGTGTATGAACTCATTATGCCACCACCAATTTGGTTCCTATCTTACATAAATACATATACCAGTGTGCGAAAAAATTAAATTTACTATAATTGAGGATAATACATAGCCCACCCCAACCAATTCCATCAAAATCTATGTGATTCTTTTCATTCCAAGGATATTTATAAAGTGGATAATACAACCACAATATATCATACCAAGAGAACCCTAATCATTCCATGAAATTCCATACTAAATGATGTCACACACTTACTATAACCACATAACTAATTCATGTAACATTGATCCCTGAAAATCTAGTCTACAAAAAATATCATAAGCCACATGGACTTCCAGATTCATTTTAAAAAGCTTGATCAACATCCCAATGATCACAACTCATGGAGACACATATCCTTCTATAACCCTAGAATATCATCACACATATAAATGGCAAGACTCAGTCCCCCATTCAGTGTTATAAAATACCAACAACTTTGGCCTTTTAAAATGAGCACCTCTATAAAAAAGACTAATACAAACCATACACTATGTACTTAGTCAACAGAGGTCGTCACCCACAACAAGTAGACTGAACTGCCTCATATGATTTTTACTAAGTGCACATGACCAAAATGACCTAATTGACCTACCAAAATGAGTGGAATAACCAAAATCCTAGGAAACACTATCAGTAAATCTCTTTTTCGATCTATGAAACTTCTCACCCACCCACTTTAGTGATAAAACCCATCAGTAACATCCTAGCGAACCACGTCTACCAAGTTCTAGTGATCAAACTCACCTAAGAGAACAGTAGTTATACATAACAAATTATCATGGAATCAAATCAATCACCACATCATAATAAAAACATTCATAATAGGAATCATCATTCTCAACCAACCGAGGAACCATATATAACACAATCCATGTATTTCCATGCCTAAACCCATATTTTCACAAATAGTTCTACCAGGGATAATCCCTTAGAACAATAAAATATCCAATTTTTTTAATTAATAGTATAACCAAGAATAACCTACCGACACTTATTTACCACACATCCTAGAACAAATGTAAAACATACGAATAATGTAGACACCCCATTCTTGGAGTTTGTAGGAATATACTTTTAGGAATATTTCTCCATTTTTATTCAATAAAATGATTCACTTGAATCTGAAAAATACTATTAATTATGGGTTTTAAGTGAAGGATAAATAAAAAATTATAAAACTAGAAAATAGTTCCAAAAGGATGGTCAATATACCTATAGATACCTCAAACTTTAGATGACAATAGATTCATAAAATAAAATATTTGATTCTTAATCAATGAAGAAGAGAGGGATAAATTGGTGTTTGTATGAGTTTCCTTGTTGAACAGAGCATGAAAGGTAACTAATTCTCTTTAATTTGGTGTTTTTATCTTTTATTTAATATTTTTAGAGAATCTATAAACAATTTTCATCATATCCAAATTTAGAAAACACCGGAATGACTCATACTAAATTTTTATAGAGAGTCAATTCATATTGATTTATTTTATTGTGATCCATTGCAAACTCATACCCACATCATTGTGAGTCGATTCATATTGGGTAATTTCATAGTAATTTATTAAATACACATAATCACTTCATATTGAGACATTTCATAGTGTCTAATTCAAGACTAATACTGACTTCATATTGAGTCATTTCTCACCTAGCCAAAATTTTAAAAATCACTCTTAATTACTTCATAATGTGTCACCGCATGACTCAAACACACATAATTGTGATTCATTATAGAATTATCAAAATTTTTGAAGATCATTCATTCTAACATCATATTAATTTATCAAATGTTTCAAACTCACTTCATAGTGAGTTATTATAGGAATGGAAAAAATTTAAAATCATATACACGTCCAAAAAACCACAAAACTACTAACTACTAGAAATAATTAAATGATAGATTTTTTAATGAAACACATGATTTTTTTATAAAAAATAAACAAATAAGCCTAAGAAATATCACATGTATCATTACATGGATTATAATGAAACTTCCAATACATATACAAGTCCTAAAGTCATACATTTTGACTAGGACATTACCATAGTCACTATGTCAAATACTAAGTACCTAATAAAAATTACGTGTTTTGATAAATAATTCCTCCATATGTATGAATTGTGTGTGTACTGATTCCAATTATTATAAGATATGTTGTGAAACCAAGATTTCCTACCTCAACCCTGACTTTAAATCTCATCCCCCATAATCTTCCTCTCCACTTTAGTACACATAACCTATTCTATTAATGTTAGGTCACATTGTTATAAACTATCTTAAACAATGATGGTTACATATTTCATAGGGGAGTTGTTACCTATGTTTGTTCATGGATAAAAAGTGTTGGAGGTCTTTTTAAATTTTTTGTGGGGTTATTCCCTTTGTATATGATTTTTATAGACTCCTAAAAACAATAACATTTATTTAATGGACAACATGAATCTTTTATAGGCCATAACATGATTATTTTATAATTTAATGTATCCCACATAGACTAATTATGGTGGGTTTTTATCATGAAAATATGTTTTTATTAACTATCCCTAATCCTTATACTCACCAATGTACAAATACTATCATGTAAACTCAATTATATAAGATCCAATGACCTTTTTATGTCTGTAATTACATCTTTCAAATAACACATCTCTATGTACGATTTTATTTATGGATACTGTCTTCTAAAAATATTATTTTTGGGTTGTAAAACAATAGATTTAAATCCTCTTCTAGGTAAAATTATACCCAAATTTCGAAATATCTCTTAGATACCTTATTCTCTGTGGTCTTGTACATTGGCTAACCATAATCCCTCATCTTTAAAGGTACAAAACTCACTATTAAAACCCTAACTTCTAGACTCTAGCATTGAGAAATTTATTACTTCACTGGATCATTCAAAGCCACCTAATTGACATGATTACATCACTATCCACCTACATTTGGTCCCTTTAACCATTTATTCCTTTGATAATGTGAATTATGGAAATTTTAAAAAACAAAAATCTTCTAATGAGTTTTAAATAATCACTTTAATTATTTATAAAAATATCTCTAAATATTTTCAAAATGAAAGTATCAATATATAAAAACTAATTAATCTTTAGAATGGTTGAGTTGAAAATTCCTCAGTAACTAGCTCCTTAAAGCAACTCCATTTACAGTAACACCTCCAGTAGTCATATTATTTCATTATCAGAGTTGGTTGAAATGGAATTGGTCAAGATCCATCCTAAAAGCTTAGGATAATATGTATAGACTTCATCCAAGGATTATTTTGAGTGCATAACCATAATGATGTTTAAATATCCCATCTAGTATAAGGAAATTTTTTTTTCATCTGATTATAAAAATTATTTATCCAATGAAATAGAATTTATATGTCATATAGACTAAACTCTATCCTTCTGATAGACTAAACCTCATTTGTCTAATAGACTAATCCTTGTTTGTCAAATAGAATAAATTTAAATTTTCCAATGGATTGAAATTTGTTTATCTGATGGGATAAAATTTATTTAGCTAAGGGAATGAAATATATTCATCCAATATACTAAAATTCATTTGTACGATTGACTAAACTACGTTTTTCATCCAAATATAATGTTCATATTCATTCAATTATAATGATTTACACATCCAATAAAAATTATCATTTTCTTAAAAAATATTCTTAAATCATGGGTAGTATAAATTTACTAAAAATTAGTATTTTATAAAGTGTGATGTGATTTTAAAAAGAAGGATTTCAAAGTTAATAAATTTTAAAACTCTACTCAACATTGTCCACCACATGTCCTCTTTATAAGAATTTGATACCAAAAATATATTGAACAAGTGTAATTTATGACTTTACTTCACATGATCACTTCCCCAATGTGTCTAGAAAGCCCTTCCTTTATTATTAAGAATGTAAAAGAGATCGCTCTAATGAGTCTCTAATATATATTTATATATGAACCTACCTTCACCTGGATAATTTGTCTAGTCAAAATAGAAAGGGAAACTCATGCATACACTCCAAACAAAATCATTTCTCACTTAATTTCACATAATAATATTTTACTTGTTAATTTATTATTCTAAGAAATTATTTTAGTTAAATGACCATATACTTTAATCCATAATGTTTTTGGATACACCAACATAAATGGAACTTTTTGGGTCTAGGACACATGGCCTTCAAAGGAACTTCATTGGTCATTGACTCATGAACATAAAGGAAACTTGATTAGTACTGGATACATTATCATAAAAATATCTTCATTTTCTATAGAAACAACTCCCTAAAAGTTATACCTCCTTGATGCATAACCTCAAAGCTCATATCATTATTCATATATTCTTATATGTATAAAGAACATCATTGAACATTGATACAAGAAATTAAAGGGAACCACAACATTTTACATCACATGGCCTTAAATAATATTATTCCTATCATTAAATTTCACAAATCTACATATTTATTAATTCCATTTAATGGAATAAAAATATGGTTCATATCATGGGAATATTCACAAATCCCAAGAATTTAAAAAATTTCAGAGTGGATAGCTATATGAATTTAATATAGAAAATAATTAACGAATGAACATTAGATTGAGAAAATATAAAACGTAAAGATAGACCAACTCAGATATATAATTATATTCACATCAATTTAGGATAAAATTAAATTGAATTTATAATAATGGTAACAAATATTATTTCTAGGAAGGATTTTATAAATACATATTAGATCAGTAAGAGAGTTCTAGATAAGGTAATAATACCAATTATGGGATGAGATGACCTCATAACCTATAAATATCATTGTGAAATTTGAAGAATAATTATCTCATCAAAATGAAAACTATATTTTTGAAAGTGAGTCCAGTCCCAAATAAAAATAGACGTGGCATGCACTGGGAATTGTGATCTTGGGTTTCTATGATCGATGCCTAACACATTTCTATATGAGATCTACCCCATGTAAAATAAGGCGATATTTACCCCCTTTTCTTCCTTTATTTTTTCTTATAATCTTCTAAAAGGTTGATGTAGTAAATATTATCACTTTTTAAAGGTTTTTGTTAATCAATAGATGTAGAATCAATGTGTATATTTTTTGTAGGAATCCATACATGTTGGGTAGAATTTGATCATCAGTGTTTCCTCATTATTGTCCTATGTTTTTTTGAATATTTTATTGAAGTAGGTGGATAATAAAATTTACATTATATAAATAGGTAGAGGGACGTACATTTCATAATAATGTGATAAAATTAATATAAAAAACAAAAAAATGGAAAATGTTATTATTTCCCATTGTTTCGTACAAATGCCCTTTGATACCATATATTTTGTTTCTTGATCCTAAAATTAGAGATGTTATTTTAGTTTTAAAACTATTTTTTATGATGAAGGATAAAAAATATTATATAATGATAATAATAAAACCTTTAAATTGAATTTTGATCTATTTTGTTTCATTTTTATGTTATTTGTGTTTAGAAAACAAAATATGGGAGAAGTAGGGTGTATGATTTATAATTACCTGAGACTTTAATGTATATTCTCTAGAAATATATAATATTAGATAGTATTTTTCAAAACCTAAATCAATATAAAATGAAAAACATTTATATGTTTTGAATATTAAATATTACCCTTAACACGTAGTCATTAAATTAAATACAATAAATTGAGGTAACCATATTACAAAATCAATACAGAATGTAAGAAGAAATGGAATCATGAAGTGGAAGTATTCCTTATAAAGGAAATTTCATTAATGTCATAAGGGGAGTATATTATATAGGTCATTCCCATGACCAAGACCAATCTGGCCTTAAGAAAATAAGGTTTTATAAAAACTTTATAAATGGGATATGCAAGCTCATGGAGATTTCCATAGGATCATTACAAGCTAAAACTCTACCCAAAACATCAATTAGATATTATATGATGATTAGAAGTTAATTGGAGATCATAAGGGGTTATGAAATTACAAATTAGGACTATATAAAAATGAATTAAAATATTTATTTATATAGACATGTCATGATATTTTTTACCTTTTCATAATGTCATTTTTTATTAATTCACCTTAGGCCTAAAAAATTTATTTTCCCGAATAATTTTCTTATGTAAATTATCTAATATTATTATGAATGAATAATAACAAGATATATTTAGTTTTTTGAATAATAAATTTCACTGTATTAATTAGTAATATATAAGAAAAATAATATTTAATATAATAAAATCATTTTTCCTAAAAAAAAATTTCACTACATTTTATAATTTTTAGTAAAAATTAAATTTATAAATATTAGGATTCAAAGTTCAAAAAAATACTTATTTTTTCGATTTATCATGTAAATATTAACATATTATTAACATTTTCGATTTTTTTGAAAATAATTTCTTTCTATATAAATAGTGAAAAATATTGTTTTTATCAAAATAATGAATTTTATTATATTATAAGTATACAAGAGAAAATTATGATGTAATAAAATATTTTAAGTTATCTAATATGTATTTAAGAAACAAATTTATTAATTTTAATGATATTTTTTTTATAATTAAAACATATGGCCAACCTTATAAAACAATTGTAATATTCTAATTAAAATAAAAACCAATTTTTGTATTTTAATTTAATTAACTATAGTTTGGGTAAAATTCAGTTTTTACTTGACTTAAATGAAAAATAATGTATTTTAAAATAAAAAAATTAGGTTTTTAAAATAAAAAACATTGATGGTGTTATCCCATAGTAAAATTTTATATTTAAAACGAAAATTTTATGACAAATAATTTTTATGAGTTATGTGCAATAATACTAAACTACTTTATTATAATGATAGAAATTTTATTTTATAAAATCATTTAAATATTTCAAATAATCATTTATAATTTAGTTAATAATGTTAGTTTTATTTTTCAATAATAAAATTAGTTATCGATGGTGAAAGCTGTGTTACCAAGATAAGGTTAAATTAAGGTAAAAGTTGTTACCCATAGTAAACAAGGATATAACAAATTAAAACCATGTATTATATTTTATGGTGGGAGGTGGACCGGCCTTACATATTTACAAAAACATTATTTGATATTGTTAGAGCCTTTGGACTTGACTAATGAAATTGAATTGTTAAAAAGTGAATATATTTTACAAAAATGCCACACTTTTTTACTTAGAAAAGGAGGAAAGATCATCCCCATCTAACCATACATTCTAAATATTTTTATCAACCAAATTATGTTATGGATATTTGGTCTCATCAAAAGGCCATGTTAATGAGCCTTAAGGAGTTACCAAAGGATAAAATCCAATGAAGAGGTAATACTCTCAACCTAATGTTTCTAGTTATTTTCTTATTCTTCACCCCTCACGACCTCTATTTCAATTAATGTATGATATAAATATAATTTTAACAATTATTAATTGTTATTATACTAATGTAATATCCATTTTATTCCTTCCAATCAAATAATCATGAAAAATTTAATCGTTGTTATGTGTGTATGAGGACTACCTCCTCCATGATTGGCGTGTTTTATTTTTTATCAAAATAAAGGATGGTTTAGAACTTTTATTATGTTAAATAATATAATATTTACAAAAAGGTATTTATTATTGAAATATAATTACTTGATTTTGTAATCCCAACCAGTTACATAGAAAATTAAAGTTATCACTGTGTGTACATGTTCACTACCATCTCCATGAAATGACATATTTTTTCCATAACCACCTATCATATATTAATTTTAAAAATGTATTCATTAGGTATAAATTATATTTTGGAAACTATTAACATTATTTATGAATAATATTGGGAATTATATATGTGTAATTAAAAAGCAATGGAGTTTTAAATTTAACCACCATAAATGAACTTGTTAAGGAGACTTTCTTAAATTTGGTATATTTTAGGATAAACAATAAACTATATAATTATTGTTCTTATGAAAAAATTATGGATGTAAGTCTCAAAAATAGTTTACATCCTGATTTTATTTTACAAAACATTTGACCATAGTCAAAAAACAAAATTTTTATGAAGAAATTAACCGAACAAACCCGATTTTATTTTTTAAGTAGAAACTATATTAAAAATAATTAACCACTTATAATAAATAGACCTTTGAATATAAAATATATATTAATGACTATTGTGGGATTTTATTTTTATAATTTAATTTAATTACTTATGATATTAAGGCAAAGTGTAGAGTGAATTTAGAAATAAGGTATGGTTTCTTATGAACCACTCTCATTACATTCCAGTTATATTTTCTCAATATTTTTATACATTTTATGAAATATTATTCTCATTAACTTCTTATATTTAAGTACCTATATCCCTTACATTAAATCCTAGTTAAATATCCTTTTTATTTTTTGGGTTTATGCAAGTTTTTTATTTCCCTTTTAAATTCCCAATTTAATGTAAACTCAAATTAATTAAACTTTCTTATTACTTGTCTCATGTTAAGAGAAATATAAATAAAATAATTTTAAAACATGAATATCATACAAAAAACCTAATTATTTTATGGATAACCCTATCAATTAAATTATAGTTTTATTATAAACAATAAGGTTTTTACTTTTTTTAGGGACCCTTTATTTATTTCACAAAGATCCACCGAAGTGGTTCATTTTTATTCTTGATTCTATAAATATATCCCATGATTTTTATAAATTGGAACTCCATGTTAAATAAATAAGTCCCTATTATAGTTATGAATGTCCAAAAAATTTAATTACTTCTTAATTTGAGAATACATATGATTTATCCTTTAGTAATGCCTTGATTCTGAATTATGAAACCCATTTCTTTCTCATGGGTTTGATCTTGTTTATGAATTATGTATGGTTCTTTTCTTCATGTATAACACATATAAATTCTTTTTAATATATTTTAGATGATTGTATAATTATATATCCCTAAAATTAATTGGGCATTATTTCCATCTCATTATATAACATGTACATTGCTTGTGTAGTTAGCCTAAGATCATTATGTTATGTGATGGGTGGGACCAAAATTATATAGCCCCCAAATGTATTGGTATAAAATTTATATCTCATAGAATGTTATTTATGGGATTAGGGTGTCAATCTAATAGACTATTGTTTATAGGGATGAGTAGTGAACCCAAACCACCATGGAACTTTTTCCACATCATGATTATGGTATTGGGAGTGACCCATATAATACCCCAATATTTTACTGTATGTATCTTTTTTGATAAATATAATTTATTCGATATATTATGTTTCATGCAACACTAAGCTTAATCAAACCGTGATATACTATTAAATATTTACATGACTATTGGATTAGTAATGTGATCATTAGAATTATTAATATGTCCATTAGAATAATAAACTCACCTATGAAATTAAAAATAAAATTTAGGTATCTCATAAATGAAAATATTATATATTTATGTAATGGAATAAGTAAATAAATAATTTAAAAATGATAAATTAAGTATTGGTATTTTTGTGAAACATAAATGTTTATTTACAAAATTATAATTAATATAATTATTTAAAAGTAAATTTATTTTATTAAAATTTATTAACAAATTAATATTTCCTTGTATTATAATTTTGAGATATTTTTTTGAGAACATAATTAATTTATTAAAACTATCATACAATGAGTTATAAAATTAAAATCAGTATTTCTCAAATAAATGATTATTTTATTTAAAAATTAAATGTATCATATTTATAAAATTATTCCTATAAAATGGAGTCCATTTTTGAAATCTACATATCATGAAATGGTTAGGGTGAATTTATTTGTTTTTTCTAAAATAGTTGAATATTTTATGAATGCTAAAATACTGTAATTTATGGCATTTAACATTATAAGTTATATACCTAAATTTATAAGTAATTTATGATGTAAGAAACCATTAGTTAGAGCTCTCATGAACTAATTAATTAATTTATTAATAATAATGAACATTTTTGATAGACTTGATCCAAAAATAATAAATAAATAAAATAATTAAAAAAACCCTCTTCTCCCCTATAAATACCATCCCTCACCACCCCAACTCCTCACACCTCCTAAGACATGAGTCTTTTAAAAATTATACCCATATACCTTATAAATACTCTTCCACACATTTAATACCTTATTACCTTACCAAAATACCAAATCTAAGTCTCTTAAGAATGTTTCCAAGGAGCCGATATTCAAGAGATAAAATCCTCCTTCATTTTCTTTTAATTTAATTTATTTTATTATCCCCTCTTACCATACTCTATTAAAAGTGGTATGGTAACTTCAATATAATATATATAATGGAATATTATTATTCTTATGGATTATATATCATTAAAACTCATGTACTCTCCTTTTATTTTAAAAATTATAACATTGTCTGTAATATGTTGATTCACTCCCTTCGCGGATGATGAGTTTTCTTTTTCTATTATCCCCTTAAAGGCTGGTGATAAAACAATTATTATCTTAAAATTATATTTTAATACACATATTTTAAATTATATCATGTTCTGGAACCAATATATAGTCATAATATTACATAAAATGAAACAAGTTCATGATGGTCATAAATACCGCCAAAATAAATTAAGAAAATTTCAACAACATTTTTTCTATTGATTCATCCTCATGCCATATGAAAAAATGATATATCAGATAATTTAAAATTATGTAAGATAATTAATAATAAATATTTTAAATTCTTGAGATGTTATTCCTATTTTAAAAGAACTCCCATATTTATAATCAAGGGAACGGACCATAAAACCATGAACCGAACGCTCCAAGAAAAACAAAATTAAACAATATAACTCATCGAAATGGAAATAAATAAATTTAATAAAATTATAATAAATAAAATATATGTTTAATAGGTTCTTAATTAAGTTATTAATGAGTCTTTTTTTATTATCCATAACATTAAGTACAATTAAAGAATTCTTTTGGACATAATGTAAGGGTTTCTCATTAAACTTTTACTTCTGTGAGATATATTCCCTGTTCAAACCTTATTTCTTGTGTGTGGTGAAAATATTTACCTTTAATATATCATATAATTAATCTATTTTTATACCTGGAATTCGATGTTTCATTTAATTATCATTAATTTATAGTTCATATGGTTCGACTAATTACAAAGTTGTAAGGGAATTCTTAACCTAATTTACATTCTTTAGGTCAAATTTATACACTATTCATTATATCATTATATGATAATGTTTAAAATAAATTTTTATTATATTATGTTTTATTTACACTTATTTTATGTGGAGTTAAGTCTAATACAAACAATCAATTCATTTTTTTAACACTCACACTTTCTTTAAAAAATCCCATTTTAAATATTTTTTTTTAAAATTTTTAAAGGAATTTTTTTTAAATATTATATTGTATGAGGGTATTTTACCTATTCCATGAAGTCTTAATTTCTTAAGGAATAATTTAAAAGTTTTCAAGTATATTTTCAAATAAAATATCTCCTTTTATAATTTCTCATCTTTTTAGATACATGATTTCAAAGAAAATTGGTATTTCACTCAAGAATTTCTCAATGATTTTATTAAATTATTTTAATCTATGTAATCTCCCTTTTTCAGATCTTATGATTAATTGAGTTTGATCTATTATGATACCATAAACCATATTTTATTGAATGTTTTTAATAACATTGACTATGAATGTGAAATTTTGATATCATTCTTCATATTACACTAGATGGTTTATGATTATGTTTATTATTTGGGGAAAGATATCAATGTTTCATATAAAATATTAAATTTGAATGTATATGTTGATTATGTTTCACACCTTTCATATAATAAATGAAATTTACTTAGAAAGTTATGTGCGGTTCCCACTATAACCCCTTTATGTATTAGTAGGTATCATGGGACCATCTAGTTTGGGTATGGGATGATCTATTACCCGATTATGTATAGTGTCTTGGAAAAATCCGTGATTGTATGTTTATGATGTCCCAAATTATGAATTACCTATTTATGAGATATGTTATTGATAATAATTGTGATTTAATACCCTGTAAAGTTTCAATCTAATGTTATTATTTATATAGAACTATTTGATATTCTTTTCTTACTTACATATTATGATCAAGATTATGTTTCCATGGCATGTGTTTTTAGTTTTTCACCTTACCTAATCATTTTTGTTTATTTATGATAGCTTCTGTTGTACTCTTACTCTTACTAATCATCTGAGCTCACCCCTTTCTTATAATTTATTTTTCCTAGGACGCCTAGATGTATATTTGATTTACGTTCATGGATAATCTTGGAGAATATGGGTGTTTCTAGTGGAGTTACTATGTTTTATTTCATTTCAAGTTGTAATGTAATACTTATGTTTGTTTCTATTTTGCAAAATCAACTAAACTATTTGTTCCTTTGGTATACAGACACTTTTACTTAGTACCAGTGTAATAAAGTAACCAACAACTCTAGAATAATGGGGATGGAGACTTTATAGTTGGTATGAAGGAATGTTTAGAAGAGAATTTGGAAAAAATATTTAGGAAAATATATATTAGGGAAAGATAACCCTATTATTAATATTGATAATATGCCCAAGGTAACACATATTATGATTTTGGTATTAGATTTTGATTATCAATTTTTCAATGCACGTTACCACATCATTTTTTATTATATTCTTAATATATAAATAGTGCATTTTTTTAATAAATACCAATTTTTTTCAATTTTTCATTTAACTATCTTGATAGTTATTTATTGTTAAAATATCTAATTTAATGATTTTTCCATAATTTTATTGAATAATTTAAAAATAATTGTTTCATTATTTTCTTTTAATTTCATTTTTAATATTTTTTTGATTAAGTAATATTAAATTTTCTTTTTTATTCTTTTAATTATTTTATTAATACTGTAATTTGTTTTTTACTTCTTTCTGTTCTCATGAATTTTAATTTTATTCATCAATTTAATTAATTCATTATTTTTTATTTGTTAAAAAATTAATTAAAGTTTTGTTTCCAAAATATTAAATAGTTAAATTAAGTTAACAATTTTATTCATTTCAATAATACTTAGTAATATATCAATTTAAATTAATTATTTGTTTTGATCAATTATTTTATGTAATTAATTTTTCAATTAATTTAAGAAAACAGATATGAAATTGTTTTTTAAATTAATTTTTATGTTAATTTTTTTTAATATGTATTATTTTATTTATTATTTATTTTTTAGTTAAATTTAATTTGTTTTTACCAATGTTTAAATTTGAATTAGTTTTTAAAATTATTTCTTTATTATCATTAAATGAAAAATTTATCGTTTTGTTCATTGTTTTTTTAAGGTTTTGTGTTTCCATAACCATTCAATGGTGTCTTGTAGAATCACCACTAACCTTAACCCAACATCGACTCAAATGAGACACCATTGATTTTACATACCTCCACTATTACACCTTCCAAATCGAAAAACTCGTAAAACCAATCACCGCTAGATTCCCCCTCCCTTTGCAAAAAATATACCACCCTCTAATTTAGCACCTAGCTACGAATCAAGGAGTCACTTCCAAATTACCATGCATCTACCATCAGTATATAATAATGGTGACTCCCTATGCAACCATTGAAACTACCACCCAACCCCACCATTCAACTTCACCTACCACCACCCCTGTTCCTAACCCACCATCAGCACACCCTCGACTTACCGTTTCCACTCCCCCTCCATCTCTAAAATACCGCCAACATCATGTGATTCACAAATACGAGTAATGAATCATAGAAGAACAACAAATAAAAACTAAAACCCCAGTGAATAGAAGATATCATCAACAAAATAATAACCTTATAACCCTAAAGACTAAAGAAAACCCAGATATGAGAACCCTTCCCCTCTCATAGAGTCATTGAATACAAAAAATACATCAAATCCACACCTCACACTACTAGATTGTAGCCTCTCATCCTTTTCTTGACAACACTAAAGATCTGTGTTGTGGCTGCCACAAGTTAAAGCTGAACAAAACCACATGTCATCCATGAACCTACCTCACTACCAGATCTGAAAGTTGATGATTGATACACTGGCATCGTTCATAACTAGATAAGACCCTCCAGACTAAGAACCCTCCTATTTCCCCTTCTTCCATGATGAGCCATCCCTTCCCCTTCACCTCTTTCATGTCACCCCCACAACCTTCTTCTTTCAAATTTTTATTATATAATATTTAATCTAAGATTATATTTATAATATATTATATAATATATATAATAATAAAATGATAATTATTTTAATAATAATAAAATAAATATTAGTTGTTTTTAATAACTTTATTTATTTTTAATTCTTAAAAAACTTTGGTTCATGTGCATATTTCAAATAATTAAAATAAATTATATATATTAGTTAATTTAAATATCCATTTTTATATATCTAATAATATTAATAATTATAAATATAAGTATATATAAATATATATCTCAATAATTTAACTTATTTATATATTTTTTATATTTCTATTATAGAAATTATGATATTAATATATTTTAAAAAGTGATGTTACTTTTTTCATACTTTCTGAATACTATTTTATTATTTCTATATTCTGGTAGGAGATTATGATCGAAAGTGGAAATTGTGGGAACTTCATTGCGTATACGAAGGGAGGAAATTTCCATTTTAAGAGGCTGGGTGTACTAACATAGATATTACCAATAGTTGGTGATATAGGCATCAGAGCATGCCTCATGTAATGTTATTGATTCCATTTTATTTTTTATTTTTTATGTTTTTAAAATAAGGAAAGATATCTCTCTAGGAACACCCACACATAAAAATGGTAATCTTCTTCAATAATGAAAAATGTAACCCACTCCTCTCTTCTTACTTCACTTTGTCTTTATTTCTTTTTATATTGTTCTCTATAAATATCATTATCTCTATTTTATGTTTCATTAATACTATTGAGTGATTACTTCGAATTGTGTTGTTTGTGTTTTCTATATTGTTCTATTATCATGAATCTCTAGTAATGGTGAGATAATTTGTGAGTCCATATTTGGGATGTGAATCCCGATGTGAGCTAGAGGTATGATCTTCCTTGAAATTATCATTTCTACTTATTCATTCTAAGCGGACCATTAAGGTGATTTTGGAGCGTGTGATGGAACAGTGTTGTACTGGATTTGTTCACTTATATTTTCCCATTGATCTGTTTTCCCCATCCTCCCTTAACATTATCTAATGAGTAGTTAAGAGAGGTCGTGTGATTTCTGATCCTTTGAATATCATTTCAGTATAGAATAAATTCATGGATGTGATGATTTTATTTGTAGAATTCATCACTTTTGGAGAGTTCTCATGTGTTGGGAGCGATTCTACATATGAATACTCAATGTTTTTAATGAGATTGGTGTGTGGTCAGAGTTTTTGGTGATGCACTAAGTGAGGTTGAGATTAATTAATTTAATTTTTTAAGATGATATATGAAGGGTGGATAAGCGTGGATCAACCTGGGTCCAGACCTTTTCTTACCGACATTATTATTTTCCTTTTTTTTTTCATGTTCTTCATACTTTTTTTCCTCTCTGTTTCTTATATTATATCATTGTTTTATCCCTCTAACACAGTTATTTTCATCATTTTTTACAATTTTTTTTGGTTATTTTCAAATTATATATAAACTCAAAAATATTTTCATAAATACCACCTAATCATTTAACACTTATTCATTGAGAGAGTCCCTGAGGTTATCTACTATGCTATATCTTAGGTCTTATAAATGTGACTTTAAACATCCTCATGACAAGGACATCATCAAATTTCTACACTATTGTTGTGTATTCAACATTTTCCTTAGTGTCATTTTCTGATTTGCTTTAAAGAAACAAAAAACACTAAAAAATAAAAACTAAAATAGACATTGTATTTTATTTTACTCATTATTTTCATGATTTTTCTGATGTGAAAAAACTATACTAGGATATAACAATGATTCGTTTTTTGTTACAAAACTGACAATCGAGAGAGCTCTCTGATTCATCAAATGTTGTGACACATCAATCTAAATAGCAGTATGCATCAGGATTAAAAAAATAAAAATTTTCAAGATGGAAAAGTACCTTCCATGAAAGATTTGATATAAATAAAGAGAATCATGGAATTCCATTAACCTACCTACCAAACTTTGGAGGACCATAATAGTATGGATGTACTCCAACAAGTCGTTGATGTTTCACCTTCTAGAAATAAACAAATAAGAAAGAAAAAAAATAAATACAAGGAGAGAAAAGAAGATAGGGATGTTTTTATTTGGGTCTGAATTACCCTTTTATGTGTTTATAGAAAACCATGAGGTATATTCACATTCCTACTTCAAGTGTTGTCAAGGGATTGGATATGAAGACACTGAAGAATATGGGAAAAATTTGGAAAATTAGTTTATTTTTAGAACTTAATTTGGTGATTTTTATTTCATTTAACTTTCTAATGATTTTTTATGATCTCAATATGTCAAATGAGTACAGGAAATTCTATCCCTTTCCTTGTAGGAAACCACCCATTAGGTGTTTTTTAAGTTAGTTTGGATGAGGTTGAATACCTCACTACTAACTTGACTACTCTCCCAGGATCATTATTCAACAAGGAGGAAAAAACTGCACTATTACTTGGAGTTGAAAATTTTATGTAAGAATATGTATTTTTATTTGAATTAGATTACATTTAATATGAATTTACTTTTTTTACTACTATTATAGGTATTTAAGAAAAATTACTTCATTTTTATTTCCAAGATACTCAAGATGAATTAGAGGTTGAACTTGTAGAGGAAGTGTTGGACCTTCCATAGTTTTCTGAAAACTCTAGGTTGGGGTCCACTGCTGAAGAGGAGTTGTAAGAGTTTTATTTAGGATCAGAAGTGGATGTTGATTTTTTTTTCAAGTGTAAATTTTTTATTTTATTGTACTAGATGATAAGTATCATATAATAGATACATTCTCACATCTAACGAACACAAATACTCATGATACAGATGATTGAAAGTTCCCCTACATATTGTTTCTCCCTTCACCACTCTATAAAAGTTACTCCACTTGTAAAGAGAGGGACTATAAGGAAAATGAATATGGGTTATGAAACAAGCTGCAATTCACAAAAACTAGAAAGAATCACATTTGGTGGTTCTTAAGAAAGAATCCACATCCCCCGTCGGACATGTGTTTATCCATTGATTTTCCAACTATGGACAATCAAACTAAAACACCCCATGAGGGGATATCCAAATATTAAACGTCTCAATTTGATGATTTTGTTTCTTAATGACTGTTGTTTTAATTTTTTTGTTTTTTATTTTTAGGAAATAAATTGGAAATAGTTCCACATGGAAATAATTCAAGACAAAAGGGAGAATAACACTCTACTTTTTGGATGATAATATCTAACTCACAATTTGGTTTATTTTTTTTACTTTTATATTTAAATTATAAAAGCTAATTTTAATAGTTAACATCATGTTGGTACTTGAATGGTTAAGAAAGAGATATTTCATAGAGGAAACTAAGGTTGTAAATGTGAGGCTAAGTAAATAAAAAATATGTGATGCTTCTACACTCAGGTATGTAATATTTTTAATTATGTAATTTTTTTCATTACTCTCTTTCATACTGCATGATAAAATGACATAAGTTTGGGGGAGTCCCCCTTATTTATTTTAAAAATTTTGATTTTTTTCTTACTAGATGACAGGTTTCTAAAATCTAGTGAGTTGAAAATTTAGATGAAATGTAATATTAGATAGGCTTGCACCCTTTATTTAACTTTCATTCTACTTCTGTTATACTACATCAGATATGATTCTTCTATTTAAATTGAATTATAAAATCTTATTTCTGATTTTAATAGTCAACATCATGATATTTTTAAAAAAAATTCACTTGTTTTCTGGTGGTTGGTGGTGGTTTTTATTTTATTTATTATTTTTAGTTTTGTGTGGCAAGTGATTTTTTAACTTTAATGTAATAGTTCTTGAAAATATTATTACTGTTGAATTGACCATATGATTTGAACTACATTTTTTTCCTCCTTGAGAGTCAAAAATAGGGGCAATGTTAGATTTTAAGTGTTAGGGAGAGGGGTATTTTTGTGCACTGTGCTGAAATTCTAGTCACTTTAAATTCCCCTTAATTCTTTTTGTCAAAAAAGGGAAACATATTTCAAAAAAATTTCATATTATTTCAGAAAAAAATCCACTTCATTCAAAAACTAATGGTCATTTGGCTTCATTATGAATCTAAATTTTCTCCTTCCCAGGGGATACCTATTTTTTGGTTGTTATGGATTTTTTTTGAGTCTAAAATTGTTATGTATTCCTAATTGTTGAGTAGAGTTACCTACCATTCTTATAGATATTATTTTCAATAACTAAATAAGGGAGTGATATTGGATTGTTATTTGTGGAATTATGGTCATTATTTTAGGAAAATGAATTTTTTAACTCAAACATATGGGACTAATATTTTAATAAAAAAATAACCACTTTAAGGAGACAACTAAAATTTTAATCTTATAAGTCCCTTGAAACTGGAGTAAAATGGTAAAATAGGTTCCCACAGTGAACATATGAAACTCTAGAAACTGTGTGGGTGTTATCACTTTTTACATATAAATTAGTTCCTTTTCATAGTGATTTTCACATACATCGATGGGTAGAAAAAAGAAAAAAAGAATAAAGTGTCTAGTAATAAAAAATGAGCTCATTATTGTGAAGGAAATTTTGAACACAAATGAAGAAGGAAACAATTGAGATGTATGAATACCATTTGATTTGTATTAATTAAGTGATTTAAAAAATAAAAATTTTAAATTTTTAGAACCTAGGAGAATGTGAAAAATGAAGGTGCCTTTTGTTAAGGTTTTAATTCCACTTGATCTAACCCATTATCAATCATTAAACCGAAATGTCAAACTGAATTGAAGTATGGAAGTCAGTGATTTCATATAGGGGGAACAGAATTCTTGACAGTGAATGAGTTTGTATTCCAATGATTTATAGTCAGTGTTTGAAGTTTGGAAGGGCCTTTTTTTAACACATTCCATGAAAATCAAGTCTAGGTTCTGTTCAACTATTTTAAAAAATTATAAACATGATCTTTTTGAGATAAATGTGAAACATCATTTTTTCAGTTTTAAAATGTTAAAAATAATTCATTTGTATAAGCAAAAAAATATTTAAGTGAGGGGGATTTTGATTTTTCTGTTTTTTAATGCACATTACCGCATTGTTTTTTGTTTTTTATTTTATTTTTAATATGGAAACATTGTATTTTTCCTAACAATTACCAAATATTTTCAATTTTTTATTTAATTATAAAAATAGTGATTTATTCTTCAAATGTGTAATTTAATGTTATTTTACTCATTTTTATAATAATTTTAAAGTAATTGTTTCATTATTTTCATTTACATGCATTATTATTATTATTTTTTATTAAATAATAATAATTTTTCTTTCATATATTCTTTGAATTATTTTATTATTTTTGTTATTGATTTTTTACTATATTTTTTTTGCATGAATTTTAATTTTATTCATCAACTTAATTAATTCGTCATTTTTTATTTTTTAATAAATAAATTTCACTTTTGTTTTTGAAACTATAAATAATTAAACTATGTTTTACAATTTATTAATTTCTATAATACTTAGTAATATTTTATTTTAACTTAATTCATTTATTTTATTATTTCTTTTCAATAATTAATTAGTTAATTAATTTAAGAAAACTAACATTAAATATTTGTTTTAAATTAGTTTTTACGTTAATTTTTTTAACATATATTATTTTATTTGATAAAATTTTTATAATTAAAATTATTTTGTTTTTAACAATGTGTAAATATGGATTAGTTTTTAAAATTTATTTTTTATAACTAATTGACTAGTTTATCATTATTCTCATTATTTGTTTCTTTTTAGGTGTTCTGTAGCCAGAACCACTCTGCGGTGACTTGAGGAGTCACCCAGAGCCTCAAAACAATGGTTAATGAAATGATTCATTGTTTATTTCACATACCTCTAGCATTGAACCTCCCAAATTAGACAAATTCTCAAACCACTAACCACTAGATTCCCCCTCCCTTTTCTAAAAAAATATCCCTCTGTTGTAGCACCTAGAAGTGACTCAAGAAATCACTGCTAGCTTCCGATATACCCCCATCGGTCTACAACAACAATGACTCCTTGAGTCACCATTGAAAATCCCACCAACCGCCACTAATAAACTACACCCACCGCCACCTCTGTTCCTGACCCACCATTGGCACACCCTCGACTCACTATTTCCACTTACCTTGTATCTGAAACCTATCACCAGCATCAAACCAGCATCAGAAGTAAAAAATAGATCAGTTGTAGCAATGTAAAATTAAGTCAACGGAATAAAAATATTAAATCATAGATACGAGTAAAGGATAATGGAAGAAAAAAAATGAAAAACTAGATCCAGAGTATATATAATAAATCATCTAAAAAAGAAAACCTAATAAAATTTAATATCAATGAGAACCCAAATCTAAGAACCATGCCCCTCTTCTCGTGGTGTTTGATATAAGAGATGCCACTAAAGCGTCACCTCATGGTACTAGACCTCTGCCACTCACCCTATTCTTGATGCCACCGAAGATCTACGACGCGGTTACTGCCTTTTGAATCTGACCGAACCCTATCGCTATCCATGGCCCTACCTTGCCACTTGATCTAGAAGCTGGAGATCGTTGATCATCCATCCACTACTACTGGTGAATACAAACCATCCTCTTTCCCGTCCTTCCACCGTGAGCCACCCCTTCCCCTTCCCCTCTGTCATGTTGAACCCACCACACTCCCTTATTCTTTCATTTTTTATAATATTTAATATAAGATAATATATAATATATATAATATAACATATATAAAAATAATTGTTATAGTAATAATAATAAAATAAATATTAATAGTTTATTAATAATTTGAGGAATTTTTAATTTTTACTAAACATTTGTCTATGTACATATTTTACATAATGATAATAAATTATATATATATATATTTTTAAATTTAAATATTAATTTATATATATATATATATATATATAAATATTTATAATTATAATTATAATTATATATATATAAATATATATATTTTTTAACATGTTTACTTGTTTATAAATATTTTTATACTTCTATTACAACTATAATAATAATATTATAATTTAATAAAAATATTAAATATTTTTTTCATAATTTCCCATGACTATTTTGTCTTTCCTATTCTCTGGAAGGAGCCAGTAATTGAAATTCGATATTGCAGGAACTTTAATGCATAAACAAAGGGAGGCACGGGTCATTGTGATAAGATGAGTGTACTAGAAGAGATATTACCGAAGGTTGGTAACACGTGCAATAGAGCACAGAAAATGGAATTTAATTGTTTCTTGTTAGTTTACTTTCAAATTTTTCTATTTTTTGAATAAGGTGATCTATCATATCTGTAAGAACAACCCCCAACCCACCCAGAAATGGGAACCATCTTCCACACTAGACATGGGAACCCAATCCTCTCTTCTTCTACTTCATTTTTTCTATTATTTACTATAAAAAGTATTATCTATATTTTATGTTTCATGAATACTACTATGTTTTTTATTTGAATTATGATATTTTTGAATTCTCTCTTGTTCTATGATCTAAAATCTACAATATTTGAGAGCTAATTTGTGAGTCTAGATTCAGGACGTGAATCCCAACCCATCCTTGATATTTAAGCTTCATCATGATAATAATTTCCTCTTGCTCATTTTGAGCAGATCATAAAGGTGATTTAGAGTGAATGACATCACATTCTTGTGCTGTATTTGTTCACTTCTCTTCTACCATTAATATTTTTCCCCATCCCCTATTAACTTTCTCTAATAAGTTGTTAAAATAGGTTTTGTGATTTTTGATCCTTTGAATATCATTTAATATTGGAAGAAATTATTGGCTGGGGTGATTTGATTTGGACATTTCTTCCCTTTGGGAGGTCAATAATGTTTTGGATGAAATTATACAAAAAAATACTCAATATTTTTGGGTGTTATAAGTGTGTGTTCTGAGCCCGCGGGCATTAATTGAGTGAGGTTGAATGTTGTTGATTTGACTCAATATGTTTATCTATAAAGGGTAGTTAAGGGTGGATCGACCAGGTTCTGGACATATTATTTCTGACATTTGTCTATATCTTTTTGTCTTTTCATGGTCTTCATATTTTTTTTCTTCTTCTATCATATCACTATTTCATCCAACATCCACTGTAATTTTCAGATTTGTTTAAACTATTTTTTTTCTATTATCAAATTATCGAAAAAGTAAATTTTTTAGAAGAACCACCTAGTTATTCGACACTTCATCCTTGAGAATAATAGTAAGGTTATCCACCATGTTATATATTGGGTCTTATAAATGAATATTTTTAATATCCTCTATACAAGTACACTATTAGTTTTACATAATTGTTTTAAGTGTTTAACTAGTTTTAAAATTTCATAATCTAATTTTGTCTATGAAGGTTTTTAAAAATGATTCCTAGTAGGAGGAATGAAAACTATATCAATGCATGTATTCAATATTGGGATTTACCTCCATTATAATATAATGATTTTAGAGTTGGAGATACCACTGGAGGTAAACAACATATAACTATAATGGGAAAACTGGTCAATATAGGAGTAATAACTTTACTCACATAGAGAATCTCGATCCACGATGTGATGTAACGATGTTGGACCACTACATGTGATAGAAACCAACATCATTAATTGGGACTAAAACCCCATTTTTAGTTGAGCAATGGATAAGTTCGTTGTAGAAAATATTTCTTTCTTTGAGAAGTAATTAAAGGGATATGGTTATCATGGTCATTAATGGTCTCTTGGGAGATGTGGATCAATGGTGGTAATTACTTCAAAACACAAATTAGGAGGAAGAATTTTAAAATATGGAATGACAACATTTTAGTGATATTTTCATGGAAAAATATTTCTTTTGTGAAGAAAAAGTGTATGTGGATATAAAAATCGTGAGTATGAGATAGAAAGATGATGATAACATTGATATATATGAAGAATTGTTTATAAGGTTAGTAAGGCATACCACAGACTACAGAAATAATCTAAATAGCAAGATTGACCATTTCTTTTATGGTATTATTCTAATTATATAAAGGGAACTAGCCACCCTAAAATTATCATCATATAAGGATATAATATCATGTGAAATCATGATGGAGAGAGAATTTCGCAGGACTTGTGAATTCAAAGGGAAGAAAGACAATAATATGGAAACTGAGTATTATATGGAAATAATGCATTATTTATAGAGGAGAGAATATAATTTATAACATGAATTAAATGTGGAATAAATCATCATAGAACATGCCAATTGGGAATGGGAGTTTGTTAAATGTGCTGAGAATAAGGACACCAATACCATGATTTAAATGGAATGAAAGAATTCAAAAATGTGCAATGATTCATCCAAATGGATATGAGACAATATGTACATGATTTTCCTATATGTCATGGAAACTTCCCCCAAAAACATGCAAGAGAACAAGGCCATGCATATGTAGTCGCAATATGCGAGGTTGAAGTTTTTAATTATGTGGTGGTAGGTACATTAATCCTCACCTCAAATTTAAAAAATTATTATTTGATTCTAGATCATCACTTTATTTTATATCTTTCAAGTTTTGTATTAAACCTATATATTTCGAATTCACCTAAATGAGGGATTTTTCATTCAAAAATCTTATTGGAATCCTTATTGAAATAAATATATTGTAAGAAGTTCCTATTTTGACACATAATTGTTCTAAAATATCTTATTTTATTATCATACCTATGGTTTGTTTTTATATAATCCTTTGAAAGGTTTGGATTTCAAAATATAATGCAATAATATATTTCAAAGAGAAAAAAATTATGATTTGTGAGGAAGATATTGAATATCTTATCATTATAGGGGATATTTTATCATATGATTCATATATGGACCCCCCTTTAGTAGCTATTCCAAATGTTATTAGAGAAGAAGAGAAGATTAATCATACTAATGAAAAATTTATATTAAAATTGTGGATGCTCATATTTTATAGGAATACTTTGAGGTATTTACAAATGAATTATAGGACAATTTCTAGAGTGGGATGTTGAGTTTTTATTGATTTAACCCTTGATGAAAGGACTATATCAAGAAATCTATATAGAATGTCCATAGAGGAGTTAATTGAGTTAAAGAAACAACTAGAAAAATTGAGTGGTCTGTGATATATACTCCCTAGTGTTTCATCATGGAGAGATCCAATGTTTTCATTAATAATAAAGATGTATCTCTGAGGCTATGCATTGACTATAAGGATATAAAATTTATTAAAATAAAGAACAATTATCATCTTCCTCACATTGATGAATTATTTTACAAATTCATGGAGCTCTATATGTTTCAAAGATTGATATTTATTTATGATATCATCACTGATGTGTAAAGAAGGATGATATTACAAAGATAGAATTTTGAACAAGGTATAGACATTACGAGTTTACTGTAATTCCAATTTGAATTGAATAATTCACCCTCAATTTTTATGTTCAGGGGAATCTGTCATGAATAAATAATATTAAAAAATTATGGTAAGGTAATAAAAGAAACACACTCCATTTTATAACTTGAGCACAATAAGGAAGGAATAAAAGATGATCAAATAATGCTATATAAATAATCATATTAACAAGAAACATTAAACTTGAAAATTCAACTCATTTAATAATCACATGGAAATCAACTATAAATCTCAATATGAGCGAATCCATAATGTGTGATGTCATAAAGATATCTTCACTGCTTTGACTAAGACACCATATATAAATGGGTATGGCCTTAGACAATACAATAAATAGTTTATCTCATGAGGCCTACTGATGCATCGAGGTGATATAATGAGCCCCGAACATTACATACCATGTACAATAAAAACCTCTTATAGAATAGGTGATATATAAACAACATACATATTCAAATTTAAAACTAGTATACCAAATTTGAATACTTTCCCTAATAAATAACCATAAACTATAAATAATAATATGATGAATGGTATAAAAATATCCCATCCATGGTAAAAGTGATCATAATCCATTCAATAAAATATTGTATAATGTATCATATTATATCAACCTCAATGAAACTGTCACGAACCGAATCTGGTCGCCTTCAAAATCGGCACCTGACCCGGTCCATGGCAAGACCCGAAGGGCGTTCCTGATCCCCACGGGCTGGCACAAGTGCCTGGGTATCATGAAATGATAATTGGGAACGATTTACCCGAGTTTATAAACTTCAAACGACAAAAGAGTCCAATAAAACAAATCTGGATTTTTCAACTAAAACCGTCTTTTACAAAATTTCAGAACTGAAATACATAAGTTAAAACTATGTTTAAAGACCATTACAATGGTACATAACCAAATAAGTACAGCCCAAGAACCTCCACAAGGAAATAGGCATCGCCCTCAAGCTATCTCCACGACACTTCATCCCAATGGACAACTAAAAACCTGAATCAACGGCATAAATCCTGTACCCAAACCTGTGACATAAAATAAGAAAATCTACGTACACCCAAAGGTGTAAGTAGGGTGTGAGAGAGGGCCCAGTAGGATACCACCACTAATAGATTCCATGTGATAAACATTTAATGGTGAAAAGCATGAAAGTTTTCAAAGACATGAGATGCTAGTTAAAATTTCTAAAAGATGCAACATTAAATAAAAACAGTTTTTAGGTGGGCTAATTTAAAGAATAAAAAATTTAAAATAAATACCATAGCTACTGAATTTTCCAGCCTCTCATACCGTATACCAACGGTAAGAACAAAGTATCCAGTGAGCACAATCAATGGGAAATAACCCCTAGGCACTAGCTAGCTGTGGGTCCCAGGTACCTCGTATCTCGGTGAGAGTAACCATCACAAATATCCATTCTCGAGCACGAGCCACTAGTAGGGAACATACCCATAACCTAGTGGTCCCCAATCATCATCATCATAGTTTAGTTAGAGTTGTAAGCGTCAATCTTGCTAAGTGAAACTGAGGCCAAACCCCACGGATTCACTAGCATACTAGTACACGTCCACCCACCTAGACACCTGGGTTTTCCCTTTGTGCTCAAACAAGTTCAGCAATCCAAGAAGTATAGTTCTCACATGAAAATATCACTTACACATCACAAATTAACCAAACAGCCCCATGTACATCACGCAATTCAAAAATTCCACTTTTCATTCAAATGCATTTTCAAATCAAACTCACTCCAAATTGCCTACAACACTTTTCACATCTTTTT
The DNA here is from genome assembly GCA_963277665.1 of Viscum album. NCBI lineage: Eukaryota > Viridiplantae > Streptophyta > Magnoliopsida > Santalales > Viscaceae > Viscum > Viscum album. The sequence goes on from OY728159.1 coordinate 1,938,110,733, forward strand.
AACACTTCCACAAATCCATTAAACAATTTTATAAAACCATTACAAGATATTCAAATCACATAACAGCCCACACACATGTCACACAATACCCTTCTCACCTTCACAATTCATTTTATAAATAACTCACATGAAATATCACACACCCGTGTTTCGCACACAAAACACAATTTAGTAAAACATTTAGACAATTTATAAAAAAAATTCTAAAAATGTTTAACATCTCAAATCACCACTTTACCATTAAAAAACCCACATTAGGTGAACACACTCACCCAAACAGTACATATACACCCTTTCCCAACTTTTTTTAACCAAATAAAACATTGACAATTTTTATAAAACAAACCCAAGAGGTATAACCATTGTTTGCACACTAAACCCATTTCAAAACCCTCATTTAAAAGCAAAATCATACCAATACCAATCCAAAACAGAATTTTTCATCCCTAAAACAATTATTAAACCACCACCAAATGTTATAAAAATAAATCAAATAATACCACAAAGATACACATGAAAAACACACGTTTTCATAAATCACCTTCAAGAAGTACAACATGTTTTTACTCCTTAAACTCATAAAAAAAACCTACTTTCAAGGCCAACATGACAATAAGGAATTAACAAACCAGAATTGGCATCCCCTTTCAAGACTAATAAATCACTTTCATATGTTATAAACAAAACCCAAACATTACCCCAAGAGTCACACATGAAAAGTACCCAATTTCAAGCTATAATGCAACTAAAAATTAAATGTTCAACCAAATCCATCAAAACTGTTTTTACAGCACATAAAACAGATTATAAACAAGCTAAATTAATAATCCATGCAAGCTAACTAATCATAAAATGGCTACACATGGAATCACCTACCCTTTTGAGTCGAAACCCTCAAAACTTGGTGCGAAACCTTAAGCGCACCACCGTTGCACCAAAATGAATATAAATCCAGACCTAAACCACAATAATTTACCCAAAAGACACAAAATCATACATTAGGACCGAACCCCAACTTCTAGACATGAGGAACTTCAAGAAAAAGGAAATAAAACTAAAATAGGATGGAAGGAACCAATAAGGAATTCCCTTACTTGAAATATCTTGAAGGAATCGGCCCCAATCCACCAAATAATGAATCACCAAGTACCCAAAACTGGTATGGAGGTTTGAAGGATTAATATTAGGTCATGTGGTGACTGAAATGGGGGAAAAAGGATGAAAAATGAAGGAGTTATGAAAGGATCAATTTACCTCTCCAAATTTGCCCGATTTTTGAAACCCTAATAAGTTCAGTACTAAATTGCGATTACGAAGAGCTCCAAAGAGGAGAGAGAGAGCTTCGGAGCGCGACTGGGTTCAAGGGGCGCATATGAGGCTTTGAATCACCGAAAAATACTTAAAAATGAATAAGTTATTAATTAATCAAATATTATTTTTAAAATTGGAATTGGGCTTTCGGGCAGGCCCAATCCCTTAAATAAAAACCAACATAAACCTTGGTTATGGATTTCAAAAGGCTCCAAATTTTAATTGAGGTGTTAATATATCAGGGGAGGACATTTAGGAGTTGGAATGAGTGAAAAATAATAAAAAATTAAAAAGTTATAAAATAAATAAAATGTATTTTTAAATCTGGAATTTGGTTCACGGTTTGACCCAATTCATGAAAACTCACATATTCTCCATAAAACCTTTGGAAACCCCCAAAACAAAGAATTAATGGAAATTAAAATAAAAATACATTTAAAATAATCTATTTATGTGACAATTCTCCCCACCATGAAAACTTTCCGCCCCGGAAAGTCACAACAAGGCCAAAGTAACAACCAAATCCAACTGAGAAACCAAGAGGTACTCCCTTGTCACGTTTCTCCCCCAAAGGCCAAAACACCCCCAGTGATCAATTAATTAAGGATTACTCTCACAAAAAAAACTTACACCACTTTCCTGAAATAATAAATCACATTCATAATTGATCCCAAAATAAAACTCCTCAAACACTATCCGAACAAGACTCAAGCAATTCACCCAAACGAACAATAACATTGAACAAGGTTACACTTACCTTACTTTAACTAATACATTGGGCACTCTCCAGTCCCAAAGTTTACCCAAGGAAGATGTAAGTAGTTAGATATCTCCAAATGATATTACCTGCTTCCCATACAATACCAAGTAAAAACATGAGTTACTTGTATGAAGAGACACAAATGGTCTCCCCACCATAAGAGACAACTTAATTTTTTTCCCGAGACAGAATCAAGACACTAATAGGGAAAGGCCCAAACAGACTCCCTAGTACAAGGGGTATACATCCATTAGAAATTTACAAAATAATATGCACGATACCCATGGTGGGTCTTCCCACCATAAGAACCAACCATCTTAACCGACCGGTGTGGGCCGACACGAAAAGACCCCAAAATTAAGGATTTGGGACGGTCACACGGTTAGTCTGCACAGTTTGAGAAACTGTGCGATAACTATGTGGATCCTTATATCTGCATGGTTATTTTTTTGTTCATGGTTAGAACTAACCATGTGAAAACCGTGTGCTCAACTTGTCTAGCCAAATTTCCAACCATTCTCTAAAGACTCAATAGAAACCAAAGGGGGAGGGAATAACATTGTGTGATGACATGGGTACAAAACCCTCCACATATTTCCACTGAATGGGAACAACAGAAGAAATATGATGAAACCATAGGTTTAAACTCTTCCTATCTTTCATACTGAGGATAGGACTTTGTACAAGGGTTTAAACGACACTAGGGTTTCCCATGACTACGCGCCAGCTTCTCTCCGGGACCTATGGCTGGAGCTCAAAATATTGAAGCATCTTCGGCCACGCAGTTTGGCTGTTGAAACCCCTATGTGGAACTTCTTCTTTCGGTTCCACAAACAACTAAACCACATACCCTGATGGGTTCATCAAGACATAACACACTCCATAACTCACTTTACCAAAACCAGACATTTCACTGAAACAAGGGATCAGAATAAGCACACACATCGCACCTTGTTTCTTTGGCTGAGAAACAACAGAAGGGCAGGACACGTATAAACATTTTCCTCTAAGATAGAGGATTTGATGTTTTTTCCAAGGGATACATACTCCCAACATAACATAGAACCTAAGAGGATAGTGTGACCTTGACCTTTATAGTCAAAAGAGAACACAACATCACAATGTGTCACCGAACATGACCCTTGTGATTGATAGAAACAATACATGGAACATGACCATATTCCAAGTCCCTAAACAACAGACAAGTCCAAAAAGTGGACACAATATCCTATTAGGACCAAAATCTCAAAATTGGTGGTTTAATAATAACTCTTGCTTCAAGGAAACTATGAAGAAACCAGAGGCCCTCTTAGACACCATCATGACACTCATCCACACTAACAACCAAAGAACACTTCCACCTTTGATGAATCATGAAACTTAAGAAACGAAGGCCTCTTTCAACCTTCCACAAGAACTATCCCACTACAAGAGGATCTAAAAATAAACTAAATGAATGGTTGTAGACTCAATCAACAATGATCTATAAAATATTCCTTATATTGATCAACTGGAGGATTTTCCAATGGAGAAACAATACGGGTTGCACTTCAGTTGTTCACTAACCCTAAATGGGGGCGTACCTTATCCAACGGGAGAACCCAAGGACCCAACCAAGATGGTCCATTGGTAAAAATAAAACCATAAACCAGATCCAAACACATGAAGGTAACCACCCTAAAGGTGTCCCGAAACATATCTCAGAGGAGACTACTAACCGGTCCTTCTACCTAGCTTACCGACCAAACATAATCCCAAAACACAGTTCAAACAGGAGGGGTTCTTGGACTCAAAACATCCCACAACATCAACATTTTCCAAAAACACATAATATAAACCATTCCATACAATTCATCAAGTCTTCATGTTTCTCTTTAAAAACAGTTCTTTAAAAACAAATGGTTCAGCGGTTAGCACATCCACCAATGGTACCCCATGGGCCTTAAACATGCATGTTTCTGTGCCACACTGGTCACCCTCCTCATATCCATCTCGACACTCATCCAGTCATTTCATCAACCATCCATCTTCCCATATAATCTCATGCATGTGGTTGCTCACGAAAATACCAAAGGTTAAAACAAAAATTCTTTCCACTTTTCAAAACCAAAACGGTCAACCAACACATCCTTTTTTCTCAAAACCGCTAACCACGAGATCAAAATCCCAACTCACATCTTACAAAAATTTTCAGAAAGTCACAACCATTTATAAAATAACTCACTTTCAAGATATTCACATCAATTTCAAAACATCTCATCCCATTAAAACACACTATGATTGTTTAGAAAACTCTATTGGAAACACTTTTCAAAACCAACTTCAATACAGTTTCTTCCTTCAAAAGAGGTGTAATCACACCATTTTCTATTTCAAAATCATTCTGAATATTCAGTTCCAAAATTTCATAAATCATACCATTCCATCATTATTTGAAAATAAATTCACAAAAACATTACACTTCTTAAAACCAAGTCACTTTAAAACCAAAGTTCCAAGATTTCAAAACTAAAGAACACAAGACAATGTGAGAGGAAACCAGTTTCAGTGGGTGACTTGGACATATGGTTGGCGGCCATATTCCAATCACCTGACTATCACAGAGAGTGTTCTAGGGAATATCCCCAGCTCCACATGGCTTGCCAGACCCTGCGAGCTCATTGAGACCATTAACCCAACTCTCTTTTCATTTCCCCTAATCATCATCAAACCAAGAAAACCAAAAGACATAGAAAAATCCCAACTTCCCCTGGCGACATGAATCCTGAAATGAGGTGTGGTGATCAAGCACACTACCCATAACCAGAATTCCATGTCCCAACAATCATAACTCTATACTAACCTAACTATTTCCCAAATAACATGACTCAAAGAAAGCGAACCTCCTTTGATACCATTTTGTCACGAACCGAATCTGGTCGCCTTCAAAATCGGCACCCGACCCGGTCCATGGCAAGACCCAAAGGGCGTTCCTGATCCCCACGGGCTGGCACAAGTGCCTGGGTATCATGAAATGATAATTGAGAACGATTTACCCGAGTTTATAAACTTAAAACGACAAAAGAGTCCAATAAAACAAATCTGGATTTTTCAACTAAAACCGTCTTTTACAAAATTTCAGAACTGAAATACATAAGTTAAAACTATGTTTAAAGACCATTACAATGGTACATAACTAAATAAGGACAGCCCAAGAACCTCCACAAGGAAATAGGCACCGCCCTCAAGCTATCTCCACGACACTTCATCCCAATGGACAACTAAAAACCTGAATCAACGGCATAAATCCTGTACCCAAACCTGTGACATAAAATAAGCAAATCTACTTACACCCAAAGGTGTAAGTAGGGTGTGAGAGAGGGCCCAGTAGGATACAACCACTAATAGATTCCATGTGATAAAAATTTAATGGTGAAAAGCATGAAAGTTTTCAAAGACATGAGATGCTAGTTAAAATTTCTAAAAGATGCAACATTAAATAAAAACAGTTTTTAGGTGGGATAATTTAAAGAATAAAAAATTTAAAATAAATACCATAGCTACTGAATTTTCCAGCCTCTCATACCGTATACCAATGGTAAGAACAAAGTATCCAGTGAGCACAATCAATGAGAAATAACCCCTAGGCACTAGCTAGCTGTGGGTCCCAGGTACCTCGTATCTCGGTGAGAGTAACCATCACAAATATCCATTCTCGTGCACGAGCCACTAGTAGGGAACATACCCATAACCTAGTGGTCCCCAATCATCATCATCATAGTTTAGTTAGAGTTGTAAGCGTCAATCTTGCTATGTGAAACTGAGGCCAAACCCCACGGATTCACTAGCATACTAGTACACGTCCACCCACCTAGATACTTGGGTTTTCCCTTTGTGCTCAAACAAGTTCAGCAATCCAAGAAGTATATTTCTCACATGAAAATATCACTTACACATCACAAATTAACCAAACAGCCCCATGTACATCACGCAATTCAAAAATTCCACTTTTCATTCAAATGCATTTTGAAATCAAACTCACTCCAAATTGCCTACAACACTTTTCACATCTTTTTAACACTTCCACAAATCCATTAAACAATTTTATAAAACCATTACAAGATATTCAAATCACATAACAGCCCACACACATGTCACACAATACCCTTCTCACCTTCACAATTCATTTTATAAATAACTCACATGAAATATCACACACCCGTGTTTCGCACACAAAACACAATTTAGTAAAACATTTCGACAATTTATAAAAAAAAATCTAAAAATGTTTAACATCTCAAATCACCACTTTACCATTAAAAAACCCACATTAGGTGAACACACTCACCCAAACAGTACATATACACCCTTTCCCAACTTTTTTTAACCAAATAAAACATTGGCAATTTTTATAAAACAAACCCAAGAGGTATAACCATTGTTTGCACACTAAACCCATTTCAAAACCCTCATTTAAAAGCAAAATCATACCAATACCAATCCAAAACAGAATTGTTCAGCCCTAAAACAATTATTAAACCACCACCAAATGTTATAAAAATAAATCAAATAATACCACAAAGATACACATGAAAAACACACGTTTTCATAAATCACCTTCAAGAAGTACAACATGTTTTTACTCCTTAAACTCATAAAAAAAACCTACTTTCAAGGAAAACATGACAATAAGGAATTAACAAACCAGAATTGGCATCCCCTTTCAAGACTAATAAATCACTTTCATATGTTATAAACAAAACCCAAACATTACCCCAAGAGTCACACATGAAAAGTACCCAATTTCAAGCTATAATGCAACTAAAAATTTAATGTTCAACCAAATACATCAAAACTGTTTTTACAGCACATAAAACATATTATAAACATGCTAAATTAGTAATCCATGCAAGCTAACTCATCATAAAATGGCTACACATGGAATCACCTACCCTTTTGAGTCGAAACCCTCAAAACTTGGTGCGAAACCTTAAGCGCACCACCGTTGCACCAAAATGAATATAAATCCAGACCTAAACCACAATAATTTACCCAAAAGACACCAAATCATACATTAGGATCGAACCCCAACTTCTGGACGTGAGGAACTTCAAGAAAAAGGAAATAAAACTAAAAGAGGATGGAAGGAACCAATAAGGAATTCCCTTACTTGAAATATCTTGAAGGAATCGGCCCCAATCCACCAAATAATGAATCACCAAGTACCCAAAACTGGTATGGAGGTTCTAAGGATTCATATTAGGTCATGTGGGGACTGAAATGGGGGAAAAAGGATGAAAAATGAAGGAGTTATGAAAGGATCAATTTACCTCTCCAAATCTGCCCGATTTTTGAAACCCTAATACGTTCAGTACTAAATCGCGATGAAGAAGAGCTCCAAAGAGGAGAGATAGAGCTTGGGAGCGCGGCTGGGTTCAAGGGTCGCATATGAGGCTTTGAATCACCGAAAAATACTTAAAAATGAATATGTTATTAATTAATAAAATATTATTTTTAAAACTGGAATTGAGCTTTCGGGTAGGCCCAATCCCTTAAATAAAAACCAACATAAACCTTGGTTATGGATTTCAAAAGGCTCCAAATTTTACTTTAGGTGTTAATATATCAGGGGAGGACATTTAGGAGTTGGAATGAGTGAAAAATAATAAAAAATGAAAATGTTATAAAAGAAATAAAATTTATTTTTAAATCTGGAATTTGGTTCACGGTTTGACCCAATTCATGAAAACTCACATATTCTCCATAAAACCTTTGGAAACCCCCAAAACAAAGAATTAATGGAAATTAAAATAAAAATACATTTAAAATAATCTATGTATGTGACAGAAACAAAGAATTAAAAAAATATACATATATGAAAACACTCAGATTGATTCACTGAAAATTTATCGAGAGAAATTCCACTTTTTACTTTGAAATCATTTATTTAAAAAGATGTGGAATTATAAAAGGCAAAAATTCCTTTAAAATAACCTTTTGAATTTTCAAAGGATTCTAAAAAACTCTAACTCATTATAATATTGGACGAACTATCTCTTTCTATGTAAGTTAAAAATACATTTCATATATATTTTTGTCAAAAAAGGTCACAAAAGACCTTATTTAGAAATTGAAAAAAACATTCTTTTTAAAACATTATATAAAAAGTAAAACATTGGTTAAAAATGAAATGAAATATTCATAGGATAATATTAGAAACGTTTTCAAAATAAATTTTAGAAAATATGGGTATGAAATAAAATATTCCATAGTGGATAATTAAATAGAGACAATCCATAATAATGATGATATTGTGAAATAAACTATTACCTTATGTATAATTTCCTTCGTATGTGAATAAACCTCTTTTATATTGGTTTTAAACATACTTTTAACTTATTAAATAGTAATTTTAATATTTATGATATAATATATGATCTTTTTATAACATTCTTCACTCGTTTATTAATAATATTTTATTCATTTATCTATTTCGGGTGTTAATTACTCTGTTTTCCCATGATTGTTTTGTTATGAAAATACAGGTTTTATTACATAGGATATAAATAATACATATCCAGAATACTATTAATATCATAAATATTATATTTAATCATTAGATAAATTTTATAACCATTCATGAATGATGAACATAGATAATGAATCACATCGCTTCGTGGATACAGTAAGTTGTATGTATGCACGTGCAATGATATCATTTCTATATCGTAAGGAAGTGGATTGTATATTAATTTTAAAAAATAAATATAATGTCATAATATTTATATATTACCATTATTTAAATCATTATAACCATCCTAGTAAAATAGGGATGAAAATAAAATGGCATCATGACATGGTGATGCCAAGACATACGTAGGCAGGCGCCATGCTTTCATTTTTCGTAGGATGTATAAAACATGGACTTTGGTTGTACCATTATAATAATATATATATATATATATGATATTGTATTTATTAATTTATAATGGAAAATAGCACATTAATATGAAGTATAATAATAAATGAAATTGAATGACTCGGTAAAAACAATTACCTCTTCTTCACTTGACTTCCTTTGGAGCTCTTATTAAGGGATCTAGGGTTGGAATTTTTAGACTACCAAGACTAATAAAAATTTTATAAGGATGTTTTTTAGTGAAATGGGTAGTTTTAGATCAATATATAAGGCCCAACATTGTTTGAAGAAGTTAGGGAGGAGGTTACCATTTATAATTGAGGAGAGAAGTACTTTTGGGAAACTATCAAAATGTTAATTTAATATAAATTAAAATTAAATATTAAATAGATACAAAGTGGTTTATTTCAAATATATAATGTGGATGGGTCTAAATATTCTCATAAAATAATTTTTATTCATGTTTAAATCACATTCATATACTTATCATTTAGTTTTAACACTTATTTAACATCTATAGCTCTTATCGTGACAACATGGATTTTTCTATTTAAGGGTCAATATAATTACTATAAAATTCCAAAATATGCATAAATGTTCCAAAGATGAAATATTAAAACTAATTCCAATTTTAAATTTATTATTTTAAAAAATATTCTATCATTCAATAAAATATTATTTATTTTAAAATATCATTAATTCCAATTTTTACACTATTTATTACTTTTAATTTTAAAAAAATTTCAATAAACTAGATAAATGTAATTTTTTAATAAATATCTAATATCTAAGTTTCATCTATGAAATTAATATATTACATTAATTATATCAAATTAATACCATTTATTTGATTTTTCCATTAAATAAATAATTACTCTATCAAAATTTTGAAAAGAAATATGTAATTATTTATTTACTAAAAATTATAAATAAATAGATATATTAAATAAAATTCCTTAAAATTTTAATATAATATTTATAGTCAAACAGAACTTCTAGATAACTCCATATAAAAATGTTATAGTTATTAAAATCCTGAATGTGATAACATTGACTTTTCTTTAAATAAAATATTATAAGGGTCATAATCACATCTTAATGTAAATAAATGGAAATATATTCTAATATTAAATGATTATAGATAAAACTAACTCATTTAATAAAATTTGGGCAGTTTTTATTGTCATTTTATAGACCATTTCATTTTATTTTTAACTTATATTACCCAATTTACCATTAATTGTGATAATAAAATATTACATATTTAATATTCATATTGAAAAAAATAATAGGAACCTATTTTATAAATGTTTAACTCAAAATACAAAAATTTGAGTCCATTTTATCAAATTAAATACCAATAATTGGAAGAAATAAATTTTAAAATAAGTGTGCAAAACGTGATAAAAATCGCATTTTAGAAAATGCAGTTTTTAAGAATAAAACTGGAATTATTTCTATTCCATGCATAATAAAAATATTATATTAATTTTATAACGTTTTATTGAATATATAATGTAAAAATTTAATTATATTCATTCAAAAATTGTGATTAATTAAATTTATTAAGATATAGCTATTTTTCACCCATAAAAAAATTAGTTAAGAAACACTTTATTATTGTTGTTATTATTTTTTCTTTAAAATAAATTGATAAACAATAAATTTTATTCTATAAATGTGTAAAACCTAATTTTATTTTATATTTTATTTAGTCCTATTTCTTCTCGCTAAATTAGCAACTATGTTATAATAGTCACATAATAATTGAATGAGGTCTGTTTGAACCCGTTGTTGATTTCAATGAAAGATATTAAAGAGACTTATTTAAGAAGATACATACCATAAAATAATGTGGTGTTATATTCTTACCTCCTTACGAAAATATCATCCTTAAAATTTCCAAAATTTTACCTTATAAATAGATTTGGGTTGTTCTTCATCATTATTCCCATAGTCTCCCACATTGCCTTTTCTATTTTATGATTTTTCCAATGTATGTTTACCATCGAAGTCATTTGATTCCTAAATGCTTATTCTCTAGTGTCTAGATTCTAAATAAAATCATTATAGTTATATAAATCAGGTTCCAACTCTATTTCTTGAGAAGTGATAACATTTATAGGGTCTGTCATGTAATTCCTTTGCAATGGGATATGGAACACGGTGTGTACTTTGTAAAGGCTAGAAGGAATTTCCAAATGTTAAGCCACAAAACCAATTTGTACATTTATTTCAAGAGTAATAATGTACATGTGGATTAGTTTTCCTTCCTTACCAAATCCTATAACATCAAAAGTAACAAAAAGTACGCCATCACATTCTATGTGGAAAAACACTCAAGATCGACTACTCGTAGGACAAAATTCGAGCCAAGATGGAGAAGATACAAGAGAATGACGGTTTTTCATGAGGTATATGACATGTATGTGGTCCACACAATGTGTTTCCCCAACCTGCTTTTTGGTTTTGTCCTCTCCATCGTAGAGATTTTTAGCCATGTAGTATTATACAATGTGTAATAATACAACACAATTTGTCTTGTCCAAAATACTAACAACTGAATGAAGCTTGTCGTCAGTCCGATGGATAAAATTTCAAACGACCAATATGTCATTAAAAATGGACTTGAGTGGCTAAACAGATCATACTTTTTTTATACTCATAGAAAAAAACTCATGATAAGCTACTTACTTTCCAAAATCAGAAACCTGGTGAAAAAATTTCCTTTCACCACATCACGCTCGAAAAATGATTCCTAGGACCAAGAAATAAGTCCAAATTAATCAAAAAATATAGGTCTTGAAATGACTTCCTTAGTATGATGGTCACATTACCTCAAACAATTCATCATTCCAGCTCTATATGGAAAATATATTTTGGATATAGATTTTGTATAAATAAAAATATTATTACTGTTATGATTATAATTGTGAATTTCATCGACCTACACAAAGAGACCAAATTAAATATCCAAAATCGGCCATTAAATGAAAATCTCGAAGTTTAGGTCATGATGCAGCTGCTGATTCATTATTTGGATGTTTCATTGATAAATTACGACAAAATCAGTGCATTGATAATATTATTATTATTATAATGATAAAAAAATATTATATTATTATTATATTATTAACAATATAAGTAGGGTCATTGTCCACATCCCCCTATTCACTATCATGCACAACGGACCACACCCATCCTTTATTTTTAATTCCTCTTTTTCTGATCAACATTATAATAATAATTATTATATTATATTATACCTTCTTCATACATTCCCCCATAAAGATAATGTGTCACTCCCCCCTTCTCTTGGCACCCCAATCATTTTATCACTTCAAATATTTTATTTATATGATTAAATAAGTTAGATTATTTTCATACATCCCTCATGGAACCTTCATGATGGTTATAGAATCTCCCCATACAACCATCATTATAAACTTTAAATTCCTCATATTATTGGTATTATAAATAATAATAATAACAAAATTATCATTATTAAAAACAATAATATTACCACAACATTATTATTATATAAAATAATAATAACTACAAATGTCCAATTAAAAACAACCTCATCCACCATTGATCATGCTTCACATTGGGTATTGGATATCATACCTTCGATCCACCATCACATTCACATCGACCAGTCTCCACCATGAGACCTCTTAAACGACCTCTACTTGGAACTGATCTCATCATTCCACATATCATCATCGAACATGAACCAAGAAAATATAGTTCCACGATCTAATGTTGAACTGCCTCCGATCAGCCGCCATCCTCAATCCCAAACCCTCACACATAGTAATGATCTAATCCATTTAGAAATACTATCTCAATTAGGAATCAATCCATCCACAGAACTTCAATCTTCATTTTGTTCATGCTACCATAATGAATCTGGGGTTCAACCCTACTCAAACCCACCTAGAAAATTTGAACCATGGAATTATATCCAATGACGAAGAACATGATGAACAATGATGGGAAAAGAAAAAAGAAAAAGTGAACATTAATTGGAAAATCATTTGGGACAAAAATTATATAAATGGGATGATAACATGTGAAAATTGGGAAGAATTATACCAGATAAATGTAATAAATATAAAATTGAAGATATCATGTGAGAAAACATTATTGTAGATCAAAAGTAGATAAAATTCATGCTCAATATATTAATAAAAAAGGAGAAAACAAAAAATTATGAGCCTTACTTAGATTATGTATCAATTATTGATGAATAAATCATATACTAGTGATGATGGTGATATGTTGCATCTGATGTATGTTGATTCACCTTGATCTGATCATTAGTCATCGTCCAGTCGCAATATTCCAACAAAGAATATATGGAAGCTTCTCTCAATGATCTTAATGTTATAAGGATAACCATGGAGATTTTCTGTAGAAACCTATTTATAGAAAAAAATAGTTTAGTTAATTTAATTCAAAAAATATATAAATTTATTATTTATTTAAATTAAATTAACATGAAAATAGTTTCCTTAACCATATTTCCTGCACCAAACAACTTTATGTCACACCTAGGGTAAACTAGGATTTCTAAACTCAACAATAGTCTCATATTTATCATGTGAGTCGCCATTTGTGAGCTAGTTGGGTTAGGGTTAATAAATTAAATTTATTTATTTACTTATTCAATGAACCTTCCAATTACTATCTCATCCAAATATCTCGCACCGACTAATATTAGGTTACACATAGGGTAAAACCCATGATAAGGATTCATCCGTTGTCTCTGATTTGTGATATAAGACTCCCTTTTAGAGTTATTCCAACATGTCAAAAAAACTGTTCGTGGGTAATATGAAATATATTTAATGTTTTGAAAATATTAATCTTGGGCTCACCGAACCTTTGAATCATGTTCCATCTCATCTTCTACTTACAAAAATATTCTTAGTAATATTCTAAATTATTACATGGCTAAACTAGAGTCTCTAGTAAATATAGACAATTGAATTTTAAAAAGGGGGTGAGTGTTTATATTGAATGAAATCAGTATAACTTATTCATACTGATTCACCCTCCTCTCCCAGTGTGATGAACAATCCTATGGGAACTATAATTAAAAAACTATAAAGACACCCTAATTTCATAATTATCATAGCTTGTTTTTAATATTTGTATTTTATTAATAATTTATTATAAAATGATATATTATTATTCATATATGTTAGAAAAATTTCCCAAATATGAACATTTTATAATGAATGAATCAGTATGAATATATTTCTATCTATTCAAGATATCATTTTAATAGAAGAATAATAATTTTAATTAAATATTATTAATGTTTACTATAATATTCATGAATTGGTGGATGATTATGATAACGAAAATTATTAAGTAGAATATAATGTTTACATTGATGAGACAAATACTCTATTAAAAACCCTATTTGAAACATAGGATTTGGTACTCCTTCCTAAATGATGAAACCCTTAATCTAGATAGAGGATTATTAGTTTGATAATTGTCATAGAAATTTCAGAGGAAAATTAGAATGTCTAGTTTTTAGTGGGAAAAATTGGGGTCCTTTTATTAGTGATGGTGTGATACATTTATTTTGAAATGTGAATTAATTTAATGGAAATCAAGAAATAAAATTTTGGTTAGGTGAGAGAAAATTGGTTGGAATTTTATGATTGATTTCCATACCAAACAAAGAAGATTCATAATTTAAAAAACATCAATTTAACTATTTAAATTTAATTACATTCCATTTTAACTCTTTTTACCATTTTTTTACATATATGATTATTTTCAACATTAAATATTTTTTACCAGAAACTCTATATTTTCCCTCTAAACACATTTTCATGTGATGATTCCAAATTTAGACTCAATTTAACCAAATTTGAATTATAATTGTGAAATTTAACTTTCAAATTAAAATATATAATAAATAGAAGTAACTATTTTTTTAAGAATGTTAATTTTAAAACACTAAATGATTTTACTTTTAAATACTAACAATCATTAAACACTTTATAAAGGTTAGTTAATTTATTTAAATGTATAAATAATTATCTATCATAACTCATTATAATTTATAGATTTAATAATAGTAAATATGAAAATGAAAAAAAATATTCTTAATAAAAATATTCTATTTTCGACGAGCTATTATATTATTATTTTTTATTATTTATAAATAGTTACATGATTGATAATTAATTTTTAATATATATAAATTTGATATTTTGAAACATAAAATATATAAAATAGATAATCCATTCCAAAAAATCAATATATGAAATACATGGTTACAATATATCTTTCCCTCTCATAGTGCAACAAATTTCTCAAAATATTATCTCCAATAGTATTCTCAAAATCTTCACGATGTCATAAAACCCTATGGTGAAACAAAAATTATTCAATTCTTAATCACTTCCCTTCATGGTTCATCCTTCACACGATGCTGAAAAATGTCTATCTTCCTCATTTCTTATTCATTTATCCACTATGTTTTGGTTAGTATAATTCCATATACTTTCTCCATTGGTTTTATGATATATTGGTCTAGGATATAAAAAATATCCCACAATGTATACTACCTTTATAGAATTAATCTCTAGGGTCACTACACTACATAGCCATGGATACAACATAGTTCTGCTCAAAGATCTAACGGGGTCTATGATCCTATTTTTTCGGCCATAGTGGGACAATGGTGAAAATGGTGGGTCATGTGCCGCATAGAGAATCCAGCGAAGAAGACTCATGTCCCCTGGTCAAAACAATGCGTTTCAATTAAAAGAAAAAACTCATAGAAGAAATATTTCCCACATCAAAGGGTCGATATTTTGCACTTTTATTACGAAGAGATTCTATGGCCCAAATGGTCAGTATGTCGGATAGGGGTTGGAGGATCCACTTTTTTGTCGGTGTCACCCAACACTAGAGAGTCCTTCCTCCCACTACTGCATGTATTTGAACCACATGCACCAAATTACTCACTCCCATGTGCTTCATGCTAATATTAGTTCTCTCTCATGTATTTGGATAACCATCCATGTGGGTGACTTGGTTTGTGGCCCCTAATGGGGATTCTATATGGATTACTACCATGGGTTTAATTCTATCACTTTTTGGCTCATTTATTCATAAAAAATTAAAAAAATTACTTTTAAATAATATAAATTAAAAAAAATTATTTTACAATATTGTATTATTTTTTAAAAATTTAATTCGAAAATATAATTCATCCACATATGATTATTAACAATTAATAAATGATTAAAAAATTTAAAATATAGCGTAAATTATTAATTATAATTTAAAAAATGTATGTATAAAATTAAATCATCACATAATTATATTATAAATCTCATATATATTTGTTAAATCCATCATTATACCACTCAATGCGAGTTAGTGATAAAAAATGAATCATATCGCTACACGTTGGAAGTAGTCCACACGTATGAATGAGAAATAATTTCATTCCCTATTTAATGGAAGAAAGTTATAAAAATGTCTTTATATCATCATAATAAAATATCAAAATTTTTATGATAATTTATTAATCATATTATAATGTATAAAAAAGATTTATAGATTATGTAAGACATAATAAAATTTAAAGATCTCGGTTAAGATTTATACATATTCTTCAAGAGACCTTATTCAGATTAAACCTTAATCCTTGAAATTTTTAACTTAAGAGAAGACCATTTGATCTATGATTAAAGGAAGGAATATAGTAAGGTATTATGGTATTTTTTGGCTCTTTTACAAGGCTCAAAATTCTTTAATAATGGAGGAGAAGTGATGCCTTTTATTAGCGAGGAGAAGACACTCCTAGAATTACTTAAAAGATTAAAATATAATTATAATTTCTCAAATATAATTCTTCCAAATAGAAAAGGATTAAATTTTAAGAAAATATAAGGTCTATGTACCATCATTTAATAATAATTAGACACGTTTATGTGGAAATATTTCCCTTATCTCTTAGATTAACCCCATATACCGATTTTAAACATAACTGTGGTAACAATGTTTTTATTTTTTTTACAATAAATTATGAAAACAATAAATACCACATAACTCCCATATTTGGAAATTTTAAATCTATATATGTAATTAATTTTATCATATTATATTTCAATATGTGGAAGAAATAAATTTTAAAATAAGCACATGAAATTCAATGAAAACCCAGTTTTAGGAAAATGCATTTTAAGCATAGAACCGAATTTATATTCATTCAATTCCTAGTAAAAACTATCAAGAGAATATTAATTTTTTTTATCATACACATTTTTTACATTTATTTAAAATCATTAATCAATAATGATATATTTAATTGAACAAAAATACAATGCACACATAGAAATAGTTTTATGAAAAATAACACTTATAAGCTTGAAATGGGTTTATTTTCATTGTTAACATTTAGATAACTAATGTGTGGATATTTATTTAGGAATTAATAGAAAATATAATTAAAATAACTTTTTATAGTGATACATATTCTTTTTTTATATAATAATGCATAACATGTAGAAAAATTAATTTCTTTGAAAAATAGGTACTTTAATCATTAAATGATTTCATTAATAAATTAATGATAACTTCATAGGCCTTAATGAATGCATATTAATTTAGAAAACTTATTATATATATATATCATAATTTTTTTATCTTATTCATACCCTTCAATACAATTAAAAATTTAAAAAGTTATATTATATCACGTGTTCGTTTAGAATCTGGGCTATGTGTAAAGAAATATACCACATACAAAAAGATTATTTTAAAAGAAATACATATTATGTATTGGGGTTTTACATGTTGAGTGTTTTCCTATGAGTTATGACCTCTCATGGGACCTGTTTCGTGTGTCTAAGAGGGAGACCCTAGTGGCCCTTGAGATATGACCCATACATTAGCGAGTAAGTGACTAGTATGATTGATGGTGACCCATCAGAGGGGTTATCCCAAGTTTACATTTATCTTTAGAGTTAGGGAGAATGGTTTGGTTATTCGGTATAAAATAATTGAGTGAGAAGTGATACCTTATATTTTTAATAGATATGGTCATGGTTACATGAGTTTTCATGAGAAAATCACCTTGTGTACTACTTATATGGTATCAATGGTAGTTTTTTTGGGAAATATCGGTCAAATTCATAGACCTTTTAATTTTAGATATGCTTAGTCAGGTGTTTAGAATGTTGGAATACACACTTTTTTGGAAGGATAGATGATGTTGGATAATCATGTGGTTATTCTTAAAATTGGAGGGGGACTAGTTTCAAAGCTAATTCACATGGTTACTCTAGTTAGATGGGACTAATATTACCTAGATCCTAGCCATTGATTATGATTTTTGGTCCATGATTTGATGATGTGGGGAACATGGATTCAGGAGGTAATTTTTATAAATGATCACAACCATAATAGGTGAATCTTGGGTTTGGATGATATTGAGGCAACATGCACTGGATAAGCACGATGATATAAACCTTAGAATCGGTGAGTGGTTGTGTGAAAGCTGAGGAACAACGATTTTGATGAAATTCTTTGGTCATGGTTTCGTAGGAGTTGTGATGAAATGAGATATATACCTATATAGTAGAGGTGACACCGTAGGTAGATCAGTTGGGATGGAATGGGTGATTTGGTCTCGGGATAGATGAGTGTGGCAGGGGAGGAAGAGTATTCACATAGTAATGGAACTTGTTATTGATCTTTATGAGCAGTATAAGGTAAGACATTGGGTATAGAGACAAACATTGGAAATTTTAGTGATTTACCCTCTTTATGAATATATTTTTTGGTAGTTTCCAAAGATGGAATTTCATAATCCAAGAATGGATCTAATTGATGTTCATGTCAAGAGATAGGTATGAGAAAAGTATTTATATGCAAATACAGTGTGTGGAAGTGGTCATATCATGATCCATGGTATAACGACTCCATGTTTTTAGGGTAATGAGTGCGGTAGGAACAGTCATTGGATGGTTGATATAAATAAGTGAATCCAATTTTATGTTCTCCAAAAGTAAATGCCGTATTTGAGATTCATATGAGAAATTGGTTGGATTTAGAGTCTTGGCATTGGGCTCATGTTGATATTGGTGTTATTTAATGGAGACTCATGGGGTGAATTATGATTCCTGACATGTTTCAAGGGGTGAAACCCTAGTTTTGTAAATTGTTAATGTGGTAAAATTATTCTTTCACATGGTTCATGGGGTGAAACCCCATTTTATGACATGTTTCAAGGGGTGACACCAAGTTACATCACATGGTTTAGGGGGTGACCCAGGTAAAAAAATGTAATGAAGGATCTTTTTTGGATGTAAACTCTTAGAAACTATGAATATTTAGTTTTTTGTAATAGGTCATGAGTGAAGCCATGTATGTGGGGTTATTATAGGAAATTCAAAGAAGTAGGTAGGAATTTTTTTTGATGATTCATCAATTTAGGTTACTAGGTGTTTTGATTATAGTCATATGGAGGATTTTTAACTGGTGTTGTACATAAGGATATAAAAAGTGAGTGTAAAACTATATTGGGGGAATCACGTGGAACATGTTTTTTGGGTTTCTCGATAACTATCAAATGTATTTTTTTTGGTGTCTCCAATGTTTGGGATATCGGGCTTTAGAATCAGATGATATTAGTTAATTCCTATGTTATAGAGAACAATAGGTTGGACAATCAATTAGGTATAGTCACAATGGTGTCCTAGGATAAAATGGAATCATTGAAAAACTTTTATATATTTATAGGGAGAGATGGAGTGGTGGACCTGGTTTGAATGGATAATACACCTACCAGTTCTAGTTTCAAAACTAGATCTCATTCTATATTTGAGGATTAAACATGCTGGGTCAGTCATGTTTTTTCGACCTGATTAGATCGGGTCTATTGGTTTAGTGATCAATGATACTTCTTAGGGATCAAAATCTTTATGGTGGGGATATTATAATATCATGTTCTCCGATGGGTTATAAAATTATTGATATATTTTAAATTTTTTATATTGTTGGTAGATACGTTTGAGAACTAGAGGTCATGTTATGAATCTATGGGTCTGAACACTTATACATGATTTTATAGGAGAGGATTAAGCCTTTAGACGTGTTGTGGTTATTTTATAGTGAGATCAATATGATCAAGAGGCACTTATTGAAATCATGAGATGTAAGAAGTAATTTTAGGCATAACACTTATTCTCATGCTGTGAACTATTGGGACTGGTTGTTATGGGGTGTTGGATTAAAGTTTCATAGAATGAATCTATTTTCTGTTACATGAATTGACCTAGGGAAGTGTTTTCATTGTTTTATGATAGTATACTCGTCAAATTACCCCCTAATGTCCTATAAAAAACCTTCCTCTCATGTATTTGGTGATTTTTGGCTTCTGGGGGCTCTGAAAACCTCATTTCTTATTAGTTAAAAGTGTCAATTAATCATATGGATACCTCTTGGTAAGGCTAACCATACACATATTTCTTAATTATATTTTCATGATTATTAGGGTGTTTTATTTAGGGTTTTGGTTTTCATTCCATTGGAGTATTGTGGAATCATCCAATTCAGATATGAATTTTGTGTAAACTAGTCTAATGGTTTCCTGATATTCCATTTGCATACTATAATATTATGTTTCAATAATGTATGTTTCCATAGTGTATTTTCTAGGTTTTTTGATTAAATTGAATTATTTTTCCATATAACTAGGAATCATGTGATAGGGGATTTTCTTGGGATGGTGTCAGGGGTGTGTTACTGGCATATAGGTATCATTGGTCAATGTTTTGGTGATGCGATGACACTCAATGAGTGGTTTTAAATTTATACCATGTAGGATTAAAATAAAAAATGAATTATAATTATTTATAGTTAATTATTTATGTTATATAGTGAATTTAAGGATATTGGGTGATGATTCGGTCTTGGTATAGACTTTGGTCTTGACTTAGAGGAGCTTGGGAAGTGAGTTTTTTGGATTATAATTAAATGTGAAAGCTTCATAACAAGGTCAGGGGTCCCAATTCCTTTCTTTTAGAATTTATCTATTTACTTATATCTATGTGGTGTGTTTTTTAACCACTATAAGAAATTTAAATTAAATTAATTAAATTTTTTAACAAGTTAATTAAGTCGTGTCATTAATTTATTAACTAAAATATAGATTTAATTGATGTAAGATTTTTGGATTTGAGTAGAACAAGGTGTATGGGCCAATTTAGGCCCTCAGACACCATTTGGTTTCCCTAAACACTGATGAATGAGGGTTTGAATAGAATTGTGGGTCTTAATTGACTTTAGATATGTTTTAAGGTATGACTAGATCCAGTACGACTTAGTGTTCCTTGTGTAGGACCCTTTGGATTCCTACTAATATAGGTGAAGCATCTCTTAACTGGAATGACCCTAGTAGGACATGTATTAACCCTCATTATAGTATAGATCCAATTGTATTGTTGAGATGGTATGGGTGAGTGGATCACCTTAGTTTGACTTTGGACATGAAATGGGCCACAATGCATTACCCATTACCCTATCCCATGAGGTTCGTGAGACTGTGATATGAATTTTAATATTATATGGAGTAAGAGATCCTATATGAAACTATCTAATCTTGATTGACCTATATAATACCAAGGACCCCAGTCGGGTGTCTCTCCTTTGATGTCAAGTAGGGGGACCTAGTAGGTTCCCTCGATGTTAGACCAACCCTGAGTAGGGGTGTTGGGTATTTGGTAGAGGTGGTAGCAGGTATAACTATATATCATTTATTGAACATGTGAGACTTAGGGGATATGATTAATGGTGATGAGTTTAAGTGTTATTTCAACCCCAGAAATGTAATTATACATTAAATTATTTATTATTGATGTAATGATATATACCCAATCATGCTTCCTTAGACACAACATATGAGCCTAGTGTGATGATGCTATAGTGTGAATTCATAGAGTAATATCTTCGGATTTAGTTTATGAGACTTATATGATATGATGGTAACATTAGGGACTCCTAGAGGTTCTTCTTAGGATCCAGTTTTAAGACACTTTTGATACTATTATGATACAACTTGGATGTTATGATGTCATTGTGGATGCACAATGTGTATCCTGGGGTCATCCATTTTATCCATGTTAAGAATTAATTTTATGTAGGGATTCTACCTCAAGTATATATGGGATGACATAGAAATCACAGGTCTATAGGATTTCTAGAAGGTCTTGGATCAACCCCTAAAGGCTTGGTAGATTATTATTATCATCATGATTTTTATGAGATGACAATGTGACCCATAAGATTTAACCGGTCAAGTATGATGACATTACATGTACCTGATGTGGATGCCCAGGATTCTTGGGATCCAAATGGTTTCCAATGTGACATAAATAAATTTTTATGACCAGTAATTACTTAGGGTTCTTGAGAATTAGTTTTTATCCATTCATTATATATGGAGAATGGAGTTATTCCCAGGAAAACTGAATTCTGTTCATTGATACATTCAGAATGTGATACTCAATCATTGATCCATATGTTCAAGATTTTATAAGATATACTCCTAGAAATTAACTTTGGATCTTATATGGTTTGCATGATTTCAATACATACTCATAGACACCATGACATTGGATAAAGAAGGTATTATCGATCGATGTCCCAGAACTAAGGATCGATAATGGTTTATTTATTTATTTATAATATTTAATGTGTTTTGTTATTTTTATTTAGAGTATAACATGAACATATCATGGAATTTTTGGGGCATATGGGACAATGTTGGTGGTTCCCTACTGAGTTTTTTTTACTCACACCGTGCTCTGGTCTCCACTTCACATGGATACCCTAGAAAACTTTCACATGGTTACCATAGAAGGTTGGATTTAGAATCAGTATAATGAGTTTGATTTTGGGAAGATCAAGTGGGATCAAGAGGTTGTTGGTCAGGAATGGATTTGAGGGAAATACCTCTTTTATAGTATTATTTATTTTATATTTATTTATTTTATATTTTATTATCCTAATAGGAAACCTATCCTATATTCTTGTATGAAATCAGAACTATTTTAGTTTAATTTTTTATACATTAATTCATTAATATTGTATGTTATTATTACTTCTAGTTATAGTAATGTGTATAATTCTTGGTTATTTAATTATAACTACACACTCTAATATAGGTGGTATAGATTCCTAGAGGTTCCTTCATAGACCCACACTACTAGTCGAGAGCCTCTTTCATATGGGGAGGTGTTTTTAAGTTCATGTGGTGGTTCATTCTTGTTACAGTTCATAGTAATCCTGTCTTGGGTGTTAAAAAATTTGAAATATGGAAAAGTAAAATACATTATTTCATTCTAGAGAGTATTAACTTTTTATGTAAAGGCTATCAATTTTAAATTGTTTCGGAATTTCAAGTCACTAAATAAAAGGTATATAGTGAGTCATGGGAGATGATTTTGTGTGAATATAATATATTTTGTTTTTGGGTGAGTTTTGAAGTCTGAACTAACTAAAAAGTTAAAAATTTGATTTGGATGATGTAATTTAAATATTTAAAAGTATCAAAAATCACAATGATTTTTGAAGAAACTATGATTTAGGATGATTTAATTTATCAAAGGATATATTTTTAGAAAAAATTTTATATTTTATCATAAGAATATTTTGTAAGAATTTGAAATTTAATGGGGAGGATGTCTAGAAGTAGGATTGGTCAATAGTGGTAATAATATTGGTCGATGTAAATCTAGAATTGATATGGTAATAAAATTATAATTTAGTAATATGGATGCTAAAAAGGTTCATGAGAATAGGTGAAGTTCATAGAATTCATTTATATGAAAGAATAAATTTAGGAAATTTAGATTTGTTTAAGTTTGATTATAAGTTAAGATTAGAAGGTTTTTTGAGATAAAATTTTCTTACTTCCAACTGATCATATGAATAGAACATCAGAAGTTGAGGATGTTCAGATGTGTTCAAGATGGAGATATTAAAGAAATGGGATAATAAAAAGTTTTGAAGATTATGGGATAAACTATAGGGTAATATTTCATAAGATAAAAGTTGAATTATGGGTTTAGGATATAGAAGATGGAAAACGGAATTTTTATAACTACATCATATTTTATTTGATGATAAAAAGGGAAAATATAATTGAGTAGTGAACAAAAAAATAGGATGAAGAAAAATAAGTGGTACCTACAAGATCAAGTTGTTTGGGCAATTTAGATAAAGATTTATAATCATATTTAAATTAACAAGAAGATTTTACATCTACAATAGGATTTTCCAATATTTAGGTGGAGTCAATGTCATGGTGAAGATTCCATGATAAAATTCAAAATTCAAAATATCGAATTTTTATGTTATTATTCTATATGATATTTATAGATTCTTTGATTATAGTTTACATTTATATTTTCTGAGTCTTGGATAAAATCAAGCATCAATATGTTTGTGATGATTAAGCTGGTTGACTAAGAATTTAGAACATTATATTATTTAGGATTTAGATCCCATTTTCCTTCAATTTATAAAAATGTCAATTATATGAACGATGAAATATTTCATGGCCTGATACTAGAAATATGAAATAGTATAGTTTATTTAATAAATATGGATAATAAAACCTATATGTTTTGAATATAATTTGGGTCGAATAATTGGGGATCTAGAAATTAGTGTTTAAAAGTATCTGTGTGAGGGTTCTGGATATCGAGGAACTGAAAGTAACTAATCATTAAAAATGTTTAAAAATAATTTATAGAAGTTTTGAACATTAAATTATTTAATAAATATAAAGATATAGAAATAATTTTATTTGTGTATAGAGAGCATGGAAACTGTTATGATTTTATAAATGGTTGAAATGTTGGGTCACAAATTGATTTATGTTATAGAAACGTTATGATCCTGTATAATATCTGAATGATTACTTATTGAAGAATGGAGAAAGTGTTGATACAGATTAATGTGAAGGTGCATGGGAAGGCCATCATTTCTTATGAGAGTAGGTGGAGAGAAAAATCAACTAGAAAATAAAAGATGTTATCCAATTCTCATGAGTTTCCATTTTAGATGTGTGGTAGCTTGTATAAAGAACCATTTAGAATATTTTAAATTAGTAAAAACCCATATAATAAACTATTGTGGGAAATAATTTTTGGGAATCAAAATTATATTAAGGATAATTCCTCCCTATACTATTTAAGGGATGTAAAACACTATTGGGGTCACGATGATACCTATCATATTGTAAATTGTTTTGATATTAGTGGAAATATTCATCTCAGAATACACCTAAAAACATTAAAGTGTAGATTTAGATATTGGTTTCAAAAATTATAAAAAACATGTGTGTGAATATCTCATTTTTTTATTTAGTACTTTACCAGTGGAGGTGTTTCTTATGAACAGATAAAAATATCAATACATCTAAAACAATACAAACAATTGAATATTAAAATTCATACTGATTCAACCTCATCTTCTAGTTTGGTTCATAATCCTCAAGGAACTATAATTTATAAATTAAAATAACACCTAAATTCATAATTATAACAACATATTTTCATTATAATTTCTTTATTGATCATTTTTGTGTGGAAATGATATATTATAGTTCATGTAGGTGAAAAATGTTTCCTAAGTAGGAACTTGTTATAATGAACGAGTCAATAAGAATATGTTGGTTTATCATTAATGTAGTTTTGAAAAATTTCTTAAATAGGAACATGTTATAATGAATGAATCGATATGAATATATTATTTTATATTCATGATATCATCTTAACATAAGAATAATTATTATAATTAAATTTTATTATTTCTTATTTTAATATTCATAAGGAGGTGTATTATTATTATAATGAAAATGATTAGAGTGTAGATAATGTTTACTTTGATGGTACAAATATTCTCTTAAAGACTTTATCTGAAACAAAGGATTTGGGACTCTTTACTATGAACCGAAAAACATCTTCTAGATAGAGAATTATTAGTTTGAAAATTGTGGGTGAAATTTGAGAGAAAAATAAATGGGAGGTCTATTTTAGACTTGGTAAAGTTGGGGTCTTCGTATTAATGAAGGTGTGGGACATTTCTTTTGAAATGTGAATTAAATAAAGGGGAAATAAGGAATCATGTTTAGGTTAGGTGAGCTATGTGGGAAAAAATGGTTAAAATTTTATGATGGAATTATACACCAAATGATATGTGTAATTAAAAAAATAATTTCACTTATTTAAATTACATCAAATTCTATTTTACCTCTTTTTACCATGTTTACCTTATTTAATTATATTCAATATTTTTTTTACATAAAACACAATATGTTCCCTGTAAACAAGTTTTCATGTGATGATTCCAAAATTGAATTCTATTTGACCAAATTTGAATTATAATTATGAAAATAACTTTTAAATTAAAATATATTATATACGGGAATAACTATTTTTTAGGAAAATAAATTTTGAAACACTAAATAATTTTATTTTTATTTCACTTCAATCCGTAAACACTTCATAAAGGCTAATTTATTTATTTACATATATAAAAATAAATTTAACTAAAATAACTCATTATAAGATATAGATTTAATTACAATAAACATGATAATGAAAAATGATTTATTTTGAATAAAAAATATTTTTTATTGACCGATTATATTTCTATATTTTATTTTTTAATAAATAAGTTTATGAATGACAATTAATTTTTAATATATATTAAACTAATTTCTTTCAACCAAAATATAAATTTTAATTTATGTATATTTTTTAATATTAAAGATATATACAATAAAAAAATTACAATAACTATATAAAATTGTTTTATTTGGATGTTTTTAGTTTCCATATATTGTAACATTCATAAAGGATATATTTATATATCTATATATGTGCCCTGTTGAATGGCCCAGATGCCTTATTTTTTTATTCCTTTTTGATAACCCCCCTTTCAAGGGATGAGGGGAACCCTTACAAGTCCCTTAGGTTTTAGAGATTACATTTCCTGTAGTCTTGGAGACATTATAAGACCCGTAGGTCATAATGAAATCAACAGACTATGACCACTTAAAACTGCCCCTCCCCAGAATCTTCATCGTGATCGGCACTCCACCTTTACAAGGATGTTCAGCTAGCTGTCCTGTGCAGAGATACACATGCCTAGTACTGATGGCAATGTCATACCATCTCATTCTTCTAAATCTGGTAGCCCTGCTCTGATGAATGCGCCCTGCTCTTGAATCCTCCTCTGAAGATGGTTCCTTGTAGAATCTGTCTGGGCATCTGCATATTAGGTGGCCCTAAAGCCCTTGAGGTGTCCTTCATATAAGTTGACTCATATTATAATTTTTAATTATATTTCAACCTCAATATATTTTTTAAGACTAGGAAACTAATTATTTATCTCTTAATATATATATATATATATATATATTTATCAATCCCTACCATTTGAGTGAAGTATGTTTCTTTAGTTTCTTACAAGAATTAATAATTTCAAGTGTCATACACTTTGTAGATTAATTTCCATAATATTTTTTTCTTAACACTAATACTAATATGGTAATAGTGAATAATGATAACATTTGATGAAATTAGACTAACTAAACCTATAAATATGAAAAAATAAATCCTATGATCCTTATCCAAAAGAACTATTTGTTTAACATATGACACTTTTTATTCAACCTATCATACATTCAATTCAATCATGTTAATATTTGTTTTATCCTATAATACTTATTATCCTAATAACTAAAAATAAATAAACGATACTCTAATACCAATTGAGGCTCCCCCATTCCTTCACTTTCATTTTTTTTGAAAAATATACATTATTAAAACACATAACTTGATATAAATAGAAATTACCAAAAAATACAGAAACATTTTACATGATTTAAGATATCAAATTAATATTAAAAATACTCTCCAAAAACCCAAGTGTTAGTGTTATTATATATTAAATTCACAACCATATTACTACACAATAATTTTGTATAATCTGGTATAGAAATTATCTATACATGAATACCACCTAGACATGTCCCTATAATTTTTTACGAAACTAGTGAAACATAAAGAAAAATAGAGCTTAAATTATTAATATGGGGCTTTATAATACTAATGGAATAAATAATATTTACGATTAGATTATTAAAATTGGAGGAACATAAATATGGGTAAATTGGAGGAATTGGATGTATAAGATGATGGATTCATAGGAAGTGAACATGAGGTATAATAGTATAAACACATATCATGGAGTTGAAACCGAGAGGATGATCTTGAATGAATAAAATATTCTTTTAAATAAAAATATGAAAACATAATAATAATCCTGATTCATTAAGAAATAAATTAGTAAAATGGATGAATAATAAATATAGAAAACCATAAAATATATCAATTCTTTCTACCAAGAGCATCATGTCGTAACATACATAGCTCACCTAGTCAAATCCATGAATAACATTGGGAACATAGCTAACCACATTATTCCCTTGCATATAATAATGGATTGGAAATTGGTACAAAATTACCATGTTATAGTTTATTTGTAATCAATACCTGTATCCCATATTAATTTCATGAGATATCCACATAAATCAATACATCAATGGGAAACATAAATTCATTTCTACCCATCACATAATTCAATTACCATGCATATGTGTGACACATTAATTAAATCAAAATTTCATTAAAATCATAAAATTATTAAACCATGTGTAACAACACTTATTTTCCTTTTTTAATAAATGATTACTATAATAAGGATTTTGATATTTAAATAGAAAAAATTTAAAATTTTGAGAAATATGTTGGTGCATGATTTGAGAAGGGTTAAGGGATGCCATTTGAGTTAACCGTGCACAATATTTTGGGGTATATAGTTTGTATCATATATTTAATGCTGAGTTTAGGTAATCTTGGAAGCTTATAGGATATACCATTAGTTGACCCAAATAATCATACCTTATGTCTTCAATTTTAAATACATTTCAAAATTGATGTATGTAATATTATAATGATTTTTATCTTATTTATATATTATGGAAATATAATATTTGAATTGTGGTTTCAAAAATTGGATAAATTTATTATAAAAAGAAAAAATTATATAGGATATGTTATATATATTTAGGAATACCGGATTATTTTCAATTATCAAAAATAAAATTTTATGTATATAAAATAATAATTTTTGTAATATTATTATAATAATAATATTGATATAAATGTATAGAATTTTTATATATGTATTTTACATTTTTAGAGGTTGAACTGTTATTTTCCAACTAATTATATTATAATTTTATCACTATGATATTATTATTATAAATCAAATTCCCAATGGGAAAAATACCCATCAACCTTTCAAAATGCATTGAAATGTATAAATGGTTTGGATTTACCCTTATATCCAATATATATATATATATCCCCTTATTTTGATTGTATAAAAACCCTAGTATCATTATTCATTTTCCTCCCCTCTTTTATTTCCTCCACTATATTCCCTTTTAATTCTCTTTTATTTTTTTACATAGGTTTCTTGAAATGTTTTTTTGTTTTCGCTGTAAATGAAAAAAATTATTTTCATAGGGATTTTGGTTTTAAATATCCAAAATAATAAATCCAAACCATGATTCTTCATATCTTCTTAAAAGATGCATGGTTTCATCGATATTATAGTGTGTTTATCTATGTATTCTCCTTTTATTTTAAAATTTCATACTCCTTAGGTTTTATAGGAGTTTTATTTATCTTGAATTTTATTATATTTGTTTCTATTGATGAATATATAAATTTATTTCCTGTTTTCATGAAATTAAATTAACACGAAGGAATATCATGCGTTCTTTGAAAATTGTATTTCTAGTTTTTTTATACACACAAAAATTTAATGATAAAATAAATTCAAGTATTTTTATATTCTAAAAAAAATTATAATAAATAATTTTAGTGATACAATATTTTCATAATTTTTTATTTAAATGGTTTCACATATCTCATCTTAGAATTAATATATTATATAAAAAATGTGATTACTAAAATAATGAACAATTTTGAATCAATTGAATTTTCATTGGATTTTTGGTAAGTGTATGATTTCTTATGGATGTAATTTTATGGATTTATCATATCTCATTAATTGTAAGGGAAGGTTTATCATGTTTTACATTTTATTATATTGATTATGTTGAACTTTTTTTATTACACCCATTTCAGTTGTTATGATCATTGAGGAATTTATTATATGGATCATTATGATTTGGAATTTATAAAGGGGTTATTATTTTCATAATATGGTTTAAATGGAATCAATAGTTGTTATTTGTTAAATATAGGATGTCTGCTGTATGATTTAAATATTTATTTGACCTATTCCACTAGCCTTGATTTCTATCTCACTATTTGGTTTCTACCTGTGATATTATGATGGTAAGTGGGGTTCTATGTACTAGGTACAAAATGTAGTTTTACACATGGTACCATTAGCATGGTCATGGGTATTACCTTATAGAATAATGATTGATTCCCATTCTAAAATTAATATCTCTTATCATTTCTTGACGATGTGATTATTCATTTATTTTGATATGATATTATTGATTATCTTCTTCACTATTTTCTTCTTATACTTATATAGATATGTAAAATGTCAATTTATATGTTCCATAAATGCACTATTTTTTAATATTAGAAATTGTTCTTCTAATTAAAAAGGATTTACAATTTTTCATTCATAATAAAAATAATCAAAGAAATTTTATAAATTCTATATCAAACTAGATTTTTGAGATCGAATAATAAAATAATTTACCAATATTATTATTGATATCTGAATCTAACACATTAGTCTTTATGTATCTTTTTTTATATGATTTTATTTTCAAGGATTAATAATTTATTATGTTCTTAAGTGTGGATTGATACCTCGGTGATGGAGTTGGTGTGATGAGGTATAAGAAATTGAACATGTGAAACATGAAGTTAGGAATTTCTTATATTTATTATTTATTTTATTGTTCATCGAGAATTTCTTAATTTATTAAATTTTAATGAAATTATTATATATTTATGTTAGAAATTATAAGTTTATTTTAATTTTTTTTTCATTTATTATTTATTATAAGATAAAGGTAAAATCATTCCAATTATATGTGTTATTCCACTTCTACCAACCTATGGAGAACGCAAATGTTTATCAGTTATGTGAAATGTATCTTTAGGTTCGATGGATAGGTATTCGGGATGGTATAATATAAAATGGCAATATAGCATGATTGAGTAGTTGGGTGGTGGGAAGATTATTTCTCATCAGGACATGGAAGGTAATCAATGGATAGACATGATCAACCCATTTATGTTTTAAAATCTAGTTAACTTGGAAATTCAAGGATTGGGTAGTGTTTTATAACCCATCCATGAGATTTATCTTCATTTATTTGACAATGGAAGGGGGTTTTGAATGTAATAATTCTAGAAAAGTAATGTTATTATGAATTGAAATAATCATGAATTATCTTAAATTTATTGAGTGTATAATCTAAGAATTCAATGCTTCTTATATGGGTGTGCGTTGTTAGAAAATTAAATTAAGCACTTTAGGATTTACTTTATTATGTGATTTTATTTCAAGATTTATGAAATATGTGTAAATCACATGATTAATTGGATGTATAATAGATGTAATTAATGGAACATGTAAAAAAATGAGAATTTTATAAAATAACTAGATTTTTTTATTTTCAAAAAAATTAATTAATTTAATTTTAATAATTTCAAATCGGATAACATATTTAAAAATAGGTATTATTTAAATATTTTCCTAAAAGTAATAATATTAAAAAAATTATAAGACTTTTTGGATTAAGAATATGTTTTGTATTAATCATATAATATGAAAGAATGGGTTATGGTATTTTCAAGAATGGTAAACAATTAAATATTCCACATGTTAATGTAAAATAATTTTAGAATCAAATAGATTTTTAATGAGAAATGTTCTCTTTTTATAATCATTACAGTTTAAAATATGTATAATTTTGGAAATGATTTTTTAATTTTAATGTGTATATCATATGAATTATAGAATTATATTTTTATTTTTAGGAACATATGTTGCTATAGAGTGGAACTATTTAAATATGTTGGATATTTTTTTTGTGATTTTAGAAAATGTTATAAGGCTTATATTAATTTATATCTCACTAAATAATTCATATTGATAATGATGAGTGTAATATTTTTTGTGTGTGACAAAATTACAATTTATTTATATTAGGGGGCCCATTTATGAGATTTTACTTTATAAAAGGTAGTGTATTTTTGATTTTTTGGGTTTACCTTCTATTAAGTCTATTAAGTAAGTAAAAACCAAGGAGTTTCATAATTTTTTATCAATCAGGATCATTTATTGGTTATACTTATATGTGTCAATATATTTAAAATATATTTTTAGAAATTAGTAACTATTATTAGTTTTCTTATGAATCAAATAAGGTGTTTTTTAATCAAGGGATTTGTTGTAACTCTTTAAAAAATTATTTCAAAAATTATTATTTTTGTTTAAAATATAATATTCTCTTTATTTTGACCATATCTTCAAAATCGATGGAATATGGTTTTCTAGAATATAATATTATGTCATAAAATTTATAAAAATTCTATGTGATTTTATTTAGTTGGACAAAAAAATAATTCAAGAAATATGATTCATAAGAAGTAGGGTTGATTTAGTTTTCAATCAACTATTTTTAATCTTCAATAATAGGATAGTTGAGGTGATTCTAAAGTAACTTATACTTTATTAAATTTTTATAAGGGGTTATAGAAATGGATGTTTATTTATACTAAGGGAACATTGTGTTTTTAGTTTTCTTGGTTTGAATTTAAAATGAATATTTATTTTCATGTATGTTTTCTAAAAAGTTTCAATGGAATTATTTTATGAAATAAGAACCTTATTTCTAAAATTTGGGGCTGAATTTATTTTTTTGATGTTAGTGTTTAGATTATTATGATTATAGTAATATTTTTTTTCAAATTTTGTAATAATTATAGAAATTATTATTTGTAGTGAGGTTTTACAATAAAAATGATATTGATTTCAATTTTTTTTGAATTTTCACTAATTTACAATGCTTTTTTACTTTATGATATTAAATTATTTTAATCATATTTTAGTATAAGGATTTTTTAATGTAAATAGGGAATTTAAAAAAGGATTTTTTTTTATTTTTATGTCGTTGGATTGTTATGTGCATATTTTTTATCATTATTTTTGGGTGATTTAATAATTGGTAATAAGGGTTCTTATATTTCAACCCTAGTTCCTAGTGTGAATTGATAGATTACAGAGTCAAAGTATGAGATTATTTTTTGGAAGTAGTCATTTGATTTTAAGGCATTTCTATAAGCTTTAATTAGTCAGATATAACTCTTCATTTTTGTAATTCCTTAGTTGGTGGTGTAAATATCTTCACTATAATAATTTAGTTATGATTTTGAAATTATTTTTTATTTTAAACATTTATGAAAGTTCTTAAAATTAATTTTATAAAAAGATATTTCTATACTTACATCAATTTTTATGGGTTGAATTTATTTTTTTCAATTATTTATAATAATGCTTTGAATATTGAGTTTTTTCTCATTTTTTATATTTGTTAGAATGTTGTTATATATTTTTTATAATAAATAGTGGGTGAATATCGGTTTAGTGATACTATTGACTTGAAATAGATAATTCAAGATTAAGAAATGTGTAATTATTCTAAACAGGTATATTGAGAATTGGTTTGACATATTTTAATGAAAATTTTAAAAATAATATGTTGATAAATGGAATGGCCATTACATTTATCAAATATACTTCATTTTGAAAGGAAATAGGTTGGTAAAAGGGGAATACTCATTGAAATTCTTTTCATAGAACTAAAACACATATATAGTAAAACAATTTAGTTCCTAATATATCATGGGATTAGTTTTAATCAAAATTTTGAAAAATGTGTGTCAAACTGACATCTTTCAAGTGATAAATGGGTTTCTATTAAAACTTGTGCGGTTTCCCCTATATGTATATGGCTCTTTGAAAAAACATACATTTTTGGAAAAAACCACCTATATGGGTTTTTCAATATTTCTAAAACCATATAGATGTGATAGAGTTGACAACATTTAACAGTGGGGTGGTTGGGCATGACGACCATGAAGGAGACTATGATGTACCTCGAATGCTGTGGTGTTGGAATCGATAGAAAGTTGTTGATCCAGGTAGATGGTCTCAGTTAGTGATTGACATTGCTAGTGATAGGATATGGAGGTGGTGAAGTCTCATTGGAAAACCATGTTAAATAGTAATTTATGTATTAAAGTGTTACATATAAACTTATATAATTAGTGCACAACTACGAAACCTTTCTTAATGATATAATTTGAAAAAAAATTATTGGATTCTAATTGTCCACAGAAACTCTTATATTTCTTAGTTACATTCCTTATTCACTGAAATTATCCTAAGGGAAGTTGAATATTGGGATTGAAGTTGAGATTTACATGAATTTTGATTTCGGTGACTGTTTAGGATCTTTGAGCTATGAAATTGACATCTTAAAATTATTTATAACTATTTATATAAGAGATACTTGTAGCTTATTTTTACCTTTTGAAAAGAATCTCAAAAACCACTTAAACTATTTTTTTAGCTAGTTTAGAAATGTTTTCATTTTAAATGGAATGTTTAGTTAGTAAAATATGAACTTAGTTTTTTATTTATTTCATTAAAACAATGGTTTTAAATTTGTTATAGTTTTTTTTGTAATTATGTTATTTAAATGATAGTTTTTTTTATTAAAACCAGAATATTTCAAAATTTAAATGTGTTTTTATAAAAAAAAATTATTTTAAAATTTACCTTTTTTATGAGTCTTGATATGTAAAGGGATTTATATCATAGTATAACTATAATTATTTATTTATTTATAATATGTCTTCTTATAGTGAAGCATTTTCTATTTTAAAAGGAATGGTAGGTGGTAAATCTATGATATCCAGTCAAAGGACATTATTTTCATTCTTTATGGTGGGTTATTCCCACTTGTATGGTTATTTTTCAGTGTCATTGGACATTTTAAACAATTTAAAATCAATTTTTTTTCATAAAAAAATAATTATAACATACAGAAAACAATGTTTCTATTTAAATGGAGTTATAATTTACATGGTTTCACTAAATGGGGTCTTTTAGTGGGGGGGGGGGGGGTGAAATTACTTATGGATAAAATAATTATAACCCTCACCATTTAATTATAAAAAATGATTATTATATTATTGATTTTAGAGTTTAAATAGTGAACTTTTAAATTGATGAGAAACATGTAGAATTCATGATATTTCCATTATTGTTTGAAACTATCAGAGTCAACTACACACAATTTAATTTGAGAAAATATGAGTACCACTATATTAGAGTATAGATCACTTAAATTTGTATCCTATGAATTCATCCCCTCAATTGATTAGAAAAATGGTATCTTGTCTCCTAACATCATGATACATTTTTAATTGATGTATATGGTGTTATAAGGATGTTATTTTCATTATATTACTATGATATAATATTTTTATTGTGGTTTCTATAATTGGTCTAGTGTTTTTAATAATAAAATATGCATATGATATTTTTTTAATATTATAAATATATTATTTAAAATTTTCTTAATGGTATTTTAATGTAACAGCCCGAGATTTTTTGAAAAATATTCTTTTTATTTCACTAATGTCTTGTGTTGTATGCTACACCAAAAGGAACTTACACGACATGCATCCTTGACTTGCCTTGCATTACACGCAATCACAACCTTCCTCAATAGCGTGTGTAGTACGCAATACTGAGTTTCACTAAACAACGATATTCTATTAAAATATTATTAAAACTAGTCGTTATGAATAGTAATAACCACTTTTTGAAATTCTGTAAATCTTATTTTTCAAAATGAACTTCATTTTTGGATTCGGAGTATCGAATTTAGCCTAAGGTGAAATTTTGGTACTTTTCAGATAACTTTCATATTCTGATGAATAGTGAAAATTACTAAATTATAATTAAAAACAACTTTTTTTAATCGAAATAATTAATAGTGATAAAACATTAATTTGAGTGGTTTTAAAATATATTTAGAATATATTTTTACAATTTAATACAATGTTGGTCATTGGATGTAATTTCACATTTAAACCAGACATAAACAAGTGTCAATCTTTTGATAGATATTGTTTCTTAAAAACACACTATTTGTTTTAACAGCGGGATTTAATTATAAAATTAATTAATGCAACATCTATGTTATGAATATGGTAAAATAGACTTCATTTTTGAATTCGGAATATGAAATATAGCTTAGGATGAAATTTTGGCATTGTTCTGAAAAACATCAATTTTTGATGAATAGTGAAACTACTAAGTGGTAGGTTAAAAACTGAATTTTGCATAAAACTTAATTTTACCACTTCTGTGAATGGAATTTCTAAAATCCGACAGACACGGTTAATATCAAGGACTAAAATGTGATTCAATGAGATGAAAATAATTTTTGGTGAATAGTAACTTTTTACTTTTTTTACCACGGTTAATAGTAAATAGGGTAACTAAGGGTAAATATGATATTACTATTACCCTAACACATGTCCTAATTCTATTGGATATGTTTAATTCGGCCAAAAACAACCTTATGAATATAATATGACCATTTAGGCCCACTTGGATTAGATTAGGACATTTATTATTATTTAATTCAAAGAAGAGTTAAAAGAGTTAAAATCAAAGTTTATTTACTAAAACATTTTTAATATGGGGTTATACATAAGATAAATTCGACTATAAATATTCATTAGAAAGCTAAAAAGATTTCCTACATAATGATATTTTATTTATAATTTTTAGACTTTAAATAAATTAATATATGTTTGACACAACGATGATGCAGTAATTACCCTTTTAAGGAAATATTAACATAATTGATGTTATAAATGCTCAAATGAATGTAATTTAAGACTTTTTATGAATTAAACTAATTTTCTAGGTTACTATGATGTATTAGTGTTGATTTAATCAACTTGTTTCGAACATATAATTCTGTTATGACTTTCAAAAAAATCATATATCAAATAGTGTCAAAATTGACACAAAATAGTTTTTAAATCAAATATTATATTATTAATTGTTATTTTATTCCTAAAAATCTAAGGTTCGGCCAAATGACTTAGATAAGGATATATATATTAATAATAAACAATTTGGGGTTCGTTTGTCATGTTATAGTAAGTGTATTAACCATATAGTGAAAGAAAACAAAAAGACACGGTAAAAGTTAAATTATTTAACTTATAGTTAAATCTAATTGATAAGGTTAAAATAATAACCTAAACTTGTCTAAATCCTATTGGTTGATATGATTTCGACCCATCCCCACTTTAGCGTCGAAATAAGACCATTTGGAACCATTATAAACCGATTTTGACATTAATATAAAATAATATTTTGAGGTATTCCTAAGGTGCCCCTCTCCTCCCTTATAAAAGGACACCTCCTCCCCCTCCTCCTCACACCAATTTGAGCACTCAAGCTCGGCCAACCCCTGCCAAAATCTCTTCTCCACTTCCCTAGAAACATCCTAGAGGTTCTGGTCTTCCTCAAATACCAATTTTAGTGCCCTAAGAGGAGGTCTCAAAGAGGCGCTTCAAAGAAGAGGTAATTACCGTTACCAATTCTTTCATCTTTATTTCTTCTTCCACTTCTTCTTCTTAGGTTGTTTCATTATGAAGTAATAACATCAGTATCACTCATATACTGATATGTTATTATAAGTATGAAACAACCCTATTTCACCATCTATCCATCCTACGGAAAAAGAAATCACTGCGCGTGCGTACGTACGGAATACCGTCTCCACGCTGTGGTGTAATCTATTTTCCACCACCACCTTACATGGATGGGTATAATGGTGTAAAGAATAACTATACATAGTTATTACAACATCATATTGATTCTGATATATTGTATAATCCACTCCAATTCAGTTCAATATTTATGGAAATGATATCATCGCTCGTGCGTACGTACGGACTACCGTCTCCACGACGCGATGAGATTCATTCTCCATGTTAACCATTTAAGAATGATTATAAAGTATATATAAGAAATAATAATGAAATATATGACATTATAAAGCTACTGGATTTATGTATATATATATATATGTATGTCATCTACTTACTTCCATTTCAAGACAATAAGGAAAGTAAAACAGCGTTCATGCGTACGTACGGACTACCGTCTCCATTAACGGTGTTTTTCATTTTATTTATCTATCTATTATATATATATATATACTAAATATATATGATATATAAATCATATTTTATATTCTGGAAGTAAGTAAATCATGATATAAGTAATAATGATGTCAAGAACAACAAGTCAAAACACCTACGATAAATGAAACGATTTTACCCAAAATGCTTCTTTAACATGGAATTTACAAAAGAACGTGTAATATAATGTCATAAGTGAACAATATATGATATCATAACAATGAATATGATTCCGGAATAAGTCAATAACATGATTTAAATCATTATACAGGAGGTTCGGACACTTACAAAGCAAGTCGGACATAAGGTAAGGGAAATATCACAATCTCATTTTTATTCGAGATTGTTTATACTTTGAAATTTACTGGGGTGTATTTTATCATCCACATCCTTGTTTCCTCAACATGTAATATTATTTTCATCCACCTAAAATTGTTTAAAACCTATTTTACCCTTTGGTGAGTTTTTAGTAAAAGATATGAAAGGAATCTTTTATCGTTTTTAATACGAGGTACTTTTTGACTTTTCCGACAAAAGTACGAAGAATGTTTTTTTTAACTTATACGGCATGAATGGATTTTTAAAACATTATTTAAAAGAAGCTTCCTTTACAAGTATTCAAGTTTATTTTTAATCAACTTCTTTTAGTTTAAAATTGTATGACATGTTAAGAAAGTAAAAGTGTTTTTGAAGAAGAAAGGATATTTTCCTCAAGAATGGAGTTCATGTGTTTTATCAAAATTATTTTCCATCTAAGATAATAAAGGGTTCTGTTTTTTAAATTGATTTGATCATGTTGTGATGGAATTATTTTTATGAATTCCTTTATCTTATATGAATTGATTTATGATGTCATGATGTTTCAAGAATCCCATTTTTGTTACATGTGTTATGCGATGATGTATGTTTTATGATTATGTGGCACACATAAGAAAGGATTCATTATAAGATGGGTGGGACCTATATCTCCCTCCAATGCATTGGGTAAAGATTTTATATCTCATGAGATAGACATGGCTGGAACGGAAGGTTATTTTGGTTCAGTGATACAGGACTGAAACGAGGAGTGAACTCGGTTCAGAAAGGGACTTTGTCCACTAAGATAGTCTTGGCAATGAGTCATGACTAACAAGAAATGATTTTCCATGATTATGTGTGCATGCCACAAAGTTTCAAGTTTTATGTTATGATTATGGGGATCTCATTTTCACTTCTATGATTTGTTCCATGTTATGATATTATGATCCCTTTTGCAGGTTATGATTTTCAAAAAGATATGATATAATTTTTATTTCTTTTGTATACCCTTACTGAGCATTTGAGCTCACCCTTTTATGTTTTCTTTTCCCCAGGATATAAAGAAAGGTTTTAGGTAAAAAAAAGGAAGATCTTTATGGGAGATTTTGAAGATCTTTCACCACGATTAGAAGATTATATTCCGAGTTTCCAAAGACACTAAACTATTACGATCCTTGTGTGTGTGTTTTTGTTATGTACTAAGTATTCCGCAAAAGTAATGTAATGTCCATGTACGTCAAGTTTCGGGTCTCTACAGTTGGTATCAGAGGGAGGGTTTAGTCAACCTTTGGAAACTAGGATGTGAAAACGTTAGTGAGATCCCTAGAGATATTTCTAAGGTATGTCTAGGGATGTCCCTAAGGATACGTATACGTATAGTATATTCCTAGAACTATGGTAACGATCTTAGAATTAAACCTAAGATGTTAGATATTGAAGGTACTCCCCCTTTATTATGTTGTTTTCCCTAGCATGATTTTTGCCTCTCACACTATTCTTTTTGGGTTTTAGAAAATGGCTGGAAACAAGATGATTCACAATAATGGAGGATATGATGGACAATGGAATGATATTCTTCATAATGAAGTGGGATTTGGAAGTCCAAACATCATTATTATGCCGAATCAGCAATCTCATAATATGATCAATAAAGTAAAATTTGGTAAGTTTCCTGACTCGGCTAATAAGAGAAAGATGGAGTTTCATGATGATCATAGAGGAAAGAAAGTTCAATTTCCCCTATGTAATTCATGTGGGAAGAGGCATCAAGGAGAATGTTTCAAAGGAACTGGAAGATGCTTTGGGTGTGGAAAAGAAGGACACAAAGCAAGTAAGTGCAAAGGAAAAGGTTCAGTTAACACCATGGATGAGGATAATGGTATTGCTACGACATCAACAATGGTTAAATGCTTTAAATGTGGAATGTACGGGCATTATGCAAACCAATGCCCTAAGGGAAAGTCTCATGAAGAGAATCAATATGGTCGTATGGGAAGTATTTATGTTGATGATGATGAAGAAACTACAAATGATATGTGAGATGAAAGAAATGTTGAAGCTCGATCAATGGTCTAAGAATGTAGTGGAATGATTACATGTTTATCATGTGTAATGTTGTATAAGTAATCTCATGGAATAAGGAGACATCTAAGGATTGTTACACTGTTGTCTTTCCTTAAGTTTTGAAAGTGTATGATGAATGCTACCAGTAACCATGAAAGGTTATTCAGATACTTTTGGAAAGTAGATGATAAGTGCATAATGAAAGGATAAGAAGATAATGAGATGTTTGATTGTATTCATGAGCTCATGATTGATATAAGGACTAAGTGATATCATGGTTTGAGTATATAGAATTTTGAGGATTTTGGTATATGGAAAGTGTTAACTTTAAACTGCATTCATGTTTTCTCTAAGGTATTCAAGAGAATACATGATTAAGGACTTTGAATGTTTAGAATATGACCAACAAGACATATCTTATGGGGATCAACAATGGTATTAAATCTCTGGTAATTGTTTTCACTATATTATGAGAGTGGACTGCAGTATTATGGATAAGCCTAAAGAAGTTCTTTTTTGATATTATTGATAGGATGTTATAGTAATGTAGTTTTAGAAAAAGGACAACCTGCAGGACGGGCGACAGCCCATCGCGTCGGACAAGGCTATGGGAATCGAACCCACAACCGAAGTGCAACTGGCCTTTATCGCCTACCACTGGCCTACAGGAAGTCCCTGTTTAGTAGAAACTAGTTTTATTATATTAAGCAGTATGATATATGAAGTATAAGTCCATTTTAGGAACCATATGTGATTAATCTCACTATAGATCGACTTATGTATATAATTTTTGCTAACCCTTTTGTTTGAGACAGATTGAATGACCCGTCATTCTATCACATGATCTGCTAACACTTCACGAATAACAAATTCAACTTCATATATTTAAGAGATGAAGTGGAAATTGTTCAAGGCATGAACAACAGTGAGATTGTACCAAAATAATGAAAGTATTTATTCTAATTCAAATTTTCAACTTTAGGGAAATGATCTTGAAAACCAAAAATGTTGTCCTAGTGATCTTATACCTGATGAATCGGATGGTACCTTAGATCGTCACAAATTTATGGATTTGTGATTGTTGGCTTTTCCATAGCCATGTTCTCTACCACTCCATCGGAACATGATGGTTAGATTTTTCTTCCATATCCATATTTTTACCTATGTGGAAACCCAACGATTAGTTTATTTGGGTAATCGTTACATTTCATACTTTAGTTTTTAAAGCCATGTTTTGGTATTCCTTTTTACGATGTGGGTTTCTACTAAAGAAACTTTCGAATAGTAAACCATTTATAACCCCGACGAATTTCGAGGGCGAAATTCATTTTAAGGGGGGTAGAATGTAACAGCCTGAGATTTTATGAAAAATATTCTTTTTATTTCACTAATGTCTGGTGTTGTACGCTACACCAAAAGGAGCTTGCACAACACGCATCCTTGACTTGCCTTGCATTACACGCAATCACAACCTTCCTCGATAGCGTGTGTAGTACGCAATACTGAGTTTCACTAAACAACGATATTCTATTAAAATATTATTAAAAATAGTCGTTATGAATAGTAATAAGCACTTTTTGAAATTCTGTAAATCTTATTTTTCAAAATGAACTTCATTTTTGGATTCGGAGTATCGAATTTAGCCTAAGGTGAAATTTTGGTACTTTTCAGATAACTTTCATATTCTGATGAATAGTGAAAATTACTAAATTATAATTAAAAACAACTTTTTTTAATCGAAATAATTAATAGTGATAAAACATTAATTTGAGTGGTTTTAAAATATATTTAGAATATATTTTTACAATTTAATACAATGTTGGTCATTGGATGTAATTTCACATTTAAATCAGACATAAACAAGTGTCAATCTTTTGATAGATATTGTTTCTTAAAAACACGCTATTTGTTTTAACAGCGGGATTTAATTATAAAATTAATTAATGCAACATCTATGTTATGAATATGGTAAAATAGACTTCATTTTTGAATTCGGAATATGAAATATAGCTTAGGATGAAATTTTGGCATTGTTCTGAAAAACATCAATTTTTGATGAATAGTGAAACTACTAAGTGGTAGGTTAAAAACTGAATTTTGCATAAAACTTAATTTTACCACTTCTGTGAATGGAATTTCAAAAATCCGACAGACACGGTTAATATCAAGGACTAAAATGTGGTTCAATGAGATGAAAATAATTTTT
Source organism: Viscum album (assembly GCA_963277665.1). NCBI lineage: Eukaryota > Viridiplantae > Streptophyta > Magnoliopsida > Santalales > Viscaceae > Viscum > Viscum album. Next base: position 1,938,153,698 of record OY728159.1, read on the forward strand.
GGTGAATAGTAACTTTTTACTTTTTTTTACCACGGTTAATAGTAAATAGGGTAACTAAGGGTAAATATGATATTACTATTACCCTAACACATGTCCTAATTCTATTGGATAAGTGTAATTCGGCCAAAAACAACCTTATGAATATAATATGACCATTTAGGCCCACTTGGATTAGATTAGGACATTTATTATTATTTAATTCAAAGAAGAGTTAAAAGAGTTAAAATCAAAGTTTATTTACTAAAACATTTTTAATATGGGGTTATACATAAGATAAATTCGAATATAAATATTCATTAGAAAGCTAAAAATATTTCCTACATAATGCTATTTTATTTATAATTTTTAGACTTTAAATAAATTAATTTATTTTTGACACAACGATGATGCAGTAATTACCCTTTTAAGGAAATATTAACATAATTGATGTTATAAATGCTCAAATGAATGTAATTTAAGACTTTTTATGAATTAAACTAATTTTATATGTTACTATGATATATTAGTGTTGATGTAATCAACTTGGTTCGAACATATAATTCTGTTATGACTTTCAAAAAAATCATAGATCAAATAGTGTCAAAATTGACACAAAATAGTTTTTAAATCAAATATTATATTATTAATTGTTATTTTATTCCTAAAAATCTAAGGTTCGGCCAAATGACTTAGATAAGGATATATATATTAATAATAAACAATTTGGGGTTAGTTTGGCATGTTATAGTAAGTGTATTAACCATATAGTGAAAGAAAACAAAAAGACACGGTAAAAGTTAAATTATTTAACTTATAGTTAAATCTAATTGATAAGGTTAAAATAATAACCTAAACTTGTCTAAATCCTATTGGTTGATAGGATTTCGACCCATCCCCACTTTAGCGTCGAAATAAGACCATTTGGAACCATTATAAACCGATTTTGACATTAATATAAAATAATATTTTGAGGTATTCCTAAGGTGCCCCTCTCCTCCCTTATAAAAGGACACCTCCTCCCCCTCCTCCTCACACCAATTTGAGCACTCAAGCTCGGCCAACCCCTGACAAAATCTCTTCTCCACTTCCCTAGAAACATCCTAGAGGTTATGGTCTTCCTCAAAGACCAATTTTAGTTCCCTAAGAGGAGGTCTCAAAGAGGCGCTTCAAAGAAGAGGTAATTACCGTTACCAATTCTTTCATCTTTATTTCTTCTTCCACTTCTTCTTCTTAGGTTGTTTAATTATGAAGTAATAACATCAGTATCACTCATATACTGATATGTTATTATAAGTATGAAACAACCATATTTCACCATCTATCCATCCTACGGAAAAAGAAATCACCGCGCGTGCGTACGTACGGAATACCGTCTCCACGCCGTGGTGTAATCTATTTTCCACCACCACCTTACATGGATGGGTATAATGGTGTAAAGAATAACTATAAATAGTTATTACAACATCATATTGATTCTGATATATTTTATAATCCACTCCAATTCAGTTCAATATTTATGGAAATGATATCATCGCTCGTGCGTACGTACGGACTACCGTCTCCACGACGCGATGAGATTCATTCTCCATGTTAACCATTTAAGAATGATTATAAAGTATATATAAGAAATAATAATGAAATATATGAAATTATAAAGCTACTGGATTTATGTATATATATATATGTATGTCATCTACTTACTTCCATTTCAAGACAATAAGGAAAGTAAAACAGCGTTCATGCGTACGTACGGACTACCGTCTCCATGAACGGTGTTTTTCATTTTATTTATCTATCTATTATATATATATATATACTGAATATATATGATATATAAATCATATTTTATATTCTGGAAGTAAGTAAATCATGATATAAGTAATAATGATGTCAAGAACAACAAGTCAAAACACCTACGATAAATGAAACGATTTTACCCAAAATGCTTCTTTAACATGGAATTTACAAAAGAACGTGTAATATAATGTCATAAGTGAACAATATATGATATCATAACAATGAATATGATTCTGGAATAAGTCAATAACATGATTTAAATCATTATACAGGAGGTTCGGACACTTACAAAGCAAGTCGGACATAAGGTAAGGGAAATATCACAATCTCATTTTTATTCGAGATTGTTTATACTTTGAAATTTACTGGGGTGTATTTTATCATCCACATCCATGTTTCCTCAACATGTAATATTATTTTCATCCACCTACAATTGTTTAAAACCTATTTTACCCTTTTGTGAGTTTTTAGTAAAAGATATGAAAGGAATCTTTTATCATTTTTCATACGAGGTACTTTTTGACTTTTCCGACAAAAGTACGAAGAATGTTTTTTTTAACTTATACGGCATGAATGGATTTTTAAAACATTATTTCAAAGAAGATTCCTTTACAAGTATTCAAGTTTATTTTTAATCAACTTCTTTTAGTTTAAAATTGTATGACATGTTAAGAAAGTAAAAGTGTTTTTGAAGAAGAAAGGATATTTTCCTCAAGAATGGAGTTCAAGTGTTTTATCAAAATTATTTTCCATCTAAGATAATAAAGGGTTCTGTTTTTTAAATTGATTTGATCATGTTGTGATGGAATTATTTTTATGAATTCCTTTATCTTATATGAATTGATTTATGATGTCATGATGTTTCAAGAATCCCATTTTTGTTACATGTGTTATGCGATGATGTATGTTTTATGATTATGTGGGACACATAAGAAAGGATTAATTATAAGATGGGTGGGACCTATATCTCCCTCCAATGCATTGGGTAAAGATTTTATATCTCATGAGATAGACATGGCTGGAACGGAAGGTTATTTCGGTTCAGTGATACAGGACTGAAACGAGGAGTGAACTCGGTTCAGAAAGGGACTTTGTCCACTATGATAGTCTTGGCAATGAGTCATGACTAACAAGAAATGATTTTCCATGCTTATGTGTGCATGCCACAAAGTTTCAAGTTTTATGTTATGATTATGGGGATATCATTTTCACTTCTATGATTTGTTCCATGTTAAGATATTATGATCTCTTTTGCAGGTTATGATTTTCAAAAAGATATGATATAATTTTTATTTCTTTTGTATACCCTTACTGAGCATTTGAGCTCACCCTTTTATGTTTTCTTTTCCCCAGGATATAAAGAAAGGATTTAGGTAAAAAAAAGGAAGATCTTTATGGGAGATTTTTAAGATCTTTCACCACGATTAGAAGATTATATTCCGAGTTTCCAAAGACACTAAACTATTACGATCCTTGTGTGTGTGTTTTTGTTATGTACTAAGTATTCCGCAAAAGTAATGTAATGTCCATGTACGTCAAGTTTCGGGTCTCTACATTTAATGTGTATGAAATTTGATTTTATTGTTATTATTATAATAATATTGATATAAAAATATTCTTTTTTTATATTTATTGGATACTTCCATATATTTGACTATTATTTTATATCTTTTCAATTATTTTATTATTATTTTTATTATAAGAAAAATTTCAAAATGGGAAAACCCCACTCTCCCTCCCCATTTTAGCCTATGAACATGAATATGTGGGAGTTCCCATCTTCACATTCATCCTTCTAGTTCACTTAACTTCTCTTAATTGAATGTATTATTCATATATGTTTTCACATCCTCATTTCCTCTTTTCATATTCCTCTATATCCCCATCTTCCTCATACGTATTTCTTGCCCTTGGGATCTTGGTAAGATTATTTTTTTCAATTTTAATGAAAACCAAAATGATTTTCTCAGGTATTTTGGTTCAAAATGGTGCAAGAATTATTCCTAATTTCAATTCGTCGTCAATTCATCAATAATACGCAGTTTCATCATCATATAAGTAGGTGTCTACATATAATATCCATTTATTTACTAATACAATAATGATTAAGTTTTGAAAGTGTTTTCATTGTCTTTATAGCCCAATATAATTTGTTATTGTTGAATCAATTTTTATTCCATTTTCTAGGTGAATTAAAATTCATATGAAAGAATTTATAATATGATTTAAATAATAACTATCTAAAATTGTTTGTCTAGAAGTATAAAATGTTTCAAAAAATTATTAAAAAAATTATTATCCAAATGGATTTATAATGAACGATTAAATTGAATTTTTATTTTCATAAATAAGGATTTATATGTTTTCATTTTTTGAATCTCAAATGAAATAATTTATATAAAAAAGTTGTCTATTAAATTACTTGTGAATAATTTATGAACCAGTTAATTTTAAATTTGATTGTTTGATGGTGTCTAATTTTTGATGGAATTGTTTTTTATGAATTTATACAATCTTGTGGACTGTAAGTAAATGTTTAAAATATTTAACATAATTTTATATTATTTATGTAAAAATGTGTTGTCTGTGACCCATAAATTAATTATTATTTTTTGATGATGTTTTAATATAGATCATTATGAGTTGTAATTAACAAAGGGATCATGATTTGGTTATAATTGTTTATCTAGGAAACTGGAGTACTATTTAGAATATTATGGTTAGCTACAACATTATTTAATATTTCTATATGTATCACACCCCTAGACATGATTCCACTCCCACTAGGAGTTTGTCACCTTGAGAGACCATAAGGGCTGGTAATTTTGAATCATTTGGAATTTGAAGTGGTTATCTATTTTGTATTGGAATAAGATATAGAGATATCTTAATAGGGGGATTGTTCTAATATCAATTATATTTATCTATCCTACGTTCTATCCTAGGGTTTCCTAGTTCTTATTTGGTGGTGATGAATTTCCTCTCTTTTTATGATAGCTGCATCTCCTTCATGTGTATCTTTTTCCCTGATTTATGTTGATGGATGAAATATTCAATTACACTAATCCCTATACCTAACTCATCATTATGAAACCTATATTTGGTCCAATTAATTTAACCTTTCCAATGTTTTTGGATTCATTTAGTGATAGAGTTCCTTATTGTCTCTTCCCTCATTAGATAATGTTTTATCTTTATTATCTCTATGGTTCTTGTTTTTTGAATCTCTCATTTGGTTCATTTTTTTATTTTACAACTCTTATATAATTACACATCTTATAAAAACCTATTTTGGATCAAACATTATGGTGATCTAGTGTTTTAGGTTGTTTTTGTTAGAATCTTGAAGTGGTATATCACTTTGAGCATCTTAGTAGTTTTTTGACCATCTCCATTTTCCACCACCCTCAATACATATAACATATTATTTATAACCCCATAATATAAAGGTAATATGGATAACACAATATTTATGGATTATGTTGGTGATAGTGGCCAGTTATGGCCCCATTATCATCCATTATTTCTTGTGTTTCTATCTCGTGTACAATTATTATATAGTGATGGTAATGTAGTTGTGAATATATGTTTCGTAATGGAATTATTCTTGATTTTGTTTGATGTTGTAGGTTTTTTTAAATATTTTTTATTTTAAATTTCTCTAAGGGGGGGGGGGGAGTGGTCATCAGATACTACTATGAGAGTGGAGAATAATTTTTTTTCATTATGTCAATTTTAGTGAAGATATGATTTATTTTATTTTTATTTAGTGATGTTTCTCACATTTGATGAAGGTTTTCAATTAGTTAGTTTACTATAATGGTTGTTCTAGTTGATTGGTCTAATTTTGTTCAAGGATGGTGAATCATGTTTTTTGCTTTATTGTTTTCTATTTTATTATTCAATTCATATACCAATATAGTTGATTTGGGATTTACTCCATTTTGATAATAGTGATTGTCGATCTTCAATTTTCATAGAAGACAATGATTTCATATGGTCTTGTTAGATTCTTATGATAGGCTGCAGTGATAATGATGACTAAGAGTATGAGTGGATTTAGTAAGTGGATATTTCACATCAACTATTTCATGCTTAGTGGTGATGTTAGTCTTAATTTTTCAACATGGATGGGTATGATACATTTGATTTCAATTTTTTATATTTTGAATTTTGAATTTTGTAATTTTTGGACGAATGTTGTTTCCCTTGCATACTTTTTTAGTTATTTTCCCTTTTTCACCTATATAGGTTCTCACATAACCCTTAATATGGGTTTATCAAAAAAAGGAAAAAAATGTTTCGAAAGAAGGGTATATTGGGGTATGTGTGTAACACCCTTATATTTTTAAAAATGAAAATTATGTTTGATAGCATATATGAAATGAAAAACTATGCTTATATTATAATGTAACACACTAATACATACCTATAAATTTATTTTTAATTAAATTTAATCTCTTCAATAGATTGTGGTATACACAACACCATGATTTTACTGTTCGATAGTTTAAATGACACGCAATACCAAACTTAAACGACACAAGAAATATATAACCAATTTAACCAAGACATTTAATTGAAGTGTATGAATAATTTTAACTATATTATTAAATATAAATAAATAAATAAATAAATATATATCTATATCTAAATATCCATGTAAATATAAATTTGAGGCGTTCCACTCATCCCACTTATAAAAGGCCATCCCTCTCCTATCCTCTTCACACTTTTAATGACTAATTTATTAGAAAAACTACTCAAATGGATTAATAACTTCCCTCCCCACTACCTCGAGTTGTTATGTTGATTATAAATCCATCCAATGAAGGATTTTCATGATTACCTAAATAGGTTTTCTGGAGAAGAGGTATTATGCTTAACCATGCATTTTTATTTCTTTTCTTCTTACAACTACTTAAAATATTATTCAATCATGATTATATAATAAAACCAGTATATTAAATATATTTATAAGTTATTATTTTAATTTAATAACCTAAATCCATCTCATATTTCTTCAAATGTGGTAAAAAACCACCATTCGTGTGTATGGTGGACTACCACCTCGCAAACTGATGTCATTTGTTTTTCATTATCACCTATAACATCTTGTTATAATGATGGGTTTAAAGTATATATATATATATATATATATATTATATTTAAAACATATTCATACTTATACAGTTATGTTATCACAAATACCTTCTTACTTTCCATTTCATGGGGGATATGATAAAGTCACTCGTGTGTACAACAGACTACCGCCTCACGAAGCGATGTGGTTATTTTTTCACTAACGCATTACATGAAAGGTAATAAGGGTAAATTTAATTAGTATATGTTATTTAAATAAAAAAATTAATATATTAATTATGTATTTCCTATTCTTAAAATATAATATATCATTTTATTTCATATATTGAAAAATTATAACATCGTTTGAGCGTACGTGTGGATTACTACTTTAACAAAGTGACGTGACACTATTTTCATTACTAAATAAAATATATGATATATATAAATATATTTGAAGAGGTAATATGTTATTTATTATATTATTATCATTTTATATAGGTTAAATAATATATAACTTCTTTTCATAATGATAATTGAATATTGGAAACGTTACTCATTCATATGTACGACCTACTGTCTCCACGACCGTTATATAGTTCATTTCTAATAAAAATAATTCAAGACTAGTTTTAAAAGTATAATTGATGAGTAAATATGATAATTAGGTTATTTTTATTATTATGGATATGTTGAAAAAAAGACTTTTTTTACCACGGTGCACACACCAAATCTGTTTGGAAATAATGAACCAGACAACCTCAAAACACCCGACATAAACTAACTAATTATATATTTGAATTTTTAATTAAAAATAAATAAAATAAATTATTTAGGTAAAAGATATTATAACTCTAAATGTTTCTTAGTAAAAAAAATAATTTTTTTTAAGTTTATTATATAGGAGTTAAAGGACATAAAAGGAAAGTCTGTACTCAATGTAAGGGTTTCTCTCCTCACTTTAACTTTTTTGAGACATATAAAATATTCACCACTTATTTTTATTTTGTGATATATATGCTTCCCCATATTCTTATAATATCAATAATCCTTCATATATCATGGTATTGTATTTTTTAATTTAAATTATTTCATTCAAATGGATTTGGTTAGAAAGTTACTAAGTAGTAAAGTGTTTCTTAACTCAATTTTCTTTCAATGGATTACAATACCTATTCAATGACTATGTTTTGATATGATTATTTATTAATAAATATATAAATTATTTTATTATTATAATTTTTTTTATTTAAATTTATTACACAAGATCCCTCAATTTATTAACTCTCAATTCAATGATATGATCTTTGTAAGGGATAGTCATCCAAAATTCCTTTCTTTTAGACATATGTTTCTAATATTCAAATATTTTATTTTATAAACTATATATAATTCCTTTTTTACACGTTATATCCTGAATATACATATTTTAATGATATTTAAAGTATTATTTGAAGTTATTCTTTAATTGGTCTTATGATTAAGGAGTTACCATAGTGGAAAAAGATTTATGTTACTATATCATTTTATTTTTTATTGTTTATGTTCAAGGTTATTTTGGAGGAAATGACAAGATATTATTTTCATTAACCACATTTATTTTACTCTACTATAGTTATAATTTTTTCTTATATGTTTAATTTACATTTCCACCCTTATTTATTGATGAAATTTCAATAAATTCATTTTTAATTGATATTGATCTTATATTTTCATTTAGATTAGGTATATTTCTCTTCAATATTCATGTTTAATAAAATGTTTTTAAAATATGTTATTTTATGAAAATAAATGATTTAATAAATACAATTTAGATAATATTTTAAATTCATTCATAGGGATATAAAAAATAAATTTCATAACCTTTTCCAAAAGCATCACTTTTGAATCCCTTTTTCAAAATTTTGGGAAAAGATTGATTATTTTTAACATTTATGACATAAATATATTTTACCTCCATCACATCCATTATTTTCCATGAATTTTATTTTATTTATTTGAATGTTTTTTTCAAATAAATGTATTTTTTCAATAGTTTGTGAAATTTTAGTTTTTAAATTCCATTTTAAAAATGAAAAGGCTATTTTCCTTAAAAATGTTTATAGTGATATTTTAATGGTGTTTCCATTCATCAATATCAAAAACCCGTGTTCTTACTTATGATTGTATGTGGATATTTTCGAATAATATAATCTCTATTATTTCTATATATGGATTAAGACTGTTTTAAAAAAATTTGTGGAACCAGTTCTTTTTCTATAGGTTATTAATGTTTCAAAGAGATTATTATAGAACACATTTTTTTTCAATGATTTAATCATGTTTCAAGAAGAATTTTATTGAACCTATTTATTTTCTAAGGGTTAATAAAGTTTTATATAGATTTCTATTAAACCTGTTTATTTCCCAAGGGTTAACCATGTTTCAAATATATTATTATAGTACCAATTTATTTTCCACGGAATAGTCAATTTCTGAGAAAAGGTTATTTATTAGATTTTATGATGAAATAAATTATCTATATATTATATTCGTGAATGGTACTTGGAAATTGTTCATGATAATGGGTTCACCCAGATAGCATTAGGTGAGATTATTATATATTCTATGATGGGTGAGGCCAGATTGGATTGGGTGAGCTTGACAGAACTAATGAGATGGGTGCACCCAAATAGCACATCATGAACCTGATATAAGTTACACAATGGGCGCACATAGATAGTTATCCAATGCATTGGGTTATGATTATGTTCTATGTAAAATTATAGTTTAATTCATTCGTATGGTCATTACAATTTTAAGGATTTTGTAAGGGTTATATGATGATAATGTTCCAAGATACCAACACGTTTTTGTTATGCTGCTATGGGTTATAAATGATTCCTTTGATCAAGATTGATATTACATGGATCGTGATTATTAATTCTAATGAATATTCCATTTTAAGTGTCTATTCTATTTTTTCATTTTTCATGATCTAGTTATTGATGGGTTTGAATTTTTTTATGTTATGCTCATGCACTTTGATTATTTCATCACACCCTTATGATATTATTATTCTAACTGATGACATTATATTGTTAATGAATACTTTCACCCATACTAATCATTTTATATTACCCTTACTATATTACATTTAACCCATTTTATAAACAATTATGTTGAATTAATTATTTCTATAAGGTTTTCCTGTGGATGATGATGATGACTTAATATGAAATAAGAAAATCCAAGTTTAGTGAGATAAATGTTCATTTAAAGACATGGATATTCTTTATGTAAGATTTTATACTAATTTTCTAAAACTATAAACATAAAATTCCATGAGAATTTAAGTGATCCAATATTTCATTTTTATATTGTAAATTTTTAATGGAAATAATTGAGTCACCTTCATCAGTTACAAAATTGAAAATGTATTTATTTTTTATTTTTTTGCATTAGATCCAGGAGTGTGGGTTCGGGGTTGTTATAGTTCATATCAAATAAATGGTTTAGATAACTTTTTATGTTATGATGTTTTCATATGAGGTTATCATAATATTTATGGATACCATCCTATGTCTATAATATTAATTTTTCTCATAAGTTTAAATTCATAGAAACCCCTTTTGAGTTTTTAAATGATCATATCCTAAAGTGATTAATGAAAATTTGGTAGACATTTTATTGGGTTGATTTATCTATAACTGTTAGGTTTAGGGTGTTGTATTTCTTGAGGAATAATACCATTACATCTATAGTAATATGTTTAATGGTATTGGTGACCTTTATGGTTTATATGATCTTGGACATCAAGGTAATTATGGGGGCACATGTTTTATCATATAGATTACCATGGGATTGAAAAGTGATTTGATGAACAAGTGATTAATGTCATTTTAAAAAAAGGTATCTATATTTTTGTGGTTATATTCTGAAAGTTTTGAGATAACCTTTAAAGTTAGAACATTATTTAATTTTAAAGTTATTGAGGTTATTTGAGATATATGTTTATTTATTTGTGGAATTATTTAGTTTAAACATTGGTTATTACTATAGAATTTTTTAGATTACTGATGTTTTATTTATTTTTGGAATTATATTACCATGTGATAACCATTTTTAAATGTCTAAAGATAGCAGTAATAACTTGTTATCCCTTTTATGGTAATGTGGTCTTTAAAAGTTTATTTTAGTGGTTCTTTCATGAAAAATCATCTTTAATACTCATCATCAAGATAAAAATATGATATTGTAGTGGAAATTGGATAAATGGTGAAACTATACTTATCAAGTAAGTATATTTCACTACATTTTTTGTCTAGATGGTAAAGGATTTCTTCAACTCTTGAAATGGATAATGAAACAAAAAAGTTATCTTAGTACCTTAATTTTTGGTGAACCAATGGTCTTTTCACAAACCATAGATTTGTGGTTTTCAGGTCTTTACTTTCTATTGATAATTAACTTTAATATGATTAATGATCTATATCATTATACATAATAATTTATTATTTTCTTCAATGTCTATATCTTCACCTGCCACCAATGTTCTGATACATGCAAACTTAGTTAGGTAATGACCTTCATATTTTCCCTTTCCTTATTTTAAGGGTAAGTTTTATTAACATTTTGTTACTATTTGTTTGTATAGAAAAGGTATTTTAAAAAATCAAAACTTTTACTATAGAGATAAATTTCAAATTTTAAGGTTGTCATTTATTAAATAGGGGAGGATGTAACACCCCTAGATTTTAAAAGATGAGAATTATGTTAAATAGCATATACAACACATAAAAAAGACCTTAAATGAGAATTGAAAAACCTAATGTGTTACAATATATTTCATTTTAAATAAATTTAATCTCTTAGATAGATTTTGGAACACACAACCCCTAGATTTGTTTTGTTTTATAGTGTATACGACACACAACACCAGGATTAAAGGACACATGAAATACATAACCATTATAACATAACCACTAATTAAGTGGGCATGTATAGTATTAGATAATTTATGAGAGATATATAAATTTCTTACTCAATATAAAATATTTATAAATTTTTAGTGAATAATCAATCAATTTTTAGTGAAGTAATATTTTTTTAGAAATATGATTTCTTCAAATATGTTTCTTATTGCTTTTCATAAAAAAATATTATTATGAGAAAATTTAATAAAATTATTTGATTAAATTAAATTAATTTTTTAAATTGTAATATAATAATCTAATTTGTGTTAAATTTTCGTATTTTTCAGAAAATATTGATTTTTCAGTGAATAATGAAAAATACCATTTTTTGTAAAAATGCCATTTATTTTAAACAATTTATTTATATATAAAACTCCCATTATGTACTTAATATTATATAAAATTACATATTAAATCTATTTATATTTAAAAAATTAATTACAGTTTAATAAATTTCTTATTGGATTTTAGTATAAGTAATTTTTTGGGAATAAAAATGGGATTTTCTGAAAACATTTTTAAAGTGCATAATGTTTCTCCATTTTCAATAATTAAAAATCACCCATAGTGAGGAATGATATAAATTAAAATAATAGATTATATGTCAATTAATATTAATTTATATTCATACAGAGATTATTATTAGTTATATAGTTAATATAAAATCTTATTTTACTTAAAAAATACACTTCTTTAAAACCCAATTTTTCTCAACATCTGTGGGTTTAATTTTAAATTAAAATTTTAAAATTTTATGAATTTAATCTGGTAAAATATATTAAGTTTTTTTAATTATAATAATTTATATTATCTAATAATCTAAACATAAATTTTTACTATAATGAATAGTGAAAACTCTAAATATTTATTATCTTTCTTAATGTAAAAACGAGTTTACAAGAGGTTAATATAAAAACATTAGAATAATAAATACCTAAAAGATTATATAAAATAAAATTTATAAAAATATTTAAACCTTTTCATGTATATGGTTCAATACTGGCCTATTTTTGGATCTTTTTGGAATGATAAAAACATTGGTACACCTTTTTCTTTTAAAAAATTACAAGTATGCCACTCACCTCAATTATAAAAGGCTACCCACTCTCCTATCCTCTTAAAACCATCAAATACATTTTTCTCAGACAATAAAAATCCAAATTCCTTACTAAATTCTGTCCCCAATAACAATATCCATTAGGTTTATCATAAATCTATCCTAATAACTCTTTTTTGGATTACCTAAGGAGGTTATCTAAAGAAGAGGTATTTTGGTTAACCATGCAGTTTTATTTAATTTCTTCTTCAAATTCATTAAAATATTCTTCAATTTTTATTATATAATAACACCATTATCTACCATATAATTATATATTATTATTATAATGCAGTAACCTAAATCAATCTCTTATTCTATTAAATGGGATATGAAATATTTATTGATGTGTACGGTGGACTGTCACCTCGTGATCTGATGTCATTGATTTTCCATCATCACCTCTCAAGAATTTTTATAATGATGTATTTACAGTATATATATGATAAAAGTACCATATTTACACTTTTCTAGTTATTTTATCACATATACATTCTTAATTTCCATTCTAGGGGGATATGATAACGTCACTCGTGTATACGGATGACAACCGCCATAGGAAGTGATGTGATTTGTTTTCCACTAATACTTCACAAGAAAGGTAACAAGGATAATATTAATGATTTTATGTGATGTTATTGACATTATTATAAATTTCATGACATATTTATAATTCTAAAAATATAATATATCATTTTATTTATTTCATTTAAAAATGATAATGTCATTCGTGTGTATCTGTGTACTACCACTTCCATAAAGCGAGTGACTCTTTTTTCATCACTAAATCAAATGGATGGTATATATAAGTATATTTAAAGAAATAATACGGTATTTCTGATATTATTTTCAGTATATAAACAAAAAATAATACATACCTTATTTCTATAATGATCATTGAAAATTTGAGATGTTACTCATGATTACGTATGGCCTAATGTCTCCATTATCATATAATATATCATTTTTAATTACCAGAATTCAGGATTAGTTATAAAATTATAATTTAAAAATAAATATTATAATTATTTCAGGATTATTATTTGTGATATTTTTAAACAATTACCTCTTTGCCATAGACAACACCCCAAAAACATTTTGAAATAATGTATCAAACATCCTCAAAACATTTGATGTAGACATAACAGATTAAGTATTTGAATATGTCATTAAAAATGAATAAAATTAATCATTAATTTATAATATATTAAAACTATAGAATTTTATTATTAAATAAACTAATTTATTTATTATTATTATACAAGATTTAAAGGACATACACGGAAATTCTGGACTTGAGATAAGGGTTTGTCGCCTTGCTTTCAATTTTGGGAGACATATGTCATATTCAATTTTTTTTTATTTTTGGAATATATAATACACTTTATAATTTAAATATAATGAATCCTTAAAAAATAATTACATTTTAATTCAAAATTAGATTTATTTCAATCAATGGGATTTGACTTGAAAGTTACTAAGTTGTAAAGGATTTCTCAACTCAATTCCCTTTCCTTGGGTTATAACTCATGTTCATTGAATTCATTATGAGAAAATTATGTGTGAATTGATATCTAAATATTTTTAATATATTTTTACATTTTTTTGGGGATGATTTACATTTTTTACACATAATATACCAATTTATTAACTATAAATTCAATGATATGATGTTTGTAAGTGTTAATCATTCCAAAATCCTTTTTTTGGACATTTGTTTATGATATAAACCTATATTATTTAATGAGGTGTATATAATTCCATATTGAAATGTTATATCATGATTTTAATTATATTCATGATATTTGAAATATAATTTAAAGTTACTCTTTTATGAGGATTAAGATATAAGAGTTAACAAAGTGCCAAAATCTTTATGTTACAATCTATTTTCTTTAGAGATTGTTTATGTTCAAGGTTCTTTTGGAGAAATAATTTGAAAGTTTTTTAGTGAACCACATTTATTTTATTATCCTCTATTTATGAACACATTTCCCATATTTAACTTCTATTTAATCCCTAATTCATTGAATAAATATCAATATTCTCATTTATAAGTTATTCCGATCTTGTATTTTCTATTACATCAGGTATCTTACTCTTAAAAATAAAATTTTTCTAATATGTTTTAAAAAATGTTCCATTAAAGAAATAAAGTATTTACTAAATCTATTTTACATGACATTTTACCATCTTTTTAATGGTTTTAAAAGTAAATTTCTGAGCGTTTTCTAAATCGGTAACTTTTGAATCCCTTTCTCAAAATATTTTGAAAAGAATGTTTAATTTTAACATTTATGACATAAATGGATTTACCACTTAAATTTCCATTATTATCCATAAATTTTTTTATATATTACCAAATTTTTTATCAAAGAAAACTATTTCCACAATTTTTTTGAATTTTTATTTTTTAAAAGATATTTTCAAAATTAAAAATGTAGTTTCCTTAAAAACAATTAATGATATTTTAATGGTATTTCCATTCATAAACGTCCAAAAACCATGTTGTTACTTATGATACAATGGGAAAACTTTTTAATGATACCATCATCATTATTTATCTAGATGGATTAAGATTTTTTCAAAGACATTTTTACAGAACCGATTTCTTTTTTATGGGTTAATCATGTTTCCAAGAGATTGTTGTGAAAACCATTTATTTTCACTAGATTAAACATGTTTCTAAGAGATTATTATGGCAACTTTTGATTTTCCACGTGTTAAAAAATTTTCAATGAGATTATTATGGAAACTGTTTCATTTCAATTGGTTATTCATTTTTGAACAATATTATTATAGAACCCATTTATTTTATACAGGTTAATAATGTTTTAAAGATATTGTAATGGAACCCATTTTATTTCCACAGGTTAATAATGTTTCAAAGAAATTATAATAAAATTACTTTATTTTCAATAGTTTAATAATGTTATGAAAATAATAAAGGTCTTTTTATGAGTTTATGATGAAATAAATTCTCTATGTACTTTATTCATGAATGGTACTTGGGAATTATTAATGATAAATTTTTCACCAAGATAGATTCTAGTGAGCCCGTTACAACTTATATGATGGTTGTTCCTATATAGCATTGGTGAGCCTAAAATAGCTTTAATGATGGGTTCATCTAAGTATAACTCCAATGAATTTGGTAATGGTTATTTCTTCCTGATAATTTTATTGGATGTCATTTATATGGTTATTCCAATTGTAAGGGTTCTGTAAGGGTTCTATGATGATGATATTCTAAGATACCAACATGTATTTCATACTATTATTGGTTATATATAATTATTTTAATAAAGATTAATATCACAAGGCATGTGATTATTATTTCTAATGAGTCTTTCCTTTTTAGAGACTTATTCCTTATTTTCATGTTTTTTTATCTAGGTATTTTTGGGTATGGATATTTTTATGTCATTCTTATGAACATTGATTATGTCATCATACAATTATGTTATTCTTATTCTCACTAATGGAATTCAATTTTCAATGCATATTTTAACCCTTAATATTCATTTTTATCATCCTTATTTTGCTTCCTTTTCACTAGGTTATAAAAAATTACGATGAATGAATTTTTTCTATAAGGGTTTCATATGGATGATGAAGACAACTTAATTTGAAATAAAAAAATCCAGGTTAATTTGGTGAAATGTTCATGTAAACAAATTGTTATTTTTAAGTAATTTTTCACCTATTTTTATAAAAATATAAACCTAAAAGGTCCTTAATAATGTAATTTATCCAATATTTTATTTTGATATTATAAATTTTGGATATATAACATTGGTTCAACTTCATTTTTATCAAATCCTAAAATGTAATGTTAATTTTTTTAGCACTGAATCCTAGAGTTCAGGTTTGGGGATGTTATAGTGGGTATTAATATACACATTTACATAACATTGGAGATTATGATGTTTTCATATAAGGTTATCTTAAGATTTAAGAATACCATCACAAGACTATAAAATTAAGGTTTATCATATGTTCAAATTCTTAGACACCCCTTTTTAGTTTTTAAGTGATGATATCTTAAAGTGGTTAATGAAATGTTGGGATACATTTTATTAGGTTGAGATATATATAACCCAAAGGTTTAAAGTTAAGTATTATATGACGAATAATACCAATATTTTTTTGGATATAATTTTAATAGTGTTGATGACTATTATAGTTTATATGATCTTGGATATCGAGGTAATTATAGAGACACATGCTTTATCATATATATGACCATGGTATTGAAAAGTGAGTTATTACAAAGTGATTAATGTTAATTCAAAAAAAGATCACTCTATTTTTTTTGTTTTAAGATTAAAGGTCTGAGATAACTAGTAATGTTAAAAAACTCTTTAATTATTAGGATATTGAGGTTATTTTTTATAGAGGGTTATTTATTTATGGAATCATTTAGATTGAACTTTTGGTATTAAAATTTAATTTTTTAGATTAATGAAGGTTAATTTATTTTGGGAATTATCTTACCATGTTTTAACCATATTAATTTTGGTTAATGTCTAAGTACAATAGAAATATATTTTTATCCCTTTTATACTTAAGTGGTCTTTAAAAGTTTATTTTAGTGCTTCAGGCATGAACAATTAATATATAATACTCATCATCTGGAGAAAATATGAGGTTTGGTTAGAAATTGGATAAAGGAGGAAGTTATACTTGTCATGTAAATATACTAAATTGTGTTTTTAGTATATATGATAAATTATTTCATCAAATCTAGGAAAATTATATTAAAACAAAAATCTTATCTTAGTACCTTTGTTTACGGTAAACTGATAGCCTTTTCACTCATAACATATTTATGGTTTTGAGGTACTTAACTTTATATTTATCATTCACTTTCATATAATCAATTACCTCTATCACTCGCTAGAATTACTTATGATTTTCTTACATGTATATATATCCACCTTCCACCAATGCTATCTTATGTGGAATCCTAGTTGTTTAATATACTTCATATTTTTTCCGTTCCCTATTTTTAAGTGAAATATTTATTAATTTTTTTTATAATGTGGGTTTACAAGAAATTTATTTTCAAATATCCAAATCCTTATTACTGATATAATACTGAAATTTTGAATACACAATTTATTAAAGGGGTGATGTAACACACTGATATTTTAAATGAATAAAATTATATTCGACAACATATATGATACACAACAACAAGCATAGATAATAATATAAGACCCAGAGACATTAATTTGTATTTATTTAAAATTAAATTTAATCTCTTAAATAACTTGTGGTACATGAAACTACGATATTATAGTGTTCTATAGCATATATACATGCAAAGTAAGACTAAACGACACACAAAATATTTAATCATTATAACTTAGCCATTAAATTAGAAGCTATGAGTAGTACTAAGTAATTTATGGAATATATATATATATAATTTCCTAATCAATAGAAAATATTGATAATTTTTTTAAATAATCAATCAACTATTAGTAAAGTAATTTTATTCTTCAAAAAATTATTTTCTTCAAAAATGATTTTTATTGCTTTATCATGAAAAAATATTATACTTAATTTTTATAAAATTTAGAAAATGTATTTAATAAAATAAAATTATAGTTATAAGTTATAATATCTATATATAAGTTGGGTGATTTTTTTGGAAAATATTAATTTTTTAGTGAATAGTGAAAACTTCCAATTTTTGTAAAATTGTCATTTATTTTCAACAAATTAAGTTGATTTAAAATTATCATTATGTTTTTTATGATTTAAAATTAAATAATAATTATTTATATTTATATTTAATCAACTTAATTAAATTTTTATCATATTTATATTTGATTTTAGTATAAGTAAATTTGGGGTTTAAAAATGGGTTTTTTCTGAAAACTATTTAATTTGAATAATGTTACTCCATTTTAATTAATTAAAAAAACTATTCCGGAATGTTTGAAATTAAATAATATGTTATATATCAATATATATTAATTTAAATTCATACTTATTCACCATTCATTAATATAAAATCATCTTTTACTAAAAAATACACTTCTCGAATGTTATTTTTTCATCGCATCAACAGGTTTAATTTGAAATTAAATTATTCAACTTATGTGAATTGAATTTTTTAAGTTGGATTCCATATTTTTAATCATAATAATTTATATTATCTAATATGATAAAAATATTTTTTCCCACAATGAATAGTGAAAACAATAAAAATTAATTAATGCAGTTAATGTAAAAATAGGTTTACCGGGGGTTGAGTAAAATAGACCATGGTCAAAATAACCCAAAAAATTGGATAAAATATATTTTATGGATATATGTAGACATTATAATGTCTAATTATAGAAAATGTTCAATTTAGTATCATTTTTTCTTGTGAAAAATGTGGTTACATCTTTTTCTTTTAAAAATAACAGGTGTTTTACTCCCCTCACTTATAACAGGTTGCCCCTATCTTCTCCTATTAACAACTCCAAATCCATTTTTATCAGAAAATACATCCCAAAATTACTTCATACATTCCCTTCCCATTACCTATAAACCTTATTTTAATTATAAATCCATCCTAGAAATGCTTTTGGTTCTTACCCATTGAGGTTGTCCACAGAAGGGGTATTGTGATCAACCGTGTGTTTTTATTTAATTTCTTCTTCCACATCCTAAAAATATTATTAAAATATGATTATATAAAACAATAATATAAAAAATATACATTTATATGTAATTATATTATTTTAATAACCTAAATACATCTTCACTTCCATCTAATGTGATATGAAATCATCATTCGTGTGTACAGTCGACTACCTCCTCGCGAATCGATGTGGTTTGATTTCCATCATCTCCCCTCATAGTTTATCATAATGACAGTATTAAAGTTTATATATTAACATGAAAATTTTAACATATTTATACAATTTGAGTTATGATATCACATATAACCTTTTAAATTCTATTTCATGGGGGATACAATAACATTACTAGTGTGTACAATGGATTACCACCTCAAAGAGAGATGTAAATACTTTTTTCACTAATTCCTTACATGGAACATAATAATGATAATGTTAATGAATCTATTTGATTTAAATGAAATAATTATTATATTAATTTCATATTTATCATTATTAAAAGGTAATATATCAATTTATTTCTTACACTAAAAAGGATAACATCATTCATCCATATATTTGTACTACCTCCTCCACAATGCGATTTAACTCTTTTTCATCACTAAATATCAATTATATTATAATTTTTTATGGAGAAAATTGGGTCGCCTACAATGACATAAAAATTTGAAATGTAATATTTTTTTTGTAGCACCATAAATGAGATTTCAAGTTCAAGGTTGTTATAATGTGTTTGAGGGTTGGAACATAGAATAAAACGTGGTTCTATTAGCCAAGTATTTGATTTTATCAAATTGGATTATTATTTTTCCCATTATGTTTTTATGTTTTTTTATATTTTCTATTTATTATGACATATATCCTATATTATATCATTTTTAAATAATCTTTCTTAGTAGTTTTGGGGTATTTATAATAATGTGAATCATTAGAGTTTTTTACATATTTCATACATTTATTGTTTTCAAAGAGAAAAATGGTTCTTATTAAGAAAAATTAATTGTGATTTTTTAACATTATATAAAAAATAGACAATGGCATTTCATGAATGTATTTGAAACTATGATTTTGAGAATGACTAATAAATGGAGTTATAAAGATTTTTGGTGGTATATTATTAGGTATTAACTCACACCAAATATACAGTTTAGTGTTTTTTTACTTGAATTTATCTAGTTTTTTATATGTTAGGTCTTTTATCATGTTCTTATGAGTTGGACTATAGCTCAGTTATGGATATGTGTTAGAAGTGGATTATAATATTGATTGTTTAATGTCACGAACCAGGCCGGGTCGTCATCTGACCCGGCGCCCGACCCGGTCCGCGGCATGGCCCGAAGGGCGTTCCCGATCCCCACGGGCTGACACAAGTGCCTGGGTATCAAAACTAGCACGTGGGAACGATTTACCCGAAATACAAGACAGAAAAACCAACTAACGAGATAGATAAACTGAAATTAGAAATAGACAACAAAACGTGCCTTTAAACTATGAACAAGTTTAAAGTCTACAACTTGAAGAAATAACTAAAAAGAAAAGACGACAGCAGAAACTAAAACTCATACCCAACCTCCCGGCAGAAGTGAGACCACATCAACACCATTCTGCATGAGAAGACCAGCTGCAACCTGAACCACCATCACTGAGCACGAAGTTGCGACCTGGAAGACAGAAGAAACAGAAACTACATACACCCAAGGGTGTATGCAGGGTGTGAGCTAAAAGCCCAGTAGGACGCCACCGAGAAATGGTTCCATGCCACAACATCAAAAGACAATTTAAAGTGCTTATTCAAAATTTTAATTTAAAAAAAATTCTTTTAAAGAAAACATTTACAAGCTAAACGCTAAAAGAAAAACATTAAAAAGAACTCATTTAACAAACACGATTTTTAAAGGGGAAGAGAAATGTTCAATATGGGAACACACACACATACTCACACACACACACATGCTCACACACACACACACACACACTCACACACACATACATACTCACACACACACACACACACACACACACACTCAAGTGGTCTTCCATATGCCGACGGAAGGCACCACGCCAAAGATGGTAGAGCACTACGGGTAAATCCCCTAAGGTTCATCTAGCTCAAGTGGGACCCTAGAAACCTCGTGTCTCGGTGAAACGTGGCTTAGAAGGCCACGACCCTCAGAAAACGTGGCTTAGAAGGCCACGACCCTCAGAACACGTGGCTTAGAAGGCCACGACCCTCAGATATCATATGTTTAGTTAGTATTGCAATCGTCAATCCAGCTAAGTGAAATAGGGACGATACTCATCCGGTTCACTAGCACACTAGTTCTAGTCTGCCCACCTAGATACCCAGGGTCTCCCTTGTGCTCAATCAAGTTTCACATTCACATAATTCACCACTTTCACATTTCACAAACCAAGCTTGACATTACACAAAAAGTCACCACTTTCATACCAAAACACTATTTCAAAGACACGCACACAAAGGACATGTCTCATTTTATAAAAATACACCACTTTAAAAATGAATGCGTATTCAACTCCTTCAAAATACCATTTTCACGCCAAAAGTGATTCACATACTTTGAAAATGTCTATTTAAATAAACAAACACCTAAAGCGACTTAAAAACACCTCTCACACTACCAAACAACCTTCAGAACCTTTCAACCTTGTTTGGAATCCCAAATACCACTCAAATGAACAATCTCTTAGTTTACAAAACATATCACATGTATACCATAAAACCTCACTTCAAAACACACAAATCTTTCCATGAAAAGAACATTTTAAAAATCAATTAAACACTCAACTTTTCTAAAACCTCATTTACACCATTTGAACAATTAATTAGACACTTTAAAAATTTACCACAACAAGGTCGAAATAAATAAATAAACAAAAACATAACCATTTCTAAAGAGAGTGCAATTTTTACCACGCACGCATGTCAAACAATTTTTAAACCGCATTCCGTGCAACTTATAAAACACACCCATTCATTTATACAACAACACATATAAAACACAAAAGCATACCATTTTGGAAATCCAATTTTTATCAAACAAGCATGGAAAAGCATTATAAACAAAGACAACACCATGCAATTAAATCATAGAACTTATCAAGTTTAACTAAACAAACAAATTAAGTTATCTAGATGATGCAAAGGCATGGAACCACCTACCTGTGTGTAGCGGACTTCACAAAATTGGTGCGCAAAGGCCACTACAAGTCAAGCGCAGCTCAAACAGCATGGGTATGTCCTAAAAACAAAATACCAAACCCTTTGCATCAAAATTAAACCAACTGCGACCTAAAAATCCAACCCGACAACCCCAAAAAAAATTAAGAAACAATTTTGAAGGTGTTCCGCAAGACTCGAAAATACTAAAAATGCTGTCAAACGTTCCTTTGTGACTCAACGCAAACTGACACTAAACCAAAGCACAAATTGGATAATTTATAAACTACAAATAACCAGTCCTACTTTACACATAACACACACTTATATCGCATGCACATATCTACTGCAACTACAAACATTATTCGCATCAAATAAACTAATTAAATCATATGATAAATTAATTTAAGAAGAAAAAATTAATTCGTCAAAACATGGTTAAATGCAAAATCACCTTCCTTCGACGCAGCGACCTCCAAGCTTGGGTGCAAACCCCAATTGCAACCACTTCACATCACAACCCACTCAATTTATACCCTAAAACAAGAATTCATACCAAAATACAGATTTAAAAACTCTTAATGAACCCCACACCTGCTGGAAAAAAAAAAGAAAACAAAAATTCAAACAATACGAGGGACCTTCTTGGGGGGTTTTGCGCATGCGGAAGGAGGGAGAGATGTCGGGTTGGGGCCGGAGCACCGCCAACCAGCGAGGGAGGTGGCGCGACGACGCGCGACGGCGCGCGACGGCGCGAGCCGGCCTGGCCGGGGGGTCGGGGAGGCTTTGCGATGCCAAACAAGGGAAAAAAGGTGGCGGCGCGCGACACCAAGGCATGGCCGGGTGGGTGTGAGACTGCCGAGCTGAGGAGGTTCGCGCGACGGGGTTCCAAGGAGGAGGATAAGGCCGATCGGAGGCTGTGAGGTGTGGTCGGACCAGCGGACGGCGCCGGTGAGGAGGCCAAGGGGAGCAGCGCACAAAGGGTTCGCGGCTGGAATAGGGAGGCGGTGCGGGCTCGCGACGGCTGCGCCGAGTGCGACAGGGGGCTTGCGGGTACCGGCTGGCCAAGAGGCGGCCGTGACGGGGAGCCGACGGCGGGGAGGCCTGGAGATGGAGGAGGGAGATGGGCGCGACGGACCTGGGAAGAGAAATGCGGCGCTAGGGTTAGGGGGGAATGTGCGACGGGAGAGGGGGAAGAGAGGAAGAGGGAGGAAAAAAAAAGAAAAGGGAAAGAAAAGGGAAGAAAAAAATAAAAGAAAATAATAATAAATAATAATAATAATAATAATAATAATAAGGAAAAAAAACATAATGAATTAAATAATAAAATTTACAATAATAAACTTAATAAAATTAAAAGAAGAAAAATACTCCAAATTAAATTATTATCCTAGATAATAATAATAATAATAATCTAAAATGGTATTATTATTATTTTTAAAACAATTGTTATTTCATTTGACTCATTAATTAAACATCAGCAAGGCGTGCAGTGAACCGAGCGTGGTCGCGCGGCGACCCAGGCAAGGCCGCGCAACTTCGATCACATTGCGCTGGATGCAAACATGACCAAAACACAAAGAGCTCGAAACCATAAGTCAGGTTTCTACCAGAAATACCTGACGCAAAGAAAAATTAATAAATAAATAAATTAGAAACGACGGGTGTGACAATTCTCCCCACCATAAAGCTTTCCGTCCCCGGAAAGCCACAACTAGAACAAAAACCCAAAGCAGAAGACCACAATCCCTTAAGGTTCCAAAGGGAATCCCCACAGACACCCAGAAAAGAGAGGGAAAAGGCATCATGCTCAGAGGAAGTGACTCAAAGATAACATCAAGAAACACATAAAAAGACTTTTTGATATGTGTCGCCCTCCCCAAAAAGCTAGAACGCCTCCAGTTGACTGATCAAGGAAGGGTACTCTCACACCCACGGAAACCAACTTCACAAGCCAAAACATTTCAAGCACTTTAAACCGAAACCACACCACTTGGCTAATATGAACAAAAGAGGTCAAACCACGTCCTCGGAACACTCCTATCACTATCAACAAACTATCTTTGAAAACAAAAGCTATAGATCAACATGGGGAAGCTCGAGGGGCTCCCCACCATTAAGAAGTCACTGATGCTCGAAATGAGAGTGGACAACTGATATGGGGAGGTTCGAGCGGACTCCCCGCCATTAAAGAAAAGTCCAGCACTGATTCATCCTAGAGACATTCGTGCGAGACCCAATGTGGGTCTCCCCACCATTAAGAACCTGCCAACGCCAAAGGCGAGACTAGAAAACCAGCATGGGGAGGTCCATGAGGACTCCCCACCATTAGAACTAACAAAATGCAAAGAACTTTGAAAAAATTCTCAATGGTGACCAAACACCCCACCACAAGGGGCGGGGAGGGAGGGGCCTAACCACCCGGGTGTCAGAACCATGACCTAAGACCTGACCAACACATCCACATCCCGGGATGAGCATTATAAAATTTTGGGACTGATTTTTCCCCAACAGACTCTCAAGGACCACTAAAGGTGATTGCATCCAATGGGACGCAACCCCAAAGACTTTTAAGTCAACGAGACGAACAAGCCTCCACATGATCATGAAAACCTTCTGCAACCAGATGGTTCATTTGGAGCAGAACAACCGTAGAAATCAATTTGAGCTGCATTCACTTTCAACACCGATGACAGAAATAAAGTCGGGGTCTCATACCCCCTCGGGGTTCCTGACCACGCGCCAGCTTCACTCCGAGGCCTATGGCTGGAGCCCTGATGTTTGAAGCATCTTTTGCCTCGTAGTCAGGCATGGAAAACTCCCGAACGGAGCTTCTCCTTTTTGGTGTCACACGAAATCCTATTGCACCTGAGGATACACCATCAGACACAACACACCATGACATCCAACTGATCATACACAAAACATTAACCAACATAAGAGCTGCAATGGTGCATGCGCATCACCCTTTGTCACACTGGATGAGAACACGACACCGCAAATCATCACCGAACATGACCATTACTGTTGAGAGGAACATTATACAGAGAAGGACTTCAAACTAGGTCTTAAACGACACATGATTCCTACAATTGACTGTAGCATCCCCATGTGACTGGGTCTGCCACACTAGTGGCCTAACGTAAACCTCTTTCTTAAACAAGACAAACCAAAGATCAGAGGTCATTTAGAATGATAGGCTACACCGACGACTTAGGGTTGCTTCCAAACCACTGTTGATTATCAAAGAGGTCTCACGCTGCAAGACATCACCGAACATGACCCTTGCGGCTAATGTAAACACTACCAACCATTCAAAACATCGATGAGCACTGACAGCTCTCAATCACCTTCACCCTTCCCCACTGGAATTTCTTTCGCCGTTTCTAGGGGAAGCCTTCAAGCGTAACGACGTCAAATTTCATACTCGATGACTCAGGCAACTCAAAGAAACCAAAACCCTGTTCAACTCCCCTCGCATCTGTCATCCCAGTGCGAGAGGATCCACTTAGTTGTAAAAAGTAAATGTGGGTTTAATTCCAGAATTCAAAAAGAGAATCCTTCGATCAACTGGAGTGTCGGCCAACGGGGAAGTCCCCGTAATCGTACTTCAATCACATGCCAACGCTTTATGGGGGCATACACTAGTCAAGAAAGAAAACCATGGACCCAACCAAACTGGTCCAACAGTCAAGACATACCACAAGCAAACACCAAACGTGCAGGGGAAACCACTGCAAGTCCTCCCCGATGTACTCTTCAAAGGAATTTACTAACCACACGCTTACATACCAACTTACAAATAAGAACTCTAACTCGGGACATAAACCATTCATAAATAATACTCAGTTCAAAACGCCATGCATCCAACATCTCAAAAACACAAGGACGCGCCACACAAACACCGTTTACTAAAACACCAAACATTTTCTTTAACAAGACATTTTAAAAATAAGCAAAGCCAGTGGGTTGCACAAACACCAATGGTGTCTCATGGGCCTCGCACATTCATGTTCTCGTGCCGCACTGGAACCCACCTCATATCCATCAGATCACTCATCCGCTCGTGCCGTTAACCATTTTTTTCATATACACTCATGCATGTGGTTTCCCACGAGAACACGAAGGGTCAAAAACAAACCATTCCATTTTTTTTTTCAAAACCAAAACATCCAACCCACACTTTCCAAACCTTTCGCGTCATTTTCTTTTTAAAGCCTTTCATTTGAAAACATTTTCCAAGACCAAAACATATTTACCTAAAAACCAAATTTTCATGAATCCAAAACAAAGAGACGAGAATCAATGCATCAAGAAACTAGTGTCAGCGGGTGATTGGAGCATATGGTTGGCGGCCATACGCCAATCACGCCATTGACCACAGAGAGTATTTTAGGACAGTGTCCCTGGCTCCACAAGGTTTGCCAGACCATGCGAGCTCACTAAGACCACTGACCTCACTCCCTTTTCATTTCCCTTAGACACGATTAACCGCCAGGACCGATAACTCAGACAAACCTCAACATACTTTGGTAACTTGAGTCCTGCCACGAGCTGTGCTGGCCAGGCACCTTACTCATAGCCAGGACGTCGAGTCCCGACAACCTTAAATCAAGTATACCGTGACTCTATCCCGAAGAAAAATGATCCAAGAGAGCAAACCTTGCCCTTTGATACCATTTTGTCACGAACCAGGCCGGGTCGTCATCCGAACGGCGCCCGACCCGGTCCGCGGCAAGGCCCGAAGGGCGTTCCCGATCCCCACGGGCTGGCACAAGTGCCTGGGTATCAAAACTAGCACGTGGGAACGATTTACCCGAAATACAAGACAGAAAAACCAACTAACGAGATAGATAAACTGAAATTAGAAATAGACAACAAAACGTGCCTTTAAACTATGAACAAGTTTAAAGTCTACAACTTGAAGAAATAACTAAAAAGAAAAGACGACAGCGGAAACTGAAACTCATACCCAACCTCCCGGCAGAAGTGAGACCACATCAACACCATTCTGCATGAGAAGACCAGCTGCAACCTGAACCACCATCACTGAGCACGAAGTCGCGACCTGGAAGACAGAAGAAATAGAAACTACATACACCCAAGGGTGTATGCAGGGTGT
Source organism: Viscum album (assembly GCA_963277665.1). Lineage (NCBI taxonomy): Eukaryota > Viridiplantae > Streptophyta > Magnoliopsida > Santalales > Viscaceae > Viscum > Viscum album. The sequence goes on from OY728159.1 coordinate 1,938,181,548, forward strand.
GAGCTAAAAGCCCAGTAGGACGCCACCGAGAAATGGTTCCATGCCACAACATCAAAAGACAATTTAAAGTGCTTATTCAAAATTTTAATTTAAAAAAAAAATTCTTTTAAAGAAAACATTTACAAGCTAAACGCTAAAAGAAAAACATTAAAAAGAACTCATTTAACAAACACGATTTTTAAAGGGGAAGAGAAATGTTCAATATGGGAACACACACACATACTCACACACACACACACATGCTCACACACACACACACACACTCACACACACGTACATACTCACACACACACACACACACACACACACTCAAGTGGTCTTCCATATTCCGACGGAAGGCACCACGCCAAAGATGGTAGAGCACTACGGGTAAATCCCCTAAGGTTCATCTAGCTCAAGTGGGACCCTAGAAACCTCGTGTCTCGGTGAAACGTGGCTTAGAAGGCCACGACCCTCAGAAAACGTGGCTTAGAAGGCCACGACCCTCAGAACACGTGGCTTAGAAGGCCACGACCCTCAGATATCATATGTTTAGTTAGTGTTGCAATTTTCAATCCAGCTAAGTGAAACAGGGACGATACTCATCCGGTTCACTAGCACACTAGTTCTAGTCTGCCCACCTAGATACCCAGGGTCTCCCTTGTGCTCAATCAAGTTTCACATTCACATAATTCACCACTTTCACATTTCACAAACCAAGCTTGACATTACACAAAAAGTCACCACTTTCATACCAAAACACTATTTCAAAGACACGCACACAAAGGACATGTCTCATTTTATAAAAATACACCACTTTAAAAATGAATGCGTATTCAACTCCTTCAAAATACCATTTTCACGCCAAAAGTGATTCACATACTTTGAAAATGTCTATTTAAATAAACAAACACCTAAAGCGACTTAAAAACACCTCTCACACTACCAAACAACCTTCAGAACCTTTCAACCTTGTTTGGAATCCCAAATACCACTCAAATGAACAATCGCTTAGTTTACAAAACATATCACATGTATACCATAAAACCTCACTTCAAAACACACAAATCTTTCCATGAAAAGAACATTTTAAAAATCAATTAAACACTCAACTTTTCTAAAACCTCATTTACACCATTTGAACAATTAATTAGACACTTTAAAAATTTACCACAACAAGGTCGAAATAAATAAATAAACAAAAACATAACCATTTCTAAAGAGATTGCAATTTTTACCACGCACGCATGTCAAACAATTTTTAAACCGCATTCCGTGCAACTTATAAAACACACCCATTCATTTATACAACAACACATATAAAACACAAAAGCATACCATTTCGGAAATCCAATTTTTATCAAACAAGCATGGAAAAGCATTATAAACAAAGACAGCACCATGCAATTAAATCATAGAACTTATCAAGTTTAACTAAACAAACAAATTAAGTTATCTAGATGATGCAAAGGCATGGAACCACCTACCTGTGTGTAGCGGACTTCACAAAATTGGTGCGCAAAGGCCACTACAAGTCAAGCGCAGCTCAAACAGCATGGGTATGTCCTAAAAACAAAATACCAAACCCTTTGCATCAAAATTAAACCAACTGCGACCTAAAAATCCAACCCGACAACCCCAAAAAAAAATTAAGAAACAATTTTGAAGGTGTTCCGCAAGACTCGAAAATACTAAAAATGTTGTCAAACGTTCCTTTGTGACTCAACGCAAACTGACACTAAACCAAAGCACAAATTGGATAATTTATAAACTACAAATAACCAGTCCTACTTTACACATAACACACACTTATATCGCATGCACATATCTACTGCAACTACAAACATTATTCGCATCAAATAAACTAATTAAATCATATGCTAAATTAATTTAAGAAGAAAAAATTAATTCGTCAAAACATGGTTAAATGCAAAATCACCTTCCTTCGACGCAGCGACCTCCAAGCTTGGGTGCAAACCCCAATTGCAACCACTTCACATCACAACCCACTCAATTTATACCCTAAAACAAGAATTCATACCAAAATACAGATTTAAAAACTCTTAATGAACCCCACACCTGCTGAAAAAAAAAAGAAAACAAAAATTCAAACAATACGAGGGACCTTCTTGGGGGGTTTTGCGCATGCGGAAGGAGGGAGAGATGTCGGGTTGGGGCCGGAGCACCGCCAACCAGCGAGGGAGGTGGCGCGACGGCGCGCGACGGCGCAAGCCGGCCTGGCCGGGGGGTTAGGGAGGCTTTGCGATGCCAAACAGGGGAAAAAAGGAGGCGGCGCGCGACACCAAGGCATGGCCGGGTGGGTGTGAGACTGCCGAGCTGAGGAGGTTCGCGCGACGGGGTTCTAAGGAGGAGGATAAGGCCGATCGGAGGCTGTGAGGTGTGGTCGAACCAGCGGACGACGCCGGTGAGGAGGCCAAGGGGAGCAGCGCACAAAGGGTTCGCGGCTGGAATAGGGAGGCGGTGCGGGCTCGCGACGGCTGCGCCGAGTGCGACAGGGGGCTTGCGGGTAGCGGCTGGCCAAGAGGCGGCCGTGACGGGGAGCCGACGGCGGGGAGGCCTGGAGATGGAGGAGGGAGATGGGCGCGACGGACCTGGGAAGAGAAATGCGGCGCTAGGGTTAGGGGGGAATGTGCGACGGGAGAGGGGGAAGAGAGGAAGAGGGAGGAAAAAAAAGAAAAGGGAAAGAAAAGGGAAGAAAAAAATAAAAGAAAATAATAAATAATAATAATAATAATAATAATAATAATAAGGAAAAAAAACATAATGAATTAAATAATAAAATGTACAATAATAAACTTAATAAAATTAAAAGAAGAAAAATACTCCAAATCAAATTATTATCCTAGATAATAATAATAATAATAATCTAAAATGGTATTATTATTATTTTTAAAACAATTGTTATTTCATTTGACTCATTAATTAAACATCATCAAGGCGTGCGGTGAACCGAGCGTGGTCGCGCGGCGACCCAGGCAAGGCCGCGCAACTTCGATCGCATTGCGCTGGATGCAAACAAGAGCAAAACACAAAGAGATCGAAACCATAAGTCAGGTTTCTACCGGAAATACCTGACGCAAAGAAAAATTAATAAATAAATAAATTAGAAACGACGGGTGTGACATTTAATGCCTAATGTTTGGTATGCATATTATTTTTATTTTTTATTGGCCATGTACACGATGTCTTCATTTATACCTTCACAGTATAATTGTTTCATTTTTTGTTAATATTTTTTTTTAAATTGTTTCATTTATTCATTATTATATGATAAATGATATTTTTTTCACTCATGCATGTGATACTATTTATCGCTTATTCTTTACTAGGGTGATTGCAAAAGCACTTTTGGACCATGAGATGTTTGTTCATGTACAACAGATAGGTATTTAAGATATTCTTACACCATGAAAATAAAATGGGTGACATATAAAAAATTATAGGGTATAATAATAATCCAAATTAATAATAGATTATGTCTTGATAAATATTGTTTAATGAGAATATTGAAATATTAGGTATTCATGTCATTTTGAATAAAAATTATAAATTCACAAAAATACATTTACCTAGTTATTTGAATGGTATATTTAACACCATTAAATCAAGAGAATGATGTATTATGTAATCAAAATTTAGTGAAAAATAAATAATAGATCATTTCTCCCATAGAAATTTCTTTGCCATAATGAAATTATTACATGGGAATTTATTGAAATGTATGAGGGTATTATTTGATTATAGTGTCTACACATGAAATATATATATTCAAAGGAAATAAAATAAGGTGACTATTTAAATATATGAGAAATATATTCAAGGAAGGTAAGTTACTTTGGTAAACTTATGAAATAAATTATATTTATTAACACATCATTAAAATAATCACAAATAAAAAAATAATGGATTGTAGATAATTGTAAAAAAATGACATAAATATTTAAATATTTCTATAAAAATACGTTTTAAATTTTTTTAATATAACAAACATAAATTCATTTAAAAAGTAACATTATAAGAAATAAGATCAAATAAAAAATATATCATTAAATAAATATTCTTAATGTTTTGTTAACATTGTCAAAGCGTGGATGTTGTTAGTCAGTTTCATAATCATTTCTCAAAAAAATTACTAAAAGAATTTTAAATCATTAATATAATATTAAATCATCTCAATAATAGTGTTTTAAAATGAAATAATGTTAATATAGACGAAACATGATGAGAAATATAAAAAACGATATATGAATAGAATGATATAATTTATAAGTAATTTTTTTATAGTTTTAAAGTATCCCACATCGATAAAAGAGATATAAAATTTTATTTACAATATAATAAAGGGTAAATATGAATGATAAAAGATAAAATTATTATTCAAGATTAAAATTAATAATAATAGAGTTTTTTATAAGAATAAATGTTTCCAGAAAGTGAAATTAAAAAACGGAGAGCTAAAATTATAATTCAATTTGTTATTATTTTATAATGAATGAATAAATAAAAACATGATTATGATAAGATGAGGTAATTACCCTATAAAGAATGAAAAAATTAAATATGAGATATAGAAGAGGAAAATATATTAAAATTATAATAATATTATCATTAAATAAAGATGTTGACACAATTAAATGGATATTTAGTTATGAAAAAACCTTATGAAATTGGTAAAGTATGAATCAAAAGACAATGAATGAGAAAACATGAATTGAAATTTTTTATATAATAAATCAAAGTTAAATTATTATAATAAAATTAATGTTTCTATATATATTCTACAAAAAGTTTCATAGTTTGAAATTATGAAACATATCACAATAAAAGGCATTGAGATGAAAACCCCTTACCTTGGATTTCTTATTGGTCTGAAGATCTCTCAATTTCAAAATTATAAATTTATGTTTACTATTATTCTATAAGAGAACCTCATTTATAATTCTTTTATATAATACCATTCATTTTATTTTTATTATTTCACATCCATTAATCATTAAATTTTAATGTAAATATTAAATTGTTAATTAACTAATAGGAATATAAATTTCAACATTGGTTAATTTATTTCTAGCATTGGTTTTTAGCCTATATTTATCCATATGACATTATAAGTTATTTTTATGATTGTTTCTACAAAAACACAATATAAAAGTTTAAAAACATTATTTTTTTGGTCTTTAAAAAAATATTTTGTTTAACTAACATTATAAATTTCTTTGGAAATATGTTTTTTTAAAATACTTGAGTAAGGTTATTTTAATCATTTATTTTTCTTCACATCTATGTTGAATTTAAAAAAATCACAACTTAAAAAAAATTTCAGATTTTTATTAAAATAGACATTCGAAATATCTTTCAACATTGGTTTTAAAAAAACAAAATTTTAATTTATGATTTTTTTAAATAAAATAGATTACATCCCCTATGACAAGCATAGTGATTTATAATAAGAAAACTGTTGAAACATCTGAATGTAGAAAAAATTTCAATTATTAACAATGTCAATAAAAAGTAAAACACATACATTAAAATTATGTAAAATTTAACTATACGAATGAAATATTAGAAAAATTTATATCTATGGTCCTTTAAAATCAAGAACCCTTTTTTATGTCTTCTAAAAAATATCTTAACAAATATTAAATTTGTTTACCTACACATTCACATATTTAATTTTATTTGGGTTCTCTATTGATAAGTGAAAAATTAAAAACTCTTTTCAATGAAAGTATTTTAAAATATCATGTAAAAAACTTATATAAAAATTATTTCTTTGATTACATATGATATAAAATATATTAAGCAAGATAATTTTTATAAAATAAAATCCTTATGAATGTTACCCAATAACAATAAGGGCCAATATATTGTGGATTTGTGTGGGTTTAATATACATAACATGTATTGGATACTGTAGTATAAAAATTTCACCATTTATGAAATTTTAATTAATATTTTTTTATAATTATACAATCATTTTACCCATTAATTAATGGATGAAAGAAAATCCAAATATCTATATTTTTGAATCTTTAACATATATACTTAAATAAAAGATAATTTATTATTTATAAAACAACCATTCAAATTCACTCTTGATCTATAATGTGATAAATGATAGTTTTTCCATTTTAAATGTAGAGAGTTTTGAAATATATAATTGGATAAGTAATAAATTATATCACTATAATTTATATTTTTTTAATTAAATAGAAGCTGAAATTGAGATTTACATACATGGAAAACAACTATGAGTTAGGTATGATGGGTTGAAAAAAAATATGAACATCTATAATATATTTTTAAAATATACTTATCAGATATTTCATCCAAGATATATTAGTGGTCATCTAAAACTCATAATATGACTTTGAAATAGAATAAATAATGGAAATTATTATTATCCCATCAATAACCTCAAAAGTATTCATAGGTTTTGGTTCATAAAACTTTTTTTCTTCTAAAATAATTTTATTTCTTTCAAAAAATATAATACGAGGTAAATATGTGAAAACACTAAAATTAATTTTAAATTAAAAGTGAATAAAATTGAAATTAAACACATACCTCATATGTTAGATGGTGAATATGAATAGTTGGGTAGAGTAAAAAATGACTTACACTATCCCCAACTGTAGAAACCTCTTTAGTAGGCAATGACACTGGAGTAGTTTGGTCAATAATATCTCACACCATTACTCTTATATGACCTTTTTATATCATGTGATGATTTAAATAATCCCCCAAATTATTTATGACTTATTATTCAACAATATATAAATTGTTGTCCCCAATATATAACTCATAAAACACAATATGGTCTAAATGAAGTGGTGGGTGATCTTGGTAGCTAAGAAGTGTAGACTGAGACTATCTCAAAAAATATGCTAATATATTTTACAAATATAATCTAATTTAATACTCCATTGACTATTTCATTTTCACATATAAAGATACAGGGATGTAATTTATATCTATTATTTTCCCTCACTCAATGTTGTACTATTAAAACCAAAAATATTTCTAATTCTAGTACCGACCACAAATCCTCTTACATAGACTGTGTATTCTGGATTTCCTAAGGATGTACCCAGAATTTTAATCTTACAATAAATGATAAATGTACCATGTGATTCTTACTCCTAATGGGTTCCCTAAAATGTTATATTAATATTTTATGTTAATACAATGATTTTACTTAATAATAATATTCATGAAACATAAATATTAATTTCTTACAATGTTTTAGCTACTTCTCTTGATGGATCTGTGAGATAATTTCTATTTTTTGTCATCCCTACACATTGATAGTTCTCTTGGTGAGTAGGGTGATATTTATAACTAAAAAAATATCTTATTAGTTTTTATTATATTTTTCTCTTAATGCATCAATCATTTTTTTCTATCATATTCCCCTTCAGTAAATCATACCATCTATGTGATAATGTTCGAGGTTATACATTCTTTGTCAAAATATCCTTGTGAGATATTCAAGAGGCCTATCACGTAAAAAATAAATAGGTCATGGATTAATAAATAAATAATTTTAAAAATTTATTTTATATATAATAATGATCATCCAAATTTTTTTCCCATGTAGACTAGTGAAAAAGTTTCCCCATATATCTATATCTAAATAACTATACTTTAGGGATGGGTTATAATTTTTCCACTTCAGAAAAATATAATTTTTATTCAATTTTCTTAAAGTATCACCATAAAATTTCCACAAAATATAAATATACTCTTTTCATTTAATCCATTTCCAAAAAGTAAAATGTCATCTAAAAAATAATATATTAAATATTATCTATGTGAAAAATAAAAAAAAGTATGAGTTAGATAACAAATTCATTTTAGAAATTTTATCGTGACAAAATCCCATGGGTTCTCTTTAAAAATCTTCTTATTTACCCACCCCACTAGGTATTTGAAATACTAACTCTAAAATGGAACTTAATTTCTATATAACTCCTTACCAAATTTTCATGCAGGATAACTTGGTTATTATTTTCATCAAATTTATTTCATGTTATCTTCTCATCAAAAGTGACTATTTTGTTGAGAATTTAACACCATGTCTACCAAGTATAGAAATAATTTTCATTAGGGTGGAAAGAGACTCTTCCATGTAAGGATCACTCATAATTTTTAAAATATTTTTTACACAAAAACCTAATATTGATTAGATATAATTTAATTATTAATGATTTATTAATATAAAAGATATACACTAAAGTTAGTAAATCTTTGTCTCACATAATTTATTCCATTTATATTGATGAATATAATATAATTTTGTGTTCCTTTATTGAAATATAATCTAATTATTTTATAAATTAATAAAATTGACTTTTAATAATAGAAATCATATTATATCAATTAGGTTAACTAATAGAATTGTAAAAAATGATTATCTAAAAATAATGATAAAAAAATCATTCATAAAATGAAATAATATTCTTACATCTATAAATTTCAAAAACAAATGTCACAAAAAGATTTATTATATGAATAATTTAAAAAAACAATATAACACTTATTCGAACAAGACATGTTTAGATGGAACTAATGAATATAAAATTGGTGTCCCTTAGGTCGAATATTCTCTCACTATGTGTTTTTATAACTATTAATGTAATTATTAAAATATGGTGATATGTTATTATGCAACGGTGATTCCCATATGGTTTTCATTAAGAAGGATTGAGTTGGTTTCCTTGTAACATCTATTTATACAACTAATAATTTTATATCTTAGAATCAGCTGATTATATGAGCTGGTATTCATAGAATAACATGAAAAGTGATGAAGGATGAGTTCCAGTACAGTCTATAATAGTTCCAAATATAAACCTTTGTAGCTATAGTGTGTACATTAAATAGTTTATATAATCAGTGTTATGTATTCTAGCTGATAGAAATCTCTAAAGGCTCATGATTTTGGAGAAGGACACCCTATTGTGCAACTCCTATTAACTGTTGAAATCGGTGTTTACAACACTTTGGTGAATATTTTATTATTTATAAATATTATAATAAGTGGTGTGCTTGAAGATAATATTAGGAAAACATGAAGGATACATAGATAAATAAAAATTATTCATAATTATTTAATAATTTTCAATAAAATTTCAAAGATGATTTGAATTCCAGAGGCCATTTTGAAAAAGTATTAAAATTTGAAGTACTTAACAAAAAAATTAAAAACTAATTAGATCAATAATTTATTACAAAAAATTGTTGATAAACATAAGTCATTGAACTAGTTAGTATAAATTGATCATCATACATCAGTACAATTTTTGAATTCAAGGTAAGGTATGAAAATGATAAAGGAAATAGTGTAAGACTTCATTGTAAAATACTATGTCTGATCACTTGAATTCAAGCTGAGCATGAGTCTTCATCATAAACCATGTTTCACATGCAATACTATATAATTATTATATGGATGGGTATAATTATATACATTGTTTGAGGAAATATTAATGATGAAATTTTGCGAGTAATTATAAGAATCTGGTTCTTCCTTTGAGGTTCAGATATTTTCTTTTCCGTTTGTATTTAAGAAAACTATAGAAAAATAGTTTAAGGGCTGAATGCCAGACTATTTATGAATGTGACTGAGGGTTACACATCGTGTAATCCTAGTACACGATTTTTATTGATGTCAACACACCTTTTTGTGACCTATAAGGCGTGTCGGCATAAGGAGGAAAATGGAATATACACGACATGTTTTATCAAGAACATGCCATGTACTTTTTTTTGGATAAAATGGGAAGTAGCTTGTGTGTTTTCTAATGTATAGAGGGATCACTCCGAGTTCAGAAATAGTAGTGCCAGAGGGTCATTGTTTCTCCTAATTCATCATCTGAACTCCAACTCGAACGTCATCAGATCACTCGAACCCAATCAACAAGATATCGATTCATCTTGATCCATTCTCATGATTTCTTATCTTGACCTAGTTATCAAAGGTTTATCTTTTATGTTCATTTTATAGATCTACCCTTTCTGAAGTCTAATTAGAGGCCTACGCTCGACGAGTAATGTCGTACGACTACACGGTAGGTTATCTTGTTCCTTTTTATAATTGTCATGTTGTTTATATATGCCGGAGTGCCACATGCCCATTTTAGGGGTGTCACTTGTTTTATAATTAAACCATCTTATTTACTATTATTGTTTAGTTAATTGAATAAGTGTTTTAAATCATGAACTAGGTTGTTTACCTTGATTAATGTCCACACCATGGGTTTATTTCCCTTCGATGACCATAAATGGCCCTTTAGATGTGGATGCCTATGAGGCATACCTTTTTTTCCTTATTGGGTTGTTAAATATGGATTTTATTATTAGATGGAATTGAAATATTGTTAAATTTTAATTATTTTGATTAAGGGTTTGGGATTAGAAAATTTCCCCTTTCCCCAGGTTATGTATACGCTTTTTTAAGCATGCTTCAGAGGTTTTTCTCTAATTTCCCATATGACCACGTGAGTTAGGTTATTTTAAGGCCTTTTAATGATTTAGATTATATAATAGGATTGTTAAGAATTTTTACAATGTGATTTACTATTGTTTCAACCATGTAATAATGTAATTTACATGTGTTTCTTATTATATGAATTTCCCACATGGATTTATTATTGTTGAAGCCTTATAATCATTGAAATTACATGTGTTTCTTGTTGTGTGTTTTAACCATGTGAGTAGTATAAAAGAGAATCCTTATGAGGTTGGTCAGGCTATTATGTTCATGTTCTTAGTGAGCCACGAGTGTAGGGGTCAGGGTCGTGGAGGCTTTACATATATTGCTGAGTGAAACATGGATCGCTGAGGGATGCCATGGATATACTCTATTATATTTTTTACTTATCTTGAGTGATACCTAGGGATTCCTTATAGGACCTCTAGTAATGATATTAATTTACATTGACTTATTCCACACCTAGAGTGATACCTAGAATCCATATTGGTTCACCGGGACAAGCTTGTAGGATGTTGGTAGGTTTTCACCTAGAGTGATACAGGTTTCCAGAGAGGTTTTTAGGGATGGGCTTGTAGGTTGCAGATAGCATTGCACCTGGAGTGATTCATGAATTCCAAAATAGGAATGTCATATATGGGAACATGTTATAAATTTAATATTTAAATGAAATGACTTATGATTCATCTTCCAAGACATAGCACAAGCCTGGATTCGGTCTTCACTTGCTTCTTTAGATCGAATTCTGAGGTATATGTCTTGCTTTCTTTTACACGGGGGTTGCTGAGATTTGGATAGATCCCAGGACTTATATAATTAAATGTAATTTAATTAATCAATGAACATAAAATATAGGTAAATAAATACCAGTGCTTGTAGGATTGTTTACTTTTGAGTACTTTCTAGCTTACTGCTTACACTATTGAATTATTATTATTTCCACTGTGTTATAATTATCCCATGAAGGAATAGTTTCTCCATAATCACACCTAGGCCCTCACTTCTAGTTAGCATTCTATGGAATTTAGGGAAATTTTCTTGAGTCTATGTATCCAATCAGGTATGGGGAAACTTAAAGTGGCATCTGTATCCAGGACGTTACAAAGTGGTATCAAAGGAGGTTATTTTCTGGTTTTCATTACTATTTGGCGACATTAAATAGGGGTAGGAAGGGAATTAAGTTTTTTAATAAACTATACTGGATACTAGAAACCTCCTGTATAGGGAAAATCTAAATTTACTCGAATTGAATTGTGATTTTTTATTTTTGAGTTGTTACAGTTGACTTCATTTCACTATTGGGTGACAAAATTGTATTTTGCTATTATTATTGATATTATTGTGGTTCTATTTTGTTTCAACCTAATGAGATTAAGGTATTACATATCTTCCATCGTAAAGAAACTTCTTAAAAATCACATTCCATGAATTCTTTCCATGCCATTTAGAGATCATTACTGATTGTATGTTGTTTTGATAGATGTCATGCTAGATATGCATTTTGTTGAGATAATTACCATTATAGATATACCGGATATTGTGATAGGTGTATTGGTACGTGTTATGGTTATATTTGTATGGATGTCAAGCTTTGATCCCGGAGGTGTATGGGCCATATTTGATTGAAATTCGGTGGACTATGTTTTGACCTTTTATTGTATCATGATATGATATGCTAAAGATGGAAACCAAGATTTGATCCCTGAGGTGTTTGGGCCCTCTTGGATCAAAAATAGTGGATAATGTTGCCAATTTAAATTAAAGTGTGATATAATGTGCTGTAGGTGGATGAAAAACTTTGATTCGTGGGGATTATGGTCCCCCACGGATCAGAATATGGTATACCATTTGCATAATTTGAAAAAAAAAGTGTTTCAGGGAAGTTTCAGAGGTTTACTTTATGAAAACCTAGACAAAACAATGTGTGATTCTAGGAACACATTCCATGTGTTTTTCTGTTCAAGAAGAACAATTTTCTTAAGTACATGCCGTGTACTAGGTGTACCCGCCGTGTGGTAAGTGACCATGTGTCCAGCTGTATGAAGGAGAACATGGAATGATGGTTTTCTGCTAGTGCATACCATGTACTATAGGTACATGATGTGTAGTGTTTCTCAGGAAAAACCTGTGTGGTTATGTCCATGTAAAAGTACATGTCTAGGAGGGGATACTCGAGTAATCGTCATGTATTAGTCATACATACCATGTATCTTGGGTGGTTACACGCCCAGGCCGGTGGAAGTACACACCCGTGTAGGAGCTTAAAGGTACACGATGTGTATAGTTTATTCACTCAGTGTACTAACCTTTTTGTTACCATTGAAGGTTTTATTCTCTTGTTTAGTTCTTTTAATCTTGAACTGCGAACTTTGAAAATGAAATTGAACTGAAGTGTGTGCTTGACCTTGTAGAGTCATGCCTCTACGATGAGCTCCAACAATACACCATGATAGTGAAGATGTTCATACCTCGTAGATGGTAGGCTATAGCCTACCAGTGGATACTTCATTCATGTCAGTCGAGGAACCAACTGTTGTACTGTATTTAGGTTTAGACCCATAGTTTTGTGAAGTTTTTATGTGATCGTGCAAAACTGTTAGGGAGCACCATAATCTACCAAATTTATGGCAGAAATGACATGAGTGTTCCAGCAGCAGCATACACCCACGTTTTGAGGGGATGGTAGGCCACATTCTATAGATTCATGTATTGAATCCATGCATACGATCTTTGATCATCTAAAGATACCTCTCGAGAGGATGGTAAATCTCATGACATATATGATGTGTGATTCAGCCAAGAGATGGTGGGATGTTTTCATTCAGTTAATGCGTCCTCAGAATATGGAATGAGGATATTTTCAAAAAGTATTCTATGATTATTAGTATCCTGAGATGCTGAGTGCTGAAAGAGCCTAGGAGTTCATGCATCTGGAGCAGGGTACTTATTAGTGATGGAATATGTGGCCCGTTTTACTAAGATCCAGTGTTTCACACCTATTTTGATGGGTGATGATGTATCGAAGGCTAGGAAATTTTATGATGGTCTTAGGGTTAACATATGATCGTATGAATGTATATAGGTTGCCTTCAGTTCCTAATATTGTAAATCAATCCCTGATTACCGAGCATAATCTGAGTGAATCTGGAGGTGTGATCTAGGGTGGTTCGACACCGAGATCTGGCACTATCTTGAATGGTAGTAAGTTTCATCGTATGGAGCTTTCTTGCGGAAAAATTAGTAGTCAATAAGTATCTTCAGGTATCTATGTAAGGTTATACCAATGAGGTTGGTTGGGGTATATGAGGCCATAGTGTCTACAGAAACAAGTAAGTGTCGATCTTATGGAAAGATGGGTTATCTTATGTGATTCTGAAGGATGTTTCCACCGGTATCTAATGAGAGATATTCCACATCGACTCCACATTCCAGAGAAGGGTCAGTAGCTTCTCATCAGTGAGGGAACTGTAATGCATCCGGCCGTTTAGGCTGAGGTGGTGGTCGTGGCCATGTTAGCCAAATCCTAGGATCTTAGTGACAATAGGGTGGATCAACACAGGGATTCCAGGAAGTGTCACAGGGGCGTGGTATAGGTCAGACTTGTGCAGTACAACAAACCCAATTGGAGAAAGATCATGGAGCCTCTACTATCATAGGTACTATTCTAGTCTTGTTTGTTTTAGCTTCCACACTTTTTGATATAGGGTCTTCAAATAGTTTCGTATTTGTGCCTATTGTGGAGAGCCTTGGTCTCTATGTTTATTAACTTATGATGATTTTATGACACTAGACACTCTATTATGGATTATAACAACAAGAGGGATTTAGTACAAGAAGTTCCCCCTTGAGGTTGGTGGGTGTAACTTTTTATGGGACCTCTACATCTTAGAGATGCAAAGCTTTGATTTCATTCTCAAAATGGACTGGTTGGTTTTCTTTCAAGACTTTATCTATTGCTATCATTGTCGAGTGAGTTTAAAGTCACTAAAGGGTGAATCATTTTTATATAGGGGTGAATGTGATGTCTAGGTGAGTTGAGATGGACCTGATCATCGTGGGTTGGGAGGGATGATAGCCTAAATTTTGAGTATATATCTGAATGACCAGGGAATATGTCAGATGGATTTCTATGAATTAGTAAGTCATTTTAGGGGTGCCTTGTTGGATGAATTTTCAGGACATCCTCTGGTGAGAGAGGTAGAGTTTTCTGTCAAGATAGTGCCTGGAGCTGCACCGATATGCATTCCTCCTTATATGATGCCTACAACGGAGTTGCTATATCTCAAGCGGCAACTATAGGATTTGAAATCTAAGGGTTTCATTTGAACCAATACTTTTATTTGGGGTTCAACAATCATTTTTAAGAAAAATGAAGACAATACCCTTAGTCTATGTGTGTATTATAGGAAATTGAACCAGTTGATGGTTAAGAACTGGCGTCCTTTACCATGAATAGATGATCTCTTCGATCTTCTATGTGGATCTCATGTATTCTATAAGATCGATTTGAGATATGATTATCATCAGTTGTGTGTTAGATCATCATACATACCTTGTGAAACCTTTCAGAGTAGGTATAGTTTGTATGAGTATTTTGTTATGTTGTTCGGTATCACATATTCACAGATAGTCTTTATGGAACTAATAAACCGAGTATTCCATCCATATCTTGATTATTTTGTTTTGTTTTTGTGGATGATATATTTTTGTATTCTCATAACCGATATTACCATGCCATACATCTTGAGATCATTTTGAGTATACTGAGAGAGCATCAGTCCTATGCTAAGAACACAAAGTGACACTTTTGAATGGATTATATTCACTTCCTGGGTCACATCATCTCAGAGACAAGAATATTATTGTACCCAGATAAGATGAGAGCAGTAGTTTCCTAGTATAATCCCAAGAACATATTTGAAGTGGAAAGCCTTCTAGGGATGGCCAGTTACTACAAGAATTTTATACAAGACTTCTGATATTTATCATTTCTGTTGATAGGCCTAACAAAAAAGGGTGTGATGTATGGGTGGAAAGATTCTGGAAATACTACATTTTAGGAGATGAAAGGGAGATTGGATTCAGGGTTGATGCTTTTTTTTACGGATCTAGGTAGGAGTTACACTATGTACTATGACACATCAGGTATCGGTCTAGGAGTAGTACTTATGCAAGCATAACAAGTCGCTGCGTACAAGTCTCAAAAGTTAAGGCCTCATGAGAGGAATCACCTAATTCATGATATCGAGTTAGCTATAGTTGTTCATTACTTACATTGTTTGAGACATTACTTATTGGGAGAGCATTTTTTTGGTGTACATAGACTAAAAAAATACTCAATTAAATATTTACACAGTGTGATACGAATCTGAGGCGGTAAATGTGGGTGAAATACCTTCCTTATTTTGAATTTTAGCTTTCGTACACCCCCGGTAAAGGTAATGTAGTGGAAGATGCATTGATTATGAGGAATCATATACAGGCAGTCCAGCAGGCCAATAGAATGTGGTAACTTAAGGCGTTGATCTCTGAGATGCACTTGGAGGTGCACGACAGTCCGGGATAGACTTTTATTTCATTTTTTGCTATTACATGTACCCTACTATACAATGTGCAGATGGGGAAGCTATAAAATTCTAAAGACCTAGTTCTACGGGAGAACATGGTAGGTGAGGACCTCCTCCGGGTTGGACCATAGGTGATGATGAAGTTTTGTGGTTATATGACCGTGTATAGGTTTCAGATGAAATGTGTGAGGAGATGATTCTAGACTTTCATGCCTCAGTATGGTCAGTGCATCCTAGTCTCACAAAGATGTATCATGATTTACATCATCGGTATTAATGGCCAAGTATGAAAAGGGTTGTTGCTGGGTTTTTCATGATATGTTCCACCAGTCATTATGTGAAGGCATAAAACTAACGACCAATTATACTTTTATAATAGCTACCCATTCCTGAGTGGAAATGGAATAATGTCATGATGGATTTCATGACAAGGTTGCAGATGTCACCTCGAGGCAATGATGTCGTATGTATTTTCTTTGACATGATTACTAAGGTGGATCATTTCTTTCTAATTAAAAAATCCTTAAGTTATGATGATCTTTAAAAGTTGTATATCCATAAGGTTGTACACTTTCATGGGGTCCCGAATTCTATTATTTTAGATAGGTGTAACGCCCCGACCCTAATTACCTAGAGTCGGTGCATTATTACATAACATTGGCATGATCATGAGAAATATCAAGTCTCGAAAGACCGATTAGTTTAGTAGCCTTGGAATAACTAGATACATCCATAAATTTTTACATTACATCATAAAAAAAACATCTTGTCTTCATATCCCCTCATACTATCCCTGCAGGTCATTCATAAATTACTTCTTCATAATCCTGGGAAAAATAAAACATTGAAAGGGGTGAGCTCGGATGCTCAGTAAGGATAACATTATAGCAGAAGCTTTCATAAATAAGCATAAACACTTAAGGCAATTTATAACTAAAACAAAAGCCTTTTAAATTTAAACTTCAGCATAAAATGGCGAAGGTAAAATGAAATAATGCCATTTACTTACTCACATGGATATTCTACTAGTCGAATGATCACATGCAATATCAATAACCACTTTCATAATGATGGAATGCATAATGCCAGACTATCATAACCACATAGCCAAGGCCTCGTACCAAGACTACAAATAAGATTTTGCCAAGGCCTTGTGCCAAGACACTAGTTTGTCTCATGAGACCTACCGATGCATCGAGGAGCTATAGCGGGCTCCACCCGTCACTTATTAAGTCCAATGCATTCCTCATATGAATAGGTTTAAGCATAAAATAAACATTCGTATTAAAACTAGCATACGAAATGTCAATACTTTAACCACAAACCATGAATGGTGTAAAAATAGAACATCCACAGTCAAACATAACTCATTCGATACAATATGGAATATTGTATTGTATCACATTAACCTCAATTAAGAATAATGAAGGATGTTGACATAGATGAAAATAATCATCAAAACTATTTGAGAGAAATATCCCCCTTTTTCTTGAAATCATTTAAAAGTCACACTATTTGTCCAGAAGCAATTTAAAAGTAGATTTTTGAATCAAAGTGTCCCATACCACTTTGAAACTTTTTAAAAGGAGTTTTAATTTCTAAAACTTTAATGTCCATATAAATAAATCCTTAAAACCATTTTTAAAACATGGACATTAATGAGCAAGATTTAGAAGAATAAGTATTTAAAACATTTAAAAATGGTATTTTGGTTAGAGATTCTAACCAAAAGAGACACTTGAATACAAATAATTTAGGTAATCAAAACTTTGTAATATCATGAGAATAAAGGAATTCATGATATACTATGTCAAAGTACATTATATACACCACATAAAAGTGATTTGGTGTATATCATCAAAGAAGTCTCAATGGAATGTAAATTGAGATGAAATCTCTCATAAAGGTTGTATCCTTTGGTTAAGGATAAATCAACGACATAATTATGTGTGACAAATATAAATACACTAAATATGATTGTATATTCAGTGTAAATCAATCAAAGTATATTCACACATATTCTTGTAAAAACAATACCAACGAATTGGATGTTTAACTCAATAAATGGAGAATGAGTTAAAATTACTCTTATCAAATTCATATCAATGACTTGAGAATTATCAATGGAGTGATTATGTGTATCAAACTTATATCCACAGGAATGGGAGTGGAAATTATGACATAATCAAATGAATAGTGATTCCACACATAATCTTGGGGTAATATAATCAATGAAATATGCGTAAAGCCAAATGAGTGGAAATTGAAATCTCAAATTCCCTTATTGATTAGGTAACTTAAGAAACATACACCCATGAAAGAATTATCATACCATGATGATGTAAATACCCATAAATAAAAGTATATAACACAATGAATACAATCATGGGCAGTACACATACACCACATGCAATAATTAAGTGGTGATCAATGGAATTCTCACGGAATTAAAAGTGAGATAAGAAAATCCCTTACCACGTTAATCAACTGAGTCGCATGGCCAAAAGTTAATAACCACCAAATTATTTACAGAATAACATGAATATAAAGTGAATCAAGATAATATATATCAAATGGAAGTACACAATACACCACTTTCAATAATTTAGTAGCGAACAATGGAAATCTCACGGAATTGAAAGTGAGATAAGAGAATCCCTTACTTTGTACTTTTTCCTTGGTCGATGGTAGGTTTAACTCCTGTATAATGGTGAAATAATTGTTATTGAATAATAAAAGAATCATTTACTTTAATATGATATCATATATGATCTTTTAACATTGATTTGTTAATAATATCTTAGTATTAACGCCGTTTCGGGTGTTAACTTACTCATTTTCTTTTATATGTTTTGTTACATAAGTCATGTTTGTTGTATCTTATTCATATCCAGAATGATATCAAGTCCTTAAACATAATTTTTAAATCATTAAATGATAATTATACTTGAATGGATACGATGGATAATGAATCTCATCGCGTTCGTGGAGACGGTAGTCCGTACGCACGCACGAACGCTACTTCCATTTAATTTTTTATTTTAAAAGAATCGAATCCAAATGATACATAGGTATATTACTATTCCAGTATAATATAATATTTTATATATGTTACTTAAGTTCATTAACACCATCCTTTATACGTTCCATGTGTGGTATGAACGAGTCATATCATTTTAAGGGGGCGGTAGTCCGCACTTCCTCAAATGAAATTATCGTATGTATATACGACATGAAACGAATAATGGTATGAAATAAAATGGAATTACAGAAGCTTATATATAAAATATATATCATTAATATCATATTTAATTACAGTGCCATCATAATGTCCACAATGAGAGGCGGTAAGATGTTTTTGAACAATCATCGTTTCGTGAGGCGTTAGTTTGCCATCCACAGAAACATTATGTTCATCATCCATTAGATGGAGTTGTGTGTATGTGTAGTTTAAATACTTCTTATAACAACATCCTAGTATATTGAGGATTCTGGTGTTGTTACAAAAGAAGGGAAATAAAAAGAGTTTGGGGGTTGAAGAAGCAAAATAAATGAAAATAATTTAAGAGAAATCGTTACCTTTAATTTAGGTAACTCACTTTGGTTGGAACCAAAGGACTTGTTGAAATGCTTTCTGCCTAAGGGGAAGCTTCAAGGAGGAGGAGAGGGATGTGGGGAGCTTATTTGGGCAGAGTTTGGACGAGCCAAGTGTCTTGAGAGGTGTGAGGAAATGAGAAGGTGGAGTGCCCTTTTATAAGAGGGGTGAGGGGCACCTTTGGAAAAGCTAGAAATATTAATTTATAATAAATTCATATTCGGTTTCCAATGGCTCCAAAGTTGACTATTCAAAGGTTGAGGTGGGTATAGGTCGAAAAAAACTCATCCAATAGAATTTAGACAGGTTTGGGTACTTATATTAACCTTATCTTTAAGTATTAACTCTAAGTTAATTAGTTTCACTTTTACAATGTCTCTTTGAATTTTTATATAATATGGTTAATAAACTTACTATATACATCCAAAAGACCCCCAAGTGGTCCATTAATGATTAACCTATCATAATATAAGTCTCTTGGCCGAACCTTAGATTTTTAGGAATTTAATATCAATTAATAATATAATATTTGTTTTAAGAACTCTTTTATGTCAATTTTGACACTATTCACTAGTTGATTTTTGTGAAACTCATAACAGATTGATTACTTCGAACAAAGTCAAATAAATCAATCCTAATATATCATATTATCCTAGAAAATTTGTTTAATTCATTAAAAGTTTCATATTATAATTATTTGGGTATTTATAATATCAATTATGTTAATTTTTTTACTATTTTAGTAATTACTGCATCATCATTGTGTCATAAATAAAATAAATTATTTAATGTCAAAAAATTATAAATAAAATATAATTATGTAGGAAATCTTTTTATCTTTCTAATTAATATTTATAATCTAAAATCCAGCATATATAACCCTATGTAACAATTGTTTTGCTAAAAGATATATGCTTGTGTCATTTTTGTATTCATTTTAACTTAATTAATATAAAGTGTCATTATCACTTACAAGTGGATCCATGGGGTCCCAAAATTGACCCAAATATGCCCATGGTCGACCATGTATCAACCAATAGGTTTAAGACACATTTTAGGGTAATTTAGTATTATTATAATATTATTTTTTAACCCTTATTTACCGGATTTACCCTTAACCATGGTAAATAAAATATTTACCGCAGTAATTATTCAAAATGTCTAAAAATAAAAGTTACCTATTTACACAATTTGGACATCCTGATTCCAAATATGGAATCCATTTTTCTAAATTCAAAACACAGAAGTGGCAGAAATTAATTTAAAATTAATTCCCGCTGTCAAAACAAAAAGCGTGTTTTTAAGAGATAATAACTATCAAAAGATTGAAACTTGTTTATGTTCGGTTTAATTGTAAAATTATGTCCAATGAACAACATTATATTAAATGGTAAAAATATATTCTAAATATACTTTAAAACCACTCAAATTCACAATTTATCACTATTAATTATTTTGATTAAAAAAGTTGTTTTTAATTAAAATTTAGTAATTTTCACTATTCATCAAAATATGAAAGTTATCCGAAAAGTACCAAAATTTCACCTTAGGCTAAATTCGATATTCCGAATCCAAAAATAAAGTCCATTTTGAAATATAAAATATATATAATTTCAAAAAGTAGGTATTACTATTCATAACGGCTAGTTTGATTGGTTGTGGTGTGTTAAAATCTCGAAGTTGCGTACAATGCACGTCATTGCATTATTCGAAAGGAAACATACCGAGGAAGCTTGGGGTGTTACATTCTCCCCTCCTTCAATAAATTGCGTCCTCGCATTTTTTAAAATTTTGCTTGGGAATATAATGGAAAGTCCCACATCGGAAAAAGAGTCAATAAAACTATCACTTTAAAAGAAAGAAAGAGAGGTATAAGGGTCATCCAAGATAACCCATACTAGGATTCCATGTAAGAAAACATGGATATGGATGATAAACTAAGTGTCAAGTTCTGATGGAGAGGGATAGAAATCATGATCAGGAGAAAGTTAACAATGAGAAAACCACAAACTTGTGTTGGGACAAACGACCATTAGTCTCCTAGTAGGAAAGTAAACAGACAACATTTTTTTTAAGTTACATTACATAAGGAAGAGTAATTCATTTATGATATTGACTAAGAACATTATGAGATATACTTACATTTTAAGTAGATTTTCATTCTTTAATAAATTTCCACCACTAACTCATTTTTTTTAAACGATGAGTATTCAAGAAGACTTGGTCACACTGGAAGAGATAGAATAAACTTCTATAGAATCACATGATCCATGAAGGATAAACCATATATTTACATTGTCTTTGAAGATTAATCAAAACCAAAATGGTCAGTGAATGATCTAATGATCCCCCAAAAGGATATTCATTGAGATAAATATGCACTAATCTTAATTTCTAAAATTAAACCAACAATACCCCAAAGTTAAATAGATACCATTCAATAACCAATTGTCCTTAAAATCTTTTAATATAATCCAAACTAATATTGAAACCCAAAACATAGAAGAATTTGATTATGTAGTCTCCCATGTTAAATTGTATCTCCAAATGACATCAGATACTCTTAAAGTCACATACTCAAAAGTAATTAACCTAATCACATATTCTCTATTATAGGTTAATCATTTCCATAAATAACCCAAATCACTATAAATCCACAATAAAAACGTAGATAAAAATCTATCATTACTCCACAAATGAAACCCCATAGTATTCTATTTTCCTTGGGCATATAGTGTTCCCAACAAAGCGAACATCTTCCAAAATAACATTTATCACTTAATCACCAAATCATTTTCCTATACCAAGGGTATTCTTTTGATATGAAATAAGAACCCAAATCAACTTATTATTGATCAATAAAATCATTTAACTAAAAAAAAAGTCACACTAACCAGGGACTTCATGTAGTCCAGTGGTAGGCGATAAATCCCAATCGCACTTTGGTTGTGGGTTCGATTCCCATAGCTTTGTCCGACGCGACGGGTTGTCACACGGTCTACGTGTTGTCCTTTTTCAAAAACTATATTTTATAATATTGCCAAAATGAGATAAATTCCTCAAAATACTATATCATAAATTTAACCACAAATGTTATATCATTCCTTGAATCTTCATCCCAAATTAGAATAACATATAATTCTCTCAAACCCCAATGATCATATAAATCCAAATGGTTATTTATACCCATATCCATAAGAGAAGAGACAATTCTTCCTCAAATATCATTCTCACATGGCAAACTGCGGGGTTACAAATACAAGAGAAAATTATTCCATAGTAAACCCATCAACAAGGAGTGCTAATACTTTTTAAACATTTCTCCAACCATTTATTCCCACATAGCTTCTTCTTTGACCAAGAAAATATCCTATAGAATAGGACATTCACTCGGGTAATGGTCAGGTCCCCTACATTTACAGCAAATGACTGTAAATGGACTCTTGGGACCATTTTTATCTTCTTCCATAGTACTCTTCATTTTTCTTTGGCAATTCTTTACTTTATGTCCTTCCTTCCCGCACGTAAAACATTTCGTTGTCCCATTGAGACACTTTCCTGGGTGTCTCTTTCCACATTTCCTGCATGATGAAAATTGAGGGTTCTTTTCTCCATGGTCTCCATTGCTGGAGCTCTTATCATTTATCACCTTTCTCTTCCTTGTTGAGTCTGGGAGTTGGTTAATATATATGTTGTTGATCATATTTTTGGAAAACTGATTTGGCATAAAGACGATATCTTTTACGCCTATCAACATTCCATTTTTTTGCTCATTGCCACCACCGTTCCCATCTTGTACATCATTCTCAAAGTCACTATGACTTCCTTGGAATCCAGCCATTGACTAAAACCATAAAGCATTGTGTGAGTAATAGTAGTCGTAAAAACATTTAGAGATTAAAATGTCACCATATTCTCAATTTGAAACATATTAGGATTAACCAAGGTCATTTACTCTCATCTTATATATATATTACTTAAATTGGTTTGTAAAGAAAATGTAAATTATCCTAAGCATATCCCCCGGGAGTGTCGAAACCAAGAGTGCAGCAAGGCCCGTTGTCGTGCACCAGTTCCCGTTCGAGTCTAGCTCAAAGCGGTGTTTTCGGGTTTTACCCCTAGGTACATCTGTGCCAGAGCCGCCTCTACCTGCTCGTATCCAGACAGGGATGTATTGCTCGGAAAACTCACAAAATCTCTACAATACCAAAATTCTAGGAAGTTCTTTTATACTAATCCTCAAAGTTCATCTTAGGTCTACGTGCTCTAATCAGAGTTTATCTAAATCTAGCTACCAAGGTTTGTACTAAACTTCCTCTGATACCAACTGTAACGCCCCGACCCTAATTACCTAGAGTCGGTGCATTATTACATAACATTGGCATGATCATGAGAAATATCAAGTCTCGAAAGACCGATTAGTTTAGTAGCCTTGGAATAACTAGATACATCCATAAATTTTTACATTACATCATAAAAAAAACATCTTGTCTTCATATCCCCTCATACTATCCATGCAGGTCATTCATAAATTACTTCTTCATAATCCTGGGAAAAATAAAACATTGAAAGGGGTGAGCTCGGATGCTCAGTAAGGATAACATTATAGCAGAAGCTTTTATAAATAAGCATAAACACTTAAGGCAATTTATAACTAAAACAAAAGCCTTTTAAATTTAAACTTCAACATAAAATGGCGAAGGTAAAATGAAATAATGCCATTTACTTACTCACATGGATATTCTACTAGTCGAATGATCACATGCAATATCAATAACCACTTTCATAATGATGGAATGCATAATGCCAGACTATCATAACCACATAGCCAAGGCCTTGTGCCAAGACTACAAATAAGATTTTGCCAAGGCCTTGTGCCAAGACACTAGTTTGTCTCATGAGACCTACCGATGCATCGAGGAGCTATAGCGGGCTCCACCCGTCACTTATTAAGTCCAATTCATTCCTCATATGAATAGGTTTAAGCATAAAATAAACATTCGTATTAAAACTAGCATACGAAATGTCAATACTTAAACCACAAACCATGAATGGTGTAAAAATAGAACATCCACAGTCAAACATAACTCATTCGATACAATATGGAAGATTGTATTGTATCACATTAACCTCAATTAAGAATAATGAAGGATGTTGACATAGATGAAAATAATCATCAAAACTATTTGAGAGAAATATCCCCCTTTTTCTTGAAATCATTTAAAAGTCACACTATTTGTCCAGAAGCAATTTAAAAGTAGATTTTTGAATCAAAGTGTCCCATACCACTTTGAAACTTTTTAAAAGGAGTTTTAATTTCTAAAACTTTAATGTCCATATAAATAAATCCTTAAAACCATTTTTAAAACATGGACATTAATGAGCAAGATTTAGAAGAATAAGTATTTAAAACATTTAAAAATGGTATTTTGGTTAGAGATTCTAACCAAAAAAGACACTTGAATACAAATAATTTAGGTAATCAAAACTTTGTAATATCATGAGAATAAAGGAATTCATGATATACTATGTCAAAGTACATTATATACACCACATAAAAGTGATTTGGTGTATATCATCAAAGAAGTCTCAATGGAATGTAAATTGAGATGAAATCTCTCATAAAGGTTGTATCCTTTGGTTAAGGATAAATCAACGACATAATTATGTGTGACAAATATAAATAAACTAAATATGATTGGATATTCAGTGTAAATCAATCAAAGTATATTCACACATATTCTTGTAAAAACAATACCAACGAATTGGATGTTTAACTCAATAAATGGAGAATGAGTTAAAATTACTCTTATCAAATTCATATCAATGACTTGAGAATTATCAATGGAGTGATTATGTGTATCAAACTTATATCCACAGGAATGGGAGTGGAAATTATGACATAATCAAATGAATAGTGATTCCACACATAATCTTGGGTAATATAATCAATGAAATATGCGTAAAGCCAAATGAGTGGAAATTGAAATCTCAAATTCCCTTATTGATTAGGTAACTTAAGAAACATACACCCATGAAAGAATTATCATACCATGATGATGTAAATACCCATAAATAAAAGTATATAACACAATGAATACAATCATGGGCAGTACACATACACCACATGCAATAATTAAGTGGTGATCAATGGAATTCTCACGGAATTAAAAGTGAGATAAGAAAATCCCTTACCACGTTAATCAACTGAGTCGCATGGCCAAAAGTTAATAACCACCAAATTATTTACAGAATAACATGAATATAAAGTGAATCACGATAATATATATCAAATGGAAGTACACAATACACCACTTTCAATAATTTAGTAGCGAACAATGGAAATCTCACGGAATTGAAAGTGAGATAAGAGAATCCCTTACTTTGTACTTTTTCCTTGGTCGATGGTAGGTTTAACTCCTGTATAATGGTGAAATAATTGTTATTGAATAATACAAGAATCATTTACTTTAATATGATATCATATATGATCTTTTAACATTGATTTGTTAATAATATCTTAGTATTAACGCCGTTTCGGGTGTTAACTTACTCATTTTCTTTTATATGTTTTGTTACATAAGTCATGTTTGTTGTATCTTATTCATATCCAGAATGATATCAAGTCCTTAAACATAATTTTTAAATCATTAAATGATAATTATACTTGAATGGATACGATGGATAATGAATCTCATCGCGTTCGTGGAGACGGTAGTCCGTACGTACGCACGAACGCTACTTCCATTTAATTTTTTATTTTAAAAGAATCGAATCCAAATGATACATAGGTATATTACTATTCCAGTATAATATAATATTTTATATATGTTACTTAAGTTCATTAACACCATCCTTTATACGTTCCATGTGTGGTATGAACGAGTCATATCATTTTAAGGGGGCGGTAGTCCGCACTTCCTCAAATGAAATTATCGTATGTATATACGACATGAAACGAATAATGGTATGAAATAAAATGGAATTACAGAAGGCTTATATATAAAATATATATCATTAATATCATATTTAATTATAGTGCCATCGTAATGGCCACCATGAGAGGCGGTAAGATGTTTTTGAACAATCATCGTTTCGTGAGGCGTTAGTTTGCCATCCACAGAAACATTATGTTCATCATCCATTAGATGGAGTTGTGTGTATGTGTAGTTTAAATACATCTTATAACAACATCCTAGTATATTGATGATACTGGTGTTGTTACAAAAGAAGGGAAATAAAAGAGTTTGGGGGTTGAATAAGCAAAATAAATGAAATAAGTTAAGAGAAATCGTTACCTTTAATTTAGGTAACTCACTTTGGTTGGAACCAAAGGACTTGTTGAAATGCTTTCTGCCTAAGGGAAAGCTTCAAGGAGGAGGAGAGGGATGTGGGGAGCTTATTTGGTCAGAGTTTGGAAGAGCCAAGTGGCTTGAGAGGTGTGAGGAAATGAGAAGGAGGAGTGCCCTTTTATAAGAGGGGTGAGGGGCACCTTTGGAAAAGCTAAAAATATTAATTTATAATAAATTCATATTCAGTTTCCAATGGCTCCAAAGTTGACTATTCAAAGGTTGAGGTGGGGATAGGTCGAAAACAACTCATCCAATATAATTTAGACAGGTTTGGGTACTTATATTAACCTTATCTTTAAGTATTAACTCTAAGTTAATTAGTTTCACTTTTACAATGTCTCTTTGTATTTTTACTATAATATGGTTAATAAACTTACTATATACATCCAAAAGACCCCCAAGTGGTCCATTAATGATTAACCTATCATAATATAAGTCTCTTGGCCGAACCTTAGATTTTTAGGAATTTAATATCAATTAATAATATATTATTTGTTTTAAGAACTCTTTTATGTCAATTTTGACACTATTCACTAGTTGATTTTTGTGAAACTCATAACAGATTGATTACTTCAAACAAAGTCAAATAAATCAATCCTAATATATCATATTATCCTAGAAAATTTGTTTAATTCATTAAAAGTTTCATATTATAATTATTTGGGTATTTATAATATCAATTATGTTAATTTTTTTACTATTTTAGTAATTACTGCATCATCATTGTGTCATAAATAAATAAATTATTTAATGTCAAAAAATTATAAATAAAATATAATTATGTAGGAAATCTTTTTATATTTCTAATGAATATTTATAATCTAAAATCCAGCATATATAACCCTATGTAACAATTGTTTTTCTAAAAGATATATGCTTGTGTCATTTTTGTATTCATTTTAACTTAATTAATATAAAGTGTCATTATCACTTACAAGTGGATCCATGGGGTCCTAAAATTGACCCAAAGATGCCCATGGTCGACCATGTATCAACCAATAAGTTTAAGACACATTTTAGGGTAATTTAGTATTATTATAACATTATTTTTTTAACCCTTATTTACCGGATTTACCCTTAACCATGGTAAATAAAATATTTACCGCAGTAATTATTCAAAATGTCTAAAAATAAAAGTTACCTATTTACACAATTTGGACATCCTGATTCCAAATATGGAATCCATTTTTCTAAATTCAAAACACAGAAGTGGCAGAAATTAATTTAAAATTAATTCCCGCTGTCAAAACAAAAAGCGTGTTTTTAAGAGATAATAACTATCAAAAGATTGACACTTGTTTATGTTCGGTTTAATTGTAAAATTATGTCCAATGACCAACATTATATTAAATGGTAAAAATATATTCTAAATATACTTTAAAACCACTCAAATTCACAATTTATCACTATTAATTATTTTGATTAAAAAAGTTGTTTTTAATTAAAATTTAGTAATTTTCACTATTCATCAAAATATGAAAGTTATCCGAAAAGTACCAAAATTTCACCTTAGGCTAAATTCGATATTCCGAATCCAAAAATGAAGTACATTTTGAAATATAAAATATATATAATTTCAAAAGGTAGGTATTACTATTCATAACGGCTAGTTTGATTGGTTGTGGTGTGTTAAAATCTCGAAGTTGCGTACAATGCACGTCATTGCATTATTCGAAAGGAAACATACCGAGGAAGCTTGGGGTGTTACAATAGGGATTCCCAGATAACTTCTCGTTTCTAAAAAGGTCTAAAGAGGGAACTGGGTATATAGGTAGTTATAGTCACAACTTACTACCCTTAGACATATGTCTATTTAGAGTGCACGATTCAGGTGCTGGAGGACATGTTGCGGGCATGCGTCCTGGATTTTGGGGGCTCTTGGGAGATTCACATTCCCTAGGATTAGTTTTCCTACAAAAATAGTTATCAGGAGACAATTCAAATGACACCTTATAAGGATTTGTTGTGTAGACCATATCGATCACCCATGTGTTGGCTGGAGGTAGGAGAGGATGCTATGACGAGACCTCATCTTTTCCATGAGACCACTGAGCAGGTGTAGTTGATTTAGAATCAGATGACTACTGAACAGTCACATCCAAGATCTTATAATGATTGCCGAAGATGACCTATGGAGTTCAAGGTCTGGGATTGGGTTTCCTACGTGTTTTACAGAGGCTGGGACACAAGAGTTTCAAAAGATCGGGAAATCTTTCTCTGAGGTACGTCAGGCTCTTTGAGATTCTGGAGAGGGTCAGGACGGTTGCCTATCTGTTGAAGTCACCTTAGAGGTACATGGATATGCACGAAGTATTCTATGTTTCTCAGTTTCGATGTTACTTTTCCGAGCCATATCATTCTTTTCATCCCAAGTAGGTTGAGTTGGAGGTAGATGTGTCCTTTGAGGAGCATCTTAAACAAATTGTGGATCGTAGAACCAAGGTTATCCAGGGCCTGTCATTTTCTTTAGTACGAGAGATATGAAAGAACGACTGAGTGTAGGATAAGTAATTGGGAGAGGGAGGGTAATGTATGATTGTAATGGCCAGTGTTGTTTATAGATATTTCTTTATCACCCTTGGAAGGGACACTACTAGAACTTGGGCTGCCCCAAGGAGGGGGGGTATGGGCTGACCCAAAGAAGGGTGTGGACTATCTAGGGGGGGTCAGGGTGGGGTGTCCAGGTGGGGAATGGGGGTATGGGGTGTACAGGAGGGGGATGGGCTGTCCCTGGGGGGGGGGGGGGGGTGGCTATCCAGGTGGGTGGGGGATGTCCAAGTGGGGGGGGGGGGGGGGGGTGGTTTGTCCGGGTGGGGGGATGTCCAGGTGGGGGGGGAGGGGGGGGGGGCTGTCCAAGTGTGGGGGATATAGGGGAGGGGGGTGTGGGCTGTCTAGGGAGGGGGTAGGCTGTCCTGGGGGGGGGGGCTATCGAGGTGTGGGAGGGGGTATGGGCTGTCCAAGGAGGGGGGGGGGGCTGTCTAGTGTGTGTGTGTGGGGGGGGGGCTATCCAGGTGGGTGGGGGGGGGGGGGGCTATCCAGGAGGGCTGTCGGGGGGGGGGGGGGCTGTAGGGGAGGGGGTGTGGTCTGTCCGGGAGGGGGTGGGTGGGTTGTCTAGGGGTGGTGGTGGGTGGGCTATCTAGGTCGGGGAGGGGGTGTGGGCTATCAAGGCGGGTGGGGGGGGGTTGTACAGGTGGGGGAGGGGGTGTTGGTTTTCTAGGGAGGTGAGGGTGGGGGTGTGGGATGTCAAGGGGGGTGGGCTGTTGAAGGGGGGTGGGGGGTGGGCTGTCCAGGTGGGAAGGGTGTTTTGGTTGTCCAAGGGAGGGTAGGGGGGTGGGCTGTCCAGGTGGGGGGGGGGCTATCTAGGGGGGTGGGGGTGGGGGTGGGCTGTCCTGGACACCTCGTGACCCTGGATAATACCCCACCCCTAGAAAGCCCCCCCACACCCCCTAGAGCCCCTACCCCCTGGACAACACTACCACCCCCGTTGATAGCCCTCCCACCACCCTGGACACCTCGTACCCCCCTGTACAGCCCCCACCCCCATGGAAAGCCCACCCACCCCCTGGACACCATGTACCCCCTTGGAGAGCCCCGCCACCCCCGTGGAAAGCCCACCCACCCACCTCGTACCCCCAGGAGAGACCCACCCACCCCCTGGACACCCCCTCCCACCGTGGACAGCCTCCCACACTCGTGGATAGCCCGCCCAGCCCCTAGACACCCCGTACCCCCTGGAGAGCCTCGCCACCCCCGCCACCGCCTGGCCAGCCTGCCCACCCCCTGGACACCTCGTA
Source organism: Viscum album (assembly GCA_963277665.1). Classification (NCBI taxonomy): domain Eukaryota; kingdom Viridiplantae; phylum Streptophyta; class Magnoliopsida; order Santalales; family Viscaceae; genus Viscum; species Viscum album. Next base: position 1,938,212,351 of record OY728159.1, read on the forward strand.
CCGCATGGACAACCCCCACCCCTGGAAATCCCCCCACCCACCCCCTGGACACCCTCGAACCCCCTGGATAGCCCCGCCACCCCCGTGGACAGCCCACCCACCCCTTGGATAGCCCATACACCCTGGACACCCCCACCCTTGTTGACAACCCCCCCGAACACCTACCCACCACCCCTCGAACACCCCCATCCCCCCGGATTCCCCCACCCCTGAAACCCACCACCCCATTGACAAACCCGACCCCACTAAATAGCCCTTCCACCCCCATAGATTGCCCGACCACACCCTGTGGACAGCCCGCCCACCCCACGTGGACTGCCCGCCCACCCCCTGGACACCCCATACCCCCTGGACAGCCCTGCCACCCCCATGGGCAGCCCACCCACCCCCTTGACACCCTGTTCCCCCTACAAAACCCTGCCCACCCCCTGGACACCCCTCCCATCCCCTTGTACATCCTGCCCACCCCCTGGACACCTTCTACCCCCTGGATAGCTCAACCACCAACGTGGATAGCCTGACCACCTGGACACCCCGACCCCCCTAGACAACCCCACCCCCTGGACACCTCTGACCCCCTGGACATCCCCACCACCCCCTGGACACCCCACTCCCCCTGGATACTCCCCCCCTCCTTTGGAAACGTATGCGATCACTCAAATTATCTACTAAAATACAAAATTTCTTCGATCTAAAATTTAGTCAACTCTTAAATAATTCTCCTCCACAAGTGTACATGATCTTGTACACTCTTTTATAGTTCTTCAAATATATTTTGTTATAAATATAGTATTTTTTTTGTATTTTATATTATGATTCTAATATTGAGTAGTGTGTCAGTTATGGTTTCATATAAAGTGAAAAATTCTTGTTTAGTAGACAAATGCCACTTAGTAAATAATCATCCTACTAAAAATTAAATTTCATTATTACATCTTGTATGATTTATTGACTTCATTATATATTTTTTCAAGCTCAAATAAAACAATGGTTAGTTAAATTATCCATGAATACCTATATTCCCTCTCATTTATTTGGTTTTTTGTGTTACACATTAGTTATCCTTTTCTATTTACTTCCATATTTGTTTTCAAATTCCGGAATATGAAACCAATTAAAGAGAGGTGACAAAAACAGATTATGGACAATAATCTTCGCATGGATGAGTTGGGCATTCTAGCACTAGTGCCTGCAGTGAGTATTTTATTTCAAATATATTTATTTAAATAATATATACTGTCATGTGATTAATTTTTTTTTAATTTTTTTTCAGGATCCATCTATTAGGCGACAATTATTTGATGAGCAACCTAGTAGTGGTCCCAGTACTCGGGGTGTTCATACGATGGGGTGGTACGGGAGCTAGATGATCTGGTCGACATACCCGATTAGACCCTACCCCTCCCACTAAAATACCATCCATCCCACATTCTGATCTCGTTGTGCCGTTAGGGACACATGGGATATTTAGACCTCTCATGTTTTCACCAACCTTTACATATGAGCCTCGTCACCGGTCTGTACCATATCTGATGATGATTCCCACTCCCCATCCAATATTTGGCCATCCATCCTTGTCATCTTTTATTACTTCTGATTCCTTCTCTCTGGGATTTTATATTCCATCTTCTTCGACTACTTCTCTTCCAGAGTCTGTCCCTACGGAGCATACGTTGGGACCTACTCTATTTGTAGAGGGTGTTCCTTCAGTTTCTGTGGATCCAACGATGCCTATTTATCAGACTACCGTAGGTATACTTATACAACCCTAACAAATTGTTACACCATTATTTATTTTCATTACAACATGTATTAATAAAATATTTGTTTTTATTTCATAACAGATACATCTACCGATTGGAGGTGGGGGCAGGGGAATACATGCATGCGTTCGGTGTGGAACTGCCACACACAGTTGATGGTGGACTACAATGAAGATAGTTATATGATTGAAAAATCATGGCCGCAATGTTGGAGTTTTTTTGGCAACACATTCCAAATACTCCGACATCATTCCTTTCTGCCCGCTCTCATGGAGACAACTGCTAAATGAAGTCAAGGATAAAGCCTAGAAGGGATATTGGTAAAAAAAAATATGTTTTATTTAATTCAATATATTAATTTTTGTGTTTATATGAATTAATATTTTTTTTCAGCTACAGTTTAATTTTCCCAATGGTGAGGGTGTACGGACAACACGTCTAAAGTATTTAGGTGAGATTTGGAGAGATTATAAGCATGATTTGTACATTGGATGACATTATAGAGTGAGAAAAGAGTTAGAGGTGGTCCCTATCGTGGATTATTATCCATTAGAACAGTATCGACAGATGATTACTCATTGGGCGACTAGCCAATATATAGAATTAATCAAATTAAAAGTATTTAAATGAAAATTTTAATGTTTTTTGTTAATACTAATTATTAAAAATTATTTAGGATGCATTTGCAAGAAATAAAAAAACATTGATTCTAAGAAATAATTCCACACATTGGGACCTACTACGTTGACAGATAATGAGAGATAGCAGGTATGACAGTTTATAATCTTTCTTTACGACTTGAACTTTCTATTGCTTCCTCCATAATTTATTCGATTGCTAAGGTTGTTATATAATTATAGTTATGAAATTACTATGTTTTTCTGGTATCAAATTTTTAATTATGGGTTTCTACATTCAATATCATTGTAGAGGCATAAATTAAATATTGAAGGATACATGCCTCGATAAAAACTGTATTGCTCGATTAGAAAGAAGAAAGATGGAAGTTCGGTAAATGAACCCACTCAGTAGCATATTGTAATTTTTAATTTGTATATTTAAAATTTTAATCTCAATTTATTAACTTAATAATCTATTTATATTTGTAACAGGATGCTTTAGAGGCCCTTGATGCCTAGGAACCTAACAATTTTGGTTCAAACAATCACTTACATTAGGTGTTGGGAGATGAGCACCCTGGTAGAGTATGCTGCCGACCTGGGAAGAGTATAGTTTCGACGAGGTATTGGAACTCTTCAGGTATAATTTGTAGTGCCACTGAGTTACAGCAGGTTAGGGAATAGGCAGAACAGGCTGAAAAAAGGGCCACAGAGACAGCAGATCAGTCTGCTAGGGAAAGCACTGCATTTATAAAACTAATGGAAGTTTTACATCCAACACTTACACCAGAGGCCAGAACTACTCGTGATGAATATATGTCATCGATGCATTATATATATGGTGAACCAGGTGGAAATTCTAGTGGTGGTCGAGACGATAGTGTGGAGGAGGCCGATGCAGAGGAGGAGGAGGGAGAGGAGGAGGCCGAGGCGGAGGAGGAGGGAGAGGAGGAGGCTGAGGCAGAGGAGGAGGGAGAGGAGGAGGCCCAGGCAGAGGAGGAGGGAGATGAGGAGGCCGAGTATGATTAAGAGGGTGAGGAGGAGGGCAGGGATGATGATGGGGATGATGATGCAGACGAGGGTGAGGGTGATGATGATGGTGATTATAGTGAAGGTGATGAGGGACAGATTGATCCGTTACATTTTTGACTGATATTACTGAACTTTGATATTTATTGATTTATTATTCCAGAATATATGTGTGATTATGTAGGTCAAATTATCTTTATTTTTATCTATATTAATGAAATTGTAATTTTTTAGTGGAATTTAGAAAATTGATGGTCTTATTAGAAGTTTATATATTGAAATTATTTTTTTTTTAACCTTGAAAGAATTTTCTTAGAAAATATGTAAATACAATCCCATGTGTTCGGGAAAACCCCCCGGACAGCCCCCCACCATCCTCCCTGGACCCTGGACAGCCCTCAGACAACCCCTTGGACAGCCCCCTAGACAGCCCCCACCCTCCTCCCTGGACCCCGGATAGCCCCCAGACAACCCCCGGACATCCCTCCGGACAGCCCTCCAGATAGCCCCCCCACCCTCCTCCCTTAACCCCGAACAGCCCCCCACCCTCCTCCCTAGACCCCGAACAACCCCCACCCTCCTCCCTAGACCCTGGACAACCCCCACCCTCCTCCCTGTACCCCAGACAACCCCCGAACATCCCCCTGGACTGTCTCCAGACAGCCCCCACCCTCCTCTCGAGACCCCGGACATCCCCCTCCTCCCTGGACCATGGACAACCCCCCCATCCTCCCTAGACCCCGGACAGCTCCCCAGACAACCCCCCACCCTCCTCCCTAGACCCCAGACAACCCCCACCCTACTCCATGGACCCTGGACAGCCCCGTCCTCCATGGACCCTAGACAACCCCCTCCTCCCTGGACCCTAGACAAACCCCCTAGATAGCCCCCCTAACAGCCCCCACCCTCCTCCTTAGACCCCGAACAGCCCCCCTGAGAGCCCCCACCCTCCTCCCTGGACCCCGGACAGGCCCCCACCCTCCTCCCTGGACCCTGGACAGCCCACCTCCTCCCTGGACCCCAGACAGCCCCCCGACTCGACATCCCAACATTGGGAGAACAGCGATTTTAAATATATAAAACATCATGACAATTCATTAAAGTCTAAGGATCACCTACCTTGATTCTGGAGACAATCACACTCTTTATTCGACATCTTGGATAACAATATAAGCTCTCCTTAAAATGGATACCCTTTTAAGTAAAAATAACTGGCATACGGAAAACTGATCAAACTTATTTAGATTGTGTTGATACTTTATCATAATAATACAAGGGTCATTTGTGACATGTATGAGTCAACCCCGCCTCAATCCGAGGCACGGTGTGGCCAGAACCACTCAAAGTGTCTCACTTTTATTTTAATTGGACAACATTTTAAGTGAACACAAAAACAAACATACAGAAAAATAACCAAACACATTTTTATTCTATTGATACTTCAGGACAATAATCTATGGGTCATTTGTGACATGTACGAGTCAACCCTGCCTTAATTTAAGGCACAGTGTGGCCGGTACCACTCAAAATGTCTCACTTTTATTTGAAATGAACAATATTTTAAGTGAAAACAACATGCATATGAAAAACCAACAAAACACATTCTTAATTTGTTGTTGCTTTAGGGAAATCGTCCATGGGTCATTTTTGATGTGTATGAGTCAACCCCCGCCTCAATCCGAGGCACGGTGTGGCCGGTACCACTCAAAATGTCTCACTTTTATTTGAAATGGAAATAATTTTACGTGAAAAGAACAACTTGCATATGGAAAACCAACAAAACGATTTCTGATTGTATTGATAATTCAGGAAAACGATCCATGGGTCATTTATAAAGTGTATGAGTCAACCCCACCTCAATCCGAGGCATAGTGTGGTCGGTATCACTCAAAGTGTTTCTCTTTTGTTCAAAATGGACATTGTTTTAAGTAAAAACAATAGACATATGGAAAAATGACCTAACATATTATGATTGTATTGATACTTTAGAATAAGGATCCATGGGTCATTTGTGACATGTACAAGTCAACCTAGACTCAATCCGAGGCACAGTGTGGCCAGTACCACTCAAAGCATCTCACCTTTATTTGAAATTGACAAACTTTTAAGTGAAAACAACTACTGGCATATGGAAAACCAACCAAACACGTTCCTATTGTGTTGATACTTTATTAAAACGATACATGGGTCATATGTGATGTGTACGAGTCAATCCTGCCTCAATCCGAGGCATGGTGTGGTCGGTATCACTCAACCTGTCTTTCTTTTGTTTAAAATGGACACCCTTTTAAGTAAAAATAACTGGCATACAGAAAATTGACAAATCATATTTGGATACTGTTGATACTTTAGAAAAAGAATCCGTGGTTCCTTTTTTACATGAATGAGTCAACTCCGCCTCAATCCGAGGCACGGTGTGGCCGATACCACTCAAAGTGTCTCACTTTTATTTGAATTGGACAACATTTTAAGTGAAAACAACAACTGGAAGATGGAAAACCAACCAAACACATTTGGATTCTATTTACAAATTAGGAAAACGATCTGTGGGTCATTTGTGACATGTAAGAATAAACCCCGCCTCAATCTGAGGTATGGTGTGGTTTGTACCACTCAAACTGTCTCACTTTTATTTGAAATGGACAAGATTTTAAGTGAAAACAACAAATTTCATATGGAAAACTGACCAAAAGCATTCTGATTCTATTGATACTTTAGGGAAAGATACATGGGTCATTTTTGATGTGTACGAGTCAACCCCTCCTAAATCTGAGGCATAGTGTGGCCGGTACCACTCAAACTGTCTCACTTTTATTTGAAATGGACAAGATTTTAAGTGAAAACAATAACTTGTATACAGAAAACCAATCAAACGTATTTAGATTGTGTTGATACTTTGGAACAAGTATCCCTGGGTCATTTTTGACATGTACGAGTCAAACCCTCATTAATCTGAGGCACGGTGTGGCTGATACCACTCAAACTATCTCACTTTTATTTGAAATGGACAATATTTTAAGTGAAAACAACAACTTGCCTACAGAAAAACAACCAAATGCTTTCAGATTGTGTTGATAATTCAGGAAAATGATCCATAGGTCATTTTTAATGTATACGAGTCAACCCCGCCTTAATCCGAGGCATGATGTGGCTGATATCACTCAAAGTGTCTCTCTTTTGTTGAAAATGAACACTATTTTAAGTAAAAACAACAGACATTCAGAAAACTGACCAAATGTATTCTGATTGTGCTAATAATTTATCCCAAGGATCCATGGGTCGTTTTTTATGTGTGAGAGTCAACCCCATATCAATCCGAGGAACAGTGTGGCTGGTACCACTCAAAGTGTCTCACTTTTATTTGAAATGGACAACATTTTTAGTGAAAACCACAACTAACATACGAAAAACTGACCAAACGCATTTGGATTATGTTGATACATTATGAAAACGATCCATGGGTCATTTTTGACATTTATGAGCCAACCCCGCCTCAATCCAAGGAACGGTGTGTCCGGTACCACTCAAAATATCTCACTTTAATTTGAAATGGACATGATTTTAAGTGAAAACAACAACTTGCATACGGAAAATCGACAAAACGTATTCAGATTATGTTAATACTTTAGCACAAGGATCCATGGTGCAACCTCACACAATGCAATTCTCATGTGAGGAACTCCTACCCCTATTCTAAAACACATGACATTTAATACTCCAATACCATCCTCAAATAGCGGGTTCTAGGACCAAACCAATGTCCCTTTGGGAACTCAATACCAAATACATAATTGAATATTCATACCCACTACCCAAAATGGGGATTCATCTCACATCAAACCTAGGAGACCAAACTAAAATTACCCACATACCCCCTGATTCCAATTGAAAAGTCTATGAAAAACATGTAGGCTATTCTGCTAACCCATCTCATATGTCGAGATTGGCCAATGTTTCCCACTAACACATCAGGAACCATTTATACATTGATACATAGTCATTAGAGGAATATAAACATCCCATGAACTTCCTATAACTCATCCTAGTTCTAAGAACATGAATACTACCATTTTTTATCTTATGGGAATCATGATCCTTGTCCAATCTACCCAATTTTTTATGATGGTTTTAAGATAGTCAACCCAAGACCATGAGTAAACATCCCATGTGCTTCCTATAACATGTAGGATTTTTCTCTTGTGTGTATTGGTGTTGTGGTTTGAGTGAGGAGTGAATTATAATTTTTGAATACTATTAGGGGTGTTATTGCTTTTCAATTCGAAATTTTTGAATTTTGGATGTATTGGATTCTGGCTATATTGATAATGAATTCTAAATTTTGAATACTGTTATGTGTATTAGATTCTGGACGTATTGTATTTTAATTTTGTATTGGTGATATAGGTGTTATTTCATTTCAATTATAGATGTATTGTTTTGTGGATGTATTGGATTCTATATTTTTCTCTTGTGTTGTGGTTTGAGTGAGGAATGAATTTTAAATTTCTAAATTTCTGATTTCTGGATGAGTTTTAAACATCCCATGTAGACTTTTGGATTATGGGTGTATGTTTACTTGTAGGTCATGGAGAGTTGCAAGTTAGAGGTGGCTACTAGCTGCTACTGCTGCAGGTTGGAGGTGGCTGCTGGCTGCTGCTGCTTTGGAGCTTCAACATATGTATACCAACAGTTTTCAAAACCATTGGTATAGTCGTTTGATGTATAATATACCAATAGTTTTGTTATAACCATTGGTATAAACTTCTACCAGCAGTTTTAAAAACCGTTGGTATATCCTTTGGATGTATATAGTACACTATATTCCAACGGTTCTAAACTGTTGGTATAAGGGTAACATATACCAACGGTTTGTGAAACCGTTGGTATATCTCGTACATATATACCAATAGTTTACACAGAACCATTGGTATAAGCCTATACAAACGGCTTACTTGGCCACAGTTTGGGAAACCATTGGTATATAATATACCAATGGTTTCCCAGCCTTTACCAACGATTCAGAACCATTGGTAAAGGGTAAAATTCCAGTAGTGGGAAATTCGAGGATGAATTGATTTAAGGGGAGAAGTTTATAAGAACCTAGTTCTTCCTTTGAGTTGAAGATCTTTTATTTTCTGTTTATATTTAAGAAAAATGGAGAAAAAGAGGTTGAGGGCAGAATGCAGGACTGTTTCACAATTTGAGTGAGGGTTAAATTCCGTGTTATCAAATTATACATCGTGTATTTATATCGGTAGACCTTTTTATGATGTGTAAGGCATGTCGGCAGAAGGAGGGGGAAACAAGAATATACACGATGTTTATTCTCAATCACACACCCTATACTTAATTTTTTATAGATACAATGGGAATTATCGTGTGTTTCTTTAGACAAACATAGGGCTTACTCTGGGTTCACGAACAGTAGTGCCGGGAGTTCGTTTTTTATCTTGATTCATCATCTGAACTCTGATTCAAACATCTTTGGATGCATTGGAACGCAATAGGTAATCTCTCGATTGACATTGAGTCATTATTCATGATTTCTTCTCTTGACATAGTTATTAAAGGTTGAGAGTTTATTCTCATTTTTTAGATCAACGTCGTTCTAGGTCGAATTAGAGGCTGATGCTGGACGGGGAGAGTTGTACGACTATGAAGTAGGTGGTCTTGTGCCTTTTGCAAATTATACAGTTTTTTATATATGTTAGAGTGTCGTGTGCCCATTTTTGGGGTGTTAATTCTTATAGAATTAAAACTTTTTATTTCTTATTGTTGTTTAAGTAATTGAATAAGTGTTTTAAAGCATGAATTAGGTTTTCTACCTTGATTAAGGGCCACCCCATGGGTGTGTTTCCCTTCGATGACCATAAATGGAAATTTGGATTAGGAATACCTTGTCTTCCCTACTTGGGTTGTCAAATATGAATTTTATTAACATATATAATTGAAGTTGTGTTAAATTTCAATTACTTTGATTAAGGGTTTGGGATTATCAATTTTCCCCTTTTCCCCATGTTATGACTATGCTTGGTTAAGCATTCGTAGAAGGTTTTGCTCCAATTGTGAACCTACCCATGTGAATTAGGTTATTATAAGGACTTGTAATTGTTTAGACTACATAATAGGATTGTTATAAATTGTGACCATGTGATTTAATATTGTTTAAACCATATAGTAGTGTAATTTACATTTGTAGATTGTCATATTAACTTCCCACGTGAATTTATTGTAGTCTAAGCACTATAATAGCTTAAATTACATGTGTTTCTTGTTGTGTGTTTTACCCATATGAGTAATTGAAAGGATAAGAATTATGAGGTTGGTTAGGTTCTTATGTTTAATCCGTGAGCGAGTCACGGGTGTAGCGGTTGGGTTCATGGTGGCTTTACTTATTTTTATGAGTAAAACATGGATCGTTGAGGGATTACATAGACAGAATCTATTGGCTTGGTTTACATGTCTTGAGTGATACCTGTTGATTCCTTATAGGACCACCAAAAATGGTATTAGTTGACATGGATTTATACAACACTTAGAGTGATACTGGGATTCCAGAGAGGTTCGTTGGGATGTTCCTGTAGGTTGTAAATAGAATTTTACCTAGAGTGATACTTGAATTGCAACATAGGAATCCCATGGATGGGCTCGAGTTATATATTGAATATTTTATTGAAATGAAATATGATGTGTCTTCCTATCCAAAGTACAAGCTCGTAATCGTCCTTCACATACTTGTTTAGATAGCCTTATGAGGTATATGTTGTGATTCCTTTTACAAGAAGGGTGTCAGGCCTAGTCCAGATCTCAATAATTGAATAACTCAATGCAATTCAATTAATTAATGAACATGAAATTAATGTAAATGAATATTAGTGCTTATAGGATTGTTTACTTTTGAGTGTTTCCAAGCTTACTTATTTTTTTATTGAATTTTTATTGTTTCTGTTATGTTATACTATACAAAAGAGGGCATAGTTTCTCCACTATCACACCAAGGACCTCACTACTAGTTGGCATCATCTGGAATTTGAAGAAATGTACTTGATCCCATGTGACCAACTAGGTACGTGACACCTTAAAGTGGCATCTAGGTCTGGGATGTTACAGTAATGCCTTTTATAGATGAATCTAATGTATTAGTAGAGATATATAATTTTGTGTGAGTATGTAATATTATTTATATATCAAGGATGGTGAAGTGAAAATTTCAATATAAGAAAAAGAAGAGAAAAACTCAGGGATTCTATAAGGATTGAAAATTATTTCATTTGGTTGACTGAAAAATTAGAATGAAATTATAAAGAAAAAAGTGAGTGCACTTAATCTATATACATGAGACAATAGTTAAGGGTACAGTGTATATAATTATTTTTGGTGAATACCACATATGAGAAAGGTTATAAATTATATAATATAATGGGAATGGTATTTTTTTTATATTTAAAATTGTTAAATTATTAATATAATTTTTAGGTGACCTATATGTAAAAGGAAAAAAGAATGAGGGATGAGTTGTGTGTTCACGATTTCATTTAAGAACCAAGAGTAGTTTTTTTATTTTGTGATATTTTTAAGAACACTGTTGAAGAACCAAAAAAACGATATAAGCCTATAATGATGTTGAATATAATTCGAGAATCAAAGGTAAAGGAAGAATAAGAGACACAAGTGACATTTATGGTCGTAAATGTTTTACAATAAAAAATAGATCAAGAAGATGATATTCTATGAATGTATTATTTCATTGGTGTTAAGAACATGATGTATGAAAAGATTTTGGGTTTGGAGATCTAAGAAGATCATGGATCTTGGAATACAAATCAACTTCATCTAAATATCTCTGAAGTGATGTGTTAAGTAGCAACTGAGTGACATAGTATTCTTGAAAAAATTTTGGAATTAGAAGAATTTTTTTATTGAGAATAAGGAGATAAATTTCATTGGTGTAGAAGAAAACTATATATAATCAAACATTAACTTTCAATAATAACTCCATATAAATAATTTCATATATATGTCATGGATCTATAGAAATTTTATGACTCAAGGTATGTATGGAGATCATATTGAGAGTATGTGAATATAATATGATGTTATAGATGGGATTCATTGGTGAGACATGAATTTTTATGTTTATTGAGTCTCTAGTAGTGGAGGTTTGAGAAACAAAAAACCCATTATAGTAACATTGATTATAGTAGAGAATCCAGGATTTTGGAAAATAACCAATTAGGGTAATGAGTATGTCGTAGTATAAAGCATTGTATAAATGCTCTATGTAACATTCAATCCCTCCTAACTAGCTTGAGAAGGTGGAAAGAAATTACTTGGCCTTAAGCGACATCCCCAAGATGCCAAAGATTGGAAATAAATGCCAAGGGATTCATTAACCGATGGGGGGTGATTTTTCCGTTGAAAATAAAACAACCCAACCAGACATACAATAACAAAATACCATTACATGTCTCATGATTACAATATAAAAAATCTCAAATTAATACCATTAATATTGAAACCAAACTTCAATAAAGTACCACAATAAAATAAATCTAACAACAATGTACACAATGGAAGAAAAAACAAAAAAACTGAATAAAAACCCACGTAACTCCAAAATCTCCCACATTCTCTATGCTATAACTCCACAAAGTAGACCAAATATCAAAATTCACCACTAAAGAAGTGTGATACATTACCTTTAACTATGTCCCAAAAAACAATATCAGAAAAAGAACCAATGTTCCTGATATGGAGTGAGTAATGAAACTCAATAGGCTTTCCCCAAATGACTTTCCAACTTGCACTAATAGGATGGAACATGTTAGAACATTTATATAAAACAATTTATACAATTAATTGAAACCAGTTCATATTAAAAACAAATCAGTTTAATACAAAACAATTTCTCCATACCAAAGTAGTTTCCAAGGAAAATATACTAAATAATACTTTAAACCACTTTATATTCATTTTTGACATACCTATTCCATGATTCACCACACACCCACACATGCATGCTTATTTGATACTTCTATGCTCATGAGTGGTTTCTCATCCATCCACTAAGTAATCAAAAAGTGGAAAGTATATTTATTCTCCAAAGACAAAAACCCATTATCCAAGGTGATGTCCCTTTATACCCCAATGGTACATGATTTTTATTTAGGGTCATGTAAAAAGATTGAACTCACACAACCCATGTATGCCAAAACCAATTCAAGGCATTTCAATAAAATCGTTATTTTATTGAAAACCTTTCAAACAACCAATTTCAATACATTTTATGAAAACCATAATTTAATTAAAACATATTAATTAAAAAATTTACACAAAATCAATTTAATACATGTTTTAAAATCAAAATTTTAAAATCAAGAAAACAAAGCATAGTGCACAACCACTTAATACAATTCCGCAATTTCACAAAAAATCCACAAATTACTCAAACCATCACTAAAGAGGGGTTTTACCATGATTCAAACAATAATTTCACAATAAAATTAAATCAATTAAACTAATTTGAGACTAATACTTCATGTTCTAAGAATAAGAGTCAATAGCGAATCCACCTATTTCAAGCATTATGGAAAAAATGTAGAAAGGCACGAAAATGCGCACAAAATCGGGTTAAATATCCAAAAGCCTGCCTAGATATCTTCCCCTATCATAAAAAATCCAAATGTAACCATGATTGGAAAGAAAAAAAATTAGATTTATCAGTAAAGGACTATATCTAAGAAACTAAGTGAGGGAAGAAATTTGATCTAAGAAAACCACCAAAAACTTCCAAAAATGAAACTTACCAAGGGAATCAAGCTTCAACTCACCAAGAAACTCCTATAGATCACCTATAATTTTTTGGGGATAGGTTATATATCCTTTAGGAGGTTAATATCTTGAATTAAGGTCAATTTAGAGAAAAATAAGGGTTTATAGCTTAATCGATACCTGGATCATCGTTTTTAGGCTCTTTTTGTAAACTCTGCATGAATTGTTGTAGGGTTAGCAAAAAATGTGCGTTGTCTACGTGCTAGCCACTACCTCAGAGGGGACCTCACAGAATTTCCCTACATAGTTTGAAAACTATGTGCCAACTATGAAAAATGCCAATGTCTCACATTACAAGTCTCCTCCTAGTCATCCAGATGGTTTGGAAAAACCATGTACCAACCTGTGCACCTTTCACTTAACCCATGTCTCACTATACATGGTTTCTTGTATGAGTTGTAAAGTTCCTGAAAACCATAATCAGACCATTTAACCTATATAAAATCACCAAAAATATTCTAAAAGTTTTCTCTAGAATCCCAAAATTCACCCAATAATTTTGTATAGTAAAAAATCATAAATGAAGGGTTACTTACATGAAACTTGGGGTGTTAAATTCTCCCCAAAATTGGCCTTTATATACCTATAAAGTAGGAAAAATTGATTTCCTAAAATATTTCTGGACTTTGATCCATCATTTACTTCTCCCATTCCCACAACTCTTATTGAATCTAACCACGTTTCCACAAAATGCAACACCAGACCGATGCTTTTCCCATGAAATAATTTATCTTTTCTATACACAATCTTCACTTGAATTTTAACCAATAAAGAATATAGCTCTAGGTCAATGTGATCCTATAAAATCACATGGTCTGGACAAGATTAATACTTTCTCAACTGAGATACATGAAACACATTGTGCACCACACTATACAATGGTAGATAACTCAACCGATAGGCCACCTCACCAACCCATTCATGTATCCCAAAATGGAATATTATCAAGGATATAACCTTTCATGATTCCCAAAACTATGATTTACAAGCCTTGAAAAGATTATCAAAAAACATGATCACTCACCTCGAATTACAATGGTCCTCGATGATGATTCACATACGATTTCTAATGACTCTTAGCCATATCTATCCACTTCTTGATCAACTAAATCTTCTCCATTGGTTCATGGAAAAGGATTGGACCAACTAGAGAAATCTCACATTTTCCACCCAAAAAAGTAGAGAATGATAAGAACACACATAAAATGCTTCAAAATGAGCCATTTTTATTGAGGCCTGATAGTTTTTGTAATATGATAACTTCACCAATGGTATGTGATCTTCCCATGGGACACAAAAATCCATTACACAAGTCCAAAACATATATTACAATGTTTGTATCATCCTTTTGGATTTACCATCTATCTGAGGATGATACACTTCACTCATAGTAAATTGAGTCTAGAGGTATTTCAATAATGATTTCTAGAAATTAGATTTAATCCTCGGATCTCAGTCTGACACTATCAAGACCGGTATGCCATACCTCTTTACCACTTCTTGGATATAGATTTCTGATAAGTCCTCCACCGTATGAGATTCATGAATAGGGATTAAATGGGACGTCTTTGTGAGATGATCCACTCTCACCCATATGGAATCTTGTTTCCACACCTTTCTTCGAGGACCTATTACAAAATACATACCTTTCTACTCTGATTTAAAAATAGGAATAGGTAAAGGCTACAACATACATACCAGTCATTGATGTTCTATTTTAACCTATAAATAGGTAAAGCATCTCGAATCAAACTCAACCACCTTTTTTTCTTGCCAAACCACTAAAATTTTACTTTAAAAGATTTATACATATTTTTTCTCCCATTATGAATGAACCATTTTGAATGACGGTAAGTTTGAATAATTATTTCTTGACAAGCCATAGGTACAACCATATGATTTTGAAACCAAAAAACTAAAAACCCATATAGCATAAAATCCTCAATGGTAACCCCACTGTTGAGTTTTGAAATCATCATAACACATTATAAATCAAACATATGTGCCTCTTTAACTATCTCCACCAAATTAGGAATTAGTGAAACTGGATAAGAAACCACAACATCACCTTGTTCTTCACATTCCTAGTGCATGTCGGCTATGACCAATATCATCTACCACGGGTCGAAATCTTGTTTTTACAACCAAGAATATGAATTTATACATAATGTATCTTCAACTTTATTGCCTTTACCCAGTGTAAACATTAATTCAAAGTAATATTTTTTGAGTTATATCATCCATTGTCTCTGTATAATATTCAAATCCCTTGGGGAGAAAATATGTTTCATTCTCTTTTGATCTGAAACACTAAAAATTTCTCACCAAAGAGGTAATGACTCCATGTCTTCAAATCATCAACTATGATAGATGAATCCAAATCATGTGATGAGTATTTATTCTCATAGAACCATAATAATTTTGATCCATAATAAATGACATGATATTTATACATGATAAAACATCCCAACACTGATCCCAAAACATCAATATACACCACGAAACCTTGACCTAATTCTGCAAAAATAAATATTAGTAAGAATGTAAGGAAAACATTAAGATCTTAAAAATACATATGAAATTAATCATTCCATTAGAGTGGAAAATTTTTAATTGTAAAATTGGTCATTAGTAAAGCTAGTCCTGAGAAATCATGAACAAAACATTGTTAATAACCATCTAGATTAAGTAAATTGCATATCTCAAAGACTTTCATTGGCAGTTTCCAAGAGATAAAAACCTCTATATTTTTTGGATCCACCTATACACCCATTTAAGAGATTACATGGCCAAGTAAACATACCTCTTGTATCCAAAAATTTTACTTTGATAATTTGGAATACAAATGATGATGTCTAAAGATTCCCAACACTGTCTCCAAGTGTTGCTCAGGCTCAACCCTTGTCATTGAATGCACCAATATGTCATCCAAAAACACCACCATAAAATAATCCAGATATCTCTATAACATCTGACTTAACAATTCTATAAAGAGTAGTGGTGAATTCATAAGATAGACAGGAACTAACACATATTAATAATGTCCATATCTACTCCAAAAATAGGTCTTTGGAATATCCTCCTTACAAACCCACAATTAGTGACATATTGATTGCAAGCCAATTGTGGAGAATCACTAATCTTAGATCAATTGATTGAACAGGTCATCAATGCATGGACGTGGATACCGATAATTTATCATTACTTGATTAATCTTACGATAATCCACACAATAATAAAGAGTTCCATCGACCTTTATGAAAAATAATATTGGTGCTAATCATAGAGATGTGATCAGTCGAATGAACCCTTTGCTTTCTAGATATCCCAACTACATTTTTGGTTCCCTTAATTCCATTGATATTATACAGTTAGAAAAATAGGAAATATGATCTATCCCCAAAAAGAGATGAATCATATATTCCACGTCTCTTGTGGGTGGAAACCCTAATATTTTTTTGGGAAAAGATCCTAAAACTGATCAATAACTGATGGGAAACTACTCACTTTGATATAGTCCATTGATTCCAAGGTCAAGTCCACAAAATGGTACAAAATCATTCGAACTTCATGTTCTAATAATCCCATTTCACAAGCCTTTACATTTTAGTCTCCTTTAAAGAGATTCTCAATGTCATCATTAGCCATAAAACTAACGCATCAACTATAATAATTTATGTGATCCCTATAAGTTGTAAACCCATATATAGCCATGATTATATCATAGACACCCATCTTAAGCACTGAGATATGCCATATTATATCAGCTCAATCAAAATTTATAGAACATGATCTACACATAAATACTCAACATTTTATTTGCCCTAGAGAAGTTTTTACTTTCAACACTGAAAGAATAATCTCAAAATTTAAACTCAACAAATCAACAACATGATAAGAAATAAAATAATGGTTTGCACCTATATAAAATAAATCTTATATAAATGTATAACTAAAAAGAATCTTACCTCTCACAATTTATGTTCTAGATTTATTATCATAGTAACCTTCTCTAATCCATATAATTTCTTTCTCACAGAACATTGATATTTATTTTCTGGTTGACATTTCCACTAGTGATGAGTCGTGGTATTCCTAGAATGACCATGGATAACTATGTTATGGTGACGATGATTGTTCTGTTGACTTCACCCTATCAAATCATATGACATCTATGACAGATGAGAAGTGTCCAAAAAACCCATCCTTAGAAAAAAATGACAATAGAACTAAAGATGAGTTATCTAATTGGAATTTTGGAATACTCTAGGTGGTTTCGTACACTTTTGCTTTATGTGTTCAAACAAACCACATTGGGAAAATCCCTCTTTTCTCTTGAGTTTTGGGGAAGGATTTACCGATACAGTCGTTAAATTTTGAGTCATCCCCATACCTAGGAAATATGTGTCCCTCTTTCACTTTCTCCCCGAATTAGATCTACCCCATTTCCGATAAGTAATAACATGATCCATACACCCTTATATCCTGATATATACCTTCCTACCATCGTCACTCTATCATCCATATCTGTTTAATCCATAAAATAGAGAAAACTAATATTTGAGAGAATCTCCTAAGTCACCCCTGATTCAAAGATGTGTGCATATAAGGATGAAATAGAAGCCACTTATAGTGAAAAGTGTACTAAGTTCATCAATTTATCCACATACTCTATCACTGTGAGGCTCTCTTATTTTTAGATGAAGAAGTTTTTCATTCTTGCGATCCAAAATGTATGGGGATATAATTTTTTATTGAATTTTTTTTCAGAAGCCTCCCATGACAGGCCTTGGTATAATTTAACCTGAATGGATAAATCCCACCGTTGGAGTTCAAGAACCTCCAACATATATGTCACCATCTTTAATTTTTTACACTGCTTGTGTGCCAAAGAATTTGAAGATTCAATTCATCCAGTTCAGCCACACCACTTCCTTCTCTAGTTCTGAATCAACTTGAATGATGGGTGGATTATACATCTATAATTGGATAGAGTGTCTGACTTACCTTGGTTCATACCTTTGGTTCACTCTATCCATAACTTGAAAATATTTTACAATACTATAAACTACCTATTGGTTAACCTGTGGCTCAGGTTCAACCACATTCTTAGCAAACTTATCTAGTTGGTTTCTACGACGCTTACTAGTTTCCATTTTCTATAAACACAACAAATTCCATAATTATCACTCTCCAACAACTAAAGTCTTAACAATTTAAAATTCTATCATATCATAATATCAAAACATTTCTTTCCAAAGTTCTAGACTTTTCAAATTTATCCATTTTTAAAATTTCAACATGCTTTTGAAAATAATATTGTTTTCAAAATAACCATTTCATGCCTTTTTCAAAATATCATATTTTACAAAAAATTACAAATTAAAAAAAACTTGATGCCTAGATATTACATCATTACTCAAAATGAAATATTCACCCCTAGGTGGAAGCCATTTCTAAAATGCATGTCATGCTCATCTCATTGGCTAAAACAATGACAATAAAATTCTAATTCCTATAAGTGTCTCCAAAACACTTATGTACCCATCTCCCTAGTAACCTGAATCTCAGTATAAAAAGGTTAGCTATGTATTTTTATGATCTAAATTTCATGCCCTGACAATCTTACACCTTTCTACCATCCCAAATCGATGAATAAACCAAAATAAATTTCACCTCCAAGACCAAAAGTTCTGATGAGAACTTTTTAGTCAAGGACTAAACAAGATGATACCACTTGTAACATCCCACCCCTCCTCATTGTCTTGAGAAGGTATAAGGTAATTAATTGTCCTTAACCGACACCCCCAAGACAGAAAAGGTTGGAAATAAATTCCAAGGGCTTCATTAATCTATAGTGGATGATATTCCCTATGAAAATAAAACAAACAAACCCAACATACCATAATAAAATACCACTAAATTATTCATGATAATAATGTAAAAAACTCTAAGTAATACCATTAATATCAAAACCAAACTACAATAAAGTACCACAATGGGAGAAAACTAACATAAAAGTATATAGTCGAAAAAATAACCAACAAAACTCAACAAAAACCCACATAACAACAAATATATAACATGCTCCATGCTCCAACTCCACAAAGCTGTCGAAGTATCATGATTTACCACTAAATAAGTTTTATACTTAACCGTTTCCTATGTCGTGATAAATGATATATGAAAAAGCAGCAAAGTTCCAAAGAAGGGGTGACTAATGAAACATAGTAGGCTTTTCCCAAATGAATTCCATACTCACACCACTAGGATATAACATTGTAGAATAGTAATATAAACTAATTTATAATAAAAAATTAAAAACATATTATATCAAACCCATGTAGTTTAATACCAAAATAGTCCTCAATACGAAAATAATTTCCAAGGAAAAGAAACCAAACAATATGTTAAATCATTTCACAATAATTTTTGGCAATCCCAATCCATTATTAACCACACACCCGCACATTCATGCTTCTCTAATAATTCCCTACTCATGATAAGTTTCTCATATATCCACTAATTTTCCACAATGTGTCCAATCTACCTATTCCCCAATGATACACACCCCTTATCCAGGGTAACATCCCTTTGTAACCCAATGGTACTAAAACCAAATTCAAGGTCATGTCAGAATCCTAAACTCACATAGCCCATGTATTCCAAAAGCATTTCAATCCAACCAATTAAAATAATTTCAATAAATAGTTATTTTATTAAAAACCTTTGAAATAAACCATTTCAATACATATCAATAAAACCATCCTTTTATTTAAAACATCTGAATTAAAAAATTGAACAAAAATTCAAAAAATACATATTTTAATATCAAAATTTTAAAATCATGAAAACAAACCACATTGAAAAACCACATTCCACAATTTCACAAAAAATTCACAAACAAGTCAAACCATCACCAAAGAGGGTTTTTAATGTGATTTTCACAACAATTTAACAACCAAATTTAAGAAACTTAACCAATTTGAAACTAATCTTTCATGTTATATGAATAGAAGTTGAGAGTAAATCTATCTTCATTTGGAATTATGGAAAAAATGAAGAACGACACAAAAACAACCAAAAAATCGGATTAAATCTCCAAAAAACTGCCCTAGATCTCTTCATCTACAATAAAAAAAGACAAATTTAACCAAGATTGACATAAAAACCTTAGATCTATCCACATTTTACTATATCTAAGAAATATATATAGGGAATAAAGTAGATATAATAAAACCAAAAAAACAACCATTAAATGAGACTTAGCAAGGGAATCAGGCTTCAACACACCAATAAATGCCTATGGATCGCTTCCAATTAAATTGGAAGAGTTCCTAAATTATTAGGGTGGATAAAATATCAAGTTAGGGTCGATTTATAGAAAAAAGTGTTAAAACATACTCACAATTGAGACCCACTTTTTTATGATCATGTTTTTAAATAGTTCACATTTAATCACACTGTTAGGAAAAACCATGCACTAACCACGCACCAACCATTAACTCAAGGAGTACCTTGCACGGTTGGCCCAAACAGTTAGAAAAATATTTCACTAACCCTGAAAAATCACACTATCCCACTTTTTCACTATTTCTCCTAGGTGGCCGCATTGTTTGGAAAAATGGTGTGCCTGCCCATGTTTCTTCCCCTTAACCCCTGTATCACTATGCACAATTTCCTATAGGAGTTTCACAATTTCCATAAACTATGCTCAAATCTTAAACCTATATAAAATCCCAAAAACATTCCAAAATGTTTCCAAACCCTCCCATACTTCACCCAAACACTTAATATACTTAAAAACCATAAATGATGTGTTACTAACTTGAAAATGTGGGTACTGCACTCTATGCCTATGTATTTACATAATTTCATGCGTGTAGGTGATAATTTCTTGGTAAAATAATAATAATTTTTATTAATGTGAAATATTGTTCAAATTATAAATTAGTTTCATGATATTTTCAAATTTGTTATAAAATAAGGATCAAATGATTCACCCCCCACTCAGGTATTTGGAACAATCCTTTTGGTCATTTCATATTCTATTAAAGAAAAGGATACCTCTGATTGAATATGTTGTGAGGACCCACTTAATTTTATTATCATTAATAAAGTCTATATTTGATATCTTTGATCTACCTCAAATGGATATCTCTTCTTCCACTCGTTCTAGTATAGTTGTTAATGGTTCCTCCAATACTATAGAAAACATGAGAAAGAAATACAAAAATGAAGGTAATAAAAAATACAATGAAGTAAAGGGATCAACCACATAATGATTTTGGAGAAAGTGGTATGTTTTAATTTATTGAATCTACTAGTAAAGATAATTTTATGACTCTACTTCAATATTTGAAGAGAGAGAAGTGATTAAAATAGTTAAATAATTAGACTCTCTTTTATAAGGTTATTAAAAGGAAATTATTGGTGAAGATATTTCATTTATACATGGTTTTACTGAGGAGATAATTGATCAAAGATATTATATTTAGGAATAAGCTAATTACATGGACAATACATTGGCCAAGAAGGATGGAAAATGAAAAAATGTATCAAAACTAATTAAATTTAAGGTATAAAGAGCCTCACTTTGAAATTAAGACATGTCTTTGTTTGATGAATTGTTTTAAAGAATAGTTATTAAGTAGGATTCATTTGAGGATACTGTGACTAATTAATTCCATGAATTATAAAATACATCCAAAGTAACTATGAGGGTAAAGGATGGATTGTTTATACTGATAGTTAAAGGAATTCAAGATATTCATATTTCCATTCAAGAGATAAGTAAGATTCATAATGTACAAGATAATAATATGAATAGGGAAAGTGAATTCAAGTTGAGATCTATTGAATATGAAAAGATCAATATCAACATGAAATTAGTACAATTGGATATCAAATTTAATGATATGGATTCACTTCATGAAATACTGTCTCAAGATTAGAAAATAATATTTATACCGCTTAGGTTTTAAAGAAAGAAATTCCCCGAAGAGAGAATTTGTCTAGTGGTAAAAAAATATAATATATTTTGGGGTGTAATCATCTTTATGCACATTGAAAAATATGTCCCGTAGAAATAAAGTTGATTCATACAATAAATATATTTTTTAAAACAAGGTAGGAAAAAGGAAAGAAATTATACATTTGTGGGGGTGAAATTGCTAAGAATCCTACCACCTCATCAAGGGTAGATTTTAGAACATATATAATGATCTTCTCCTAAAATTGGTTTTAAATGTGAAAAGGCCCAATAAGGATAAATTTAACCCTAGATAGGAGTATGGTGTGAATTAGTGGTATATTTTTCTTTTATGTTATATTTCTTGTATAAAAACCTTTTCTCCCTATTAATAATTTATCAATTTGTTGAAAAAAATATTCACACATCCATAGGAACAAAACTATTTATGATGTTTACTACTCAATAAGAGTGTATAGACCCTGGAATGGTTTGTAAATAATTCAATACCCCATAATCCATTAGAAAAAAATCTTTTTGTTTGGATACAACAAGTAAGAAATTCCATTACAATTTTGTAGCACTATGATCAATACAACAATTCATATGCTTCTTCTAGAATGTACGATGTAAATAAGTTTTTGTAAGATGTTTATAAATCTTCAATAGTTGGTTATGAACATGTCAATTAATTTTTTCAATAACTTACTCTTTTTAAAATCCTCAAAACATAATTCTTCACATTTTAACACGATAACATGTATGAATAAATTCACTAGAATTCATATAGAAAACTAGTCAGATTACTCAATCTGATTTTTCTGTAAGATTCCTCAATCTAGAAAAAATTATTACTAATTAGTAAGGAAAGTAGTTTGATTATTTAGTATAATTGTTAAAACTATTTTGGAGAATCATTATCATGACTCTTCTTCTCACAACTCTTTTGATCACTTATTCAATTTGGTAATCTTCCTCTTCAAATTATTTCATAAAAACTCTAGTGCTCCCACTATCTCCCACATGTGAACAGTGTCAATGTCCTTTTTTACATACACCTCATTATATAGGTTCACCAGAAATAGAAAAGGATATAATCCAAAATTATTTTACATCTCAAAAAAATTCATAGTTTTCAATTAATTTAGAAATTGAAACTTCATTTATCAATTTCTTGACTCTTCTCAACTCTTCAGGATTCTTCTTGTATCTCCTTGAAAACTCTAGAACTTGTTAATTCTAAACCTCTTTTTAAAATAACATTATCAAGTGCTCAGTCTAGAAACTATTTTACTAGAAACTATTATTTTAAAACTACTTTTCAAACCAGGTCTCTTGATCTGATTGAAATAAGACTTATCACTCTAATTCTCTAGAGTCACTAAAATTGTCTTGTCATAAATATTGCTAGAACTTATAAATAGTTCAAAAACATTCAAAAATATCCCAATATAAACTTCTATAAGTTTTAAATCTTCATCCACCTTCACCTTTTTTTTAAATTCTCCTCAGAATGATGAAACTATATTTGATGACTTATCAGTGTCACATCTTGTCTTGTGAGTATTGACCCAATTTAAGCCAAAAAATCTTGAAACCTCACTTTGATTATTTTTACAAAATTAAAATGGTTGAATTTATTATTGTATTATATCTGATTTATCAGTTTCTGATTCCCATATGATTCATCCATATTAGAAACCACTTTTCTCTGTCACAATAAAAAAGTTTGGTTCTTCCGATACAATTTGGGTAGTTTGATGTTCTTCCATTGATGGAACTCTGCATCCGATACCTTATTGATGCTAACCACATGTTTTATTAATCAGTGTCTTCTTCCATATGATGGATCGATGTTTTCACTCTTATGATAGATTAGAGTATACATCCATATGATGGATAAATGTTTTCATTCACCTGATATATTAGAGTTCGTTCCCATCTATATTGAGAAAGTTAAAACTCCCAGTTAGTAAAAAAATTCTTTATCCAGTGATCCTGAACTCAATTACCTATGACCAAAAAACAACAACTTTATAAAAAACTAGAGATTATAAATTCAATTATTCTTTTCCCAAACACATTTTTCTCTCCCTTTATTTCCTAAATCTTGGAACATATGTTTTTATTCAACTTATGACATTGATAGAATATATTATAGAAAATTATTGATAGATTTTTTATGTCTGAAATCTAAAAAAAAATTCTGAAACTGATACATATTCCCATTCTATTTGAAAAAACTCATTCTGAAAATGTGAGTCTAAAAACAATCTATACCAAAAAATATATTCAGAATAGAAAACTAAAATTTGTAGACTTACTGAGTAAATATGCATCCAATATTTTGAGTCTGAAACAACTTGTTTTGATCACCTGAACTTAAAAAGTGATGTGATTTCTCATAGTGAAAAAAAGACAAAACATTTAACAAAACTATTATTACATTGTGTGAAAACCAACTCCATTCAACTTAGTCTCAACAACCCCCTACCCCATTCATATTTTTTAACCAACATTCATAAATCTATTAAACATTGTAACATAATATATAAATCACAAATCTACAATTATAAGAATACATTAGAAAACTCATTGTAGGAAACAAGAATCCTTGAAAGAAAAACCATGTTTTCCATAAGTAGTGACTTATGGAACATATCTTGAACTTCAAAATTTCAAACTTTAAACCTATGCACAATATCATTCTTCTTATAGAAACATGTTTCCAATAATAACTTCAGAAAACATCTCACAAGTTCTTTAATCATTCCCAGTAAATATAATATCATCAACATACACACTTCTAATAAAAATAAACTACTAATTTATTTTAATGTAGAGATTAATTTCAACTCTTCTATTATTAAATTTTAACTTCTTTAAGAAGGAATATAATTTGGAATACCAAGGTCTCAGATATTTCTTTGACCCATATAATGATTTCTTCTATTTTGACACATAAATTTCATAATTTCCAATTAAAAAGCCACATGGTTGTTCAATATAATCTTCTCCATCACGTTATACATTGATAAATTATTATTTCACATCCATCTAAAAAATTATATAGCTTCCTTATACAAAACTTTAAAGAAAGATTATGATTGTTTCATACATTAATACATAAGTAAAAATATCATCCAAATCAATACATTTAATTTTTCATTATCCTTTGAAAAAAATATAACTGTTTTTCTTATCACTTCACTATCTTCATTAACATTGTTTCATAACACCCACTTTGTACCAATGGAATTTTTATTATTTGGTTTGGGTAAAATTTCACCATTATCATTGTTATCAATATGGTATAACCCTATATTCATTACATGAATCCACTAGATATGCTAAAAAGTTTCAATAACATATTTTGGATCAACTTTTGAATTTAAAGATATATATTAAACTAAATTTCATGTTAATATTATTTAAAATTTTATTTTTCATCACCAATGTTGTCTTGTACTTCCACCTATTTTCATAAACTTGGATGAGATGTACAATGTTAATCCTCATTAATATAAATAAATAAGTTTGATTATTATAATTATGTGGGATCATCACTATTAGAATTATTTTCTTGTTTCTCAACAACAAATATTTTATCTGCATTATATTACTCATTTATTTGTGTTTTTAAAACTTATTATTTAGATTTTTCATGAACTTTTACCTAAAAAATATCCACAATATTTTATTTTTATTTGTTAAAACATCAATATACTTTTATATTAGGAGAATAACCACGAAAAAATTAATCACCGCCTATTTGATCAAATTTTAAAAGATTTACACTTGTGATATTTATGATGAACGTAATCCTATAAAATTCTAAATATTTCAATATTGGAGTTTCATTTTAGAAATTTAATAAATATTCATATCCAAGCATTGTCTATAGAGACATCGATTTTGAAAGAAAACAACTGTACTCATCGACTGCATCCATAAATAGTGTGAGAGACCATGATAATTCAACATTGTATTCACTATCTCAATAAAACTTATATTCTTACTTTTAGAAATTAAATTATATCATGGTTTGGACATTTCTCTAAACTCATGATGAATTCCATGTTTTCCAATATAAATTTTTAATTATTCATTCTTGAATTCACCAACATTACTATTTCACAACATATTCAATGAATATCCAACTTCCTTTTTGAATCTCAACTAAAGCACTTAATCATTTTTAGAGGTTCTGATTTATGATTCAAATACATAATAATTTTAATACTAGTAAATTCATCAATAAAATAAATGAAATACCTAACTTCAAAAGTTGGTTTTTTTCTCATTGGAAAAAAAATATCAAAATGAATTAGTTTCATGGGATGAGTTGAATAAATTTCAAATTTCTTATGCATAGATTTTATAAACACCCCTTTCAGAAAAATTAAACAACATTGATATCTTCTTCTTTTCATATTAAGAATATCATGAACACTCTCTCACATTTTTATCTTTATATAATTACTCTAACACATATTCTTAAATCCTTTATTCCACAACAAATTTTCTTCCATCATTGTTAGATAACATGAATTATATACATCCCTAACATGAAGAAATTTCCACTTTATTCATTGTACCATTTTAACAACTTTTCCACCTTTAAACCTTGTCATAATATAATTATATTATATAAAAATGAAAATATTTCCTCTATCAAAATGTTGTGAAACACTTAAAAACATGTGTTTTATCCCGTCAACAAAAAAAAATTCTTTTTGGGATTTCAAATTTTATTCCCCAATAATAAGAGACACAACACCTTTGATTATGGGTGACTCATCATTCCAAAATTTCACTTATCCTTGTTTAAAATCATTAAAATTATTCAAAATATTCAAATATCCTCAAATATATGAGGATAAACCACTATAAGAAATCTAAGGTAATTCTCCTTTATAGATTTCAGAGAAATTTCATGAAAAATATACTTTTTTCCCTTTTATCTTCCTCCACATACATTTTTTTTATAATTTTTATAAACAATTTGTTATTCTACTAGAAAAATAATAAATCCTTTAGAAATATGTCCAAGTCGTTCATATATTTTGAAAATTGTTTCTAGAGTTTTGAATATATTTTGAACATTCAAAATAACTTTTTTAGAGTTCCTCATTTTAGAGGATTTAATCCCCCTCAAACTTTTCTTCTTGTAATTCTTGGGATAATTTTTGTATTATTTATTGAAACAATAAATATTTTTTATGTGAACAAATCCACCCTAATACTAGAATTATCCATAAAACAATATTTTCTCCTATATCATCCATTGTACCTAGAGTTGTAAACATGTTGTTCTATAACATTATTACCTTCTACATAAGATATTTGTTGAGCCCCAAACATTTTTTATCACCTAAAATATTCTAATTCAATTCATTTTTCTTATCAAATTTAAAATAATCTCCAATAATACCATATTTTGATTCTAAATTTGAAACTCTTGAAACTTATGAATTTTCAATGTTGTTGGTTTTAGAAACATACATGATTTTACCATCATTCTTATTCTTATAAATATCTTCACTTCTCATCTCAGATTTTAAATATAACTTTTGTTGATATTTATTAGGTTTACCAATTCTAAAACCTACAACAAATTCAGAGATAGAGTTCTTAAAACTTGTAACTCCTTGTTCAACTTTAGAGAACCATTGATGAATAAATTCCAACTCTACCTCCTTCCATTTTATATTCACTTAATTATTTTTGTACTGATTTCTTTCTTTTTCAATAGATTTATTGAAGTGATCAATATCTTTTAGTAACATAGATTTATCATTAAGAGATTATTATTGATTTTTTGGTGTAGAGAATTATTTTTTCAGCTTCCTGATTTTGCATTCAACTATTATAATCATTATACGACATTATTTAAACTCTATTTTCAGAGAAAATTCTAATTGAGTCTCATCTTTTTTCAAATATACTACTTTGAAACTCTTTTTCATATTCTTTTTTAATAAACATATTTTCTATAGAATCTTTAGTGAATTTTCAGATTCAACATAACTATCAACATGTACATGATATTTAGAATAAAAAATTATCCTTTTCGATTTGTATAAAATTTTATCATTTCAATTCGGATAATATTCTGATTTATCAATTTGTTTCTAAAAATATATTCATAGCCTTCTGTAATCTTCATCACTTTCTCATTTATTTTTTCTTTGAGGGAAATTTGTAGAACAATTTCCAATAGATATAAAGAAGAAACAATTTAGAGGTTTCTTCCATTCATACATTCTTTCACCTATTTTCGCATTTTTATACAATAAGGACAAGAATTCATAAAAAAATTCATAAAATTTTCTTTTGTGTAGGAATCAACAACTACATCATCATTGAAAATCATCTTGGATTTTCTTTTCCTGGAAGCTTTAAAGGAAATTTCTTGATAAAATTTCTCTTTTATTTTCAACATTTTCTCTCTTCTCATTTCATATGTAATGGGAGTTAAATAAAGGCCATCCAAATATAGAGTTTTAGGATCTCTTTCTTTCAATGATGAAACATTGGAATCAAACTTATTTGGAATAATTTTAGGATATTTTAAAAAAAAATTAATCTTCCAGCTTCCCACCAATACATCTATTGGTTCAAACAATAACATTCACCCACGCAAAGAATTCACTAATAGATTCATACTCACCCATTTTGAGATGTTTATAATTCTGCCTAAGGATTTGTAAATTTTTCTATTTCTCCTTGATATTTACTTCATAGATATTTTCAACTTTTTGTAGATAGACTTAGAAGTTAAAACTCTCATAACTCTATGAAATTCACATTCAAAAAGTGATTATAGTAAAGCATTTTTATTCCTTATATCATTCTCCATATTATTATTATCAATAAATATAAGATAAATATTTTCAAAAGGAGGTAAAAATACATCTGTATAAGGTTCCAAAAAAATCATAACTAAGAGAAATATGATATGAAAATAGTTTATCATTTTAGAAATTATAGTTTTTCCATCAAAAACGAGAATCCACTTTCTGTTCACACAATTAAAATTCTCCATAATAACCTTTATTCAGAAAAATCAGAAAATTAGTAAACATTAAATCCTTTCTATAATATTAATTCAAAATTCCCAACAAGTATAAATTCCATCAATAATATGGGGGGGGGGGTGAATCAATGATATATTTTTATTTTATGTTATCTTTCTTGTATAATAACCTTCGACTATTGTTAATGATTTATTAATTTTTCCAAAAACTAAAAATTCACAGATCCATATTAAAACAAGTATTTTCATGATTCAATACTTAGTAATAGTTTCTAGACCTTATAATGGTTTGAAAATAATCCAATACAATACAGTCCATTATAAAACAAACCATTTTTTTTGCATTCAAAAATCAGGAAATAGTCTTATACTTGTGTAGCACTATGATCAATATAAGTGTGAATGTTCTTTTTTTAGAATGAATAATGAAAATAACTCTTTGTAAAAAGTTTATAAACATTCTCCAGTTGGTTCAAATAATATCGATATGTTGCTTCAACAAATTAAACATTTTTAAAATCATCAAAATATAATTTGTCGTGTGATTACCCATCAGCAAGTATAAAAACTTCATTGGAAATCATACAAAAATTTACTATGATTACTTCCTAGTAAATTTTTATCGGATTCTTAAATCTAAAACCATTTTCAAGTCATTATTCTCAGAATTAGTCTGATCCATCAGACTAATTGGTCATTTTTATCTAGTGAATCCTGAAAAAATCTATTCTATCAGCATCTCTTATGATCATATCTTCATTCTACAAAACTTCCTCTATCTATTATATTATGAAAACATTAGCATTCTCACTCTCTCCCATACATTAATAGTGTTAATGTACATTGTAATTTTAACTATTCTAGATTATTCTCAAATATTATTGACATATTTATAACTTCTCAATTCTAGAAATCATTTGAAAATTAAATTTTCAATTGATTAGTACAAAAATTGATAGTCTCGAACCTCTCATTCTACAACTATTTCTCACTATTGTTCTCTTAATCTGATTTTAAAAATGCATCTCACTATGATGCTCCAAATTGAATGAAAATATTTTTTCATAAACATTATTTAAATCTCTAAATACATCAAAACCCTTCAACCATAGACCAATGTAAACTTCTATATGTGTTATCCTTCCGTCCACTTTTGTTAATTATTCAACTACTTCTCATAACTATGAAATAGTGTTTGATGAATTTTCTATGTCACACCATTTTTTATTAGTCTTGACCCAATTGAAAAAAAACTCAAGTCCTAACTTTGATGATTCAAGCCAAATGAACATTTTTGGCTACCTTGTTATGTTTACTCTGATTGATCAGTATTTTATGTCCATATGATTCATCAATATCAATAAATTCTCTTCTCAATCACACTAAACAACTTTGGTCCATCCAATATATTGTGTGTTTCCTGATGTTCTGGCTCTGATGGAACACTATATCCAATGCCTAGTCGATTTTGACAACTTGTATGATGAATTGGTGTATGAACCCATCTGATGGATCAGTGTCTTCACTCACCTGATATATCATATTTTCCACCCATTTGATGGATCGGTGTTTAAACTCATCTAATAGATCAGAGTATGAACCCCTCTATCTCAAGAAATTTAAAATACCAGTCACCAAACAACATCTGCACATGTTGATCCTCAACTTGATGATCTATGATAAGAAACCATTAACTTCATAAAAAAACTGGATTTTTTCAATTCCTATATTCATTCCCAAAAAATAATTTTCTCCCTATTTCTTTCACAAATCATCGATCCTAGATTTTTATTCAACTTATTTTTTTGAGAACATTTACCACTGCAAATCATTGTCTGATTTCTTTATGTTTAACATCTCGAACAAAATTTTAAAACTAATATATCTTCCCACTCTATTTTAAAAAACTCCATTCCAGGACTATGAGTCTAAAAAATATTACTGAAAAAAATAATGAGAACAAAAAACTTAAATTGATATCCATTATTAATAAATATATGTTTTATATTTTAATTCTGAAGAAACTTTATCTCACGACCATAATGTAAAAAGTGATGTGATTTCTCATAATGACAAAATAAAAATAAAAAAAAATCATCAAAACTATTATTCCAAGATCTTTATGTCATATCCAACCAACTTGGTCCCAAAAAATGTGAGGAGAAGAAACTCAATAATCACAAGGTATGAAAGTGTAATAACATTAAAAATTTTCATAAACAAGATAAAGAATTTTTTTTACAGTTTATGTTTCTAGAGGTTAGTGCATATGGATTTAGATTATTTAAACAACATGTCAACAAATTATTATTATAGGAGGATTATAGGAATTGTGATAAATATTAAATTTAGAAAAAAATATTGTAAAAAATAATTATATTTCATAGAAATTTGTAAATATACCATAAGAAAAGAAATTTTAGAATCTAAAAATATTTTGATACTCTTAAAAAGTTTATTGACACTAAAATTAGAAATATTGGTATACATAAAACCAATATAACTATAATGATAAATGTATATGAAGGAAAAATGTCATATTAGGATAAAAAAATTAATAAGTTACCCTTAAGGAGTAGATAATAATAGAAAACTGTTGAAGAGGCTGCACTAAATAAATTGATAATGAATCATATTAATAATGTCACATAAGATAAGAGAATATTTTTTTATTATGGTATTATAGTCCATACCATGGAATTTTTAAAGCATTCTATTGAAATGTTAACTATCGAGACACATCTGTAATAAAATAGAAAGGAAATCAAGGATATGCATAAAAATATTTTCATGGTGGTGGAAATTAGTGATGATTAGCACAGGTTTGTATGGTGAAACATTTATAGGCACACTCCTCATAAGTGTATGATATACCTAATTAGTCAAAAGGAGTTGAATAGTGATAATTGGGAAATACCTTTATGTGAATTTTCAAAATATGTTTCTATAAAGAATAATTTTATACAAATGATTATAGAAGTTCATGGGATAGATGATATATTTATCATATGACCTATTAAACTAGAATAAATAAGAAAACTGGAGAATACATAAAAATTTCAAACCATCATTAAACCAAAAAAAAATTATTCTAGTTTTTTGAAATATTATAATTAATAAGAAATATAAATGAAAATTTTCATTCTTATACAACAAGGAATGGACAATTTATTGAGAATAAGTTGTATGTATGATCTACTTGAAGGTTGTATTACACGCCATGAGGGGTATAAACTGATGTAATGAAGGCTTCTAAATATTTCTTATGTTATTTAATTTTAAAACCTTGACATCCCAAATATATAATTATATCTATGCAATGATAATTAATCTCTTATAACTGATTATATGACATTAGGTTCATATACATTTGGAAAATATTGTTTTTATAACCCCTATGAAATAATATTTTGAGTTTGTATCACTTAGTTGTGATATTATAGATAAAATTGTTGTTTAAAAAGAATAACACATGTTTTCATCATCATGTATTACCAAATGGATATTGAGTTCATTTTTTGGTGACCAAATTCCTTTTAACATGTGATTCGATTTTAAAATTGTCAATACTAATGTTGATAATCATTTACAATACTCACTTATAACTCGAATGTAATAATAAAAGCAGTATTCCTTATTTATGGATAATGAAATATGATGGAGATAAGATGTTAGTATTTTATGTGGATGATAGAACTCTATAATTATGTGTGTATTTTTTCCAACTTTTCATTCATTATCAATAAGGGTGAGAATAATGACTTTTATAGATGGACTAAAGTTATAATTGGCTATAAATTCTAAGTGTGGGATTGAAGTTACCATAGATTGATGGTTTTATTTTTTCACTCAGTGTTGTTTTCATTATCAATTTCATTATAAAATGGTGATTATATTTACTTAAGATAAGGTATCTCCCATATGGTTTGGGCTAATAAATCTTTATATGGAAATATTGGAATATCTAGATAGACAATTTCTAAGGGAAGCACATAACATAATATGATTTTTTAAGCTGATCATCATAGAAAAACATGAAATTAGCTGAAGGATGGGTTATAATACTATCTATAATAGTTCAGAATATCATAATTAATGTCTAAGTATAACTATTCGGTAATAAGTTATAATTTCTATTATACAGTATATAGATAGGAATATTTGATGAACCATGACTTGAGAGAAGGCCTCCCTTTGGCAATGCTACATTTGACGTCTAAATTTAGTGTTTAGAAAACTGTGGTGAATCTTTAATTATCTTTTGATATTATATGAAATTAACTTATTTTAGAACTCTCACATGATAATACTGCAACATAAGTACTTGTAAATTGAGCTAAAGACTTTAAATTGTTTTAATAAAATTTCAAATGTGATATACAGTCCCAAACTCATTTTGAAAGGGACTAGAAACTTAGGGTTCTTGGACCAAATATAGAAAATTGAATGATAATAAGGCTTGATTTAAATACTATAGTGTTTATCATAATTATTTGATCCTTATCAGATTAATATATCATAATAAATATATAAATCATATGAATTCAAGGTAAGGAATGAAAATAATGAAGGAAAGAGAATTTGGCTTGATTTTATAACTCTGAGGATTACCGTATGACATCATTTGGAATCTAATTCTACATCAAAATCCCTCTAAGTGCCAAACTTGATCCATTATCAGTATAAACCTTTGATCTAAGAACAAGGCTTTTATATTAAGGAAAAATTAGTATTTTTTAATGAATAATTCAAAGTTTATAGATAAACTTTTTTGGATGGTGACATTGATTGGATGTTTTCTCAATCTATTTTTAAATGGTCCAAACATCACAAGATACATGTGAAATATTCATTGAAATTGTGTGTGTTGACAACCAAGGTGATTTATATATGATCATAGTAGAATATATTCTGGAACATTTCAAATTTTATTTAATGATGAAATTGTATAATTATATAAAAATGAAATTTATTAATGATTAAATTGGTCTAACATGATTCAAATTTCATGAATCTTTTAGGATCCATGATTTAAGCCTAATTTGAGAGTTTTTTAAGAGTGGGAATATTAGGTGATAATTATTTTATCATTTCATGATTTTTAAATTAAAATAAGTGAAAATAATCACAGGTGACCTAAATGAATATAATTATAATGATACTAGAGTTAGTCCACAATGTTTTATATCTCACATATAGTTGTGATTCATGATTGGATAGAACATTTAGGTGATTCAAGATAATTTTCTATTAAAATGTGTAGATTATTTTAATGTCTATAATTATATTAAATTTTACTCATAAGTTAAAAGAATATGAACTGAGATTCACTTATAATTTTGTTTTGTAAAGTCCTAAACATCTATAAATTATTTAAACATCTGATTGAATAAATTTGTAATTAAGTAATATAGTTATAAAAAACACATGCACTATATTTCATTTAATGTTTTCGACTATTAAAAATTAGAAATAATTTTCCTATCAGGTTATAAATATTGTTAAACATTATAAACATTAATAATATATTCATTCTATAGTGTCCATTATGATTATCATATATTAATGGTTATAATAAGTTCAAATTTACATAGAAGGAAGAAGTGATGGCCTCGACCAGTAGTATCATACCCAATGAATCTAGTTTATTAGAGCTTCAAATAGAGATGGGATCATTAGTATTTACCATAAACCAAACCCAATACACGATTCAATAACTGAAACATGAGTAAAACCGTTTATAAGAGAATATCAAGTTTTTAAGGATCACATCCCAAACCATGTATATTAAACCACCCCAAGAAAGTACCACCGTTATACCCCTTACCCTTAAGGCGTACACTAATGTAATACGGGGTTATGTGTTTAGAAATGATTAGAATAAATTTATATATTTTCTATTAATAGAATAATTATTATATTTATCCCTTCCATTACTTATCTAAACATATATAACTATATGATGATTTTGTTAAAAAATTAAATTTTGATAAAAACAAAGAAATTTTTTATTTTTAGAAAATACTGAGTTTCAATTAAAAACCCTTTTGATATATTGAATAATTTTTTAAAAAATATATTTTCATAAATTTTACTTATTAAATTATATATATTTATATATAAATTACAATTTACTTTAATGAAGTCCAAATTTATTTTTTATATGGGTTGGAAAGTTGTTATTGTCGTTAAAACAAGAATTTTCTTGTAAACTTGTGATTTAAAAAAAATTCTCATATTTTGAAAATAATTTTGGTAAAATAAATATTTTTTTCCAAATCATCACATTGAAGTTATATAATATTTAGTTCTTCATAATTTTCTGAGATAGTCAAATATTTAGGTAAAAATTAAAAATGGTTTAAATTTATGGTATGTATTATGACATCATAATTTTTTAAAAGTGATGAAATAAATATTATAAAGGGTATAACCACTACTACAAAAATGGGCAAGGGAAGCACCCCCTTATATCAGCGCTAAGAAAAACAGCTGATAAAGGTTACCCTCTATCAGCGCTACAATTTTAGCACTGATACAGGTCTTCTTTATCATCGCTTTTCTAGCACTGATAGACGACATATTTATCAGCGCTAGAAAAGAGTTGATAAAGAGGCCCTCTATCAGTGCTAGAAAAGCACTCATAGAGAACCCCTCTATCAGTGCTAAAATTTTAGCACTGATACAGGGCAACCTTTATCAATGCTAAAGAAGCGCTGATAAAACGACCCTTTATCTGCGCTAGAAAAGCGCTGATAAAGACTCTCTGTATCAGCGCTAAAATTTGAGCACTGATACAGGAGTGATTTATCATCGCTTTTTTAGCGCTGATACAGAATACCATTATCAGTGCTAAAAAAGCCTTGATAAAGGATACCTTTATCAGCGCTAAAATGTTAGCACTGATAAAGGTAGTCTTTATCAGTGCTTTGTTAGAACTCATAATACCTTAGTCCATTTTTTTATAAAGTTGGTCACACAGTGCCCTCGTTTTATCGAGACCTAAATCTCTCACAGTACTGGAACCCTGCGACTCCCCTCTACCGCCCGCTGAGTTCTCGTTGTCGGACCTCTGCCACCCTCGTTTCTCTTTCATAGACCTCCACCGCCCTCGCTTCTCATTGCCAGACCTCCGCCTCCCTTGCTTCTCATTGTCGGACCTCCACCGCCCGCAACTTCCTATTCAGTTTGCCAGACCTCCACCGCCTGCAATGCCCGACTTCTTGTTGCTGGACCTCCGCCGCCCGCAACGCCCCCTTCGGTTTACCAGACCTCCGCCGCCCGCAACGCCCTCTTCGGTTTGCTGGAACTCCCTTTAAGGAATGTTTTCCAAATATTTTTTTTAATATTGTTCTTTTTGTTGGTTGAATAATAGATGGATATTGATTGTGTTATTTCATTTGGATTCATTGGTATGTTTTGGGTGTACCTTTCCTTAGGTTTCGAATTATGCTCTTAGTGGTTCTTCATGGTTAGTGGTTATAGTCTCTTATTTGGGTGAAGGTATGTGTTCTCAGTATATTTCCATCTTATGTCCCACCATTTTGATTAAAATTTAAATGGTTGGGTGACATATGCTAGGTCTCTGGACATTATTGGGATTTTCTCTCTTCTTAGTGATGTAGATGTGTCATTTGGAGATGTATGATGTTCTTGGAGGATATACGTTAAGGGTTCTTGGGAATATTGGTTATCTGTTAATTTTAGTTTTTTCATAGTGGTCCTCTATTAGGTGAATTTTTCCATTTGACCCGCCTCAATCCGAGGCATGGTGTGGCCGGTACCACTCAAAGGGTCTCTCTTTTATTTAAAATGGACACAATTTTAAGTAAAAACAACAACTGACCTACCAAAATCAGACCAAATGCATGCGAATTGTGTTTATCCTCTAGGATAATGATCCACGGGTCCTTTTTGACATGTATGAGTCAACCCCGCCTCAATCAGAGGCACGGTGTGGCCGGTACCACTAAAAGGGTCTCTTTTTTGTTTAAAATAGACACGATATTAAGTGAAAATAATAACTGACCTATGAAAATCCAAACAAACAGATTTGGATTTCTTTGATCTTTTATAAGAACAATCCAGGGGTCCTTGTTGATGTGTAAGAGTCATCTCCGCCTCAATCCGAGGCACGATGTGGCCGGTACCACTCAAAAGGTCTCTCTTTGGTTTAAAATGGACACAATTTTAAGTGAAAACAACAACTGACCTAGGGAAATTTGACCAAATACATTCGGATTGCCCTGATATTTTATAATAACGATTAGAGGGTCTTTGGTGATGTGTACGAGTCATCCCTACCTCAATCCGAGGCATGGTGTGGCCGGTACCACTCAAAGGGTCTCTATTTTGTTTAAAATGGACATGATTTTAAGTGAAAAAACAACTGACCTACGGGAATCTGACCAAACGCATTAGGATTGTGTTGATATTTTAGGAGAACGATAAAATGGTCCTTTGTGACATGTAAGAGTAAACCCCACCTCAATCCGAGGCATGGTTTGGCCGGTACCACTCAAAGGGTCTCTATTTTGTTTAAAATGGACACAATTTTAAGTGGAAACAACAACTGACCTACGGAAATCCAACCAAAAGAATTCATATTCTATTGATACTTTAGGAGAATGATCCACTAGTCTTTTGTGATGTGTAATATTCAACCCCACCTCAATCCGAGGCATTTTGTTGCACTTATCACTCAAAGGGTCTCTCTTTTGTTTAAAATGGACACAATTTTAATTGAAAACAACAACTGACCTACGGAAATTTGACCAAATGCATTCATATTGCTTTGATATTTTATTATAAAGATCCAAGGGTCCTTGGTGATATGTACGAGTCAAACCCTCCTCAATCCGAGGCACGGTGTGGCTGGTACCACTCAAAGGGTCTCTCTTTTGTATAAAATGGACACGATTTTATGTGAAAAAACAAATGGCCTATGTAAATCTTACCAAACACATTAGTATTGTGTTGATACTTTAGGAGAACGATCCACTGGTCATTTTTAACTTGTAAGAGTCATCCCCGCCTCAATCTGAGGCACGGTGTGAACGCTATCACTCAAAGGGTCTCTCTTTTGTTTAAAATGGAAACAATTTTAATTGAAAACAACAACTGACCTATGAAAATATGATCAAACGCATTCAGATTACATCTATCTTTTATAAGAACGATCCAAAGGTCCTTGGTGATGTGTAAGAGTCAACTCTGCCTCAATTAGAGGCACAGTGTGGCCGATACCACTCAAAGGGTCTCTCTTTTGTTTAAAATGGACACGATTTTAAGTGAAAACAACAACTGACCTACGGAAATCTGACCAAACGCATTCATAAGGTGTTAATCCATTAGGATAAAGATACAAGGGTCCTTTGTGACATTTAAGAGTAAACCTCGCCTCAATCTGAGGCATGATGTGGCTACTATCACTGAAAGGGTCTCTCTTTTGTTTAAAATGGACACAATTTTAATTGAAAACAACAACTGATCTACGAAAATCTGACCAAAAGCATTAAGATTGCCTTGATATTTTATAAGAACGATCCAGGTATTCTTGGGGACTTTTAAGAGTCAACCCCGCCTCAATCCAAGGCATGGTGTAGCCAGTACCACTCAAAGGGTCTCTATTTTGTTTAAAATGGACACGATTTAAAGTGAAAACAACAACTGACCTACGGAAATCCAACCAAACGCATTAGGATTGTGTTGAACCTTCAGGAGAAATATCCACGGGCCCTTTGTGATGTGTAAGAGTCAACCTCGCTTCAATCCAAGGCACAGTGTGAACGATATCACTCAAAGGGTCTCTCTTTTGTTTAAAATAGACACAATTTTAATTGAAAACAACAACTGGCCTACGAAAATCCAACCAAACACATTCATATTTCCTTGATATTTTATAAGAAGGATCCAAGGGTACTTGGTGATGTGTACGAGTCAACCCCACCTCAATCCGAGGCACGGTGTGGCTGGTACCCCTCAAAGGTTCTCTCTTTTGTTTAAAATGGACACAATTTTAAGCGAAAACAACAACTGACCTACGTAAATTCGACCAAAAGCATTCAGATTTACTTGATATTTTATAAGAACGATCCAAGGGTCCTTGGTGATGTGTATGAGTCATCCCCGCCTCAATATGAGGCACGGTGTGGCCGGTACCACTCAAAGTGTCTCTATTTTGTTTACAATGGACACGATTTTAAGTGAAAAAACAACTGACCTACAGAAATCTGACCAAACGCATTCATATTGTGTTGATCCTTTAGGAAAACGATCCAATGGTTCTTTGTGATGTTTAAGAGTCAACCCCGCATCAATCCGAGGAACGGTGTGTCCGGTACCACTCAAAGGGTCTCTATTTTGTTTAAAATGGACACGATTTTAAGTGAGAACAACAACTGACCTACGGAAATTCGACCAAACACATTTGGATTCTATTGATCCTTTAGTAGAATGATGCACTGGTCCTTTCTGACATGTACAAGTCATCCTCACCTCAATCTTAGGCACAGTATGGCTGCTATCACTCAAAGGTCTCTCTTTTGTTTAAAATGGACATAATTTTAATTGAAAACAACAACTGACCTATGAAAATCTGACAAAAAGATTTTGGATTGCCTTGATATTTTATAAGAACGATAAAAGGGTCCTTGGTGACGTGTATGAGTCAACCCCGCCTCAATCAGAGGCACAGTGTGACCGGTACCACTCAAAGGGTCTCTCTTTTGTTTAAAATGGACACAATTTTAAGTGAAAACAAGAACTGACCTACGGAAATTCGACCAAACGCATTCGTATTGTGTTGATCCTTTAGGATAACACTCCAATAGTACTTTTTGATGTTTATAAGTCATCCCCACCTCAATCCGAGGCACGGTGTGAATGCTATCACTCAAAGGGTCTCTATTTTGTTTAAAATGGACACAATTTTAAGTGAAAACAACAACTGACCTACGGAAATCTGACCAAACACATTCGGATTTCCTTTATCCTTTAGTAGAACGATACGAGGGTCCTTGGTGATGTGTAAGAGTCAACCACACCTCAATCTGAGACACGGTGTGGCTGGTACCACTCAAAGGGTCTCTCTTTTGTTTAAAATATACACAATTTTAAGTGAAAACAACAACTGACCACCCTCTGGACCGCCCCCACCTCCCCTGGAAATCCCCCCAGACACCAATACACCCCCTAGACCGTCCCCACCCCACTGGATACCAATCCACCCCTGGAAACCCCACCCCTCTGGACACCCCCACCCCCTGTAAAGCCCCCCAGACACCTTGGACACCGGCCCACCCCAAGGAAAGCCCCCCCGGACACTAATCCACCCCTGGACCGCCCCCACCCCCTTGGACACAAATCCACCCCCTGGACACCCCCACTCCTCTGGACACCCCCACCCCCTGTAAAGCCCCATGACACCTTGGACACCAGCCCACCCCCTGGAAAGCCCCCCTAGACACCAATCCACCCCATGGACCTCCCCCACCCCTGGACACCAATCCACCCCCTGGACACCCCACCCCCTGCAAAGCCCCCCCCCCTGACACCTTGGACACCTGCCCACCCCCTTGGAAAGCCCCCCCGGACACCAATCCACCCCCCGGACCGCCCCACCCCCTGGACACCCCCACCCCTCTAGACACCCCAACCCCCTGTAAATCCCCCCTGACACCTTGGACACCAGCCCACCCCCTGGAAAGCCCCCGGACACCCCTACACCCCCTTGGATAGCCACCCCAAACCCTTGAACAGCCCCCTAACCCCCTGAATTCTAAATTGAATTCTTTATGTACTTAATTAACTTATGAATTATGTGTTAATGGTGTATGGGTATACTTGTTGTATGGGTATTCTTGGTCTAATTGGATTATGATTTATGAGTTAATTTTGTATGGGTAGACTTGCTTTAATTAGCTTATTGAGATGCTGTTTTTTCTTGCAGATGTTCAGGTGTGCTACTGCCGATATTTTCGTAGCAGTAGAGAGGGCATTTATCAGTGATTTTTTAGCGCTGATAAATCATGCTTTTATCAGAGCTAAAAAAGCGCTAATAAACTACACCTTTATCAGCGCTAAAGAAGCGCTGATAAAGGATACATTTATCGGCGCTAAAAAATCGCTGATAAAACTATCATTTTCAGTGCTCTTTTAGTGCTGATAAAGGGGTGTTTTATCAGAGCTTTGTTAGCACCAATAAAAGAACGATTTATCATCGTTAAAAAATCACTGATAAAGAGTACCCCCTTTATCAGCGTCGTGCTTTACAACGCTTTTTTAGCGCTGTTAAAGACCATTTTTAGCGCTGTTAAAGCCCGTATTTGTAGTAGTGAACATAAAACAATATATTTTCCCTCTAGAAAATTTTTTTATGTTATTTTATTTATTTTTACAACCTATAATAAATCCCCTAATACTTATATTATATTTAATGTTTTAAAAAAATTATTTATGGACATAACTCACTTTCACATAATGAATGGAATTGTTATAATGAGTTTGGTTCATAACCTAATATGTTATTAGAGACAAATCCTCTTTGGAAATAATTATGAGAAAAAAACCACATGATGGTTTTTGTTATTGATTATTTTATCACATAGAGTCAAAAACTAGAGTTTAGAATTTAAAAAAGAATTCCCCTCTCTTTTGCTATAAATACCCACCGAACCTTCCATTA
Source organism: Viscum album (assembly GCA_963277665.1). Lineage (NCBI taxonomy): Eukaryota > Viridiplantae > Streptophyta > Magnoliopsida > Santalales > Viscaceae > Viscum > Viscum album. The sequence goes on from OY728159.1 coordinate 1,938,254,289, forward strand.
CATTTCACTAAAAACCCATTTATCATGAATTTATTCTCCATATACCTCTATAAATTACTTATATGGTGTTACTAATATCTTATTAATCTCTTCCTAATCTTTTAGAATCATCCTCTCAAGTAAGGTATTCTCTTACTCTTCTTTTCATTCATGTATTTTCTTAATATTATGATTTTTTATTTCCATTTTCACATGTTGTAATGAGTTTTCACACATATAAATACTATAATTATGATTCACATGTGATTATATAACACCCTTCATTCTCATTAAACCATTCCATAAATCTTAATGTGTATTCACTATGCAGTAGAAATTATCTCATGAATATATATGCCAATCTTTTGTTTTGTAAATACCCATACCATTTCCACTCAAGGGTATTCAACGAGATGTACCTATCCTTTATTGATTGTATACTTCCATTTATTTCACCAAAACTCCATTATGATGTGATTGGAAGTTATGAAATATGTTCTAAAGTATCATGATATATGTGGCACATAAACGCATGTATATAATATGAATGTGATGGGTAGACTCAGAATTATATAGCCCTACAATTCATTGGGTAAAATATTTATCTCTTGAGATACCCTGTATGGTGTGTGGGTATTATCCAAATCACACTCTATTTTGATGTCTCTATATGAATCCATAACATATTCTTATTATGTGATGTTTTATGTTGTTTCCATAATGTTATGATTCCTTTATGTTATCATATTATGTCATGCTTCAATGTTCATGATTATGATTCTTGCCATTTTATGTCACCATGTTATTCCATTGGTTTATACGTACTATCTTACTTGATAATATGATTTTATTATTTTCTTACTAGGATTTATATCTCACCTATTTCTTATGTATATCCCCAGGTTATCATGTGTAGTATTAGAATATCAATGGAATGTAAGGGAATGTTTTGTGTATTTTATATAATATCATTATACCCATGATTAAAGGTATTATGATATGTATCTAATCACAAAAATACACTAAACCACATGATCCTTTTGGAATTTATTAAGTTTCTTTAATGTAATAAATCATCAAATAAGGTTTATTAAAGATTTGGATTGTCAAAATTGGTATCAGAGAATGTTCTAGTTATTTTTGGGGATTAGGATTAGAAAACCTTGGTGAAAACCATATACATAATACTAAACATTGGTAAAAATCACTAAATGTTGGTAAAGTATAAATTTCTTGGTTTTTTGAGAAAATTTATCCCTATATAGATACTAAAAAGTGGATGCATCTATGGAATAGTTGTATATATGGGTAATAACATCAAAAATAGTTCATTGGGTATTAAATCGATCATCACCTGGTGCGTGATAAGGATTCCTTAGACTTTACACATACCTTCACACTCCTATGGGATATTATATAGTTAATAATGTTATTTTTATAAACCATTATGAAGGGAATAAAATTCACATGAAAATTTCTATTTGTGAATAGACCATCAATAGATTTGATTAAAACCTGCAAATTCAAAGGTTAAGGAATATATTTTATTTATGGGATATCCCATTGATGTTCATTGTTTCCATTTATATTCTTAATAGTTTTATAATTATTATACCTAATTATCCAATAGTTTAGTCAATGATAAGAAATATTTGGAATAGAGTCAACCACCAATGTGATGTGAAATATAATGACTAGACAAATGAGATACCCAACCTGATGGTAAAAATTGTTGGAAAATTTATGTAAATAAATTCTTAATTAATACATGTTTTGAATGGAAACTTGTATCTATAAGAACACCCACATCTCCTTAAGAAATATTAAGTTTTAATCTAGAACTTTATGAGACATGGGACTCCAAAGTTTAGTGGATATTTTAATCTCCTTATCGTGGATCAATTGATCAAATCCATTGAAAAGATATTATCTATTAAATTATCTAAGAAATAGAAGCACATATTAGTTGTTTATCACAAAGAGAGACAAGATTATCAATGGTAGATATTGATCAGGAATACTAAGACCAAGTAAGAAATTAAAGATATTGAATGAAATGAATTTATGAATTTTTTTGATAAATACTTTTCATTCATTATTCTATATAAAATGGTGAGGTATTTCCTTAGATTTAAGAAAAAGGATAAATAATCCATTGGACTGGAGGAAAAAACTTCAAGAAAATTTCACGATACACCTATTCCTTTTTCATTTAACATGAAAGTAATGTTTACTAATTCCTTATTAGGATAAATATAAATCCATGAAAATAATTAGTAATTTGAGACCTTGATAGCAATGACGGTATTGTGTAATATATTCTCAATGTAAAAACAGAGACCAATTAATCTCAAGGGTATCATGTGTATAGATATTAGAAGAAGAGAATGGTATTTAATTCTTCCAGAGTGATGGAGAGATCTCATGGGTGTATGAAATTCGAAAATCCCACTGGTCCAAAGTGCTGGAAGAAGCATCCCTATAATTTCATGAAAGGGACAAGGAAATTATTTAGGGGTTGGAAGATAGTTTTCCAATCTAATGAATAATTAAGGGATAAACCCACCAATGTGGTGGAATAAAGGAACACTTTAGCCGAGCCTTAACATTATATTTAATTTTTCAACCACAAATAATAATGAAACTTTAAATACCAATGCACTAAGAAAAGGGTTTTCCATGTTAACCAATGAAAACAAACTCCAAGTCCTAGTTAGAAAGGGAAATAATATTACATTAAAACTATTTATATTAAACTTGAAAATTATATGGGGACATGTATGCTAGTTATTCATTAATGGAGAGAGAATGTACTATTTAATTCTAGTTCTGTACATTCATTCGTATCACTCAATATACATAGAACTATTGAAAACCCACTTCACTATATGGAAGTCTAGTCATATATGAAAATGTAAACTGGTGTAATTATTGCATACTAATAATATAACTTCCCCCTTATCAATATTTTGTTGTTTAATTTTCGATCAAACATTTGGAAACTATATTTAGTGGAATTATATTCCATTTTGGGTATGTATTGGATTTTCTTATATATAATCAACATAAATAACTGAGAGAAGGAAATCAACCTCTGTATCATGAATATCTCTCCAATTATATACAAATTCAATGAGGAGGATGAATCTCTTTTGGAATAATAATCTTTTTAATGGATATTGTTTCCTTATGATTAAGAATATCTATCTCAAGTGATTGATACTAAGGAAAATATCATATTTTATGACATGTACATTATAAGTGAATATCATGATTTATTTCTAGAATATTTTTTGGGTCTTCCTCTATGACAAGAGGTTGATCACCCAGACAACCATATGCTAGTAAATTTTATAATATCAATGAATTTATATAGAATAGACACTGTTAAACATAAATAACTAAAGAACCAAATACAAAAGAACCTTGAAAATGGGTATATATAACCATGTTCTTCAATATGGAATGTTCTGGTCCTTTTTATAAAAAAAGGATTGGTAAATGAGCCTATGTATTGATTATCACGACCTCAACAAGATCCAGATAAAAAATTATCCTTTACTTGATATTTATTACCTATTCGATTAGAAATGTGGATCCCAATACATATCTAAAGTGGATCTTCAGTTGATATATTATCATGTAAAGGTGAATAAGGTGGATATCCCCAAGGCTAATTTACATTGAACATACAATCAATACGAGTTCAAAATGATTCCATTTTGACCCACTAATGCTCTAGATACCCTTATGGAATTAATTAATAGACTTGTTAGGTAATACCTTGACAAGTTTTTAGTGTTCTTTAAGATGATATTTTTATCAACTCCAAAAGTAAGGAGAAACATGAGGATCATTTGAATACCATACTTAAGACCTTGAAAAATGGAAATTTATATGTTATGTACATTAAATGAGAGTTCTATATGGATAAAGTAACATTACATGGGAATGTTATCACCAAAAAAGTGATATGTTTGGATCATTTGAAAATAGAGGAAATTAAATGGTGGACAAGAGAAAAAACTATGATAAGGATATATAGTTTCCCTTTATTTTTTGGGTACTATAATCAATTTTTGAGAAATATATCATTATTTTCAATCCCAAAAACTAAGCTTACTTAGAATGGATTAATATTTTTCAAGATCAATGAATGTAAGGAGAAATTTAAAAAGTTAAAGAAGAGGCTAATCGGAGAACCTATTATAACATTAGATATCATTGGGGAAGGACTTTTTATCTATAGTGATGAATCCAAAAATAGATTGGGTTTTGTACTCAGGTATAATGAAAAATTTATAGCCTATTCCTTCTAAAAATTAAATATCCACAAGAATAACTACCCAATTCTTGTTCTAGAATTGGCTGTAGTGATCTTTTCATTCATGATTTGGTGAAATTGTCTCTATGAGGTGAAGTATGACATATATATAGATAATGAAATCCTCAATTATTTATTCACACAAAAGGAGATCAATTTATTCAAATGAAGGTGGATAGATCTGATCAAGGATTGTGATTTTTCAATGCATTACCATAATGGGATGGTGAAAAGGGAGGAAAATTCTCTAAGTCGAAAGGATCTAAAAACTCTATCCATGAGAAATATTGAAACAGATCTAATATTCTTGTAAATTAAAAGTATATAAATTGGAATAATAAAAGAAACAATATCCTACCTACCTTAAATACTTACTCAACCACTAATTCTTTAGAGGATTAGAGAGGCACAAAAAGATAACGTGATTCTATAAAGCAAGGTAGTGAATAATCTAGAGTTGAGATTTTCTAAAGATTAATTTATATGGTTTGGAACTCAAATATTTTTCCCATAAAAACAATAATAGAACTGGGAACCTTTTCATTATGGACATAGTTCATACTTATCTATTGCTCCAGTTAGCACCAATATGTATATATATCTTAAAAAAACTTCTAGTTATATAACATAAAGAGGTAAATTCATGGATTTGTATCTTGATTCTTGGTATATAAAAAATTCAAGGCTTAAAAAGGTAATTATAAGGGTATGATGAAACCATTTCTTACATTGGTATGTAAATGGGAAAATATAACCTTAGATTTCATCATAGGACTCCATAGAACATCTGAAGGCAATAATTCTATTTGGGTGGAAGTCTATCACCTTAAAAAATCAATGCATTTCATTGGTATTAAGGAAAAATTATCTCTTGGCCTAATAGATAAAATATAAATAAGATAAGTTGTAAGATTACATGGAGCGTGACTATATATTATATCTGCTCAATATCTCAAGTTTACCTCGATTTTCTAGTGAAGCCTTTAGTAATAATTTGATACATAGCTAATATTCAGTACTGCATATCACCGTCAAATGGATGGTATTTCTAAAAAAACTATTAAAACTCCAGGGGATATCCTAATATCATGTTAAATGAATTTACAACATTTTGGGGATCATAATATCCCCCTAATAGATTTATCAAATAAAAAGGTTTTCCATTGTGGAATTCCTATGGAACTTTATGAGGCTCTTTATGGGAAGAGGTTTTAGACTCCAAAATTTAGGGATGAAGTTGAAGAGTGGAAGCTAAAGAGACCATATCTTATCCAAGAGATGATAGATAAGGTTCAAAATATTAGATTTTAAATAAAAAAGTTGCAACATCCATAGAAAAACTATGAATGCAATCATTGAATAGACCTTGAATTTGATATGGATGATAAAGTGTTCCTTTTTGTATCATTGTGGAAGAATGTGTTGATGTTTGGGAAGAAGGGAAAACATAGTACTAGATACATCATCCCATTTGAGATCCTTGGTAACATCAGAGTTGTGGATTATAAATTAGAACTCCCACATAACCTATATCAAGTACATGATCCATTCCATCTATCCCTCTTGATAATGTATATACTGGAACCATCATGTGTACTAAATCATGAGGTGGTACCTTTGGAGAATGATCAATCATAACAGGAGAAGACGATAAATATCATATTTCATAGGGAAAAATCTCTATGAAACATGAAAAATATCCTAGTTAAAGTAAAGTAGAGTAACTATAAGTTTGATGACGAGACATGGGAACCTATAAGTGGTGATGAAAATGATGTTCCCCTATATATTATCATATATTAAATAAAATTTTGAGGGAGAACTTTATAATGGGGGAATTAATTTAATGAAACAAAATCTTATAAAAAAAATTCCCTTATAAATGGATAAATTATTTATAAAGTAACGTATTCATAGAAAACACATTCATTATATTTCTTTTTATATTTTGGACATTTATAAACTATAGAAATAATTTTATCTAATCATAAAATACTATTAGTAATCATAACCATTAATAATATAGACATTGTAAAGTGACTGTTTAGATTAGTATATATTATGGGTTATGATAAGTTCTGATCAACACATATATAATAAGTAACGACCTTGACTAGTATGATCATATTATTAAAATCCCATTTATCAAAGCTTTCGATGGAGATGACATCATTGATATTTTATCTAGATAGTTTCTAAGCCGATATTTAACAATATAGACATGAGTGAAACAATTTATATGATAATTTAAAGATTATGGATATCATGGATGAAACCATGTTCACTGAACCACCCCAACAAAGTACCATCATCACACACCTTACCCTTAGGGTGCACATTTGAGTAATAAAGGGTTATTATATAGAACTTAATAGTATGAATGTTTATATTTTTTATAATAAAATAATGATTATATTTATACATCTCATTAATTATGTATATTTATTATTATGTAATGAGTTTGATAAATAAAATTATATTTTGACACAAATAAACAAAATATATATTATTGGAAAATATCTTGTTAAAATTAAAAAAAAAGTATTTTTGATAGATTCAATAATTTTTAAATGTGTTTCATTTTTAGTAAATATTATTATTATAACATATTTATTAAAATATAAATGATAATATTATTTAATTAAGTCCAAATTTAATTTTTATAAGGGTCATAATGTTGTTATTTTTTTAAAAACAAGAATTTTATAATAAATAAGGATTTTAACTAAAAAGTTTAAATTCTCATATATGAAATATTATTTTTTAAAAATAAATATTACATTTACAATCAGCATGCCAGAATTATCCAATTGTGATTTTTTTATAATTTAATGAGGTAGTTTAATTTTTGCGATAAAAATAAATATGGTATGTCTTATGACATCATAATATCCCAAATTTCAAGTAATAAATAATATAAATGGAATATATGACCAAAATAATATTTCACTTTTAAAAAAATGTGATTTTTAATTTATTTAGTTTCTTTTATAAACCTTTACTAAATCCTCCAAAACCTCTAATATATTTTAAATTTTTAAAAACAATTATTTATAAATATGACTCACATCCACATCCTCAATGGTATTATTCTAATGGGTTAGGTTCTTAATCTAAAATATTATTAAAAAATAGTCCCCTTTGGAATGAACCATGGAAGAAACCATTGGAAGGTTTCTTTTTTTTATTATTTTATCACTTTGATCCTGAAACCAAATTTTAGAAAATGATAAATAAATTTGATCCCATTTTCTAAAAATACCCACCCATCATATCATTCATTTTCACTCAAAACCCATTGATCGTGAATTTCCATTCCCTTTACATCTACCTCTTTAAATACCTTCCAAAGTTTTTCATTCACTTAAGAAGATCTTCCCTGGATTTCAAAATAAATAACTCGATTAAGAGGTTCTCTTATTCTTATTTTTTTTCAAGTACTTTCTTCATACTGAGAACTTTTATTTTCAATTATTCATGTTGTAACTTGTTCTAACAAAACCCTTTACTATCCTTATGATTCTAATATTATTAAATTCCACCATTCAATATTATTAAAGCCTTCCATGATTCTTTATGTGAAATTGTCATTATACTGAAATTATCTCATGATTTTTCAAGACTAACTTCTATTTTGTGAATATCTATCCATATTTCCACTCAATTTTATTCACCAAGATATTCCTATCATTAATTTATTTGGAACTTTCCTTAATGTGAACCACAATATTTAATCATGGGAATGAAAGAGATGAAATATATTGTTATGTTATCTGATCTAATTTGCATAAAATTCATGTACATAATATGAATGTGATAGGTGGGCCGAGATTTATATAGGCCACTAATGTATTGGGAAATATTTATATCTCATAATATACCATATATGTAGCATTGGAGGTAAGACGAAGACTACTATTTTGTGTTTTTTTCGTTTATCCATAACTTATGATTACGATGTCTTGTTTTATTTTGTTCCCACATTCCTATGATTCCTTAATTTTATAATCTTATATCTGGATTAACATTTCCCGATTATGATTCTCAACCATTTATATCACCATGTTATTTCATTTACTAATATGTACTACCTTACTTCGTTATATTCTTCGATTATTCCCTTACCGTGCTTTATAAATTTTCCCTTTTTTATGTATATCCCCACTTTTTCTCACACTATATTAAAATATCAATGGATTCTAAGGTAATGATTTGGGGATTTTATATAATTTCATTGTACCGATGTTTCATTTTATTGTTCTATGTATCTAATTACACAAATATATTAGGCCATTAAATTTTTTTGTATTTTATTATGTGTAAATTTATAAAATAAATAATTAAATAACATGTATTAATGATATGGGTTTTCATATGTGTAATAATTATATGTCTGGTGAGATTAAATTATAGTGAGTGTGGATATATTAATACAAAAAATGATTGAGAAAAAACTGTAAAGACCCCTAAATTCCGTAGAATTTTTTTTCTTAAATACATGGGAATTTTACAAGCCTGCAAAAATTGATGGCGCATGATTCGGAGGCCCAGTGTTCCCAGAATCAATTTCTGAAGTTTTGTTCAGGTACATTCAATAAACGTATGGGCGAGTTTTTATAAATTTTGAACCGGTACTCGGAATTGAAATTCGAGGGCACCGTTGAACTCGCAGCACTGATATTCTCTTAAGAAGAATTTCGCCTCGACTATAGATGGTCGGAATTATAAGATATTTTTGGGGTTTTAATCAATGAATTTAATAAAAATAAAGTTGTAGATTTATTTCTATTAAAGTTTGTTGAAGCGTCGATGTGGAAGTTGGAGGCGGGGACCACCACACCTTAACCTCCCATTAGAGGTTATGGTGGTGGAGCCCACCTAAACCTAACCTCCTCTTCAATTTTAATATGGTGGTGACCACCCAAGGTAGAAAACTCTTGAGCTCCCAAATTAATTTTGCCACCACCCCTCCACCTTAATGGAGCCAACACACAAACATTAATGGTGAACCTCCACATTAATTTTATGCCAACCTCTTGAATTAATTAATCTGAGGTAACCTAATTAATTAACTCATTTTAATTTTTTTCCAAAAAATAAATAATAGATAACTCAATATATTATTATTTTTGTTGGCATTTCTCATTTGGTGGAACTTGGGAGAAGAGAGAAAAGCTCTCGACAATGAAGAACAAAGAACGAAGAATGAAGAACGCATGCAAAAATTCCCTTCAACCTTCTTCCTCGGAACCCCCTTCGACATGGGAAATCATTGAATAATCTTCCCTACTCATAATCTTCAATGAACCGATGCACGAGCTTGGATTTGAAGTGGGTGGTGGATACGGAAAATGAAGATAACACTGTCTTCTTCCTCACGACCCTGTCAACGAACAAAGTTAGGGGTTGTTTTCTTCTATGTTCCGTGTTCTTCTTTTCTTTCAAAACAAATAATAAGGATATGTTTCATTTTTATGGTGAGTTGTTATTCATAATTATCCTACCTTGATGAACTGATTGCTATCACCCTAAACACGGAGGGTGCAGGCCAAACTAACATGGCCTGACACCCACTATCGATCTCTTCTCTGATGTCCTTCGGAATGGTGACGAAACGACAAGGAGAAGAAGGCGAAGATGACAAAGGCCATGATACCCGTGACCTCTGTGACACACGCCGACCCCATGGCATCCCGCACCTCCACCAGCCGAACCGGCCTAGGCCAAGCCCCCACAGGCTGCATCGCTTGCCGAGCCGAGCTGCTTCCGCGCTGGCCCGGGCCGTGCCGGCCTGGCCTCCCGGCCGCCGCCGGCCTCCTGTGGGCCTCGAACCAACCCCGTCGGCTCGAACAGGTGCCAGCCTGGCCTCCCAGCCTCCCGGTCGCCCACTGGCCCGCCTACCGGCCTGCCCGACCGTCTCTCAGCCACCCGCTAGCCTGCCTGCCAGCCACCTCCGGGCCTGCCTGAGCACCTCCCGAACCGCCTTCCGGCTCCTGGCCTCCCGAGCCGCCACCCAAATCCTAGACGAACCAACACCCTGGCCGGTCCGACCTCCCGTGCTGGCCCGCGGCCCCCCTTGCGGTGTCCTGGCCGAACCGGCCCGGGCCGCACCCTCTGGACCTATCCACACCGGGCCGCACCCTCGTGGCGCTGCGGGCCGAACCGCCCACAGGGCCTGCTGGGCTGGGCCTAGCGGGTCGAGCTAGACCCAACATGTCTGACCGGGACGACCTAGACCGGGTCAGCCCAGACGGGGTTGGGCCGTGTCGGTCCGACTAGGTCGGACCAGACCCGTGCCCACTACCGACCCTTTACTTTCCTTCAGCCATATATTTGGCCCCGGCCGTCCGTTTGATGAACCGTCGGCGATGCTGGAAATATTGGAGTGTGACGGTGCCTTATAGTATACCCCACTGGAGTTCATGGTATATTTGAGATACGGTCAGGTTGGATCATGCATCAATCCAACCGGGCCCCTAGGACTAAAAGGCTAATAACTCACAGACCGGGTGTCTGATTGACTCACCATCTATTACGTTGAGAACCCTATGACGTGGCAGACCTTTGGGATACTTATTCGTGAGACTTCATGGAATTTGATGTATCAACACATGGCTTGAGAAGCAGACCATTCTGGAATCAAGCGTGATTGTGCGGAAACCCTGTGGCCTACTACTTTCAGATTTCTGTTCCTGGATCTTTTGTGGGTTCGACAGAATAGCTGTTCCTGGATCCTGTGTGGGTTCGACAGCACTGACTACTTTTCCTAGATCCTGTGTGGCTTCGACAGAATAACTATTCCTGGATCTTGTGTGGGTTCGACAATCCTGACTTCTGTTCCTGGATCCTCTGTGGGTTCGACAGAATAGATGACTTAGTGGCTACATCTAATCATCTCTAACTCTCTCTAAAAGAGTTGTATACCTGTGTGAGCTGAGCTAGTAACTTTTGTGTTTGACTCGTGATTGAGATGGATTACTTGATAACCTAGGTATATGTATGGGAATATACCTAAGTGGGGATATCTGTTGATTTCATACTTGGTGGTTTATCCTTATTGGATTTTGTTATTACTTGAGGGTCTTAGGGTCCCTACTGAGTATTTTTATACTCAACATTTCACGGGCTATGCCTGCACCTCGTTGTGTTGGATACAAATGATGAACAGCGCTGACTGAGACAGATTGTACCCGGACTGGATGGTACCCGGAGGTAGATCACACAACATGATGGTAAACGGAGGAGATGGATGGATGTGGAGTTCTATGAAGGATATCTATACCTACTCTTCAGAGAGGATTCCTTGATAGACGATCCGGGAGCCATTTTCCCTTTTTTCCAGTAATTTTACTTTTAGTTTCCTTGTACTTTATAGCTGGACTTGTATTTATGGCCCCTATACCTTTCAGTACACTTTGTTATATAGTTTTACTTATTGTTTTGCTTCCATCTTGTAATTTTTTGTGTGCATTCTCTTGTTATAAAGGCAATGTATTTCCAGTTTTGGGGGTTTACGACTTTGGTGCTAGTCACCAGCCCATGGCCTTTGGAAGGTGGGCTTGGGGTAGTCATGGAACGGGCCCTGAGGGACGGGTCATGACAAATTGGTATCAAAAGAGTTGGTTCGACTGCAAAACTTAGGATTCTAATATTTACTGTGAAGCAATGGTGTTAAGAGTACTAAGTGTGGTTTTCAGTTCAGGGAGTCTAGTGTTGGTGTGGCGGCCGACGTATCCATACACTAGGACCCTAACTTCTGATTTCTGACTCAGTTCATGAAAACACTAATTGCATGTGTGTTTCAAGAGTTTTCTTTGTGATTTCTTGAGTCATCTCACCAAGTATAACTTATTAACCATGGCACTCCTATTTATTTTTATAATGCCTCGACGCAGACAGCCAGCTAGGGTTTCGAGAGTTGTATGAGATGGCAGCGCACCGAGCAATGAGGCCTCAGTGCAGGGCCCTATCACAGCGGAGGCACCAATGGTACCGCCACCTGCTGGGCCACTGATGCCACCAACCCTAACAAAAAATGATGCACGCCGCTTGAGCGCATTGCAAGAGTTACAACTCTAGAGGCTGCCCAGGTTCAGTGGATACACGTACCCATAGGTAGCTGAGGATTGGTCGGAGGCTATGGTGAGAGTCTTCATACTCGTAGGGACACCATCCAACCTTATGGTGATACTTTCCGCAAGTTCCCTTTAGGAAGTCCTAGAAAGATTGTTGAGCCTGATGCTCTAGGTGTATGATGAGGAGACTCTACTCTAGGCAGACTTCGAGAGCCTATTTCGGGTGGAGTTTGTCCCAGCCACCCTATGTGCAGTGTAGATATAGGAGAAACTTCACCTGCAGCAGGGTAGCATGACGGTGAAACAGTACTTAGTGAGGTTCACTGACCTCTCGTGATACTCCACAAAAATGGTACGAGACCCATTATTTAGGGCCTGGACCTTCGAGCAGGGGATGAGGCGAGAGATCAGGGCTTAGAAGATTTCCCTCAGAATCCCGACGTAGGAGGGGGTGTTGGAGCAAGCCCTATTAGTGGAGAGTTTCCTTGCTGAGCAGTCACCAGTAGTGAGACCCACCACCAGATGTCATGTAAAAGAGTCTTCTGCAGCTGGAAGCAGATAGATATCGTAGAGGTCTAAGCGGACCAGGCCATTCAGTGGATGACCTAAGGGCACAGGTTCGGTTGTGCGAGACACACGAGACAGAACCAATCATATGAGGAACATGCAGTGTTTCCCATGCGGCGGGTAGGGTCACATGGCTCGTGACTATCCGACACGCCATTCGGATGATCATCAGACAGTTGAGGGACCTCCTAAGCAGAGGTAGAGGTTTGATCGAGGAGATCCGTAGGACTTGTAGGGGAAGTGATTTATCCGGCCTAGTGTTTATCCCTGGGTATCCCTGATTCTGTTCGCCAAGAAGGTGGATGAGAGTTTGAGGCTTTGTGTCGACTACTAATGCTTGAATCAGGTGACTGTGAAGAACAATTACCCACTCCCAAGGATGGACGACCTCTTTGATCAGATGAAGGGAGCACGGTGGTTCTCGAAGATAAACGTTAGAACAGGATATCACCAGCTCAGAGTTTGAGACGAGGATGTGTAGAAAATGGCCTTTAGATGTTGGTACAACCACTACGAGTTCTTGGTTATTCCTTTCGGCATAACCAAAGCTCCAACAGTGTTCATGGGACTCATGAACAGGATTTTCCAGCCATACCTCGATCACTTTTTCATAGTATTCATTGACGACATTATGATCTACTCGACTACTAAGGAGGAGCATGCCTAACATTTTCGGGTAGTTCTAGACACACTATGAGGGCAATGGCTTTATGGTAAGCTCTCAAAGTTCCAATTCTAGATCCAAGAGGTTCACTTTTTGGGACATGTCATCTCGGAGGCAGGAGTTGCGGTAGATCCAATGAATATTGAGGCTGTACTTTCTTGGGGTCCACCCAGGAGTGTGAGGAAGGTACAAAGTATAACGACCCATACTTTACATACATTGTTAATACTTCAAAATTGAAGCACACTTATTACAACATATGACAAAACCACAAAGGACCGTATAGGTATAGTGTCTTTAGAAACTGGGAAACATAAAAATATGGTTCATAAATCTTCTACAGTGTCTCCCATTTATTTCATCATATCTAGGGTCCCTTTTAGCATATTCTACTTAATATCCATCTTCCTGACCTGGGGAAAAGAAAACATACAAAAAAGGGTGAGCTCAAATGCTCAGCAAGGGCAAATAAAGGAAATAGAAATCATATCATATCTTTTTGAAAATCATAACCTGCAAAAGAGATCATAATATCTTAACATGGAATAAATCATAGAAGTGAAAATGAGATCCCCATAATCATAAAATAAAACTTGAAACTTTTTGGCATGCACACATAATCATGGAAAATCATTTCTTGTTAGTCATTACTCATTGCCAAGACTATCTTAGCGGACAAAGTCCATTTCTGAACCAAGTTCACTCCTCGTTTCAGTCCTATATCACTGAACCAAAATAACCTTCCGTTCCAGCCATGTCTATCTCATGAGATATAAATCTTTACCCAATGCATTGGAGGGAGATATAGGTCCCACCCATCTTATAATTAATCCTTTCTTATGTGTGCCACATAATCGTAAATCATACATCATCGCATAACACATGTAACAAAAATGGGATTCTTGAAACATCATGACATCATAAACCAAATCATATAAGGTAAATGACTTCATAAAAATAATTCCCTCAAAACATAATCAAATCAATGTAATAATAGGGATAAAAACAGAACCCTTTATTATCTTAGATGGAAAATAATTTTGATAAAACACTTGAACTCCATTCTTGAGGAAAATATCCTTTCTTCTTCAAAATCATTTTTCCTTTCTTAACATGTCATACAAATTTAAACTAAAAGAATTTGATTAAAAATAAACTTGAAAACTTGTAAAGGAAGCTTCTTGGAAATAATGTTTTAAAAATCCATTCATGCCGTATAAGTTAAAAAAAACATTCTTCGTACTTTTTTCGGAAAAGTCAAAAAGTACCTCGTACGAAAAACGACAAAAGATTCCTTTCATATCTTTTACTAAAAACACACCGAAGGGTAAAATTGGATACAAACTATTGAAGAAGGATGGAAATAATATTACATATTGAGGGAACATGGATGTGGATGATAAAATACACCCCAGTAATTACCAAAGTAAAAACAATCTCGGCTAAAAGTGAGATTGTGATATTTTCCCTTACCTTAGGTCCGATTTGCTTTGTATGTGTCCGAAACTCCTGTATAATGGTTTAAATAATGTTATTGACTTATTCCAGAATCATACATATTGATATGATATCATATATGGTCATATTATTAGCTTCTTATTAGTAATATTTCATTGTTACTTGTTACTCGGGTCTTTATTGCCTTTTGTTCTTATGCGAGTTTTGCCGAATAAATTCTTATTATTATTTTAAGGTTATAGATACCTTATATCCAGAATGGTATTAGTGTAACATATATCATATTTACTCATTCAATTAATTTATATAATTACTATGTAATGATGATCATGTAGAATGAGTCACATCACATCGTGGAGACGGTATTCCGTACGTACGCACGAGCGATGATATTGTTCCCATGATCGTGGAATTATATTTAAGTGTATTTATACTATTTCAGTATCAATATAACTTTATAATAATCATATATAGTTACTCATTACACCATTATACCAATCCTTGTAAGGTGATGGTGGAAAATAGATTACACCACGGCGTGGAGACGGTATTCCGTACATACACACGCGCGGTGATTTCATTTTTCCGTAGGATGGATAGAAGGTGAATTAGGGTTGTTTCATATTTATAATCACATATCAGTATGTAAGTAATACTGATGTTATTACTTTATCATGAAGCAACTAAAGAAGAAGAAGTTGAAGAAGAAAGAAATTGAAAAGATCGGTAATGGATTTACCTCTTCTTTGAAACGCCTCTTTGAATCCTCCACTTAGGGAACTAAGATTGGTCTTTGAAGAAGACCAGGACCTCTAGGATTATTCTAGGGAATTGGTGAAGGGATTTTGGCAGGGGTTGGACGAGCTTGAGTTCTCAAATTGGTGTGAGGAGGAGGGGGAGGAGGTTCCCTTTTATAAGGGAGGAGAGGGGCACCTTAGGAATATCTCAAAATATTATTTTATATTAAAGTAAAAATCGGTTTATAATGGTTCCAAAGGGTCTTATTTCTAAGGTAAAGTGGGGATGGGTGGAAATAATATCAACCAATAGGATTTAGACAAGTTTAGGTTATTATTTTAACCTTATCAATTAGATTTATTTCTAAGTTAAATAATTTAACTTTTACCGTGACTTTTTGTTTTCTTACACTATATGGTTAATAAACTTACTATGAAAAGCCAAAAGAACCCCAAGTTGTTTATTATTAATATATATATCCTTATCTAAGTCATTTTTCTGATCCTTATATTTTTAGGAATAAAATAATAATTAATATAATAATATTTGATTTAAAAACTATTTTGTGTCAATTTTGACACTATTTGATATATGATTTTTGTGAAAGTCATAACAGAATTATATGTTCGAAACAAGTTGATTAAATCAACACTAATATATCATAGTAACATATAAAATTAGTGGAATTCATAAAAAGTCTCAAATTACATTTATTTGAGCATTTATAACATCAATTATGTAAACATTTCCTTAAAAGGGTAATTACTGCATCATCGTTGTGTCATAAATAAATTAATTTATTTAAAGTCTAAAAATTATAAATAAAATATCATTATGTATGAAATCTTTTTATATTTATAATTAATATTTATAGTCGAATTTATCTTATGTATAACCCCATATTAAAAATGTTTTAGTTATTAAACTTTGATTTTAACTATTTTAACTATTCATTCAATAAAATAATATTAAATGTCATAATCTAATCCAAGTGGACCAAAATGGTCATATTATATTCATAAGGTTGTTTTTGGTCGAATTACACTTATCAAATAGAATTAGGACATGTGTTAGGGTAATATTAATATCATATTTACCCTTAGTTACCCTAGTTACTATTAACCGCGGTAAAAAAAAGTAAAAAGTTACTATTCACCAAAAATTATTTTCATCTCATTGAACCAAATTTTAGTCCTTGATATTAACCGTGTCTCTTGGATTTTCGAAATTCCATTCACAGAAGTGGTAAAATTAAGTTTTATGAAAAATTCAGTTTTTTTAACTACCACTTAGTGGTTTCACTATTCATCAAAAATTGAAAGTTTTCAGAAAAATACCAAAATTTCACCCTAGGCTAATTTCGATATTCTGAATCCAAAAATGAAGTCCATTTTGAAAAATAAAATTTATAAACTTTCAAAAAGTGGTTATTACTATTCATAACGGCTAGTTTTAATAATATTTTAATAGCATATCATTGTTTAGTGAAACTCGGTATTGCGTACGACGCAAGCTATCGAGGAAGGTCGCGATTTCGTATAAAACAAGCCAAGCAAGTGTTGTATAGAAAATGATTCCATTGATGATTTATATAACATAAATGTCTCGGGTGTTACATTCTACCCCCCTTAAAATGAATTTCTCCCTCGAAATTCGTCACTTTGTAACAAACAGATGAGGATACCTCTCCCTCATCATATCCTCAAGCTCCCAAGTAGCTTCTTCTAATTGGTGGTTCCTCCATAAAACTTTCACCAAGCGAGTGGTCTTGTTTCGTAGGACTTTTTTGCTACGATCCAGAATCTCTATCGGTTGTTCTTCATAAGAAAGATCTTGCTCCAGCGGTACAACTTCTGAGCTGAGTACATGTGAGGGATCAGGTATGTACTTTCTCAGGAGAGATACATGGAACACATCGTGAACTTGAGAGAGATTCGGTGGAAGCGCCAATCGGTAAGCTACCTTCCCAACACGATGCAGTATTTCGAAAGGACCGATATATCTAGGGCTCAACTTCCCCTTCTTTCCAAATCTCATAACCCTCTTCCAGGGAGATATTCGTAAGAACACTTTATCACCCACTTCAAACTCTAGGTCTTTTCTTCGGTTGTCGGCATAACTTTTCTGTCGACTCTGAGCTGATCTTATGTGTTGTTGAATAGATCTGACCTTTTCTGCCATTTCATCAACGAGATCATGTCCTAATAGCTTTCTTTCCCCAACTTCATCCCAGCAAGTTGGAGTCCTGCATTTCTTTCCATAGAGAGATTCATAAGGAGCCTTCTGAATACTGGAGTGAAAGCTATTATTATAAGAAAATTCCACCAAAGGTAGGTGTTGATCCCAACCACCTTTGAAATCCATAGAGAAAGCTCTCAACATATCTTCTAGAGTTTGAATTGTTCTATCAGACTGACTGTCTGTCTGAGGATGATAAGCAGTGCTGAAACTCAACTCTGTATCCAGAGTATGCTAAAGACTTCGCCAGAACCTTGAGGTAAATCTCAGATCCCGATCAGAGATAATAGAAAGTGGTACTCCATGCAATCTTACCACTTCGTTTACATATATCCTGGCAAGCTGATCCAGAGAGAAATCCTCTCTAATAGCAATGAAATGTGCAGACTTTTTAAGACGATCAACTATGACCCAGATAGCATTATTGCCTTTGGATGTTTTAGGAAGTCCTGTGACAAAGTCCATAGTGATGTTTTCCCATTTCCATTCGGGTATGGGTAATGGTTGTAACATCCCCTTAGACTTCTGTCTCTCAGCTTTAACTTGTTGACAAACCATGCATCGAGAGACATATTCAGCAACATCTCTTTTCATGCCATCCCACCAGAAGTACTCTTTCAAGTCCCTATACATCTTCGTGCTTCCAGGATGAATAGAGAATGAAGAACTATGAGCCTCATCCAGCAGCTCCTTCTTTAATTCGGGGATGGGAGGAACACAAACCCAATTTCTGAACTTTATTATCCCATCACAATCAAGGTTGAATTCAGGAACATTTCTCACCTTCTTTTGTAACTCGACATCTTCTTTCTGTGCCTATTTAATCTTCACATGTATAGATGGTTGAACATTCATTTGAGAAAGATAAGATTTTTCCCCTATCATTATAATTCCAAGATCCATCCTTTGTGAATCCATAAATATTGGATCTTTTGTAATCCTCATCATGGATAAACTAGCATGGTCTTGTCGAATTAATGCATCTGCCACCTTGTTTGCTTTCCCAGGGTGGTAATGGATTGAGCAGTCATAATTTTTAATCAGCTCCAACCATCTTCTTTGATGCATATTCAGCTCCTTTTGTGTGAAAATATACTTTAAACTTTTATGATCAGTATAAATATCACACCTTTCACCATAAAGGTAATGCCTCCAAATCTTTAATGCAAAGATTACCATAGCTAACTCCAAATCATGTGTTGGGTAATTTTTCTCATGGATTTTCAACTGTCGTGAGGCATAAGCTATCACCATATCATTTTGCATAAGAACACACCCCAATCCCTTCTTGGATGCATCACTGTAGATCACAAACCTTTCTCCACTACAGGGCAGTGTGAGCACAGGTGCACTGGATAACCTTCTTTTCAACTCCTTGAAATTATCTTCACATTCCTCCGTCCAAACAAACATAACTCCTTTCCGAGTCAACTTGGTGAGTGGATTAGATAATCGTGAAAAATATTTCACAAAACGTCGATAATATCCACCCAAACCAAGAAAACTTAGGATCTCAGTTACTGTTGTTGGTCTCGACCATCTTTCGATAACCTCTATTTTTGCTGGATCCACAGATATCCCCTCTTTTGAGATTATGTGACCCAAAAATGCAAATTTTTGAAGCCAAAATTCACACTTGGTAAATTTGCCATAAAGCTTCTCCTTTATCAGGGTCTTCAATATAATTCTCAAGTGATCTTCATGTTCTTCCTTGCTCTTTGAATAAAAAAGAATATCATCTATAAAGACTACCACAAATTGATCAAGATAGTCTCTAAAGACTCTATTCATTAGATCCATGAAGATAGCAGGGGCATTAGTAAGACCAAATGGCATCACTATAAATTCATAGTGTCCATACCTTGTACGGAAAGCCGTATTTGGTATATCCTCCCTTTTGACCCTTAATTGATGATACCCTGAATGAAGATCAATCTTGTAAAAGTATTGAGCTCCGCGTAGTTGGTCAAATAAGTCATCAATGCGTGGGAGAGGATATTTGTTCTTGATAGTGATCTTGTTAAGTTCTCGATAATCAATACAGAGTCTCATTGATCCAGCTTTATTCTTAACAAATAGAACAGGTGCTCCCCAAGGTGATGAACTAGGGCGTATGAATCCCTTATCAAGATTCTCTTGGAGTTGCTTCTTCAATTCCTGCAACTCAATTGGGGCCATTCTATAAGGTGTCTTTGAAATAGGCAAAGCACCCAGTACGAGTTCTATTGAAAACTCAACTTCATGATTTGGTGGAAGACCCGGTAATTACTCAGGAAAGACATCATCAAACTCCCGTACGATGGGTATATTCTTAATCGTGAGTTTCTCACCAACCATTTGAGATAAATAACCTTCATTTAGTGGAATCAATACCCATAAAATGGAAGAAATTTCCACTGGAAGGTTATGTTCATCCTTGCATTGATAGACGATCACAGATTGATCTGGAATATGAAATGTGACTTCCCTTCTTTGGCAATTGATATGAGCTCCATATAAAGAAAGCCAATCCATACCAAGAATCACATCGAATTACACTAAAGGAAGGATCACAAGATTTGCAGGAATCACTTTCCCACAAACGTCAATTGGAGAAGAATTATAAACTTTCGATGCAATTGATGTGCCATTAGGTGTTGTCACAGCTAACTCAACATCTAATTGTTGAGGTAATACAGTGATACCCTTAGAAAATTCTTCCGAAATAAAAGATTGGGTGGATCCAGAATCAAATAAAACATTTGCTACTTTAGAGTGGATGGTAAGTGTACCTTTCACCACTTCCTTATCGTACTCCACATCGCTGATAGAAATTGCATGTGACTTTCCTTTGTCTTTAGCCTTAAGAGTTTGTTGACGTCGACCATCATCATCAACCCTTGGATTTGGGCATTGATTGGAATAATTCCCCATCTCCTTGCACTTGAAACATTGAAGTGTAGTAGGTTCATTCTGTGTATCCCTTCCTTTGTTTGCATCATTAGACATCTTCTTCCCATTATCGCGGCATTCAAATGCCCGATGACCTTCCTTTCCACATTTGAAACATTTACTTGTCCCTTTAAGAAAACTCCCTCCATGTTTCTTTCCACACATTGAGCATAAGGGAAAGATCATCTTCTTTTCAGTGTGCTCTTTAGATTTTCCTTTGAATTCCATTTTCCTCTTCTTATCAAACCCATATGACTGATGGGTTACTCCAATCTCCATCTCGACTTTGAGAGCACAACGAACGATTTCCTCGTAGCTATTGAAGTCCCTTATGGGTAACGCCCTTCGAAGACTTGGTTTTAATCCACTAAAGAATCGATCGATCTTACTCTAAGGTTGGATAATAATACCAGAAGCGTACTTTGCAAGTCATGTAAAATTTGATTCATAGGTACAAACAGATTCATCATCCCTTTGCTTCAATTCAAGAAACTCTTTCTCCATATTTGTTCGGAGAATACGAGGGAAGTACTTATTGAAAAATAAGTTCTTGAACTCGTCCCATTCCATGGACTCAATTTCATCCCTTTGCCTCGTATTCTTAATAAGATTCCACCATTGATCAGCATCTCCTTCCAAACGATACACTGCTAGGATGATTTAATCATGTTCAGAACATTGAAGAACTGAAAATATCTTTTCAATAGTACTAATCAATTGTTCAGCAACTAATGGATCAGTAGACCCGCTGAAAGAAGGTGGACGCTGCCTCATGAATGATTCAACAGAATGTTGCTCCTTCCTTTGCTCTTTTGGAAGTCCTGCATGATTCATAGCTTGAGAAAGTTGTGTGAGCATGGCTACAAGATTTTGCATTCCAGCTCCCATATCGTTTGGTTGCTCAAGGGGACAATCATTGCATTGCCCATCGCATTCCGCATTAACATGGTTCCTTCGGGTTCCAGCCATTGACAAAAACCAAGAAGAATAGTGTGAGAGACACTAATTATAATAGGAAAACCACATAATTCAAGAATAAAATTTTCACTCTTAAGGTCTTATCCTAGGTTATTCATGGCCATTTATAAAACACTAAGATTGTGTTTTATGTTTAGACTTATCCTTAGGGTTTTTACTAAGGCTTTCACATCCTAGTTTCCAAAGGTTGACTATACCTTTCCTCTGATACCAACTATAATGACCCATACTTTACATACATTGTTAATACTTCAAAATTGAAGCACACTTATTACAACATACGACAAAACCACAAAGGACCGTATAAGTATAGTGTCTTTAGAAACTGGGAAACATAAACAACTGGTTCATAAATCTTCTACAGTGTCTCCCATTTATTTCATCATATCTAGGGTCCCTTTTAGCATATTCTACTTAATATCCATCTTCCTGACCTGGGGAAAAGAAAACATATAAAAAAGGGTGATCTCAAATGCTCAGCAAGGGAAAATAAAAGAAATAAAAATCATATCATATCTTTTTGAAAATCATAACCTGCAAAAGAGATCATAATATCTTAACATGGAATAAATCATAGAAGTGAAAATGAGATCCCCATAATCATAACATAAAACTTGAAACTTTGTGGCATGCACATATAATCATGGAAAATCATTTCTTGTTAGTCATGACTCATTGCCAAGACTATCTTAGCGGACAAAGTCCATTTCTGAACCGAGTTCACTCCTCGTTTCAGTCATGTATCACTGAACCGAAATAACCTTCCATTCCAGCCATGTCTATCTCATGAGATATAAATCTTTACCCAATGCATTGGAGGGAGATATATGTCCCACCCATCTTATAATGAATCCTTTCTTATGTGTGCCACATAATCATAAATCATACATCATCGCATAACACATGTAACAAAAATGGGATTCTTGAAACATCATGACATCATAAAACAAATCATATAAGGTAAATGACTTCATAAAAATAATTCCCTCAAAACATAATCAAATCAATGTAATAATAGGTATAAAAACAGAACCCTTTATTATCTTAGATGGAAAATAATTTTGATAAAACACTTGAACTCCATTCTCGAGGAAAATATCCTTTCTTCTTCAAAAACATTTTTCCTTTCTTAACATGTCATACAAATTTAAACTAAAAGAAGTTGATTAAAAATAAACTTGAAAACTTGTAAAGGAAGCTTCTTGGAAATAATGTTTTAAAAATCCATTCATGCCGTATAAGTTAAAAAAACATTCTTCGTACTTTTGTCGTAAAAGTCAAAAAGTACCTCGTACGAAAAACGACAAAAGATTCCTTTCACATATTTTACTAAAAACACACCGAAGGGTAAAATTGGATATAAACTATTGTAGAAGGATGGAAATAATATTACATATTGAGGGAATATAGATGTGGATTATAAAATACACCCCAGTAATTATCAAACTAAAAACAATCTCGGATAAAAGTGAGATTGTGATATTTTCCCTTACCTTAGGTCCGATTTGCTTTGTACGTGTCTGAAGCTCCTGTATGATGGTTTAAATAATGTTATTGACTTATTACAGAATCATACATATTGATATGATATCATATATGGTCATATTCTTAGCTTCTTATTAGTAATATTTCATTGTTACTTGTTACTCGGGTCTTTATTACCTTTTGTTCTTATGCGAGTTTTGCCGAATAAATTCATATTATTATTTTAAGGTTATAGATACCTTATATACATAATGGTATTAGTGTAACATATATCATATTTATTCATTCAATTCATTTATATAATTACTATGTAATGATGATCATGTAGAACGAGTCGCATCACATCGTGGAGACGGTATTCCGTACGTACGCACGAGCGATGATATTGTTCCCATGATCGTGGAATTGTATTTAAGTGTATTTATACTATTTCAGTATCAATATAAATTTATAATAAACATATATAGTTACTCATTACACCATTATACCCATCCTTGTAAGGTGATGGTGGAAAATAGATTACACCACGGTGTGGAGACGGTATTCCGTACGTACGCACACACGGTGATTTCATTTTTCCGTAGGATGGATAGAAGGTGAATTAGGGTTGTTTCATATTTATAATAACATATCAGTATGTAATTAATACTGATGTTATTACTTTATCATGAAACAACTAAATAAGAAGAAGTTGAAGAAGAAAGAAATTGAAAAGATCGGTAATGGATATTACCTCTTCTTTGAAACGCCTCTTTGAATCCTCCACTTAGGGAACTAAGATTGGTCTTTGAAGAAAACCATGACCTCTAGAATTATTCTAGGGAAGTGGAGAAGGGATTTTGGCAGGGGTTGTCCGAGCTTGAGTGCTCAAATTGGTGTGAGGAGGAGGGGGAGTAGGTGCCCTTTTATAAGGGAGGAGAGGGGCACCTTAGGAATATCTCAAAATATTATTTTATATTAAAGTCAAAATCGGTTTATAATGGTTCCAAAGGGTCTTATTTTGAAGGTAAAGTGGGTATGGGTCTAAATCCTATCAACCAATAGGATTTAGACAAGTTTAGGTTATTATTTTAACCTTATCAATTATATTTAACTCTAAGTTAAATAATTTAACTTTTACCGTGACTTTTTGTTTTCTTACACTATATGGTTAATACACTTACTATAACATGCCAAACGAACCCCAAGTTGTTTATTATTAATATATATATCCTTATCTAAGTCATTTGGCCGAACCTTAGATTTTTAGGAATAAAATAACAATTAATAATATAATATTTGATTTAAAAACTATTTTGTGTCAATTTTGACACTATTTGATATATGATTTTTTTGAAAGTCATAACAGAATTATATGTTCAAACCAAGTTGATTAAATCAACACTAATATATCATAGTAACCTATAAAATTATTGGAATTCATAAAAAGTCTCAAATTACATTTATTTGAGCATTTATAACATCAATTATTTTAACATTTTTTTAAAAGGGTAATTACTGCATCATCGTTGTGTCATAAATAAATTAATTTATTTAATGTCTAAAAATATAAAATAAAATATAATTATGTATGAAATATTTTTATCTTTCTAATGAATATTTATAATCGAATTTATCTTATGTATAACCCCATATTAAAAATGTTTTAGTTATTAAACATTGATTTTAACTATTTTAACTATTCATTCAATAAAATAATATTAAATGTCATAATCTAATCCAAGTGGACCTAAATGGTCATATTATATTCATAAGGTTGTTTTTGGTAGAATTACACTTATCCAATAGAATTAGGACATGTGTTAGGGTAATAGTAATATCATATTTACCCTTAGTTACCCTATTTACTATTAACCGCGGTAAAAAAACAGTAAAAAGTTACTATTCACCAAAAATTATTTTCATCTCATTGAACCACATTTTAGTCTTTGATATTTACCGTGTCTCTCGGATTTTCGAAATTCCATTCACAGAAGCGGTAAAATTATGTTTTATGAAAAATTCAGTTTTTTTAACTACCACTTAGTGGTTTCACTATTTATCAAAAATTGAAAGTTTTCAGAAAAATACCAAAATTTCACCCTAGGATAATTTCGATATTCTGAATCCAAAAATGAAGTCAATTTTGAAAAATAAAATTTATAAAATTTCAAAAAGTGGTTATTACTATTAATAACGGATAGTTTTAATAATATTTTAATAGCATATCGTTGTTTAGTGAAACTTGGTATTGCGTACGACGCAAGCTATCGAGGAAGGTCACGATTTCATGTAAAACAAGCCAAGCAAGTGTTGTGTAGAAAAAGATTCCTTTGATGATTTATATAACATAAAAGTCTTGGGTGTTACACAAAGTCTCCTGGGTTTGGCTGGATATTACCGGAGGTTTGTGCTAGACTTCTCTAGAGTGGCATCACCACAATCAGCCTTGACGAAGAAGGGCTAAGCCTTTGTGTGTTCAGAGAGATGCCAGCAGAGCTTTCAGGAGCTAATGCAGGGTATGAATAGTGCCCCCATCTTGAGACTTATAGAGGAAGGCGTAGGGTACATAGTCTACTACGACGCATCAGGGACCAGACTCGGGTGTGTCCTAATGCAGGAGCGAGCAGTGATCACATATGGTTCTCGGCAGCTAAGCCAACATGAGAAAAACTATGCTACCCATGACCTGGAGTTAGCAGCAGTGGTCTTCTCCTTGAAGATGTGGCGACACAATCTGATGGGTGAAAATTTTACTGTGTACTCTGATCATCGGAGTCTCATGTATATCTTCTCTCAGAAGGACCTGAACCTGAGCTAGTGACATTGGCTTGAGTTCCTCCAAGACTATGACATCGAGTTAGTCTATACTCTTGGGAGGGGGAATGTTGTTTTAGATGCACTCAGCATGAGGAATGGTATATAGCTTTTAGGAAAAATGACAGAGCAGCTGGCTACTTTACAGATATCCTTTATGAACTAAGATGGAGAAGCTTTCCTTCAGTCTCTTACAGTCACTCCTCCACTTCTTCAGCGAGTCGGGGAGGTAGAACGTGGAGACACTGACTGCGAGACACGACGTGCTAAGATATCCATAGGTCATGCACCTGATATATTTTATGATGGTGGGGAGCACGCCATCCTCTTCAGAGGATGTACTATGATGCCAATGTCACTTCAGGAGGAAGTGTTGAGGGATATCCACAAAAGTACCCTCTAGAATTACATCCCGAAGTGGCGAAGATTTACCAGGACCTCTGACGATAACACTGGTGGCCAGGTATGAAGAAGGCAGTAGTGAAGTTTTTCTCTTGATGCCTCACTTGTCAGCAAGTGAACGTGGAGAATCAGGTACCAGTAGGCTTGGTTCAACCTTTAGAGGTCTCAGAGTAGAAGTGGGATGTGACATCCATGGACTTCATGACAGGACTTCCACGTACATCTATGGGTCATGACTCAATTTGGGTGATCGTTGACCGACTCACCAAGTCGGTTCACTTCCTACCGATTAGAGATTGGGGTTCAGTAAAGAGCTTAGTATGCCTCTACGTCAGGAGGTTATGAGGCTACATGGAGTAACCTAGATGCTCATCTTCGATTGTGAAGAATGTTTTACTTCTCGGCTATGGAAGGGGTTACAGGAGGATTTCGGGACACAAATTCGTCTGAGCACTGCCTTCCATTCTCAGAAGGATGGTCAGACTAAGCAGTCCATTTAGACCCTTGAGGACATTCTCCGTGCATGTGTTATCTACTTTGGTCGTAGTTGGGAGGACCACCTACCTTTGGTGGAGTTTTCCTACAACAACAACTATTACTCTGCCATAGGGATGGCACCTTTTGAGGCTTTGTATGGGCGACCTTTCAGATCACATTTATGCTGGACTAACCCAAGGGATTTAGCACTAGTGGGACCAGAGATGGTACATGCTACTACAGAGAAGGTTCAAATCATCTAGGAGCAGATGAAGACTATACAGGGCATAAAGAAGTTGTATGCTGACAAGAGAGAAAGACCTCTAGCGTTCAAGGATGGAGACCACCTATTTCTACGGGTCTCACCTCGACGAGGTTTACAGAGATTTGGCCGAGGCTGTAAGTTATCTTCAAGATTCATCGAACCTTTCCAGGTCCTCAGCAGAATTGGAGAGGTGGCATACCGCTTATCTCTTCCAATTCAGTTGCACCGAGTGCACGACGTCTTCCACGTATCCCATTTGAAGAGATACGTGCACGACCCTTCTCACATCAACGACCATGGAGAGTTGGATGTCGA
This sequence comes from Viscum album, assembly GCA_963277665.1. Lineage (NCBI taxonomy): Eukaryota > Viridiplantae > Streptophyta > Magnoliopsida > Santalales > Viscaceae > Viscum > Viscum album. The sequence continues at coordinate 1,938,281,981 of OY728159.1, forward strand.
AGATGGGGAGACTTTCCTAGAGGTTCTAGTGGAGATTGAGGATCGACATGAGAGGGTCCTACATGGATGGTCTTTACCTCTGGTGCGCGTTCGCTCGTAGCACGAGAACCTCTAGGAGAGCACGTGGGAGCCGGAGGCTCAGATGCGTGCTCAGTATCCCCACTTGTTTCCTTAGTTCGAGTTGTAGCTTACGAGGACATAAAGCCCAGATTTTGGGAGAATGTAATGACTCGGAAATTTTGTGGAAATTTCTTTCTTAAATACATGGGAATTTTACGAGTCCGCGAAAATTGACAGCGCGTGATTCCGAGGCCCGGTGTGCCTGGAATCAATTTATGAAGTTTTTTTCAAGTACGTTCTGTAAATGTACGAACGAGTTTTTATAACTTTTTAACTGGTACTCAAAATTGAAATCCGAGGGCACCATTGAACTCGCATCATCGATATTCGCTTAAGAAGGCTTTCACCTCGACGACAGATGGTCAGAATTATAAGATAATTTTTGGGTTTTTAATGAATTAATTTAATAAAAATAAAGTTGTAGCTTTATTTTTATTAAAGTTGGTTGAATCCTCCATGTGGAAGTTAGAGGTGGGGACCACCGCACCTTAACCTCCCATGAGAGGTTATGGTGGTGGGGCCCACCCAAACCTAACCTCCTCTTCATGTTTAATATGGTGGGGACCACCCGAGGTAGAAAACTCTTGAGATCCCAATTTAATAGTGCCACCACCCCTCCACCTTAATGGAGCCAACACACAAACATTTATGGTGAACCTCCACATTAATTTTGTGCCAACATCTTGAATTAGTTAATTGGAGGTAACCTAATTAATTAACTCATTTGAATTTTTTGCCAACAACTAAATAATAAAGAACTAAATCTATTATTGTTTTGGTTGGCATTGCTCATTTGGTTGAACTTGGGAGAAGAGAGAAAAGCTCTCGTCAACGAAGAATGGAGAACGAAGAACGAAGAATGCCAACAATGATTCCCTTCGACCTTCTTCCTTGGAACCCCCTTCGACATGGGATGACTTCGACCGATCTTCCCTCCTCATCGTCATCAATGAACCAACGCACGAGCTTGGATTGAAAGTGGGTGGAAGATGTGACGAACGACGATAACACCATCTTCTTCCCCACGACTCCGTCAACGAACAAAGGTATGGGTTGTTTTATTTTATGTGTCATGTTCTTCTTTTCTTTCAAAACGAAGAATGAGGATATATTTCCTTTTGCGGGTGAGTTGTTGTTCATCGTTATCCTACCTAGATGAACTGATTTCTATCACCCTAAACACGGAGGGTGCGGGCCAAACTAACATGATCCGACACCCACCGTCGATCTCTTTTGTGATGTCCTTCGGTATGGTGATGAAACGATGAGTCGACGAAGGCGACGATGACAAAGGTTACACTACCCATGGCCTATGTGACCCACACCGCCCCCACGACATCCTGTACCATCACCAGCCAAACCGGCCTTGACCGAGCCCCCGCCAGCCGCACCGCTCACCGAGCCCAGCCGCTGCCACGCCGGCCCGAGCCACACCGTCCCGGCCTCCCGCCCGCTGCCGGCCTTCTGTGCACCCCGGCCAAACCCCACTAGCCCGCGCCGGCCTGAAATGCGTCGACCTGGCCTCCCGACCTCCCGGCCGCCCACCAGCCCGCCTCCCGTCCTGCCCGGCTGCCTCCTGGCATGACCGAATGTTTCCCGGCCACCCGCTGACCTACCTACTAGCCTACTTGGCCGCCACACGGCCTTCCCAGCTTCCTCCTGAGCCGCCTTCTGGATCCTGACTGTCCGGCCTCCCGAGCCACCACCTGGCTCTCGGCCTAACTAGCGCCCTGGTCGCGCTGGCCTCTTGAGCTGGCCCGCATCCCCCCTCGCAGCGTCTCAGCCAAAACGACCATAGAATAGCCCTCCAGGCTGAGCTGCACCGGTCCACACCCTCATGGTGCTCAGGGTTGAACCAGACCAGAGCCCGGTCCGAACCGCCCATGTGGCCGGCTAGGCGGGGCCCAGCAGGTCGGACCGAACCTAACAGGCTGGCCCGCCCAATGGGACGGGCCAGACCCAATAGGTCTGGTCGGGTTTAACTAGATAGGGTCGGCCCAGACAGGGTCGGGCCGGGTCAGTCCGACCAGTTTGGACCAGACCCGGGCCCACTACTAACCCTTTACTTTCCTTCGGCCATATCTTTGGCATCAGATGTCCGTTTGATGAACCCTTGGTGGCACTGTAAATCATAGAGCGTGAAGGTACCTTATAGTATACCCCACTACATTTTGGGGTATATTTGAGATATGGTCAGGTTGGATCATTCACGAATTTAACTGGGCCCTCGGAACTAAAAGGCTAATAACTCACAGACTGGGCATCCAATTCATGCACTGTCTATTGCGTTGAGACCCCTATGACATGGAAGTCCTTTGGGATAATTATTTGTGGGACTTCATGGCATTTGATGTATCGACACTTGGCTTGAGGAGAAGACCCTCCCGGAATCTTGCGTGCTTGTGCAGAAACCCTGTGGCTGGGTGCTTTCAGATTTCTGTTCCTCGATCCTGTGTGGGTTTGAAAGAATAGATTTTCCTAGAACCTATGTGGGTTCGACAGCTCTAAATACTATTCCTAGATCCTATGTGGGTTCGAGAGCTCTGACTACTATTCTTGGATCCTGTGTGGGCTCGACAATTCTGATTTCTGTTCCTGGATCCTGTGTGGGTTTGACAGAATAACTGTTCCTAGATCTTATGTGGGTTCAACAGTTCTGACTTCTGTTCCTGGATCCTATGTGGGTTAGATAGAATTGACAACTTAGTGGCTATATCTAAGCATATATAACACTCTCTACAAGATTTGTATACTTGTGTGAGTTATGTCTGTAACTTTTGTGTTTACCTCATGATTGAGACAGATTAATTGATAACTTAGGTATATGTATGGGATTATACCAAAGTGGGGTTATTTGTTGATTTCATACTTGGTGGTTTATTCTTGTAGGATTTTATGAGACCTTAAGGGTCTTGGGGTCCTTACGGAGTATTGTTATACTCTCCTCTGTATGGGCTATGCCTGCAACTCATTGTGTTGGATGCAGACGACGAACATCGTTGACTGAGGCTGAGTGTACCAGGACTGGCCGGTACCTGGAGGTGGACCACACGACGTGATAGTACCCAGAGGAGACAGAATAACATGGTGGTTCGTGGAGGCTATATGTACCTACCATTCAGGCAGGATTTCCCAGTGGACGATCCAGGAGCCATTTTCTCTTTTTCCAGTACTTGTACTTTCAATTTCCTTGTACTTTCAGTTTTCTTGTACTTTAGAGTTGGGATTGTATTTCTAGCCTCTTTACCTTTCAGTACACTTTTTTATACAGTTTTAATTAGTGTTTTGCTTCCAGCTTGTACTCTATTTTGTGCGTTCTCAGGTTATCAAGGAAATTCCTTCCCAGTTTTAGGGATTTACGCCTTTGGTGCTAGTCGCCAGCCCCTGGCCTTTGGAAGGTGGGCTTGGGGTAGTCACGACACGTGCCCCGAGGGATGTGTCGTGAAAAAAACTTATTTATATGAATCAAAAATATTGGTGGTGTTTTGAAAATACATGAGAGTGGGTTTGATTAATTATATATCAAGGATGGTTTAGTTAGATTAAATAATATAAGAATGATAAGATAATATCTTGAGGCTAAATGAAGGATTTGGAATAATTTCTTTCATCCAATAGAAAAATGAGAATGGAATGAGGAATAAAAAAAGTTAGGTCGCTTTAATCTTAATATAGGATACAATGGTTAAATGAAAAAAGAACACCAAGATCATATGAGAATATGCACATATGAAAAAGTTGATAAATTAAATGAGGTCATGGGAATATAATTAGTTTGGGACTTTTATATTATTAAATGGTTAAACTAATTTCATGGAATCCTATGGAAAAATGGAGAAAAAGGAGACATGAGTTTTTTATTTGTTAGTTTTTTTTTATAAATGAGAGTTATTATTTCATGCTGCACAATATTTATGAGAACACTCTAAAAAAACCAGTGGGGTCTAATTTTTTTATGAAGATCAATTCATTCTGGTAATTTAATTTATTAGAATATGAATATATTTCTTCAAAAACCATGGTTTCAGATGTTTAAGAAGAAAAAATCATTGTAAATTCCTAATATGAAATGAATAAATTGTTTCATTGGTGTTGATAAATTGATGTGTGAGGAGTTACTAGGATTGAATATCATTAGAGATTCGTGTGTGATGAATCCAAATAAATATAATATGAAGTTATTTGAAAATATTTTTTATAGTAATTAATTTTTGGAGTATTCTTGAAGGCTTATAGAAATTAAATGACCAATTTTTGAGAAGAATGACATCTATTTGATTGATACATAAAAATATTTTGTATAACATGATATCTAATTCAAAAAATAATTTTAGTGAGACACATGAATATATATGATAGGACTACAAATAACCTTCGCATCATAGGGTATATTGGTAGATGACATTACATCCCTATAAATACATTGTGATATAGAATGAATACCTTTGTGAGACATGCAATTTTATGTCCATTGAGATAGTAGGAATAAAGGGTAGATAAACAAAAAACCCATTATAGTCACATTTAATATAGTTGATAATCATTTTTCGGGTGAAAAACAAATTAAGTAATAAAGAATATGTTTCTAGGAAATCTTATAAAAATACTCTGTTCCACAGTATTTTTTTACATATGTCTACATAGTTGATTGTTTCTAGATAAAACATTAACATATTAATTTTCACTAAGGGTAAATGGAGGTTAAATTCAAATGGGATTTCAAGATATCTTTTACTTTTTTAAGAAAAATGTCCATCACATATTTATCCACCCAACACCCCATCTCCATTGGTTTCACCAATCCTCCCATGGATTTTACAATTTTAACAGAAAATTAAGAGATATGATCAAAATTTATTGATTTAAAATCAAATTTTAAAAAATAATTTTTACATATAAAGGTTCCAGATAAAAATAGAAAATAGATATTTAGATGAATAATTAGTATAAAAATAAAGTACTTAAATATCCCTTCAATATAACCATTTTTTTAGTAAGGACTATTTCTACATTACAGTCACTTTAATCTTTTAGTTATAATGTAATATATAAATTAAACATAGATAAGTCCACAACATCATAAACAAAATCATCACCTAAATGCATTTTTGAATTGAAAAATGATGTACCATTTATCATTTGATGGGTATGTAACATTAAATATTTTTTTTCACCTGAATCTCCATTATAATTATTTCCACTTTAAAATTAAATATTTAAAAATTGATGAGTTTAAATCTAAAATAATAATGTTCTTCACAACTTTTACTATTAACTAAGTTACACATAATCATTGCTTCTCAAAATTTACTTCAATAAAATTCCCATATATCCTTAAAAACTCCTAAATATGTTATGATGAAAAAATTAAGTTCTCATATTCTTCAATTTAATAATGTAGTTATTCATCGACAACCATTACTCAACTATTTTGAAAATAAACTTTTAACGTTGATGATTTTTGAAATATGAGTATCCATTAATATTAGAACTAGATTATTTGATCACATTATCCTATGGCCTTCATACTGACCATTTCATTATTTCTAAAATAGATGAATCAAAATTTAATTTCTCTTTAAACCATTGAAAAATGTGATCTTATTTCCATACATTAGCCACATTTCATTTTTTGGATATCATTCCTTTAATCTAGTAATATGTGATGATATATATGGTTGAACTTCACCTATGTTGTTCAAAATGTATAAATATACCTATATCACTTTATCACATGAAATTATGTTTATCTTTTATCTTTGGATCCCATTACCTTTATTATCAACTATTGAGTTTCTTGATTTTGGGATACTAATATACTCAACTTCATATAAACTATCCATAATAAACTCAATCACCTTTTCTAATATATATATTTTAATAATAAAGACCTTTGTTTGACGAGTATTTTTTATATATCCCTTTGAAATTTTCATATATTATTTAAACAAATATTTCAAATATAACAAATAGGCCCAAATTTTCTTATCTCTTGCACCAAATGATCCACAAGATATAATATTATATTAAAAAAAATTGTGAGAAATACATTTTGAATTAAAAAGTTTTATTATATCATTATTATCAAACACACCTATCAAATTTGGATAACAAGTATTTCTATAAATTTAATTGAAAATTAATATATACTGATGATATATTTTTTAACAGACATAAATAATATCCCACATGATGAAATAATGATAATTTATACATCAATGAATGATAGAAAAGATATTTCATACCAATTAACATCAAATACTTCAATGACTCCACATTTTTCACATTTTATGAATAGCCAATATGTTATTTAATACTATATAGAGATTTAAAAGAAATATTCTTAATATTTTATAATTTTTGAAAATCCATACGTAAATATGTTCTATATCCATTCATAGTTATATATAACACCAAATGTATTCCCAAGGTTATTATATCTAATATTACATGAATTCTTTTCTTTCTTTATTACTTGTATTTTTAAAAAGTTTGAATCAAATAGTAATATATTTTTTTATCAACATACATTACATCAAAGTTCTGTTTTACATCCATAAATCTCTAGTATGGTAACTCAAATAAGATAGACCTTTTCTTCTATGTATATTATTAGTAAAAAAACTAAATTTCTATCAAAATTTATCTTAAATATTTCTCACCAATTATTAATATTCTTTAGGAGAAAATTTTTGTGGGGAAAAATAATTCACCTATAAATAGTAAATTCCATTTTTAGTCTTTGATAAGGATGATAAATTTGAAAAAATTTCTAATTTTTGATATACACTATATTTCATGCATTCTCTAGATAATGATACAAAGAACAATATTTTAATATTTGATAATATTTATATCCCTTAACAATTTATTAATATATTTTTTCATATGTAAGAAAGTTTTTTATATTGAAAATTTCCATAGAATAAAAAATATACTATTTATTGTATGAAATAAAAAACAATAACACAAATCACCCATAAATTTTTTTAGAACATTGAAAAATAGTAAAATATATTCATCAATATAGTATCCAAGCTATTTTGGTCAAGAAAATATAATGATCATCATAATTTATTCTATCTTTATACATATTTTTGTAGAAACATTATAGATGACCAATATAATAGGAAACTAACTATATTGGCTACTAAGACTCTGATATTGAATGGTTATAAATTTGTACATTCCCATTCTAATATTTTTAACTTCATTTCCAATATTAATAAATGTTTTGTAAAATCTGATCCACTAGGTTGAATCAACATGGTGATGTAGTATTCCATCAGATATGAACTCATTTATTTTCCATCTTTCCCTAATTACATCATTTAAATTAAAAAATAGTTAATTAAAATGATGAATTATTAGTTTAAACCAAGAGTCATTATCTATAGGATTGGTTCCTATTCTTCAAAATGAATAATTATTGTATTTATCTTCCATTTTTTATGTTTATGTCCCAAATTTGAGATATTATCATAAAATTTCATATTAATCCTTATACAAAAAATAGTTGTTTGGGAAAGCATGCATATTTCTATTCCTCAATCCCATTGAGAATAATGTTTTTTGCCTCATAATTTGAATCTAGAATCTCTTTTCCTCCTAGAAGTAGTTTATTTAAAATTTCAAGCAATTCCGTAAAATTTTAACACTCCATAAATTTCATTATTTCAAGTTAACTAATCTCTATACTATTTATAATAATATAAATTTAGTGAAACCTAGGAATTGTTTTTTCTTATCACCTTTATATAATAATTCAACACATGTTATTTTTCTAATAGTATCAATAGCCGTATCATTAATTAACTAATCAGAAAAATTATTTTTCTCATACTAAATATCTTTGGAATCATTAGATATTGACTTGGTTTTTATTTCACTAATCAAGATCTATAAAAAATAACTATGATTAAAACCATATCAAATCATATGATATTTGATTTCATTATACCTTAAATTTCTCAAAATCAAACACTTAACAAAAGGAAATGAAATCACATATTTCTTTCTACGAGTTCATCAAGTGTATTCAAATAAATTCTCAATCACTTTCTGATATTAATTATTAATTATCCTTGAATTTATCTAATTCTTATGCATTAATTACCTAATGTCATAATATAATAATTTAATATATTATAACATATAAACATTTAAATATATATACATGAAAAATAAATTTAAAAATTACAATCACATAAATATATTGGAAAACATAAATTTGTAACATAAAATGTATATCTTAAAACAATTAAAAATTAAAACAATATATAACTAAAAACAATTATAGATAAAACTTTATATCATTATTATTTCTAGGGATTATCTATGTCTAATATTCAATTAACATGTTTTCATAGTATTTCCAACACCATATTATTATTATTACTTAAATTTTGGTTAAGATAAAATATTTTTAGTACTCCCAATTTATGTAAAAATAATAATTTAAAATAATTTATAAATAAATAAAATTAACCTCAAACATATAAAAAATTATTAACTTATAATTAAGGAATTTATAAATACAAAAAAATCACGATCAAAAACCAATTAAAATATAAATTTATAATTAAAAACTATTTTCGACTAATAATTATATAACCAAGATCAAATAAATAAATATTTTATAATAATTTATAATTTACTATCAAAAAAATACAATAACCACATTTAAATTAAAAATACTACAAAAATGAAAAATGAAATATTTTACAAAATAATATAGAGATTTAGGAAGATCTGAGACTTCGAGAACTAGATAACTGATAAATGAACATTATATTAAATCCAATGAAAGGTAAGTACAACTACGAAAATAAATCTAAAGACAAAAATGATGGAACTCAAATGAGAAAACCAAAACAAAAGTATGGTGGGTAGAAATTGAGTGAAAGAAATTGAACCCCAAAAAAGAACCCAGAAATCAAGGAGTCAAAACTATAACACATGTTTAGTGATATGAAATCAAGAGACTGTAAAAAAACCAGATGAATAAAATCATAGAATAAATATCCTAGTTAGAGTAAAAAATTAAAGGGTTTCCAAAATATTTCAAAAAATTATGTTTGAGGAGAAATAATTACTGAATATCATGTTTTTTGAAATTTTTAGAGATTAGTTATTTTAATATGGACATTCAAACATTAATTTTGATGTCAGTTATAAAATAACTATGACAAAAGTGAAACTAATTTTCCTTTTGACATATTTTGTTAAATAACCAATGAAAAAATATTTTGAAAATGGTTTTCAAATGAACAATTTCAAAATTCATATTCTCGTGTTGTTTTTTCCACTATTGAAAATTTATTTTTTAAATTGTATCATTGGTATAGTAGTATTGGTCATTTAATCACTATATTGTATTAATCAAATCCATAATGTTCATGTACATGGAATATATGTATTTTATATTTTTTTGTGTTCCATGATTACTTCATGGTTATTCAAATGATTATTCAAAAAGAACTATTAAAATTTATCTCAATTTTTATCAATATTCAATCAATAATGAAAAAATTATTTTATCAATTAATATATATTATCATTATATAATTAATAAAGAATTATAATTTCATAATTATTATGAAATATTATCATTATTTATTCTTTCTTTATCATTCGTTATGTAAATGTTATTGCGTCATTCGTGAGTGTGGTGAAACCATCCCAAACATGTATGTGTTATGATTAATAAATGATTATAACTACAATGATGTATAATTACAACATGACTTTTAAATAATAATAATGAGGTAAAATATTTGTTATTTAAGTTTAAAATAATATTCAAGAAGTGGGGAATAAAAAAGATAAAGTAAATTGATTAAGTAGAAGATTACACAAACCATGAAGAGTTCAGTATTATCATAAAGATATAATTTCCAATCATGTATTAGTTAATCTATCAAGTTACAAGAAGCTCCAAAATGAGAGAGTAAAATTTTAAGGATAATACTTGGGAATATATTGTACATAAAACCTAATAATTTGTGAAGTTTAGTGTGGGTATATGAGTGGTCCTTTTATAAGTGAAAATTTCGGACATTTATTCAAAACTATGAAATATGGGAATGTTAAACATGAAATCACATTAGAGATAGATGGTTTAGGTGAATAAATATTTTTTTTAATGGTAGTATAATAAAACCAAAAAAGGACTTTTATAATGATTAAACATTTGTGTAATTTTTCAAAATTCAATCTATCCCATTTTACCTCATTTTTCCATATTTTACCTCATTTTAATAAATTCCACAGTAATTAGTTTTTACAAAAAATATAACAAGCACCCTCATACCCAATATTGACATGGTGAATCAAAATTTTGAATAAATTTATTAAAATTATAATTCTATTTATTTTAAATTTTACTTTTAAAAAATTAAAATAGATAAGAAAATATTTTATAAAAGTTTTTTTAAAATTATTAAATGAATTATTTAAATTTCATACTAATTAGTAAGAATTTCATGATTTTATATTCACTTATTTTCATATAGAATAATAGAATTCATTAAAATAATCTGTTAAATTTTATAGATATATTTAAAGTTAATGGAAAAGAGAATAAAGTATACATTTATAATTAAAACTATTTTTTACATGAGTGATTATATTTTTATTTTATAATATTTCTTAATTTTTTTATGATTGATAATAAATTAATTATGTATATATATAATTTAAATTATCAAATATATTATATATCTTTAAATTTTTTGTATATTCATTTCATTAGAAATATGTCCCACAAAAAAATTTATAATTACTATATTACAATGATTATATTTTATTATTTATTTGGGTACTATATTAAATAAATTTTTAATATATATATATACATATATTTGAAATAATTCACAATTCACATAAAACCCTTCAACTTTGTGATTTATGAAATCTTTTACTTTCAAAATATTTGATAGTTATCAAATGATCTAAAATATTTCTTTCATTTTCCATTGTTACATTTATATATAATAATTTTCATTTTATATGACTGTGAGTTCATTTTATTCCTAACAACATTCTTGTATACTTAAAAAATCATCATAGTCATAAATATTTTTCTATAAAATTCAATTTTGTAGATTTATTATTTTATACATGATTAAATATTATTAGTGTAGACCATTTACATTTACTTTCCTTTATGAAAAATGAAATCTGTTCTATCTTATCGTATTAAATAACTTATGTATATAATTATATTAAAATTAATTTCATTATATCAATATTAAAAGTAAATTTAAATTATTCTTAAGAAAAATTAATTCTAAATGAATATATAATCCATGAATATGTTTTTTATAGGATACATTAAAATAATGGAGATATGGAACAATTTCCTATGAGTTCTTTATTTGGTTTATCCTAAGTAAATGTATTATGAAAGAAGTTAAAAATATGAGAAAATAGATATTATAAAGTAAAATATGTTATCAATTTTTTTATGGGGAATATAATATGATTATCAATGTAAAATAGATAATGATAATAAGAGAGTATAATCCAAAACAATAAAAGAGATAATGAAAATGTGTCTACTCACCTCAAATTTTTTACTCTCTTTTAATGTCCTTTATCATCCTAAATTATATATAGTAATTTCATATTCCAAAATCTATTAGTGATTATTTCATTTAATATTATAGAGTTTTATAATTTATTTGAACTCTAATTTCAGGTTTTCTGTTACATGATATATAGGATGTGATTTTATAGGATAAAAAGGATAAGATGAATTTCAGCTTAAATTTTAGTTGTAAGAAAGATCATGTAATGAAACTTGGATGTTCTGAAATTATTTTTTATCTTAAGAAGTTATTATTAGAATCATAGTATATGGGTTAATTATAGTAGTTATGTGCTGGGAGTTTTTCTATTTTTTATTTAATTATAGATAAGTATGTAGTATTACATCATAAATGTTGGTCTATTTGTTTTAATTTCATATATTTATGGTTGATGTGTTGTGATGGGAATTATTATACCATGTTATTATCATGGGAATTTTAATTTTAAGAGTAAATAATTTAAAAAATTAAAATGGGTATGTGAGAATTATGACATGGATATCATATATTCAGACCTTATAGTATAAATAACAAGATTATTATATAATGTACCTTATTCTAATTGATATATAATGGGTATTAACTATAATATTTGTGGTAGTAAGGAGAAATTTTATGATATGGTTTTCAGAGGAACCTTTGACAAGGCCCCATTACAGTAAAACTCTGTTCGTGAAACGATAATTATTGAGATAAATTTGTTATTATAAATTTGTGTGTTTTAAATATTTTAATCCATTTTATTCTATATCATATTAAACATTGGAATAACTGAGAATTCATTTTTTATTTTATTTTAAAATCAATTTTAGGAAAAAAGTGGAAACTTTAAATGTTAGAGAATAAGAACATCATACACTATGACAAATAAAAAAATAATTGAAGGTGACTTTGAGTTTATTAGGAACATTCCCCCTATATAGTCTCAAATGAAGTGTGGTGACCTTCATATCTCGATCATTCTTGATCAGATGTTCAAAAATGATAGGCCATTTATCCCAAGATTAAATACACTCCTCCAACTTTAACTTAATATTATTGAAGCCGCATGTAAAAGTATAATCTTTCTTATTGATCCACACAGAATTATCCTTCTTAGTATCTACATGATTCATCATCTTAGTAATCCTATTATGATGCTCCTATTAGGAATTTATCTTGAAATCCTCCTCCAGCATTTATTCCTCAGAATTAATAATAATCTCCATGGTTTTTAAATATTTTTTCCTTCTTACTATTGCTTCTACCTAAGATGATATAATTTTATTTTTCACCATGGATAACCACATCCAAATATTTAAGGGTTTCTAGTTGACCTAATATTAATAGTTCTTGGAGTATTAGAATAGTTACTTTAGGTTTGAGATTTATTATCCTTAAAAAATATGAATCTCTCCCCATAAATAACATACTGTTTTCCTTTATCGAATAAATATTTTATTCCTTCTGTGTCATTATTCTTAGATGATTAAAAATTATCTGACACATAGGAATGGGGAAAATCCAATTTACCCTGAGCCTAATATATAGGTTGGTAATTCACATAAGTTTTTACCACTTAGATAGGAGCCAATACAATTACCTTATCAAATAGGTTTTCATATCTAGTATCTTCTCCAGAATCATAAAGACTAGCATATTGAATCAAAGAATCAACTTTGCCTTCCTAAGATCTATAAGACCTAATATCCACTGAATGCTCACCATAAGGAGTAGTCTGATCCTCATTTTTCCCTGTAGTTATGGGTTCTACTAAATCCACATTCCCTCTAATATGTTTAACACAACATAAATCATCATTAGCTTTCAATATCCATGAAATATTAGGAGGTTCACATATTGAATATTGGAAACTTTAGTTATTTTCTAATTAACATAAAATTCTCTATATAATATGTTTTGTTTCCTCCCATTTCTATAGATAAAGTTAATATTATTGAGATAATTATTCCATATTTATTCATATTTTCTTTTATATTATATTTTATTCATTCCCTACAAGAAATGTTGAGGTTATTGGTATTTATATATTTATTCTTTGGTGGGAAATCCTTGATTGATTTTTTGGTGTTTGATCTATGTTTCATTTTCTTTTTTTAACACTATATTGTTTGGGATTCATTGTAAGTGCATGATAAAAATTATCTATATTTATTTAAAATGTTGATGAGGAATTATTGGGAATTGTTTTCTTTAGGTAAGTTGACTTAATTTTATGAAAAAAGAAAATTAATCAGACCAAATTAAATAATTAATAGATATTAAATTTGATTTACATATTTTTATTGTTGAGAATATATTTTGGATTAACTATTTTACCTTTTAGGATATTATGATTTAATGTTTTTATTATTTATATGCGAGAACATGGTTATGTTGGAAAAGTAATTAACTATTGGTAATCAATTAATGTAGGGGTAATTTTTCATTTTTTATTCAATTTGGTTCTTCAAGTATAAACTAATTATTTTATAAAGGATATAGGTAATTGGATTGTTTCATAATTTTTATGGTGGATGTTTTCATATCATTATGAAATTGACATTTATTGTTATAAAATATTATGTAGAGATAATGTGAGGGTGTTATAGTAGTTGAAGGGATTTTGGTGTGGTTGATGTTGTAATAGTTATGTAAGGTAAATTTTTTAATGTGGTAGTTTCCCCAGGATTTGGGATTATATTTAAAATAAAATATTGAATTTTTTTAAGTTGAATTTGAGTAGGATGTGAAAAATATATATTTTTTGTGTTTAATAATTAAATTTGGCTGAAATAAAATATATAGATCATGAAGCATAATGTTCATAGATGAAAAGTGAATGTGAATTAGTATTGATAGTAAATTTATGTGGTTAATGGATATTGTTTTAATGTTAATTGTTAAATATGGAAAGGTGATAATGTATTATGCTATGGGACTAAAATTTTATTATTATGGTAGTGTTGTTTTATTATTTTAGTTTAATTGTTTTATTTTTTATATTAAGGTCGAAACAAATATTGTTCTTTTTATATGATGGTGTGAGGATGGGATATAGATATATAGGTGTCCTTAAAGGTAAATAACCATATAATCGTGTTTTATAATTATATATATATATATATATATATATCCATTTTTTATTTTATAATTTCATATTTAGCACCCCCAAAGTCACATAAAAAAACTGACACCTCTACGGGGTCTGATGTTTCTATTTTTCCCCAACATTGTTGATATTAGTGACACAGATTGAAAACAACACCCCCTCTCTTTCCCTATATTCCATATAACCTGGTTGGGGAGTTATATAAATACGATGTGAATATGTGTTCATGAATTGGAGATAGTGTACTATGTGGTTGTGGTGATGAATATGTGGTGATGGTAATGTGGTTATGCAGATATGGTGATGTGGTAAAGAAGATTTGGTGATTTAGTTATGTGTATGTGGCTATGGTTAATTGATTATGCTAATTTTTTATAATTATGTGGTATAATGATATAGAAATAATTATAGTCCCAGGTGTATGTCATTGGGATATGAATGTGAAATGATCAATAGGATAGTGAGTCAGGGTTAAATTCATTTTGTATATTTTTTTGATTAATTAATGATTATATGGTATTTTTATATAGTGAGTAATACATGGTTTTATGGGTATTATATTTGACCTAAGTTATCAAAAGTTCCAATGTGACTTTTTTATTAATTGTTTGGTACTATTCTTCCATATTTTTATGATATAGTTTTAGGATGAGCATACTGATTATAATTTATTGATCACATATATATCATTATATCAATTTTAAATAATTGGAGGATTGATTTTGTGATTAGGATATATTGTATATTCTTGTTTCATTGTATCAGGTTTCATTTTGTGTTTCTTCTTTAGGATATATTTTATTTTCATGTTTCCATTTGTTTTTCAATTACAATATATACATAATGATTTTATTCATTTTATAATGATGTTTGTGATTGGTTGTTTTTTCTTATAAACCTTGTATTAATTAAGTAAATGCCTCTTATATTTCATGATTATACCCTCAATGTTAGTTTCTATCCTCAAACTCGTTTTTGGTTATCATCAAGGGTCATTGATGTCTTTACTACCATCCAAACCGAGATTTTAGTAAAGGTGGGACATGTTTGACTTTTTCAATGATTTGGTTTAATTTTATGGAAGAGTTTAGTGTTAGTAACTAGTGAGGATTGTTTTTTTAGTAGGGAAATATTCTCTTTTAACCTTATGAAGTGATAAAGGAAATATATATTGGATAAAATGAATACAATTCCATAATGATCATATCAAAGGACATTCAGGATACAAAATATTATAATGTGTGACAATATTTATTATATGTTAAATATATAGGAATTGTACATTCAATACTCTAGTTTACTTTTAATTGGGGATATTATAGGGAAAATAAAAAAATAATTTAATGATATTTGAATGAATTTTATATCTTGAGAATTGGGTGTTTTATTTTATAATTATAGTGATTTATAGTGTAAAGTGTCCTTCTATAGTTATGTTTGGTGTAGTGATTTAGAGAAATCTAGAAGATCATATACGGTTTGACCTATATGTGTATGATTTAAGGAGGAAGGTTTTTCTAGAGATTCCGTGAAATATTTTTCCCACGTATGAGGGGATTATCTCCGAACCAGAGAAAAAGTGGGTTTTGATTTTATTTATGAATTATTTTAGTCCAATTCATGAAAGTAAAATTAAACATATTTCAATGTTCATTATTCTACCAAAAATATGTATCTAATTAGTGATGGATTAAGTATTTTGGTGAGGGTGAGGAGTCTGGGGTAATGTAGGCAGTGTTTCAAATATATCTCTAGGTTGATTTTTGATCATAAATGAAAATGAAGAATGGAAGTTGGTGTTTCTAAGCCTCCACCAAGGTATATATAGAATGTGTGGGTATAAATTATTGTTTATGAACCATGTTTATTATTATCATAATATTCTTGAAAATTATGATGTGAGGGTGTGTACTTTTGAAGAGGTTTTATTCGTAGAAATCCACCAACAATTTATACGATTCATGTTTAATCCATATCATTGGGTGTTGTGAAAGGTAGATTTGATGAAGGAGTCTTTATTGTATATAATTTATTCCAAGTAATTAATTCATATAAACACCACCATGATGATATTCATGGATATTAATTATTTTTTCTAGGTAGATAAGGTTTCAAATAGTGACGAGTCTATTTAAATATTAATTTTAACATTTGTATGTAACATTTAGTTTGAAGGATTCAATTATGGCATATGGTTTTTTTAATATTAGTATAGGATAAAGATATCATAAGATATAATATACAATAGGTATTATTGTTCATCATAGTTCAGGTTTCTTGTTTCTAATATATACTCATCAGTAATTTCTCTTTATGCCATTTCACCTTTAAGAAGGTTATTTGGATTTTTAGTTATAAAGATATAATGGAGCTAGTAGAGGAAAACATCTGGATATTACATTCCCTTAGGATCTAATTGATAATCATATATAAGTTGTTAGAAATCATTAAGGGATGGGAAATAGATGAGTTTTGTGTAGTCAGTTTCATGTGATGGATTTTCTATCATAAGGTCGATTAGATATAGTTTCATGTACTGTCTAAATATATTCTAGTTTTATTTAGTCCTTTTATTTATATTTTAGCTTCACACTCTATCATTTTTTCTACCATAATATTATATTTTAAACATAATGTGTATAAACTTCCAATTCCCTTGGTGTTAACAACACTTGTTAGTTGTTATCCTTGTTTTTAGGGAGATTGTGAATAAAAGATGATTATAGTGTAGTATAAGTTAATACAAGAGTTTTTATTTATATAGATATAGAATTATTATGTCTCCAATGACATGTTTTGGTTTTACTCTATGTGGACTATTTTTTATTACTATTGTAGAAGATTAATTTTATATAACATAAATGTGGCATGTCTAATTTTTTAGTGATATAGCCTATAAGATCTATCACATATTACCTTTACCACATTCATGATTGTTAGTGTGATTGATTTTGAGCTTTGTGGAAGTATATTAAAATATTTTTCAAGATTCACAGATTAGTTTACTTAAATTATTATCATTGTTTTAGAAGAAATATTCCCTTGACGTGACATTGAGTTTTGAATAGAGTAATAAAATAGGGTCTATTTGATTTTTTGTAACTATAAAAGGTGGTTCCATTTTAGATATGGGTGTTGAATATTCTAATTTATGACCTATCATATAAGGGTTTCACCTAGAATAATCTATCACATAGCTATTCTCTATTATAATTTTTATTAAGGTGATTTTTAGTTTACAGTTTTTCATTGATCATTAATAGTTTAACTATGTGAAAGTGAATAATTTCACTAACCAATTAAGAATTAATGATTAATTTTAATAGTTTAATTAAATTAATTGGTTTTGAAATATTAAAATTTGATTTCGTATCATCATATGAGTTTAGAGGGATAAGATATACCATATAATATATTCAGTTTACGTTTTGGGAACATTGAGTTCATGGAATTTACTTTTGTATTTCTGAACACTCCATCCATATTCATGTGTTTGATGAATTAAATGATATGTGTGTCCTTAAATCGGTTTTTTGGTGTGTCCCATTATCAAACTATTAGTGTATTAATGATCTATGGATAACCATTTAGAGTATTTGACAATTTTTTATTGACCATTTGATGAAGCCATTTTTTATGGGATGTTTTCCAAGTCTATGTTCTAGATACATTAAATATATTTCCTTGAATGTGGAACGTCTTAGTTGGTTGTGGATATTAATCCATTAATAATTGATGTAGTTATTTATTCAGTGGGGATTCCCCAAATAGGTTTATTTATGTGCGAGTAATTAACGATTTATAAAAGGCATAAAAATCAATTACCACATAATGTTTATAGTTGAGAAGGAATAATATATTATCAATCAAATAAAATTATTTAAAATCAGTTTCAAGGTAGCTTAATAAATATAATATTCAATCTATTATATAAGGTCACATCAATATAAAATATAAAAAAGAATGTATTTATACAATGAAATATTGAATAATTAATAATATAAACACAATGAATTAAATATGTATAATAAGAAATATATAATGAAAAGAAATTACAAAATACAGAATATAATTAATGAAATAGGGTTTTGAAAAAAAATTGAGAAACTGATAAAATTTTATTGAGGTTAGATTTTCAAATTCATGTGCATAAAACCATTTTTCATTTGTCCTAAATCAGAATAATGATTAAACTATGGTATGGAAGTATAATATTTGACATGGAACAATATTTATCAAAATATGTGAATTAAAAACTCTTACACCTATGATTCATTAATTAGGGATATGAAAAAACATATTCTTACCCTAGTACTTTCTCGATCATTATAGATTGGAATGAAATAGTTAAAATAAAAATGTGTAGTTCATTTACATAAAAACATCTCAAAATTGAGAAATGTGTTTAAAACTTCAAAAATTATAAAAACAATAAAAAAAACAAACTAAATCATATAGGTCATTATTTGATGATCATATATTCGTTAACACATTCCACCTCAAGTCTCAGTGTCTATTTATATTCTTTGAGGTAAAATATTTTATAAATTTTCAGGATTTATGGTATCACACTAAAAACATTAGATATGATTTTTAAAATTATGTCCCAACACACGTGATTATTATTTTTTAAATATCTAATATGAAACTAGGTATGAAGTTATGAAATCACAAATATGTAGTTTTGAAGGGTATTTTGAAGGAAAAAAATTTAAAAATTTAAAATAAACATGAGAAAATATTATTTTAATATTATTTTATCAAAACTAGGATATGATATATTTTATTTTTAAGGTTTCTCAAAAAATTACACCATTATTATTATCAAATATCATAGTAACATAATTTTATTAATGAATAATAAAAACCAATAACATAAAGATAATATCAAAGTCTTTTAAAATATATACCTATGAGAATATACTTACAAAAATATTTCTACTAATGAAATTTTCCCACTTTAACAAAATGAAGATCTTAATGTAATATTTTTTATCCTCACTATGATATTAAAAGAGGTAAAATAGTGTTATGTATAATAAATGATATATAACGATAAATTATTGAATAATATTCAAAATAATTAATTTGTTATTTAAAAAATGAATAAATTATAATATTAAGGGATTATTCTATTACATTGATACCTCAATTCATTATTTAATCTCTTTATTTTTATTTTCATAGTTATCATATTTCTTATTAACTGACAAATTATTATCCTAATTATCCTTAAAAATCATCTATAATTAATTATGTTTGAATTATACTAATTAATTTAGAATTATTATTCTTCTATAAAAAATGTTTTCTTTTTCAAAACCTAGAGTTTTTAAACACATAAATCATTGGAACTAAAAATATCTTCCTAAAATTTAAATTTATAATCAAGATATTTTTGAGATTCATGAGTTTTCATTTTTTTGAGAAATCATGATAAATATATAAGTATTGATTCAAAAAGTAGTATAATATATCTTGGAAAATATTCTAATTGTTTCTTTCTATAATAAAATATCATTCTCTTTATATTTATTCCAAATAGTGACTTTTATTTTGAATTTTTTTTGGTGTGATATGTTCCTAAAATGAAGGACTTTATAAGGATATATTCTCTAGATAATAATATAATTTTTAATATAAATTATTATATAATTTATATTTTTTATTATATCTTTATAGATTAACTCCTTTCTTATTTCTTGTTCTTATCTAATCAATGTAACTATATTATTTATATAATGAACTAATTAATCACAGTTCTTTTGAGATTATTATGGAATATGATTTTTCATTGTTTGAAAATATTATTGGAAATGAAATTCAATAGATAACTTTTTTTTAAAATTATTTTGTAAATTTTCATATAGAATCATCTTTGGTATTATCTAACCAACATGTCAAAGAACTTTTATAATATGATGGTGGTGGTGGTGGTTTTCTAAGAGACTATAGAATATGAGCTTCGTCATATTTAATAGGATTGGAAGTAGAGTTTAATTTTTTTAGATGATTCACCTTTAATAAAATTTTATTGGGGTTGAGAATATTGATAATAATAATATTACTACAAATTTACCTCATGTATTGTTCCATTTTGTTTTCTTTTATATATTTGAAACATAAAAAATTTCTTCTAAGGTACTACCTCTTATTAAATTTTTGTTTCTCAAGATGTGGCTAGAGGCTAGATTACACAATTATTATAAAGATTTATATATTCCATTTTTTATGAATATTACTATGTCTTAACTTCATTTATCATTTTCCTAGAAATAATTTTGGTTTTCTTGAATTCAATATTATTACTTTCTCACATTTTTTTCTTCTTTTTTAACTCAATTTACATGTTCTCTTACTCTTCTTATTTCACCTACATTCAATAAAATATTTTTTTATAAAAAATTTAATGAGTTTATATGGAAATTAATTTTCACGTTTTCATCATCTATATTTTTATTTTTAGAAAAAAATTAAAATAATTTTATAATAATTTCTTAATAACATACCTATTACAATTATATGGTTTCTTTATCCATGGCCTTAGTTCTAAAATATTTTTTCTATTAATTTTATATATTTATTTATTTTCCTTAATATCCTTCATTTAGTAGTATTTTTTAATTAAATATGGAACACCCATTTCTACATCATCTGAGTGAGTAATGTTTACCTCCATTGGTTTCATAAGGAATGGAGATGTTCTCTATTTAACATCCCACTAATTTTTTTTAGCCTTCATTACATGAATCAATGATTCATTCATTATTCATAACATTGAAATGTTTCATTTAATGAATGTTTTTTAGTAAATCCATTTAAATTATCCATTTATTTAATTCACAAGTCAATTCATCTCTCATCTATCAATATATTAATTTATTTTTTAGAAAAATATGATTATATAAATGAACACTTACCTTTATTAAAATAGATAAGTATAAATGAATTTATTCCCATATGAACTATATTATATGGAAATTTAATAATAAATAATGAAATTCAGGAATTTATATATATTTTACTTCAACGGTATCCTTGTGTTCTTTCCTCGGAAGAATAAAATTTTGGATCTATTGAAAAACATTCATTTATATACTACATAATTTCTATTTTTTGGTTTGTACTGAGACATGAAATGAAAAATTATCAACTCAAATTTTTTTAAAATTATATAATCTTTTATAAGTTTTTATTATACTAATATTGGTTTTAATTCTAATAGATGTCCTACCATATTCATAATTTTATTTAGATTCATTATAAACTCATAATTCTCTACATCAAACAAATCATATTTTTATCCTTGAATGGTTTCATTAGAAAATAATGTATGAAATTTATAAATTAAATTATAATGAAATAAATAATATATCATACATATTTTGGTGTTAATTTCACACCTCAAAAAATAGATTATATATTTTAGGAGAAACTCATGCTTATTAAACTAACCAGTATCTGTCAACCCTATATAAATTATCTCTCTAGAATCCATATAGCTCTAGTTGTTAGGACTGCTCATTTTTATGGAATATTTAACTTGGTAAATAGATTTATTATAGTTCTTATTATAATTCTAGAAGAAGTTATATTATGTAAACTTAACATGGAAAGGCATAGAGGTGTTTTAGAAGGTGTTTGTAACAAAATCATTTAGTATGCTTCAGGTTTCATCTACCCTAAATAGAGTAAAACTTGATCAATATGGAATGTTGGTATAAAATATTATGAATTGTGAGATTTTATTATAGTTCAATAATATGAATAATAAATTTCAATATAATCAATGATCCAAAATTTCAAGGAATTTTGGTTACCTCTAACTTTTCAAATTAAACAAAATAAAAAAACCAACTTTTATAAAACCAATTTTTTTTAAAAATATTTCATGCTAGTAAGAGTTAGAGTTCCTTTCAAAATAAAGATTCTAATATATACTATTTTAGAAATTTTTATTTTAATATAAACATTGAAAATTGGGGATCTAAATTTTTTATTTGATATAATAAATCCATTTATTAATATTTAATTCTTATGAAATATTATATTCTACATGGGCATATAAAATATGTATATAACAAAGATCATATATTTATCAAGATATGTTTTAAATTTTGATTTGTATAGAAAAATAAATAAGATGAGGATCCTATATAAATGATCATATCAATATTTTATTAAATATATTCAAAGAATATAGAATGTGATTGTTCAATAAAAACAATAAGATGACTATTTATAGTTTTGATGAATTTTTGAGATATGACTTATTCTAAGTGAATGATCTCAAAAATAATTTTTTATTACACCGAGGTGTTTATATTATGAGTTTTTTTTATAATTTAAAATTAAGCTTATATAATCACACATGATCAGATATTTCACTATAAAAGGGAAGGTTATACCAAATGTTTCCTCTTACATTACTATTACACTAAATATTTTTCCAAGAAGTTTTATGGTTTGGATATAATTTTTATAGCCATTATAAAACCTCTAATGTAACAAATGGTCTCTATAAGAACCCCAATTGTCTATCAGACATGTGTTTTCCCCTCCTTAAGACCCACCAACATGACAAAATAATTTATCAGACTAATGAATATCCCCAAATTCAAGTGTGTTCTCATTATACTATGCTTTTTCCTCACTTTCACAAACCCCATGTAACTTCCTAGGAGTTCACCCATACATATTATTTCTCCATGACCGACCTATTTATCTATGAAGTTCTAATTAAATGGGCTCCTGAAAAAATTGTTTACCTTTCTGACATGGCTAGTAACATTTATCCTTTTATCCATATAAATTTATGGGGTGGTCCATTCACCACCAGGATAACAACATCCCCATTATGGACCCTATATCTCAAGCCAAGTAGTTCCACCCCACTAATGAATGATTTCCTTCTCTCATACCAATGTAACAACTAGGTCTCTCAAGTACCCTAGTTTCCATGTAGAAAAGTGTTTTCCCCTACCTATGGACCAACCACATGCTTAAATGGGTCATAATACTAATAATTATCCTCAAAGTTCAAAACATTCTCTTTTTGGTGTGGTTTTTCCTCACTTAACCACACCACAAGAAACTTCCTAGGAGGTCACTCATATAGATGAATACTCCAGACCAAACCTATTTAAATATGGATCTATCATCAGGTAAACTATTAAAAAGAAATTTATACCTTGTTTACATGAGTAGTAACATTTAGTCTTTTAACCTGTTAATTGTTTTGTGTGATACAATATAAAATCACAAATCAATTTGTAAATTAGTCAGTCATCTATAAACTAAAAATATATTAGTACCTTGCAAATGTAACATAAATTTCCTTAACATAAAGACATATTCCAACACTAAGATTCACTTATACATCTATCACATACTATTATTAATCTCTAAAGTTATCTAAGAACATATTTGAGAGCAATTATGATACCCATACCCACACTTTCAGATCCAATGTGAATAAATACATACAATACCAACCAGAATTAAAATTAGATAAATATAACCAAACATAACTATCCAAAATTAAAATATCTACAAACAATATTGTATGACTAACACACTAAATGAATTGTTAGTTTATTGTCTTAGAGAGTTATGAAAAAACATAAACTCATAAGACTCGTATCCATCCAATATAATTTTAATTTTTATCTTCTACCAAGAATTTATTATTTAAAAATATATCTTCGATATCTCCAATAAAATTCTATACGTATATAACCCTTATAAAAATTTTATACACAATACACTTCTTTATAATCCTTTGGAAATTCAAACATAATAAGGGTGAGCTAAGAAACCTTATAAGAAGTAATGTATATTAAAATATATCATATCCTAATTATTTAATAAATAAATATGATATGAATTAATAAGAATACAATAATGATATATAATTGATCACTTGAGATTGTAAAAATTCCATGGAAGATATAATAAAATCATTAATCATATGGACAAAAATAATTGAAATCCTATTAGTGAGAAAGCCGGTGGACTATATCATCAAAGGAAAATCATAAGTGAAACATAATATCTTTGGAGGTTGTTGATATAGATGAAAACCACCATCAAACCAAGTACACATGAAATGGTATCACATTAAAAGATATCAAGAATTTTATTATTTCATACCTTGAATTTTGTAAAATACCAAGCCGGGTCAACCAAGCTATACACCTGAGCCGAATATCACATGGTGAGGTAAAGGAAGAAAATAGAATGAAGTCTTGTATGGATAATTCAAGACCAACAAGTCTCTATGTTACCAATAGTCACCTCCAAACCAAATCAGATATAAGGAAAAGAACAAAGGTGAAATTGACATGACACAAGATGCCCTTACCTTTACCTGTATCCTACAATAAAACATATAAAACTCCCAAAGGCATGCGTAGTGTGTGGTCACAAATCCTAGTAGGATACCACCACAAACACTATAAAATTTCTAATAACAATAACATGAAAATTCTATCTTTTAAAATAAAAACATTTTTAAAAATCATTTTCATAAAACCAATTTATTTTTAAAAATTTTCCCTTTGGTATTTCATAAAATAATTTCACATTATCAAACCATAAATATGAAAAAGTATAAGTTATATAAAAAGTAATCATATCAATCTAACAAGAAGCAAGATAGTAAACATATATCAATGAAATAACCTATCATGTGAGGTTATATTATACAAACTCATATAACAACCTTTGAGAAAAGATACATGATAAAAATAATCATGTGATAAATAACCATAAATTAAAAACACCTCAAATTGGGCCCTATATTAAATGACAACACATACCTGGAACTCTAGATACAAAACAATAATACTTTTGGATCCAACAAATATTGTGTCCCACCACAATCCATCATTATCCAAAAGGCTACCTCATGGATGTTCCACACACACTAAATCTACCCGTGTCATTTTCCTAATGCACACAAGGTTACCACTATGCCAATTTTAAAAATACATTCAATACCCTGCTCAAAATATTATAAAACATTTTTTATTCCAATAGAATCTACTTCGGTGTTTGAAAATCCATTTCAAAATCAATCAAATCAATTTTCAAAGTAAAAACAATTTTTGAATTCATTTTCCTTTCCAAAAAAAACTTTTATAACAACATATCACTTAATTTTAATGAACAAACCAAATAGATTTACCATTAACAATAATAAATTTAATTAATTAACCCATTGTATAGAAACACATACCTCAAAATAGTATAAACCTAATTGCCTTTGAAAATGGGGTCTGTAAATTGAGAGGTCAGACATTGGAAGACAGGAAATGAAAAAAAACTATAAAGGATCGATAGAAAACACTATGTAATAATTAGTATAACCCCTATCCATAGAAAACATGATACCCATGAACAACAAGAATAAGAACTAGAGGGAACACTTTCCCAGAGAAACACACTTCCATTATGACAATGATCAATCGCTAAACTAAATTACCCGGAATGGTCCGATGTCTCTAAAATCACCCCTAAGAGATTCTAGGTCAAGATGAAGATGGGATTAAAATTAATTAAATGAGAAACTTTTCAGGTATTAATTTAAATTCCCAACTCATGATGATTACATGGAATGTAATACCATTACATTTCATGTATTCTATGATACTCAAGTACATCGAAAAACTTGTCACCATTTTTGTTAAATCCTATTTTTTTTATAATACATGATATGAACCTAGTACAAGGCCTGTAAACCCTTCACACCCTAAAATTGTTTTTTGGAATCCACCTAGAGAAAATTACATGACGTTTAATACC
This sequence comes from Viscum album, assembly GCA_963277665.1. Lineage (NCBI taxonomy): Eukaryota > Viridiplantae > Streptophyta > Magnoliopsida > Santalales > Viscaceae > Viscum > Viscum album. The sequence continues at coordinate 1,938,308,588 of OY728159.1, forward strand.
TTTATACGACATGCACTTTCCTAGAATACTATAAAAAAATTTGGTTTAGGTATAAAAACTTAAAGAACCCACTCTGAGAATCCTCCAAACTTGGGTAGAACCTCATTAATATTTTGAAATGTTAAAAAATAGAATCCATTATTTCAAATAAACATAAATCATTGAACATTAGTTCATTTACCCCATCAAAGTCTCTTTATCTATAATAATCCCACAAATTCACCCATACATGGGTGATAAACATGGAATAAATAAGATATTTACTAAAAGAATAACGAAGTGTTACAATCTCCCTACCATGAATGATTTATACCCTTAGAAATACATCAGATTCTAGGACTCCCAAAAAGTGAAGGCCACTTCTATCTTATCTACAATTTCCTTTCCCATTTTTCAAAGCTATCATGTCTCCAATGTTATAGTACCTAGAATAGATGAACAATGTTACAGTGAAATACCTTATATTTGTGATCTATAATCAAAACTGTTTTCTCCACCAATGTGGTTTAGGTGTCAAGATCAACATCCTCTCATCCAATAAAATTGGAAGGATATTATATATTCTTATTTACCTAGGAAATAAGAAAAAATTTAGGCATATAAGTTAAACCACATGGAAAGTCCAATAGATTGGACACCTTTCCCATTTATCCAACAATCTCAAAGGGGACCACAACCCTTAGTGCTAACTTACCCTGCTAACCTAACTGATGATATCCCAAGCATGTCGAAACTCTCAAAAAAACATGATCACCAACTTCATACTCTGTCATTAGATAATTATGGTCCAAATAAGATTTTAAATGACTCTATTCCATGATCAATATCCTCTATATCAAAAACACAATCCTTGTCTTCTCTTGAATAAGGCTGTAATGCCCCGACCCCATAATGGAAACCATAAATGTATGCCATAAATGAAAAATACAGAAGCTTAAGTAAAACATAACCATATTATATATCATATATAAATATAGTGACATCTTAATGGACACCTTGGAAGGTGTTATATGAGTGTTGAACAATTATCGTTTCGTGAGGCAGAAATTCGCTATCCACAGAAACAATATGTTCTTTAACCATTAGATGTAGGTGTGTGTAAGTGTAGCTCGAATCATTATTATAAAAACATTCTATTATATTGAGGATACTGGTGTTGTTACAAAATAAATGAATAAAAATATTTTATGGGGTTCGAGAAGCAAAATAAAAAATAAGAACACAAGACAAAACACTACCTTTAAAATGGGTAACTCTTTTTGATTTGAGCTCAAAGGCTTCCTTGGGAAGAATTCTGCCCAAAGTGAGGCTTCTAGGAGTAATAATGGGATGTGGAGAGACAAAATGGGTAGGGTTTGGCCGAGTCAAAGGCTTGAGAGGTGTGGGTATGGTGGTAGAGGTGGGGCCTTTTATAAGAGGAGAGGAGGGGCACTCTTGGAAAGTCATGAAATGTTACTTTATTATATAATATGTTTCGGATTTTAAAGGTCCCACACTTATATATTTCTAGGATAAGGTGATAAGGGTTTGAAATATACTCATCCAATAGGTTTTTGACAAGTGTAAGTCTTAGATTTTACATTATCTTTTTATTTTATTTAAATCGTTAATTAATGAGGTAATCGTTGCATCATCATGGTGTCATAGAATATTTAATTTATTTAATGTCTAAAAATTATAAAAAATATATCATCATGTAGGAAATATTTTTGGATTTCCAATTAATATTTATAGTCGAAAAGTTACCCTATATAACTCCATGTAATAATTGTTTTAGTAAAACAACTCATGTTTGTGACATTTTTATTTTAACATTAAATAAAAAGTTTTTAATGTCATTTTCATACCAAAGTGGATCCATGGGGTCCCCAAGTTGACCCATGGATTGTACTGGTCGGACATGACTCATCCAATAAGTGTAGGACAAGTGTAAAGGTATTTTCATATTTTTATAATATCATTTTTACCTTAAATTTCACTAATTACCTTTAATCGTGATTAATTAAACTTAAAAGTTACTATTCACCAAAAAAATATTTTAATACCATTGAACCAAATTTTACTTATTAATGACAACCATGTATGTAGGATTTTTTAAAATCAAATCACAGAGGTGGTAATGTTTCATTTAAACGAAAAATCAGTTTTTTAACTACCACTTAGTGGTTTCACTATTCATCAAAAATTGATGTTTTTCAGAACAATGCCAAAATTTCACCCTAAGCTATAATTGATATTCCAAATTAAAAAATGATGTCTATTTTACAAAATTCCAAACATATAAGTTTCATTAATTAATTTTATATTTAATTCCCGCTGTCACAACAAATTGCGTGTTTTTAAGAAACAATATATATCAAAATATTGACAATTGTTTATGTCCAATTTCAAAGTGAAATTAATTCTAATGACCACCATTGGATAAAATGGTAAAAATATATTTTAATTATACTTTAAAACAACTCAATAGTATAATTTATCACTATAAATTATTTTGATTAAAAAAGTTGTTTTTAAGTATTTTTCACTATTCATAAAAAATTGGAAGTTCTCAGAAAAATACCAAAAATTCAACATAGGATAATTTCGATATTACGATTCCAAAAATGAAGTCCATTTTGAAATAAAAATTATATATAATTTAAAAAAGTGGGTATTAATATTCATAATGGCTATTTTGATTAGTCGCGGTGTGTTGGAATCTCGAACTTGCGTACAATGCAAGCTATTGCATTATTGAAAGAGAAGAGTATCGTGGAAGCTCGGGGTGTTACATTCTCCCCTACTTCAATAAATTGCATCCTCGCAATTTGAAATTTTTCTTTGAAAATAAAAGGTTGAAGATAGGAAATACCTTTGTGGAAAACCCACATCAGAAATAAGGTTAATAAAAATATAACTTTAAAAGATAGAAAGATAAGTACAAAGGTCACCCGAGATAGACCATACTAGGATTATATGAAAATATAGATATGGAAGAAAACAAACCATCAAGGTCTGATGGAGAGTTGTAGAAAACAGGATTAGTAGAAAGTTAACCACAAGAAAATCACAAACTTGTGATTAGTTAAACGGTCATTGAATCCCCAGTTGGAAAAGTTAACCGGAAACGTTTTTGTTTTAAGTTACCTTTTATAAAGTTGAGGAATTTATTTAGGAGATTTACTAAGAACGTAAGGGAATATACATACTTGTCATGTAGGCTTTCATTCTTTAATAAATTTTTACCACAAATCCATCTTTCACTCTAAAAGGTAATAGAACTCAAAAATATTCTATTTATCATAATTGTATATGGTTCCAAATATTAACACATACCATTTAGATTAGGAAAACTTTTTGTAATAACCAGGGACTTCCTGTAGGCTAGTTGTAGGTAATAAAGGCCTGTCGCACTATGGTTGTGGGTTCGTTTCCTGCACCTTTTTCCGACGCGACGGGTTATCCCCCGACCTCCAGGTTGTCCTTTTCCTAAAAATATAGTATGATAATATTCCAAAAGTAATCTTCAGAAATGTTTTAACCTTAAACAATACTATCCAAAGTTCAACTTAATCCATTCCAACCTTTATAGTTATCCAAAATACCTCTACCCAGACTTTCTCTAAAAGGTCTCTAAATTCCAAAATCAATTGTAACATCAGATTCCCCAAACAAAGTAAAGTTTCTCTTATTGTCTCAAAGGGTTATTTCTTAATTGGGTCCTAATAATAATTATTATAGGAAATCTCCTTGAGAGTAAAATTAGTTACCCATGATCTATGAAAATTAATTACGCAATCCATGTGTATATCATCAAGAACCTAGATAGCCCTATATATTTGTCCATATGTCTATAGATGATAATTAGTGCTCAATATAATATGGGAACCCATTATCTCTTGTAGACCATTCTAAAACCTATACATGAACCTTGGGTCCCTATTAGAGACTCTTATAGAGGTATCCCCATGATGTATTACCATATCTCAAACATACAAGTCCCTATGTTGTTCCACCTTCATCATCACAAGATAGGAAGGAAATTCACAAATTTTTTGAGTTGATCCATGAAAACCCAAATTAGATCCTTACCACTAATATTTTGTGGGAAACCAATGAATAAATCTAAGGACATATCATCCCATTTCTATACTGTAATGGTTAAGGGATGAAACAAACTCACATGCCTCTGGATTTCCATCATAATTCTATGACAAGAAACTATGATACAAAATCAACAACTGACCACCTCATCCCCTGTCACCAATAATAATGTTTTAAATATTGATAAATCTTGGTATCCTTAGGGTGCATGGAAAAACAAAACTAGTTTCCACTATCTATCATCTCCAGTATTAGGGAAAATAGAACTTCCAACCTACCTAGGAATCATAGAGATCCACTAGGATATTGATACCACTCACATGTGGTCTCCCCACCATAAAATATTTTACAAAAGCACCAGAACACAGTGTTTGCCACCTACTTGATCCAAACACTCCCATCCAAATATGTTTCATATTTTATTGAATCCATGAACACCTATCCCCCAACATCTTCCATTACCAAGATCATCTGAGCAAACAAACTCATCAGTGACCAATGATCAACTGATTCCTTCATGGATTGTGTTAGTAATTTATTGGTCAAAGATTGACAACCAAATTTACCCTACTAAGGTTGTATTAAATATCAAAATCAAAATATGAAGATAACATACCTATAATATCTATCACATGTACAAATACCTCTATGTAAAAAATATATATTTCATCCTATTATGATATTAATCTTCTATAAACTACTCCCCAAAAAGATAGTAAGTCCACATTTTGTGTCAATACATAACTGCTTCCAACTCAAGATCATGGGTAGGGTATTTATTCTCATGAGGGTTTAACTCAAATGATCTACAGGCTACCACATGTTTCCCTTGTATCAATACACATCCCAAACCCATTTCAGAAGCATCACAGAAAATGACATAACCTAATCCTGGTTCTAGAAGAATAAAAAATGGTGTTGAATTCAACCTAAAATTTTGCTCCTCAAATAATTTTTTATAATTTTCATTCTATTCAAACTTTACTCCATTATGGTTTAAAGATGCTATCAAATATGCGAGCTTGGAGAAATCCCAAACAAACCCTCTATAGTAACCATCTAAACCCAAGAAGCTCCAGATATAAAAAAAAGGTCTGCTCTTAGGACATAATACCATGTATATTATTAGTATCTACTGAGAATCCCCTCTTAGATATCACATGCCCCATCAATTTCACTTCCCAAATATAGAACCCACACATTGAAATATTACCATATAAATAATGTTCCTTTAATGTTTGAATAATGATATCCATAGGATCCATGGGCTTCTCGACTGACTTGTAATAACAAATTATATAACCCATGAAAACAACAACAAAATAGTACAAGAACTGATCAAAATTATATTTAATAAAATCTATAAACACTATAGGATAATTATTCAGACCGAATGGCATAACCATGAACTCAAAACACCTATATTAGCTCTTAAATGTTGTCTTCGGTATATCATATTCTCAGACTCACGACTGGTGGTACCTTAAATGAAGTCCAATCTTTGAAACCCAACATACCCCTCTAATCTGGTAAAAAAAGATCATGAATCCTCGGAAAATGATATTTTTTCTTAAAACTCACCTCATTTAACCTCTTATAGTCAATAAAAATTCTGAGGCTCCCATATTCCTTGTTATAAAAGATGAAGCCCATAGTGACACACTAGGTTGAATAAATCCTTTATCCTATACATCCTCAAGCTATACCTTAAGTTTCATTAACTTTCCAAGTGTCACTCGATAAGATAGACAAGAAATAGGAATCATACCAGGGGGTATAGAAATAGTAAAATTGACCTCTCTCTAGGGTGTTATAACATAAAAAATCATCTAAAAAGGCCTCATGGTCTGCACTCACCACTTCAATAAGTTGGTCTCCCAAACAAGGGACAAATGTATCAAGAAAACCCTCTGACAACTAACATGAGATTACTCGAGCATAAAGAACAACATGCCCTTCAATTCCTGATGTACAGTCCCACTCACCCTGAAAAACATGAATGAACCAATCGATAGATAAAAACAATACTCATCGATGACAATAGTTTATCTAGACTTTTTTAATGTTAATTCAAACCATGCCAATAAAAAAGTAAAAGTGGTCATGATTAAGCACCAATAATTCCCATTCTACCTCAATGTTATCCATCATTACGCAAAACATGGGACACTTGAAACCTTATTCAGGCCTCCTTACAAAAGGCATGGAAAGATATAACATGTTTGATATAAATCCTGAATAAAAGCCCAACACATATACTAAATTTGATGATATAAAAACATGACTATAACCTATATCAAACAAATATAGAACTATAGAATATGAGAGAAACATTGTACCTTTAATAGTAGTTTGACCTGCTCTAGATTACTCTTATGCATACTCAGTCGTATAAATAGTTCTAGTCTTAGCCACATTAAAATACACCTTTGCCTATGTATTTGACCCACCACCATTGAAATCATCAGTACAAACCAACTAAACCTTGGTGAGAGTGGCTCATTCCTAACTACCATAGGACATCCGTTCACAAAACCACTTCTGATGTCCCGATAATTGGCAAGGATGAAAAGTATGAGGGGCCTCCATAAAGTTAGTCACCCACACTGATAGAAGACAATATTCTTCTTTCATAATGATGCCCTTGAAACTGGTCTTGAAGAGAACTGACTACCCTTATGTTTCCTCTTCTATCCAGATGATACAACTTGGTTAACAACTACTGAAACTAAAGTTCCACCCAAACTTGTCCTTCTAGCTATGGATGCCTCAGAAAAGTCTACTTTTTCAACTACCCCAAAAGGATGGAAGTCACATGATAATCATCATCGACCTAATATCAGGCTTTAGTCCTAACTGAAACCTCTAATCCCTCATGTCACGAACCAGTCTGGGTCAACCCTGAACCGGTCACCCGAGCCGGTCCGCGGCAAGTTCCGAGGGGCGTTCCCGATCCCCCCGGGATGGCAACCAGTGCCGGGCATTAAGACTTGATCGTTGGGAACGATTTCAGCCCAAAACAAAAGTAAATAGAACAGAATAAATAAACACTAACAGCGGAAAAGAAATAAAAACCACACAACCACGTACCTCCATGTGACCTCTCAGGTCACCACCCAACTAGAGAGCAACCTCGCTCCAACACTGAGCGACTCAAAACAGAAGACCTGCGACTGAAATGGTAAAAGATAGGCGTGAGCACAAAAGTACTCAGTAGGTGAGCCCCACAACAAATCCCAATGCACCGCCAGGAAATAAAGAATCTACATAATCCAGGTTTGAACTATAATGTATAAAAGTAAGTTTTCACAAATGCTTTACTTGAAAATCAAACACGAGGCATTTCCCTTATTCCTTTTCGAAAGTTAGTTCCATTTCATTAGTTTTAAACTCATTCTGAAAAGCAAAGTGTTACATTTTCAAATCTAACCCAAGGCGAATAAAGCATTTTCATTTGAAAACCATTTTTCTCAAAGTCTAACAGTATAGGCTGTGAAATATGACTGAAGGAAAACAAGCAGGGAAAACAAGTGCAAGTAAAGGTAAACAGGTAAGGAAAACCAAGTGCAAGTACAAATAAACCAGAAGTTATCAGCAATAACCATGGGCGATCCTGAACATCCCTAGAAAACCCCTGGACGTACTCGGGTTCAGACTACCTGCCGGCATGGTACTCCATAGTCAATAACCAACTGGCCGCCCTAACAGCCAACCAGTGGCACATCCCTCCTGGCCTGTCTGTAACTCCAGGGGGTACTAACCCGTCTAATCAGGGTTAGCAAGCAACCGTCACTCGATAATCTACAAGACGCCCAGGAACCCATAGTAGTTTTTGTAACACTGTGTAAGTGGGAGACCCGCGCACGCGTGACTCATCTCACCGCACTTGCCAACCCCTTACACGGACATCGCTACACGACAACCCTCGAAGGGAAGTCCCCCTGTAGAAATGCCCTCACAAGTATGCATATATATATATATATATAAATATAAGTATAATCACTTCACATTTATTAAAGTGCCAACCGGGCCGTCATATCATTTACACTTTGAACATCTAACACTAAAACATTTCCAAGGGACATGACATACGCCACACGATTGAAAACCAGAAACGCACTTAGAACATTATTTAAGAAACTCAAATCAGCATCTCAAACCTGAAAGACATTGGTATCACAAGTAAGAAATCATTTTCCCAGTTCCAAACGCACCCCACTTTTATCAAGAGCCAAACGGGCCTTTAAACACCTTTTGAAAGAATAATATTTCTCAAATGAAATCCAGAATTTTAATCACGCATCAAAGGAAAACATTTTTCTTTTTCAACTACCAAGAACCACGCTTAATGTTTCCAAAAATCGAGTTTAAAGGTCACACGGCACTTCCTCTAATCAAGGTTCAAAGAAAAACACCATTTTCCATAAACAATACATCTACTAATTTACACACGCCAAAAACATTTCGAAACACAAATTTAACATGACTTTCATTATTCAGGAAGAACCATTTAGCAATACTACCATGGAAGCACAAAACTAAATCCAAGAAGAACACTTTCAATGAAACGCTAAAATTAAAAACGGCTTTTATCATCAGCAGATCACCACACTATAAAAACTACTAAATTTTCCTTTAAATTTATTGAAATTCAATAAAAGGCAAGGAATAAATAAATTCTTAATTTAAAGGCGAGTGCAATGGGAGACCTACCTCAAAATCCAAGCGCGACGGTAAAAAGATCTTGGAACCAAGGCGCGATGACCCGACGTGTGTCCGAAGCCACGTGATAAAATCCAACACTCTCGGAACTGAGGCGCGGAGACGGCAGAACCTCGGAAACAAGGCGCAGCGATGGTGCTTCCTCGGAAACGCCCTGCGCGGGTCCTAAAACAGTAGACCGTTAAACGGTCTCAACAATATTAATAACAGAATAATATTAATAATATTAACAAAGTGAAAATAATCGCGGTGATAACAATAATAATAATTATAACACAACATAATAATAATAATGATGTTATAATAATAACAATAATAATATAATTAGCATAATTATAATATATCAATAATAACAATAATAATAATATCATAACATTAACACAATAATAGGAACAATGCCAATTTAACATAGTCATAATATATTAATAATATAATAATGATAATAATATAAAATAATGTTAACATAATAATAATAATAATAATATAATGACAATAGCATAATAATAATAATAATTTAATAATAATAACAAGAGTATCATAACATAATAATAATAATAAAAATAATATGATAAAAATTAAAATAATAATAATTATATTAGTATTAATGATAATAGTAATAATAACATTAATAATATGTTAATAATCATAATAATAATAATAATAATGATAATATGAAATGTTAATATCAATAATAATAATCATAAAAATAATAATAATAATATAATAATAATAATAATAATAATAAAGTAATAATAATAATATAAATATTAACATAATAATAATATAATTATTTACATAATAATAATAATAATAATAATAATAATAAAATAATAATAATAATAATCATGACATAAAAATAATAATGTAATTATATTACTATTAATATAATAAAAATGATAAACATTATATAAGATTAACAAAAAAAAAAAGAAATAAGAAATAGAAATAAAAATAAAAACAACTTACCGCAGGAGGGGGAGGGAGTGCGCTGGAACAGGGCGAGGCGGAGAGCGGGTCAGCGACGGGGAAGCGGGAGCCGGCGCCGGAGAAGGGGAGGCCGGGACTGGGTGCGGAGCAGCGGAGGGAGCTGGCGGCGAGGAGGAGCGAACGTGGAGGGCGAGCAGGAGGTCGGGTGTGCGGAGGGCGCGGTCGGGGCAAGGAGGAGGGGAACGGAGCGAGGCGGTGAAGGGGGCGAGGGCGAGGCCGTAGCGCAGGAGGGGAACAGGGAGCCGCGTGGGGGAGAGGGAGCAGGGGGGCGGAGGTCGGGAGAGGAGTCGGGAAGGGGAGGGCCGCCGGGGTACAGGGAGAAAGTAGAAGGGAAGCCGGCTGGAGGAGGGTGTGCCGGCGAGGCGGAGGAGGCCGGGACAGGCGCGGCGCGGCCGGCCGAACCAGAAGGTGGAAAGCAGGGGCGGCCGCCGGAGAGGGAGCGTGCCGGAGAGGGTGCTGCGCCTGGGCTGAGCGGGAGAGAAATGGGGGAGAGAGAAGAGGGGAAAAAAAGTGGCGGCTGTAGGGGTAGGGTTAGGCTAGGGTAGGTTTAAAATATATATATATATACATGTGATAAAAATTATAATTATAATTATAATAATGATAATAAAACAGATAATATTAATAACAATAAAACTTATATAATAAAAATAAATCTCATATAATAAAAATAAAACTTATACAATAAAAATAAAACTTATATAATAGAAATTAAACTTATATAACAATAATAAAACTTATAATAATAATAATAAAAAAATGTTATGATAATAATAATTGCTTTATAATAATAATAACAAACCTTCATAATAATATTAATAATACTTTATAATAATAATGATAACAATAAAATAATTAAAGTAAATAAAAGTTAGTTAATTATAATAATAACGCAACTCAAATAGTAATAATAATAAAAAGTCAACGTAAAAACTTTTTTATTTAAAACGCCGGGTGGGCACGTCATCCCCCGGGCCGAACGCACGACCATCGCCAGCGATGCGATGACCGCGCACCGGCGCGAAACCACCAATCACAATTAATCTTCGAAAAATTTAAATCGGGACAAAGAGAGGAGAAAAATTACTGATGTCCGCGGTCGGGGTGTGACACCTCAGGTACTCATTAGCGACAATCTCCGATGTCGGATGCACCATCTTATCAAAATGGGTAGAATACTCTAGAATGCTAGGTTCCCCTACTCTAATTTTAGAGACTCCAGACTCTTTCCTGCACTTAAAATATTAGTTTTATATTTTTTGATTAAATATTTTCTATAAATAAGTATAGGTAAGGTCCTTGTGAAAATTATCTTTCATAATATATCCCCACTATATCCTTCCCAATCCATCAAGAACATATGTAGAAACCCCCAACTTCTATTCTGTAGGATTATTCAATTAGTTAAATATCTTCTCAATACATTCAAGATAATAATAATATCATTACAGTCCTTTGTTACAACATAATATATATAGGTTATTCTTAGTTAACTCAAATCCATGATCCACCAAAAATCCTAGGTTCCCAACTCCTACATGACCCAGAGTTTGAATAGTTTGGGAAACTAATTCTACCAAATGAGGTTCCACTTAAGGATTATCCTATAGAACCTATCTTGTATCTGATTCTATTGTATTTTCAATATATTTTCTTGGATAATTTTTATAATAAATAGAATATAATCTCTAATTAGATCATTAGAACATTGAAAAAAAATCTTAGGACCACTTTCATAATTCAAATCAATGCTTTAAAATAATAATAATTTAAATTAATTAATAAATATAAAAATAAAATAAATTTCCAAAAGGAATAGGTAAATTTAAATAAATTTCCTATATAGTTAATTCAAATGACCCCAAACCCCATGTCTCAAACAGGGTAAAAATCCCTTACCACCCATGGTAACTTAGTTTGAGTCACAAAAGTGATCTGGATAGGCCCCTTTTCAACATTTATTATCTGAATTCTAATGGTCATAACTTCTATCTACCTAAGACATATAACCAAACATATAAAGTGTTAACATAGTTTGGGATGAGACTTTCCTATGATACCAAATTATAACACAACATCCCAGGTAAACCGAACCATACACCTGAGTTTTCCATCACATGGTGAGGTGAATCAAGTAAATAGAACAAGGTATTCTTTATAATAAAACCAGAAATATTAAAAGGGTACTATGAAAAATAAAAATATACAACTACATACATACAACTGAATCCCAAATTTATAAACTAAAAATTATGAATAAAGAAAAACCTACATGTTGGAGTTGGTGACCAAGAACCAACTACTTTTTAAATTATGATAAACTTGTATTCATGGATTTGAATATTAATAAATAAATTATCACATATTTATTTTTATTTTGTTTTAAAATGAATGTGATAATGTCCTATGGATTTTTGTTACATTAAAGGGTCTTAGTGGATCCCTACTATGATGAGAACCCGTAAGTGCCATAACACTATTCATGAATATATGTTCTATGGATGGATGATGTTATTTTAGGGACACAAATAATACAGGCCAATAGGGGTGAGGACTCAAAAAACATTGTGGCACCTTCCCATGGTGTGTTCCCTTGGTAATATCGAGGAGGATATTGTGACAATGAGACCCATTGGTTGGAAATCCCCATTTTATAGTGTAATTGTATGTTCCGATCTGAGGATGTGTGTATTAGTCCTTAGACTTTAATATTATTATTAATGGATATTACAACTCACGTACTTATATGTATTTATGAAAACTATGATGAAACACTATTTTCAACAATGTAGGATATGTTGGGTGTATCACAAGTAATACAACATTAATAGATAATAGGGGAAAGGATTTTTCACTTCTGTCCGATAACAAAATTTGATATCTCAAGACCTTTAATTGAAGTGATATATACTAAATAAATCAATGGCCATTGTGAGGAATGGTAAATTCCAATTCTGAGAGCTCGAAGAAAAAGTAATCGAGTGAAAGGATTTATGACACTAGCATGAAACCCGCTTAAATCGAGATATTGAGACAAAGGTATTACATTACACTGTAATCATTCTTATGAGGTGATATGTCATTACATGGTTAAATTCTTTATCTATGGGTGCCTTGGAGTGTTTCTAGACACTAACCTTAGATATTAGGTAGGCTCTACCAAATTAAATGAGAAATCATCCTAGAGGGTCACACACTTAGTGTATCCAAGTATCTCAATTAAATATTCATTTAATAAGTTTAATAAAGATTATTTAGAGTTGTGGTTTAATAATTATTCAAGGATACCTGGTCACATTTATTTCAACAGTAGTTATTCAGTAGAATATATTGTTGGGGAAATGATATATTTATTTTTGAATAATGTAGGGATAATTATTTAAGAAATAAATATTCATTATTCAAGGTCTAATAAATGTGGTAAAGGAAATTAAAAAACGGAAAAACAGAAGTACACACAGTGTATATTAATATAAAAGCTATGTATTTTTTTTGGGGATTTGTGAGACATAATACTATTTATTTAATTAAATATTATTAGATGCAATTCTCTGGGTACATGTCAAGTGATAATAATATTCAAATATTATTATTAGACATGGGGTCTTACTAAGAATTAAACGAAATGAATAAATGCCTTTAGGTAATTAAATCATTTTTTATTATAATTAATTTAAATCCCAATTACATTATTATCATTAGATCTGGACATTCTCTATGGTTTTGAACAATGGATATGGAAAAATATCTCAATCCAAGAGAGAATTCATTTCCTCTAAGAACGCGCTCAAGTTAAGAGAGAGATCCTCCTCAACCGGATCAAGTAGAGTTCTTTGGAAGCCGTTATCCAGAAGATAGAAGGCAGACATCGGAAGTGAATGATCTTCTTTTCTAGCACCCAGAGATCCTTTTGGCGATGTCCCTAGATATGTGGAACACATGTGGATCACTAATAAAGGAAGCCTACACTTAGCTTCTGCAACACAATTCTGGGTCACATTGGATCGTGATCATAAGCATCAACAAAGAGATAATTCTATCAAAGTAATTGTTTTCTTTTAATTCAATTAATTATTACCATCATATTATGATCTTCTCTATGGTTCTGGGACATCCCTCTTTCCTTTTTGTTCTTCATTATATTATGATGATCTAGAATTTTATCATCATGATAGATCTCAAATTGATCATTGTTAATGGAAAAATTAATGTTAGGTACACTCATCCATGCAATTATGCTGTGATTGGAACCTACAAGTGGTATCAAAGAGGTCATATAATTGATTATAATTATTTAATTTTTTTGTTGATTTATGTATTTAAAATTTTAGTTGTTTCAATTCAAGTTAGTTGTTTTGTAAATCAGAATCTTGTGATGTATTCCTCCTCTTTAGTTTCCTATTCACCATAAAAAATGATGTTTTCTTTTAATTTTGATTAAAATAAAAAATAGAGCGTTTCATCTGGAGGTGGAAAAGGTTCTTGGTCATACAAAACCAGAACAAATTGCATGTATTTTGCCTCAAATTCCATGTATTCAATGTTTAAGGCATCGAGACTCGTACACCAAATCAAACCACGTGTTGTATTTTATCTGAGTCTTTATGAATCTATGTGTTGACCAGGAACCGGTGGAACAAGGTTTCCAAATTACAAACTGTTTGGCCCACTAGACACTGTGTGTAGTCCCTTCAGGTTAGGGTTGCACCATGTACCCCGTACAAAGATTTCTCAGCTGGAGACTGGGAAATAAAGATACTACATAGCATGTGTCCTACTAGACATGAAGTGTACTCTGAATAATTCTGAAGTATATCTACACGCTGACACCCCAGTCGTGTACTTCAGATGGATGGTGAATGATAGTACATTCCATGTAGCATGAACTACACACCGTGTACTCATCCAAATTACATATATTTATTATAATTTATTATTATATTATACAAACCCTTGAGACGTGTACCATGGTATGGGCGTAAAGATGGGGCACAACATGTGATAGGTGTTTTTTTACAGATGCGTTTAATTTAACTTGTGCATAATGTTCATTTCTACCCATTAGGTTGTTATGAATAGGAATTCACAAGGTTTCCATCAAATTACATGTTACGTACAAAGGTAATTTTAAATTATTTTATTTGTTTAAAATTACGATGGATGATAATTTCAAGGAAATTAGAAAAGGTTTTAAGATAAAAGTATTGATTAATTAATGATAATAATTAATTGATTCATGTATGATTTATCTTGAACAAGAACGATTAAATAATTGAATGCTAATTTTATTTATGTTTAATTATTGTTGATTGTATGGATGATCATGAGCTAGAACATGAGCTTTTTTATGTGGATGGTTTCTTATAATTTAATTATTTAAATTAAAATTGTTGGCATGCACGCCTTCTCCTTGTTAATATATAGGGCATGCGTTCCCATGTTTTCTTTTATGTAAACCCCCATTTTACCAATCACATGTATGTTAGATAAAATCATATTTAATGGATGGATCTCCTAAGCTTGTGGTGGCAGATCAAGTTAGGAGCCAAGGTGAAACCAATCCAAGGGGATATAAAGGCAGACCAGTGGAAATCTATAAAAATGAACCCAAATGGTTCAAGTTGTTTTCTTCCCTAGGTCATGGGTTAGTTTATCAACCACTAGATAAACTAACAAATAGAACAATATCATGATCATGCTATTTATTTTATTTCTATCAATTTAATTTTTTATTTATTTTGGGTGTGTTGTCGCGATCACCCAATTATTGAATTAAACAAGAATGCAAGATGGAACTAAAATAATACCGACTTATGCGTAAATATTATCTTATATGTGGTTAATAACTTATGTATATCCCAATAAATATTAAAAACATGTAATAAATATAATAAAATGAAAAGTTACGTAAAAGGATAAAATCCCTCAAAGAAATATTAAGTTGGTATATCCTTTCATAATCTTGGTTAGAATCAAACCATAGTTCAAAGTGATTGAAGAACCCTATTTGGGGTGATTTTAATTATAAGGGAATTCTAATTTGAGGTTTTGGGTTGACATGAATTGCTTCACATCCAGGGTTGACTATCATAGTAGGACTTTGTGTGACTAAGATGCAAAGATTAAGGAAGTCCAAAATATAAGGATTTCAAGATTGGGGAGTCCACTCAGCGGATCAAGGAGATATGAGTTAATGCAATTGGAATTTGAAATTCCAACATAAAAAATTTAAAGTTTATTGACCAACCCTAGTTGGGGAAATGTAAAGGGAAATATGGATTCATGCCACTAGAATATTCAGGCAACAGAATATTCAGAAGTCAATGGTGAGGGAAATTGTAGTTTGATAAAATAGTGGGAGACTAATAAGTATTAATTTATTTATTTGTCTCAGTTTTGTCATAATAAAGTACAAAATATTTTTTCTCATACTAATATATATAAATTACAAGGACAATGACATCAAACATATCATTGTGAACCATACTCAGGAAGGAAAAATTTCTGGCCAACACCAATTTCCAGGAGTGGAAGAGGCTTTTACGCATCATCCTTCCCCTTGAGAGGAAAATTTATGTGCTGGAGGAGCCTATTATAGTTGCACCTTGAAATGAGGCCAGTGATGGGAAAATATCTCTCTATATGAAACATTTTTATGATTCCATAGGTGTCCAATGTTTCATGCTATCAGTCATGTCTAATGAGATCTTGAAGCAACATGAAAACATAGACACGTATAGAATGATGTCTCGACTTAATTATCTCTATAAAGAGAAGGAGAGACATGATAGATATGAGATCTCTAATTCTTTGTTCACAACTAATCTTGGAGATTCTGCTCCATCTATCCATCATTTTGTCAAGATTACTGGCAACATTGAATTCCTAGACATCTGGGGGATTAGTTCCCAGATGAGTTGCGTATAGATCTCATCATATCATCACTTCCCAATACCTTATCTAGATTTATTTTCAACTACAACATGATAAATAATGAGAAGAGTCTATCAAAATATCTGACCATGATTCTCAAGGTAGATAAGGACATGGGGCGTGACAAACCTACAGTCCTTATGGTGAATAAGAAGAGTGAGGATAAGGAATAGGGGCCAAGGATTTATATATGATCTGAAGCCCTCAAGAACCTTCCCTCTAAGAAAGGGAAGACCAGAGGTAGGGAAAGGAATGAGAGGTAGTATGTTTTTCCTGTGTTAAGCCTGGCCACTAGAAGAGGAACTACACCTAGAAGCATGGGGATGCTAAAGGTATGTTAGTTATTGAGTGTAATATTTCCATTTCTACACATTGGGTATTAGATACAGAATGTGGGACTCGTAGATTTATTCAAATACAGGAACCAAGTTGATTTTGAAATATTTACAGAGGAGAGGTGGATCTTTGAGATGTCAATGGCATGAGTCAAGCTATGTTTTCTGTAACACCCCAAGCTTCCTCGGTATGTTTCCTTTCGAATAATGCAATGACGTGCATTATACGCAACTTCGAGATTTTAACACACCACAACCAATCAAACTAGCCGTTATGAATAGTAATACCTAATTTTTGAAATTATATATATTTTATATTTCAAAATGGACTTCATTTTTGGATTCGGAATATCGAATTTATCCTAAGGTGAAATTTTGGTACTTTTCGGATAACTTTCATATTTTGATGAATAGTGAAAATTACTAAATTTTAATTAAAAACAACTTTTTTAATCAAAATAATTAATAGTGATAAATTGTGAATTTGAGTGGTTTTAAAGTATATTTAGAATATATTTTTACCATTTAATATAATTTTGGTCATTGGACATAATTTTACAATTAAACCGAACATAAACAAGTGTCAATCTTTTGATAGTTATTATCTCTTAAAAACACGCTTTTTGTTTTGACAGCGGGAATTAATTTTAAATTAATTTCTGCCACTTCTGTGTTTTGAATTTAGAAAAATGGATTCCATATTTGGAATCAGGATGTCCAAATTGTGTAAATAGGTAACTTTTATTTTTAGACATTTTGAATAATTACTGCGGTAAATATTTTATTTACCATGGTTAAGGGTAAATCCGGTAAATAAGGGTTAAAAAAATAATATTATAATAATACTAAATTACCCTAAAATGTGTCTTAAACCTATTGGTTGATACAGGGTCGACCATGGGCATCTATGGGTCAATTTTGGGACCCCATGGATCCACTTGTAAGTGATAATGACAGTTTATATTAATTAAGTTAAAATGAATACAAAAATGACACAAGCATATATCTTTTAGAAAAACAATTGTTACATAGGGTTATATATGCTGGATTTTAGATTATAAATATTCATTAGAAAGCTAAAAAGATTTCATACATAATTATATTTTATTTATAATTTTTGGACATTAAATAATTTATTTTATTTATGACACAATGATGATGCAGTAATTACTAAAATAGTAAAAAATTAACATAATTGATATTATAAATACCCAAATAATTATAATATGAAACTTTTAATGAATTAAACAAATTTTCTAGGATAATATGATATATTAGGATTGATTTATTTGACTTTGTTCGAAGTAATCAATTTGTTATGAGTTTCACAAAAATCAACTAGTGAATAGTGTCAAAATTGACATAAAAGAGTTCTTAAAACAAATATTATATTATTAATTGATATTAAATTCCTAAAAATCTAAGGTTCGGCCAAGAGACTTATATTATGATAGGTTAATCATTAATGGAACCACTTGGGGGTCTTTTGGATGTATATAGTAAGTTTATTAACCATATTATATAAAAATACAAAGAGACATTGTAAAAGTGAAACTAATTAACTTAGAGTTAATACTTAAAGATAAGGTTAATATAAGTACCCAAACCTGTCTAAATTCTATTGGATGAGTTGTTTTCGACCTATCCCCACCTCAACCTTTGAATAGTCAACTTTGGAGCCATTGGAAACCGAATATGAATTTATTATAAATTAATATTTCTAGCTTTTCCAAAGGTGCCCCTCACCCCTCTTATAAAAGGGCACTCCTCCTTCTCATTTCCTCACACCTCTCAAGCCACTTGGCTCGTCCAAACTCTGCCCAACTAAGCTCCCCACATCCCTCTCCTCCTCCTTGAAGCTTTCCCTTAGGCAGAAAGCATTTCAACAAGTCCTTTGGTTCCAACCAAAGTGAGTTACCTAAATTAAAGGTAACGATTTCTCTTAAATTATTTTCATTTATTTTGCTTCTTCAACCCCCAAACTCTTTTTATTTCCCTTCTTTTGTAACAACACCAGTATCATCAATATACTAGGATGTTGTTATAAGAAGTATTTAAACTACACATACACACAACTCCATCTAATGGATGATGAACATAATGTTTCTGTGGATGGCAAACTAACGCCTCACGAAACGATGATTGTTCAAAAACATCTTACCGCCTCTCATGGTGGCCATTATGATGGAACTGTAATTAAATATGATATTAATGATATATATTTTATATATAAGCTTCTGTAATTCCATTTTATTTCATACCATTATTCGTTTCATGTCGTATATACATACGATAATTTCATTTGAGGAAGTGCGGACTACCGCCCCCTTAAAATGATATGACTCGTTCATACCACACATGGAACGTATAAAGGATGGTGTTAATGAACTTAAGTAACATATATAAAATATTATATTATACTGGAAGAGTAATATACCTATGTATCATTTGGATTCGATTCTTTTAAAATAAAAAATTAAATGGAAGTAGCGTTCGTGCGTACGTACGGACTACTGTCTCCACGAACGCGATGAGATTCATTATCCATCGTATCCATTCAAGTATAATTATCATTTAATGATTTAAAAATTATGTTTAAGGACTTGATATCATTATGGATATGAATAAGATACAACAAACATGACTTATGTAACAAAACATATAAAAGAAAATGAGTAAGTTAACACCCAAAACGGCGTTAATACTAAGATATTATTAACAAATCAATGTTAAAAGATCATATATGATATAATATTAAAGTAAATTATTCTTGTATTATTCAATAACAATTATTTCACCATTATACAGGAGTTAAACCTACCATCGACCAAGGAAAAAGTACAAAGTAAGGGATTCTCTTATCTCACTTTCAATTCCGTGAGATTTCCATTGTTCGCTACTAAATTATTGAAAGTGGTGTATTGTGTACTTCCATTTGATATATATTATCGTGATTCACTTTATATTCATGTTATTCTGTAAATCATTTGGTGGTTATTAACTTTTGTCCATGCGACTCAGTTGATTAACGTGGTAAGGGATTTTCTTATCTCACTTTTAATTCCATGAGAATTCCATTGATCACCACTTAATTATTGCATGTGGTGTATGTGTACTGCCCATGATTGTATTCATTGTGTTATATACTTTTATTTATGGGTATTTACATCATCATGGTATGATAATTCTTTCATGGGTGTATGTTTCTTAAGTTACCTAATCAATAAGGGAATTTGAGATTTCAATTTCCACTCATTTGGCTTTACGCATATTTCATTGATTATATTACCCCAAGATTATGTGTGGAATCACTATTCATTTGATTATGTCATAATTTCCACTCCCATTCCTGTGGATATAAGTTTGATACACATAATCACTCCATTGATAATTCTCAAGTCATTGATATGAATTTGATAAGAGTAATTTTAACTCATTCTCCATTTATTGAGTTAAACATCCAATTCGTTGGTATTGTTTTTACAAGAATATGTGTGAATATACTTTGATTGATTTACACTGAATATCCAATCATATTTAGTGTATTTATATTTGTCACACATAATTATGTCGTTGATTTATCCTTAACCAAAGGATACAACCTTTATGAGAGATTTCATCTCAATTTACATTCCATTGAGACTTCTTTGATGATATACACCAAATCACTTTTATGTGGTGTATATAATGTACTTTGACATAGTATATCATGAATTCCTTTATTCTCATGATATTACAAAGTTTTGATTACCTAAATTATTTGTATTCAAGTGTCTCTTTTGGTTAGAATCTCTAACCAAAATACCATTTTTAAATGTTTTAAATACTTATTCTTCTAAATCTTTCTCATTAATGTCCATGTTTTAAAAATGGTTTTAAGGATTTATTTATATGGACATTAAAGTTTTAGAAATTAAAACTCCTTTTAAAAAGTTTCAAAGTGGTATGGGACACTTTGATTCAAAAATCTACTTTTAAATTGCTTCTGGACAAATAGTGTGACTTTTAAATGATTTCAAGAAAAAGGGGGATATTTCTCTCAAATAGTTTTGATGATTATTTTCATCTATGTCAACATCCTTCATTATTCTTAATTGAGGTTAATGTGATACAATACAATCTTCCATATTGTATCGAATGAGTTATGTTTGACTGTGGATGTTCTATTTTTACACCATTCATGGTTTGTGGTTAAAGTATTGACATTTCGTATGCTAGTTTTAATACGAATGTTTATTTTATGCTTAAACCTATTCATATGAGGAATGCATTGGACTTAATAAGTGACGGGTGGAGCCCGCTATAGCTCCTCGATGCATCGGTAGGTCTCATGAGACAAACTAGTGTCTTGGCACAAGGCCTTGGCAAAATCGTATTTGTAGTCTTGGCACGAGGCCTTGGCTATGTGGTTATGATAGTCTGGCATTATGCATTCCATCATTATGAAAGTGGTTATTGATATTGCATGTGATCATTCGACTAGTAGAATATCCATGTGAGTAAGTAAATGGCATTATTTCATTTTACCTTCGCCATTTTATGCTGAAGTTTAAATTTAAAAGGCTTTTGTTTTAGTTATAAATTGCCTTAAGTGTTTATGCTTATTTATGAAAGCTTCTGCTATAATGTTATCCTTACTGAGCATCCGAGCTCACCCCTTTCAATGTTTTATTTTTCCCAGGATTATGAAGAAGTAATTTATGAATGACCTGCAGGGATAGTATGAGGGGATATGAAGACAAGATGTTTTTTTTATGATGTAATGTAAAAATTTATGGATGTATCTAGTTATTCCAAGGCTACTAAACTAATCGGTCTTTCGAGACTTGATATTTCTCATGATCATGCCAATGTTATGTAATAATGCACCGACTCTAGGAAATTAGGGTCGGGGCGTTACAGTTGGTATCAGAGGAAGTTTAGTACAAACCTTGGTAGCTAGATTTAGATAAAATCTGATTAGAGCACGTAGACCTAAGATGAACTTTGAGGATTAGTATAAAAGAACTTCCTAGAATTTTGGTATTGTAGAGATTTTGTGAGTTTTCCGAGCAATACATCCCTGTCTGGATACGAGCAGGTAGAGGCGGCTCTGGCACAGATGTACCTAGGGGTAAAACCCGAAAACACCGCTTTGAGCTAGACTCGAACGGGAACTGGTGCACGACAACGGGCCTTGCTGCACTCTTGGTTACGACACTCCCGGGGGATATGCTTAGGATAATTTACATTTTCTTTACAAACCAATTTAAGTAATATATATATAAGATGAGAGTAAATGACCTTGTTTAATCCTAATATGTTTCAAATTGAGAATATGGTGACATTTTAATCTCTAAATGATTTTACGACTACTATTACTCACACAATGCTTTATGGTTTTAGTCAATGGCTGGATTCCAAGGAAGTCATAGTGACTTTGAGAATGATGTACAAGATGGGAACGGTGGTGGCAATGAGCAACAAAATGGAATGTTGATAGGCGTAAAAGATATCGTCTTTATGCCAAATCAGTTTTCCAAAAATATGATCAACAACATATATATTAACCAACTCCCAGACTCAACAAGGAAGAGAAAGGTGATAAATGATAAGAGCTCCAGCAATGGAGACCATGGAGAAAAGAACCCTCAATTTTCATCATGCAGGAAATGTGGAAAGAGACACCCAGGAAAGTGTCTCAATGGGACAACGAAATGTTTTACGTGCGGGAAGGAAGGACATAAAGTAAAGAATTGCCGAAGAAAAATGAAGAGTACTATGGAAGAAGATAAAAATGGTCCCAAGAGTCCATTTACAGTCATTTGCCGTAAATGTAGGGGACCTGGCCATTACCCGAGTGAATGTCCTATTCTATAGGATATTTTCTTGGTCAAAGAAGAAGCTATGTGGGAATAAATGGTTGGAGAAATGTTTAAAAAGTATTAGCACTCCTTGTTGATGGGTTTACTATGGAATAATTTTCTCTTGTATTTGTAAC
This sequence comes from Viscum album, assembly GCA_963277665.1. Classification (NCBI taxonomy): domain Eukaryota; kingdom Viridiplantae; phylum Streptophyta; class Magnoliopsida; order Santalales; family Viscaceae; genus Viscum; species Viscum album. The sequence continues at coordinate 1,938,331,631 of OY728159.1, forward strand.
CCCGCAGTTTGCCATGTGAGAATGATATTTGAGGAAGAATTGTCTCTTCTCTTATGGATATGGGTATAAATAACCATTTGGATTTATATGATCATTGGGGTTTGAGAGAATTATATGTTATTCTAATTTGGGATGAAGATTCAAGGAATGATATAACATTTGTGGTTAAATTTATGATATAGTATTTTGAGGAATTTATCTCATTTTGGCAATATTATAAAATATAGTTTTTGAAAAAGGACAACACGTAGACCGTGTGACAACCCGTCGCGTCGGACAAAGCTATGGGAATCGAACCCACAACCAAAGTGCGATTGGGATTTATCGCCTACCACTGGACTACATGAAGTCCCTGGTTAGTGTGACTTTTTTTTAGTTAAATGATTTTATTGATCAATAATAAGTTGATTTGGGTTATTATTTCATATCAAAAGAATACCCTTGGTATAGGAAAATGATTTGGTGATTAAGTGATAAATGTTATTTTGGAAGATGTTCGCTTTGTTGGGAACACTATATGCCCAAGGAAAATAGAATACTATGGGGTTTCATTTGTGGAGTAATGATAGATTTTTATCTACGTTTTTATTGTGGATTTATAGTGATTTGGGTTATTTATGGAAATGATTAACCTATAATAGAGAATATGTGATTAGGTTAATTACTTTTGAGTATGTGACTTTAAGAGTATCTGATGTCATTTGGAGATACAATTTAACATGGGAGACTACATAATCAAATTCTTCTATGTTTTGGGTTTCAATATTAGTTTGGATTATATTAAAGGATTTTAAGGACAATTGGTTATTGAATGGTATCTATTTAACTTTGGGGTATTGTTGGTTTAATTTTAGAAATTAAGATTAGTGCATATTTATCTCAATGAATATCCTTTTGGGGGATCATTAGATCATTCACTGACCATTTTGGTTTTGATTAATCTTCAAAGACAATGTAAATATATGGTTTATCCTTCATGGATCATGTGATTCTATAGAAGTTTATTCTATCTCTTCGAGTGTGACCAAGTCTTCTTGAATACTCATCATTTAAAAAAAATTGAGTTAGTGGTGGAAATTTATTAAAGAATGAAAATCTACATAAATGTAAGTATATCTCATAATGTTCTTAGTCAATATCATAAATGAATTACTCTTCCTTATGTAATGTAACTTAAAAAAAAATGTTGTCCGTTTACTTTCCTACTAGGAGACTAATGGTCGTTTGTCCCAACACAAGTTTGTGGTTTTCTCATTGTTAACTTTCTCCTGATCATGATTTCTATCCCTCTCCATCAGAACTTGACACTTAGTTTATCATCCATATCCATGTTTTCTTACATGGAATCCTAGTATGGGTTATCTTGGATGACCCTTATACCTCTCTTTCTTTCTTTTAAAGTGATAGTTTTATTGACTCTTTTTCCGATGTGGGACTTTCCATTATATTCCCAAGCAAAATTTTAAAAATTGCGAGGACGCAATTTATTGAAGGAGGGGAGAATGTAACACCCCAAGCTTCCTCGGTATGTTTCCTTTCGAATAATGCAATGACGTGCATTGTACGCAACTTCGAGATTTTAACACACCACAACCAATCAAACTAGCCGTTATGAATAGTAATACCTACTTTTTGAAATTATATATATTTTATATTTCAAAATGGACTTCATTTTTGGATTCGGAATATCAAATTTAGCCTAAGGTGAAATTTTGGTACTTTTCGGATAACTTTCATATTTTGATGAATAGTGAAAATTACTAAATTTTAATTAAAAACAACTTTTTTAATCAAAATAATTAATAGTGATAAATTGTGAATTTGAGTGGTTTTAAAGTATATTTAAAATATATTTTTACCATTTAATATAATGTTGGTCATTGGACATAATTTTACAATTAAACCGAACATAAACAAGTGTCAATCTTTTGATAGTTATTATCTCTTAAAAACACGCTTTTTGTTTTGACAGCGGGAATTAATTTTAAATTAATTTCTGCCACTTCTGTGTTTTGAATTTAGAAAAATGGATTCCATATTTGGAATCAGGATGTCCAAATTGTGTAAATAGGTAACTTTTATTTTTAGACATTTTGAATAATTACTGCGGTAAATATTTTATTTACCATGGTTAAGGGTAAATCCGGTAAATAAGGGTTAAAAAAATAATATTATAATAATACTAAATTACCCTAAAATGTGTCTTAAACCTATTGGTTGATACATGGTCGACCATGGGCATCTTTGGGTCAATTTTGGGACCCCATGGATCCACTTGTAAGTGATAATGACACTTTATATTAATTAAGTTAAAATGAATACAAAAATGACACAAGCATATATCTTTTAGCAAAACAATTGTTACATAGGGTTATATATGCTGGATTTTAGATTATAAATATTCATTAGAAAGATAAAAAGATTTCCTACATAATTATATTTTATTTATAATTTTTTGACATTACATAATTTATTTTATTTATGACACAATGATGATGCAGTAATTACTAAAATAGTAAAAAATTAACATAATTGATATTATAAATACCCAAATAATTATAATATGAAACTTTTAATGAATTAAACAAATTTTCTAGGATAATATGATATATTTGGATTGATTTATTTGACTTTGTTCGAAGTAATCAATCTGTTATGAGTTTCAAAAAAATCAACTAGTGAATAGTGTCAAAATTGACATAAAAGAGTTCTTAAAACAAATATTATATTATTAATTGATATTAAATTCCTAAAAATCTGAGGTTCGGCCAAGAGACTTATATTATGATAGTTTAATCATTAATGGACCACTTGGGGGTCTTTTGGATGTATATAGTAAGTTTATTAACCATATTATATAAAAATACAAAGAGACATTGTAAAAGTGAAACTAATTAACTTAGAGTTAATACTTAAAGATAAGGTTAATATAAGTACCCAAACCTGTCTAAATTCTATTGGATGAGTTGTTTTCGACCTATCCCCACCTCAAACTTTGAATATTCAACTTTGGAGCCATTGGAAACCGAATATGAATTTATTATAAATTAATATTTCTAGCTTTTCCAAAGGTGCCCCTCACCCCTCTTATAAAAGGGCACTCCTCCTTCTCATTTCTTCACACCTCTCAAGCCACTTGGCTCGTACAAACTCTGCCAAACTAAGCTCCCCACATCCCTCTCCTCCTCCTTGAAGCTTCCCCTTAGGCAGAAAGCATTTCAACAAGTCCTTTGGTTCCAACCAAAGTGAGTTACCTAAATTAAAGGTAACGATTTCTCTTAAATTATTTTCATTTATTTTGCTTCTTCAACCCCCAAACTCTTTTTATTTCCCTTCTTTTGTAACAACACCAGTATCCTCAATATACTAGGATGTTGTTATAAGAAGTATTTAAACTACACATACACACAACTCCATCTAATGGATGATGAACATAATGTTTCTGTGGATGGCAAACTAACGCCTCACGAAACGATGATTGTTCAAAAACATCTTACCGCCTCTCATGGTGGCCATTATGATGGCACTGTAATTAAATATGATATTAATGATATATATTTTATATATAAGCTTCTGTAATTCCATTTTATTTCATACCATTATTCGTTTCATGTCGTATATACATACGATAATTTCATTTGAGGAAGTGCGGACTACCGCCCCCTTAAAATGATATGACTCGTTCATACCACACATGGAACGTATAAAGGATGGTGTTAATGAACTTAAGTAACATATATAAAATATTATATTATACTGGAATAGTAATATACCTATGTATCATTTGGATTCGATTCTTTTAAAATAAAAAATTAAATGGAAGTAGCGTTCGTGCGTACGTACGGACTACCGTCTCCACGAACGCGATGAGATTCATTATCCATCGTATCCATTCAAGTATAATTATCATTTAATGATTTAAAAATTATGTTTAAGGACTTGATATCATTCTGGATATGAATAAGATACAACAAACATGACTTATGTAACAAAACATATAAAAGAAAATGAGTAAGTTAACACCCGAAACGGCGTTAATACTAAGATATTATTAACAAATCAATGTTAAAAGATCATATATGATAACATATTATAGTAAATGATTCTTTTATTATTCAATAACAATTATTTCACCATTATACAGGAGTTAAACCTACCATCGACCAAGGAAAAAGTACAAAGTAAGGGATTCTCTTATCTCACTTTCAATTCCGTGAGATTTCCATTGTTCGCTACTAAATTATTGAAAGTGGTGTATTGTGTACTTCCATTTGATATATATTATCGTGATTCACTTTATATTCATATTATTCTGTAAATCATTTGGTGGTTATTAACTTTTGGCCATGCGACTCAGTTGATTAACGTGGTAAGGGATTTTCTTATCTCACTTTTAATTCCGTGAGAATTCCATTGATCACCACTTAATTATTGCATGTGGTGTATGTGTACTGCCCATGATTGTATTCATTGTGTTATATACTTTTATTTATGGGTATTTACATCATCATGGTATGATAATTCTTTCATGGGTGTATGTTTCTTAAGTTACCTAATCAATAAGGGAATTTGAGATTTCAATTTCCACTCATTTGGCTTTACGCATATTTCATTGATTATATTACCCCAAGATTATGTGTGGAATCACTATTCATTTGATTATGTCATAATTTCCACTCCCATTCCTGTGGATATAAGTTTGATACACATAATCACTCCATTTATAATTCTCAAGTCATTGATATGAATTTGATAAGAGTAATTTTAACTCATTCTCCATTTATTGAGTTAAACATCCAATTCGTTGGTATTGTTTTTACAAGAATATGTGTGAATATACTTTGATTGATTTACACTGAATATCCAATCATATTTAGTGTATTTATATTTGTCACACATAATTATGTCGTTGATTTATCCTTAACCAAAGGATACAACCTTTATGAGAGATTTCATCTCAATTTACATTCCATTGAGACTTCTTTGATGATATACACCAAATCACTTTTATGTGGTGTATATAATGTACTTTGACATAGTATATCATGAATTACTTTATTCTCATGATATTACAAAGTTTTGATTACCTAAATTATTTGTATTCAAGTGTCTCTTTTGGTTAGAATCTCTAACCAAAATACCATTTTTAAATGTTTTAAATACTTATTCTTCTAAATCTTGCTCATTAATGTCCTTGTTTTAAAAATGGTTTTAAGGATTTATTTATATGGACATTAAAGTTTTAGAAATTAAAACTCCTTTTAAAAAGTTTCAAAGTGGTATGGGACACTTTGATTCAAAAATCTACTTTTAAATTGCTTCTGGACAAATAGTGTGACTTTTAAATGATTTCAAGAAAAAGGGGGATATTTCTCTCAAATAGTTTTGATGATTATTTTCATCTATGTCAACATCCTTCAATATTCTTAATTGAGGTTAATGTGATACAATACAATCTTCCATATTGTATCGAATGAGTTATGTTTGATTGTGGATGTTCTATTTTTACACCATTCATGGTTTGTGGTTAAAGTATTGACAAATTGTATGCTAGTTTTAATACGAATGTTTATTTTATGCTTAAACCTATTCATATGAGGAATGCATTGGACTTAATAAGTGATGGGTGGAGCCCGCTATAGCTCCTCGATGCATCGGTAGGTCTCATGAGACAAACTAGTGTCTTGGCACAAGGCCTTGGCAAAATCTTATTTGTAGTCTTGGCACGAGGCCTTGGCTATGTGGTTATGATAGTCTGGAATTATGCATTCCATCATTATGAAAGTGGTTATTGATATTGCATGTGATCATTCGACTAGTAGAATATCCATGTGAGTAAGTAAATGGCATTATTTCATTTTACCTTCGCCATTTTATGCTGAAGTTTAAATTTAAAAGGCTTTTGTTTTAGTTATAAATTGCCTTAAGTGTTTATGCTTATTTATGAAAGCTTCTTCTATAATGTTATCCTTACTGAGCATCCGAGCTCACCCCTTTCAATGTTTTATTTTTCCCAGGATTATGAAGAAGTAATTTATGAATGACCTGCAGGGATAGTATGAGGGGATATGAAGACAAGATGTTTTTTTATGATGTAATGTAAAAATTTATGGATGTATCTAGTTATTCCAAGGCTACTAAACTAATCGGTCTTTCGAGACTTGATATTTCTCATGATCATGCCAATGTTATGTAATAATGCACCGACTCTAGGTAATTTGGGTCGGGGCGTTACATTTTCCATTGTCAATTATCATCTCTCATTACCAACAGGGATGCTTTTGGTTTTACATAACTATAATTATGCACTTAGTGTTACCAAGAACGTAATTTATGTATCATGTTTGGATATGGATGGATTTATTTTCATGTTTAGAAATTAGGGTTGTTTCTTTTACAATAAAGATAAATGTGGCACATTTAAACAATGGTTTGTATGTATTTAATTACAAAAACCAAGTGTTGTAAATTGATAAAGAAACAAACTCGCATGAATCATACAATTCCCAGTTGTAGAATCACTCTCTCGGTCTTGTAAACGATAAACACTTGACAAAGATCTATGAAGATGATTATTTAAAATCTAATAAGCTAAAACCACTTGATATATTTCATGCATGTTTATAAGGGAAAATAACCAAGCTGACTTTTCTATTGACATGGTGAAAGGGACATAGAGCTTCTATGATTGGTACACACAGATGTGTGTGGACTATTTCTAGTAGAAGCTAGAGGTGGATATTCTTACTTTATTACCTTTAATGATGATTTGAGTAGATATGGATACATCTACATAATGAGGTATAAGTAAGATTCCTTAATGAAATTTAAGGAAATCAAGAATGAAGTAGAGAATCATCCTGGTAAGATGATAAAGAATCTTAGATCAGATCGAGGTGGAGAATATCTAAACAAAGAGTTCATCGACCTTTTACGGGATTCTGATATTCAATCTCAACTCACTCCTCCTTATACACCAAAGTGGAATGGTGTTAGTGAAAGGATGAACTGTACCTTATTGGACATGGTGGGGTTGATGATGAGTTATACTGATCATCCATTATCCTTTTGGGGATATGCATTATAAACTGCAATATACAGATTATACCGAGTAATAACTAAGGTGGAAAATGGAATTCCCTCCGAGTTATGGAATGGAAAGAAACCCATTTTGTCATAAGAAAATGTATGGGGATGAAAGGTATTTTTTAAGGCCTTATCAGGCAAAAAAATAGCACCCTAGGGAACAAGGTGTATCTTTATAGGGTATCCCAATGAAACAAAATAATATTACCTATATAACCCTTTATAAAATAAAGTGATTGTCGCCAGACAAGTTGTATTTATTGAGATGGAGGAAATCCTCAAAAAGGATAATGGGATAATGATTGACTTCGATGAAGTTGATGCTCAAGATACATAGGAGTTGGTATAGGAAAAATTTCCACAGTTCCATGTGGAAGAGGTTCCAAAAACAAAAGTATTGCGTAGGAGATCAAGAGAGGTAAGTGAACCAAAGAGATTTGGATTCCCAGTCACTGAGGATGGTGAATCATTATTGTTGGACAACGATGAACCTATCTCTTATAAGGAAGCATTAGAGAACTCATAATCTGAAAGATGGCAAGAAGATATGAATTTTAAAAGGGATTCCATGTATCAGAACCAAGTCTAGGTTCTAGTCGATAAACCAGTTAATGTAAATCCTCTTGGATTCAAATGGTTGTTCAAGATAATGTTGGACATGGAAGGTCATGTTAGCACCTATAAAGTAAAGCTAGTGGATAAAGGATTCAAACAACATCAATGAATTGACTACAATGAAACCTTCTCGCCAGTTTCCATGTTTAAATCCATAAGAATCATACTTGCCATGGAAGCTTACCATGACTATGAGATTTGGTAGATGGATTCCAAATCAGCATTCCATAATGGGGTCTTTTTTGAAGATGTATATATGATACAACTAGAAGTGTTTGTTACACCAAGTGAATCCAAACAAGTTTGTAAGTTGTAGAAATCCATTTTTGGATTAAAGAAATAATCCAGGTCATGGAACATTCAATTTGATGAAGTAATAAATTAATTTGATTTCATTAAGAATGAATGTGATCCCTGTGTTTATAAGAGGTTTAATGGGAATGTGATTGTTATCCTAGTAGTTTATGTTGATGACATATTACTTATTGGAAATGATGTACCAATTTTACTGTCAGGTAAGAACTGGTTAAACAAGTGTTTCTCCATCAAGGACTTAGGTGAAGAAGCCTACATTCTAGGGATCTAGATCATCCTTGATAGATACAAGAGGATTCTTGGACTATGTTTGGGTACATACATTGACACGATACTAAATAGATTTAGTGTGGAGCAATCCAAGAGGGGATTGGTTCTAATGTCACATGGCCTACATATTTCTAATAGAATGTATCCTTAGACATAATAAAAGAATGATCCGACGAGTAATGTCTCATATGATTCGGCTATAAGATCCATCATGAATGCTATGTTATGTACCAGGCTTGATATTGCCTATGCACTGAGCATAGTGAAAAGATATCAAGAAGATCCAGGAGAACAACATTGGACTGCAGTTAAATTTTTTTTTAAGTATCTTAGAAGAACTATGGGTATCTTCCTGGTGTATGGAGGAGATGAGGAGCTTTTCCTCATAGGGTATACTAATGCTGATTTTTAGACAGATTTTAATGATCTGAAGTCACAATCATGATGTGTTTTTTTTGTCTCAATGAAAGAGATGTGAGCTGGTAGAGTTCAAAGTATCCAATTGTCTTTGATTATACAGAGGAGTCTAAATATATAGAGGATTCTAATGCAGCCAATAAAGCCTTATGGATTGGAACTTTGTATTAGAGCTTGATGTGTTTTCTAGAAGTAGAGACCCTATCACATTGTATTGTGACACTAATGTAGTGGTGGATCTTACAAAATAACCAAGGTCCCATCAACAGACAAAGAACATTATCCAGACGTATCACCTCTTGTGGTATTTCCATCAAAGGGGTGAATTTTTAGTGAATAGAGTGTCCATAGAAGAGAACATAGATGACCCATGACTAATTCCCTAGCTCATCAGAAGAATGAATATCATGTGAGAGCTAGCGAGTTAAAGGTTGTTAGTAGTTGGCTCTAGTCCAAGTGGGAGTATGTTGGATTTGGTAGCCTAAAACCAACTACTTTTTACATTATTATACACTTGTATTCATGTATTTTAATATTAATGAATACCCTATCACAACTTGATTATTCATCAGTTTGAAAATGAATGTGGTAATGTCCTAACGATAGCTATCTCACTAAAGAGTAATAGCGGATCCCTACTATGATGAGAACCCAAAAGTGTCAGAACACTATTCTTGAATATATGTTATATGGATGAATGATGTTATTTCAGGGACACAAATAATACAGGCCATTAGGGGTGAATAATCATAAAACATTGAGTCACCATTTCATGGTGTGAACCCTTGGTAATATCTAGGATGATATTATGAGAACGAGACCCGCTAGTAGGAAATCCACATTTCATAGTGTCATTAGTTGTTCTTATATTCTAATGTGTGTATTGGTCCTTAGGCTTTAAGATTATTATTAATTGTTATTACATCTCGTGCACTTAGATTTACTGATGAAAAATGTGACAATACATTATTTGAAGTGAGGTAGGATATGTTAGGTGCGTCACAAGTAATACTTCATCAATAGATAACACAAGAAATGATTTGTCCCCTCTATTCCATAATGAATGTTGATATCTCATACCCTTTGATGTAAGTGATATATCCTAAATAAATCCATTTCCATGGTGAGTATTGGGAAATTTCAATTTTGGGAGGTCAAAGAAAGAGTGATCGAGTGCATGGGTTGATCACACTAGCATGTAACCCGCTTGATTCGAGATATCGAGACAAATGAATTACATTAAACGGTAAGTGTTCGTATGAGGTGAAATGTCATTGCGGGGTTAATGTATTTCTATATGGGTTCCATGGCTTGTTTCTAGATGATAAACCTGGACTTTAGGTAGGGTCTATGTAATGCCACCATGAAAAAGTCCTAGAGGGTCACATAGTAAGTGTATCCATGTATGTCACTTAAATATTCATTTAACAAGTTGAATAAAGATTATTCCTGGTTGTGGTTTAATAATTATTCAAGGATTCCTGATCTCATTTATTTTGACACTAGTTTTTTGAGAGAATATATTGTGGGAAAAATATATATTTTTTTGTGAATAATGAAGTGATATTTATTTTTGAATGAAATATCCATCATTCAAGGTCTAATAAGTGTGGTGGAGGAAATAAATAAAATGTGAAAAAAACTACACATCGTGTATATTAATATACACATAGTGTAGTTTTTCTAGGGATTTGTGAGAAATAAGATTATTTAATTAATTAAATAATATTAGGTGTAATTCATTGGGTGCATGTCAAGTGATAATAATAGTCAAATGTTATTATTACACTTGGGGTCTTACAAAGATTTAAATGAAATGAATAAAATAATTAGTGTAATTAATTCATTTTATTATTCTAAGTAATATAAATCCCAATTACATTATCCTCATTAGATCTATGCATTATCTGAGGTTGTGCATAATGGATCAGGAAAAACCTCTCAAGCCAAGTGATAATTCATTTCCTCCAAGAACGCTCTAAAGTTATGAGATAGATCCTCCTCCACCGGATCAAGGAGAGTGCTTTAAAAACATCTCTCAAGGTGATCAAAGGTGGGAATTTCAAGCAAAGGATATTCCATGCTAGAACCTAGGAATCCCTTTAGCGACTTCTAGAGATACATAGACCACGTGTGGATAACTACTTGCTACACTTGGCTTCTGTGACGCAATGACGAGTCACATTGGATTTTGACCGGAAGCATCAATAGAGAAATAATTCCATCAAGGTAATTATTATATTTTAATTATAGTAATTATTACCAACAAATGATGATCCTCTATTGGGTTATGGGACTTCTATCTTCCCTTTTTTGTTCTTCTTTATATTCCAAAGATCTGGCATTTTATCATTACGAAGGATCTCAGATTGATTATTGTTAATGGTAAAATTAATGTTGGGTACACTCACCCACGTTCATCCGCTACACCCGCAACCTACATAGGAATCCTCCTTTTAAATAATAGTCACCTACAAACCAACCCAAATTGAAGGAAACGACCAATGGATAAGCCAACATGATACAATATTCCACTCCCTTTACCTATGTCATTTAAAACAACATCTACAAATTCCCAAAGGCACAAGAATGTTTTGGTGAAAATCCAAATAAGATACCACCATAGAGTTTGTACAAGGTCTGATAACAAGAATGAAAAAATTCTATATTGTAAAATAAAAAAAATATTTACAATGAATTTTCATAAACACATTTCATTTTTATGTTATTTTCCCCTAGATTTTTTATAAATTCTGTTCATATTATTAGACTAGAAATATGAAAAGTGGATGTTATATAACATGTAATCATATCTATGAATCAATAGGTAAGAAAGTAAACACAAATCCATGAAATAACCTATCTTGTGAATCTATGTGATACGGCCTCATATAACATCTAGTGATAAATAATCCATGATAAAAAATTATGCTATAAAATAAATAATTAAAAAATACCCCATATTGGTCCCTAACCTGTTGGAAAATACCGACTAAACACTCAAGATCCTAATTAGGCATAACATTGGATCAGAAAAATAATGAGTCCTATCATAGTGTATTTATATAAGAAAGGTTACCTCTGAGTGGTTCCACACACACTAAAGCTACCCATGTATAATTACCAATGTACCCAAGATTACCAATGTTCCAATTGTGAAAATAAACTACAAAACCATGATCACAATTTTATAAAAAAAATTCAAATAAAATTCAATCCTCTTTAGTGTTTGATAACCCATTTCCAATTCAAGAAAAACCACTTTCCAAGAAAACCCCCTTCTTGAAAACATTTTTGTTTCCAAGAAAAACCGGTACAACAACAAATCACTTCAATTTAATGAACAAACCAAAGGGATTTACCAAGAACTAAAATCAATTCATTTAATTAAACCATTATATAGAAACACCTACCTCAACCATTATAAACCTAGATTTCTTTGGCAAAGGTGAATGGAATCTAAGAGATCGGCCTTTGAAATATATGGCATGATAAGAAACTATAATGGATCGATAAAAAACACCATCTGATCACAAATCTGAGACCTAACTACAACCAAAGCTATAGAAACAGCCAAATAATAGAATAAAAATAAGTAATTATGTCCCATTGAAATGAACCACCTCCACAATAATGACCAATCATCGAATGAAATGATCTAGAAGGGTTAAAGGTCTCCAAATTTACCCATGAAAGCTTCTAGAATGTGAGGGAGAGGGGATACAAACGAATGAAAAGTGAAATCAGCTGTGTATAATGCTAAAACCCAAAATTGGGATGATTACATAGAGTTTAGTCTTATTACATGTCATTTAGTCCATGAAACTCATGTTTTTCAAAAAAATCAACTCCATTTTTATTAAAAAATGTGTTTTGATAGTACACAATAAGAAGCCTATACATGAAATGTAAACCCTTCATTCCCAAAACATATTTCATTTTATCTTCCTGGTGAACATTACATTATTTTTAATATCTTTACACAGTGTTTAGTCACCTATATGACTTAAAAAACTATAGTTTTAGGTAAAAAAAACTCAAAGAATCTACTATGAGAGTTCTCTGAACTTGGGAATAAACCCCTAAGACTATGACACATTTATACCCATACTTCATTAATTAAAATAAACATACATCCATGCAAATTTGATAATTTCAACTAGAAATTTATCTCTATCATTGATAATCCCACAAACCCACCCACACAAGGATGATAAACAAGGAATGGACAAGGGAGTACTTGATAAGTCTAATGAGTTGTTACAACTTTAATCAATGAAAAGATAAATGTTACATGATAATTTATAATGAAGTTAGTGAGATAATTATCCATTGGAGATAGATATTTTAGGGATTAATAAGTAAAATTAAAGCTATATTATAGAAAGATATTTCATATTACATCGTAACATTTTAATAAAAAGAAAAAAGGTACAAGACATTTTCTAAAATAATTTTCAAGATGGTGTTTGGAGAACCATTTTCAAATGTTATTTCAGAAAAAATATCAATTATTAAATATAGACAATAATTCATTTTTATGTTTAGGAACATAGTAGAGATTATAAAATATATGAAATTGAAAGTAAAATCATTTTCAATAATTTTAGAGACAATTTTTTAAACCCATAACTTAAAATGGATAATAAAATATCCTTTTGAATAAGTGAAAAATAAAAATAAGACCACCAGATAATACATATTTGTGTTTCCAAAATAATAAATTAAATAAAATTTTGAAATAATAAATACATATATAAAGGAGAAACATTTATTTAAGTGGGCATGTATTATTCTAAAAAACACTTCATTTTTATGAAGAAATAAATACATTAAATGAGAAGAATTGAAGCAAAAATCACATGAACATAATGTCATTAGAATTAGTTTTAAAACCATATATATTAAATTTTAATTATAATATAATCAATTCATAGTGTATAATTCAACAAATTTATAAGATTAAAGGTAGATAAGAAAGATCATAACTCAGTGAATGGAATTTCAGTTTGATTTTTTTTTTCAGATTTAGTAAAGTTAAATATATATATCATGAAAAATCTAACATGTGATATATTATTAAATACCTTTAATTTTATAAACTTTATTATGGATGCAATATTTATGGTTTTATATACATCAAAATGTAATTAAGTCATGAACATGGTATATATCTAAAAGAAAAAATGGAGAAATGAAAACCTTACCTTAACTCTTTATTTCCACAAAGATTAATAAAACCCTATATAATAACTATAAAAACATATTTATAAATTATTTCTGAGTTAAATTAATATATATTACCAACAACAATAATTATTTTAATAAATAATTATACATTCATTAAATAGTTAATTCTTTATTTTCATAGTTGGATATTATTACCCTTAATTGTTTCATATAGGTTTCACAATATCGATGTAGATACTCATTCATTAATACATATTCATAGTTAATATATTGTTAATGGTATTTTCGTAAAAGTTCTATGAATATTTTTGTGGTTCTAAATTCAATGGGAATACATGTTATAATTATGATGATTAAATTGATCTCGATCTTGTTTCAAAAAATTTAATAACTTCAATGAATTATATTATAATGAACATATTTTAAAATATGTAAAGAATTTTAAAAAAATTATAATTTAATATTTATAATAATATTTAACCATAAAATTATTTATATAATGCACCATTAAGGCAGCGGTTAAAAACAAAATGTGTCATCTATAGAGTTGGTCGTCCACACATAACATGAGAAACATTTTTCACTATGTATAGGATGATATTATTAATATAATTTCACATATATATATTTATAGAACATTAAAAATATCATAAATATAATATTTATTCATTAAATATATTTTTTAACCATAAATTTATGGTGGTGATGAGAAGTAAAATATATCATTTCAAGGTAGTTGTAGTCTGTGTGGACACACAGATGACGTTTTCATTTTTCATTGAATGGGATAAAGGTATAATATGAGTTATATTTTAAGATTAATATAAATTTTTTTACATATAATATTAATTCATTAAATACAATTTTATAACCATCCATATAAGGAAATTTTTAAAATTAAAACACGTCGTTCTTGGAGGAGGTAGTCCACACATAACCCATGGGATATTTTCATTTTTATAATGGATTGGAGTGGAACAGATGATGGTTGTACAATTAATATTACCAAATTAAAGTATAATAATAATATTTATTTAATTAAATTCATTTTTTGACAATTGGTTTTTCTTATAGTGGTTTAGAATAATTGAAAATAGAAAGTTAGGGAGTAGATAATAATCACGTTTAGAGTTTCAGTTTCCTATTTAAAAAATTATTTGAATTAGAGGACTTGGGTATCTTTATTGTAACTATAGGATAAAAAACATGTAGATGGATTCCATTATAGGTAAAATGGGTACGGTTTCATAGAAAATTTAATGTATAGTTATTCCTTGAAGTGGGTGGAATTTATCACCTATTATTGGTGAAAAAGAGGGATATTTCATTGGAATTTAATGGTAGATGAGGGTTAAGAATGGTATTTCATGAATATTAATTGATTTAGGAAAGAAAATATTTTTGAGATATGTAGGTTTGAATTTATAATGTTAAAATATATTTTCTATAATCTTTCACTACTAGAAAAGCAGGTATTTGCGACGGGCTATTTGCGACGGGATCCCGTCGCAAATAGCCCGTTGCTGAAAACGCCGTCGCAACTAAACGTATTTGCGACGGGCCCGTCGCTAAAGCCTTTTTTTGCGACGGGCATTCTCCCCGTCGAAAATAGTATTCCATATTTTTGTAAAAAACTTTTTAAACAGTTTTTGCGACGGGACCCGTCGCAAATACCTTTTGCAACGGGACCCGTCGCAAAAACTCTTTTTTAAAAAAATAAAAAAAATTAATAATACTAGTATTTGCGAAGGGAACCGGGACCCGTCGCAAATACTCTTTTAAAAAAAAATAAAAAACTATTAATAATACTAGTATTTGCGATGAGCATAGTATCCCGTCGCAAATACTATAAAAAAAATAAAAAAAAATAAATTATTAATAAATTATTTTAATTAATATAATAATAGAATTAAAATTTACAAATGAAAATAATAAATTATTTTAATTACTATAATAATAGTAGAATTATAATTCAAAAATAAAAATAATAGAATATTAATAAATAATTTAATTAATATAATAATATTACAATTATAATTCATAAATAAAAAAAATATTAACAAGTTATTTTAATTAATATAAAAATAATAGAATTATTTTACATTCAAATATTAAAATAATTCATGTATTACAAAAAAAATAATTAAATTATAATATTATAAAATTTTAATATATATATAAAATTTTATTATATAAATAAAATTTTAATATATATATAAAATTTAATATTATAAAATATAAATATTATTATTATTCATATTAATATTGTTATTTAAAAATATAATATTATTAATATTTTATAATGAGACAGAAACTACAAATAGAAAAAAAAATATTTTGATTTCACAAATTTTATAACAGAAATACAAACTCTAATCTGTAGGAGGGGGGGAGGGGGGGAGGTGGGGGATCTGCAGATGGTGGTGGAGGAAACTTCATCCCTAAATCATGAGTGAGTCGGCGCATGTACTCCATCTGCTCCTGATGCTGCTGCTGCCACCGACTCGTCTGCTCCTCGTACAGCTGCTGCTGGCGTCGACGCTCCTCCTCATGTTGCTGACGCATCTTCTCCTGCTCCTGTCGGAGACTCTCTATCTGTGCAGTCTGAGATCGCAACTGCTCCTCATACTGTGTAGAAGAAGATGCACGAGCTCCCCTCGAGCTGGACGCCGACATCGCAGCACTGCCATAATAATCTCCGGGAGTCAGTCGAGAGCCGATACCAACTATCCGGCCCTTCTCGAAGGCATACTGGGTGGCCTGCATCCATGCCGCCTCATCAAACTGACGGGCAGTGGTCTGATCTGATGACTCGGCCTGACTCTCAGGTCGGTCCTGTGCCGCTGCGGCCTCATATGACTCCTATAGTTGCAATTTAAAATTAAAATTGTGAATATATTATATGCAGTTAATTTTTAAACTTGAAAACAAATAATACTGACCACGATGTGATGCTGACGATCACCTCTGAGCTCCCCAGTAGCAGGATCACTATACATCCTCCGATATACGTCGTACTCTGTAATATCGGGGTGCTCGACAGCCTATAAGAATAAAAAATAAACTGTTAATATTTATAGTTATATAAAATATTTATAAATAATGTACGTACCAGATGCTGTCTATGAGTACTGAAAGAACGACTCCCAGCTCGATGAGTCACCTCCTGCCTCCCCCGATTCTTCCTCCCCACCGATGATCTCCTCTGAAAGGCACCACTCAACCAGTGCGCACATAATCCATCTCATACATGGGATGAAATGTACTCTGGTCGGTGTGCTCTACATGACTCATCAAAATCTGGCACTCCTGCTTTCTTCATCGCAGCTTTTCTTAAATTGTGCAAAAACTGACGTAGGCGATCACGCATGGCCACCTCCCATGCCTCGTGGATGGCGTCACGCATGGTATCCTTGATCGGATACCATAAACCCTACAAATAAATCAAAATATCAAGTTAGAAATGAAATAATTTTCAAAATAAAAATTATTTATTTACGTACGTACCAACCAATGGCCGAACATGACCTGCTGCACATCAATGGGAATCTGCTCCCATGTGGTCCACGGCTGAGAGAAATAGTTGCGCAAAATAGCGCTGCCCTGTCCGACTGCTATATGTGAAAAACTGAAAAAATAATAAACATTTATTATGTGAATAGATTAATGAAATCTTAGTCAAATTCACAGGTTATTACACAGGTTTTCACACCTCCAGGTGCGTGGATCAAACCCAAGACGTGGACGTCGCTCGGGGACGGGGTCAGGAATCATCAATCGTGCAAGACCGCGCCCCCTCCGCGTACTCCCTGGAGCGCCTGCAGGCTGAGGGTCATCTGCCAGCAACTCATCCGCATCGAAAGGCAGGTCAGCCTCCGCCAACTCACGAAATGTGGCCTCGTCCATCTGAAACAGAAAATGTTAATATTAGCAAATAATTGATAATTACTATTATATATACATATATACATATTATGATTGTATATAAATACCATGGAATTCTATAAGTGTTCATCTTCATCATCATCTTCATATATGTCAATGTCAT
Source organism: Viscum album (assembly GCA_963277665.1). Taxonomy (NCBI): domain Eukaryota; kingdom Viridiplantae; phylum Streptophyta; class Magnoliopsida; order Santalales; family Viscaceae; genus Viscum; species Viscum album. The sequence goes on from OY728159.1 coordinate 1,938,349,572, forward strand.
CTTCATATTCCTCCTCAACATCATCGATATCCATTCATGTTGCAATTGCTTCATCTCTTACCATTTCAAATTCATGTGTGACATCATTAACATCATCGTCATCACCGACTCTTAAATGTGGGGTGTCGTCATCGATACTCATATCTCTTTGTAAAAAATATTGATTTTGAGTACTCTCTTGAAAAACTTAAATTCTTTGCACATCAGTGAAAGCACATTCACTTTGACTAAACTGATTGTCTCGAATTTTGATTTTTATTACACTCCACCAATCAGTCAAGTCTCTTGATGTTGCACAGTACTTTGCATAATCAACTTGATAATTATTCGTAATTATTACTAATTATTGGTAATTATTACTAATTATTGGTAATTATTGGCAATTATTGTTAATTATTACTAAATATTGATAATTATTGGTAAATATTGATAATTATTCGTAATTATTACTAATTATTGGTAATTATTACTAATTATTGGTAATTATTGGCAATTATTGTTAATTATTACTAAATATTGATAATTATTGGTAATTATTAATAATTAATACTAATTATTGGTAATTAATACTAATTATTGGTAATTAATACTAATTATTGGTAATTAATACTAATTATTGGTAATTAATACTAATTATTGGTAATTAATACTAATTATTGGTAATTAATACTAATTATTGGTAATTAATACTAATTATTGGTAATTAATACTAATTATTGGTAATTAATACTAATTATTCCTAATTAATACTAATTATTCCTAATTATTACTAATTATTACTAATTATTGTTAATTATTCCTAATTATTACTAATTATTGGTAATTAATACTAATTATTGGTAATTAATACTAATTATTGGTAATTAATACTAATTATAGGTAATTATTACTAATTATTGTTAATTATTGGTAATTATTACTAATTATTGGTAATTAATACTAATTATTGGTAATTAATACTAATTATAGGTAATTAATACTAATTATAGGTAATTAATACTAATTATTGGTAATTATTACTAATTATTACTAATTATTCTTAATTATTGATAATTATTGATAATTGTTTCTAATTATTAGCAATTAAATGAATAATTATCAATAATTAAAAATAATTACCAATAATTATAAATAATAACATTATTAATATATTTTATTATTAATATTAAAATAATATAATTTTCTAATTTATATACAATTCTTCTTTCATCTGTGCGTTTTCTATCTCCACATACAAATAATACATGTGAAGACAGCAAACACACAGATGAAAAAAGAATTGTATATATATAAAAAATTATATTATTTTAATATTAATAATAAAATAAACTAATAATGTAATAATGTTCTTATTCCTAATTATTGGTATTTATTACTAATTATTAATATTTATTCTTAATTATTAAAAATTATTACTAATTATTCCTAATTACCAAACAATACTAATAATTTAAATTTATTAAATAATAAAACAATGTAAACATAATTAAATTACAACTAATTAATAATAATTGAAACTAATAAAAAATTAAAAATAAATAAAAAATTAAAATGAAGATAAATACCTTGAAAATTGATCTGTTCTGATCGTTCTTCAAAACTTTAATATCAGCTCCGGAGAAAAAAATTAAGCTGGAGAAAAACTCAACTCTAGAAATATAATTTCCAGAGAAGGAGAAGATAAGGAATGAGAATGAAATGAAAAAAACGGATGGGGGTATTTATAGGTTAGATTATTTGCGACGGGCCCATTTGCGACGGGTCCCGTCGCAAATAACCCCTGCCGACATAGTATTTGCGACGGGGGGATATTCCCGTCGCAAATACCTTTTACCGCCGCCGGTTATTTGCGACGGGATTGCTTTCCCCGTCGCAAATAGTTTTCCCGCGATGCGCGCCAAATCGCGGGAAAACTATTTGCGACGGGGAAAGCAATCCCATCGCAAAAGCCTCCTTATTTGCGACGGGGAAATACCCCCGTTGCAAATAAGTTTTTAACATGACTATTTGCGACAGGAATAAATCCCGTCGCAAATAACCCGTCGCAATTGCTCATTTTTCCCGTAGTGTTTGTATCCAAGTAAATCCATTAAAATTTGAGCCACTTTTTGTTACTCATTCTTACCTATATTAACTTTGATTAAAAATAAACCATGGAAAATATTTCATTATTAAAAATATACTATGGTCCATCCTTCCTTAGTTTTACATGATAAAAATGAATATTTACTCTATTTACTATCATTTGTTTTTTAAATGTTTCAAAATAACCATTTAAATAAAATATAGAAAATACAGAAAAATGTTTTCATATAAAAAGGTTTTTATACCTTTTGTGTCATATTTTTTATTTAATACAAGACATTAATTAAATAAGTATTAATATATTCATTTATAATAATAAATATCACATTTAATTAATTATCTAAAATTTATTAATTTACTTTGTATAGATAAAAATTTACATAATGTTTATAATAAATAATATGTTAAAAATAGTTGTTTTAAAATAGTAAATGACATTTAAATTGTTAAATAATTTTAATTTTAAAAAATAAGAACAAACTAATTAAAAAATTGATTTTTTTTAAAAAATTAATACCATTAGTCTTATCTTATATTATAGATAAAAATTAATATCAATATAATCCCATAAAATGATTAAAAAGAAATGTCTTTGTGAAATAATTTTTTATGAAAAAAAGAAGTTTTTATAAGTTATTTATCTACACTAGTTAAATTTTATAATTTTTAATTTTGACTAAAAGTATAGTTGTTTTATTTATATAAATACATGTGATATATTAAAATTTTATTACATTAATTATTAAAAGATTATATCATCCTATATTCTTCAACTTGATTCTATTTATTTAAATTCTCATATCGATTTTCTTAAAATGGTTACTTCTATTAATACCAAGTAATATAATGAATATTTTATAATAAAGATATTTTACTTATAATTTGGTTCCTCTAATTTAGAGTTATATGTAATATAATCAATAATAATTATAATATATTATTATTTCTGAATAAATGTAGTGTCTTGGTACAATGATGTTTATACCTAAACCCATTTCACAAAATTTGATCTATTAGTGACACAAAGTTAAGATTCATTTTCTCATAGGTTATTCCAAAACATTTAATGATACTTAATTTAAATGGGATGTAATTATGATATATGTTTTTAATATTTTTCTTTTACTTTTTATTATATGTTGTTATCTCTTTTTTTATTAGGAATAATTGAGTAATTAGCTAATTTCTTACTGATCGTGGAGTTGAGGGTAGTAAATTCTTATGTTAGGATCTATAATGAGGAGTTATATAGAATTTGTTGAGTTTTGAGGATGATATTATATGATAAATATACTTTAATTACCTCTCTTTTATTTAATAGTATGTGATATTATTTTGGTTATTAGTCATATCTTAACAAAAAAATTCATCCTCTACAAGATAGTTAATAATTGAAAAAAATCTAGATTCTATAGAAAAAGTTGTGTAATGTGTTTATGATTTTGGAGGCTTGTAGATGAACCATATACACTTCTTTGATTTTATTATTTTTCATAGAAATCATCATTTACTTCTATGGATTTTTTGAGGTTTATTAGAGACTAAAAAAATATCCATACTGTTGGACCATGTTTTGAAAGCCTCTAATTCTCATTCAATAATTGTTGTAGAGTATTATAAAAATGGTAAATATGGTCTATTAGTGGATAAAGGGTTCATGGTATCACTAGAATTTTTATGTAGATAAAATATGGAGGGTTTTATAGTTCATGTTTAGTTATCATGTTTTCGTGGATGGTTAAGTTTTGGTAGTTGTATTAAGCATTTTAATCAATTTGTTGGACCTTTAACGTAATTATAGGATGTTGGAAAATTATATTTCTTATTTTTCCTTCTTACCAATTTTGATTAGATTCCTGTAACCTTCCATGTATTTTCACATCAAAGATATATTCATAATGATTCCCATAACATCATTTTGGATGAGTTAATATTATGAATGAAAAAATGTTTTTTGTGAATCCTATATGGATCCATCATATTTTGGAGAAGGTTTTATATGGATGTTTAATTCCATTTATTTGTGTCTTGGGGAGGCAAGGTGGTTATATAAATATATATTGTAGTTTGAGTAGAATAAATGAGCATAGTATCTCAAGTTATTTTAAGGATTTTATTTCTTATAGTGATGTTCAGATTTATTTTATACTATTATGATTTTAATTTTATTCCTTTCATATTTGAATATTAGAGATGATATTCTTATTTGAGATATATTTTTTGGGGTTTTTTCTTTTGAGGTTTTTTAATTTCTCTGGTTGTTTTTTTATTTTTATGGGAAAATTAATTTCAGTTGTATATAATATAGATAGAAATATTTTCTATATCCTTGAATTTTATATTTTTAGGTCCTAATAGTTTTTATAGAAACTTTAGAGGATAATAGAATATTATATGATGCAATTTAGCTAAAATATATGTTTAAAAACAATAAAATAATGGCTCTCCAACTTCACACCATGATTTTTTATTTTTTGATTGATTTAGATTTAGAGAAGAAGGATTTTTATTGGTTTTTATGGAATTATATTTCTATCATTGTTTATAAAAAATTTGAATCCCCAGTTATGTTTTTTTATAAAGAGTTAAATTTGATATTATGGATTTACTATTGTATATAGTGGTTATATAATTATAGACTATAAATACCCCGACTCCAGTAGCCCATAGTCATTAGTTATATTATTTCATTGAAACTTGATAAAAGATATCACATTCCAAATGACCTAATAGGTTAGTTGTATTGGAAAAAAAGATATATACTTAAATGTCACATTACAATTGAAAAAATTAAACACAACATAGTATTTTCGTTGAGAACATAATTATTCCCGCTAGAATATAATTAAAAATCAATTATAATAATCATCCTAAAATTTTGGGGAAGGGAAACATAATAAAGGGTGAGATCAGATATTTATCAAGAAAATTTAAACGACTTAATTTATCATATAATTAATAAGCATGAATAATATTGAAAATATAAACAATAATAAAATATTACATATAATTTCAACCATAAAAATATGACTAAATACATGGATAAGATAACAAGATAAATAATCGCATAGATAACAATAACTAGTTTCATAATGATATAATTCAAAATGCGAGATATCATAATCTTATCATCAAAGACATATGCCAATACAAAATATGTAAGCATATAAGAAAAAATACAAATGCCCCAACTAGTTTGTCTCATGAGACCTACCGATTCATAGAGGATTTATAATGATATAATGATCCCATACAATCACTTCTAATTCCAATGAATTAATCATATAAATGGTGAGAATAATAATTATATACATAAACAATATAAACATTCATATTGAAAAACTAGCATATTAAATGCTAATATTTCCCAAATCAAACTGATCATAAACCATCTAGAAAAATAATAAGTATTGTATCAATAAAACTTATCCCCATTAGAGTATATGTAAGATAAAGGTATTTTGTTATTGGTGAATTTAAATACCATAAAAAGATAATTAAACACATTGTTAGGTAAAATACCAATTTCACATTTAAAATCTCATTTAAAAACTAACAATTTCCAAAATATTAGAAAAAAATATTTTATTTTGAAAGAAACATGAAATTTTTAATGTAATATTAAATTCATTGAGGGTTCATGAAATTAGGAAAGTCCATTAAAGATTAATACATTAAAAAATTATTTCCTTCATGTTTTTGGAAAAAGGCAAAACAATACACTATTCGGACACAAAAATATGATTCATTTGAAACATTTTTATATAAAGTCAAACAAGGGTAAAAATTAATTTAAAAATCCTATAAGAATAGTAAAAACATTTTTGAACACATTTTTATTAAAATATAAATATGGAAGAAAAAGAAACTTGACTGAATAGAAAACAATGTCAACATTTATGAAAACATTCTTTCACACTATTGATTACTTAAACAGAGGGAAAAAAGATAAATAGATAATTTCTTGAAATAAATAGGGTAGAATAAAAAAGATTAGGTTTAACATAGAAAATCCAAATAAATCCCTCATTAGAGACTTAAATATAAACTATCATGAATATTAATGAGATTGTGAAATAAAGCCTTACGACCTTGGCAAAAATTCAATCATAATCCTAATGAATGAATAACATTCAAACGAAAAATTAAATATCCAAAAAATAAGTATGTTCATGATATATCAGTAAAAATTATTATTATATACACCTCATAAGCATAAATAGGTGCATAACATCAAATATGTCTCAATGAAACAAAATTGATCAAAGAACCATTATAAATATAGTATCATTGGTGTAATAATTAATCAATAAATTCTTTCTATATAAAAAAATTAAATCTAGAATGAATAAGTGGAAATATATTATAATAAAATCATAGTTCATTTTACACATAATCATGGAACAACATTGTCAACAAAGTAAAAGTATTACCCATTTATTAGAAATTGAGTTAATAAACCCCTTAACACTTAGTAACATTCATATCAAATCCCCATGTATTAAATAATTTGAATTAGAAGTTAATATTCCATGAAGAATTTATGATTTATGATATAACATATAAAATGACATTATATAACTATATAAAAAAATTAGATCCATTACATTAAAATATGCCTTGATAAAAAAAATTGAGATGAATACCTTACCTCGAGTCTAGTAAAGCCATGCATACACATTAACTCATGAATAATAAACTTATATAAATTAATTTCTTTCCTAATAAAATAATCTAGTATTAATACCTTATACTTAAATCATTTATTTAAATTACTTTAATGACATATTCAATTACATAATAATTTAAGTCCACATCAAGTGTTTTGAGGATGTTAGGTTTATATTACCAATATAGATTTGGTGTGATAAACATAGTAAAATGGTCATTATTCCATCATATCAAGAATAATAATCATTAAATAATTAATATTTTTTTATAAATCAATTTTAATTTTAAAACTAACCATCGATTATGGTTATCAAAAATTTATTGTGTTGCAATCATGGAGACAATAAGATATACATAAACAAGAGTGATGTTTCAATTTTTTAATAAAAAATATATAAATAAGGTATGTATCATCATATTATATCTTTAAATACATTTATATATATCATCCATGATATTTGGTGATGGAAAATGAATCACATCACCCTATGGAGGGGGTAATCCACACATACAGATGAAAGATGATATCATTTTTCAATAGATGGAAAGGTAAGAAAATAGATGATATATTATCTTGACATAATGATAATTATGTCATGAATATCACACACATATATATATATATATATTTATATTAAATTTATCATTATAATAAACCATGAGAGGTAGTGATGGAAAATGAATTACATTATTTCGTAAGGTTGTAGTCTACTGTACACTTGAACGATAAATTCATTTTCATTTCATAGAATAATGATATGGATGTAGTTTATCACTTTAATCTAATGATATCTTAATATATTTAACATATTTATGTTATTATTTCATTATGGTAGAAGAATATTTAAAGTAGTTAGAAGAAGAAATAAAACTAAAACATTCGATTAAGAGATATACCTCTTCTTCATAAAGCCTCCTATTATTTAAACCATAATCCATATAAGTTTGGTATTATTTACAAAATAATAAATCTATAACATTTTAAAGGATGTTAGGGAGGAATTTATTCAGGTATTGGTTGATCTAAATGGAACTTGATGCGCGGAGATGGGAGGAGAATTGGTTTTATTTTACAAGGGAGGGGAGGGGAACTCTTGGAATCACTTAAAAATTAAATTAATATAAATTAATTTGCATCAAATCATAGCTCTAAAATGATATAAGTAGAATATATGATGATAATGAGTTCATGATATCTCATATAATAAAATTTGGATAAGTTTTGTTTATGTTTTTACAATTGTCTCTTAGTTACAACACATTATTAACCCTTTTAACACTTACCGTGAAATCAATGTTTTTACCCTTTATGGGTAAATAAGGATAATATAAAAGGAAAATAGAAGAAAAAATGGACCAATTAGGATATTTTAAACCATATACCAGTATTAAAATATTTTTTATTAAAAAATATCATTAATGTCATTTTTGGAAATACATGACATATTATAATAAAAGATGCATCTAAATCGTGTAAAATAGTTCCAAATTGAAATGTATTATAATATATGGAATATATTTTATTAATATAATCATAAAATAATTTTTTTAGGGTTAGATATCATTTTAAACCTTATTATTTGGTTTAACCCTTTTGTTAATAAATTTTAACTTTAATCGTGGTGATGGATTTTTCAATATTAAAGGTTTATAAATTTACATATAAGGTGATAATTGTATCATAAATGGCCAAGAGATCAAATTATTGAAAATTTATAATCCAAATTTTCCTAATAAAAAATTATTATATTTAAATAATTTGATAAAATATATTTAACATAAAATACGATTATTTTCATTTTACAAACTATTCAAAACATCTGACTTAAAGAATAACATGAAAATAATATAATTTTAATATAATCTATTAAAACGTCTGTACTGTGTTATATTTATCTTAAAAATTCATGTGAAAGTTTCAATCAACCAAAAAATATTAATTTTGGAGTTTTTAAAATCAATTAATTTATTTTTTTCTTCTAGAACAAGCATTGTGTCATTGCATGTAAGCATTTAAGGTAATTATTTCATCACTAACAACTAAAAAAAATTACCATGATGAGTGAAAATAATTAATATTTCAAATAAATATTTATTAATTGACATATGTTATTCTTATTCCAGTAAAGAAAATATAGATATTAAAATAAAGATACTTATATTTTTGACTTTATATTTACTCAAAATAGTACATAAGTCCATTTCAAATAAATATGGAACTATATTACATTAAATTTAAATAATGGGTGATTATTGTATTAAATAAATCCTAAAATAGATTAAATACAAGATTAAGGGTTATTTTCTATCCTTATCATATTACATTTAACCTTAATTACCTAATTTACCTTTACTGACGTGACAAATATTTACTACAATTAATATTCATGATGAAAAAGAGACATATTTACCAAAATTGGGAAACCTAACTAAAAATATAGAATAACCTTTTCTTGATTCAATTTATATAAGCGGAAAAAAATTATCTTAAAAAGTAGTGAAAATAGTTTTTTTAGAAAAAAATTTATTTTAAGCATAAAAATTAACTTATATCAAAATCATGAATTTTTATTAGTAAAATGTAATTAGTTAGACAATTTTAAATAAATTTGATAATATTTAACTTTAATACCAAATTCATAATATAATGGTACTTTTAAATTAAGTAATTTAAGGAAAACAATTGAGAGTATTTGAGAAATCAATATTTTCCACTATTCACTAAGAAATCAGTCATATTAGGGAAAAAATTAAAATTTAACCATATGGTAATTTTGATATTATGATTTTAAAAATATTTTAATTTTATAAAATATAATTTTAAAAAGATTCATAAAATAATTATAATTTATACATAAAAAATAGAAAATATATATGTTTAAAGAAAATTCAATTTTGATGTATAAAATGACTTTACTAAAAATTGAGTGTTTAGTTCCTAGGAAATAGTCAATAAAGTTTTATTGAGTATTAAATTTATATATATTTCAAAATATGATTAATCTTATTGATACCAGAAATCTAAAATCTATCTTATAACTGTCACATTTAAATAATAATTTTTAATAGTATATCACAATTCTCTTAAAAACCGGCGTTTCATGTTAAGAAATCTATCTAGAATAGAACTATCTTAAAAACTCCACGATTTATATACCCCCTTAATAAATTTCATCCTCTAAATTTTAATGTGGTCTTTGTAATCAAGGATTTGATATTTTTAATTATATTTGCAGAAATTTCATATCATAATAATGGTTATTAAAAAAACCTATTGAAAATAGAGAAATGAAAATATAAAGGTTATCTACAAGGTCACATAAATGGGATTCCAAATAAGAGGAAATTTTTAGTGATTTAAAATTTGTAAATTTAGGAAAATAAATTTCCAAATAATGATGTATAGACATAGAGATCATTGACCACAAGAAAGTGAATGATAATGAAAAGTTTATCAACCACAAAACCATAAACAATGGGGATGAAAAAACAATCAATTCATTAAAAATTAAGGTAAAATGGATAAAATTTTATATCAAAATAAAATTCAAAAATATGAGGTAATATTTTACTACAAAGATATAGAACATTATAAAATCTACTTAATCAATTTATTTCCATTTCACATGTATAATTCCACCCTTTGGTTGTGATCCAATTACTTTCTACATCGTCTCATTATCCATGAAATGAAGTAGAATTTTATATAACAAAAGTTATGAAATTAACTTTTAATGGATCATATGATCCATAAAGGAATAAAAAGTTTTTCCTCATGTATTTACTAATACCAAAATGGTTATCACAAGTTATACAATGTTGATACATCTTCATAGGATGAAATAATACATTATTAACAAAAAACTAAAAAATAACCCCCATGTTCAACTGAACCAATTAAATAAATATTTAACATTAAGACACCTATAAAATATTTCTAAACGAATATTTGAACCCAAAAAATTTGAATTATTTGATCATATATTCTTACAAAATTAAATCTACATTTCTCCCTCATCATCATTAGTCAATCCTAAATTCATACACTAAAAATGTATATGTCCTAATCACATAATCTCCAAAATATGTTAATAATTTCCATAAAAAACCTGAGTCACCATAAATCCAAAATAAATTCCTCTATAATTCAAAAATATAAGTGAGCTACATTATACCCCACTTGGTTCTCTGTGACTAGAACCCTTATTATACATATCAAACAAAATAAAAATATTCATAACCTGGGGAAGGAAACATAAAAAAGGGTTGAGATCAGATTCTCAATAAGGGTAAAAAGGGATAAATGTAAAATCAAACATGATCATATGGGTAAGAGAATATAATCATAAAATTATAAGATTATACCCTGCATCCCATAAGATCAGAAACATTAATCATGGAATAGAACATTGTACTTCATAAAGACAACAATCATAAGGAAATAAAGAACTTAATACATTAAATCATATCATAGTAATAATACAGAAAATTTTGGCATACATAAACATGTGATTTAATTCCTTTTAAGTCCATGTGCATAGCTAGAACTTGTCAGGGAACTTCATGGGAACTGAACCTACAGGTTAAGACACAACACCATTCCAAGTAAATGTTCTTTCCTTATACGGGATCATGTTTCCCCATCTTCCCATAGTTGATCGGATTTTCCCATCATCCATCTTCATGGTGGCTAAAACTACTGGGCGAGACACACCACCACCCCTAGCCAGAGTCCTTTCCCTGTGAGGTATTAGGTTTCCCCATCATCCCATAGTATATCAAGCTCATCAACATGATTCCCATCATTATATAATGACATATAAATATTAATGCAATTAATTGTATGTAGATAAATTTCCCACCCATATCATAATAAAATCATTCATACATGTTCCAAAAGATAATAAACTATGGAAAAGATATAGGTTTCATAATTAGTTCGTAAATCATATCCCCTGAAAAGATGTGGGTTTCAAAAGCATATACCTCGAGTAAGTGAAATGGATGTCATAGACATTGTTCTATCAAATTTAAATCATTTTATAAATAATATGAATGGAAACATTATTTCAATTATTATAAGGGAATGTGTAACATAAGTGGATATTATCTTAGATGTAAAATAACTTGTATAGATATTTTGAAAACATTTCTATAGGTAAGTATCCTTTACTCTTTAAAAAAGGATATTTAAAACATAAAACCTTTTGAAAACCAGTTTCTTGGAAATAAACATGAATTTTTTTAAATAAATCTTTCAAAAAAATTTAGAAATTTGTTTATTTGAAATGATATAAAGTGAGGCAGAATTTTTTTTCAATCTATTTTACTTAAAAACTTATAAAAAACCATGAAAACATTTTGAAAACAATTTATTTTAAAAAATATGCTTTAAAAAATTTATAGAAACCCATTTATTTGAAAATAATTTAAAAACTGATAAATGAATATTGAAAACCATAAATCCCATTTTTAAAATTATTTTTATTTAAAAATTGTCTTAAAATTTCATCTTTGAAAACATTGTTCTTGAAGGTCAGCGCATTTATCTCAAAGAAGGAAAATTGAGACAAAACTACTTTACCTATTTGATAACTCTTGAAACATAAATCCCATTAAAGATAGAGACCATATAATCGATATGTAAATACCCATAAAATTAATTATGACAACTATAACATATATTTATGATAAATATAATCACGACACAAAAGATATGAGTGGTGAATAAGGTGTGAATCTCATAGAAATAAATGTGAGACAAGAAATACCCTTAACTTGTGTCTTGAATCTCTTCATACTCATATAAGATTCCTTTATAATAAATGTAAGTTTATTGTACATATTTTACAAAAAATTATTCTGATATCTAATACCATACATGGTTTTATTATGACTTCATATTACCCTCTTGTGAAAAAACTTATGTTATGGTTTTACTTCGGGTAATATCCTCTTTGTTCTTTTAATGTTCATTAATTTGTTATATCCTCAACCGTTATACTTATATCATGATTCCATAATGTATATCAGGATATAAATATCATATATACTCATTATATTTGTATTATAATAATCTATATAATATATAAGTATAAAATTGAGTACACTGTTCGTGGAGATGGTAAGCCTTGCATTCGCATGAATGTTGGTTCAATTTTTATTGTTATATTGAAAGAAAGAGAGTAAGTGAAATATAATAATATTAATATATATATATATAATTATTATAGTAACATAATTATATCGTATATATCATTAAATTTTAATGAACCCATCCTTGATACATTCCATATAGCATGTGAATTAATCACAATGCTTTGAGGGGGGCAGTAGTTTACACTTCCTAAAATGAAATTATCAGATTTAGAGAAACTAGACAGTAAAAATATGTGGATTGAAAAAGCAATAAAAAATATTAAATAAATTATAAATGTAATATATATTTTATATAAACGTATTTTCCATCATAATTCCCACCATGAAATGTGATAAAGTAAGAATGAGCAATCATCAGTTTTTGGGTCGGTAGTTCATCAAATGCATAAACAATATATTTGTTACCCATTATATAGTGGTGTGTATAAGTGTAGGTCTACCCCTTAGCATACAAATATATCTGTATATTTATAATATTGTTTATTCTTTATAATCATGGAATAACCAAAGTGGTGGGGGTGGATAAGGAAAATAAAAGAAATGAGTATGAGAGAAGACATTACCTCTTAATATGGTAACTAATTTTGATATGTGCCAAAATTCTTCCTTGTAGTACATTTTTCCAATAAAGGAGGATTCAAGGAGTAAGGGAGGGATTTTGGGTAGTGTATTTGTAAGATATTGGAAAAACCAAAGTTGTTTGAAAGGTGTGAGGAATGGGGATAGGAGGTGTCCTTTTATAGCATAGGTAAAGGACTCACTTGATATTTTCAAAACAAAGTTAGGCATACCCATGTTTCCACCTAAAAAAAGTCATCAAAAACTAACTAAACTCAAGAATAAAAGGTACATGGAAGAATATTTTTTTTTAAAAAGGGTGTTGTAAAATATTCCAAGTCATTTGGTCCCTTTAGTTTAATGTTTATTCCCTTATTAAGATTAGTTTTATAGTAATTATTATAATTTATTTAAATTACTTTCACTAATTGTTTTGGAAAAAAAATTAGTTGAACTTATAAGATATTATAAATTATTCAGGTTCCAAATATCTAATCCAATTTTACAAATTATAATGATAGAAGTGGTAGAAATTAATTTAAATTTAATCTTGCTGATGGGACAACAATTCGAGTTTTTAAAGTAATAATGATTAAAAGTTTGATAAGTTTTTATATTCAATTTTAATGTGAAATTGGTTACAATGACCCAAATTGGGATAATTTATAAAAATATGATCTAATTTTACTTTGAAACCAATTTAAAATATAATTTTACCTTATAAATAAATTAGATGAAAAAGAAGTTTTGAATTAAAATTCAGCATTTTTCACTATTTATCAAAAAATAATGTTGATCATAAAAATCTCAAAAAATCACCCTAGGATAATTAAGACATTATAAGTTAAAAATGATTTTTTTTCCAAATTAAATTTATAAATGTGTCTAAAATTATTTTTATTTATTTTCATAGATGTACATAAAAAACAATTCATTTGTGAAAATAATATTTTTAAACATATAAGAACTGTATAAAAAATTATATATTTCATTATCAATATATTTTATTTATATAAAACCATTATAAAATATATTTTAATATTATTTATTACTATTTATATTACTATTTTTAATGTCTAGTTTATAATTATTATTTTTGAATAATTGTAACCATAAAATGGTGTTTTGTAGAGACCCAGTGTTGTGTGTTACGTATTCAAGTCGGTGTTGTGTGAAACATATATCAAGTCATTGTTGCATGTAATGTTTAAAAATTCAATGTTTCATATAATGTATGCCTTGTTAGTGCTGTTTGAAAGGAATGTTCTACTTAGTATAATGTAAGACATCAATGAAAATTAATTCGTTCAAAAAAAAGGCCTATAAAAATTCAGGGGTTTACATTCTACCCCATTAAAATGAATATCACCCTTTAAATATATCATTCTGATAAAAACAAATGAGGATATTTTTTCTTCATCATGTCCACAAGATTCCATGTAGCTTCCTCTAACTGGTGATTTCTCCATAAAACTTTGACCAGGTGAGTGGTCTTGTTTTGTATAACTTTCTCAATATGGACCATAATTTCAATCAGTTGTTCCTCGTCAGAATTATATTTCTTTAATGGTATGAAATATGATTTAAGTACATGTTTAGTGCCAGGTATTTACTTCGTATGGAGATATATATAGAACACATCTTGAACTTGAGAGATATTTTGAGGAAGTTCTAAGAGATAGGCTAACGTCCTAATATAATCAAGAATTTCAAAGTGACTGATATACCAATGGATTAGTTTCCCTTTATTAATGAATCTCATAACTTTATTCTATGGTGATATTCACAGAAACAAATTTTTACCAATATAAAATTCTTGATCATAGTATTAAATATCATGATAAATTTTATTCCGAATTTTAGCTACCTTGATATGTTGTTGAATAATTCTAACCTTCTCGGTCATTTATTCAATGATCTTAGGTCCCAATAGATTTACTTCTCCAACATCATTCTATAATTTTGTAGCATTAAATTTCTTCCCATATAGGTATTCATAAAGTTCCATTTGAATGCTTGGGTGAAAGTTATTTTTGTAGGAGAACTGAACTAGAGGAAGGTGTTGATCCCAACAACCTTTGAAATCCAGGGAAAAAGATCACAACTTATCCTCTAGGTTTTAATTGTTCTTTCAGACTGAACATCAGTCTGGGGATGATATGAAAAAGTAAAACTAATTTTTTATCAATTGACTGTTGATGACTTCACCAAAACTATTTTTTGAACCTTAGATCCCGATATAATACAATGGAATGTGGTAATCCATGAAACCTTACCACTCCTTTAATTTATATCATGGAAAGTTGATCTGGAGATAAGTATTCTCTAATAGCGATGAAGTGTTCTACATTAGTAAGGATATAGATAACCATTCATATATCATTAAACCCTTTCGATGTTTTTTGTATTCCAGTGTAAAAATTCATAGTGATTTTCTCCCATTTGCATTCTGGTATGGGGAATGGATGAAACATCCCTATATACTTTTTATTTCAACTTATAATTGTTGGAATAACAAACACCGAGATACAAATTCTACGATATTACTCTTCATTCCATACCAATAGAAGTATTACTTCAAAAACCTATACATGTTTATACTTCCATGATGAATAGAGAATGAAGAACTATGATCTCCATCTAACAACTCCTTTAAATCTGGTATGGAAGGAACAAATACACAATTCCTAAAACTTATCATTCCATCATGATCAAGGTTAAACTCAAGAAAAATTCTAAAAATCTTTTTCAACTCTACATCTTCTTTCTACACCTTATTAATCTTCACTAGGATATAGGGTTAAAAATTCGTTTGAGAAAGATAAGATTTTTCTTCTCCCTTTATGATGTATAGTTATATCCTTTGAATGTCTTAAATTATTGGATATTTTATGATCCTCATCATGGATAAGCTAGAAAGATCCTTCCAAATCAAAGAATCACCCACCTTTTTCACTTTCTAAGGGTGGTAATGTATCGACCAATCATAATCTTTTATCAAATATAACCATTTTCTATGGTTCATGTTTAACTCTTTCTTGGTGAATATATATTTCATACTTTTATGATCTGTAAATATATCACACGTTTGTCTATAAAGATAATGCCTCTATATATTTAATGAAAAAATACTGCTACTAACTCCAAATCATGAGTTGGGTAATTGTTCTCATGAGCCTTCAACTACCATGAGGCATAGGCTATAACCATGATGTTTTAATTAAGAACACATCCTAATCCCTTCATGGATTTATGTCTATAGATTACAAACTCTTCTTCACTATAGGGTAATATAAGAATAGGTGCATTGACTAATCTTCTATTCAGTTTCTTGAAATGTTCCTCACATTCATCTATCTAGATTAACTTGACAACATCCTGAGTTAACAAGATCATAAGATTTTATAGTTTTTAGAAATTCTCCAAATACCATTTATAATATCAAACTAAACCAAAAAAACTATTGATCTTAGTCAACATAGTTGGTCTAGTCCAACATTCAATATCCTCCTTCTTTGATAGAACTACTTCTATACCATCTCTTGAGATTATGTGACCCAAAAATGAAACATTTTTCAATGAAAATTAACACTTTGTAAATTTTTCAAATATTTTTTCCTTCCTTAAGGACTTTAATATAATTCCCAACTAATCTCCATGCTATTAAATTATCTTTGAATAGATAATATTGTCATCTACAAATCATTCCACAAACATTAGGAGGTATTATCTATAGACTGTATTCCTCAAATATATGAAGATAACAAGGGAATTAGTAAGACCAAAATGATTCACTATATATTCATAGGTTCCATACCATGAACGGAATTTAGTCTTAGGTATATTCTCTTTCTTGACCCTAAAATGATGATATCCATATAGAATTTCAATATTAGAAATGTAATGAGATCCATGCACCTAATCAAACAAGTCATCAATACGGTGAATAGGATACTTGTTAATGATTGTGATTTTATTTAACTCCTGATAATAAATTTTTAGTCACATTTATCTATATTTGTTTTTCATAAAAAGAATAGGTGCATCCCAATGATACACAGTTTCCAGGATGAAGCCCTTATCATATTTTTCATGGATTTTCAACTTCAATTACTAGAACTCAATAGAGGAAATTATATAAGAATTATTTAAAATTGGTTTGGAACCATGTATGGGTTCAATTGAGAACTAAACATCAAATTTTAGTTGAAGGCAAGACATCTTTTATGGAAATACATCCGAAAATTCCTAAATAATAGTAATATCATTAATGTTTATTTTACCCCAAAACATTTATGATAAATATTTCTTCTGAATGGGAGTTAAGACCCATACACTAGATGTAATCTCCATAGTAAGTTCATACTTATCATCACATTGATGGAAAATCATAAGAGGGTTTGAAAGATCATGCGTGACATCCATTTATTGAAAATTGATGTGGTATTTATGTAGATAAATCCAATCCATGCTTAATATGATATCAAAATCAACCAACGTAAGAATGATAAGATTTTCAAGAAGCAAATTCCTAGAAAGAACAACCGGAGTGGAATCATATACCTGGGATGAAATCATCATACCATTATGGGTTTATGTTGCTAATTCTGCACCTAATAATTTTGGGGGAATCTTAACATATTTATCAAATTCTTTAGATATAAATGATTGTGTAGATATAGAATAAAATAAGACATTAGTAGTTATAGAGTGGATGGTAAGTGTACCTTTCACTAGGTCTTTATCACCCCCTTCATAAAAAATAGTTATTGCGTGAGATTTCCCACTATTCCTCATCTTGAGAAGTTTCTGAAAATGGTCATCATCACCAACCGTTGGGTTTGGTAAAAGGTTAGAATAATTCCCATTCTCCTTACACTTAATGAACTGTAGTGTGAGAGGTTTAATTTGTGTATATTTCTATTATTTTCATAATCATCCAACTTCTTTCCATCATTTAGGCATTCAATTTCTCGATGGACTTATCTTATTTAATTAAATCAATTATTCGAACCCATAATTCAATTCCCTCTATTCTTCTTTCCATGCTTAGGTCATAAAGTAAGTCTCATATTCTTATCTTCATGTTTTTTAGATTTTCCTTTGAACAAAATATTCATTTTCTTATTTAAACCATGAAAGTGATATATAACTCTAATATCTATTTCAACTATTATTTCATAACATAAAATCTCATAATATGTACTAATGTATCTTATGGCCAATTCCATTCTAAGACATTACTTTAAGCCACTGAAGAACCTATCAAATTTACTTTTGGGGTGGATGATAATTCAATATGCATACCTCACAAGTCTTTTGAAATTAGCCTCGTAGGTACTAATGGATTCGTCATCCTTTTTCTTAAACTCTACCAACTTATTTTCCATATTTATATGAAGAACACAAGGAATGTTCTTGTTGATTAATAATTTATTAAACACATCCCAATCCATGGATTCAAATACATCTTTATTCCTCATACTATGCACTAGAATCCACTACTAGTCTACTTCACCTTCTAACCAATAAACTACTAGAATGAATTTATAATGATATGAATAATGCAGAGCAGAGAATACTTTTTCAAAAGTACCAATATAGTGTTCAGAAACAAGTGGATCAAAAGACCCACTGAAAGAATGTGGGAATTTTCTTATGAAATACTCAATAAAATGTTGTTCCCTCTTTTTCAAATTAATAATTCCTCCACGATTCATACCTTCATAAATATATCTGAGCATAGAAATGAGTTTTTTCATTCCATATCCCATAACATTTGGTTTCTTAAGAGGAAAATCATTGTATTGTCCATCGAAATCACCACTAATGTGGTTCTTTCGGGTTACATCCATTGATTGAAATCCAAATCATAGAGTAAGATACAATTGTCACAATGAGGAACCACATATTCATGAAATGTCACTTATAGGGTGTCTAAATTATGAAACATTATTTAATCTATGATACCTTAGGTTTATCCTAGGTTATTCATAGCTAAATTCTATTTAAATACTTTATAATTATTTTTCAAGAGTTTGTGAATTCCCAAAGCATTTCCCCCATGAGTGAAAAAATAAGATTATAGTAAGGTCCATTGTCATGTACCAGATGACCCCGAGTCAGGCCTAAAACACCTTATCAGATTTGATACCCTAAGGTGTATTTGGGCTAGAGCGACATCAACTTTTAGTATCCATACATGGATTTATTTCTAGGAAACCACTCACTCTATAATTTAACATAATTCCAAGACATTTTCATATACTTATCCTTATCCTTATACTTATCCTTATACATGTCCTCTAAGTTCTCACTATAGTTTTCTCATCCTAGTTTCCAAAGGCTAACTAAAACTTTCCTCTGATACCAAATATAGCGATCCATGATTTTCATACATTAACATTACCTAAATTTTATGTAATACTTAAAGCATTATACAAATGGATACCCAAATATTATACTCATCTAGAACATTTTGAAACATATAATAATAAACACCAATAAATAAGTGGGCCACATTATCTCCCACTAGGTTCTCCAAGACTAGAAACCTTCTTAGAAACATCAAACATAATACATATTTTTATGTCCTGGGGAAGGAAACATAAAAATGGGTGAGATTAGATTCTCAATAAAAGTGTAAACAAGAGAGACATGTAAGAATACACATGATCATATGGGTAAGATAATGTGATCATAACATTTGAATATCATACCCAGAATATCATAAGATCAGAAACATTAATCATGGAATAAATCATGGCAGTTCATAAGACATGAATCATAAGGAAATAAACAACATAATCCATGAAAACATATCATAGTAATAAGACATGAAATTCTGGTATACATAATAATGTGATATCATTCCCTATATTTCAAGACACATAGCTAGAACTTATTAGGGAACTCAATGGGAACTACCCTGACTAGGTGGGACACACTATAATCCCTACTTGTAGTTATTTCCTTTTAAGGGATAGGGTTTCCCCATATTCCCATAATGGATCTTGTTTCCCCACATTCCATCTTCATGGTTACTACACCTACTAAGTAGGACACACCATCATCCCCAGTCACAATCCTTTCCTTGTAAGGGATCGGGTTTCCCCATCTTCCCATAGAGGATCAAGCCTATTAAATTGATTCTGATAATTATATCATGTGATGTAAATCTTTACCCAATGAATTGGATATAAATATAGGTCCCAACCATGTCATATTAAAACCATTCATACATGTTCCATAAGATAATAAAACATTCCGCATAACATGACCAGTAAATAGGGATGAGATCTATAAACAACAAATAATAACCCTTGGAATTAAATGGGTATCATTAACATTCTATCACATCATAGCCTACTGAAAATAGATAGGTTTCATAATAATTTAATTAAATAATAACCCATAAAAATAATAAGGTTACAAAATCATGTAACTCATGGAAGAGAAACGAGTTTTATAATCAACTTTTTATCAAAACAAAAAATAGTAAATAAATCATAATAATGAGATCTTTAGATCATTTCATATATGGTCATGTGTTACATAAAAGGATATTATCTTAGAGGAAAAATAACTTTTAGGTATATTTTGAAAATATTTCTTTAGGTATTTATCCTTTATTCTTTGAAAATGGTTCTTTAATACATAATACCTTTTGAAAACAATTTTTATGAAAATAAACATGAAAAATTATAATGAAAGATTTAAAAAAATATTGAAAAAAATTATTTAAAAACATTTAAAGAGATCATGAATTTTTTTTTGAAAAATATTTTCTTTTGAAACATATAAAAGAATCTTGAAATCCTTTTCGAAACCATTTCATAAAAAAAATAAGTTGGAAAACATTTTTACAAAACTGTTTCTTTGAAAATAATTTGAAAATCTATAATGGAATATTGAAAATCATAAAACCCATTTTTAAAATAATTTTAATTTTAAAATTATATTAATACATAATCTTTGATAACATTTTTTGAAACATCTTTCTTGAAGTTCATGGTATGTGTCATAAAGGAGTAAAATTGAGACGAAACTACTTTACAAATTTGGTAACTCTTGAAACATAAACCTCATGAAAGAGATAGATCATAAAATGAATATGTAAATACCAATAAAAATAAAGATAAAAACAATATAATATATTCATGGGAATCATAATAAACAAAACAATTATACGAGTCTTGAAAAAGGCGTAAATCTCACATAAACAAAAGTGAGACTAGAAATTCACTTACCCTGTGTCTTGTCTCTCTGCATACGAATGCATAAACATTGTTTTTGTTTTTATTGTCATATTGAAAGAAAGAGAGTAAGTAACATATAAGTATATATATATATATAATTATTCCAATAGAATTATTATATCATATATATCATACAAGTTTAATGGAAATATCCTCAATACATTCCATATAGTGTGTGAATGAATCACACCACTTTGAGGGGGCGGTACACCACATTTCCTCAAACGAAATTATTGTATTTGAGAAAATTGGAAATTATAAATATGATGATTGTAAAATAATTAATGAATATTAAAGGGATTATAAATATCAGATATATTTTATATAAATATATTTTCCATCATAATTCCCACCATCAGAGGGGATAAAGGAATAACGAACAATCATCCTTTTGTGAGGCGGTAGTTCAACGTAAACATAAACAGTATGTTTGTTATCCATTATATAGAAATGTATGTAAGTATAGGTAAAATCCATAGAATAACAAAAAAATCAGTATATTTATTATATATGGGTTTTTAATCATGGAATAAGGAGAGTGTATGGGTGGAGAATGGAAATAATAGAAACGAGCTCGAGAGAAGATGTTAACTCTTAACCGGGTAGCTCCTTTTGGTTTGTGGAAAAAAGAAACCATGGATTTAATTTTGCCGAAAGGGAGGATTCAATGAGAAATAGAGGGATTTTGGGAAGTATATTGGGTATATATTGGAATTACCTAAGTTTTTTTTATAGTTTTGAGGAAGGGGGAGAGTTGGGGGCCTTTATAGGGAAGGGAAATGACTCAGTTTGTATTTTTGAAAAAACGTTATGTGTACAAACAGTTTAACCTAAAAAGGTCATAAAAATCATCGAAATTCAATAATGGAAGGTTTGTGGAATATTAATGGCCTTAAAATGGGGGTCTTATAAGTGTTAAGGTAATTTTTCCCATTATGTTTAATGTTTATTCCCTTGTTAAGACTAATTTTACCATAATCATTGTAATTAATTTTAATGAATTTCACTAATATTTTTGGCCAATAATTAAGTTAAAAGAATTATATATTAGAAATTATTATGATTAAAAATATTAAATAAATTTTTCAAAATTCTAATATTAACATGGTAAGAAATTAATTTAATTTTAATCCCATTTATTGGACAACACTGTGGGTTTTTAAAATAATAATGATCAAAAGTTTGTTAATTTTTTATATCCAATTTTAATGTGAAAAGGGTTCCAATGACTCAAATTGGATTACTTTATAAAAATATGATCTAATTAAACATTTAATTCAAATTGAAATATTATTTATCTTTAAAAATAAATTAGACAAAAAATAAGTTTTAAATTAAAATTGTGTATTTTTCACTATTCATCTGAAAAACAAAGTTTCTCCAAAAAATCCAAAAAAACCTAAGATAATTTTGAAATTATAAATTAAAAAATGAATTTTATTTTTTCAAATATAATTTTTAAATGTGTAGAATATTAATTTTATTAGTTTTCAAAGACTTACATAAAAAGATGTTCTTTTGAGAAAATAGTATGTTTAGACATATAAGGAGTTTACAAGAAATTATATCTTACATTAAAAATATGTTTTGTTTATATAAAAAAAATTAAACAGTATTTGAATTTTTTTTATTAATATTCATATTACTATGTTTAATTGATATTTTATAATTATTTAATTTAAATAATTATAACAATAAAATGGGGTTTTATTGAGACTTAGTGTGGCGTGTTTCGTACACCAAGTTGTTGTTGCATAAAATATATGCCAAATCGGTGTTATGTGTAACGTACTCCAAGTAGGTGTTACATATAATGTACTCCTAGTCAGTTCCATTTGAAAGGAATGTTTTAATTGTTTTAGTTCAATACATTATTGAAAATTAATTCATTTGAAAAAGGCATATAAAACCCCAGTGTGTTACAAGATATATACTTGGATGTCACATTACAATTAAAAACATAAATAAAAATGTTTTTTTCATTGAAAAAATAATTATTCCTTATATTATATCCTCTCATATCAGTCATAATTCACTTTATGAAATACTTGGGAAAGGAAACATAGAAACCATGTGAGATCATATGCTCAGAAAAGGATAGCAAGCATTATAAGCTATTATAGAATAAATAATGAATAAATAATATATACAAGATGAGAAAAATCAAATATTTTATATAATTTATACTACAAATAGGGTACTAAATCCCTAGATATAATAGCTACATAAATATTCACATGGATAATAATAACTAGTTTCATAATTATAGAATGCTTAATATCAGGCATCATAGACTTACCATCACGGCCTTATGCTTTTGCAACATATGTAAATAAGTAAGGCATATGAAAAATACTAAAACTTTTTTGGTTCATGAGACAAACCATTTAATTTAGGGTCTATAACTACTATATATAATTCATTCATGATAATAAATGGAAGAATAACAATCCAATAAAAAATCAACATAATAATTCGTATTCGAAAACAAACATACAAAATGTTAATATTTCCCCAGTCAAACGGATCATAAAACTTACAATCAAATAATAACTATTGTATCATTAAAATATATATCCAGTGGAATATAAGTAAAATAGATGGTAATTTTCCTTAATGAATAGAAATATGATAAATATATCATTAAAAACATTCTTGACGAAAATAAATATTTCACATTCCATCCATCCAATGGCCCAAAGGCCTTAAATTTTTTATTATTTTGAAATCCCCTTTTAAATGAGGAAGGGGGAAACCCAACAGACTTCATGGACTTAAGATAAAACACACAAGAAGGAAAGAACAATAAAACCAAACTTCAAACAAGGAGCCACCCCTCCCCATCATATAACATGATGAATCTTTCCATCATTACAAGTAAATAAAGTAATAAAATGTCATGTCTCGATGCACATGCCTGATCTGATGGCAAACACAATACCCTCTCAACAACCAAATCCTTAGAGTGCTACAAAGATGAACTTATAGCTCTAATTCATCTTCTAAGGCATGTTCTATGAAGTCATATCTAGAAGCATCGACTCCCCAACTTCATCAACAAACCATTCCACAAGAAACTACAACATTCACACATTAACTCCACCAAATAACTATGAACACTTTCAACACTTACAGATCCTGAACCGAGACCTCAATCCATGGAATCTCCATTGGTCACATGAACACCACCCGGAGATATAAAAGTGAAAAATTCTAATCATGTCGGAGATGTAAAAAAGGGTCTGTTCACATTTTTGTTAAAAAGTTAAAAAATTATCTCATTCGGAATATGAAAATAGGATTATTTTGAAACACTTTTACAAAAATTAAGTTATCGGTAAAATAAATTTAAAAACTTTTAGATTTGTATTTTAAAAAATTTGAAAACATTTTAATGAAAAAATTGATATGGATGAAAAATTCTTCCAACCAAATAAAAAAAGTCAACTTTTATTAATGACATTATTTCAATCTCTTAGGTATTTAAAGAGATGAAATTTTTTAATTTATAGAAATAAACAAAGTAGAAGAATATATATTATTTTAAATATAGAATGTTCAAATAACTCCCCTGTATAATACTTGAACATAAACTATCCCGAATAGTGATGAGATTGTGGAATAAACCCTTACCACCTATATAACTTTTGAATCATAAAACTTATGAAATAATTAATTCCAGTAAAATTATAAATATCATAAAAATAATTAGATTCATTATATTCCATGAAAAAGGATCGGTATAAACACGTTATAATACCAAATAGGTGTATAACATCAACTATTTCTAACAGAATAAAAATGTAGGTGAAGAAGGATTATAATGAACATATCATAGAAGTGTTAATTAATCAATGATTTCATTATATTTAAAAAATTAAATCCACAAAAAAATTTAAATAAAATATAATACAATCAGAATTCATTTTACACATGATCATGCCACAACATAATTAATGAAGTAGAAGTATAACCCCATGATTGGAAATTGACTTACGAAAACTCGTACCACTTGGTAACATTTATGTAAAATCCAGTTAGATAAAATTATTGGAATTGAAACATAAAATATCATGAATTATTAAGTATTTATGATATAACATATAAAAGGGAACTATGTACATTATATAAAATAAATTAGGTGCATATGATTCAAAAATTCCCCATTGAATGAAAATTAATTTGAAATTCCTTGATCAAGTCCATACATGACATATATGTCTATAAAATCCTATATTTTAAATTCATATCTATTATTTTATTTCTTAATAACCATTTCATAGTTTAATAACTTATACTTAACTAATTCATTTCAATTATTTTAATCATATATCAAACTATTTAATCAATTAAGTCCACATCGATTGTTTTGAGGATGTTTGATTCATAATCCCACAATAACTTTGGAAGGATATAAATTATAAAATAGTACATTTGTAAATTATCTCCTAATTAATAAAAATTACATAATTATAATTTTGACACATCAATTAGAATTTTAAAACCAACCATTAATGGTTATTATGAAAAATGAGTTGTGTTACAAACATAGATATATGGTAGGTCATACATACACATGAGTAACGTTTACATTTCTTAAGGTAAATAAGAGAAAGATGGTAGGTATCATAAAATTATCTCTTTAAATAATTTTATATGTATCATCCATGTGATGTGGTTATGAAAAATGAATCACTTCACTTCATGGATGTGGTAATCCACACAAACGCATGAACAATGCTATCATTTTTCAATGAAATGAAAGGTAGGAAAATAGATTGTATATTATATTTACATGATGATAATTATTTCATGAATAATATATATATATATATATATATATATATTAAATACATCATTATAATCATCCATAAGAGGCAGTTATGGAACATGAATTACATCGGTTCGTGAGGCGGCAGTCCACTGTACTTAAGAATGATAGATTCATTTCTCATTTTGTGAAAGAATGAGACAGATATATGTTATTCCATTAACAAAATAAAATCTCAGTATATTTAAGATTTTTTATTTATTATTTCATCATGGTTGAATTATATTTGAAGGAGTTATAAGAAGAAATTAAACTAAAATATTTTATTAGAATCTATACATATTCTTCAGACATCCTGCTTAGTTTAAACCTTAATCCCTCTAAGGTTAGTATTCTACCAAAAATAACACCTCTAAAACATGGGTATGGATTTTATGAAGGGATTTGGTTAGGTATTTACTAATAAAATAGCTCAAAATGTTTGAAGAGGAAATAATAGGTGTTCCCTTTTATAGGGTAGGGGATGGGCACTCTTTGAATTACTTGAAATATTAAATTAATATAAATTAATTTAATTTTTCAAATAGTACGTACCAAATTGTTATAATTATAATATAGGAGGATTATTAATTAAATTAATATCATAAAGTAATTTTTGGATATGTTTTGGTTATGTTTTCACCATTATCTCTTAGTTTTAACCCCTTGTTAACCATTGTGACAATTACTGCAAAGTCAATGCCTTTTACTATTTAGGGGTTAAAAAAGTCACTATAAAATAAAAAGGGACCCAAAATGGATAAAATTTGGTATTTTATACCATATCCCATTCACATGAAAGAATATATATTTTTTAGGAATTTAAAATTAATAAAATATTTTTTATTATATAATATCATTAAATTTATTTTTTGGAAATACATAAAATATATAATATAATATGTATCTAACTCATTCAAAATGGTTAAAATGATATTAATTTAAAAATAAGTAATATATTATCTTAATAAAATCATAAATTCATATTTTTATAGGTTTAGATATCATTTTAAACCTTTTTATTTGGTTTAAAACCTTGGTCAACAATTTTTTTCCATAACCGTGCAAATGAATTTTTCAATATAAAAGGTTTATAATTTTACTTATAATATGAGAACTATATCATAAGTGGATAATAGATACAATTTTAGATCATTTATAATCCTAATTTTATTATTTTAAAATATTAATTAATATTATATATTTTAGTAAAATATATTTAACCTAAAATACTATTAATGTCATTTTATGAACTATTCACGTATTTTGACTTCGAAAATAACATGAAACCAATGGAATTAGAATATAAACCTTTAAAAAATAAATAATATGTTAAATTTAGGCTAAGAATTTGTGGGAAACATTAAATAATCCAAAAAATAATACTTTTATTGTTTTTAAAATCATTTACATGATTTTTTACTACTTGCACATGTGTTGTCGCGCCGCTATATATGCATTTGACATAATTATTTCATCACTAAGAAAGATAAATAATGTAACTTGATATAATAAAATAATTTTTTAATCAAAAAAATCATTTATAAAGAATCATAATTTGTTTTTATCAAAATCACAAAATTTTATTGATATTAAAAGCAAATGAGTGACATTTTTTTATATTTAATTAAAATTATATATACCATTTTTATTGAAAAATGGAACAAAATTGATATAAATTTTAATATCAGATACGAATAGTCATCCCCAATAATATAATAATTTAAATTCAACTGTTTCAGTTATGTTAAACCCTTATAATATTATTTTTAAACATAATTAACTCATTTACCCTTACTGAAGTAAAAAATATTTACTAATTTTACTATTCATAATGAAAAAATAAAAGATATATATTTAAAAAAATTTGAAGTCCCAATTCCACATATAATATCCTTTTTTTTACATTAAATTTCTAGAATTTGTAGAAAATAATTTAACATTAAATCAAAAAATGCAACAAATTTGTTTTTTATAAATATTGTGTTTTAAATCATAAAAATTAACTTATGTTGAAATCTTGAATATGAAAAATTGAAATGGAATTAATTAGATTATTCTAAATAAATTTAATCATATCTAAAAATAGTAAAAAATTAAAAATATAACGGGACTACTAAATAACTTGGGTTAATGAAAATAAACGATAGAATATGAAAAATTTTTATTTTTACTATCCACTGAAAATTCAATCATTTTAAAAAAATACCAAAAATTTACCCTATGTTAATTGTGATAATATTATTTGAATTTTTTAAAAAAAAAATTCAAAAAGTTTTATAAATTTATTATAATTTACACACACAAAATAGAATAAAAAGCTTCGTTGAAGAAAATACATTTCTGAGCTATAAGATGAATACTAAAAATTGATTTCTAATTTCATAAGAATTAATAATTAATTTTTTATTGAAAATAAACATTATATATATTTCATAACATGGTTAATTCTATTCATACCTGTCAATTCAAATTTTAGGTTATAATAACTATATTTAAATAATAATATTTTTATAGTATATATCAATTTTCGTAAAGATTGGTTTTTCTTGTTGAGAAAGATATCGAGAAAAATAAAATATATGCATGTTACATACACATCACAAAATGATAAATTTATGATGTAATTTTAAATTTATTGATAGGATTAGTTATGTAATTAAAGGGAAAATAGGAGTATTGCATCATGGATATATGTTCTTGAGTTATTATAAAATAATAAAGTGAAATATTCCTTAATTTACATTATTCTAAAAAAATAATGTGTATGGATTGAAATATTTTGGGGAATGTGTAGGGACTTTCTATCCTGGTTTTTAATGGACCCTTCAACTAAACCCCATTTTGGTTTTGCTAACAGGATTATACTATGATTATTGAGTCATCATTTTTATTACAAATTTTATTGTTTTATTCCATTAGATCTAATTATAAATAATTACTCTAAATATTTAGTGATGCAAAAGATTTCCTAATACACATGGAATTATATCTTTATAGATTTAAAATTTCACCACTTTATAAATATCGAATATCGATTACTATGGAAATACTTCCGTTATTTGACTATTTATTTTTATTTTATTTCTTCCAATGAGGTTTTTAGGTCTTTATAGATGTGTTGAGGTGATATTAATTTATGTATTTTAGGTTTTATGGGATATAATTGATATATATTGATATTGATTAATGTTTTATTCTATTAATTTTGTGTTTTTTATGTGGGTTATATTTAAGCTATGTGATTAAGATGTCCTCTAGAATTTCATGTGTTAAGTAGAAATATCATGCATTGATTTTATATGGATAATGATTCAGATTATTCTATATACTGATAATAAATTAATTTAAATAAATAAAGGGATGTTTTTTAAAATGTGATTTACATGGTTCCTTGAATTGATGATATATTTTTGCTTAACCGGTTTTCAAATAGTAATTATCTTATTCAATATTGTAATATTTTATATTCTACAAAATGGTAATGTTGGATAAGTTATTTAAATATCACAATGATTTAAATGGCGTGTATAAAATATGATAAACAATTAATTTTTCAATATTTGATCTATTGATTTGATAGTAGTGATGGGGAAAAGAATATTATTTATTTTAGTGAAGGGTGTTTTAAAGGATTTTTAAGGTTAAAATTATTTTTTTAAAGAGGAAATAGTGATGATATAAAGTTTTTGTGATAGAGGGGGATATTTAGGTGTGGTTTTCTTTATAATTGGGATTCAATATTGATGTGGCTTATTATTATAGTTTCTTGGCGATATGCAATTATTTTGAAATTCAAAATAGACTACTTAAATTTTAATGGAAATATGACCTGTTGAATTTTGAAGTTATCAATTTATTGAATAAATTTTCATAAAATAAAACATATGGTAATTTAAATTTAAATTATAATTGGGTAAAGGTTAATGTGAAATAGTGGTGAATGGAAATTTATGTTCTTTATCAACCAAATGTGGATAGAAATTTTTATATATAGAAAATCCATTATTTTGTTTTGAAATTGGTTAAATATACTTATTGTCAGAAAGTGATGTTTCCTAATTATAATGTTTTTTGAATATTGTGTGATTATATGTGGATGTGAATATTATTCTATCGGTTTTTTGGTGTGATGATGGGATATATATATCGGGGTGTTTTGATATGAGTAGACATTATGTTGGGATTGTGTGATCATGTATATCCCTTGATCTTTTTTTATTTCTTTCATATATCCATTAGAGTCATTTAATGGGACTGATTCCCATATGTGGTCTTCGGTTTTTTGTTATGATTCCATAGACCTTGGTCACTCAAAATTTCCCAAGTTGAGGCTATCACATGGCCCAAGCACACCTCCCAATATGTGAGAGGATTCTAACTATAAGTGAGTGAATGTTCCATAAAATGGAGAGATTATACCCTTGAATCATGTCATATAGTACAATGAAAATAACCAAAACATAAAAAGAATATAATCAGGGCATTCACAAATAAATAAAACTATTTTTTTAGTAAATGTCTTTAAGATGTCATAGAAAACATATATAGGTATCCCAATGGCATACCCACGTATTAAAAATAATACAAAAAAACAAAACACACAGACACAATGGACCTAGTTCCATCCATGGGCCTCAAACACCCTTTCTCCCATATCCACAAGATGAATCAGCCAAATCAACTTAATGTCCTATATTGAACTTGAAAACATATATAAGGTTTTCACATGCACCAAGATTCCCATTCGGGGTTTGAGAAATACATCCTAGTAATTTCTCCTCGAGTTCACCTTATATGTTCCATCATATAAATATGTGCATGAGGAATGAAATAATCAGGTCACATAAGAACCTTGTACATTATGTGCTAACCACGAAACCCCAAATCCATGTGAATCAATTCACCTAGTGAAAACCAGACCACCATGTAAGCTGTTA
This sequence comes from Viscum album, assembly GCA_963277665.1. Lineage (NCBI taxonomy): Eukaryota > Viridiplantae > Streptophyta > Magnoliopsida > Santalales > Viscaceae > Viscum > Viscum album. The sequence continues at coordinate 1,938,381,053 of OY728159.1, forward strand.
ATATATTATTTGGATCTATTTAAGGATCCACATCATCACCATGTCACATTCTAATATACTAATTATCATCCCATAATTGATGAATCACGGTAGGGAGGCATTAAAATATTGACCTAGTAACTGAAGGGATAGATCACAGTCATTCATCCATATATCTACCAACAACCTAGTCACTAAAGGTAAGATCCATCAGTCACTCCTCTCATCACATTATTATTTAGATCTCCCACACATGGTCTTCGACCCAAGCCCTGAAAAGAATTGTACAATTCATGAACACAATCCATCCCATAAAGTGGTACTCAACCCAATACTCTCAATTAATGTTCTATCATTCACACCAAACCATCCATGAACACTATGTGGGGGTCACAAGCACACCAACCCATCCCTATAAACTCTAAGAAAGTTACAAGCACATTGAACCATCCCCACTAACTATAGTGTGGCCAAAATCACACCAACATTTTCTCATGGAATCTATGGAGATCATAAGAACACCAAACCATCTATAAGACTCCAGAGATGTCACAGACATAATAAACCATACCCACTAACTTGGGGGTGATATAAACATTAACCTATCACCGTAGATTATGGGATGATCAAAAGAACACTGAATTATCCCCAAAAAGTATAGGGACATCATAAGCACAGTAAACCATCAACAAAGACTTAGGGGATATTATATCAGACACACATTTCTTATGGCCTATCACAAAAATCTCAATCTAATCACTGGTATCTAGTTTCCCAAGACCTGACATCGACCAAGAAAATATCACCCATCCCATATATTCATCCATTTGGACCTCTAGACCCTATATGATCTCTCCTTTTTTATACCATCACTCACCTATCACCCATTAGTGATATAACTTCCTAAATAATCCTTTAAACCAATAAAAATATGTAAAGACCCGTAAAATTTAAGGAATTTTTTTTTCTTAATTTTCTTTGGAATTTTACAAGAACGCAGTTTCTGACGGCACCTTATTCCGAGGCCCGGTGTGCCCGGAATCATTTTCTGAAGTTTGGATCGGGTACGTTCAGTGAACGAACGAGCAAGTTTTTCTAACTTTTGAACCGGTGCTCGGAATCAAATTTCGAGGGCACCGATGGAATCACAGTGCCGGTATTTTCTTAGAAACTCCTTTTCCGGAGTTGCGTTTGCTCGGGTTCGGTTTTTAATTTTTGGGTTAAATTAAGAAATAAAATAAAGTGGTGCGACAACATTATTTTATTTCACTTTAAGCCACTTAAAGCCACTTAAAGACACTTAAGCTAAGTTAAGCGGATAGGGTGGAACCCAAAATATCCTACCCACTTGGTAGGATATTTGTGAGGTGGGGCCCGCACGAGCCCCATCATTTCTTTTCCTCTAAGTAACGCACCCGCGAAAAACTCTTTTAATTAAAGTCGACCGTGCGTGTATTTGAGTTAAGAAACACCTCATTTAATTGGGAAGTTATGTCGTGACAATTAATTCATCGAATTAATGGTTCGTTTCTTAACTTTGAATTTCAAATCGTTGGCATGGGAATAAAATAAGGCCAACACGTGTTTAATTGAGGGTTGCTTGTTGAGGGGGATTTGAGGAAGCTCTAAGTCTTGGAGATCTCCATCCTTCTTCGCGAAGAACGCGAAGAACGTGAAGAACCCCGACCTCCGACGAAGGGCGACGAAGAACACCGGATCCTCGAAGATCGATGGCGCGACGCCGATGATCCTCTCCTTTCGCAACACTTCTTCCACGACGTTCCTTCCCTGTGACAATCTTCGATCAACAATCGATTGAGGTAGGGGGTTGCGGTTCTTTAATTTTTGTGAATTTTTATCCTCAACATGGTTTTAATTGATGAAATTAAATCTGTGTGTTTTTAATCCTCGGAGTTTGACGACGCGATGCCGTGTACCGCGACGACAGTGACGCCCCTTCGGTGACGCGACAATCCTCTTCTCCGCGACGGTCAATTCCGCGACGAACTCACGATTGACGACAACGTCAAGGTAGGGGTTTTGATTCTTTTAAATCTTTGTGATTTATACCCATGGCGTAAGATTAAATTTTTGTTGTGAGACATTTAAAACCGCTAACGTGGTGGGTGAGGACCAATGAACTAGTCTGAACCCACCGCCCTTTTCGTTCTTGGTGTGTGGAACAGCGGACGACGAAAAAACAAGCCGCACGGGCGATGTGAGGTTCTCGCAGTGAAGGACGGGCCCCGAGAGGGCCATTGGCGAAGACGGAGCGTTTTTCCGACCACCAAAACTCATCCGGTGGTCCGCAGAGCAGCCCGCCGGCACCGGTAGTTTGTGGCGGTGGCGCCTGGCGCGCCGCCGGAAGGAGCCGCCGCAGCTGAAGTCGTGGCAGTAGCGCGCGGTCCCACGACCGCGCAGGACCGGAGGGGGAAGGGACGCGCCAGCCGGCCGTGTCTGTTGGCAAGGGCGGCCCCACGTGGGGCCGCAACTCCTTCACGCGGGGGCAGCGCGCCCCCCGCTCTGCTCGGCCATAACCGGCCGAGCCGACCCGCTGGCCAACCGGCCAGTGCCAGCCGGGTCACGCCCAGGCCGAGCCGGGCCGGGTGGTGCCCAGCCGGGTCGGACCCGGAACCGGGTCAGGTCGACCCGGTTCGGGCCGACCCAGGGGGGTTGAGCCGGGTCGGTCCGGGCCCAGACCCCCCATTTTCGGACCCTTTTCGGTCTTTTGATCATAAATTGAGCTACGGGCCTCCGATCGACGCACTGTCATTTGCGATGCGATCCTTGGATCGAGATGTTCGTTTTGGTATATTGCACTCAAGGTTTCAGAATACTTTGGGTTCGGTCAGGTTGTTTCGTACACGAAATCAACCGGGCCCTCGGAGCGGAAATGCTCATAACTTGAGCTCCGGACGTCCGATTGAAATTCCTTCGACTTTGTTGGATTCCTCTAAGTGAGACTGATCTTTTGGCTTACTCCGCCCAAGGTTTGGATGCAGGTGGAGTATGGTCGGGTTGGTTTTAACTTAAAAACCAACCGGGCCCCTGGGACGAAAAAGACAATAACTCTCAGACCGGGCGTCCGATTGACGCGTCGTCTACGACGTTGAGTTCCTGTTGACGATACGGAACTTTGGATACATCAACTTTGGAATATGTGTAAGTTGATGTATCAGCCTCTCGGCTCGTGGAGCGGACCCTCCCGAATGAGCTTGCTGTGTGCGAGAACCCTAGAGCTGGCTGCATCTGCGACAACGACGACGACTGTACAGTGATCCTCAGTGGATTCGATGGCGACGACTACAGTACTCAGCGATCCTATGTGGATCAGTGCTACCGATCATGTGTGGGTCCGATCATGTGTGGGTCAGCGCTCAACGGTCCTGTGTGGGCCAGCGCCTACAGATCCTGTGTGGGTCTGATCCTATGTGGGTCTTTGCGGGGGTTAGTTACCAATCGATCCTGTGTGGGTCAGATCCTTTGTGGGTCATTGCGGGGGTTAGTTACCTATCGATCATGTGTGGGTCAGATCCTTTGTGGGTCATTGAGGGGGTTAGTACCTATCGATCCTTTGTGGGTCTGACAGCTTAGATGAATCAGTGGATATATCTGATCATCTCTATCGTCATATGAAGAAGTATACCTGTGTGAGCTGAATCCTGTTTTTCTTTCCTATGTGGATTGTGTTGAGTTATCCTCTGTGGATTTACGTTTTTCTTTCTTGTGTGGACTGGGTTGTACTTGGGCTTGGATTTTGGAGCTGAACGAGAATTTATGACTTAGGTATATGTATGGGCATACACCTACGCAGTGTCGAATGTTACTTCGTGATTTTATCTTTCCTTTGTGGTTTATCCTTTGTGGATTATGGGAGACCTTCGGGGGTCTCGGGGTCCATATGATTAGCTTATACTCACTCCTGCATGGGCTATGCCCGCACTACGTTGTGTTGGTTGCAGACGACGGACATCGCTGATCGTGGTTGAGGCTTGCGGAGCAGGACGGTACCTGGAGGTGGACCACTAGGCGGGACGTACTCGGAGTGGACGGCTGGACCATAGGGTCTGTGGAGGCCATCTGTACCCACCCTTCAGGTGGGACTTCTAGTGGATGGCTCGACGCTGCGGCTTTACTTTTCAGTTGCTGTTTTCTCGTTCCAGTTGTACTTTACTTCAGTTTGGGTTTGTATACTGGCCCACTTACTTTTCCGCACTTACTGTTGTACTCAGTTTTTACTTAGTTATTACTTCTTCTTGCTTTCTCTGTGGTGTTTGTTTACTTTACAAAGACAATGCCTTCCCTTTTACCGGGATTTACGCCTTGGTGCTAGTCTCCAGCCCCTGGCCTATGGAAGGCGGGCTTGGGGTAGTCACGGCACGGACCCCGAGGATGGGTCGTGACAAATTGGTATCAGAGGAGTTCGGTTCTACCGCAGAACATTGGACTCTGATCTTTTTCTATATGAACCAATACTGTTAAGTATATTGGGCGTGGTTATCAGTCCATGGAGTCTAGTGTTGGTGCGGCGACCGACGTATCCGTACACTAGGACCTTGACTTCTGATTTCCGACTTAATGCACGAAAACATTGATTGCATGTGTGTTTAAAGTTTTCTTTATGATTACTTTGTGTCAGCTCACCAGGTATACTGTTCTGACCATGGCACACCTGTTTCCTTTTTAGGATGGCTCCACGACGGTAGCTAGCTTGGGTTCCGAGAGTTGTGCGTGACGACAGCCCACCGAGCAACGAGGCCTCAGTACAGGGCCCTTTGACAGCTGAGGCACCGACGGTACCTCTACCCGCCGAGCCACCGATGCTTCCAGCCCCAACCGCTGACGATTCACGTCACCTTAGTGCACTGCACGAGTTCCAGTTCCAGCGACCGCCCAGGTTCCGCGGGGAGACGGACCCCCAGGCAGCCGAGGACTGGCTGGAGGCAGTGGTACGAGTTTTTCGATTAGTGAGGACACCAGCAGACCTCCTGGTGATCCTCGCAGCGAGCCTACTGCACGCGGTAGCGGGCCGATGGCGGAGCTTGATGCTCTAGGTGCACGATGAGTCATCTCTTCTCTGGACGGACTTTGAGAGCCTCTTCCGCTCGAAGTTCGTCCCAGCCACCCTCGGTGAGGTGCGCATCCCGGAGCTTCTACAGCTGCGGTATGGCAGCTTGACAGTCACCCAGTACTCGGCGAGAGTTACAGATCTCTCGTGCTATTCGACATACATGGTACGTGACCCATTCTTCTGGGCCCAGACCATTGAGCAGGGATTGAGACATGAGATCAGGGCATCGCTGATCTCCCTCAGCATTCTGACTCAGGCAGGAGTACTGGAGAGAGCACTTTTGATCGAGAGATTTCTTGCTAAGCCTTCTCCAGCGGCGAGACCCACCGCAGGGCGGCACGTAGCAGAGTCCTCTGCAGCAGGCAGTCGTCAGATGACTCATGGGTCTAGGCAGACTAGACCCTCAGGCAGATGACCTCAAGACACTGGCTTAAGTGTGCGGGGCACACATCACAGATCCAGTCTTTCGAGAGGCAGGTAGTGCTACACATGCGGCGGGCAGGGCCACGTGGATCATGACTGCCCGACCCACCGTGCCGAGGAGCAGTAGACGGTTGAGGGGCCACCCAGGCAGAGGCAGAGGGTCGACCGTGGTGGTCTTCAGGGAGCAGGAGGATGAGGCAGAGGAGCTGGCCGAGCAGCAAATGGTGGGCGACGCTTTGAGGCTCTACCACCACCACCACCTGGAGGTCCACCCCGACCACAGGGAGCTGGCGGGAAGAGACAGGCACAGATCCAGGCAGCCGAGGCCTATGACCACGGCATGCCCGAGATGATTCGAGGTACTATCTGTGTCTATTCCACCCTTGCTTCAGTTCTTATAGATACAAAAGCGAGTCACTCTTTCATAGACACTTCCCTTGTTTGGAGCTCGGAGATTCCGACAGAGCCATTGGATCGATCCTTACGACTAGAGACTCTTATGGGAGCAAACTCGACGATTACACACTGGTTCCGGTAGTGTGAGCTTACTCTAGGGGCGAGATCATCGACTGGGATCTTCTTGTAGTGGCGTCGAGGCCTTACGATGTCATCTTGGGCATGGATTGGTTATCTACAGTTCATGCACAGATTGACTGTATTAGGCGCACGGTGCGATGTGTACGCACCGACGGGAGCAGGTTCACCTTCACCGGCGAGAAGGGAGCCTTCGCAGCACAGGATGGACTCTCGTAGAGGAGAGGACAACCCATCACTCACCAGTTGGCTAGCCTCATCCTAGGAGCAGTTGACGTGCAGAGTCCTAGTTTTCCTGCAGTGGTGGATTAGTATGCAGACGTCATTCCCGACGACGTTCCAAGACTACCTCCTCACAGGGAGGTAGACTTTTATATTTATCTGTACCCCGGGATAACCCCGTTATCCACTCCAGCATATCGGATGGCTCCCTCCGAGCTTCGAGAGCTACGGGTACAATTGGAGGACTTGCAGGGCAAGGGATTCATCCGACCTAGTGTTTCACCCTGGGCTTCCCCGATATTGTTCGCCAAGAAGGCGGATGGGAGATTGTGACTGTGTCGAATATCGTCGCCTGAACTAGGTGACAGTGAGGAACGAGTATCCGCTACCGAGGATTGATGAACTCTTTGATCAACTCAAGGGAGAACGATGGTTCTCAAAGATAGACCTCAGGTCAGGCTATCATCAGCTCGGAGTTCGAGATGAGGACGTGCAGAAGACGGCCTTTAGATGTCGGTATGGACACTATGAGTTCTTGGTTATGATTTTCGGCGTAACCAATGCTCCAGTAGTGTTCATGGGCCTCATGAACAGGATATTTTAGCCATACCTCGATCGATTTGTCATGGTCTTCATCGACGACATTTTGATATACTCGACGACTGAGGAGGAGCACGCCTACCACTTGCGGGTTGTACTAGACACACTCTAAGAGAAAAGGATTTATGGAAAGCTCTCTAAGTGTTAGTTCTGGATACGCGAGGTCCCCTTCTTGGGGCACGTCATCTATGAGGCGGGAGTTGCAGTGGATCCTGCAAAGATCGAGGCAGTGCTAGCTTGGGAGCCACCCAAGAGCGTGACGGAGGTGCGGAGTTCTTGTGACTAGCTGGATAATATCAGAGATTTGTGCCAGACTTCTCCAGAGTTGCGGCACCACTCTCAACTTTGTCAAAGAAGGGGAAACCCATTGTGTGGTCAGAAAGATGTCAGTAGAGCTTCCAAGAGCTGAGACAGAGATTGACCAGCGCACCTATCTTGAGGTTACCAGAGGAGGGAGTAGGGTACGTAGTCTACTGCGATGCATCAGGGACCAGACTCGGATGTGTCCTGATGAGGGAGCGGGCGGTGATCGCCTATGGATCACGTCAGTTGAGGTCGCATGAGCAGAACTACACTACCCATGACCTGGAGTTAGCAGCAGTGGTCTTTGCTCTGAAGACATGGAGACACTACCTGATGGGTGAGCGCTTTATAGTCTTTTCTGACCATCAGAGTCTCAGGTACATCTTCTATCAGAAGGACCTAAACCTGAGATAGCGGCGATGGATCGAGTTCCTCCAGGACTATGACTTTGAGATAATCTATACTCCTCGGAAGGGGAACGTGGTAGCTGATGCTCTTAACAGGAGGACGGGCATTCAGCTACTTGAGGAGGCGACAGAGCATCTAGCCGCTTTGCAAATATCCTTCTTGGATAGAGATGGAGAAGCCTTCCTTCAGTCTCTCACAGTCACCCCTCCACTACTGCAGCGGGTCAGAGAGGCACAGCGTGGGGACGCAGACTGTGAGACGTAGCGTGCACAGATATCCTCAGGGTAGACACCTGATGGTTTCTCCTTTGGAGGAGAGCACGACGTCCTTTTCAGAGGACGTACCTTGGTACCAGTTGCTTTACGAGAGGAGGTGATGAGAGAGTTTCACACTTCCCCTTTGGCGGTACATCCTGGAGTGGCGAAGATGTACTAGGATCTCAACCGTCGGCACTGGTGGCCGGGCATGAAGAAGGCTGTGGCGGAGTTCATTTCTTGATGCCTCATCTGCCTGTAGGTGAAGTCAGAGCATCAGGTACCAGCAGTCTTGGTACAGCCCTTGGAGGTCCCGGAGTGGATGTGGGACGAGATATATATGGACTTTGTGACTGGACTTCCATGCACTTCTAGAGGTCACGACTCCATTTGGGTGATTGTCGACCGACTCACCAAGTCGGCTCACTTCTTACCCATCAGAGAGCAGGGCTCGGTGGAGAGCTTGGGACGTCTCTACGTTCAGGAGATTGTACGGCTTCACGGTTTTCCATCATCTATCGTCTCCGATCGAGATGCTCGCTTCACTTCTCGGCTTTAGAAGGGGTTGTAGGAGGTGTTCGGGACGCAGCTACATCTGAGCACCGTCTTTCACCCTCAGACGGATGGTCAGACGGAGAGGACCATTCAGACTCTCGAGGAAATGCTCCGCGCATGTGTCCTCGACTTTGGTCATAGCTGGGAGGACCACCTACCCTTGGTGGAGTTTGCGTACAACAACAGCTACTACTCCACCATCGGGATGGCACCATATGAGGTATTGTACGACCGACCTTGCAGATCTCTTTTGTGCTGGACATACCCTGGGGAGTCAGCACTTATGGGACTAGAGATGGTCCAGGCCACGAAAGAGAAGGTCCAGGTTATCTAGGAGCGGATGAGGACAGCTCAGAGCCGGCAGAAGTCTTATGCTGACAGGAGGCGGAGGCCACAATAGTTTGAGGATGGCGACCACGTCTTCTTGCGGGTCTCACCTCGACGTGGATTACAGAGATTTGGCTGAGGCGACAAGTTGTCTCCATGCTTCATCGGATCCTTCCAGGTGCTCAGCAGGATTGGCGAGGTGGCTTATCGCCTGGCTCTACCACCTCAGTTGCACCGGGTGCACGACGTCTTCCACGTATCTCAGGTGAGGAGATACGTGCACGACCCGACGCATATCATTGACCATGGGGAGCTGGACGTTGATGATGGGGCGACTTTTGCGGAGGTCCTAGTGGAGATTGAGGATCGACAGGAACGGGTCCTATGTGGATGGTCGATTCCTCTAGTACGCATCAGATGGCAGCACAGGAACCTCCAGGAGAGCACTTGGGAGCAGGAGGCTCAGATGCGTGATCAGTACCCACATTTGTTTCCCTAGTTTATGATGTATCTTTACGGGGACGTAAATCCTTGAGATGGGAGTGATGTAAAGACCCGTAAAATTCAAGGAAATTTTTTTTCTTAATTTTCATTGGAATTTTACAAGAGCGTAGTTTCTGACGGCACCTGATTCCGAGGCCCGGTGTGCCCGAAATCATTTTCCGAAGTTTGGCTCGGGTACGTTCAGTGAACGAACGAGCGGGTTTTTCTAACTTTTGAACCGGTGCTCGGAATCGAATTCCAAGGGCACCGATGGAATCGCAACGCCGGTATTTTCTTAGAAACTCCTTTTCCGGAGTTGCGTTTGCTCGGGTGTGGTTTTTAATTTTTTGGTTAAATTAAGAAATAAAATAAAGTGGTGCAACAACTTCATTTTATTTCACTTGAAGCCACTTAAAGCTACTTAAGCTAATTTAAGCAGATAGGGTGGAACCCAAAATATCCTACCCACGTGGTAGGATATTTTTGAGGTGGGGCCCGCACGAGCCCCACCGTTTCTTTTCCTCTATGTAACACACCCGCGAAAACAACTTTTAAATAAAGTCAATCGTGCATTTATTTGAGTTAAGAAACGCCTCATTTAATTGGGCAGTTAAGTCGTGACAATTAATTCATCGAATTAATGGTTCGTTTCTTAACTTTGAATTTCAAATCGTTGGCATGGGAATAAAATAAGACCAACACATGTTTACTTGAGGGTTGCTTGTTGAGAGGAATTTGACGAAGCTCTAAGTCTTAGAGATCTTCATCCTTCTTCGCGAAGAACATGAAGAACGCGAAGAACGCGAAGAATGCGAAGAACGATGGCCTCCGACGAAGGGCGAAGAAGAATGCCGGATCCTCGGAGATCGGCGGCGTGACGCCGACAATCCTCTCATTCCGCGACGCTTCTTCCACGATGTTCCTTCCCCGCGACAATCTTCGATCCACAACCGATTAAGGTAGGGGGTTGCGGTTCTTTAATTCTTTGTGAATTTTTATCCTCAACATGGGTTTAATTGATGCAATTAAATCTGTGTGTTTTTAATCCTCGGAGTTCGATGGAGCGACGCCGTGTACCGCGAAGACAGCGACGCCCCTTCCACGACGCGACGATCCTCTTCTCCGCGACGGTCAATTCCGTGATGAACTCACGTTCGATGAAAACATTGAGGTAGGGGTTTTGATTATTTTAAATCTTTGTGATTTATACCCATAGCGTATGATTAAATTTTTGTTGTGAGACATTTAAAACCGCTAACGCGGTGGGTGCGGACCAACGAACAAGTCCGAACCCACCTCCCTTTTCGTTCTTGGTGTGTGGAACGACGAACAACGACAAAACAAGCTGCACGGGTGATGTGAAGTCCTCGCAGTGAAGGACGGGCCCCAAGAGGGACATTGGCAAAGGCGGTGCATTTTCCGACCACCTGAACTCGCCCGGTGGTCCGCGGAGCAGCCCGCCGGCGTGCCGCCGGAAGGAGCCGCTGCGACTGAAGACGCGGCGGCAACGCGTGGTCCCGTGACCGCGCGGGACCGGAGGGGGATGGGACGCGGCAGCCGGCCATGTCCGCTGGCAAGGGCAGCCCCACGCGGGGCCGTAGCTCCTCCATGTATGGGCAGCGCGCCCCCCGCTCGGCTCGGCCGTAACCGGCCGAGCCGACCCGCTGGCCAACCGGCCAGCGCCGGCTGGGCCAGGCCGCGCCCAGCCAGGTCGGACCCAGAACTGGGTCGGGTCAACCCAGTTCGGTCCGACCCAGGGGTGGTTGAGCCGGGTCGGTCCGGGCCCAGACCCCCCATTTTAGGACCCTCTTTGGTCTTTTGCTCATAACTTGAGCTACGGGCCTCCGATCAATGCACCGTCAATTGCGATTCGATCCTTGGATCGAGACGGTCGTTTCGGTATATCGCACTCAAGGTTTCAGAATACTTTGGGTTCATCCGGGTTGGTTCGTACATGAAACCAACCGGGCCCTCGGAGCGGAAACGCTCACAACTTGAGCTCCGGAAGTTCGATTGACATGTCATCGACTTTGTTGGATTTCTCTAAGTGAGACGAATCTTTTCGCTTAATCCATCAGAGGTTTGGATGCAGGTGGTGTACGGTCGGGTTGGTTTTAACTTAAAAATCAACCGGGCCCCTCGGACAAAAAATTCAACAACTCTCAGACCGGGCGTCCGATTGACACGCCGTCTGCGACGTTGAGTTCCTATTGACGATACAGAACTTTTGGATACATCGAATTTTGACTATGTGTCAGTTGATGTATCAGCCTCTCGGATCGTGGAGCGGACCCTCCCGAACGAGCTTACTGTGTGCGGGAAACATAGAGCTGGTTGCATCTGCGACGACGACGACGACGACGAATGTACAGAGATCCTCAGTGGATTCGACGGTGACGACTACAACACTCAGAGATCCTATGTGGATCAGTGCTACCGATCCTATGTGGGTCTGATCCTGTGTGGTTCAGCGCTCAATGGTCTTGTGTGGGCCAGCGCCTACAGATCCTGTGTGGGTCCGATCCTGTGTGGGTCTTTGCGGGGGTTAGTTACCTATCGATCATGTGTGGGTCAGATCCTTTGTGGGTCATTGCGGGGGTTAGTTACCTATCGATCCTGTGTGGGTCAGATCCTTTGTGGGTCATTGCGGGGTTTAGTACCTATCGATCCTTTGTGGTTCCAATGGCTTAGATGAATCAGTGGCTATATCTGATCATCTCTATCGTCATACGAAGAAGTATACCTGTGTGAGATGAATCCTGTTTTTCTTTCCTATGTGGATTGTGTTGAGCTATCCTATATGGATTTACGTTTTTCTTTCCTGTGTGGACTGGGTTGTACTTGGGCTCGGATGTTGGAGCCGAACGAGAATTGATAACTTAGGTATATGTATGGGCATATACCTAAGCAGTTTCGAATGTTACTTCGTGATTGTATCTTTCCTTTGTGGTTTATCCTTTGTGGATTCTGGGAGACCTTCGGGGGTCTCGGGGTCCCTACTGAGTAGCTTATACTCACCCCTGCACGGGCTATGCCCGCACTACATTGTGTTGGTTGCAGACAACGGACAACGTTGATCGTGGTTGAGGCTTTCGGAGTAGGACGATACCTGGAGGTGGACCACTGGGCGGGATGTACTCGGAGTGGACGACTGGACCCTAGGAGCTGTGGAGGCCATCTGTAACCACCCTTCATGTGGGACTTCCAGTGGATGGCTCGACGCTGCGGCTTTACTTTTTAGTTGTTGTTTTCTCTTTCCTGTTGTACTTTACTTCAGTTTGGGTTTGTATACTGGCCCACTTACTTTTCTGCACTTACTGTTGTACTCAGTTTTTACTTAGTGATTACTTCTGTTTGCTTGCTCTGTGGTGTTTGTTTACTTTACAAAGGCAATGCCTTCCCTTTTACCGGGATTTACGCCTTGGTGCTAGTCGTCATCCCCTGGCCTATGGAAGGCGGACTTGGGGTAGTCATAGCACGGACCCCGAGGACGGGTCGTGACAATATAGCCCATTCCATGTCCTTATCAAGTTTTTAAACACTCCTGCACCCACTACCTAGTGATCATCCTAATTCACGGTACATCAATCCTCTTAATATCCCTTTTCCGTGTCTTGGACTATTCTCGTGACCTTCCCATTGGTCCCATATCAAATATCCAAAGGGTTAACCTTAATACCATCACTTAAAGTAAACCCCTCTCAATGAAACCCATTTAATTTTTAAGGACTAGTCCCACTAACAACACTAACCATTAGTCTTCCCCAAACTCAATAATTTTTTCATTATCTTGAATGAGACATACAACCATCGCATCCATCACCCCAAGGAACAATCCCACTCTCATATTCTATCTAGCCATAGGATTATCCACATCCCATATAAATTCCCCCAGACAATGAAGGTATCTTTTTATCTGAGAAATTTCACTTTGGCCTTGGAGACATAGTCTATGAAAAATTCCCATTTACCAAAATGTTAAATAGAACTAATCCTAAATATAGGACACCCACCACCACCCTATCTCATTTACCTAGTCGGTCTTCATCCCAATACATCTACCAATTCCCATTAAAAATCCATGTAGTAAATAAGACATGAATAAAAACACACACATATTTGTATTAATGAGACCACCTACCTATTAATAGGTGTTAAAACCCAATATAATCTTTAAAAAGACACATCTAAGCTTGTCCATTCCTTATTTGATCCCATACGACAACTCAAGATCCAACCACACATCATAAATCAAAAATAATTAATTATAAAACATTATAATTAAATATACATAAACATAATTTATTTAAAATTATTTGGGTGTTCCCACCAAACTAAAACCTTGACCAACAACTCAAAAAAGTTCTATAGAAAATAGAAAGATCAATCTTGACCAATGAACTTATCATTTGACACTGATCTAATAATAAAATTCATCTTATTTCACTAAAATATAAATAAAATAGGGAAGTAACTACTTAAACCAGTACTACTTCCAATTTTTTGACTCTATCCTACTAAAACCTCTTTTATCGACCCCCACAAAATACTCTTTAGTTTTAGAATATTTCTCTATCTTCTTATGAAGTAAAAAAATGAACCCTAACCAATGTCGGACTAGGATTATGTATTAATACCCAAAAAAATACATGTTCATCGAAGGTAAAAATGAATTGTTTCTAATATCAACTACCCAACAAGGGGGATAAAAGGGGAAGAGGAAGAGGAGATAATGTGGTTGAACATCCCTCCTTGACCACACTCTTATATGACTAAAACCAAGGGGGTGAACCTCCTTTTATTTTTTTTTTAAAACTAACAAATCTCATTTCAGATCATGAATGTAATAATCTATACACAAGAAACCATGATCTAGTTGTTATATTTCAATATTCATATAGAATAAATGTGCTTTGGAAGGAACTGGTAGCTTATTAGTCTTGGAAGACTAGACAAATACATACATTACATTTAAAAATATATGATACAAAATGAAAAAATTATGGGAAAATTTTGAGAAATTCCATAATATCCATGAAAATTATAAATATTTCTATTATATACTTCCTAGGGTAGGAAACAAATAATGATGAGCCTATATACTCAGTAAAGAGTAGTATACTCTAGAATATTTCAAAACATAAATATTAAATTAGTGATATGGTTGAAATTGATAAATAACATTAAGACAAAATCTATTAAACTGAGGGAATCCTATATCCCTAAAAATAAATTAAAAAAGATAAAACAATAATAATTAATCTCATACCAATGGAATGAAAAATGATGAACATAAAAAAAATTTGGCAACAAATTTTGTAAACACATATAACCCAATAGCCTAGATATGGTGCTTTACCTTATTACATTGACATAAGAAATAAGAAATCTCATCCCTAATGACTGAATTTTTTAGAAGTTTTGGTAAACAAGATACATATTTGAAACTAAAAATTAAATGTTAAGAGTAAAAAAATATTATTTACGATGAGAACACCATCATTCTTCTATATTAACCCTGTATATTAGTCATAATAAACTTCATGGCATCCTGTGGAAAATAAAACATAAGTAAGGGGTGAGATCAAATTTTCAGTAAGGGTAATGTAAATAGTAATTTAACTTGAATAAATGATCATAATCAAAATATAAAGGTAAATAACTAAAAACACAGGCTATTTAATCAATAAATTGAGAATGAGAATGTATCCATATATTTTGTCATTGTGAAAATCTTATGGGTAATAATAACTGAAATAGAGGAAATTCATAATTTCAGATGTATAAACTATCACGATATATACTATAAATAGTTTTAACTGAAATGAAGGGAATGAAAAATGTTGGACATTTGAACTATCAAGATATATCCTCTAGATAGTTACCTTCAAGATTAATCCACTTCCCAATTTCAGTTTGTCGGTAGAAACCCATCTGATTCCTCTTGGAAATAAACACGATGGGTTTTTCAAAAAATAATTTTTTCTTAAGAGACTATTAATGCATCAAGGGTATTTTGTATATTTGTTCCCCACCCATTCATTCATGTATAATTCATTCATGACATGAATAAATTATACAAATGAATCAATATGTCAAAACAAAATCCATAAATAATCATATGGTATATTAACAATTTCCTAATAAAACTGACCATAAAACATTTAATAAAGTATAGAAGATGGTATCATAATAGAGAAACCTATTTCATGACCAGACCCATGTTGGGAATCGATTTGAAACTACCTCAATCCCGCCTCCATAGGTCAGGGGGTGGAAACAAGCATCGAAGGAATAACTATCTCAGGGAGGACTTTTCTTAACTACTCATACACACAGACAAATCTAACTCAATGAAAAAGTACAGATGGAAAGAATAAAATATGAAAAATTTGTATAAAATAAATAAATAATTCATGAACCGCTAGACCCTATAATGTTATGATAGTGTAAAATAAAAAGTAATGGGGAAAAATACACACCCAACAAGATATATATCCCAAAATAATAGAAAACTATAAAAATTAAACACCTAAGACAGACCAGCTCCTAAATACCAAGATACGACCATTGTATGTGGTCTAAGAACCTAGTATCCATATGGTCCTCTATAGTCATGGTCAACATGTTCATCGTCTATATAATACATGACACATGCGGAAAAAGACCATGCGTGGGTGATTAGAAACATACCCAGTAAGACGCCCCGAAAGATGGGGGAGTAGTAAGAGATATAATAGAAGAGAATGATATAAGTTTCACAAGGTATGGTGAAAGAGTATATCTAGACCTAGTAAGAGTAAAAGTAATATAATCCAAGCACAAGGGAATAAACATGGTAAGTTGATGAACTATCTTTCGAGCCTTCATCACCTATAGTAGGAGAGTAGACTCATCTAATCATGAGAATCTAGACACTAATAGAACATGGTATACCCTGCACATCATCACCTCTCCAAAAAGTAGAGTAAATAAATCCAAGGAGTGTATATAATAAAAGGATATATATATATATATATATATGTTCTCAATCTAAAGAATCCCGAACGAGATAGTAATGGGATATCCATCTCACATCTCAACCCAACAAAACGTGTAGCCAATAGTATCACAAGTCCAACAAAAAATGCCTTATATCCCACACATCATCCGTAGACACAAAAGTATAAGTAAATAAATATCCATACATTTATATTATCCTCTTTGTGTGAAAATAACTCACCCGCATGATTTTAGGCCACCAAAAAAATGTGTCTTATTGGGGAAAGTGTTCTTCTTCCTCGTGTATCAAAATACACATGAAACCACATATCTTCACTATGTCGTGTAGGAGAGGGGCCAATAATTCTAGGAATAGGTCACATTCCCTATTACAATAGGAGGTTTCCACTCTAACTGTTTATGGAGGACCCATGCGCAACATAACCAGAGGGTTCCACTTTGATAGTCGATGAAGGGTCCATGCCCTTCCAAGAAGGAAAATTATACTCTGATGGAAGAGGACCAATGCCCATCTCATTTGGAGGGTTCTTATCCAGAACTATATAGAGGACCAATGCCCTTGTGATGAAAAGAGAGTTCCACTCTAGTTGTCGGTAGAGGACCCATGCCAAACCCAGCTACCAGGTTCTACTTTTAAAGTCATCGAGGACCCATACCCATATCGACTGGATGGTTCCATTTGGAAATATACAGAGGGGCCATGACCAGACCAACCCGAGGGTTCCACTCTATAATTCATCATGGACCCATGTCTAGCCTGGCTGGAGAGTTCCACTTGGGAGTTTGTCTCCGGTGATCCTACCTGATCACTACTGTCATCGGGGTCGCCTCAGCAGGCGGTGAGCCTATAAAATTCCTAATAATTTCTTTAAATACACAAATAGGGGAACAATCACGTTCTACATGAATAAAACTCTATATAGGGTACTCACAGACCAAAATATGAGTCCAAACGAAGGATATATGATGCTTGGAAGATTCATTAATGGAACCGTGGGGTACATGGCATGTAAGGGGGAACACATGGTGTGTGGATCTACATTACAACCTGGTTCTATCCATGGTTAGAACATGGGTTCCTTTCCATGCATTAGTATAGGTTGTGTAGGTAAACTATAGGGCATGTCCTAGGAAACTAGGACTAGGGTCGTCTGCTGCACGTCAATTCTAGGTACGAGACCCCATGTGGTCAATCCATGTCTTTGAAATCTTACACGGAGTCCCCACCAATGTGACCCATCACATGATTTTATCCAAATAGAGAATGGATATACGGTGTCTAAAGGAGGACTACACGTTGTGTCATCCCTAACTTTTATCAAAACCTAGTTCTATCGCTGAAAGGATACATGAAGTGCGTTCATCCTTGAACACGATGTGTAGTATGGATTTCAATAGAAATCCAAAATCTTCAGACTCGGTATTTACACATCGAATCAGGCCACACTTCCATATATTCCATCTCTATTACTCCCAAAACTTATTGATGTAGATATGAGTCATGCTTGTCAGTCATTGTTCACCAGAAACTAGGTCTGGTTCGTCAGGAGGGTTTCACTGCATGTTTTACACAATGTATGACTTCCATGTTTGATTTATTTAACTTACACCACCAAATAAATCATCCTAATCCCAAAATATTTCCATATCTATGATCGTATCATCAAACCATTCATGTTTTTTAGATCTTTCATGGATTTAGGGGTCTGATCGAGGCTGGGACGCCCGACAATTGTCGAACTGAGACCTCAGGGACCCAACTGGAAAATAACACAAAGTGGTGAGGGATAAAAGTGCCATAAAAAGGTCTTAACTGATCATTTTCCAAGAGATCATGGCCGTTGATCAAGAATGGTGATCCATGGATCAGAAACCTAATAAATTATCTTGGATTTTTGTATATAGGCTCATGTATAGGATGCAATAGGGGAACAAGGTGAATAATAAAAAATAATCTACTCAATCATTTAATCAGGGGTAAATAATAACAATTTAATATTTCTACCTCGATTTCAGATCGATAAGTGATAAATAATGAATTTTAAGATAACTTGGGAGGAGTTTCCGCATTCCATTCATCTTGATCTGATTCAATCCGACATTTCATCATCATTGGATTAAATTTGCTAAAGAATGGAGGACGGGAGAGATCACTGATGATTCCAAGGTTATGAGACAAGACCTATCCAAAATTATATAACTATATATTAAAAAACATTTTAGTTTAAGATAAATTAATTATTAAAATAATTTAATTATTAAATAAATCCACTTATTGTACCTCCAATGATCAAGAGGTATGAACACCCCTCAATGACTTATTTTATATCCTAATGATGATAAAAACCTCATTATAGACTCAATTGTGGTATCATATTTTCAATCTGATCAACCGTTAAAAAGTTATCTTTTTATTAAGAAGATTCCCATGTGAAATGTATAATATATTTAATAATTTTATAAAATTAGTTTCGAGCACACCAGGCCTCAGAATCACATGTCGTCTCAATTCTTAACTATGAAAATATATATAAAAATATTTTAAAGTATTAAAATAAAAAACGGGTATCTACGTCAATCCCACCTTCAATATTTTCATCCCTAAAAAGAAATACTAGGAAAAAAACATGGGATACTAATCCTTCACATGGATCTCCTACTCCCAAGAACTCTCCTGAACATTTATGTGCTACTTCAACATGTGAATCAAAGGTATAGTTCAACCATGTAGGGTCTGATCCTGCTGATCCTCAATCACCCATGGGTGCATCGCAAAGTTGGCTCCATCCTCAATGTACTTCCCACCCAAGTCAATGAATTTCATGGTTCGTGGACATATATCCTTATTTGTGACATGTAGAAGTCATCATGCATCTGATATAGCTATAGGGGTAGGGTAAAATGATAGGAAAACTTTCTAAACCTATGTACAATATCAAACAAACTAATAATCCTCAGGGATAACTTTCCTCACTGGAAAAATCTCTAATATCCTTTTCATAGGGAGACTCACAAGAAAACATGGTCTCCCTTTTTGAACTACAAAGGCCTAAAATAATGATACGTATAATATTTATATATGCCTTTGGCTATCTTCATCCACTCTTAGATGATCTACACTTTCTCTATTGTCACCTACACCAAATCTGGACCCACAAGAGATGACTTGCCAGTCACTATCTAGAAAAAGGGTGACATGTAGGGTATCTGGTATGGGGACTCAAAATGTTCCATACTGATGGGAGAGTGGTAGTTTTTGATTTACGCAAACTCTACCAAGGGAAGGTGATCCTCCTAAATCCGTCCAAAGTCCAACATGCAATCACTTAAGAGATCCTCTAGCACCTTGATAGTTCTTGTGATCTTCCCATCGTCTTGAGGGTGAATGGTTGTACTCATCCACAATTGGGTCTTGAATAACTCATGAAATCCTGTATAAAATCCGGACAAAAACCACAGGTCATGATTGAAGACAATTTCCAAGGTCACCTCATTAAGGCAAAGGATCTCTCATATGTACAACTGCCCCAAAATATACCCCAAACTCTAATCCCTGATGGAACGGAACTGTGTTGACTTCATAGGTTGGTAAAATATCCCCCAGATTGTGCCATTACTCTTCTCTATGTATGGAATACCTATGAAAAATTCCATGGATATACCATCTAATATCCACTTTGGGGTCTTAGGAGGCTGAAACAAACCTTCTGGAACTTGGTGCTCAACCTTTACCTATAGACATGTGAGGCACTAAGAGACAAACTTAGCAACACTTCACCTCATTTTAGACCGCAAAAAATTATGTTGAAGGTCTCTATTCATCTTCCCCACACTAGAATTCACTTCTAGGGGATAAGTGTGTAAATATCACATCACATCCTCCCGCAACATGACTAGAACCATTTTCTCCCTCGTAACAAGTTGGAATAATTCCCTCCTTCAAAATATCAATATAGTGGGGTTCCTAGGTATATATGATTATTCAAGAACTCACAGTCAATGTCTCCCGGCTGGGAATCTCTCACACACTATAGAAGCTAAGGATTAAATACAATCGATTAAAAAAAAGTTGTAACCTCCTACTACAACATGTTCATACATAGGGAAGCAAACTGTTTGATGCTTCCTGCACTAATCGATCTTAGGAATTCCTACTAATGGAATCTAATAAAAGGTTCCCTTCCTTAGAGTATAGACTATCTCGAAGTCAAAGTCCTACAAGAACTCCAACCAATTCCTTAGGTTCATGTCTCTCTCTGGGAAGATGTACCTGAGACTCTGTTGGTCTGATTAAACAACAAAGTGCTCTCCCAAAAGATAGTGCTTCCATATCCTCAGGAAGAAGACTACTACTTCCATATCTAAGTAATGAGTTTCATTGTGCTTCTTATGGGGTATCAACTGTCTCAACTCGTATGTGATATATTCCTATCTCTGAATCAACACACAATAGACCCTAGCTCCTGAGTCATTGCAATAAACTAAAAACTCAAAGTCTTCCTCTGGTAGTTTCAACATTGGAGGACTTTTCATCATCTACCTCAACTCCTCGAAGGCTCTTTGGAACTTCTCAGAAAAGTTAAATGACTACCTTTTTCATGTCAGGGTGGTCAAAGGGGTTTTGATATTAGAAACGTATACCAAAAATATTATGTAGTACCCCTCCAAGACAATAAATCTCTGTACCTATGAAAAATTCTTGGGTGGATCCCAAGAAATCACAACTTCTATCTTCACTAGATCCATGAAAACACCTTGTTCAGAAAAGACATTCCTCATAAAGTGAAATTTGTGAATCTAGAATAATAACTTCGAGATATTTTCATGAAGCTAGTTCTCTCGAAGAAAATCAAGAACCACCCTCAAGTGCTCTGCATGATCCTCCCCTAATGTAAAGTAGACAAGTACGTCTTCAATGAAGAAAAAAACAAACTGGTCCATGTATAGTTGGAAAACTTGTTTCATCAAAGATATAATGATGGAATAAGAATTCATCAAACCAAGGGGCATCAATAAGAACTCATAGTGTTTGTAGCAACATTCGAGTGCCAAATTTGGAATATTGGCCTTGCAAACCTGCAAATGGTAGTATAAAAACCCGAGATAGGTCTTCAAGAACCTTCTCGCACCTCACAACTTTTCAAAGTGGTCATGAATCCTAAAAAATGCTACTTTTTATTAATCATGTCTTTGTTCAGGAAATGATAATCTATGAAAAACCATAAGATCTTATCTGAATTTTTCATGAATCGGATTGGAGCTCCCTAAGGGGATAGACTAGGTCTAATGAAAGCTTTCTCATCAAGGTCCTCCAATTGCAATCACAAATCTTAGAGTTTCGTAGGTGCCATATGATATTCCTATGAATATATCAGAGCGTTCCTTGGATGCTAGTCAATGAAAAACTCTATCTCCCACCTTGAAGGTAGTCCCAAAAAATATTTGGTGAATTCATATATATAATCCTCTACAATTCAATTAAGAAAGATGTCTAAAGAGCCTACTCTACCAAGGGATACACTCACCAATTTATGGGTGATAGGATGAAACATATTTATCACATCATCTACCTTTCCCTCCATGAGATCTCTCTCACCCTAAAAGAATAATCTCATCCCATCAGTGCATAGGCATCTCACTTGTCTATGTGACAATCAATCTAGTATTGGATCATGGAAATCCAATCAATTCCCAAGATGATGTAATAGGGTCCATCATGAAGACTAAAAGGTACCATGTGATCCTCTATCCTAAAATTAATATCTCACATTGTTGGTGGATCAAAGATACAAAATAAGTTTTCCCTATAATAACCTCAAGGTGAAGATGATGTGCTAGCGACTTAGCTAGGAGCTCTAAATCTCACACCATGAGGGGTGATATAAAGGAATGACTGGGACTTGTGTCTAAAAATACTAAGGAAATATTATAATAAATAAAGATAGTACTTCATATCATCTCATGCATTGCAAGGTCATAATCTTCCAAAGCTATTAGTAGCCTGCAACCCCGACTACTAGCTCTCAAAGCCTGATGTGGCCTCCCGGGTGGTGGTGGTGGAATTGCCTCATAATAGTGTCCACCACCCATAACTCCTCTTACTCCTCTTTCATTTCCTCCACCCTGGGGACCACCTTGTCTTCACCTAGGAGATCAATGATCATGGTGTTGCCTCTAATGTGATAATTTTTCATATATCAACCTCATCTTCTCTGTACACCATGTCTAGAAGTCTTGCACCATGTGATGTTTCTTTCCATAAGTAAACCACATAAACTCTCAAGGATACTCTAGTCCTCCACACTTCCTATGACTAAAAACTTGAGTTTGATCATGGAAGGATCTCCTATGTCGAGATCCTAGTACCCGATGTCTGCTAGCTGCTGCAGACAACTCAACTCTTTGGTGCCCACTGCTAGCTCTAGCTCTATGGAATCCCTCCAATATAAATCAGTCTATGAAAAGATCTTGATACAACACCACTTTATTAGTGGAGATTCACAAGGTAAAAATTATGTCTCAAATATCTCTATGAAGTTGCTTCTCAAACTTATGTGCTCGGAAGTAGCTATCCCAGATCATGTAAAGAGAGTTACGACTAAGGTCCATGAACCTCACTGCGTACTCAGCCATTGTTATCCCTCCTTGAAGCAGCTCAAGAATATCCTGAATCTAGACTAAGCACAATAAGTAAGGGTATTGCTCCTCATGAAATATCTCCCAGAAGACATCCCACAAGAGTTTTAACTCATAATTGAATTGTGTTATGATGCTCCACCAACACCAATCTATTCCTTGGAAGAGGCTAGTTTCCATAGGAACCACCTGATCCATTGGTGTACGGATGAGCCTAAAAACATAGGGCACCAACCCTAGTCAATCCTCTATTGTCTAAGGATCTGGATCACCATACAATTACATCATTCTCTGATGTTAGAACTCATGGAGTGTGTAAAGTCTACATGTATCATTAACCTACTCTACTGGGATGATTCATTGCTCGAAGGGGGGGGGGGTGCTACTACCTAACCACCTGGAGGAAGTGGGTCACATGATGAACCCTGAACTGTGGATCCTTCTCTCATAGGATCTTCATCATGAACTAGAGCTAGTATCCGGACTGGCTGGCATCGTGGAGGTATCTTTAATGTTATCAAGTCTTACCGAAATCTGATTTCACACACACACACACACACACACACACACACACACATATATATATTAAAGATAAAAGGTATATGAATCAAGAAGTACAGTCAAAGAATAAATCATATATGATACTTTTACCATTATTCATGCAACAAATGTCTCAGAATTCTATTCCAACAAGAATGATGTCAAGGTTCTGGTGAATAACTATGTTGGCTACCACACCATCACTAGATTCCATGGCCTATAAACTGCACTCAGGAAAATTTGAAATTGTTTCCCTAAACCCAAAAAAATACTCTTTAATGGGTTATGTCTTTTCAACATCCCAAGAATGAACATTCTATGATACCAACCTATCTTGACCCGAACTATGTCAGGGCATGAGCCGCAACTACCCCAAACCTACATCCATAGTTCAGGGGGTGGAAACAAGTGGTGAAGGCATAACTAACTCGAGAATACATTTACCTAAGAACATGTATTCACACAAAAATCCAACTCAATGAAAAAGTTTAGAGGGAAAAATAAAATATGAAACACTACAATAAAATCAACCAGTCATGGATGAACCTCTAGATAGTACAAAGTAATGGTAGTGTAAACTAAAAAGTAAAGGATAAAATACATTCCCAACCAGAGATGTGTCCCAACCTAATATAAAACTGGAAAAATTAAACAACTAAGAGATCCCGAATCTTGAATCCCATCTACAAACACCTTACAGGGTCCCAGAACCCAGTATCCATATGAATATATGTAGTCATGGTCAACCTGTCTATCATCTTCATAATATATGACACACGCGGGCAAAGCCCATGAATGGGTGAGTATAAACATACCAAGTAGGATACCTTGAAAGATGATGGGGGAGTATTAAGAGATTAAATAGAATAGAAATATAACAGATTCACAAGGTACAATGAAAGAGTATATATCAACCAAGAAAGATTGGAAGTAAGCACATCAAAGGAGAGGGAGATAAACACAGTGAGTAAATGGTATACTCATCGTTCCTTCACCACATATAGCAGGAGGGTAAACTTATCCAGCCATGAGAATCTAGACATGAAAATAATGTGGGATACCCTACATATATTCATCTCTCCTAGAAGGAGAGTAACAATATCCATGGAGTTTATAAAGTAAAAGGATATATATATATATATATATATATATATATCCTTAATCGAAAGAAGCCCAAATGAGAGATTAAGTGGATATTAATCTCACAACCCAACCCAAGAAAAGAGTATCCAATAGTTCTAGAGGTCCAAAAATGATTCCCACTATCCCACATGTCTACCCTAGACACACAAGTCTAAGGAAACTAATCACCACATCTTCATACTATCCACTTTGGGTCGCACTGACTTGCCTGCACAGTGCCATGTCTCTTCACAAATATGTATCTCAGTGATGAAAGTGTTACTCTTCCTTGTGAGTTTGAATCTATGAAAAACCATGTATCTTCATTATTCTATATTGTCTAGGGGCCATAAATTCTTGGTAGAGCACCCATGCCATGGTACAAAATGATGGTCCCACTCTAATAATCAATTGGGAACCCATGTACTTCTCAGCTGGACGGTTCCACTCTAATAATAGATGGAGAAACCATGTACAACTTAGTAGGTGTCTACTCTTTGGAGGGACTTGTTGATGTTTCCTCCCTGCCCTGTCGTCCCAACCCATCACGTCCCCCCCCATCTATGGTCAGCGTGATGGTGTGGATGGAAGATTTGGGATCGTGGTGAGGGATTGGAGGTGAAGCTTCGAAGAGTCGTTCCATCTTTCAGCGCAACCTATCCCCATGATCCTTCTATGCCCTTTCTTTCCTAAACTGTCGTGGCATACTCCACTCCAGTAGGGCGCGATGGTCGAGTGGGAGGATTGGGATGGTGTTGATGGATGCACATGGTTGCGGGTGTTTTCTGATGTTCATCTCTGCTTCGTGGTGGATACATCAATTGATTTGGCATGGTGCGATTAGGGTTGGGATGGTTTGGATTTCTCGGGTTATGACAAAGATTTTGCTGATTTATGCTAGTTTGGATTCCAAGCGATGATCGGAGTTTCTCTCGGATGATCAGTTGCGGCGACATGTGTGTTTTTTGTTTCGATTCGAAGGTCAAATAGTGATATTTCAATGGAGAGGATGTGGTGTCTCTGGTGTTGGTTGTTTGAAGCTCCGTGGTTTGACCCCTGCTATTTAGATGCTTTTCAGTTTTAGACAACGATGATGAAGATGTGTTCTGGTGGACTCTGGTTACTGATGATGTGATGACGATGAAGGGTTGATTGCGAATCATGGAGCGCGGCTTGAGGTGGATCATGGTTGTTGTGTTTGATTTTTTGGATGTGAGCTTAGTTTTTTTAATTTGAAATTTGATGTATTGAGGTGGATGGTAATGTCTGTGGTGTTTTTAATTTGGTACGAGTTTGTGAGGTTCACACTTACCCATAAAGTAGTTTATTTAGAAAATGAATTTTTTTTGAGGAATGGTATAGGACCTATCCAAGCTCAGCCAAAGGGTTCCACTCTATATGTCTATAGAGGACACATGCCATGTATCGAAGGGATGGTTCCACTATAGGTCTCATAAAAGGACCCATGCCCAACCCAGTTCAAGGGTTCCACTTTGAATTTGATCAAGAACCCATACCCAGTCCATATAAAGCTTGCACGTGGAAATTTATAGGGGACCAATGCCCAGCCAAGCTTGTGGGTTCTACTCTAGACGTCATCAAGAACTCATGTCTTGCCCGACTGGAGCATTCCACTCAGGAATCTCTCTCAGGTGATCCTTCATACCACTTCTGTCATCGGATTCACCTTAAAAGGTTCGGATCTCAAAACATTCTATATCATATCTTAAAATCCACAACCAGGGGAACCATCATATTTTATGTGAAACAACACTCAGGATATGATAGTCTTGAGCCAAAATTCAAGTCCAAATGAAGGATATACAAATATTGAATGTTTCCTCAAAATAACCAAGTGGGTACATGGTGTGTGAGGGGGTCCACACAGTGTGTGGTCCTACTTTATAGCATGTATGTGTCCCTGGTCAGAACAAAAGTTTCTATCAATGCAGTATTAAATTCCATGTAGGTGGAATATACAGTGTGTCCTATCTAACTGGGACCAGGGATTTGTGTTTCTCACTGTGTCCATTTATCATACCCCATGTAGTCAACCCATTTTTGTGTACTCTTATATGGAGTCCCCACCCATGTGATCCATCACATGGGTTTATCCAACTGGGGAAAGAATAAATGGCATATGAGGGAGGACTACACACTGTGTCATCCTTAACTTTTCTCAACCCTAGTACCTTCAATGAAAGTATACACATCATGTGGTCATCCTTGAACATGACATGTAGTCTAGATTTTGACAGAAATACCAAATTTCTAGATCTGGTCTTCACACCTTGAATTCGGACACACTACTGTTGATTCCACCCTGATTCCTCCCGAAATTCATAGATCTATTCGTGATCCACATTTACCAGCCGTCGTTCACCATAAATCAACTCTGGTTCATCAAGAGGGTTTCACCAAATGTTCATCAAATCATAGAAGATTATAGTTTCTATTTCATCAACTTAACCCAAAAAATTGAGCATCCTCATCTCCCACAATTTCCATATATGTGCTCAAATCATAAAACCATTCATGTTTCATAGATCATTCATGGATCTGGGGGCCTGATTGAGGTCAGGCCACCCCACAATTATTGAACTAGGACCATAAGGATTTAACTGGTGAAGAACATGAAGCAACATGGGATAAAATCACCATAATAAGGTCTTAAAAGGCAATTCATGAAATTTTCTTGTCCAATGATCAAGTGTTGTGATCTTGGGATTAGAACCCCAATAAATTATCTTAGATTTTAGTACATGGACTGATGAAAAGGTTTCAATAGGGGAACATATCTAAGAATAAAAAATTATCTACTCAGTCATTTGATCAAGGGAATAAAACCCAATTGAAAAGTTCATCCATGATTTTGAATCTATCTTTGATAAATAATTTTTTTGCCAATAATTTCATATGATTCATTGCGTTCATTGTGTCTTGATATGATTCGATCCAACATTTCATCATCGTCAGATTCAATTCACCCATGAAAGTAAGAGGGCAGAGATCGATGAAGATTCTAGGGTTATGAGACCAACCCTAGACAAAATTCAATAATAATATATTTATAAACATTTTTTTGGTTAAATGAATTATTTAATTAATTAAATAATTAAATAAATCCACTTAACATACTGCCAATGAGCGAGGGGTCCAAACTTCCCATGCCGACATATTTTATGTCATGCCAAGGGTAAACACCATGTTCCAGACTCAATTATGGTCTCAATTTTATGATCTGATCAACCATTTAATATTTATTTCGTTTTATTTAATAATTTGTTCATGCACAATATAAAATATATTTAATATTTTTATACAATTAATTGTGGGCAAACTGGGCCTCGGAATCTCACACCTCCGTAGAGACTAGCTCTGGAAATATATATAGAAATATTTCAAATTATTAAAAGGTAAAAATAGGGTCTTTAAAACCTCAAATAAGTAAAATATTCAGAAAATGATGCTGACATAAATGAAAATACATTAAATTATATTATTGAAAAAATATTAAGGGAAAACTCTAATTAAACCCATATATAAAATACATTCGTATAAAAATACCATTTTCATTTAAAATTTGGATATTTATAATACCAAATATATCAAAAATAAGGGAATATTTTTTTATTTAAGAAAATATGTTAGCTTTCAAAGGATTCTAGGAATTAAATAAAAGTCATGGTGGTAGGAAAGTCACTGTCCCTTCATATGTTAAGAATATAATATTCCTTTTATCATTTATCAAAATGTTCCATATAAAACACGTAGAATGACTCATTTTAAAAAACATTGAATGAAATTAAAAATAGTAACAAAAATTTATTTTTAATACTTTTATATCCATATTAATAAATATGTAAAATAATATCAAGAATATTGACATGTAGAAAAAGATTTGATAATTAAATCTCTAAGCATTCATGGTGTCTTAGACCACTTTGAACAATTAAATCATAAGCCCCATGAAAGAAATAAATTAAAAAAACATTAAATAGCATGATAATAAATAAAATAATTACATGATAATACATTTTTTCTATATATAAAAATCATAAAATAAGGTTGGTTTATAACATCAAATGAGGTCTCAATGAAAGTATATTGAGCTGATGTCCCCTGAATTATGATTCCTTTATTCAAATATGGTTTAACCTCATGTATAATAGTTTTATTATAATTATTCACTTACATTATAACCTTATTCATTTCAATGATTTCATATATGATATTATTATATTATCATATCACCCTTTGGTTGATAATATTTCCTTGTAACACTTGTTTTTTGTGTTAATTGCTTCATTTTCCTATGAATGTTTTGTCATGTAAGTACCAATTATTATTAATAGGATATAGTTAAATACTATACAGAATTATATTATTGTTATAAATTAAATATTTAATCATTAAGTACATTTTATAACCATTCTTGAATATTGGATAGGGAAAATGAACCACATCGCGTAGTGTAGACAGTAGGTCGTACGTACCCACGAGAGATGATATCATTCACTTAATAAATGAAAGGATATGGTAGTGGATGTTATATTTATTTTTTATAGAACTAGTATCATGTTATAATTATCATATATATCTATTATTTTCATCAATATACCCATACAAGTAAAGTGTCTATAAATAATAGATTGCACTACAACGAGGAGACGATAAGGCATATGTATGCACGTGCAGTGTTTTCATTTTTCATATGATGCATAAAATGTGTAATATGGTTGTCCTATAATATTAATGAGATATCAGAATATATATTATACTATATTTATTATTTTATTAGGAAAAAAACATGAATAGGAATTATAAGACAAAATGAACTTAGATGAGTTGATAAAAGCGATTACCTCTTCTTTAGTGGAATACCTTTAGATATTTTTTCAAGGGATTTATGGATGGGATTTTTGAAATAAAAGAAAATAAAGAACATGGATAATTATTTTAATAATAGAAATAGGTAGCACTTGGTCAGAATATAAGGCTCAATGTTGTGTAAAGAAGTGAGGGAGGAGGTGCCCTTCTATAATTTCAGTGAGGGGGCATTTTTGAAACTCCCAAAACATTAAATTAATATAAATTAATTTCTTAATTAAAAATGGCTCTAAATTGTGTTATTTATTATATAAGATGATAATGGGTATAAATACTATTGTCCAATAATTTTTAGATAAGTTTTTGTCAAATTCTTTCACTTATATTTTGATTTTAACCCTAACTTAAACCCATTATCTCTTACCATGACAACACGTGTCTTTACTATTTGTAGGTTTATATACTTACTATAAAATGAAAAAAGAACCAAAAATAAGTAATGGATAAAAATTTAAACCCTATTCCGAACATTTTTTTGAATATTATATTTTTCTTAATTTTATATCATTTAATAAAAAATATTTATATTAAAATATCATTAATTTTAATTTTGATATGTTTCATTACAAAACTTTTTAAGAAAATTTAAATACACAATATAAATTTTAAGCAAAAGATTTATTATAAATATAATATATCTAGGGAATATATTAAATTCTTAGATAACATTAACTTTCTAAAATAATATTTTTTTTAATATTATTATTTTAATTTATTTGATATTCTAATTAATTAAATAATTTTTATATCATCATTGTATAAGACTTCATGTAATTTTTTAATTCCAATGAATTAAAAATAAATTTCCATGTTGAAGATAAAAAGTTTAGGTTTAAAATGAATATTTATATTCAAACATATCTTCTAAATAACCACATATAAAAAATATAATAATTATTGAAAACATGAGTATGACATATTGGAATCTCTATAGGATAAAATACTAAAAAATGATTAAAGTCATCTAAATGACTCCAATAGCCCGTAAAAGTGGCCCATGGAATATTATTTTCAAAAATAACTCATACAATAAAAGTAGGATAAGTTTTGGGTATTTTTATATTACTTATAATATTTTTTACCTTAAACTAACTAATTTACCCTTAACTGTGGTAATCAAAAAAATTATTATTTTTAAAATTCATATTTTCCAAAAGAGGGACCTATTTAATAAATATATAATTTTTTATTCCAAATATGTAATAAAATTTTGAAAATTCGAAACACATAATTGGGTAAAATTAATTTAATATTAACCTCATCTACGGAATGGGAAAACAAAGTTTTAAATTGAAAACAATTAAAAGACTGAATTGTTTTTATATCCCAATTCAATGTGAAATTAGTTACAATGACATAAACTAGATTAACTGAAAACAATGGATGCAATTATACTTTAAAACCAATTAATAAAATAATTTAACACTATAAATTATTGATATGAAAAGGTTATTTTAAATTAAAATTAAATATTTTATCATTATTCATCAAAACATTAAATTTAACAGAAAAAATATCAAAAATATAACCAAAATAAATTTTTATATTTCTCTTTAAAATAAGAAGATTATTTTTTCAATTAGAATTTATAAAGGTGTCAAAAACTATATTTAAAAAAAGTAAAACATTAAAAGGTGAAAAATTACCTTTAGAAAAATATATATTTTTATGTATAAAAATGGATTTATTCTAATCATTTTCACCAGTTTAACAGCTAGTTTATTATAATATTTTTTAAGTGGTTAATCATGGGGTTGAGTGCAATGTACGCTATTGAAGAAGTTGAATATTTTTAAGAAGATACATTCCATAAATTCTTCGGGTGTTACATAATCCCCTCCTTCAATAAATTTTTTCCTCCTGATTCTAAATAGAAATTTAAAAATCAAAGGTTGATACTTCAAAATTCATCAACAGGAAACCCACATTATAAATAGGATTACTAAAACATCCCCTTAATAAGAGGAAAAGGGAAATGATAATATCACATAAAATATTAGGATTTTGAATAGGATAAAATTATGTGAAATGAAAATTGGGACAATGAAAAAAATACTCCTCAATATGAACTTAAAAATAAAAAATCTAGAATAATAATGATATTGTGAAATAACCCTTACCACTTTATAATCTGTTTAATTGTATTCCCCATGAGAGAAGTAAAATTAAATGGATATTAAAATTGCATTATCTTCTTGATAAGACATAAAAGACATTCAAGGATAGTAAATACACCACACAAAAGAAACATGTAGTGTATAATGCATGTGTACCCTAGAAATAAAAGATAGAAAAAATAATTTACACCTATAAATGATTGTTCAGGATGATTTTTTCATATCTGAATCACTTTTATGAATCAAAAGACCCATGGGTTATTCCCACATATTTTTAATGTTACTGAAACCAAAATTGTTTGTACATGTTATCCAATATGATAAATCTTACTTTTACCTCAAAAAATAATATCCAAGATTCAACATAATCCATTCCATAAGTACTTACCTTAAGACTCATCCAAAATACATCTATCTGAATTAAAAGACAACAAATTTATAAGGAAGTTCAATAAATTTCCAATATCCACATAAAAATATATTCTCTAAACATTAATGTGTCTCTTATTTTCACATACCACATATATGAATTAATTTATCAACTCAAAACCCTTAATCAATAACATTAATGCTTCCAAATCCCTAAAGAAGTAGTATTATAGCACAATATATTATTAGAACCAGAGAACCATTTATGAAATAATTATTTAATCCAAATACACAATAACATTAATCATTATACATAATTATTAAACCATCAACTAAGATTCATTATCTTATTCCTTAGTACCTAATTCCTTTCTATTTTATTTTGTTGTATCTCTATAATGAGGTGTATAACCATTACTAATATATCTTTTCTTATTATAACCATTGAAAAAAACCCAAATAAAAATGTGAGAAACTCTAATCATTATTATATAGTCATGGAGAATAATTTATATATTATTCAAATAATTACACTTTATCAATCTACGAATCATTAGGTTGAAACTAGGTTGTGCATTGTCATTTCTTAATCAATAGGATGGTATCCGATACTTAGGATTATCCTAAATTTTTTTCCATTGTTTTATATTCCCTAATCTACTTTTTCATCAATCTAGTTCCCAAGGTTTCTACTAAAACTTTTTCTTATACCAATTGTAAACACCCAGACCCCAATAGCCAGGAGAAAATGCCTTAATTTATTACATTGGAATAAGATACAAAAAAATAACATCGCAAAGGAGTAAATATATTAGTAGTCTTGGTAAACTAGAAACATATTTTAAATTCAAAATAAATTTTAAACATACAATATAAAATGTATTTTTATTTAGAAATATGTTACTCTCATAGCTTACCCCTTCTTATCAGTAATAATAAACCTCTTAGAAACCTATAGAAAATAAGATATAAGAATGGGGTTAGCTCAAATTCTTAGTAAGGTTAAAGTACATCGGAATATAACTTGAATCAATTATCATAATCAACATATACAAGTAAATAATTGAACATGCGTGCCATATAATCAATAAAATAACAAAGAAAATGCACCAATATATTTTTTTCATTTTGAAAACCATCTAGATAATAAGAACTGAGAAAAAGGAAATGCATAATGTCTAACATATGAACTATCAGGAAATATATTCTAGATAGTTATAATTTAAATGAAGGAAATATATAATTTTTGAAATCTAAAGTATTAAGAGATATCCTCTAGAATGTGTTGTCAAGATCAATCCTCTTTCCTATTTAATATTGTGGGTAGAAACCCAACTGATTCTCCCTGAAAAAAACATGAAGGATTTTTCACCAACTAATTTTGTATCAGTAGACTATATATGTATTGATGTTTTTTATATACTTTTACAACTTTTTATTTCATGTTTAATTCATTCCCCACAAGAATAAAAAATACAATTAATCGATATGTCTTAACAAAATCAGTAACTAGACATATAGTAATTCAATATTTCTATGGTAAAACTGACCATAAACCATTTTCAAAAGTATATAAGATAATATCATAAGATATAAACCTTAATTAAACACATTATTCAAAAAATTATGTTGACATTGATGAAAATACTTTAAATTATAATATTTAAAAATTATTGAGGAAAAAGTCTTATTAAACCCATATAAAAAACACTTTCGTATAAAAATACAATTTTCATTTAAAAATAACCAATTTTAATACCAAATATACCAAATGAATGAAATTAGTTTTTTATTTAAGAAAATATTTTATCTTTCAAAGGAATCTAGAAATTAAATAATAGTTATGGTGGTGGGAAACTCATTATCTCCATGTATGTTAAGAATAGAACATTCCTTTTCTCCATTTGTCAAAATATTATATATAAAGTTCCTTAAAAGATTAATTTTTAAAACATTTTAATGAAATTAAAAATTGAAATAATATTTCATTTATAATTATTTCATACCTATATAAATAAATTTGTAAAATAATATCAAGAATATTTACATAGAGAAAAAGATTTTAAAATTAAATCATTAAACATTCAAGGTGTTGCACACCACATTGAAAATTTATATCACAATCCCCAAGAAAGAAATAAATTAAAAAAAATTAAATAAAATAATAAAAATTAATTAATTAAATGATAAGTCAAAGGGTCTCTATTTAAACCTCAAAAAATTAGGTGAGTTTATAACATCAAATTATGCCTCAATTTAAGGAGATTAAGATGAAGTCCCTTATCTTACTATTCTGTCAGTCAGAAGTTAATTAAATTACTATATAAGGGTTTTAATAATGTTATAAAATTATATAATAACCTTATTCAAATTAATTATATCATATATGATCTTCTTATATTATTTTATCACCTGTTTGATGATAATATTTCATTATTACCATTTTTTAGGGGTTAACAACTTCATTTTCTTATGCATGTTTCATTATGTAAGTCCTAGTTCATATAAATATAATATATTTACATTATCTAAATAATTATATTGATGTTATAAATATCATATTTAAAAATTAAATACATTTTTATTACTGTTCTTGAATGTTGGATATGGAAAATGAATCGTATCACATCGTTGAGACGGTAGGTCGTACATACGCGCATGCGATTGTATCATTCCCTTAATAATTGAAAGTATAAGGAAGTGAATGGTATATTAAGTTTTAAAAAAATCAATATAAAGTAATAATTATCATATATGTATATATATATATATATTATTTCCATCATTATAATTATCCAAGTAAAGTGGTGATGAAAAACAGATTACACTATGGCATGGAGACGATAAGTTGTACGTATGCACGCGATGTGTTTTACTTTTTATTGGATGGGTAATATTTGGGTTATGGTTATAACATAATCATAATAACATATTAGAAAATTTATCATACAGAAGTTATTACCATATCATAGAAACAACACAAGAATAGGAAGTAGAAGATGAAATGAACATGAAGGAGTTGGCAAAAACGATTACCTCTTCTTCAGTGGACTTCCTTTAGATCTCTTCTAAATGGATATAGGGATGGTTTATTGGAAGAAACAAAACCTCCAAAACAAATATAAAGATGTTAATAATAGAAATGGGAAGGACTTTGTAGAGTTATAAGGCTTAATGTGGTTTCAAGAAGTGGGGGAGGAGGTGCCCTTTTACAATTGAGGTGAGTGGAACTTTTGGAAACTCTCAAAACATTAAATTTGAATAATTTAATTTTCAAGTAAAAATGGTAAAATAGTGATTTATTTTGAATATAAGATTTGTATGGGTTTGAATACTCTTATCAAATAATTTTTCTATAGATTTAGGTCGTGTTATTAACCTTATATTTTGATTTTAACCCTTATTTTAACTCTTTAACTATTACCATGACGACATGTGTTTTACACATTGAAAGTTAATATAGTTACTACAACATGATAAAGGAACCACAAATGAATCATGGATTTCATTTTTAACCTGATACAATTCATTTTTCTTAATTTTATATTTTTATGAGTTATTTGTCATTTATTACAATATTATTTATTTTAAAAAATCATTCATGTCAATTTTGATACTTTTCATTAAATCACTTTTTAAATAAATGCCAATACTAAATATAAATTTGAAAAAAACATTAAATACATCCCTAATAATTCTAGTTCATCTATTAAATTCTTGGATAACATTAATTATCTCAAATCCAATTGATTTTAATATTTTTAATATCATTCATTTAATATTTTCATTAATTAAATAGTTGTTACATTATCATTGTGTAAGACATTAAGGTAATTATTTATTTCCTAAAAATTAAATATAAATTAAAATAATTAATAAAGAAATTTTATATTTCAAATGAATATTTATATTCAAATATATGTTCATAATTACCAGATATAAGAAATGTAATACATAATAAAAACATGAGTATGACATATTGGACTTTCCTTAAATAAAACACTAAAAAAGAATAAAGTCATCCAAGTGGGTCAAAGAGGCCATAAAATTAGATCAAGGGTGATTTTGGTCAATAATAACTCATAAAATTAAATTATTTCATGTGTTAGGATAATTTTATAATATCTATAATATCTTATTTACCCTTAATTACCTGATTTACCCTTAACCTTGGTAAAAGAAAATTATTAAAGTTACTATTCATATTATCCAAAAATAAAATTGACCTATTTACAAAATTTTTAAATTTTTATTACAATTATGGAATCCATTTTTCAAAATTCATAACACCTAATTGCTAAAATTAATTTAAAATCAATCCCACCAACAGAAGGAGAAAACAAGTTTTTAATGTGAAAACGTTCAAAAGAATGTCAAAATTCAATTTAAAATTGATTACAATGAAATAAATTGGATAAAATAATAAAAAATTTATCAAATTATACTTTGAAACCAATTAAAAATATAATTTCTCACGCTATATAGTTCAGGTGAAAAATATTTTTTCAATTAAAATGAAATATATTTTCCTATTCATCAAAACATGAAACCTATTAAAAAAAATACCAAAATTTCATCAAAGTAAATTTATATATTCTTATTTTAAATTTTATTCCTATTTTTTATAATAGAATTTATAAAATTTTCAAAAAATATATTTATAATAAGTATGGAATTAAAAGGTGAAAATTTTTCCTTTAGAAAAATATATGTTTTTATGCTTAAATTTGGATTTATTATTATATTATGTCTATGAAATACATTGGTTTAATTTTAAAAAATTTGAATAAAAATAAATCTAATAAATTTTTAATACGATTCATTATCTCCAATTTAATTTATAGGTTATAATAATATTTTATTGTGTAGTTACGTTAGGTGTTGCGTGCAACGTATGCTATCAAAGAAATTGAATTTATTTAAGAAGAGACATACCGTAAATTCATGGATTGTTAAAAATTGGTCCAAGACACTATAAAAATTTATATAGAGGTATAAAAAAAACATAACCTTTTTTCCTCTCATGATACCTATTGATGCATCAAGGGGATATATAATTTAATTCATAAATCATCACTAGTTTAAGTATAATGCATTCACCATAAGAGTTAACAATACTTTTCATACCATTCTCTATGGGTCCTCTTTCTAAAAAAACATATATATATATATATATATATATAAATACATAATTAAATTTCTTCCCCATTTAATATAATAATGTGGACGGATTATAGAACATCCCATAATAATCATTGATGTTATGGGTTATGTTCCAAGTAATATGAAGTACCATTAAGAAATAAATACAGGGGAATGTGTACATTTAAATTGTTAGGTTATCCATGGAAGATATTAATTGGGATAAATATTATTAATTTCTTGGAGACTAATTAAATTGTAAAAAAAATACCTTATCATAGTTTATAAAGAGTGTATGAATATTCCAAAGCATATCCCTCGTGAATGTCTAGCCATGTGTGAGGTTTTTAGCCCACTAATCATACATCATGGTGATGATTGCATAAATTATCATACAATCCTTTTTGGTTTATTAATCCTTGGTGATACTATTATATAACCATATCCACTTTATATTATATATAAATGGATGTAATTTCTTGGAAACTCCAAAGACTTTTACTTTAGTAAATCATTGGATGGTTTTTTCACTATGGAAAAGATTGATTTTTACAACTATTTTGGTAAATATTTAATAAAAAGAATATGATGCATTTATAATAATATATAATTTGAAATACATTAAATTCCATTTGAAATAAATTAAAAATCCTTTCATGTAAATGTATAAAATATATGAAATAAAAATGTGGTTAATATAACTTAAGTCCCACATAATAAAAAATGAGATAGAGATACCCACATATGGATTGGATAAAATTAAATCATAAACCATTGTAAGATAAGGATTAAAATTAATCTTAAAATAAATTTTTTAAATTAATTTCATGATATAAAATATCTAATATGTATTATATACACCACATAATGGAAATTTAGGGTATAATACAAAACATGTCTCAAAGAGAGGAATTTTAGATGGAGAACACTTACTTACTATAACGACTTCCATGAATTTACATTTAAATCCTATATCAAAAACATATATATGGTAATAAATTAATTCAAAACCATACTCATGTCTATATTCATTTATACTCATTATAAATAGTCATTCACTATATGAATTCTACCCATTTTTCACATCGTGTGTTTATAGTTTTGATTATGTTTGCTAGTTTTGTAATAGAATTGTTTGTATTAATTATTCATACAAGGTTAATAAATAATATCTCATTAAAGTTACAATTATATATGTTTTATAAATTATTTATGAGGTTAGAAATTACGTTCATATGTTTTTTATCCTTTATCCTTGAAGAAGAAATTGATAACATGCATGTTTCTGTTATTCTTTTCTATTGATGGGTGTTTTATTAATTTATGAATTAAATAAATATATAAAAACCCCAAAATATAATAATAATAAATATACATACATTTATAATATATTATATTTGTAATTATATTCCCATATGCATTAATGATACAAATTCCTATTATTTTTCAAAGAGGTGCTTAAACCGATCCAAACATGAACATACCCATATGTAATGAATGATTATGATGTTGTATTGTTATAATATCATTATAACATATGAATAATGATCCTATTTAGTTATTATTATTTTTATATACCTTAAATATAAATCTGTTATAATATAAAGTAATGTATATGAAAATATTACATAATTTGAATAAAAGACTTTCCCCTTAGCATGCTTCTTTTGATCGATTAAATTAACGATTTCCGTTTATTGGTCATATCAATAATAGGTTCTAAAATTTTCTATACCCTAACCATAATTATATCATAAAAATAATTTTTCCTCATTAAACCACTATTGTAATAATCAATTATGGTTGGTGAAGAAAAAATAATTTTGTTTCTCGTGCTGGTGGGAGTCTGCATGTTCTCCTGGACGACGATTTCATTTTTCTTAATAGGTGGGCTAGATGAACATAAAATGATAATATTGATAATATTGACACATTAATGTATATAAATGATATATATATCATTATATTAGTGTGTATACAATAAATTTTAATGAACATAGTTAATTTTAAAATCTAAGTAGTTGATAATACTCACGTTGGGGACCTATATTTTCCATAGAATTTTCCTTGGAAATCTTAATTGAAATGAACTCCTTATACTAACTAATGTTGACCTGAATCTTCTAAATTTATGAGATGGTTTAATGAGGATAATAGTGACACATTTTAAAGAATAAATTCTAAATATAGGTGATTCTTGATGTGGTGGAAGTGTTACCATTTTATAAGTGAAGAGAAGTGTAGTTTTGGCAGTAACCCTTAAATTTTCCATATTGTAAAGTTACTATTGAAGGTTATGTGGAAAAAAATGGAAACAATAGGATGATAAAGTGATTTTGGGTCAAAGATCACATAAAACACTTTTTCTAAGTAAACTATGAGTGTTTTAGGGATTTCACTTTTATCATTTTATCATTTACCCTAATTTTCCTTTACCTTGGTAAGTAATTTTTAACCATAGTAACTAATTTTAATAAAAAAAATTATGATTGATAGTTGTACCTAAATTTAAAATAATAATTTAAAAATTTTAAATTTTTTTTAATAAACAATATTTATAATGGTGTGAAATTCTAGTTTTAAACTAATCACATTTAATCTCATAAAAATATTTTATTTGAAAAATATCTTATTACCATTAAATATATATTAAAGATAAAATTATATTGGATAAAAAATTCAATGACATAAATTGATTTATTATAATTAAAATAAAATTTAGTATGAATTTATGGAAATACAAAACCAAATCATACCTTCAAAATTATAGATTATGAATAATTGTCAAAAATAGTTTTTATTTAACATTTTAATATGTTCTATAAATTATGGACATAGGATTTATATGAGGAAATAATATTTTAAAATTCATAATTTTATTACATAAATAAATATTTTGTTATGTAAAATGTTTTGTGTGTATTATTTTATAATTACTTCCTAGAGATGTCATAAGAGATACAGTTTTAATAAAAAAATAATTTACGCTATTTACCTAAAAACTATATTTTTTAAAAACCCAAAAATATCACCTTAATAAAATATATTTATGATGAATTACAAAATTAATTTTATTATATTAATTCAATATTATATCATATATAAACTAAATGTTTAAATATACTCATGAATAAAGGGTTTTTAGAGTGTGATAAGCACTGATAGGGTTTTTACTTGCTTTGGTAGGGTCTTGCATATTAAATTATACCCTATAAATAAAATAATCCTCAGAATTGGTGTAAATATAAACTGTTTAAAAAATATATATATAACTTCCACATAGCTTCTTCATATTCCCAAGTTCCCTCTTCTATTATGTGACTTCTCTAGTAGAAATTCATCTACCGAGTTATCAGATTCCACAATACTTTCTCTCTGATACAAAGAATCTAGATTGTTTTGTCATTGTAATAAAAGTATGCTTCTAGATATTTTAACTTTGTTGTGAGAACATACTTTATATTTTTCATGTATTTCCTCATTAATGAAACATAAAATACATTGCATACCTTATAAAGTTTGTGCATCATAGCTATTAGGTAAACTACAACTCTATTTATTTATTTTATTTCAAAAGGCCCATTATATCTAGGTATTAACCTACCCTTTTTAAAAAATATTAAGAATCTATTAAATGGTGAATACATCAAAAATTCATGTTCCCCCAATTAAAATTTCACGTAATTCCTTCAATTATCTTCATAATTCTTTTATACTCTCTAATAAACCATGTTTTCCTTCGAATAGTGCATTCACTACAAATGGATATATTGTATCTATATTTTCAATTTAAAGATTAAGGATACTACCTCTAGGTCATGAGTTGGATAGTTAGGCTCATGTATATTCAATTTTCCTAATGTATAGGAAATCACCACATTATTCTATATTAGGATACAACGATGTCATTTCTTTGATGCATCACTATATATTATAAATTTTTTCTTCACTAATGGTAGAGTTAATACCATTGAATTAATAAATAACATATTAAAGTCTTCAAAACGTTCCTCACATCCCCATAACCATATGTATTTAATACCATTACATGTTAACTTGATTAACTGGTTGGAAAGTATGGAAAAATCATGAACAAACTGCCTATAATAACCTATAATCCTAAGAAAATTCATTCTCATTTTTTTTCACCAATGTACACCATTATTTGAATATTTTTTTCCTTAAAGTTTCTACATATGTTCTATCCTCAATAAAAATATTTCTATTAAAAGAAACTTCATTGATCTAAAATTAACAATTTCTATATTTACCATACAATTATTTTTTGGAGGGACTTCAAAATTATTTTCACATGAATCCCATGATCTTGTTATCTCTTAGAGTATATCAAGATATCATCAATAAATACTAAAAAAAGGATATCAGGATACTCCTTGAACACTCTATTCGTCGAATCTATAAAGATAAATGATCTAGTATTCAATAAAAAAGGTATTACCATAAACTCATAATGTCCACACATTGTTCAAGATGAAATCTTTGGTATAAAATCCTTCTTCACCCTTAACTGATAATAACTAGAGTGATAATAAATATTTAAATATCAGGGAGATCCTTGATGTTGATTAAATAATTCCTCAATGTGTGGAAAGGGATTCATATTCATTATATTAATTTCACTAATCTCTATATAATCGATGTATAGTTTCATAGATCCATACTTATTTTTAAAAAAATAGAATAGGGGTTACCTAAAGTGAAACACTATGGAATATAAATCCCTTATCACACAACTCTTGCAATTTGTTTTCCAACTCCACCAACTACACTAGTTCTAATCTATAGAGAGTTTTAGATATTGGTATTTCATTAGTAATGGGTTCAATGGAGAACTAAACATCACAATCGGGTGGTTGAATGGGTGATTTTTATATAAATAAATAAATGAATGTTTGTCTCAATGTTACATTTTATATTATTAGGATATATTACTTATCTATATATCATGATTGATCTTATGATCTTACCAAAATTTAATTTAAGATAGATACTATTGGAGGATCCAAACATGATTTAGATGATGAATTATACCGTATAAAGATAAGATATTACACCTCACCATTTGAATTACAATCTCCTCTTATTTTTAATAAAAATTTTAATTACACTTTGAAATCCAATTCATACCAAGTATTTTATCACATTTGACCATAGGTATAATAACAAAGTTTAAAAATATTTTATGTATATGCATCGTAATTGGAACAGCTGAAATATATTTTTTATGATGATATTTTCACTCTGTGTCATAATTGATAACCCTCTTACTATGGTTATATAGAAATATCTACTGCTTTTTGAAAACATGGAAATTAAAAAGAGTAAAAATTTTGATAATAAAAAAAATTAGTAAGTTTGAGGATTTAATAAAAGTACCTTGCACGACTTCCTTAGAAACTTTGACATGAGCTAAGGTAATCACATAAGATTTTCCTTTCCCTATTATAAATTTATATGGTAAATTCTTTTGATATTTCAAGAATTTGTTTGCAATATTTATCTTCTCCTTATAGTTGAATCATTTAGAATCATTAACTTATGTATTTCCCTTGCATTCATGAGCTTGATGAATTTTTCTATGCACTTATATCAAACTTTGGTTCCATTACTAGAATCCCTTGTGTGTTTCAACCCATACTTATCACATGTGGTAAATCCCACCTTTAATTTCTTCCTCTTTCCTACACTACTATTCCCATGTTGATGAACTAACCTATTCTTCTCATGATTTCCCTTGAATACTTACATTATAGAGAAATATTTTTATGTATTAAGGGAACTTGATATTATATTCTCATATGAATAAAAGTTATAAGATACTAATCCCATTTTAAGGCTCACATTAAACCAATTAAATAAATCATCCATATTTACTTCTAGTTTGTGTATATAGTCTGTAGGATGTCTAGATAGCCTGATAAAGATAAATGCATAATCAATGACATTTCCTCCCACTTTTTTATATAATTAAGTAAATTACATACCATTTATCATATTTTATCATGAATAATGTACATTTAATATAATAACTCTTGAAAAAAACTTTAT
This sequence comes from Viscum album, assembly GCA_963277665.1. Taxonomy (NCBI): domain Eukaryota; kingdom Viridiplantae; phylum Streptophyta; class Magnoliopsida; order Santalales; family Viscaceae; genus Viscum; species Viscum album. The sequence goes on from OY728159.1 coordinate 1,938,424,099, forward strand.
TTCATATTGTTTATCTCATCCTCCGCATTTGTTTTTAGAATTTGTGACCACAATCGGTATGCATCTCCCATCATATGAGAAACTGCTATGATGAATTTTCATTTTCAATATATCCCAAAGGGATAAAGATATTCTATAGGGACATTTAATTAGAGAATATTGAGATATTTCTCAAAAGGACAAGTCACCTTTATTAAAAATAAACAAATTTACACCAAATAAATATAGTATGTTTTATAATTTTCACTTTGTAATAAAGAAGATAGGTCATCCATAACATCATTGAGTATTTTACACTCAGTATAAGATATCCCTTTATTATAAAGACCATATAAAAAATATTTTTCTTCATAATAAGAATTAGTTGTGATATAGTTCATCGATGAAAGAGAATCTACAGATTTTCTCCATCTTACATTGAGATTCCTAGAAAGATGAATAATACCATTCCTGATTTCCTGCACAATGGTATTAGAGTCACATTCACTCCATAAATTAAACCAAATATTTTTATTTTATATATATACCACATTAATTATCCAAAGCATTTCATCTTCAATAAAAGTAGATTTTTCACAAGGACCATAAAGGCATCCCATTTCATTTTCTGAGATGATTTCTAAAAAGAGCACCATATCTAGAAGGAACTAGGTTTCCTCTCAAATCCCTATCAGTTTTGTATTTAATCCAACATAGAGTCATTAGGAAGCATATGAATTACAAGGTTCCCATTGGTGGATGATAATTTCCTCTTATTCCAAAATGCTTTAACATGTTAAAATCAGAAATAGTGACATCACAAAAACCACTTGGAGTTTCATTTTCATTTTTCACATCTATAAAAATTTCTACCAGAGTAGAATGTAAATATAATTGATCATTTTCACAGAAAAGTTTTTTCTAAAAGTTCCACATTACATGGACAGTTTTGATGCTGGTTTCCATGGAGAGGTTCTACAACTAATGAGAAAGTTACATTTTAGTGTAAGAAGTGATTTGATCATGAATAATGGTTGTCAATGGAAGATTAAACTCAAAGAGATCATAATATCCAACCCATAGAGTAGAAACATTTTTATAGATAAGGAACAAGTGTTCAAGGTTTCCCCGGTGATGGTTTCACAACACACATCATGAGAAAAGGCTAATTCCAGTATACTGTATGAAAATTTCTGTAGGTATACTTGCATTCATTGTCCTTTATAAAAGGTAAAACCTTTAAGGATGTATCTAAATACTATTTATAAACATATCCCAATAGTTATAGTGACCCTGTACAACCATTTTGTAGGCTAATTTATAGGATAACCTTCCATTTGTGAAATATTTCCAAATAAGTTTGTATTTATTGTTGATGAAGTTATAATTGAAAACCTTTTATTTTATATAATTAGGGATATTTTCCATGGAATCCACCATTTTCTATTTAATTTAAACCATATTTTCAAGTGAAGGGTTTTATGAGCTTAAAAGATTAATGAGAGGCGTACCTAGCTAATTATTTAAAACATTTCAGTGAAGTGTTAATGTTAACCATCCAGGGAGAATTTACTATAATCATGGTAAAACGGGTTTTAAAAGTAGGCCAAATAGTTGAGTCCATGTAAATATTCTCTAGAGATATCATACTTTATTAAGTTAGCAATATATTAGTAGTTTTACTGAATACTAGAGGTCATTTTCACATGATGTTTTGAAATATAGTTAAACCATATTATTTATTAGAAAGTCACTATATATAGGAAATATTATTTTACATAACATGGGTAAAATATGCTAATTTGGTTATTATTTAGGGATACCCAACTCTAGATTCATTAAACTTTTTAGGGGGAACATTCGTACATTAACTACATGATTTGATAGAATTCTTATTTCTCCCATTAGTCTCCATCTTTATATAATGGATTACACATAATTGGATGATGATATTGAATTGTAAAATATAATTCTTAATATGATTTATAGAGTGTCCCCTATATTTAAAAATTATTTACCAAAGTACTTCACCTAAATAACTAGGTTTATCTAAATCCAATCCCCAAGGTTCATACAAAACTTACTCTAAAACAAACTGAATTAACCTAAACTCCATAAACTAGTAGCCCATAGTTATATTATATTATTGGTAAAGAATAAAAGATTTTATATAGGATCCAATAGCTAAGTAGTCTTAGATAACTAGATACATACATAAATTACATTTTAAGTCATAAGATACAACCTAAAAACATAGAGAGAACATTATTGTCCCATATATCATTTCATTAAAAATTAAACACGGTTCTCATCTATTTTTCCTGGGTAAAGGAAAATGAATAAAGGTGAGATATTATTATCATTAAGTAGTACAGTAAAATTAAATCTGTCATAACATAAACATGGAATTAGTGATAAGGTTGTAATAATTACACACCATGAGGTCATAATAAACTAAAACTGAGGGAATTTAATATCCATGATAATAAATGTAACATGGGTAATAATAATCATTGATCTCATACTGATGTAATTCATAATGAAATACATAAACAAATATCATGACCTTATGACAAGATTCAATACTAATATGGGGTGAATTATAAAACAAAGACCATCATATTTTATCTCATGAGACCTACTGATGCATCGGGAGGATATATAATACTTCGCCCCACCAAACACTTGAATAAGTCCAATGCATTCACTGTAAGAGTCACCAAGACATTTAATACAATTTAATAAGGAACCTATTTATAAATAAAAATATAAATATCTATATAATTAGAAATATATAAACCAAATATTACATTATTTAATAGAAAAAATGTGAATGAATAGAAGAATATCCTTTAATCAATAAAGACGTTGTGGAGTATCATCAATGTAACATTAATTGTGATGAATAAAATGTGTCCAAGAATGGGCCAAACACTAAGGACCCTAATCCAAAAATGTATTTTGATTCTTAGGATTCGACTCAAAAATTCATGAAGACTAAACAGACATACAGATTAGGAGTTATGGCCATCTAAAATCAAACTTCTCAAAATGGATAGCAAAAGTGATTCTGAAACAAAGTACATAATTTCACAAAACTCAAAAAATCACCAAAGTCATAACTTTTAGGAAGCTCAATATTTTACAGAAGTCAAAATTTCATGAAATAAGGTAACCTATTCATATAAAAAATTTGGTTCATAGAAGACCCTGACCATGAAGATCTTGATACAGTAACCTCCACACATCTTAACTCTAGTTCAAGGAAGTATTGGTTTGTGCATGCCTTTAGGAGGTAAACTCCTCATAACATAGCTTGGGTTTTTGGAAGTACCTATCCATGTATATGTCAAGAATATTTCACAAATTCCTATAAATATCATGAAGCCAGGGACCTTACCTTAGCTAAGCTTTTAAATACCCCCTCCCCCTTCTAGTCATCATTTGGAGGAGGATATGTCGAACTGTGACATCACACTCTCAATTTTTAAAACTCGAAAATATATTCACGAATTCATGTAACTCATGGACCCATGGGTAATCTTTCGTGAATTATCTGATATGATCCATTCCATATATGGGTTATTATTTGGGGATGTCTAGCGAAACTTCTATATTTGAAGATCATTGTTCATATAAGATGTACATGCCTCACAAAACACCAATTTTCATTAAAGTAAAAATTTTAGTGAAAAAGAGTTTTCAAAATCAATTTGGATCTCTCCTTTCACTGACCATAATTTCGTGAATTTTGAGCATCTTTTTGAAACACATAATTTCATGAAACACCTACCTTCGTGCCTGCTGGTCCATACATCATGGGCTACTCCCCTAAACCCATGTTGGGGATTAGTATCAAACTATGGTCTCATGCCTCTAGTCAGGTACCTTTTTTTCATCACTAGGGACAATAAAAAATAGAGATTCTAAATGAAAATGTTTTGGGATAGGTTGAGGAATTTTTGTTCAGCCTATACTTCACCAATGTCCTCATCATATAATACCATGAGTCGAGATAATTCTCTAAAATCACTGAAATACCTTATGTCGCCAAGATCCTATTAGTCCCCTTATTGTTTCACATGGTGAGATTATCCCCTTAGATTCCACAAACAACTTGATTCAAAACACTCATTAATGAACTCTTGAAACCACAACACTTGACTCCCATACCGGGTATTACTAGAAAGCATCACTCTTTTATAAGTCTCACACCATTCATTTCAAGGAATATTATACCTAGTATTCCTCAAAACAAAATTTTAAATAGAAGTATACCCTATATTACAAGTATAGGAAGCCTCATATGATAATAATGATATTCTTTGTGTGTCAAGAATAAAACTCCTTGTGTGATTATCCGGAGACAACCACTAAATATTCCCCATAAGACTCTATCTCAGGTGTAATCCCTAATCATATCCCTCAACCCATTAGTATAGTAGGATTCCCTCACATTATAATTTGAGGAACAATAATGGGTATCCATAGTGTACAAGTCACTGATATACCCCTACTATTGCCTCCTCTAAAGGTTTAATCCCCAATAATATCCCCAACCCATCAACAATTTGAGATACCTAGTTGACCTAAAATGAGTAAGATGAATGGGAAAACCTAGAGTGAAAGCCCCACATATATCCTTGCTACTCCTAAGAAACCTACATGATCCCCCTTATCACGATTAATCCCCAATAATATTACTTAATCCAAAAGTGGGTCACAATTCCCTCTTGACTCAACATGAGGAATAAAGGATGGGCAGCTCAATGCATAAGCACCGCACACCATTCCATTTCATAAGACATTAAACTATAACCATACCCTATGAAACACACATGGGATTCCTCATGTGATAATAATGAGATAACTCATGTGATATACATGAGATAATACCCAATCACCTGTGTAACACCCCCACGTAAGGCCCAATCACAAAATCGTTTCCCTATAGAAGCACATGGGAATCTACCATACATAATCCTCAATCATACCATCAATACCCCATAGAATCACCTAGTATGTTCCCACTTGTATTCCCCAACCACAACATTATTTCTCCTAAAACCACTTGAGAAGCTTCCACATGTAATCCTAGATCATATAAATGTTTCCACAAAGAAACAACTTGGAAGATTCCACACATAATCCCTAATCATAGAAAAACATCCCCATAATAGCACATGGGTCACTCCCATGCATAAGACTCATTCATACCATCACATCCCCAATTTCATCAAACTAGAAGCCAATATGTGTAAGCCACACACCATCACTAATTGATGCTCCTTTTTCTACACAATCATGTAAAGACCCAGAAATTCTGTGGAAATTTTTTTTCTTAAATACATGGGAATTTTACGAGTTCGCAGTTTCTGACGGTTCTTGATTCCGAGGCCCAGTGTGCCCGAAATCAATTTCTAATGTTTTGTTCGGGTACGTTTAGTAAACGTATGAGGAGGTTTTTATATCTTTTGAACTGGTGCTCGGAATTAAAATCTGAGGGCACCGTTGAACTCACAACGTCGGTGATTTCTTAGTGAGACCTTCACCGCAGTTGCGTTCTGAAGAGAATGGAAGTTAGTTTTTGTGGTTTCTAAATAAAATTAAATAAAAATGAGTGGAACATATTTTTATTTTTGTGGCGGTTTAATCCTTCGAGGGGAGGTTGAAGGTGGGACCCACCCATGCATAACCTCCCTTGGGAGGATATTATTTATGTGGGACCCACTTGAGTATAAACCCCCACGTAGCTCTCTTTAAGTGGGGGAAGTCCTTTGAACTTCTCTCATTAAAGTGCCAACCCCCCATTATTAATTAATTGAGCTCCTTAAATTAATTAATATTTTTGAAATCTTTTAAAATTCTTACCAACAATAAAATAATAGAGAAACTTATTATTTTATTTTGGTTGGTTGGAAACTTTCATTTGGGTGGGACTTTGAGAGAGGATTTGGGAGATTTTGGATAACTTGATCTTCTCGATGAAGAACACTCCTTATCTCCAAAGAATGAAGAACGCCATCCTCAATCTTCAACCAAGCCAAAAGAGACGGTGCCGCCCATGAAGAATGCCGACGATGCTTCTTTCTCAGATGCTTTCCGACTTCAACGAACCGACGTCCACCCTTTTCCCGTGACTTCGTCAATGTTCATCGAATCGAGGTAGTTTTTTGAGTGGAATTATTATTATTGTTCTTGGTCATTCAAACCTCAGATTATTTATACTGATTGTTAACAACGTAACGAGGAGGGCTCAGGCCGCACGAACAAGGTCCGACCCTTTTCCCTCCCTTTGTAGTTGTTCACGTTGTGTTGAAGACGGAGGTGGAGTAATGGTGTCCAGCATCGAGCCAACCGTGAAGAAGACTGGCGGCGCAAGACCGCCGAGCTGCCAAGAGGGAGCGACACCGTCGTGCCATTCGGAAGGGGAGCCACAGCCACGACAAGCCGTGGTTGAGGCGTGCGGTGTTGTTGTATCGCGTGGAGGACAACAGAGGGCCAACGGCGCCGTGCCGGCGAAGTTGGGAAGCTGCGGACAGGGCGGGCCATGGTGGATGGGCGTGGAGCCATCACGCAGCACTGTTGATGTGGAACCGTGGCCTGGGCAGGCTGCGGTGAAGGGGCCTGGCGTCGTCGCGCCGCGCCGCAGCCCAGAACTGGCTATCCGCTCGGCCAACCGGACTAGGTGGGACCCTTCGAGTCCCGCAGTTACCATGCTGGGTCACCATGCGCCGGTCGTTTTTTAAGGCAGGGGGTCTAAACCCCCCCCCCCCATGTGTGGCCAGCCGACCACGCGGGAGCACCTCCAGCCACACGGGCTAGCCGCTGGCCACACGGGCCAACCGCCTGCCACGCGGGCTTGCCAGCCGACCGGTCCTCCCTCTATCGGGCCGCCATCGGCTGGGCCGCCCCACGTCCAGGTCGTCCCCTTGACTCAGGTCATTTCCTTAGACCGAGTCAAAATCGTGGACTAGGTCGGACCCTGGAATAAACCGGGTCGGGCCAGGTCGGTCCGACTGGGTCGGACCGGACCCAGACCCGTTTGGCCAGTTTACACCTTTCCCCCCTCTTTTTGGACTACGGGTGCCCGAATTCCGAACCTTCTATGGCGAATAAAGGCTTAGAGTAGGACATATCTTTTGGAAAACCCCGCTTGAGGTTTGGACATAGTTGGGGAATGGCTGGGTTGGTTTGAACCTAAAAACCAACCGGGCCCCTGGAACAGAAATGCCAACAACTCTTCGACCGGGAATCCGATTGGCGCGTCGTCTGTCGCGTTGAGTTACTTATGATGATATGAAACTAAAGGATAAATCAACTCGAGACTTCGTGATAGTTGATGTATCGACACTTGGCTCGAGGAGAAGACCCACCTGGAATCGAGTGTGCTGTGTGCGAGAACCCTAGGGCTGGCTGGGACTGAGATGATAGGAACCTACATGGACCAACTAGTATACCAGGATCCTCCGTGGGTTCGAAAATGACGATACTATACCAGGATCCTTTGTGGGTTCGATAGTGATGACTTCTGTACTAGGATCCTCCATGGGTTCCACAACGATGACTTCTGTACCTGGATCCTCTGTGGGTTCGACAACACTGATACTGTTCCAGGATCCTAAGTGGGTTCGACAGAGGGGATGATTCAGAGGCTACATCTAATCATCTCTACCCCTCTTCATGAGTTTTCTACCTATGTGAGCTGAGTCTTGTCTTTCAATCATTATCATCGTGGTGATTGAATTTTCTTCTTTTGTGGAATGGGTTGTGCTTGGGCTCGAGAGTTGGAGCCGGACTGTGATTCATGACGTAGGTATATGTATGGGCATATACCTAAGTAGGGTTGGTTTATACTTCATGATTGTATCTTACTACTGTGGTTTATACTTAGTGGATTCTGGGAGACCTTCGGAGGTCTCGGGGTCCCCTAACGAGTACGGTTATACTCACCCTTGTGCGGTCTTCGCCCGCACCTTGTTGTGTTCTGTACAGACGACGGTCAGCAGTGATCGAGGATGAGGCTGACAGACGGGAGGCTTCTCAGAGCTGGAATAGACGGGACATACCTTAGGGATGAGTTGTCCGAGTTCTTTACCTACCCTTCAGGTATGATTCCTTGGTGGACGATCTAGGAGCTATTTTCCCTTTTTACTTGTACTTGTACCTGTTGTTCGGTTTGGTTTGTATACTGGGCCACTTACTTTCAACACACTTTTCTTTTCTATATTAGTACTTTTTTACTTCTATTTCTTGTGTTCAGATTGTGTGTGTTACAGGATTAAAGGAAATTCCTTCCCTTTTATCGAGAAATTGCCCTTGGTTCTAGTCACCAGCCCCTAGTCTATGGAAGGCGGGTTTGGGTTATTCAGGGCACGGGCCCCGAGGGCAAGTTGTGACAAATTGGTATCAAAGGAGTCAGTTCTACCATAGAACATGGAATCTGATTCTTCTAACAGTAATAGTGTTAAGTGTTTTGGGTGTGGTTATCATTTTATGGAAACCGGTGTTGGTGCGGCGGCTGACGTATCCATACATTAGGACACTCACTTCTGATTTCCGACTCAGTGCACGAAAACACTGATTGTGTGTGTGTTTAATTTGAAAATTTTTCTTCATGATTACTTTGTGTCAGTTCACCAACTATATTTATTTGAAAGTGGCACACCTGTTTCTTTTCAGGATGGACCCACGTAGGCAGCCAGCCATGGTTCGGAGTTTTGTATGAGATGGTAGCCCACCGAGCGACGAGGCCTCGGTGCAGGGCCCCATCACAGTGGAGGTACCAGCGGTACCACTACCCACTGGGCCACCGATACCACCAGCTCCAGCAGCAGAGAGTGCACGTCATCTGAGGGCTTTGCACTAGTTCCAGTGCTAGAGGCCACCCAGGTTCCGGGGAGAGACGGACCCACATGCAGCTGAGGATTGGCCGGAGGCTGTTGTGAGAGTTTTCAGATTGGTAGGGACACCAGTCGAACTCATGGTGATCCTTGCCGTGAGTCTCCTGCATACAGCAGCAGGAAGATGGTGGAGCCTGATTCTCTAGGTGCATGATGAGGCATCATTACTCTGGGCAGACTTCGAGATTATCTTCCGGTCAGAGTTTCTTCCAACCAACCTTCGTACAGTGTGGATTCAGGTGTTACTTCATATACAATAGGGCAGCATGACAGTAGATCAGTACTCAGTGAGGTTCACCGACCTCTCGCGCTACTCCACGGATACAGTGCGTGACCCATTCTTCAAGGCTCAGACCTTCGAGTAGGGACTCAGGCATGAGATCAGGGCTTCGATGATCTCCCTCAGCATCCCGACACAGGTGGGGGTGCTAGAGTGAACCCTTCTAGTAGAGAGTTTTCTTGCTGACCAGTCACCAGTAGTGAGACCCACCACAGGGTAACACGTAGCAGAGTCATCTGCAGCTGGTAGTAGACAAATGTCACCGAGGTCCAAGCAGATCAGGCCATCAGGTGGGCGACCCCATGATAGAAGTTCGGTTATACGGGGAACATGAGACGGAGACAACCATACGGGGACCAAGAAGTGCTATGCATGCGGCAGGCAGGGTCACATGGCTCATGTCTGCCCGACCCGCCATACAGATGAGCAGCAGACAGTAAAGGGACCTCCCAGGCAGAGGCAGAGGTTCGACCGTGGTGGTCTTCCCAGAGCAGGTGGATGTGGTAGAGGAGCTTCTCGAGCAGCAGGTGGTGGACAAAGTTTTGAGGCCCTACCACCACCACCACCAGGAGGTCCACCCCGACCACATGGAGCTGTCAGACATGGGCGGGCTCAGCTCTATGAAGTCAAGGCCTACGACCACGGTGCACCTGATATGATTCGAGGTAATATCCGTGTCTACTCCACCCTTGTTGTAGTACTTATAGACACAGGTGCGAGTAATTCTTTTATTGTCACTGGCCTCGTTCGGAGCTCATAGATTCCGACGGAGTCGTTGGCTCGATCCTTACAACTAGAGACTCCAATGAAAGCAGACTCGATGATTATGCACTGGTTCCGGCAGTGTGAGCTTACTCTAGGAGGCGAGATCTTTGGATGAGATCTCCTCGTAGCGGTGTCAAGGCCTTACGAAGACATCTTGGGTATGGACTGGTTATCCACATTTCATGCTCATATTGACTGTATTAGGTGGAAAGTACGGTGTGTCTGCGAGGATGGGTTTAGGTTTACCTTCACCAGTGAGAAGGGAGAATTTGTAGTGCAGAATGGACTTACCCAGAGGAGGGGGCAGCTGATCACACGTCAGTTGGCCAGTCTCATTCTCAGAGTGGTTGATGTGCGGAGTCCTAGTTTTCCTGTTGTGGTGGATCAGTATGTGGATGTTTTCTATGACGACGTTCCAGGACTACCTCCTCACAGAGTGGTGGACTTCTACATTGACATGTACCCTGGGATGACACCGATATCTACTCCAGCATATCGGATGGCTCCCGTCGAGCTTCGTGAGCTGCGGGTACAGCTATAGGACTTGTAGGGGAATGAATTTATCCGGCCCAGTGTTTCACCCTGGGCATCCCAAATTTTTTCTCCAAGAAGTCAGATGGGATCTTGCGACTATTTTTTGATTACCGGTGCTTGAACCAGGTGACCGTGAAAAACAAGTACCCACACCCAAGGATTGATGACCTATTTGATCAGCTCAAGGGAGCACGATGGTTCTCAAAGATAGACCTTAGGTCAAGTTATCACCAGCTCAGAGTTCAAGACGAGGATGTGCAGAAGAGGGTCTTTAGGTGTCAGTATGGCCACTATGAGTTCTTTTTTATGCCCTTCGGCATAACCAACGCTCCAGCAGTGTTCATGAGTCTCATGAATAGGATATTCCAACCATACCTTTATTGCTTTGTGGTAGTCATCATCAATGACATTCTGATCTACTCAACTACCGAGGTGGAGCACACCTACCATTTACGAGTAGTACTGGACACACTCCAAGAGCACCAGCTTTATGGTAAACTCTCAAAGTGCCAGTTTTGGATTCGAGAGGTTAACTTATTGGGACATGTCATCTCGAAGGCTGGAGTTGTAGTGGATCCAGTGAAGATTGAGGCAGTGCTTTCTTGTGAGCCACCCAGGAGTGTGATGGAGGTACATAGTTTTCTACAACTGGTTGGGTACTATCAGAGATTTGTGCTAGAATTCTCCAGATTTGCAGCACCACTTTCAGCATTGATGAAGAAGGGAAAACCCTTCATGTGGTCAGAGAGATGCCAGCAGAGCTTTCAGAAGCTGAGGCATAGGTTGACTAGTGCACCAATCTTGAGGCTACTAGAGGAGGGTGTTGGGTATGTAGTTTACTGCGATGTATTAGGGACCAGACTCAGGTGTTACCTGATGCAGGAGCGAGCAATGATCACGTATGGTTCTCAGTAGTTGAGACAACACGAGCATATCTACACTAACCATGACCTGGAGTTAGCAGTAGTGGTCTTCGAATTGAAGATGTGGCAGCACTATCTGATGGGTGATCATTTTATAGTCTACTCTGAACACTAGAGTCTCAGGTACATCTTCTCACAGAAGGACATAAACCTAAGATAGCGACGATGGATTGAGTTCCTCTAGGACTATGACTTTGAGATAATCTATACTCTTGGGAAGGGGAACGTTGTAGAAAATGCTCTCAGTAGGAGATTAGGCATTCTGCTACTAGGAGAGGCGACAGAGAAACTGGCTGTGTTGCAGATATCCTTTGTGGATAGAGAAGGAGCATCCTTTATATAGTCTCTCACATTCACTCCTCCACTTCTTCAGCGATTTAGGGAGGTACAACATGGGGACGTTGACTGTGAGATGCGACATGCTCAGATATCCACATGGAAGACACCTGATGAATTTTCTGAAGGTGAGGAGCACGTCATTATATTCAGAGGATGTACCATGGTACCATTTTCACTTCAGGAGAAAGTGTTGAGGGAGTTTCACACATCTCCTTTAGCGGTACATCCAGGTGTGGTGAAGATTTACCAAGACCTTCGATGACAGTAGTGGTGGCGAGGTATGAAGAAGGAAATATTAGAGATTGTCTCACGATGCCTCACTTGTCAGCAAGTGAAGCCAGAGCACCAGGTTCCAGCAGGATTAGTTTAGACCTTAGAGGTCCTAGAGTGGAAGTGGGATGGGATATCCATGGATTTTGTGATGGGACTTCCACGTATATCCATAGGACATGACTCTATCTGGGTGATTGTTGAATGAATCACCAAGTCGGCTCACTTCCTACCGATTAGAGAGAAGGGTTTAGTAGAGAGCTTGGGAAGCCTATACATATAGGAAATCGTATGGCTTCATGGTGTGCCATCGACGATCATCTCCGATTGAGATTCTCGATTCACTTCCTAGAAATGGAAGGGGTTGCAGGAGGATTTCGGGATGCAGCTTTTCTTGAGCACCACCTTCCATACTCAGATGGATGGTCAGACTGAGAGGACTATTCAAACTCTTAAAGACATTCTCCATGCATGTGTTCTCAACTTCAGTCGTAGTTGGGAGGATCATTTACCCTTGGCAGAGTTTGCGTATAACAACAGCTACCACTCCACCATTGGGATGACTCCTTTTGAGGGACTTTACGGCTGACCTTGAAGATCACCTCTGTTCTGGATAGACCCAGGGGAGTCAGCACTTATGGGACTAGAGATGGTGCAGACTATGATGGAGAAGGTGCAGATCATCTAGGATCGGATGACGACTGTGCAGAGCAGGCAAAAGTACTATGTTGATAGGAGAAAGACCACTAGAGTTCGAGGATGGCGACCACGTCTTTCTACGGGTCTCACGTCAATGAGGTATATAGATATTTGGCCGACATGGAAAATTGTCTCTGTGATTCATTAGACCTTTCTAGGTCCTCAGTAGAGTAGGCGAGGTGGCTTACCTCATGGACCTTCCACCTCAGTTGCGCCGCGTGCACGACGTCTTTCACGTATCTCAGTAGAGGAGATACGTGCACGACCCATCCCACATCATCGAACACGGGGAACTGGACATCAATGACGGGGCGACATTCAAGGATTTTCCAGTGGAGGTTGAGGATTGACAGGAGCGGGTCCTAAGTGGAAAGTTGATACCTCTAGTGTGCGTTCTCTAGCAGCACGAGAACCTCCAAGAGAGCACATGGAATCGGGAGGCTCGGATGCATGCTCAGCACCCCCACTTTCTTCCTTAGTGTGAGTTGTAGCTTACAGAGACATAAATACCTGAGGTGGAGAGAATTTAAAGACCCAAAAAATCTGTGGAGTTTTTTTTTCTTAAATACGTGGGAATTTTAGGAGTTTGTAGTTTCTGACGGCGGTTTATTCCGAGGCCTGGTGTGCCCAGAATCAATTTCTGAAGTTTTGTTCAGGTACGTTCAGTAAATGTACAAGCAGGTTTTTATATCTTTTAAATCGGTGATCGAAAATGAAATCTAAGGGCACCGTTGAACTCCCAGCCTCAGTGATTTATTAGTGAGACCTTCACTGCAGTTTCATTCTGACGAGAATGGAATTTAATTTATGGGGTTTCTAAATAAAATTAAATAAAAATGAGTGGAACTTATTTTTATTTTTGTGGCAGTTTAATCCTCCAAGGGGAGGTTGATGGTGGGTCCCACCCATGCATAACCTCCCTTGGGAGGATATTATTTATGTGGGATACACATGATTATAAACCCCCATATAACTCTCTTTAAGTGGTGGAAAGCCTTTGAACTTCTCTCATTAAAGTGCCAAACCCCCATTATTAATTAATTGAGCTCCTTCAATTAATTAATCGTTTTGAAATCCTTTGAAATTCTTTCCAATAATAAAATAATATAGAAACTTATTATTTTATTTTGGATTGTTGGCAACTTTCATTTGGGTGGGACTTTGAGAGAGGACTTGGGATATTTTTGAGAACTTGATCTTCTCGACTAAGAACGCTCCTCATCTCCGAAGAATGACGAACAAGATCCTTGATCTTCGACCAATCCAAAATAGAAGGAGCCACCCACGAAGAATGTCGATGACGCTTCTTCCTCAGATGCTTTCCAACGTCAACGTATTAATGTACTCCCTATTCCCGGGACTTTTTCAACATTCATCGAATCGAGGTAGGGGTTTGAGTGGAATTATTTTTCTTGTTCTTCGTCGTTCAAACCTTAGTTTATTTATTCCTGTTGTTAACAACATAGCGAGGAGGGATCAGACCGCACGAACATGGTCCGACCCTTTTCCCCCCATTGTTGCTGTTCACGTTCTGTTGACGACGGAGGCGGAGCAATGGTGGCTAGCATAAGGCCGACCACGAAGAAGACCGGTGGCATAAGGCCGCCAGGTTTCCAAGAGGGAGTGGCACCATCTTGCCACGTGGAAGGGGATTTGTGGCCATGACGGGCCGTGGTGGAGGCGTGCGGCATAGGCGCGCCGTGTGGAGGTCAGCAGAGGGCCGCGGCTAGCTGGGCCGTGGTGGAGGGGCGTGACACCGTCACGATGCGCCGACGAAGCTGGGAAGCCGTAGCTAGGGAGGGCCATGAAGGAGGGGCGTGGCGCCATCGCGCTACACCGGTGATGCGGAACCGCGACCAGGGCGGGCCGTGGTGAAGGGGTGCGGCGCCGTCGCCCCACACCGGAGCCCAGAACCAGTTCGTCGCTCGGCCAACCGGACTAGGTGAGATCCTTCGGGTCCCGCGGTTACCAGGCCGGCGCACCATGCGCCAGCCGTTTCGGATGTCAGGGGGTGTAACCCCCCCATGCGTGGCCAGCCGGCCACGCGGGCCAGCCGCCAGCCAAGCGGGCCATCAGCCGGCCACGCGGGCAAGCCAGCCGGCTGGGCCGCCCTCGGTCGGGCTACCCTGTAGAGACCCAAATCTTGACAAACATGGAAATTACATTACTTTTTTGGAATACATAATACATAACAAAAACCAACACTCAAGGATCGTAATAGTTTAGTGTCTTTGGAAACTCAGAACATAATCTTCTAATCATAGTGAAAGATCTTCAACATCTCCAATAAAGATCTTCCCATTTTGTTTTCTTACCTAAAACCTTTATTTATATCCTGGGTAAAAGAAAATATATAAAGGGTGAGATCAAATGCTCAGTAAGAGTAATCATAGAGAAAATAATACAAACCATATACATTTGAACTTAAAAACATGACCATACTGTTTAAACATCAAAATCTTGAGCGATGACATAAAACATGGCCGTACATAAGGCATAGATCATAATGGAACATCAATCATGATAAAATAGCCTGGGAATAAAACATGTAATTTTGAAAACACATTATGCACTTTATATGATTTCCATAGTAGCCAAGGCATTGCTGCCAAGACCATCTTAGTGGAGAAAGTCCCTTACTAAATCGAGTACACTACTCATTCCAGTCCTATATCATTGAACCAGATTAACTTGTCATTCCCGCCATGTTTATCTCATGATATATAAATCTTTACCCAATGAATTGAAGGGAAATATAGGTCCCACCCATATCATAATGAAATCATTCTTTCATGTTCCAAAAAATAAACATACATCATTCATAATAACCCAACAAATAAAATCAGTTTCATAAACATCATCCCATCATAACATATTCCATAAAAAATGGATATCATTTCATTATAAGAAAAATTAAACCATATAAATCATAGAGACATTATACTTGAAACATACACATATGAAATAAAGTCATCTTAGATGAAAAATGGTTTTGATAAAACATTTGAAATGAATTCTTGAGGAAAATATCATTTCTTCTTCAAAATCATTTTCTTTTCACAAAATACCATGAAATTTTAAAAGAAAAGGATTTTGTTGAAAATAATCATGAAATATTTTAGAGTAAGATTCATGAAAATAAGGCGTTATGAAACCGTAAAAATCCATTCATGCCGTATAAGTTAAAAAAACACTCTCCTTGTACTTTTTCCGGAAAAGTAAAAAAAGTTCATTTTATGGTAAACAAAAGAAAGATTCATTCTATAACACAATGTAAAAGTCAAAGAGGGGTAAACATGATTTCAAAAATACATGGAAAAATATTAAACACTTTATGAAAAATATTTTTATGGACATGGATGAAAAATATAACCCCAGTAAACACTTACGTATAAGCAATCACAGATAAAAATGAGATTGCAAAATTATCCCTTATCTAATGTCCGATATGCTTCGTATATATCCGAACCTCCTGTATAATGATTTAAATAATGTCATTGACTTTTTACAGAATCACATTCAACGTTATGATATCATATATGGTTCACTTGTGACTTTATATTACCCGTTCTTTTGTAAATTCTATGTTAAAGCAGTGTTTTGGGTAAAATCGTTTCATTTATCATACGTGTTTCGACTTTTTGTTCTTGATATTATTACTTATATAATTATTTACATAATTCCAAAATGTAAAACATGATTTATATAAAACATATATTCATCATATAAATATATATGATATATCTATAAATGGAATGAGATACACCGTTCATGGAGATGGTAGGCCGTACGTACGCATGAACGCTATTTCTGTTTCCTTGTTGAATTAAATGGAATTAAGTAAATGAAAAATATATTTACATAAATACAGTATCATTATTATGTAATATATTTCAAGATTATTTATTATACATACTTTATAATCATACTTTAATGGTTAATCATGGAAAATGAATCTCATCGCGTTCGTGGAGACGGTAGTCCGTACGTACGCACGAGCGATGATATCGTTCCCATAATTATTGAATAGAATTGGAGTGGATGATATAATAACTTATAATCCGTATGATGTTATAATAACCATATATATTTTTATTATTTACACCATTATACCCATACAAGTAAGGTGGTGGTGGGAAAACTGATTACACCACGGCGTAGAGACGGTATTCCGTACGTACGCACGCGCGGTGATTTCATTTTCCGTAGGATGGATAGAAGGTGAAATCAGGTTGTTTCATATTTATAATAATATATCAGTATATTAGTGATACTGATGTTATTAATTTATAATTAAACAACTAAATAAGAATAAGTTGAAGACGAAAGAAACTTGAAAGAATTGGTAGAAGAGATTACCTCGTCTTCGACACGACTCCTCTTATCCTCCTCTTAGGGTACTAAAGTTGTTCTTCAAAGAAGACCATGACCTCTAGTATGTTTCTATGGAAGTGTTTAAGTGAAATGGATAGGGTTTGTCTGATCTTGAAGGCTCAAATGTGTGTGAAGTGGAGAGCGAAGGAGGTGCCCTTATATAGGAGAGGAGAGGGGCACTTTTGGAAACCTAAAAAATATTAATTAATAATAAAATGAAACCCCACATAAAACCCTCCAAAAAAGACTCAATTAGAAGATGAGATGATATAGGGTTGTAATATCCTCAAAAAATTAAATGTAGACTTCTTTTAAGTTTATTTTAAACCTTATCAACTTGATTTATCATTATTTAATCTATTTAATTTTTTTGTGGTAATAGAATTTTAAATTTTAAATTGTTACAAATAAATACTTATATGTTGTAAAATTCCCATAATTGGATAATTTAGAACCTTTTAGACCATATTATTTTCAATTTTTTGTTTTTAAATATTTTTGTGATTTTGAAATAATTTAATAGTATGTTATTTTTATAAAATATCAATAGTGTCAATTTTGACACTATTCTTTATTTGAATTTAAATAAAACCCACACAGAAGATATGTTCGAACCAAAATATATAATATATTCTTAACATGTCATATTAATCAAAAACAATCATGGGGAACATTAATTTGTTCATATATTATTTATTTTAATATTTTTAAAACCATTTATTTGGTATATCTCTTAATAAAATAATTACTACAACATTTTAGTATAATTATTTAATATACTTATTTTTTTCATAAAAATTAAAAATAAAATCCCATGATTAATATAAATATAATACCTTTCATAATAATATTTTTACCCTAATTTATCATCTTAAAATCGCAACATTTAAATTGTTATATTTATTAAATAATGAACATGACATCTTTGGAATCATTTAGAATAAAATAATATAAATGTCCTAATCTGTTTTATAAGGCTCCAAATGGTCCACAAATCGACCCTTGGATTATTAGGGTATAGATATACTCGAAAAATAATTTCTGGTAAAATATATGGTCCTTTTGATAGGTATTGTTATTTTAATAAAAACTATATTATTGATTTTTCACTAAAAAAATAATTTCATCATCATTAATTTATAAGATATTAAGGTAATTAAATATTTCTTAAAAATTAAAAATAAATTACCATGATAAATAAAAACTTTTTAGATTTTAAATTAATATTTATAATAGAATTTATATTTTATATAACTTTATATTAAAAATAATCTAATTATTAAAGTTTGAGTGAGACATTTCACTTTCCTTTAAATAAAATAAATAAAAGGTCTTAATCAAATACAAGTGGGTTCCATTAGATTCTATTTCGACCCAAGAATGATTTAAGGTAAAATATAATCATCCAATTATATTAGGAAAAGTTTTAGGGTAATTTTATAATATTATACTTACCCTTAATTACCCGATTTACCTTTAACTATGGTAAATAAAATTTACCGTAGTTACTATTCATAATGACTAAAAATAAAAAATAGCTTATTAACATAATTTTGAACTAATTATTCCAAATATGGAATCCATTTTTCCAAATTCAAATCATAGAAGTTGCAGAAATTAATTTAAAATTAATCCTGATGTTAAGAAAACATGTTTTAAAAGTTAAAACATTGCAAAAGATTGAAATTATTTTACCTATGAATTCAATGTAAAATAAATGATAACGACATAAATTATATTAAATGGTAAAAATATATTCTATTTATACTTTAAAACCATTCAATATTATAATTTAACCATATAAATTATTATGATGAAAATATATTTTAATTAAAACATTGCGTGTTTTTACTATTCATTAAAATATGAAAGTTATCAGAATAATATGAAAAAAAATTGTCCAAAGCAAATTTTTATATCCTGATTCCAAATAATAATTTTATTATGTCAAATTGAACTTATAAACATGTCAAAAACTAGATTTAAAGTGGGTGTTCCATCAAAAGGCGGAAAAACTGCATTTTTTTTTAAATACTTATGTTACTCGAAAAATTTATTTTTTTCTCATACGATGTTATAGAAAATGTGTAAGAAGAATAATAATGTAATAAAATTCAAAATGTTTTTAATACTGTCCATAACGGATAGTTCTTAATATTATAACATTATATCGTTGTTTAGTGAAACCTGGTATTACGTCACGCTATCGAGGAAGGTCGCGATTGCGTGTAATGCAAGCCATGTAAAGGTTTCGTGTAGGGAAAACTCCCTTTGTTGTTGCATATAAAATAATCAAAACTTATTTAATTTATACATTAAACAAAATATATACATAATTTTTCGTAGAATAATTTCTACAAAACGGACATGAAATTGTGTGTAACACGAGCCAAGAATAGTGTTGTGTATACTGCAAGCTAATATGGTGTTGTCTATAACACAAGATAATTTTGGTGTAGCGTACAACATAAGACATCAATGAAATTAAAAAGAATAATTCTCATAAAATATCAGGTTGTTACATTCTACCCCCTTAAAATGAATTTCTCCATCGAAATTCGTCGGGGTTATAAATGGTTTACTACTTGAAGGTTTATTTCATAGAAACCCTCATAGTAAAAAGGAATACTTAAACTTAATTTTAAAAAGTGAAGTATAAAACATAACGGTTACCCAAATTAACTCATCACTGGGTTTCCACATAGGAGAACATAGGTGAAAATATGGATATGGAAGAGAAATCTAACCATCAAGTTCTGATGCAGAGTGGTAGAGAACATGGATATGAAAAAGCCAACAATCAAAAAGCAATAAATTTGTGATGATCTAAGGTACCATCTGATTCATCAGACATAAGATCACTAAGAGAAAATTTTTGGTTTTCAATATCATTTCCCTAAAGTTGAAAATTTTGAAATAGAAGAAATACTTACGTGATTTCAGTGTAATATCATTGTTGTTCATCCTATGAACAATTCCCACTTTATCTCTTATTTAAAGAAATGAAGTGAATTAGTCATTCCCGAAGTGTTAGAAGATCATTCGATAGAAAGATAGGTCATTCCATCTGCCTCTATCACAAGTTATTAAATATACATAAGTCAATCTATGCCGAGATTAATCATATATGGTTCCTTAAATGGACTTATACTTCATCTATCATACCTCTTAATAAAATAAAACTAGTTTCTACTAACTAGGGACTTCCTGTAGGCCAGTGGTAGGTGATAAAGGCCTATCGCACTTCAGTTGTGGGCTCGATTCCCACAGCTTTGTCCGACATGATGGGTTGTCTCCCATCCTACAGGTTGTCCCTTTTTCTAAAACAACATTATTATAACATTCCTCCAATAATATCAAAAAAAGTTCTATCCTTAAACAATACTATCTTATGTCTAACTTAATTCATTGCAATCTTTAGGCTTATCCAAAATACTTCTGTCCAAGATCATAGTATAAAGAAAACAATTACTAGAAATGTCATCTACCGAGAATGTGAATACCATAATTTATCCCCCATATATCATACGATATATATTGTTGGTCACATTCCAAACATGTGAATACCTTAATCATGTATTCTCTTGAAAAATGAATACCCATTGAACCTTAGTAAAAACATGAATGATATCAAAAGTTATCTCTTTCCACATACCAAAATCTGAAAAAATCATTATACTCAGACTATAATATCACTTTTTCTTTATATTAGTCATGAGCTCATGAATACTATAAAACATATTATTTTCTCTTTATCCCTTCATTATGCGCCTATCATCTGCATTCCAAAAATATTTCAATCACTTTTCATAGTTACTAATGCCATATTCTTATGGAAAACCACAATGGACCAATACATAGATATTCCAATATACCATAAAAGTACCTCAACAACATTATTCTTGAATACTAATACATAAACACTTCAATCCATCCTCTTCAATGATTGTCATATAATAAGTCCTTCCTTGATTTAGAATTAACCTCTTAGGTCAGGGCATTGATTTTTTTAATGCCCATGTTCTCCACAGATAAGACATTGAACTCTATAACAGTCTATCACTCTATGACCCTTCTCTCCACACAGATAACATCTTCCCCTTCATTTGATGTATTCATCAAGGTTCTTATTCCATTCTTTAGAAATATCAATCTTCCGTTCTTTATGCTCCTCAACATGTGAACATGCATAAATGTCCATCTTCCTCTTATTTTATGAATTAGGAATACCACTAATGTTCACCTTGTTAATCATATATCACGATGACTGATTCGGCATAATCACAAAATCATTCTTTCTAGGCATTACACAATTTCGTTGCTCATACTCCCCAATTTTTCCATTAGATTCAATGTTGACCCAATTTCTTCTGGTTCCCTCCATTGACTAAAACCAAAATCCATGGTGTAAGAAACAGTTAAAATAATGGTGAACCCCATAACAATAAAAAGTCACTTATGGGATGTCTAACTTATCACACATTCTTTAATCCAGGACACTTTAGGTTCACCCTAGGTTATTCATGATCATTAACATAATTCTATGACTGTAAACTATAGTTATACTAAACCTTAGGGATATCCTTATACATACCTTATAAATATATCTAGGGATATCACAAAAGTTTTTGCATCCTAGTTTCTAAAGGTTAATTAAACCTTTCCTCTGATACCAACTCTAGAGACCCAAATATTGACATACATGGACATTAAATTACTTTTGTAGAATACTTAATACATAAAAAAAACCAACACTCAAGGATCGTAATAGTCTAGTGTCTTTGGAAACTCAGAACATAATCTTCTAATCATGGTGAAAGATCTGCAACATCTCCCATAAAGATCTTCCCCTTTTGTTTTCTTACCTTAAACCTTTATTTATATCCTGGGGAAAATAAAACCTATAAAGGGTGAGATCAAATTCTCAGTAAGGGTATGCATGGATAAAATAAAACAAACCATATACATTTGAACTTAAAAACATGACCATAATGTTTAAACATCAAAATATTGAGCAATGACATAAAACATGGCAGTACATAAGGCAAAGATCATAATGGAACATCAATCATGATAAAATATCATGGGAATAAAACATGTAATTATGGAAAACCATTAATCACTTGATATTATTTCCATAGTAGCCAAGAAATTGCTGCCAAGACCATCTTAGTGGACAGAGACCCATACTGAATCAGGTTCACTCCTCGTTCTAGTCCCTTATCACTGAACCAGATTAACTTGTCATTCCAAATTTGTCTATCTCATGAGATATAAATATTTACCCAATGCATTGGATGGAGATATTGGTCTCACCCATCTCATAGTGAAATCATTCTTACGTGTGCCACAAAATAAACATACATCATTCATAATAACCCAACAAATAAAATGGGTTTCATGAACATCATCCCATCATAACATAATCCATATATAAAATGGATATAATTTCATCATAAGAAAAATGAAACCATGTAAATCATAGATACATTATACTTGAATCATACAAATATGAAATAATGTCACCTTAGTTGGAAAATGGTTTTGATAAAACATTTGAAATGAATTCTTGAGGAAAATATCATTTCTTCTTCAAAATCATTTTCATTTCACAAAATGCCATGCATTTTTAAAAGGATTTTTTTTGAAAATAATAATGAAATATTGTAGAGTAGGATTCATGAAAATAATGTGTTATGAAACTGTAAAAATATGTTCATGCCGTATAAGTTAAAAAAACAATCTCCTCATACTTTTACCGAAAAAGTCAAAAAAGTTCATCGTATGGTAAACAAAAGAATGATTCCTTCCATAACACAATGTAAAAGTCAAAGTGGGGTAAAAATGACTTTAAACATACATGGAATAATATTAAACACTTTATGAAATACATTTTTAGGGACATGGATGAAAAATATAACCCTAGTAAATACTTACGTATAATCAATCTCGGATAAAAATGAGATTGCAAAGTTATCCCTTACCTTATGTCTGATATACTTCGAATGTATCAGAACCTCCTGTATAATGATTTAAATAATTTCATTGACTTATTACAGAATCACATTCATTGTTATGATATCATATATGGTTCACTTATGACTTTATATTACCCGTTCTTTTGTAAATTCCATGTTAATGTAGTGTTTTGGGTAAAATCATTTCATTTATTGTACGTGTTTCGACTTGTTGTTATTCATATTATTACTTATATCCTGATTTACATAATTCCAGAATATAAAAAATGATTTATATATAACATATATTCATCATATAAATATATATATGGTAGATCAATAAATGGAATGAGGTACACCGTCCATGGAGATGGTAGGCTGTACGTACGCATGAACACTTTTTTCGTTTCCTTATTGAATTAAATTGAATTAAGTAAATGAAACATATATTTACATAAACACAATATCATTATTATGTAATATCGTTCATTATTATTTGATATATATACTTTATAATGATACTTGAATGGTTAATCATGGAAAATGAATCTCATCGCGTTCGTGGAGATGGTAGTCCGTATGTACGAACGAGCGATGATATTGTTCCCATAATTATTAAATATAATTGGAGTGGATGATATAATATTTCAGAATATGTATGATGTTATAATAACCATATATAGTTATTATTTACACCAATATACCCATCCAAGTAAGGTGGTGGTGGGAAAACTTATTACACCATGTCGTGGAGACGGTATTCTGTACGTACGCACGCGCGGTGATTTCATTTTCCATAGGATGTATAGAATGTGAAATGGGGTTGTTTAATATTTATAATAACATATCATTATATTAGTGATACTGATGTTATTACTTTATAATGAAACAACTAAATAAGAAGAAGTTGAAGAAGAAAGAATCTTGAAAGAATCGGTAGAAGAGATTACCTCTTCTTCGACGTGACTCCTCTTATCCTCCTCTTAGGGTACTAAAGTTGGTGTTTAAATAAGACCATGACCTCTAGTAGGTTTATATTAAAGTGGATAAGTGAAATGGATAGGGTTTGGCCGAGCTTGAAGGCTCAAATTTGTGTGAAGAAGAGAGGGAAGGAGGTACCCTTATATAGGAGAGGAGAGGGGCACTTTTGAAACCTTAAAAATATTAATTAATAATAAACTAAAACACCACTTAAAAACCTCCAAAATGACTCACTTCTAATATGAGATGATATAGGGTTGTAATCTCATCAACCAATAAATTTTAGACATGTTTTAAGTTTATTTGAAACCTTATCAACTTGATTTATCATTATTTAATCTATTTAATTTTATTTGTGGTAATAAAATTCTAAATTTTAAATTGTTATAAATATATAATTAAATGTTGTCAATTTCACATAATTGGATACTTTATAAACTTTTAGACCATATAATTTTCAATTTGTATTTTTTTAAATATTTTTTTGATTTTTAAATAATTTAATTATATGTTATTTTTTATAAAATATCAATAGTGTCAAATTTTAAACTATTCATTATTTGAATTTAAATAAAAATCAAACAGACTATATGTTAAAAAAAATATAGAATAGATTCATAAAATGTCATATTCATCAAAAAAAATCACGGGGAACATTAATTTGTTCATATATTATTTATTTTAATATTTTTAAAACCATTTATTTGGTATATATCTTAATAAAATAATTACTACAACATTTTAGTATAATTATTTAATATACTTATTTTTTTCATAAAAATTAAAAATAAAATCCTATGATGAAGATAAATATAAAAAAATTCATAATAATATTTTAACTCGAATTTATCATCTTAAAATCACAACATTTAAATTGTTATATTTATTAAATTATGAAGGTGATATCTTTGACATCATTTAAAATAAAATAATATAAATGTCTTAATCGGTTTTATAAGGCTCCAAATGGTCCACAAATAGACCCTTGGATTATTAAGGTATAGATATACTCGACCAATAATGTTTGGTCAAGTTTATGGTCCTTTTTATAGGTATTGTTATTTTAATAAAAACTATATTATTGATTTTTCACTAAATAAACAATTTATTCATCATTAATGTATTAGCTATCAAGGTAATTAAATATTTCTTAAAAACTACAAATAAATTACCAAGATAAATAAAAACTTTTTATATTTAAAATTAGTATTTATAATTGAATTTATATTCTATATAACCTTATATTAAAAATAATTTAATTATTAAAGTTTGAGTGAGACATTTCACTTTCCTTTAAATAAAATAAATAAAAGGTATTAATCAAATACAAGTGGGTTCTATTAGATTCCATTTTGACCAAGTATGATTTAGGGTAAAATATAACCATCCAAATATATTAGGACAAGTGTTAGAGTAATTTTATAATATTATATTTACCTTTAATTACTCGCTTTACCTTTAACTATGGTAAATAAAATTTACCGTAGTTACTATTCATAATGACTAAAAATAAAAAGAAAATTATTAAAATTATTCGGACCTACTGATTCCAAATATGGAATCCATTTTTCCAAATTCAAATCACAGAAGTTGAAGAGATTAATTTAAAATTAATCCTATTGTTAAGAAAACAAGTTTTAAAAGTTTAAACATTGCAAAAGATTGAAATGATTTTACCTATGAATTCAATGTAAAAACAATGCTAATGAAATACATTATATTAAATGGTAAAAATAAATTCTATTTATACATTTAAACCATTAAATATTATAATTTAACCATATAAATTATTATGATGAAAAAATTTGTTTTTAATTAAAATATAGCGTGTTTTTACTATTCATTAAAACATGAAAGTTATAAGAATAATATGAAAAATTTATCCAAAGTAAATTATTATATCCTAATTCCAAATAAGAATTTTACTTTGTCAAATTGAACTTATAAACATGTCAAAAACTATATTTAAAGTGGGTACTCCATCAAAAGGTGACAAAACTGCATTTTTTGAAAAATACATATTTTACTCGAAAAAATTATTTTGTTCTCATACGATGTTATAGAAAATGTTTAAGATGAATAATAATGTTATAAAATTCAAAATTCAGTTAATAATGTTCATAACAGCTAGTTCGTAATATTATAACTATATATTGTTGTTTACTGAAACCCGGTATTGCATACTACACACGTTATCGAGGAAGGTCGCGATTGTCTGTAATGCAAGCCAAGTCAAGGTTGTGTGTAGTTAAATCTCCCTTTGTTGTTGCGTATAACATAATCAAAACTTATTTCATTTATACATTAAAAAAATCTCTACTTAATATTGTGTAGAATAATTTCTACAAATGAACTTGAAATTGTGTGTAACACGAGCCAAGAATAGTATTGTGTATACTGCAAGCTAATACAGTGTTGCGTATAGTAGAAGATAATTTTGGTGTAGCGTACAACACAAGACATCAATGAAATTAAAAAGAATAATTCTCATAAAATCTCGGGTTGTTACACGCCCTCGGCCGGGCCGCCCCTAGGCCGGGCCTCCTCGGGCCAGGCCGCCATCTGGCCGGGCCGCCTCGGGCCGGGCCGCCGTCTGGCCGGGCCTCCTCAGGCCGGGATGCATCCTTGGGTCGGGTCATCCCCTTGACTCAGATCATTTCCTTGGACCGAGTCAGAATCACAGATCGGGTCGGACCCCAAAATAGACTGGGTCGGGCCGGGTCGGTCCGACTGGGTCAGACCGGACCCGGACCCGTTTGACTAGTTTACTTCTTTTCACCCTCTATTTGGACTACGGGTGTCCGAACGACGAACTGTCTACAGAGATGGAAGTCTTAGAGCAGGAGAGTTATTTTGCAACCCCCACTTGAAGTTTGGACATAGTCGGGGAATGGCTGGGTTGGTTTGAACCTAAAAACCAACTGGGCCCCTGTAACAGAAATGCCAATAACTCTCAGACCGGGCGTCTGATTGACACGCCGTCTGTCGCGTTGAGTTCCTTATGATGAGACGGAACTATGGGATACATCAAATCAAGACATCATGATAGTTGATGTATCGAAACTTGGCTCGAGGAGCGGACCCTTCCAGATTCGAGCGTGCTGTGTGCGGGAACCCTAGGGCTGGCCGCGACTGAGATGATAGGATCCTACATGGACCTACTACTATACCAGGATCCTCTGTGGGTTCGAAAGCAACGATACTGTACCAGGATCCTCCATGGGTTCGACTGCGATGACTTCTGTACCAGGATCCTCCGTGTGTTCGACATTGATGACTTCTGTACTGGGATCCTCCTTGGGTTCAACAGTGCTGATACTGTTCAAGGGTCTTAAGTGGGTTCGATAGAGGAGATGATTCAGAGGCTACGTCTATTCATCTCTACCCCTCTTCATGATTTTTATACCTGTGTGAGCTGAGTCTTGTCCATCAATCATTATCATCGTGGTGACTGACTTTACTTCTTTTGTGGAATGGGTTGTGCTTGGGCTCGAGAGTTGGAGTTGGACTTTGATTGGTGACTTAGGTATATCTATGGGCATATACCTAAGTAGGGTTGGTTGATACTTAGTTATTTTATCTTACTACTGTGGTTTATCCTTGGTGGATTCTGGGAGACCTTCTGGGGTCTCGGGGTCCCCTACTGAGTATTGTTATACTCACCCCTGCACGAGCTCCACCCTCACCTTGTTGAGTTCTTTGCAGACGATGGTCCGCAGTGATCGAGGCTGAGGGTGACGGATGAGAGGCTGCTCGGAGCTGTACTAGATTCGAAGTACCTCAGGGATGAGTTGTTTGAGATATGTACCTACCCTTCAGGTTGGATTCCCCAGTGGATGATCTAGGAGTTGTTTTCCCTTTTTACGTGTACTTGTACATGTTGTTCACTTGGGTTTGTATACTAGGCCACTTACTTTCAGCCCAATTTTCTTTTCTATATTAGTACTTGTTGCTTCTGTTTTTTGTGTTCAGACTATGTGTGTTACAGGTTTAAAGGCAATGCCTTCCCTTTTATCGAGAAATCGCCTTTGGTGCTAGTCGCCAGCCCATGGACTATGGAAGGCGGGCTTGGGGTAGTCACACAATGGGCCCCGAGGATGGGTCATGACAAATCATCCTTACAACATGATAGTAAACTGTAAGGACTGATCTTGTCACATTACCTTAAACTATGGAATTTAACTACATGGGTTTTGATCTCTTTAATAAATAGGGTACGTTGGACACCTCCCTGAGATTTAATACTGAAATCCTAATATAACCATCAAATCCCAAGTGTGAAATATTACCCCAAGGGACACACTCCACCAAATCCTGAGTGTGAAATCTTCCCTCTGGGGATTCACTCTACCAAATCCCAGGTGTGAAATCCCTCCCCCATAGGAAAACACTCCAGTAAACCCTTGAGTGTAAAATATTCCCCCCTAGGGACAAACATCACCATATTCCATGTGTGAAATATCCCCCTGAGGACACACTCCCCCAAATCCTAAGTGTGAAATCATCCCTTTAGGGATACACATAACAAAACCTGAAGTTTTTAATATTCCCCCATTATGATACACTTAACAAAATCCCAACTGTTAAATCTTCCCCCCTTAGAACACACTTAACCAATCCCCCAAGTGTGAAATATTTCACCATGGCGATACACTTAACCAAATTCCATTTGTGAAATCATAACCCCTGGGTACATAATTAACCAAATCCCAGGTGTGAAATCTTCCCCCATATGGACACACTCCACTAAATCCCAAGTGTGAAATCTTTCCCTTGTGGGGGCATACTCAACAATAAAATTATCCCCACAAGATTTTAAACTTGCACCCGACTTATCCCTGAATGATGTTAAACATTTGACCCATCAATCCCCATAAGACGTTAAGTGTGTGACCTGATCTAAAAATGATGACCCATAAAAAAACATGGTATTCTTATGGTAAAAATAATAATATGACTTATGCCCCTAGCCTCAATTACCTCTTGGGAAACATGGGATGCATTAGGTTTCGTACCTAAGATGCGTCATATGAGATGCCCCCGACATTAAAAGGAGATGAAATTACATGATCCCAAACCAACCAATGTACAAATATTTCTAGACAATCCAGAAATTACAACCTTCTCTAACTAGATGTTTCTTTCTTGTTTAGATAGAAGAAGTGTAATTAAATAGTAACCACTTTGACATGGCACCAAGAATGAGTTTCACAAACATGACTCAAATCTATAGAGGAGGCCCAGACTAGGTGACGAGATCCAAGGAGGATTCCTTGGAAGGAGGAATCGACATCCCATCATCCTTTTTTGATCAAGGATCCATCATAACCATCCATGGTGGTAGAATCCATCCACCTTTGGAAAGTGGGAATACATGGAAAGAAATATGTGTTGATATGATGATGCACACCCTGGATGTGAAATCATTAGAAACAAATATGATGTACCATTATCAAAGAGATGTAGAGGCAAGTCTATACTTAATGTTTTGGGTTATCCATGGAAGAAAATAATTAGGTTCAATAATAATCTTTCATAGGAGATCGTAGAGATGGTAAGAAATATCCTTTATCTTGGTTAATAAAGAGTATTTAAACATTCCAAAAGAATATCCCTTGGGACTGTTTGGCTAGTTATGTAGTCTTAGGCCCACTCATCGTGCATCAAGGTAAAGATTGAATCATTTCTCAACTAGACCTTTTCATGTTGATTGTTTATAGGTTAATCTATTAAATATCTATATTCAATTTTTATTATCCATATTTGGATGTATTTTATATGAAACTATATACACTTTTTCTTTAACAAAAATTTGGATGGTTTTTTCACCATGGGAAAGATTGAGTTTTACAATGGTTTCAGTAAGAATGGATAAAAAGAATACAAGGGAGGGATAATAATATTTAATTTTTAATTCATAAATTTATTGATTAATAATTTAAAAATTATTCTATATAAAATAATTCACCACATGAAATTTAATAGGTGGTGGATATATAATGATTCTCAAAGAATGAAAATCGAGACAGAGATACCAAATTATAGCATGAGTAGCAATATAATCATAAAATCTTGAAATATGGGGCTTAAAATTGATCTCAAAATAACATGAATAAATTAATTTCATGATATAAAATCTAAAATAGGTAGTATATACACCATATAATTTATGTTTGGTGCATAATACAAAAAATTTCATAGATGGATGAATTTAAGATGGAAAAAACATACCACGTATACTGACTTGAATGAACATGTTTTAACCACATGTATCATAAACATGTCTATATTAATAAAAAAATTAATGAAATTAATCATATCAATTATCATTTATACTCTTCATAAAATGTTATTCTCTATATGAGTTCTATCTATTTTTCACATCGAGTGATTATAATTTTGATCATTTTTACTAGTTTCACAATATCAATGTTTATATTTAATCATCTTCCACATTTCATCATTAATAGGTCATTAAGGTCACTATTAAGGAATTTTTATTTTTATTTATGATTTTTAAAAATCTTTTAAAGGGTGTCTTATTAGTTTTCCTTGAATATGAAATTGATAACAAGCACGTCTCGGTGATTCTTGTCGATTGAAGGATTATTTCTTCAATGATGAATTACATACTGATATAACATCTAAAAAATGATAAAAATTCATTTTATACACATTTATATTATATTATATCATTAATTATGTTACCATATTCATTATTGTTACATATCCACAATTTGTTTCAAGTGGGTGGTTAAAATGACCCAAATATGAACAATCCATAATTTAATAAATGATTAAGAGGTGGTTATTCTTTAATATCATTACAACTGATTCATAATGATCATATTTAGAGTTTATTAGTTTTATATATCATAATTATAAATGAAATATTATAATAAATAATGGATATTCAAATATTACATTATTTGAACAAAAGGTCTTCCCCTAAGCATGTTTTTGTTAAACGTTTGAATTAATGTTCATAATTTACTAATCATATCATTAAGAGGTTCTACAATTTTTCATAAAAAACTATCATTATATCATAAAAATATTATTTCCTCATTAAAACATTCCATTAAACATAATTTATTGGTTTTTATGAAAAATTAATTTTATTGATTTTGGTGGAGGAGTCAAAACATACACTCGAATGATGATTTCTTTTTTCTCAATATATGGGATAGATTAGAATAAAATGATAATTACCATAATATTGTAAAATTAAATTATATAAATGATACTAATATCATTATATTATTTTTTCTATAATAAATTTGAATTATTATAATTAATAGGAAAATCTTGGTAGTTGATAATACTCACATTAAAGACATGAATTTTTCTTGTAATTCAACTTGGAAGTCATAGAATTATTCCAGCTAATGGATCCAAGAATATTTTGAAAATGGTGAAGTTTTTAAGAGATTAATATTGTAAATTTTTAAATAATAAATTTCAATGATAGGTGAGTCTTGAATTGGTCGAATATTTTCCCTTTTATAAGTTAATGGAAGGGTAGTTTTGGAATTAAACCTCATATTTTTAATCATGTAAAGTTAAAAATCAATGTTTAATAGAGAAAATGAAAAAATAAAAGAGGATTGTAATATTTTTGTTGGTTTAAAATCACCTCAACCACCCATTTTTTAAGACAACTTTTAGTGTTTTAGGTATTTTCATTTAATTTTTTATCTTTTACCATATTATTCCTTTACCTTGCAAGTTAATTCTTAAACTTAGTAATTAATTTCAATGAAAATAATTAATATTTACACTTTTACAAAATTTTATCTTTATAATTTAATATTTTTGATTCATTTTAACAGATAAAATTTATAATGGTGTGAAATGATAATTTTAAAATTAACACACTTAATTGCGTAAACAAAATTAGTAAAAAATAACTTTTTGAAGATTTAAATTTATATATAATATAAGATGTTCATGGATATTTATTTTAATGAAATAAATCGGTTTATAATAAAATAAATAAAATTAATTAGTTTTTCATGGAAATCCCAAACCAAATATTTCCTTGAAAATACTTGATTCAAAGAAAATACCCAAATTTTTTTTATTAGAGTAACATTTTAATTAGTTTAAAAAATGTCTAATAGAAGATTTATAATTTAAAAAAAATTAAAAATTAAGAATTTTAATACTTAAAAAATAATTTAATTATATAAAAGGTTTTTTATGGTTTATTTTTTTCATATATATTATTGATTTCATAACATTTATGTTTTAAGAAAAATGGTTTTGGAAATATTCACCTAAAATGAAATATTTTTTTTTAAAAACCCCAAATTTTATCATATGAAAATATATTTATAAAAAAAAATAAAAAAAAATATTTTTGAAAAATAAAATTATAACATTAAAATAATAATTTTTTAAATATAATCATGAATAAAGGCTCTTTAGAGTGTGATATTATAGGATTTCGTGTTTATCTACTATACTGTGGCCTCGGGGGTTACAATGAATATATTGTTCATTTTTTCAACCCTTAATGTTATTTGTAATATCATAATGCTGGTAAAATAATTGTAATAAAACAAATATTCTTGTTATGAATAGGTTGCTCTAAAAAGTTTTCAAAAGCATGGCCACACGACCCTTCTCTAACATAAGCCTAGACACCCTGAGCATATAATGAACCTATTTACAGTTCTAAAATCCACATATAAGGATATCGAAACTCTTGGAATCCTATTGCGAGTCTCGATTATCAAAATGAATCCATCTCAATGTAATTGATTCAAACTCCATCTTAAAACATAACAACCTGGGAATCCACAATTCATTAAAAATACCCCACCATAACACTTCTTATCCTTGATATGATGTATTAGTCCTTGAACCACATGTCTTATCCTACCATGGTAATCAATTCATTCAGAACCCATTATTTTATACTCAAATTCAAAAAAAATGTTCTATTTCACATCTCCAATCACTAATCCTAGATACAATGACTTTACCCTCTAAAAACAAATGGAATGATCATAAGACCTCCTCAATGTTTCTACGAATGAATTTATTGACAAATATCCAAACTCACCACATAAAATTCTAGTTGAGAATCACTAGTAAACCCTACCATGGTTTAATTTAATCATAATGTATTGGTCACACCCACCGACATGTCCTCAAAATAATTGCAGCCTCTAACTTATTATTTTCAGTTTCAATACCCACATATAGATTCCCACTCATACGTTAAACCATGTCAATATATTCTCTTTATTATTGAGGATTTGCATCCCAATAAACAACATCACTATGATTCTATACATGATTCCCCATTATAATAACACCACAAATCACAGTTCACCCCCATAATATGGAGACAAATCGTGATTCACTCACTTAATTAGGAGTTGGACCATTATTCAACCTATGAATCAGATCTTGATCCATAGTTCTCCACTAAACCACATGAAATCCCATGAATCTCCCACTTAATCACATAATCAATTATGGTTCACCCCATGAAGCGTGATTGACCCCACAAGACACCCACAGTCACACAAAAACTGACTTAAATCCAATCATTCCCAGATAAAAATGTAAATCCTTTATTACTCAAAATGAAAAAAAACATCATTTGAGGTCTTATAATTCACTGGTAACATAGAAACACCTCAACCATTGACTGACTAGTCTCGTTACATCTACATCCTATTCTGATAAAAATTTCATTTACCCACGATAGAATTGATTCTACCCACCATAAGAGTATCGTTATCATATCTCTTAAAAAACATCACTCTCATTAACCCATACTCTATTCATTACCAAAAACAATTACTAGACATGTCCCATCAATTCATACCCATGATCCATCAAAAAACACCAATCGTCGCCAATTCCTGAATCACCAGTGTTGTTCTTCATGCCAACCACAATAGGTAAATGTGTTATCCCCACAATATAAAATACCTTATACTAATCCTCAAGAAACAACTCAAATGGTTCCCATCCACAAACACATAGATCTCCTCTAAATCCAATCTCAATTTCATTACATTATCCCATGGCCTCATGCCTCCATTATAATGCATTCCAAAGGCCAACTCTAATTGACCACACTACAGTACCCAGATCCATTTAAAATACCGCCTCCTCATCAAGAAAGAAATTTCATGAAATCCAGGTATATTATACCCTTGATAATATCACCAAAACACTATCACTATATCTCTCATTAGTTTCACCTATAATATAAACAATTCCTAATAGACCCACACATGGATAGTTCACTGACACATACCATAGTGTTACCACGCACCACCAATGTGTACAATCATCACACATAATGCAAACACATGAAAAGACGTGAAAATAATTACTCTCTTCCACCAAGGAATATTGATCCCAAAACAACCCTCTCCTAGGTTCTCACCCACCATTATACTCAAACTTACCCTAATCTAGTGATTGCATCATCCCATGAAACTTGGTTTTACCCCATGAATCGAGTTCCCATAAGCCATATCCCATATGACCAAGGCTCCATAACCAATCCAATTTACCATGACACATCACATTTCAGTAATACACCATAACCAAAGGTATATATAATTCTAATGATAAGAAAATGATTACCAAACTAAAGGTAATCATTTTGAAACTATTAGCATCCACCAACACCCCCTTCCCAATACCGAAAGCCTATCCCAAGAACCACAAGTATAGGACTCATATTGGTCCTACCCTCTAAAACAAAACCATGATACCAGGAGAATATCCATTTCTCTATGTTTCAAAATAACTCATTTTATTTATTACAATTTTCATAACCCATCATTGTTTTCGTAGAAATACCTGGTTTGGATAATTAGCATTTCACAATTAATCTATATAGAAAATAACCTTATAGTATGTTCTTGACACTTTGTGTAAATAGACTCATATCCCAAAAACCCATGAGTTTAAATATCCATATGGAATCTTTTTTCCATCCTCAAAACACACCTCATATATACTATTCCATAATTTAGTTTTAAAGAGTATATCAAATGCTAAACCCAATTAACTAAGGGTCTCCATACATCCCTTGGTGAATGGATTAAACTTTCATCACCAAGAACCTCCCACAAAAATATCCACATGAAAATAACTTTTAAGAAATAATATATGGTTTAGTTGAGTATAATTCCACCAAATATATATATGCAAGATCAATATACAATTTAATTATAAACATTTAAATAATTGAACCCTATCATTAAATAATCCAATCATAAAAAAGATGGTGTTTTTCATGTGATCCCTATAAACATAATCATAATTCATTTACATAACCTCTTTAAAATATGATGAGAAAAAAATAACCTATAAAAAATCATTAATGAACGCATTAAATTTAATAAACAAAACTTATATAATAACACAAATAAGGAACAACAAACTTGTTAACATGAAAATTCAGGCTTCCAACGAGAATGATGTTCAAAATTCACAATTCTAATGTCCATAACAGTATTTGAAACATTTATTAACCAAATTTAAATAATATAACCAAATTTTAAGTCAAAAATATATGATACCTTTTTGTGACAGAAACCTGGTTCACTTATTGGTGTGTGGGTCATAATAACCACACGGCTTTAAGTATGCCTCCTTGTATTCTAGAGGTTGTCAAGTAGTGTAGAGGACCTAAGTGATACAATGGTGAGACGATACCATTGAGCCATAGAAATAATGTATAGATGAATTAACAAAAAAATATGTATTATATAATAAAAGTATGAAAAAATTAATAAACACAACGTTGTAACAAAATCCATGAAGTTGTTATATAAAACATACACTAGTCTCCCACTCAGCTAACCCCATATAAAAAATAAACTAAACAATTCAATTCATTTACACATGACCTACTAACACAGCCTTGAAAACCATTTTTACACTACCCTTGAGATGCACCAACCTTATCCACTTCATTTCCTGGTTTAAAACTAAAATCATACATAATGTTAGCACACACGCTATGGTTACCATGAAGGGTGTGAAAACTAAATCCTTTTAGGTTCTCACCATGTTCCCTTAAAATATTTTTTCATATTCATGTGTGAATGGGGAATGAAATAATTAATTCTCATAAATATCTTGGGAATAGTGTTCTATATAATCCACCATAAATCTATATGAATTAGGTTAGTGTGTGTTAAATAGACCACCATGACACCCAATCACATATGTTTTAGTGACATACTAGAAAGCCCCATATCACCTCATCTCATGATATTTTACCAGTGACTACATGTTCCCAAGGACTCATTGTAGGAAGAAATACACATCAAAATCCAATATCAGAAGGCATAGGGTGTGATCATAGGTCCATATCACAACAGACTATTTGATCACTCGAAGTAGAATCCATCAATCACACCTAATGTGACATCATAATCCTACCCTCTATTTCATGATCCTTGAGCCACTAACCTCATGAAATATTCCAATTTAGATAATATACATATTTTAAAGGATGGTGATCATCCCAAGAACACATGTAATGGCCCCTCATTCACACTACCCCATCTATGAAAACCCAATGATGGTCAAAATCACATTGTCCCATCTCCATACAATCTTTTGAGGTCAAAAGATCACCAATCCATACCCATAAACACTAGAGTGGAAAAAACCTCACCAACCTATACTTGTGGAATCTAGGGGGTCTCATGTATACTAACTTATCATCGAATACTCTTAGGAGGTTAAAAGAATAATGAATTATCCTTATAGACTCTAGTGAGGTTATAAATGATGTTACTCGTCCCCATAGACTCTTATGATGCCACAAGCATAATAACGCATCCCAACAGACTCTAGTGATGTCACAAGACCATAGACATGTCCTATTAGACAAAAGGGAGGATACATTAACTGGTTCAGGCCCACATGTTTTCAAATAGCTCTCTAACTGATATCTGGGTTCTAGTCACTTGAGACATAGTCCCTCACCAAAAAAATCTCTCCCTTCCTATTAGGACATCCACTAGGTCCTCGAGACCACCCATGATCTCTTATCACTAGTACAATTCTGCACCTATCACCCACGGATGATAGTACTTCCCAAAATCCCTTCTGCCCAAGAACTCATGGGATGGTCCAAATCACGTCCTTTAACACTCTTACCCTGCTATAGAGGGACATATCAAGTCACTGATCTCCAAGACCTTTGGAAAACCTTTTCTAGGTCCCAAACAATTCTCAAGACCTACACCTAGATCCCATCTCACATATCCTAAAGGATAAACCATAACCCATCACTCAGAGGAGACATCTATCAAATACACTCGTCGATTCCAAAATGACACGTCCCACTCAAAATAATCATTAAGATCTATATCCTTCTTAAAGAGGGTGTTTATAATCAAACACATGATGTAAAATCATATCTTCTATTCATTAAGGACCATTCTCTATCTCTCACTAGCTCAATAACCCTTGGATAATCTACACAGGCTACCCATATCCCGATTTTCATAATGGGACCAAAAAACGTCACTCATTAACCAAAAGGACAATATCTCCCATTAGATACATAGTATTCATGAAATTTCATTTTTTTCAAAGTGTTTTACAACACTAATCCTATGAATAGGAGAACAAACTCCACCATATATCTACCACCTAGGCACTCTCAGTCCCTACTCATCTACCCATTCTTATTAAAGATGAATTTATAAAATAAATCTTTTATAAGAAATCATTTATATTTGATTTAAAGGGATATCCTTTCTCCACACAAGAATTACCACCCATGATAAGCTTCACATGGCTACATCCAAGTTCATTCATGCCTCATCTAAGAATGTACCACTCCCTTAGATCCTACCTTATGTCAAACATCATTATTAATTATTTATAAAAACATTATAACTTGTTATTTATTTAAATCCAAATATTTATAATTAACAAATAAACTCACTATGTTTTTTGGATGTTCTAAATCCTCATACAAATATAAAAGGAAGTTCCTTATAACACCCTTGAAACTATCTTGAAAAAACACTATTATATTTCATGAAAATATTATCCAACTTCATAAAATATCATAAAAAACAGAAAACAAATTGGGCATAGGCTTATCTCAACTAAAACTATTTCTGATGGTGTACTGATATCCTCCCTGAACCTCATCTGGACACCATACAAAAAATTCCATTCAAAATAGTCCAATTTGAAGGTTCTATAATTGGAATTGTACCCTAACCAAATTAGGTGTTTATTAGTTATATCCACAAAAAAATAAATGGAAATTGTGGGGAGGAACATACCTAAAATCATGGATAAAAAAAACATGGATTAATGGGTCAAATATGGAAAAGAGGATGGGGTATCGGGCTAAACGGACCTCCCCATGCCTACTTTAGGACGACCAAAATAAAGGGTTGTGGAAACCCACATTTTTTTAAATAAATTTACAACAACTATTTAATATCATAAATCATTGGTTCATGATATAAACCCTTGGGTCGTGCTATAAACACTTGATGGAATGGTGCCTCTCCCTATATATATGATTTTCATGGCATGAAATGGATGTTCATTCCCTAAATGGGTTGTTGTTGTAATTACAAATTCTCATTGGCACTTGTACCAAATATGACCTCTATCTAAACACCTCAAAAATCTATTATCCCCCAAAACACAACCAGAACCCTCAAATAAATATTTCTAAACTCTTAGTATTAAATTATAAATCCTCATTTTGAAATTAGGCTTATCTCCATAATGAAAATTATAACTCCTTTTAGAAAAATAACTACCAGGTATTCTATAAGGTATTACATGAGTATACCTCCATCATCAATGATGTGAGTGATACAAATGGATAAATGCTCCATATTTCTTACTTTATGTCCTACTTTTAGTATGGCCATTTTATAATGATAAAGTGATATAGTGATGTATCTATGATGAGATGATCATGTAGTATGTGGATTTGTTAATATGGAAATGGAATAGGTTATGTTTTTATTCAAATGTTGTGACATAGTTATGAAGATGTGGTTGGAATTATGAATTTAGGCATTTGTGGTATATTATTATGGCATATTGATATAGAAGGGATGGTAGCATCAGGACATATGTCGTTATCATATGAGGGTGAATAAATGTTTGGTGTAGTGGGTATGTGGTACATTCTTGTTGTACACATCCTGTATTTATTATTGTATAATTAAATTGTATAAGGAATTATTGAGTGAGTATAAGAAATGTAAGTATGTTACTTCCCCTTATATAGGAAACACATATTTTTTTGATGTTTTTTCAAAATGGATTTTGTATAATTATTCCACATTGACATGATATATCCTAGGTAGGAATCTACTAAGTGTGTATATATATATATATATATATATATATATATATATTCTCATTCCGACATACATATGATTTTTATAGCTTCATAGGATAGAGTTGGTTATTAAGCCTGAAATTACTCACTCATGTCATAATATTCTGTTTGGGTCATTATTACTACAAAATGAGTTGCTTCATTTT
Organism: Viscum album; assembly: GCA_963277665.1. NCBI lineage: Eukaryota > Viridiplantae > Streptophyta > Magnoliopsida > Santalales > Viscaceae > Viscum > Viscum album. Next base: position 1,938,463,634 of record OY728159.1, read on the forward strand.
TCTATACACCTTTATTACTATAAGTCACTAAAATAATTATTTTTAAGAATTATATTTTTCTTTAATTTTATAATGATAGAGTTTACTGGTGGTTTATCTAACATACCCAGTATTTTTTTATGGAAATGAATGCAATTTTTTGTGATTATATCGATTTTTATAGTGGCTAACCCATGGATTATTGGAGGAGGTCTTATGGTGTTGCACTTATATTTACTTATAAAATAGGATTAGTTCTTATGGTGGTGGTTAATGATAATTTTTTTACATTTATTATGTTATAATATTCCTTTTATAGGTTAATTATGTTCCATTTCATCATTTAATGTTTCTGATTCCCTATTATAAAGTTTCTTTAGTTCAATGGTAATAGAGAATGTAATTTGTTTAATAATTCATATGGGCCATATGTGTAATAGTATTTTCTTAATTTCATTCTATTATTATTTTATATTTTATAGTACAATATATAATTTAGAATAGTGAAAAATCTAGAATTTGTTTCTCTATATGCTCATATTTTAGAGATTAAAATAAACAATATATTTTTTTAATATCATTATTATAATTTCTATTTTTTTCATTATCAAATCATAATCATGAGATAAATTAATTATTATTATTAAAATTATATATTAATAAAAAATTAAAAACGTTTCATGAAATGTTGTAATGAAAATATTAAAATCTACATAGGTGGTACAAACATATCATGTGGTGAATGTTTTTTTTATGAATAAATAAAAAATAATTAAAAATTTATAAATATTTTATTTTTAAAATTAATTTATATTATCAATATTTTAGTTATATTATTTTATGATAATGGACAATTAGTTTTATAAGGGGTAAGAGCCTAATTAAAAAATAGTGTATTTCAATTTGGAATGCTTACCACTCATACCTCATCCATACATAATGAATGATATTTTTTCATATTTTTATGCTGTTTTAAAATAATATAATTTATTTTATTTTCTTAATTATCCCTGTATATTTTTATTAATAAAAATTTCCAAAAAATTTTTATAACATAAATATTAAAGGATTGATTGAAAATAAAAATTCATTTTACCGAAATGAATCTGTATATTCAATACCTATAACAATTAAACATACCATAAAAACTGAGACTTTTATTAATGAATGTAAAAAATGTTTTATTAAATATTTATTTATATATATTCATTATTCTTCATGGATTGATTAATTATTTTTGGTTATTTTTATATTTGTATTTACTTACATTATTTTTATTAAGAATTACTCATGTATACTCAAAGAACCACATTTTTTATGTATCAAATCTCTAATAATAAAGTCATGATGAGGGCTAAAGTATTTCATCTTCAATTTGTGGTCATCAAATTCATTATACATATTTATTTAATTAAATTAATACCAAGTCCATCTCCATCATTATAAATTACTCATTCAAAAAAATCATTTCGTTTTTGAATACATAGACCCCGCAATAATCTATTAAACTTTTGGTATCCTGTAAATAGGAATAATATGAAATATGGATTATTTTTAATAGTAGAACCCAAATTGAATCCATATTGAAAAACATTCTCCTAGAAAATTTTGTGAAAATAGAAACATTAATGTTTTGAATATCCTTGAAACTATTCGATAATTATAATTTTATAGGATTAATATTCACCCAACTTATATTGTATACAATCCTTTCCCCATTTATTTACACCACCATAATTGGTAAATTTATGTTTTAATATAATTATACAGCAAATATGGATATATGAATAATATAATCATGAAATTGTGGATTTCTATTAAAACATTATTAATTAGAGTATCCATACTATCAAAATAAATTAATCATATCTTCACATTCTTATTCTTTTGCTTATTCCATTCCTTAACAATGTTGGTATATTCATACATGATTCATTCCCCAAACAGTTTGAAGGCTCAAATATTTCCCCTGATTTTAAGTCATTGATATCTATATGATGTTTCAAATGACCTTATTTATACATGAAATAAGATTTTTTAGAGAAGATAATTAGCTTCATAAAAATAAACCCTTTCTCATAAGGTTCTCAAAATAATTTGGAATTTTTTCTTTATGAAATATAAATTTTCCCTTTTAGTTTCAATAAAAATAGAAAATCATTATGAAAACTCTGTAGTGATATTTTATGTTAAGAATGTTTGATCCTAAGAACTATAGTAGTATTCTAAATACCTAATTATCAATATTCCTTGATAAAAAAATCTATAAGAATTTTTTACTTTACCCTTTTAAAAATCTCATATATCTCATCTAGGGACTATTTATATTAATTAATTTATCTTTCATTATTCATCTATTTTTTAATAAATGTTATATTTATTCTGAAAAAAATTAAATTTTATTTTAAATTTTATATTCAGAGTGTTGTGTTTTTTGTGAATTTGGTATTGAAGAGAGACCAAAAATAATTATATTTAAAATATTTAATTAATTTTTTAACTAGATTAAATCATTAAATTATACTTGTACTAATGTAAGGGAATGTTTTCATCCTTAATTTGTAATTTTATGTTATAAAATACACAGATATTACTTGTTAGGGTGAATATGAAAATATACTTTAATATTTTAAGTATTAAAATTATTTATTAATCATAAATTCTTTTGGATGAAATTTTAATATTAAGTTATGATATGTTACATGAACCTTATGAAATTAGACACTTATAGGAACAATAAAATATTGGAAGAGTGGGAATAAATTTATGTTGAAAATGGGTGACAACATAGCTAGTGTATTTAATGATATTTAGGGGATATCATTCATGTATGGAGGGGATAATAAGAAAATAATGATAATTGGTGAGAATAAAAAATGTTTTTAGGGTAAGTAAATTAGAATGAAGTAGAAATAATTAAGAAGAAAAAAATAAAAGGAAAATTTTAAAAAGAAAAGAAAAATATTAGGGCACAAAACCATTTAATTTTACATTATTTTATTTTCCCTTATATATTCCAATAATTATAATATCTTATTTTCAATATTTCCATCCTTTAATAAATACACTATCACATGATTGTAATTCTATAATGATAAATTTTAATTTCCCTTAAGATTAATTATTAAAAGCATTCAAGGATTCCTTAAATGTGAATAAATAATATAATCAAGAGTATTAATATTTAATTATATAATTATATTTACTATATTATCTGCATATTATAATATTTTCAAACATACGGCCCAAAATTTTTTCTAAAAAACACATATCATTCCAAAAAACAATATTTTATTTTATTTTACATATTTCCAACTCTGTCCTAGAAAACACCTTTCCATTACATTTTACATTTTTCCATAATAGTTAAATCATGATTTAATTTTTCATATAAAAAAATGAGGGACCAAAATATTTTTATTATTTATCTTATTTACCATATTATATGGGTTTCATTCCTCCTATAAAAATTTAGATTAATTCTCTTCATTTTCTATTTGATCGAATCGATCCCCAATAGGGTGTTGTATGTAAATTTCATTACACACAATCAACTACTCCACAGATTCCATGGTACATTAATAATTATCCATCCCAAATATCCTTAAAATCAACAGTATATTGTAATTTAATCTCATTTTGTATATAAAAATTATATTTTATTATGATATATCATTAATATGAAAATCATGATCATTTACCACTTAATTTACACTTAATTTTTTTAAACCCACCTTTATAGATTTTTTGACATCATCCATAACTACTAAAAAACCATATACCGTTATTATAAATTTTAATTATTTTATGGTCGAAACCCCAAATAGAAGAGGTGGATTATTAAATTGATTTTATATATAACATGTTTACTCAATCAAACCATTACAAAAAAAAATGAAAAAAAGGATTCACCCATATAACCCTATAGTTTTCTCCATCATTGAGACATTTTTGAATTCACATTTAATTATAATAAAAAAACATTTTGTGAGAAATTTATAACAAATATGATTAAAATAACTAACTAGATTAGATATATTTTACTTTTACTTTTAATTTTATATAAAATCAAAATATTTTTGGAAAACGAAAGGATCTAAATGAATAAATGTTGTGGTAACTATTTCTCAAAAATCATTTATTAATTGTGTGGGTTAAATACCTATTATTTATCCATAAGAAAGATTTATACACAATATTACTATAAAATATTCAAATATTCCATCTATTAAAAGATAAAATTTGACCCTTTTCATGGTTTCCACAAAATTTTATAAATTGTTAAAGTATCTGTATGAAATTAAGATCCTTTCATAATTCCCCAATTTTTATCAAAGATAAAAAATATTCATTTCTAAAATCACTAAAATAAAGTTTGCCAGTTTTTTTTGATTTAGATCCTATAGCTCAATAAGTGAATAAATTCTAAACACACATGATTAATATATATGAAAATCCTTTCCAATAATCCCTAACATATATATCAGAGATTGACTTCTTCCATGGTAATATCGTTGTTACATACATGGAAAAATTATACTGAATGGTTTAACTAATTAAAACTATTAATGTACTATTAATGTATTTTAAAATATTTATATAACTATCATATGAAATTTTACACATTCACCTACAATGTAATTATGTTAAAAAATGTTATACATGGGTTTTAAATCCTTTGTTAATGTTTTATAAAGGATTTATCATCCATGAAACCCAATAATATCTCTCAAAAATAGTATATAAACTGAAATTTTTCTCACATCCTGATATATAGATTATAATGGACTAAGCCATTATATATAAATATTTATCAAAGCCTCTTTGAATAAAGGTATCATAAAAGGTTTAACATATATCCCAAAAAAAGTTGGTGACAGTTAAAACCCATGTCTAAAAAACTATGTTTGAGGAAGTTTAATCCTCAGTTTTTACTACTATTATTAAGTGGGTGATGAATTTTTATGTTTATATTTAAACCACCAACTTAATTTACAATAGATATTTATAAAACTATGCACAATGTATAAAAATTTTCTATTCAAATTATGTACCCCGAAATCCGACATGTTCTCACTCAAGAAAAATCAATATGGTATTTAAACTATTAATAAAATTATCATCTCATCCATATTTTTCATGTTGTATAGGGTTTATCAATAAAAACCCACAAAATAAGTAGTCTAATTAAATACAAACCATTGTGTATTGGTGTTAAATATCTTAAAATATCACACATAGTGAAAATTATTATATAGTACATTTCATGATAATTACGTCTAGAAATAAAGTTAATGTTATCATTTTATAAAAATTAATATTTTATATAACCTATGGTTTTGTAATTACTTGAATTTTGAATTAATTGTGTATTAATGTAATACCCTTATAGGGGTAAATAGTCATGAATTCCTACCCACCACTACCTCTACTAGTTTTCCTTATGGTTCAGCAGTGAAGAGAGGGAGATGACCCCTAAAGCCCACCACAAATAGGCCATGATTTGTGACTAGTGCCTAGGGATTATAATTCATATAATAGAATGTGTTACCCTCAATACATATATTTACAAATAATACATATTATTAGATCCAATAATGAACTCCAAAAAATAAATTAAAAAGTAATACCAATTCATGAATGTAATGTCATATAAAGATAAAACAACTAGAAACTACAAAAATGTCCTAGGTAGTTACCCCAATCTCAAAACATCTTGAACAAACACTATGAGAAAGTAAAACCAAAAATATTTTATGTATCTGTTGTCTAAGACTATAAGTATACTCATTAGGATCATTAATTGAACCTCTCATGCAAGTCTGAAAGAAGTATACTAAATCCTAGTGAATAAAAATAGAAACCAACTCATTAAATAAATAGGTAAAACTATATCTCATACTCACTGTGGATTTGTCATTATTTTTTTCATAAGTGTAATCATCACCATATCAAAATATATATGAAATAAAAGTACCCCTCTTCCACTTCCCCAGTGGTTTATTGTTTTCACCCCAAGACACCAAACATCCATATATATTATCCCTTAAAATATTCATCCTATACCCAATGCATACATATCCCATCTAAAAATGTTTGTTATATATATTTTCACAACCACATCGTAATTATCTCATCCATAATAGAGCAGTAAGTCTTATCCCCACTAAAATTTTCATATCATGCGTTGTAAAACAGACCATTATGTCTTATGTATATACACATATAGGAAAACAATTTCACCATGACTAGATATATATATGTACTATAACCTCAAGAGACTACATATGACACATGTTTCTATTATAATAGAAATATCCATCACATTACTCACATATACAAACCCTATTCCATAATCCATTTCATACCAGATACACCCAAACATAGTACTATAATTAAGGGAGACTGGGCGAGAGCATGAATTCAACCATTTGTTACCTTGGCAAAAAGATGTTTGGAAAACATCACCAAATACATTGTGGTTTAATTTTCCCTAAATCTCAAGTATTCAAGTATGTAAAATCAGAATATATATAAAATATTTATATTTAACAAAATTACACTAAATAAAAATATATAGACTTACACTCAACCACAATTATCATCCCACAAGACACCTTGATACAAAAACTAAGGGAAAGGAAACTAAATCTTCAAAAAACACAAATGGATTAGGATTTAACATTATTTCATTAATTTAGTAATTTAGATTTCATTTTTAATAAATTATTAAACTCATAACTAATATAGTTTAAAATTTTCATACATTAAAAAACTACATGATTTATAATTGATATTACAGTGTCAATACTTATGTGCCATGCTCCTTTGATAATTTTTTTTAACTATCTCATGGTACTATTTATGTACATTCACTATCTTATACACTGATCCAATGAGTTCATTTATTATTATATTCATAATTCCATATATGGGTCACTCTAGGACTCATCTTGTGCTTCCAAATAAATATTCACTCGTAGGGAATATGCTAACTACAATAGGTAATTGGAACCCTCAAGAAAAAATTTCCATAAATTAGAAATGAAATGTTGACATCAAGTTAGAACCAATGGTCAATTCCATCTCACAGCATAGTCTTACCATCATGGTTTCTTCCCCAACACTATTCCATATGAAACATTCCATCATGCCATGACTACCATCATCCAACCCCTATAACCCAGGAAACCATTATATTTTAAATCAAATATATCAACGATATCATGTTATCAATTAATAATATTAGGGATATACAATCCCTGACAAAGAATACAAAGTTAAAAGATAATTTTTTTCATGGCACACTCATGAGGAAAATAGTTCCATAACCTTGATGCAAACAAGCCTTAATAAATAAATAATTTGCTCACCCAAACCCCAAACATTTATCTCAATCAAACAAACTTTTATTTACCATCATGAATTAACTGATTTGTTATACATAGTTATTATCACCAAGAACTTGTAATAAGAATCTATCCAAAGCTAACGATTCATCCATAATTTTTTTTCAAGAACAAGATTCATATTCATATATATTCAAGGAAGAATAGTGATTTATTTTAAATTCCTCATTCATAAATCATTTCTTTATTAAATCATTACTTTTTTAACCTATTTCAATAATATCAAACATAAAAAATAGTGTTCTAAATAATTAGATAATACACTATATATAAAATCATAACAGACATAATCAATAAATCTTGAGTACATACAATCACAAAGAACCTTCAAATTCATTATGTTGATTATGTTGATTATTTTGATTCCCCCATTTACCCAAATAATCTAAAGCATACTAATTTTACATAAACCCATTAAAAGAAAAGGGTAATTAACTAATCCCCTATCGAAATTGAAACATAAACTTTATTTGAGAATGAATGGATAAAAAAGGACCATCCACCAACATTCTCAAATAAAACCACCTTAGAACGTTTCCAAAATAAATATCAATCAATTCATGATCAATTATAAATCAAAAAATAGAGGACCTACAACACAATGAAAATATATAAGGAATGTGAATAATGGAATCTATGAGAAGTGGTGATAAGAGGAGACCTTGATCAACCAAATTTTTACTCGATGATCCAAGGTGTTTATAATCCCTTAGAAAACAGATAGAGGGTGGTGAGAGGTCTAGGCGTCAACAAGGGTTCTAAGAAAGAGAACTAAATTCAAACCATGTATGTCTCGACCCTCTATTTATATAGGATTCTTGAATAGACTATGTATAATAATACAACGTGCCCATCTAATTACATAACTTAAATAAAATATTTCATTAAAATACATAAAAAAATATCATTTAAGATTGTAGTTCTAGAGAATTTGGAAAAATAATTAACTTATAAAACCCCTAAATGTTTCAACTCAAAAACATTCTTCCCAGTATATAAGAAACTACTTAATCTATAACAAGTATTCAACATATCCCCATAATTTTCTAATCAATATAATCTTCTAGACATAACGAAATTATCACTTTTTGTCTTTATCTGGTGAAAATGAAATATAAAGATGGGTGTGCTCAGAAACTTAACAATGGTATACGTAAGTGATAAAAATCAAAGATAATGATATAGGATAAGATAAACTTATGAGTATGAAAATATAATTAATATGAACATAAAATATAATATTCATACCTAATAAATCCTAAATCAAAAGATAAGAATTATTACAAGATGATTTAGCATAACAAAACTGATATCAAAGGATGTTGGCATCTTAATGTTGTGAAAAAAAATTCATTAAATCATTAAAAAATATCATGTTACACTCCCAAGACCATAATCACATAGTAGATGAATTCCAATGGTGTATTAGGTTCACTCCTTAGTCTCATACATAACATCTTGTGAGATATAAATCCTTACAAAAAGAATTAGAGGGATATATAATTCAAGGCCCACAGTTCATTTTATCTAATTTAACTGTATAATTATTCAATAATGAAAAAACAATAGTCATATAATTTTAAACCCATGGAAAATAAATGGGTTTATAATGACATCATTTTACAATCTAGGTTAATATGATTAAATAAACATAGTAAAACAAATGGTATTAAAACTATATAGATAAATGGTATAGAGTTAAGTCAATAATTTAACCTATCAATCTATGTATGGTATCTAGGAAAGAATCCTTCAATCAGGATAATGGAATATATAGTGTTCCAACAAAAAAAAATGGAATAAAAATTGATATTATATAAAGAATATGATTAGGAAAGACAAAAGAAATTATGGATCATTCCTCTAAAGGAGATTCATATAACATAATTCATCTAGAGAAATAAGATATATGGTATACTTTATAAAATATCATATATATGGCACAAGATATGTAAAAGGATATTGATTTAGAGGGAAATAATTTTTGGATCATTAGGAAAAATGTCACTTTGAATGTTAGAAGCATCCATCATATTTTTGGGAAAATTTTATTTAGATAGAAATATTTTATAAATCATGAAGTGTATTATTTTCTTTTCAAAAATCATTAATGTATAAAACGGGTGTTTTAGGGGAAAAATGGCAGGGAAAAGACATGTTTACATAGAAAATGTTAAAAATGGATTCATTTTAAACATTGATGAAAACGACCCATATGAAAAATAATAGGAAAATTTCATTAAAACTTTTAAAAGAAGATAAAGTAGTATAAATTGACCTTAATCAATTATTTAGTAATAGATAAAAACATTTTTCAATACCATAAAATTAATACAATCATGTAAAAATAAAGGTTCCCAATCGAGAAGGAAAAACAATATTTGTTCCACTTACAAGAACTAGTTCAGGTAAAATATGAGTTATGGGGAAAATTTTTTTTGGATAAATATGTAAAATGATATAATTAATTGAAATAAAATTTTCAAAGATTTTTGTATGAATACTAATTTATAGGATGCATTATCTTTAAAAAATATATTGGTAATAAAATAATATTGGCAAGAAAACCCTTATAGTTTAAGTGACATGAAAATAAAAACTCTTAATGGATAAAGAGTTTGAAATTTATCAATAAATAAAATTAATAAAATATAATTCCTGATATAAAATCAAAATTATGATATATAGGGACCATATAAAATTATATTGATTAAAGACAGGAAGCATGTCCTATGAATTAGTAATTGAGACCAGTAAACCCTTATAAGAAGTATAATCTTTGAGTTAAGAGTCATTTGATATTGAGTTTATAAGGGAGAATTGAAAAAAAAAATCAGAAAATAATGAAGAAATATAATTTGAATTATTCATTTAGTAGAATAATTCAAATTTATAAAAATAGAGTTTAATAATCTTTCAACTCAATAGAAAACAATTGACGTAGAATAGACCCATACAATCAATGTATCATTTAAATCAAAGTTAATAAAGAATATTATATGGATATTAAAACTAAAAGAATACATGAATTTGGTAAAATGAACTCATTAGGAAGTAATAACACCATATTAAATATGTCATGGTATATAATAATTAATTTTTCCAAGGAAATTATATTTGAGACTTGAACCCCTTATCTTGTATTCCTGCCTAGGGAAATATTATCTAACCTCCTATTTGAAAACCACATATCTATTAGTAAACTATTTCTGAATAATATATATATATATAAACATGATTTATAAAATTTTATTACAAAATTATTTATACTTTATTTTCATCATCTGATGTTATTAGTTTTGATTATTTGGTTATACAGGTTTTGTGATATTGGTGTTGTTCTTCATTATTATCCCAAATTTCATCATTCTGGGATTATAATGTTAAAAATAATTGATTCTTTATAAAGATTTAAACTATTATAATTCCGTTTTATTGACTTTTGTTATGGTACTTAAAGATTAATTCGACGATGATAATTTTTTAGTAATTCTTTAAGAATGAAAAGTGTTTTATTCAATAATTAGTTAAATTTTTATATAAACATTCCATAACCAAAAAAATAAATAATCATTTATTTATATCATATATTAGTATAAATTAAATTCTTATATTAATCTATGATATATATTTATATCATTATTTGTGTACGTGGTCAAACCGACCCAAACATGAATATACCATGATGAATGAACGATTATGAGGTGGCTTAGTATAAATATAATTATACCAATGGAAAATTATATTATTTAATATTTATTAGTTTGATATATCATAATTATAATTAATTAGAATAATATGTTATTCATACAAAATAATTGCATATTATGAAATTTTATTTTTTGTTCTCCATTCACTTGTTTGGGATGATTAATTTTTTGGCAACTATATATCAATCATATAATTAATTGGTTATTGAATTTTTATTTCCAGAACTATATTTATATCATTATAATATAATTATCCTATAAAACCAGTCATAAAACCATACATGAATGGTGTAAATAAAAAACGTAATACATTGGTCTATGTAGGCGGTAGTCGGTATGTACGCAAGGATGATAATTTTATTTTCATAGGACGAGAGAGAGTAGTAGTATTTTTTTATCATTTTACAACATTAGATAAGTATTAAAATAATAATAATGAAATAAATTAACTTTTTAACTATCTATGTTGGGTGTTGAATAAAAATGAACATGCTACTTCAAAGAGGCTGTAGTCCACACGTACGCATGATTCATGTTTTTTAAAGGAAAAGGGAAAGGTAGTTTACGATTTTAACATCATTATAATGAAAATAAAGTATAATAATCATACTTATATAATAATTTTAAGATGGTATAATGTTATTTTTGGAATAATAAGTTCATGTAAATAAATAGAATTGAAGAATGTGAGGTTAGAAATTTATTACTCGATTATAAAATTATCTTCTTTGCAAAGGGGGTTAACCCATTTAGGGATGGTAAGTTGAAAACAAAATAACCTCATGAAGCTGTCTAGGAATATTTCTGATAGGTTTAGGAAGATTTTACTTTGATATGAGTGTATTGTTATTTTAATTTTTAGTATGGAGAAGAGCACATCTTTCATAAGTAAAATTTGATGACATATTTGAAAAAACCAAATGAATATAATAATGGGAAATCATTATCATGAAAATTGACACAAAAAATTATGTAAATAATGAAGATATAAAGGTATAAGATCAATAAATCCCAAAAACACCCATTCCCAATAACTTTTTAATAATGTTTTAGTCTTTACCTCTTGTTAAACCATTTTTATTGATTTTTATTTTTAATGAGGTAACTAGTTTTTATCAAAGAATTTTATCCTTTATTCTAGAAAATAAATTTTTCATTGCTACATAATTCAGACATAATGATTCTGAATTTATAATAAATTGTAGTATATTAATTTTATTAATTTTATTAATTATTAATTTTAAATTTCGGATGGTATAATATATAAAAAAAAATTTCTGAAAAATATAGCTTAAGTTATAAATTATCAAATTTAGATTTTTCAATTAAAAATGAAATTTATAAATTTATAAATTTACATATAGAATACCTATTTTTTATTATTAAAAGTTTTCAAGTATTTAAAATTTATACTTATATATTAATAATGTCATAAAATTCATGTTATTCTTAAAAAAGGTATTTTTAACTATTCACCTGAAAATAAATATTTTTAGAAAATTTTAAAAATACATCTTAATAAAATATTACTATGATGAATATAAAAATGATTTTGATTTTGATAAATTAAAATTCTAAAATTTTTAATTTAAAAATTTAAATACTTATATGTTATATAATGGAAAGAATTTATAAGAAACGATATTTTTTAGAATATTAATCTTTCATAGGTCATCACACTCGAGCCCCCTTAGATAAATTAAGTCCCCAAAATGTTTACTATCACTCACTGATTAATGTATAAGGGGGTATTCTTAACATATTCTTTATTTAGGATATAAATTCTAATATATCATCAACCTCACTATCTTAGGCTAGATTAAGTTACTTATCTTTCCTCAAATAAACATTTACTATTAATAAAATCATATACTTAGGTATGCATAAACACTAATAATATATTCTATAAAATTATCCTTTTCCTAAAACCAAATGAATCTCTAATAAATTAAAGCATAGTCAAACCATATATTATTCCATAATTTAATTCTATCTTCAACCCTCAAATGTTATTAGCCACTATTTCATATGGTCACACACTAGTAAATATATATCACAGTCTAAAAAATTAGATAAATGAGAAAAAATATCATGGATAGATTTTTCATTAAATCAATAATTAGTTCCGAAATTCTCAAAACAATCTGGCTCAATTTTTCCAAAATCAATTATCATTTTAATCATAAGGGTTATACATCCCTAAATCATGTGTTCAAAAATGGATATAAAAAATATTACCATGTCATAATATTACATTTCAAGGTTATTTCTACCCTTTAATTAAAACTATAAAAGAAAAATTATTATATTTTCCACATAATCCTCATAATTTTTAGAATATAATAAAGTCTCATTGATAAATATTAATCACTGATGAAAATATATAAAAGTATTAGGATATATTTTCTATTAAATTATCAACATAGCTACCTTAAGTAAGACTATGAAAGTAACTTTTCCAATCATAATAGGCATAAACTAAAATTCTCAACCTTTTATATACTCTAGCTTATTTGGTTATAGTACAAAGGGGTTTCTAGAGAAATGCCATTTTCATCTTCATGTTTTGATCTTGTTCCCACAAAATACAAATCCCATAATGTACTAATAATATCTGAATAATGAATATGAAAACATCATTATGAATTTCTCTTCCCTTATGACACCATTATTTTTTAAATATGATACTCTATATTCCCTCAATGACTCTCTTTAATAAATAATTTTTTATCTATGGTTAATTTTATATTAGGTTCTTTACCTTATTTATTTAACATTATACTTAAATAATTTATAATGGTTCATAATGAGAATGCTATTAAAAAATCATAGTATATAGGAGTCTCAAACTAGGAGTGTAGTTATGCCTCTTTATTATGCACCAAGAAACAATAAATTTGATACCCTATCATTTTTTGTCATTATTAACCCTGGGAACATCTATGTGAAATCCCACATCCACATATAGTATCCAAAAGGTAACATAATTCCTGATAGAACCTCACATTCTCTACTTTACCAAAACATATGGATATTTTCATGTATATAGAATTTTCACTTTGAATTGTCCCAGGGGTTTTATCTAATATTATCATTTCATAATCTTTAAAATACACAATGTTACATCAACTAAATAAATAGGTTATATATAACTTTCAAAATTAAGATCAACCGTAACTTATCAACCCTTAATTTATCAGCAACTAACATTATAATCCCTAAAGTTATCTAAATTGTACACTGATGAAAAATGTATCAACCAACAAAGAATCATGGCATGAGGCTTTAGTATAAAGAAACCTATATAAAATCATGAGTGTTTATCATAAAGAAACTAATATCCAATGATATTGTAATATTAAGACTGTGACCACAACATAATGCATGAAATTATTAACATAAGTTAACATTCACTACTAAAAAAACAGGCCTTTAACTGCACTGGCTTTTATCATCTCTAGAAAAATGCACTGATAAATTTTACCTTTTATCAATACTTTTGTTTTAGCACTAATAATAGGTAACCTTTATCAACGTATTTTTATCACTGATAAAGGGTACCCTTTATCGATGCTTTAGGTTTAGCCCTGCTAAATGGTACCCTTTATTAGCACTTTATTATTAACATTGATAAAGGGTACTCATTATCAGCACTATATTTTTAGTGTGGATAAAGTGATCATTTCTTAGCACTTTTTTTAGCACTAATAAAGGTGAGAATAAAATGAAATAATTAAATAAAAATTAATTTAATAAAAAAATATTAAAAACTATATTAATTAAATAATTATTAATAAAAATGAATAAATTTATTATACTATGTATAAATCACAAACACTAATAATTAGTATATATTAAATATATAGATATATTCAAATGTAAAATTAAACAAATAAAAATAAAAAATAATGAAATTGAGAAAAATATTAAACAGTTTATTAATTAGATAATTATTGTTAAAAATGAATATATTCATTATACTATATATAATTTATAGATACTAATAAATAGTATATACTAAATATATAAATATATGCAAAATGAAAATTCAACAAAAAAATTAAAAATATGTAAATTGAGGAAAAATATTAAACATTTTAATAATTAGAAAATTATCGATAATGTTAAGAAATTGTTTATATTAAATACTTACAAATTTCATAGAGTAGTGGACATAATTTAATTTTGTTTTATTTTTCAATTATAAATAGATCAAATGGGTGTTGTATTGATTTCACATATACATAATTAATGCATATTTTTATATATTGTAAACACACAAAACTTATACATTTTCTATATATTGTTAATGTGTTCTTAATTTTAATTTATTCAAATTCACTCATTTTTAACATACAAGCATGCACTTAATATTAAATATTCATTAATAATGTTAAAAATTTATCTGTAGAAATGTATTTATAAATTAATATATTTATAAATGTACATTTACTATATTTATACATTTATATATTTATAATTATAAATAAATAAATATTATTCTTAAAAAATTATATAATGATAAATAAATAATTATATATATTTAAAATTATTAAATTTATAACAAATTTATTTAAATAATGAACATATTTAATATATTTATATTTAAATATATTTATTATATATATAATTATATAAATATATATAATTATATAAATAATATTTGTCAAAAATATTTATATAATTATAAATAATTATATATTTAAATAAAGAATATATTTTCTATATATATATATATATATTTATATATTTATAAAAAAATTACTTATAATTATAATTTTAAAACCTTTATCATTACATATTACTTAAGCACTTATACAAGGTATCATTATCAACATTTTTTGGAAGCGTTGATAAAATTGTCTCGATCTATTTAAAAAACTCTAACCACTCGTGAACCCTTCACGATATCTGAAGTTTTCCGTAGAAGCCACCCTATGTTGGTGCTCTTCCCCGATGAATCGAAGCTCAAATCAAGGCATGAAATATTACAAGGCTCATATTTAAGTCTCAAATCCATTGATTGAATGATTCAAGGTCCGAACGAATCCAAGATGTGAAAGTAAGTATTTATCTACATTATCACCAAAATAAGTCTTTCTCTGCATTCTATTGGGGAACATAGGGTGTAAAACATCAATGGTTCTCGCAGTGGTGGAGAATTGTTTGTAACTGTGAGTGTAGTGAGTTATTCATTTTGGATATTTGGTTGTGGAGATCATCCATTTTGATTATTGTAACTTTTGAAGTGTGAAAAACCTATATTGTGATCCTTCCAAGCTTTTCTTATATGTCATACGAGCATCTCCTCCCTTATGAATTCCAGCTATGAAATAATATAGGGTATTTGTATCTACTCTTTTACTTATGCGAAAGTGTTGATGAATGATGATTTATTTTTGTTGGATAAATAGTGGAATTAACCAGATAGTAGAAGTCCCATCCAATTTTACATTGTCTATATAATTTTGTATGTATCAATTTCCATGATGGTGGTTGGGTAGCCTAATAGACTGCTTCCTGGTGTATTAAAGTGACTAGTTATTTTTGTATTTTTGTAGTGTACACTTTTTATGGGGAGTGATTTCATATATATATATATATATATATATATATATATTAATTTTTCGATTCCACTTAGATTTATGAGTGATGTAAAGGTATTACACTTAGAAAATGTGACCTCATGGGAGTCATTCTATCTCGGTAGAGGCTAGTTTGTATGGGAGAGATTTTGAAAGGGTTGGTGTGTTTTTCTTCTTTTTTTGTGATAAATCTTATTGATGTGTATTATTTCTCTATTAAAAATTCTTTATAGAATACTCTAGAATCTCAAGGATGGGTCAATGTATATTAGACGACCTCCCTAAAATCCTTGATATGGGTAGATCTAATGTGATTTCCCCCATAAAATCCTTGGAATGGTGCGGTGTAGTTATATGACATCCCAAGAGTCTTGATATTTTTTAAAATATTGAATATAACATTAATGTTAAATGTAATTATTCATTAGTCTGTTACATCACTTGTTCCAATAATATATAATGGATATTATCAAATTATATATATTACAAATTATTTTTAGGTATTCATCATTTTAGTTCTACATGCATTGTTTTTACCCCTAGGAATATCTTATTGCCATCCAATTATATGAAATAACTATTTATTTATTAAAAAAATAAATAAATTTTTATATCTTCTTGTTGATTGAATTAGAGTTTATTATTCTTTTTTTATTGTATTTGGGTTTTTTATTACTCATTAACTGCCTATATTATATGTTCATTTGTTTAGGGGAATTAAAAAAATACTACATGTGTGTTAAACAATAGTTATTATTGCAATTTGTTTCTTTAGACTCATCACCCATATCTTTTATAGACAACTATCACTCTCATCGGTTTCATCTCCTGAATAGTTATTGTATTTTTTTTGCTTGAGACTCATACCCCATAACTTTTATGTTTCTTATACTACTCTGAGCAGTAGTATTCTCATGGATAACTATCTCTTAGAGTATTTCAAGCAACATAGGTGCATGTCCAGAAGATATGGAGGATGTGTGTAAAATAACAAAATGAAATGATAAATGTTTGGGACATTAGATGATGATAATGATAGTTGTATAACTTCTATCTTTGAATGAATTCAAAGGATAACACCTACCATAGTAGAGTAATTATTTTCTTAAATTCAATTACTCTTAATCTAAAATGCATACTGATATTGTTTGAAACAATAAAATGTTAGTTTTCCCTTAATATAATTGTATATAACTTTCACCTTTTATAATGTGTATCTTATGTGTATTTTATTGTTTATTATAAAAAATTAATATTTCATAAACATGATGGGATAGATATGAATAGAAAATGGATGCATTCTAATCATTTTACAAAATAGTATGATGATGGAGTTTAAGAGTTCATCACGTTTTCAAGAGAACATACCTACAACCCTTATAAAATCCTTTATCCACGTTTAAATTGTTATTATTCAAGGAAAATTACTCTATGAGAGTTGGAAGAACATTTTATTTTTAACAAAATATATCAGAGCTGTAAATGTTCGACTAAAAATGAGGAAAATATAAACATGCACACCGATTGGGATGATACTACAGTTTATAAATCATTTGATAAGAATATCAGTGTAAATAATATTTTAGATCACATGGAAGAAATTAGAATAGAAATTGAAAATGACCTTCATGATTTTCCAATGTCGTTAGAGAAGTTAAATAGCTACTATAGGAGTCTGTTGTCTACCAGTTCTACTAAATACACAATATTGTCATCCGTATTGAAGTTATAAAATTTGAAATATAGAAGTGGATAGAGTAAAACTAGGTTTATAGAACTTATTGGTCTCCTGAATGATATGCTACCAGAAGAAAATGAACTACCATGTTGATAGAAATAATTTATTTTTTAAAATTTATGTTTAATTTAATTATTTTTAGTATTACTCACAAAATAATTATTTTCTTATACTGGTGGATTATTTTGTTTGATTTGGGGTGGTATGTCCATATTTTATTCCTTTCAACACCAAAACACCCACATAATTCTTCTCCCTAAAATCCTTTTTACCTCATAAGTGTTAGAATTTATCACTTTCCTTCAAGTTCCCTAAACTGCAAAATCACAGAGAAAATTTTGATATTCGTATAGTAAAATTTTTCTCCATAGAATTAATTTATTGTTTTATATTTATGTTTTATTTTTTTAGTATTACTAAAATAATAATTTCTTTCTTACATATGTGGAATATTTTGTTCTAGTTGGGGTGGTTTTTCGAAGCTTTTCATGCTCATGAGAGATTGGACATCAAGCCTCTAATAGAGATAATGAAAATAAAGAAATATGTAAATAATTCATAAAACCATCATGAAAAGTTTAATCCCTACTACTTATTTAACTATTTTTCCATCATTTTATCTACTATTTGTAATTTAATTTTCTTGGCATTTTTATCAAATACTTATTTATTTTTCTTCCCAAATATTTTAGGAAGTCATATTGATTTGATTTTCTAAGCTTAAAAACCTTTCTCATTGAAATACATAAGAGTATCGGAAGCTTATGTGGTCATTGTGGTGACTTATCTTGATATAATGGGAAAATGATCTTCCTCTAAACTTCTAGTTTTCAACAACGAGAAATGTTATTTAGATAATAACATCAAGTAAATATATATTGTTGTAGATTTGAAAATAAAATTCCATGAAAATCATTGTAACATTTTCAATTAGGATTCTTTTGATACTTAAAGATGTGTAGGAATCAACCACACCTCAATCTGACACATGGTGTGACTGATATGACTCAAAGTATTTCTTTTTATTTAAAATTGAAATGAATCTTAGTAAAAACAATAAAACTAACATTCTCCAAACAAATAAAAAATAGTCAAATTGTTCTGATACTTTAGAAAAATGATCCATAAGTCATTTGTGACGTGTAGGAATCAATTTCAACTCAATCTAATACAAAATGTGTCCTGTATAACTCAATGTGTCTGTTATCAGTTTCAAATTGAGTTTTTTGTTCATAAAGTGTCACTCACTGAAAACTGAGAAAACAAACTCAGGTTTGTTTGATAATTTAGGAAACTGATTCATATTTCATTTTTGATATGGAGTAATTAGTCTCACATCAAACTAATCATGATGTTATCAGTATAAGTCAAAGTCTATGTTTCTAGTTTAAAATGAAATTTTTGTAAGAAGAAAAGTAAAATAATCAAAACTGATAAAACACATTTTGATTGTTTTTATATTTTATGAAAACAATTCATAATTCATTTGAGAAGTGCATGAATGGTTTATCTTCAATTCGATGCATGGTGTGAATGGTATGACTCAAAGGGTGCCTTTTTATTTAAAATTGACATCAATTTTAGTAAAATTTCCAAATGAACAACTCAAAATTGAAAAAATGAATTAATATTGTTTTGATACATTATAAAAATTATTCATAAGTCAATTTTGATGTGTAGGATCATCCACAACTCAATTCGCTACACGATGTGATCGATATGACTCAAATTGTCTGTCATCAATTTAAAATCGACATTTTAGTTCAAAAAGTGTCACTCACTGAGAACCAATAAAACTCACTCTTGTTTTCTTGATAATTTATGAAAATGATTCCTAATTCATTGTTGATGTGTAGGGATCAATTTCACATCAAACTGATACACTATGTGACCGATATGAGTAAAAGCACATGTTTCCAGTTTAAAATTACTTTTTAGTAAAATAGAGAAGTGACATACTCAAAACTGAGAAAATGAATTATGATTTTTTGATACTTTCTTCAATAAATAATTCATTTGGTATGTTTATAAATCACCATAGCCTCAATATGACGTATGTTGAGACCTATATGACTTAAATTGAGTCTTTTTAATTTAAAATTGACATTAATTTTAGTAAAATAGAAAAATGAACTACTCAAAACAAAGAAAAAACATTATGATTATTTTTATACTTTAGAAAAATGATTCATAAGTAATTTTTGATGTTTAGGATCATCCACACCTCAATCTGATACATGATGTTTCCAGTATGACTCAAATTGTCTATTGTCAGATTAAAATTGATATTTTAGTTCAAAAAGTGTCACTCATTGAGAACCAATCAAACACACTTGTATTTTCTTTATAATCTAGGAATTACATTTAAAATTCATTTTTGATGTATATGAATCATTTTTACATAAATTTAATACATGATGTGATCAGTATGAGTCAAATTGTGTGTTTTTAGTTTAAAATGACATTTTAGAAAAAAACAAGTAATGTACTCAAAATAGAGATGAAACATTCATATTGTTCGAATACTTTAGGATAACTATCCATAATTTAGTTTAGAAATTTAGGAATAAACTACAGCTCAATCCAACACATTTTGTGTCTAGTATGACTCTATGTATGTCTTTTATTTTAAAATTGACATGAATTTTAGTAAAATAGAAAACTGACCAACTCAAATATAAGAAATCACATTCTAATTGTTTTGATACTTTATGTAAATCATTTATAAGTCATTTTTGATATTTAATAATTATCTTTGCCTCAATATGATTCATGATGTGCCCGATATGACTCAAAGTATTCATTATCAGTTTAGAATTGACATTTTTGTTTAAAAAGTGTCACTCACTGAAAAGAAATCAAATGTACTCATATTTTACTGATAATATAAGAAAATTTTAAAAATTCAATTGAATGTGTAGAAATTAGTCTCAAATAAAATTGGTACATGATGGGATTGGAATGAGTCAAATTATGTGTTTCCAGTTTAAAATGACATTTTAGTACAAAATAAAATTGGCGTATTAAAAAAATCAAAATGCATTGGGATTATTTTTATAATTTAGGAAAAAGATCCATAATTCATTTGAGATTTTTATAAATTATCCACAACTCAATCAAATACATAGTGTACCTTGTATTACTCAAAGTTTAGTTTAAAATTAACACTTTATGTTAATTCTTTTTATATTGTTACTAACATAAGAATTGTTTTCTCAAACTATTGCATTATTTTTCAGGATCAAGGGTAATTTTTTATCAATATCATGAGTTGGGTTTAGAATCAAAATAAAAATGAAAATTTATGTTTTTGAATTTATGTAATAATTTTTTCATATATAACTATATAAACAAATGTTTGAAATGCCTATATACTATTTTTTATATTTGTGTTATAAATTTAATTTCTTTAAAATTTTGTATTGGTAATTGTATTTGGTGATATTTTCTGGTATTTAAAGTGTTTTAGTTTTCTATTAAAGGACATTTAACTGGTGCTACAATGTTCTGTAACTGTACACTATAGTATTCTCCTTTATCAGCACTTTTGGAAGTGCTGATAAATGGGTCCTTTATGAGCTCTTTTGAAAGCACTAATAAATGTGTCCTTTATTAGCACATTAGGAAGTAATTATAAATGGATCCTTTATCAACATTTTGGAAAGTTCTGATAAATTGGTCCATTATCAGTTATTTTTTAAGTGCTGATAAATTGTTCCTTTATCATCACTTTTCAAAATGCTGATAAAGGTTCCCTTTATCGATGCTAAATAAAAGCGCTGATAACGTATCCCTTTATCAACACAAAAAATTGATCATAAAGGAACCATTTATCTAGGATTTTGAAATTAATGATAAAGGACCCCTTTATCAGTGCATTTTTAGTTCTGATAAAGGACACATACTTTTAATCTCTCTCTAGTAGTTAGTGATTCTCTAGAACTGACAAAGGCCATTTTTAGAACCGATAAAGGCATATTTTGTAGTAGCGATTCTCTCCCAATGACATCACTACATGGTGTAAAAAGTCCCATGGTGGATTAAATTCACTTGTTAATACCATATATAATATCTCATTAGATATAATGGTTTATAAAATTCATTGGATAGATATATAATTATAGGATCACTGATTATATAATATTATGTAAATGCATAAGTGTAGTGAAAAGAAACCATTATTAATCATAACATGATAAAACCATGGAATATAAATGGGCATCTAATGACATCATCTGGATTTATAGGTAAATACCATTAAATTTATATAATAAAGCATATGGTATTTACATTATACATATAAATGTTATACTATTAATTAAATAGTGTCTCCAATAAATCCATCCATTGATTCTAGGTGAACACCTTTTTATCAGAGGAAGAAAATAATGTGTTCATGGAGAAAAACATTGAATGAAAAGTTATGGTTTTACACTAAAGAAGAATATGCATGAAAAATTCAGTGATGGATCATTCGACTAGAAGATAAGGATATAATAAAGTATAACCTAAGAAATAATATGGATGGTAATATTTATATAACATCCTCAATAAAGAATAAAGTGATTAAAAGTATGTCAATTTAAATAGATAACTATTTTTAAGAGCATTAAGACAATTATCACTGTAAAATATTGATCGTCCATGATATTTTTTAATAAATTTATTTAGAGGGAAATATTTTAAAAATAACTTGGAATAATGTATTATTTTATAAAACCATTAAATCATATAAAATATGTTTAATGGAAAATTAAAAAATTGAGTAAGGATGCGTTCACATGTAAAATTATTATGTGATTCCTCTAAAACATTTATGAAAAAAACCTTATGGAAAATTTTATAAGAATTTTATAAAAAAATAATAATAAGTTCTAGTAGTATTAGATTACCTCAATAAATAATTAAGTCATATATAATGAATTTTTTAAAAAATCCATTTAATACACTCATAGAAAAAGGAAGGTTCTCAATTAATAAAGAGGGATGAGGTTGGTTCACTTACAAGAAAAACTTTAGTTAAAATATCAGT
This sequence comes from Viscum album, assembly GCA_963277665.1. Lineage (NCBI taxonomy): Eukaryota > Viridiplantae > Streptophyta > Magnoliopsida > Santalales > Viscaceae > Viscum > Viscum album. The sequence goes on from OY728159.1 coordinate 1,938,487,087, forward strand.
CATGTGGAAAACATAACATATAGGAACATTTAAAACCCTATAAATAACCATGGAAAATTATGAGGTGTATTATAAATAATACAAATTCCATAGATGAATTATCATTAAAAAACAATATTGAGTTAAAAATAAGATTCACAATAAATCCCCGAGAGTTTCAATAAAATTTAAATCAAAAACCATAAAAGAGAAATATATTGAAATTGAACTTAAAATACCATGAATGAAAAATATTTTATGATATAATATTAAAGATATTAAATATATGGACCATATAAAAGTATATTAGTGCATAATAAGAAGAATCTACCAATAATTAGAAATTGAAACCATGAAAACCTTAAAATATAAATAATATTTAAGGTAAGAATCATTTTTTGTGAGGTCATAAGGAAATATTTTAATCCCAGGAAAATAATGAGAAAGTATTACCAAAAAATTTCATTAGTTTTAATAATTATAACATATAACAATTTACTTCAGTAAGTTTATAACTCGGTTGAATAAAATTGAGTTCACACAAACCCTTATAAATTAGTTCTATTTGATTCAAAGGTAGTTTAAATAAATAAAATGATATGGACCTTAAAACAATAAAAATACATAAATATGATAAAATAAATTCATTAGGATGTAAGCACACCATATTTAATATTACATTGTACACAATAGTAAATAAGTCTGAAGAAATTAAAATTTCAAAAATACTCCCTTACCTTGTATTGTAGATTAATATAATATGCTATGACATCCTAAATGAGTAAAACAACTCTCTTAATCACCTATTTTAAGAATATATTAATATCTATATAAATCTATTTTATCTTTTATTATAATTTTAGTAGTTATTTAAATTTTATTTTCACAATGAAATGTTATTATCTTATACTTTTTGTTTTGTACTAGTTTTGTAATTTTATTTTTTTTCTTCATTGTTGTAAAAATTTTCAGCACTCAAAAATTAAAAAATTTACAATAATTTATGATTTATAATATTGTAAATTCATTTTATGGATTCTTAGGTTACAATCCATAAACATGAATTTTGTGATGAGCATGTTTCATTAATTCATTGGAAACGAAGAGTGTTTATATAAATAGCGAGTAAAATTTGTATACTAAAATTAAAAAAAATAATAATTATTTAATTATTTATATCCTATATTACCAAAAATTAAATTCCATTATTCATCCATGATTTAAATTTATATCATTGTTCAAGTAGGTGGCCAAACCGAACCAAACATGAACCTTTCATGATTGATGGATGATTGTGAGCTGGTTTCATTAAAAAAATCATTATACCCTTAACAAAGTGATATAATTTAGTAATAATTAGTTTTATATATTATAATTATAAATATGTGATATAATAATTAATTTTTATGAAATAATTATATATTTTGAATATATTGTTTTTTCTTAGTTCTCTTGTTTATGAAAGTTAATATTATAATGATTTTTTATCATTCATATAATTTGTGGATTATTAAATTTTATTTGAAATAACCTTATTAATATCATAAAAAAAATATTTATCCTTTATAGCTATTCTTATAACCATCACTGAATGGATTTAATGAAAAAATGGGATACATCGATTCATGGAGGCGGTAGTCCGCATGTACGCATAAATGATGTTTTCATATTCATTAAACATGATAGATGAGTAATAAGTTTTATCACTTTAGAAAATTAAATATGTCCTAAATATCATTATTATTCATTTAATTTCATTTTTAACTATCCATGTTAGTTTTATAAGTAAAGTGAATGTGATACTTCATAGAGGGGGTAGTATGATTGTACACACAATTCACATATTAATTTTTCTTAATGGAAAAGGGAATGGTGGTTAATGATTATACAATTATTATAATAACATTAAATTATAAAAATGATACTTATTTTGTCATTTTATGATGGTGTAGTATATATTTTTTGGAATAATCAGAGCACAAAATGAAATAGAAACGAGGAAGGGGGATTTAGAAATTTATACCTCACTTCTTGGATCGTCTCCTCTACAGAGGGGGATAAGCCTTTATGGGATGGTATTTTGAAAATACTATAACCAATTTAAGGTGGATAATGATATTTAGGACAATTTTGGTATATTTTGGGAACAAATATGTGAATTTTGGTGCGGGAGTAAATTATGAGAGAATATATTCTTTTATATGTAAAAGGGATGACATTTTTATAAATACCCAAAACATTTTAATCATGGTAAGTCACTCTCAATTAAATTCACTCAAAAAAATTGAAAATGATGGATTGGGAAGCGACAAGGTCAATCAAGGCCTCAAAAACCCATTACCACAATTTTTTGAACTTTTTTTTTGATTTCCTTATTAGTTAACCACTCTATATCACTTTTAATTTTTTTTTGAGGTAACTAGTTTTTACAAAAGTAATTTAACCATTATGCTTGAAAATAATTTGATACTTATTAAAAAAATTGTCTATATTGATTCCAAATTTGAAATAAATTTAATAATTATCATTTTCTAAAAGTGTAAGAAAATAATTTTATAATTATAACTACATAATGTATTTAAATATTTTTTTTAAACATATAACTTAATTTCTAAAATATCAAATTTGGGTTTGTAAATTAAAAAAAAACTTTTAAAATGATTATTTATCCTATAAAATAAATATATTTTATTAGAAAATGGTTTTATAAATTTCAAATTCAAACTTATATACTAATAATTTCATAAAAGTCAAGTTTTTCTAAAGACAATATTTTTCACTTTTCACCTAAAAATCAGTATTTTAGAAATATACTAAAAATTAATCTTAGGAAAATATTTCCATCATGAAACCAAAACTAAAGTTAATTTTTTAAAATATAAAATTTTAGAATTTATAAATTTGACTATAAAATAAAAATATTACATATATTGAAAAAAAATCAGAAAATAGCTTTTATAGAATATTAACCGTTCTCAATCATATTTTCTATGATTTATTAATTAAATTAACACTAAAAAATTAGTCATGTAAAATATATTTAATCATTATTAATCACAAGTATCATGAATTAGAAATCCATATCACATAAAAAGGAAATATTTATAAAAATATATTTCTAAACATAAAATGATCATATTAGTTATTTTAACAATACCAATTTAACTTAATTATTATTAAAAGTAGTATTTATAATATTTTTACAAATACTTAATAATTTGTTTTCTCATATTCATTCTAAATAATTAAATCATTGGGTTTTAACAGTCTAAACATATCTTGGTTTTTATTAGTTTATTTTTCTATATAGACCATGCTATCAAACATAATGTATATTTGGTGAAAATATATAGTGAAATATTGGTACTTTATAGCCTCCACCACATCATAGTAACTAAAATTATCCCCATGTGTCCTATGGTTAATTTTAGATCTTAAATTATACTATTTTAACTTCCAATTTCTATATGTTTTTAAAACCTCATAAATCGTCTTTAACTAGAACCAAACCTTCTATCACGGTGCGGTATATGGAATTTCATATTCCCAATAAGACCAGAAATAATCCACCATTACACTGGGAAAACGTCTTATAATTTTTATCTACAACATAAAACAAAAAGGGATGGAGAATATAATCTCTATATTTCCATCCCCCATACAAATCTCAATCACACATCAACCAAGAACCACAATGTTGTTTAAAATAACATGGAAATCTCCCCATTTCCCAAAAGGACACCCACCTAGTCACCATACTAAACAACATGGGTGTTTTTGGGGAACCCACTTATAACATAAAAACCCTGGAATGTTCTTGTGGCACCACACCCTCCACTAACACATGGATCTCTTCCCCATTTTCCATGGAGGAAACATCTAAGGGAAAAAAACATTCAAAAATGAACACCCTAGTCGTTTGGCTCCCCGTAGTGAACCTGAAACTACATAACCAACTAAAAAATTTCTAGAACTCAAAACTAATAGCTCAAGATATAATTATTTATAACTAATACACCAAAACACTATCCATTTCCATCACCATTCCTACTTTTATGTAAAGGTGTTCCTCAAGATGGAAAAAAATCTACTCTAGCCTCTATAACACCTCTAAACTCCCTATTGATACCTCCATGCCATAGTAAAATGAAATTGGGTGGATCATTAAATTCCCAACCTTAAATCATATGCCTCTCAAACAATTATAATCCCAAAGAATTAAAAAAAGTCAACAAGTAGAGAAAATTTGGCCTAAACAACCTCTATATGAGATGACTATCATGGATCTTTCTAAAACAAGAACCTTCTCAAAAAAGAGTCAAGTAATACTGCATAAAAACACTACACCGTTATCCATATAAAAAACCAAAAATATTCATATATAGAATCTCATTAACTTTCAAACTTGAAGAAAACTCGGGATATTAAGCACACATATATGAATATCATTCACAAGTACACTCTTCCATGTCATTTTGTAACAACATGACATGAAATGTGAGTTTGGATACCCATGAAACAACTTATTCAGGTGTTCATATATCTCAATATTCTAGTCCTCAATGGTCTCATCATCTTAAGCATCCATCGCACCTCAATCCATAACACATGAATCATCATTATTATGAAAACCAATGTTTATATACACATTATTTCCTGATTTATTACATGACACAAATCACAAAATATTGATAGGAATAGTGTGTTTGGGTAAATTAATACATATCAAGGTAAAGTTAAATAGGGAAAAATAATTAAAAACTCTATAACATGCTCTTAAAATTATGTTGATCTTCTAAAACTACACGATATGGCCCAGAAAGATATAATGGAATTGGGTGAGCTATAAATCCCAGTAACAGAATAATATAACCATTACATGAAGTAAATAAATATATTTGAGTCATGTGGAATAACATGGTGACATAAAAAGGTGATAATAATTATCATAAACAAAAAATCATGACATATGATGATAACATCATGGTATCTTAGGTATGTAGCAATGACATAAAACATTAAATCATAAGCTTATGTCAAGGAAAACCACTAAGACATCATACAATATTGTTTTTAGGCTAACTTATTATGAACATTACATGGTATATCTTGATTTAAAATTTTTACCCAATTTATTAGAGGGTTATATAAGTCTAGGCCCACTCTCCACATTCATATTGTGTACATGAATTTTTGTTCCACAATGATCATCCAACTTAATAAAGTATTTAATAAAATATAATAATAAAACTAAATAGTATGATATAAATAAATGTAAGAACCCAATAAATTAAGGATAGGTAAAACTATGTGAATACCCTAGAGTGTAAATAGATATCATTAATCACAATAGAAAATTTTGGAAATTAAAATTGTGGATTAATTTCAGCAGCATAATGGGTTTACATAAAGGTTCATATAAGGGATTAATGAGGGTATAATGTGGAATTTAATTACATTGGAATAATTATGAATATAAATTTTAGGTGTAAAAAATATTGAAACATGAAAAGTTGGAAATACAAAGGCTTAATAGAAAGAAATTACTTGAATAAACAGAAAGAAGAAGAGAATCCCTTACTTGAGGTGTTGATTCTAAAAGATTAAGAGAATCTTATTAAGATATGGGAAACACCTTGGGAGAGATTTATAGAGGGAAAAAAGAGTAACTCCATGATAAATGTATTTTTTGTTAATATAAATGGGAATTTTGATTGGTATATATATAAATAGAGTGGGTAAGTCATTATTAATTTCTAAACTTAGGTTTGGGTTTCTAAGTAATAAAATAATAAAAACCACAAACCTTATTATGGTTTTCCCCATGGTTTCTGAAAAATAGAATTGGATTCCAAAATTTTATTAGGTTAAGAACTGAACTCATTAAAATAATACCTTTCATGATGTGGATGTGATTCATGTTCATAAAGAGTTTTTAAGCACTTTAAATATAATATAGGTTATGGATGATTAATTATAGGTTTGAAAAATTAATCAAATAACTTGGAAAACACATTATTTTGATGTTGAAATATTTTTTTGATAATTAATTCTTTTTTTAGTTTTAATTAAATCAATTTGGAAAAATTATGATTTCAAAATACATATTGTATATTTTTACCGTATATAATTTTTACCCAAAAATTCAACCATCTCAAAAAATTAAGAAAACATTACCATTAGATAATTTTTATCGATTTATTTACAAAATGATATTTATTTTACCAAAATAATTTGATAAATATATTAATTTACACTTTTAAACAAAAATCATTATTTATTGAAAATTTCTAGTTTTTAAGACACAACAAATATTATAATCCTTATAAAAACTGAAATTGACTTCTTTGAGTTATATAAAAATTTATTTTTAAATAATTATTATTTTATAAAACAAATTCATGAAAATAAATTTTATTTTAAAAATAATTGATTCATTAAAATGTTTTTAATTGAAATTATTTATATATTCCACCAAAATATAATTTTTTACTCTTCAGATCAGAATTTAATTTTCTCAAAAAAATTATATAATCATGTATATATATAGTATTAATGAAAAGGGGTATATATAATAATTATTTTATTGAAAATAAAATATAAAAATTCATATGACCGGGGCCTAGATATATAACCCATTATAACACTAGTGTATTCCCTAAGGGTAAGGTGTGCGATAGTGGTACCTTCACGAGGTGGTTTGGTGATCACAGTTTTGGTGGAGATCTCTATAAGATTTAACTTATCGCATAAATAGTTTCTTTCGGGTTTTGGTTTTTGAATATTAGATTGGGCTTGGTCAAGGGAAAATCCCAAATATGTCATCTCGCTTGGAATCACCAATAAATGGGCTTAACATGGTATGCTCCTATTTGTTGAGGTCATCATTGGTTACTTTTATATTAATTAGAACTTATTATAACCATTGATATATACTAATACTAATGGTAACCATAAAATAGATATATCTATAATGGTTATGATGCTTAACTGTCTTTTAATCCAATCAGAAAATTTTGGCAACATTTTATGACTATTCAAAATGAAAATAAAATATAGTTCATGTGTTTTCTATAACTACATTACTTAAAAAAGAATTTATTAAATCAAAAGGTAATTTCATTTGTAAATGTATTGACCCTTACATTTATGGTACCAGTGAAGTTGTGACATATGGAATGCATCATGATTATTTCTCGTCTATGGGGATACAGTTAATTGATATGAAAAAACATCAACACATTCTAACACATTTAAATTTTGAATAAAATGGGGACATATATTTTTCTATATACCTAATCTTTTCTTCCCATGATAAGTAAATTCCTAAAAAACATGATCTCTAACATCAAACTCCATTGGAATCCTCTTATGATTATCATTTGACTTCTGATTATCGTACTCTATCATAAACCATACCTGAGTCACCTATACATTCTCATTCATTCTATGCAATCATTCAGGTCTTATAGTACCTAAATCTATTACCATGATCTAACACAATAGATATTAATAAGTTTATTCCTACATTTATTTTGAATGTTCCACACTAATAGTTGAATGATAATTATTTTTGTGAAAAAATAAATAAATGGATAGGTTCCTCACCCATGAACATAAAAAATTAAGAATGTACACACAAAATATACCCTCTCATGTATCTATATTTCTCTTGGTATGAACATCTTTATTTGGATAAAAATGGGGGAAAATAATAATTGAGATACAAAGGTGTGTTGGAGACCTCTCCAAACCCTATAGGTGCAATGTGGTTCAAGATTAGAGATGATTATCATTGGACACCCATAAATCCTCCCCAACTCTTCTAGATACTTGTATAGACCCGAAGGTTGACGTACATGGACATTACATTACTTTTGCGGAATACTTGGTACATAAAAAAAACACACACACAAGGATCGTAATAGTTTAGTGTCTTTGGAAACTCGGAACGTAATCTTCTAATCGTGGTGAAAGATCTTCAATATCTCCCATAAAGATCTTCCCTTTTTTTTACCTAAAACCATTCTTTATATCCTGGGGAAAAGAAAACATAAAAGGGTGAGCTCAAATGCTCATCAAGGGCAAATAAAGGAAATAAAAATCATATCATATCTTTTTGAAAATCATAACCTGCAAAAGAGATCATAATATTTTAACATGGAATAAATCATAGAAGTGAAAATGAGATCCCCATAATCATAACATGAAACTTGAAACTTTGTGGCATGCAAACATAATCATGGAAAATCATTTCATGTTAGTCATGACTCATTTCCAAGACTATCTTAGTGGACAAAGTCCCTTTCTGAACCGAGTCACCCTCATTCCAGTCCTATTTCACTGAACCGGTATAACCTACCATTCCAGCCATGTCTATCTCATGAGATATAAAATCTTTAACTAATGCATTGGAGGGAGATATAGGTCCCACCCACCTTATAATGAATCCTTTCTTATGTGTGCCACATAATCATAAATCATACATCATCTCATAACACATGTAACAAAAATGGGATTCTTGAAACATCATGACATCATAAAAAAATCATATAAGGTAAATGACTTCATAAAAATAATTCCCTCACAAAATAATCAAATCAATGTAATAATAGGGATAAAAAAAGAACCCTTTATTATCTTAGATGGAAAATAATTTTGATAAAACACTTGAACTCCATTCTTGAGGAAAATATCCTTTCTACTTCAAAAACATTTTTCCTTTCTTAAAATGTCATTCAACTTTAAACTAAAAGAAGTTGATTAAAAATAAACTTGAAAACTTGTAAAGGAAACTTCTTGGAAATAATGTTTTAAAAATCCATTCATGTCGTATAAGTTAAAAAAAACATTCTTCTTACTTTTGTCGGAAAAGTCAAATATACCTCGTACGAAAAAATGACAAAAGATTCCTTTCATATTCTTTACTAAAAACTCACCGAAGGGTAAAATTGGATTTCAACTATTGTAAGTGGATGGAAACAATATTACATATTGAGGGAACATGTATGTGGATGATAAAATACACCCCCGTAAATACTTACAAATAAACAATCTCGGATAAAAATGAGATTGTGATATTTCCCTTACCTTAGGTCTGATTTGCTTTGTACGTGTCCGAAGCTCCTATATAATGGTTTAAATAATGTTATTGACTTATTCCAGAATTATACATATTTATATGATATCATATATGGTTATATTCTTAGCTTCTTGTTAATAATATTTCATTGTTACTTGTTACTTGGGTCTTTATTGCCTTTTGTTCTTATGCGTGTTTTGCCGAATAAATTCTTATTCTTATTTTAATGTTATAGATACCCTATATCCATAATGGTATTAGTGTAACATATATCATATTTATTCATTCAATTCATTTATATAATTACTATGTAATTATGATCATGTAGAATGAGTCGCATCACATCGTGGAGACGGTATTTCGTACGTACGCACGAGTGATGATATCGTTCCTATGATCGTGGAAATGTATTTGAGTATATATATATTATTTCAGTATCAATATTACATTATAATAATCATAAATATTTACTCATTACACCATTATACCCATCCTTGTAAGGTTATGGTGGAAAATAGATTACACCACGGTGTGGAGACGGTATTCCATACGTACGCACGCACGGTGATTTCATTTTTCCGTAGGATGGATAGAATGTGAATTGAGGTTGTTTCATATTTATAATAACATATCAGTATTTAAGTAATACTGATGTTATTACTTTATCATGAAACAACAAAAGAAGAAGAAGTTGAAGAAGAAAGAAATTGAAAAGATCGGTAATGGATATTACCTCTTCTTTGGAACGCCTCTTTGAATCCTCCACTTAGGGAACTAAGATTGGCCTTTGAAGAAGACCAGGACCTCTAGGATTATTCTAGGGAAGTGGAGAGGAGAAAATTTCAGGGTTTGGCTGAGCTTGAGTGCTCAAATTGGTGTGAGGAGGAGGGGGAGGAGGTGCCCTTTTATAAGGGAGGAGAGGGGCACCTTAGGAATATCTCAAAATATTATTTTATATTAAAGTCAAAATCGGTTTATAATGGTTCCAAAGGGTCTTATTTCGAAGCTAAAGTGGAGAGGGGTCGAAATCCTATCAACCAATAGGATTTAGACAAGTTTAGGGTATTATTTTAACCTTATCAATTAGATTTAACTCTAAGTTAAATAATTTAACTTTTACCGTGTCTTTTTGTTTTCTTTCACTATATGGTTAATAAACTTACTATAACATGACAAACGAACCCCAAATTGTTTATTATTAATATATATATCCTTATCTAAGTCATTTGGCCGAACCTTAGATTTTTTGGAATAAAATAACAATTAATAATATAATATTTGATTTAAAACCTATTTTGTGTCAATTTTGACACTATTTGATATATGATTTTTGTGAAAGTCATAACAGAATTATATGTTCGAACCAAGTTGATTAAATCAACAATAATATATCATAGTAACCTAGAAAATTATTGGAATTCATAAAACGTGTCAAATTACATTTATTTTGGTGTTTATAACATCAATTATGTCAATATTTCATAAATAAGATAATTACTGCATCATCTTTGTGTCATAAATAAATTAACTTATTTGATGTCTAAAAATTACAAATAAAATACCATTATGTAGGAAATCTTTTTAGATTTCTAATTAATATTTACAATCGAATTTATCGTTTGTACAACCCTATATTAAAAAAATTTTAGTAAATAAACTTTGATTTTAACTCTTTTAACTCTTCTTTGAATTAAATAATAATAAATGTCCTAATCTAATCCAAGTGGGCCTAAATGCTAATATTTTACACTTAAGGTTGTTTTGGTCGAGATAAACTTGTCCAATAGAATTAGGACATGTGTTAGGGTAATATTAATATCATTCTTACCCTTAATTACCCTATTTACTTTTAACCATGGTAAATAAAAGTAAAAAGTTACTATTCACCAAAAATTATTTTCATCTCATTGAACCACATTTTACTTACTAACATCAACTGTGTCTCTCGTATTTATGAAATTCCATTCACAGAAGCGGTAAAATTATGTTTTATGAAAAATTCAGTTTTTTAACTACCACTTAGTAGTTTCACTATTCATCAAAAATTGATGTTTTTCAGAACAATGCCAAAATTTCATCCTAAGCTATATTTCATATTCCGAATTCAAAAATGAAGTTTATTTTACCAAATTCATAACATAAAAGTTGCATTAATTAATTTTATAATTAAATCCCGCTGTTAAAACAAATAGCGTGTTTTTAAGAAACAAAATCTATCAAAAGATTGACACTTGATTATGTCTGGTTTAAATGTGAAATTACAACCAATGACCAACATTGTATTAAATTGTAAAAATATATTCTAAATATACTTTAAAACCACTCAAATTAATAATTTATCACTATTAATTATTTCGATTAAAAAATTTGTTTTTAATTATAATTTAGTAATTTTCACTATTCATCAGAATATGAAAGTTATCCGAAAAGTACCAAAATTTCACCTTAGGCTAAATTCGATACTCTGAATCCAAAAATGAAGTCCATTTTGAGAGCTAAATTTTCTAAAATTTAAAAAGTGGTTATTACTATTTATAACGGCTAGTTTTAATAATATTTTAATAGCATAACGTTGTTTCGTGAAACTCAGTATTGCGTACTACACACGCTATCGAGGAAGGTTGCGATTGCGTGTAATGCAAGGCAAGTCAAGGATGCATGTTGTGCAAGCTCCTTTTGGTGTAGCGTACAACACAAGACATTAATAAAATTAAAAAGAATATTTTTCATAAAATCTCGGGCTATTACATTCTACCCCCTTAAAATGAATTTCGCCCTCGAAATTCGTCGGGGTTATAAATGGTTTACTATTCGAAAGTTTCTTTAATAGAAACCCACATCGTAAAGATGAATATCAAAACCAATCTTTAAAAACAAAATTATGAAACGTAACGGTTACCCAAATAAACTAATCACTGGGTTTCCACATAGGTGAAAATATGGATATGGAAGAAAAATCTAACCATCATGTTCTGATGGAGAGTGGTAGAGAACATGGATATGGAAAATCTAGAAATCACAAAGCCATAAATTTGTGACGATCTAAGGTACCATCTGATTAATCATATATAAGAGCACTAGGACAACATTTTAGGTTTTCAAGATCGTTTCCCTAAAGTTGAAGAATTTGAATTAGAATTAAATACTTACTTTATTTTGGTACAATCTCACTGTTGTTCGTGCCTTGAACAATTTCCACTTCATCACTTAAATAAATGAAGTTGAATTTGTTATTCGTGAAGTGTTAGCAGATCATGTGATAGAATGAAGGGTCATTCCATCTGTCTCAAGCAAAAGTTATTAAATATACATAAGTCATTCTATAGTGAGATTAATTATATATGGTTCCTAAAATGGACTTATACATCATATATCATACTACTTAATATAATAAAACTAGTTTCTACTAAACAGGGACTTCCTGTAGGCCAGTGGTAGGCGATAAAGGCCAGTCGCACTTCGGTTGTGGGTTCGATTCCCACATCCTTGTCCGACGCGATGGGCTATCGCCCATCCTGCAGGTTGTCCTTTTTCTAAAACTATATTACTATAAAATCCCATCAATAATATCGAGAAAACTTCTATCCTTAAACAATACTAACTTATGTCCAACACAATCCATTCCAATCTTTAGGCTTATCCATAATACTGCAGTCCACTCTCATAACATAGTAAAAACGATTACCAGAGATTTAACACCATCGTCGATCCCCATATATCATAAGATATGTTTTGTTGGTCACATTCCAAACATTCAAAGTCCTTAATCATGTATTCTCTTGAATACCTTAGTGAAAACATGAATGCAGTTAAAATTTAAAACTTTCCACATACCAAAATCCTCAAAATTCTATATACTCAAACCATGATATCACTTAGTCCTTATATCAATCATGAGCTCATGAATACTGTTAAACATTTTGTTTTCTCATTTTCCCTTCATTATGCGCATATCATCTTATTTCCAAAAATATCTCAATTACTTTGAATACCACATTAGACCAATACATAAATATTCCAATACTCCATGATACAATATTATTTTGGAATCCCATTACATAAACACTTAATCATTCCACCACATCGTTGTCATATTCAACATCGCCAATAGTGATCGCATGTGACTTCCCTTTGTCCTTTGCCTTCAGTGGTTGCTCATGTTGATCATCACTAACCCTTGGATTAGGGCATTTATTAGCATAATGCCCCATTTCCTTGCACTTGAAGCATTGAAGTGTTGGTGGTGCGTTCTCTGCAGTGTTTGCTTTATTCACATCATTAGAAACCCTTTTTCCATTACTTCGACACTCAGATGCTCGATGACCTTCTTTTCCACACTTAAAACATTTTCTAGTCCCTTTAAGACAATCTCCACCATGCTTCTTTCCACACTTTGTACATAAGGAAACATTCATCTTCTTTTCCCCATTATTCTGAGATTTCTCCTTGAACTCCATCTTTCGTTTCTTGTCAAAACCATGAGATGGATATGTAACACCGACTTACATTTCTACCTTGATAGCACAACGCACAATTTCTTCATAGCTACTGAAGTCTCTTATAGCTAATGCCCTTCGAAGACTTGGTTTTAAGCCACTGAAAAATCGATCAACTTTACTTTCAGGTTGGATGATAATGCCAGATGCATACCTTGCAAGTCTTGTAAAATTCGCTTCGTATATACCAACAGATTCATCATCCTTTTGCTTTAGTTCAAGAAACTCCTTCTCCATCTTTGTTCGAAGAATACGAGGGAAGTACTTACTGAAAAACAAGTTCTTGAACTCGTCCCATTCCATGGACTCAATTTCATCTCTTGGCCTCGTATTCTTGATAAGATTCCACCATTGATCAGCTTCACCTTCCAAACGATATACTGCTAAGATGACTTTATCATGCTCAGAACATTGAAGAACTGAAAATATCTTTTCAGTGGTACTGATCCATTGTTCAGCAACAAGTGGATCAGAAGACCCACTGAAAGAAGGTGGACGTTGCCTCATGAAGGACTCAATAGAATATTTTTCCCTTCTCTGCTCATTTGGAAGTCCAGAATGATTCATAGCTTGTGTAAGTATGGCAATAAGATTTTGAACTCCATCTCCCATAACATTTGTTTCCTCAGGAGGACAATCATTGCATTGTCCATTGCATTGATCAACACGGTTCCTTCGGGTTCCAGCCATCGTCTAAAACCCAAAAAAAATAGTGTGAGAGGCAAAAATCATGCTAGGGAAAACAACATAATAAAGGGGGAGTACCTTCAATATCTAACATCTTAGGTTTAATTCTATGATCGTTAGCGTAATTCTAGTATTATAACCTATACGTATACTTAACCTTAGGGACATCCCTAGACATACCTTAGAAATATCTCTAGGGATCTCACTAACGTTTTCGCATCCTAGTTTCCAAAGGTTGACTAAACCTTTCCTCTGATACCAACTGTAGAGACCCGAAGCTTGACGTACATGGACATTACATTACTTTTGCAGAATACTTGGTACATAACAAAAACACACACACAAGGATCGTAATAGTTTAGTGTCTTTGGAAACTCGGAACGTAATCTTCTAATCATGGTGAAAGATCTTCAATATCTCCCATAAAGATCTTCCCTTTTTTTACCTAAAACCTTTCTTTATATCCTGGGGAAAAGAAAACATAAAAGGGTGAGCTCAAATGCTCAGCAAGGGCAAATAAAGGAAATAAAAATCATATCATATCTTTTTGAAAATCATAACCTGCAAAAGAGATCATAATATTTTTACATGGAATAAATCATAGAAGTGAAAATGAGATCACCATAATCATAACATCAAACTTGAAACTTTGTGGCAGGCACACATAATCATGGAAAATCATTTCTTGTTAGTCATGACTCATTGCCAAGACTATCTTAGTGGACAAAGTCCCTTTCTGAACCGAGTCACCCTCGTTCCAGTCCTGTTTCACTGAACCGGTATAACCTACCGTTCTAGCCATGTCTATCTCATGAGATATAAAATCTTTACCCAATGCATTGGAGGGAGATATAGTTCCCACCCATCTTATAATTAATCCTTTCTTATGTGTGCCACATAATCATAAATCATACATCATCGCATAACACATGTAACAAAAATGGGATTCTTGAAACATCATGACATCATAAAACAAATCATATAAGGTAAATGACTTAATAAAAATAATTCCCTCACAACATAATCAAATCAATGTAATAATTGGGATAAAAACATAACCCTGTATTATCTTTGATGGAAAATAATTTTGATAAAACACTTGAACTCCATTCTTGAGGAAAATATCCTTTCTACTTCAAAAACATTTTTCCTTTCTTAACATGTCATAAAACTTTAAACTAAAAGAAGTTGATTAAAAATAAACTTGAAAACTTGTAAAGGAAACTTCTTGGAAATAATGTTTTAAAAATCCATTCATGCTGTATAAGTTAAAAAAACATTCTTCTTACTTTTGTCGGAAAAGTCAAAAATACCTCGTACGAAAAAATGACAAAAGATTCCTTTCATATTCTTTACTAAAAACTCACCGAAGGGTAAAATTGGATTTAAACTATTGTAAGTGGATGGAAACAATATTACATATTGAGGTAACATGGATGTGGATGATAAAATACACCCCAGTAAATACTTACGAATAAACAATCTCGGATAAAAATGAGATTGTGATATTTCCCTTACCTTAGGTCCGATTTGCTTTGTATGTGTCCGAAGCTCCTGTATAATGGTTTAAATAATGTTATTGACTTATTCCATAATTATACATATTGATATGATATCATATATGGTTATATTATTAGCTTCTTGTTAGTAATATTTCATTGTTACTTGTTACTCGGGTCTTTATTGCCTTTTGTTCTTATGCGTGTTTTGCCGAATAAATTCTTATTCTTCTTTTAAGGTTATAGATACCTTATATCTAGAATGGTATTAGTGTAACATATATCATATTTATTCATTCAATTCATTTATATAATTACTATGTAATGATGATCATGTAGAACGAGCCACATCACATCGTGGAGACGGTATTCCGTACGTACGCACGAGTGATGATATCGTTCCTTTGATCATGGAATTGTATTTGAGTATATATATATTATTTCAGTATCAATATTAAATTATAATAATCATAAATAGTTACTCATTACACCATTATACTCATCCTTGTAAGGTGATGGTGGAAAATAGATTACACCACGGCGTGGAGACGGTATTCCGTACGTACGCACGCGCGGTGATTTCATTTTTCCGTAGGATGGATAGAAGGTGAATTAGGGTTGTTTCATATTTATAATAACATATCAGTATTTAAGTAATACTGATGTTATTACTTTATCATGAAACAACAAAATAAGAAGATCTTGAAGAAGAAAGAAATTGAAAAGATCGGTAATGGATATTTCCTCTTCTTTGGAACGCCTCTTTGAATCCTCCACTTAGGGAACTAAGATTGGTCTTTGAAGAAGACCAGGACCTCTAGGATTATTCTAGGGAAGTGGAGAGTAGAAAATGGCAGGGGTTGGCCGAGCATGAGTTCTCAAATTTGTGTGAGGAGGAGGGGGAGGAGGTTCCCTTTTATAAGGGAGGAGAGGGGCACCTTAGGAATATCTCAAAATATTATTTTATATTAAAGTCAAAATCGGTTTATAATGGTTCCAAAGGGTCTTATTTCGAAGCTAAAGTGGGGATGGGTCGAAATCCTATCAACCAATAGGATTTAGACAAGTTTAGGGTATTATTTTAGCCTTATCAATTAGATTTAACTCTAAGTTAAATAATTTAACTTTCACCGTGTCTTTTTGTTTTCTTTCACTATATGGTTAATACACTTACTATAACATTCCAAACGAACCCCAAATTGTTTAGTATTAATATATATATCCTTATCTAAGTCATTTGTCCGAACCTTTGATTTTTAGGAATAAAATAACAATTAATAATATAATATTTGATTTAAAAACTATTTTGTGTCAATTTTGACACTATTTGATATATGATTTTTGTGAAAGTCATAAAATAATTATATGTTCGAACCAAGTTGATTAAATCAATAATAATATATCATAGTAACCTATAAAATTAGTGGAATTCATAAAAAGTCTCAAATTACATTGATTTTGGTGTTTATAACATCAATTATGTCAATATTTCATAAATAAGATAATTACTGCATCATCTTTGTGTCATAAATAAATTAACTTATTTGATGCCTAAAAATTAAAAATAAAATACCATTATGTAGGAAATCTTTTTAGATTTCTAATTAATATTTACAATCGAATATATCTTATGTAAAACCCTATATTAAAAATGTTTTAGTAAATAAACTTTGATTTTAACTCTTTTAACTCTTCTTTGAATTAAATAATAATAAATGTCCTAATCTAATCCAAGTGGGCCTAAATGATAATATTTTACAGTTAAGGTTGTTTTTGGTCGATATACACTTGTCCAATAGAATTAGGACATGTGTTAGGGTAATATTAATATCATTCTTACCCTTAATTACCCTATTTACTTTTAACCGTGGTAAATAAAAGTAAAAAGTTACTATTCACCAAAAATTATTTTCATCTCATTGAACCAAATTTTACTTACTGACATCAACAGTGTCTCTAGGATTTTTGAAATTCCATTCACAGAAGCGGTAAAATTAAGTTTTATGAGAAAATCAGTTTTTTAACTACCACTTAGTAGTTTCACTATTCATCAAAAATTGATGTTTTTCAGAACAATGCCAAAATTTCATCCTAAGATATATTTCATATTCCAAATTCAAAATGAAGTCTATTTTACCAAATTCATAACATAGAAGTTTCATTAATTAATTTACGCTGTTAAAACAAATAGCGTGTTTTAAGAAACAAAATCTATCAAAAGATTGACACTTGATTTTGTCTGGTTTAAATGTGAAATTAAAACCAATGACCAAAATTGTATTAAATTGTAAAAATATATTCTAAATTTACTTTAAAACCACTCAAATTAATAATTTATCACTATTAATTATTTCGATTAAAAAAGTTGTTTTTAATTATAATTTAGTAATTTTCACTATTCATCAGAATATGAAAGTTATCCGAAAAGTACCAAAATTTCACCTTAGGCTAAATTCGATACTATGAATCCAAAAATGAAGTCCATTTTGAGAGCTAAATTTTCTAAAATTTAAAAAGTGGTTATTACTATTCATAACAGCTAGTTTTAATAATATTTTAATAGCATAACGTTGTTTCGTGAAACTCAGTATTGCGTACTACACACGCTATCGAGGAAGGTTGCGATTGCGTGTAATGCAAGTCAAGTAAAGGATGCGTGTTGTGCAAGCTCCTTTTGGTGTAGCGTACAACACAAGACATTAATAAAATTAAAAAGAATATTTTTCATAAAACCTCGGGCTGTTACAATACTTCCTTGAAAAAACATCCCCCAATCGTGACTTCTTTATTTCTAATAGTAGAGGGGACTTATTAAAGTGGTCCATGATGACTCATATAATATCACATATTCCATTTTATTGAGGAAAACAGGTCACTATGCCCATCAATATTTCTGCCCACATCCATTATAGAACATCAAGTGGGTTATGCAAGGAACTAGTGACATTATTCTGAGCCTTCACACTATATAGAAATGAACATCAGGAGAAAAATTCTAAAACATGTACTTACTTTCCAACCCCCAAAAATTAACTCACAATGCATGATATATCTTCACCACACCCTAATATACCACCAAAGGTGAACTATGGATATCATATAGAAACATATCACACATAACTAAAGGAATGAAAAGTTTCCCCTGATATGAAACCTAATACAATTCCACCACATACTATCCATTTGGATCATTTCCAAAAATAACTCGATCTTGTGTAACCTCCACATTAAAATCCACTATCTAGGACCCCTCCACCCCTTTCATTAATGATGACTACATTGTGACCTCATAATGATACTTTATACCATTAATTACTCCCAAATCATGGTGAATCATGGAAATCTCTTCCATATATCCACAAACATCACTATACTTGTGCATAACATCCCTATGTGTCTTCCTTCTCAAAAAAATCCACAACATTTCTATATCTATATGTATAGAAAATAACATGGTCATAATCTTGTAAATATTTCTATCTACCTTCACTACCATAAATTCAACTGATGTTGGGAGAAGACATTACTCAGGATCTTATGAAATTTGTGTTTCTTAATGTGTTCAACAATGAGGTAATGTTTCCAAAACATTAGGGAAAAACTATTATAACATCCTAAATACCATTGGTGTTGTTTTTATATTCATGGGGACATAACTACAAAGACCTATTATACATAACCTATATTTCTACGTCCAAACATAACCCAATTCAAGTCATGAATCATCATAAGAAACCTTGAATGCAATAAAATATTATTGAAAATGAATAATAAGATCACTAACAAACTTCTCCTTAAAATACTATAATGAATCCCTTAATTTTTCAGTCCACACTAACAAATGATCTTTTGAAGTCAAAGGTGTAATATTAGTCAAAATTAACGATAATTCATGTACAAAACTTTTATAATAAGCACAACGTATAAGGAAAATCCAACCCTCAATAATTTTCTTAGGTCCACCTAAGAAACAACTATCTAAATCTTTAAACAATCCTTGGATACTCAATGTTTAAATATAAAATGTCCAAATAAAAAACAGTTCTAACCCATATCTCAAACATTGACAACTTCCCAATTTTTTTTGACCTGTATGAATACTGAAAATAAATCAAATATATATTGCGTACTCCTCTTCAGACCCCAAGAACAAAAGGATGTCTTTTTGTAAACACTACATTGAATTGATACAATAATCTTGGAATTGTTTTCACAAGTCCCATATTAATTTCTACAGAATTTATAACATTTAATGACATTATAATAAACTCATATTTCTTATAATGAAATTTAAAATTGGTTCTGAGAATATCATCATCCTTCTACCACTATTTATGATATCCTAACTACGAATTAATAATCAATATATTTCTATAATTCTTAAATTGATTAAATAATTCATAAATATATTGGAAATGATAGTGGTTCTTCACTGCTACCTTGTTTAAAAATTGATGACGAATCTAAAAATGTAAACTGTCATCTTCCATCCTCAAAAAAAAAAAACTAGAGGACCCTATGGTTACATACTTGACTAAATAAATACTTACTGAAGAAGATCATAAATTTTTATATGTAACTCTAAAACATCATAACGGTAAACCCCATTCGACGATAATGATATTTAATCAATGAAATAATGAAACTCTACCATAAATTAGATCTCTATTTGAGGGTGTGGCATCCCAAATTATTCTATAAATACATCCATGAACTATTTCAAAACCCTGGTAAAATGTACTTATTGATCCTATATTGAAATCATCATCATCCCGACTATCACTGAAGACAAGGACTCAAGACCCCTCTTACACATATGTAGGTATTTTGTGGATGAAATATAGCTTTCTCTACATTAGTGTCAAAGAATTTTAAATTCCAATAAAATAAATTCACAATATCCTACACCAAATATATCTAATACATACCCTGGATAATTTAGTGTGGATTTTTCATTTATCATAACAATTATCCCTAAGATATATATCTCTTAGATGTCAACTCACAATATCTACACACATCATAAAATCTAGATTGACCACTAACTGGTATGGTAATTGCTAAGGTAAATAGAATCCTCTCAACCTAATATCCAAAAGTGTAGACTATGGTTAGTGTAAAGAAGGAGTGTGTATATTCTGAATGAAAAAAGGTATATACCCTTGTATAATATAAGTAGACAATATATTTCATGAATTCTATCTCACCTTGTGCTCAAAAATCTAGTGCATGCATCTGGTTTTATCCTTCTCTATGGCCTATCTAACCAAGATAATGATGAATTCCATGGTTGGACTCTTCTATATAAGGATGAGGAGCATCACAACGTTTTCATCTACCTACATCATCTCCTCCATATTGATCAAAATCTAGAACAGCCTATTGTTAATATTTCTATAAAAGATAATACCACAATAAGTAATCCTATAGAGGGTCACCATCTCTCCTTTATTCCACAAATTTCTGAAAAAATTCACATATTATTACTATGGACTCTTAAAGAATAAGGAATAAGCCTCGATCCACTTGACGGGGCCCTACTAGCTCTGGTGAAATCAGATGAATATGTTTAGAACCAACTCCATACTTTATAAAACATTATATCACCAATAAATTGAGAATTTTTTTCCAAAACTCTTTTCGTTGGAGATCCCAGAAAATTATCCTTATGAGATAGTTTAGTCCTATCTATAATCCTCCCAATGACCTCAACCCTCTCTAACACCTCATGATTTTTAAACAACATAAATTGGGTGACATGGATATGGATATCTAGACAAAATTCCTCCTAAAATTGACTTACCCTTTCCTCCTCAAAAGGTAAAAGAACAAAAGTATAATTAAACAGGTTCTTATATTATATATTGAACATCCACAAAGATAAATTCTACTATGAGAGAGTAAGAATCTCATACAAAAAATCTCTCTTTATAGTTTTGGAAAGATTATTATCCTAAAACTAATCACAAAAATTATCTAATATAATAAAATAATCCTCATGATCCCTATGGAATAAGAACCACCATTTTAGAGCTTCCCAAGACCACATCAACATAAAAAAGGAATCCCATAAATCCCACCAAGCATATATTAATCAAAAATAATGTTCCACCTCCTCCAACCAAACCCCCATCTCTCTATTTAAAAAAAACCCCTCATTGTTCTATAAACCATGGAACTAAAACTCTTGGAATTTTCTCCTCCAAGAATTTTCATCATTAACTCTAACCCTACAAGGATCTACTTTCACATATTTCTAAACATATATTGGTAAAACAAAAAAGGGATGTCAACTTGGATCCATAACTTTTAAAGTATAAATGTTATGGACTACTTAACATAGAATATGGAATAATTATAGTTAATTAATTAAGAATAATTCTAACTCCCATTGTTTTCCTAGTTTAAACATAGGAATAGAAAATAATGATTCATTATACATATCTAGGTATCTACCCTACATAAATAATTATTTTACTTTTTACATTCAGTTAACTTAATGGACTTTATGCTAGATCACAGGGGCCCTAAATAATAATTTCCTAGCCAATATGCATTGTTTTTATCAAGAAATAATCCTATTTGATACTGTTTCCCAAAAAAACCATGAAAATACTCTCTAGTTCCTATATCAATCTATCTCTCAAATATCATCATTTATACAAATTGTTCCTAACACCCCCAACCTCCATTGGTACCCCTCCTAGAATGGTAGTAAAGAAAAGGATATGTCTTCTGAAGCCCAGTTCCAATACTCCATAGGTTAATAACTAGAAACAAAGTTATATAATCCATACAATAAGAGACATTACCCTAAAAATATAAATTTATGGATAAGAGATAAGATGAGATCCACCAATCAACTTTAAATAATTAATAAATAATAAATCACAATTCATGAATGTAATGTCATATAAAACTAAAATAACTTTAATATAATAAAAAAAATCCCAGGAAGAAATAATAATAATAGAAACTATTTAAAACCCACTATGATCTAGTAACACCTATATCGACCCCTAAATAGATCCAAAAAATCTTAAAAATAATTTATATGTACATAGGGTGAATAAAAAATTATACTTAGTACGATCATACATAAAACCTATCAAGAAAATGTGAACTATTTATAAAAATCACTTATGAATAATAAAATGAAACAGAATCATTACCTAAATAGGAAAAAATATAACCTAACATCGTCAGGGTTTTATCATTTATCTATATAAGAAAGAATAACCATCTCAAAAAAATATGTGAGAATGGTACACCACTTTAACTTCCTTAGTGGGTTTTTTACTCTAAATCCCCAATGCTAAATGTCCTGAGTTACTATCCTTTACATAAGTCATCAAGAACCCTATGAATACATATCTAATCTCATATTACAACTGATGTATCTCATCAAAACACATCATCATAATGTTATACATTACTTAATGACATGTTTGAATGAAACTACAACCTATGTATCATGCAATGTACCTCAATCCATCACAACCCATGCATGTAAACCTATTGGAAACCATAGTCACCAAGGATACATAAAAAATATACTATAAAATTAAGACACTATTTATTTGACATGAATGTATAGTAAGATATATATCCATCATAGCACATTTAGACACCATTCATATACCATAATAAATTACATATCAGTTACACCAACACATAATACTAAACTAATGGGGGAATGGGGGAGAGGGAGAATTTTGTAATCTATTTACTATCAAAAATGGATATTTGGGAAAACACCCCCAAACCATTTTGATATCATTTTCCTTATAGAATCATGTGGTGATGTGTAATAAATGGAAATATTTAAGAATATTTATATCACAGACACCCACACTAAGGGATACTACTCATCCTTAGACTCAAATTTAGTTTTAATATCGCATGACACATAGATACCACTTCTAAAAACAAGGAAACTAAACCTCATAAATGAACATAATCATCGTGGTTTAACATTAACTGATTCATTTAGTTATTTAGTAACTACCATTTATTCATTGTGAAACCTATTGTTAATTTAGTTTAATGATTTTATTAATCACAAGTTAAAACAAATTATAATTCATATTTCCATTTTAATATTTTCATCTGATACTTATTAGATCATTACATTTAACCATACCATGGTTCCATTTAATTACATTGACCATTATCAACACATATCCCATGAGTTCATATTTTTATTCCGTTCACTAATCCATAAACTAATCACACTAGGACTCTTCCTAATATACCATAATAAGATGCACTCTTAGTTGATAATCTAACTACCAAATGTTTTGGAACCCATAAAACGCCTTTAGAAAATAATACCTCAAAAGAAAAAACTAAGAAATGACTAATGGGAAAACATGTATCTCTGTCCTTTCCAAAAATCTCTTTGTAATCCCAACCCAATTCCACGTGATACATTCCATACTTCCCTCATCAGTATCAAGCCACAATTGCAACCAAGGAAAATATGACTGTTATTTATCAAATATCCCATCAATACCATGTTCATAAATAAATAAAAATTAGGATTTTCCATCCTATATAAATCATACATAGTAATAAAATAATTTTTACCATTACACGTTCATGAGGAAACTATGTAAATAACTCCAAGGAATACAATCCTTTAGTAAACAATAATGGGATTTCCAAACTGCAAAACGTTATTCCCCAATGAAAAAAAAATTATTTACCACCAGTAATTAACTAATTTTTGATAGATATGTTTAATAAACAATCACCCTATAATAAAAATCTCTCATATTCTAACTATTTAACTATAAACACATCTTCAAATATTATATTCATAATCCATTATATTCAAGGAAGAATAATGATAAATTTTACATGACCCTTTTATTAATCATTTCATCATTATATATTTACTTTCATTAACCAATATCTATCATATAAAAAATTATATATAAAAAATATAAATTACATTAAGTATATAACAAACTATAATATAAATAACCAAAGGTATCATTAATAAAGAATCAATGCATCCAATCACAAGATAAATTACAATTCATTCATTATTTTAGATATTACCTTAAATAGGTTGAATCTACCATTTAACCAAAGAATTGTAATAATTATTCACTCACATAGACATGTGAAAAAAGGATAGGTAATGAATTCCCTACGCTGATTATATGTTCAATGATCTCCAGGAATGAATGGATGAATAATGATAAACCACAACAGATCTAAAAGGAAACCACCTCAGAACCACTCCAAAGTAAACCAACTTCAATATATGCTTGATTCATAATCCAAAAATATTTGAAACCCGCCATAGCATACCTTTTTATTGAAATAGAACAAGTGAAAAAAATAAAAGTGTATATAAGAGAGTACCTGAAGTTCTTCGGACCCATACTCTCAGGTCCAGTACTAAAAACAAATTATTTAAACATAGGCTTTGATTCAATGTAATATGAAACTCTATTTATTTTACCAAATTACCAAAAGATAAAAAGTACAATTCCTAAATCATCACACAATCATATGAATGAAAATTTTTGTTTCATCCAGTACCAATTACATAGGCAACATATTTTACAAAAACTGTGAACATTTTTCCATTAATGATCCATACCAGACTCACTTCTAGAAATCTCATTTTTACACTCATATTCATATCCTATGGATTGGGAATATAAAAACATTTTCATATCAAATTCTTAGTAAAGGGAAAATTCCATTAATATTCTGTTGAGGGTAAGATCATAGGAATATGAAAAAACATGAGAAGTAAAGAAATTTATTCTTAAGAAGAACATGGGATAATAATATTTCTATAAAATTCATGATAATAGGACATGTAGTATTAAATTAGAAAATATGGAACATGTAACAAGATTTTAAGGTAATAACAATGATCCATATTGATTAATCATAAGAATCTAACATAGTAACATTTTTTTGCTGAAATTATAAAGTAACAATGACACAAAGGTATGTAGATGAATAAAATAAAGAATACTGGAATATGAAAAAGATTATATCACATGGTGATTAATTTGTTTCGGTAAATTATCCCTATATCCATGGAGAGGTAAATCATTGAGCTATTTTTTGGGAGAGTAATTACATTGTAATAATCATAGATTATGAAACCTTAGCTCGATATGAGATCATAATGAATATAATGAAACTATTCCACCAACTACACAATAAGTCCACTATGCTACAATGATCATTGGAATAATGTCCATAGAGCTAAAGTACCCAAATTTATCCCAAAATATTGGACAATGAAATTATATAAATCTCCAAATTTGTTCCAGATCCACTATGTTGTTCTACTTCGATGCTACTGACTTGGAAAAATTACTTAATCTGGGCCCATCCTCTTCTTAACTCACTACTACATTCTTACATACAAAGATTCAATGTCAAGCTGATGATTCATGAAATACCAATTTTTTTACCTTCTATTATACCATAGTGTTCTATCATATTCTTTTCGTCATCCTCCATTCGTTATTAGAGGTCAAGAGAGGTGCAATAGTGTTAACTTCTCTATCACCATCGACTTCATCAATATGTCTTCATAATTTTAACTCCATAAATCTTATTCAATGATAGAAACACATCCTGTATTAAGCCAATGATAAAAGATAATTCAAATGAATATGGTTCCTCTTAGCATGAAATAGTTGGTTATTTGTAATATATATAGCACTATGACTATCACAGTGTTATACATTTTCCTTTATATTTCTAATTATCTAGTATAATAAGTCATACATCCAAACAAACTCCTTATTGAATTTTATAACAGTATTTTATTCTTCAACTATAGTGGATAAATCCACTACATTATGAAAATGGGTTATTTATCTTACTTCAGTTCCTCAATATTTAAATACGTAAATTTTGGTACTCCTACTGTTGTCAACATCACCTCCAAGGTCAGCAACTATATGCCCTTATAATGATTTCCTTTTCTAAATCATTGATATAATTCTTTCCTTCCCTTTAGGTATCATAGTATCCACTTAAAATATTCCCAATATTCCTTTCTAGGGTTAGCCATGTACATCCTCAAAACTCCTACTACATGATAAATATCAGGTCCTGTATAAACCATGCCATACATCAGGCTTACAATAGATAATACATGTGGAAAATTTTTCATATAATCTTCCTCTTTTACTCTCTTCCGTGATTTCTCCTTTGACTATATTAAATGGATTTTCAAGGGAACGAAAACTTAGTTTACTTCAAATATACTAAATGTACATAAAAACTTTCGAATATAGTCATTCAGATATAACATAATGATTTCCATTTTGTGGTACCTCTTGATATTAATCCCCAAAATATTGACCTCTTCTCTATGATATTTTATCTCAAACCCCCCACTAATTTCTCTTTTAGCTCATCAACCATTTACATAAGTAATTCCGTATTGATAATTTCATCCACATAAATTGGTAATATAATGTATTTACCACTAAAATATTTTAAATAGAATATTTGATCAATTCAAAGTTTTTTGAATACATTTTTACTCATAAAATCATCAAAATTATTGTTTTGCTTCCTGGGTGCTTGATTTAACACATATATTCTTTTATAGAGTTTTTATACTAGGTGTTACTTCCATATCTCAATGTATACCTATGGTTATTGAATATAAATATACACCTACATATCTTCAATAAGGAAATTCTTATTTATATAAACCAACTCAAGATTCAAGACTTATAATAAATCAATACTAAGAACCACCCAGATGGTGGTAATATTTACAATAGGTTACAAAATTTTAGTGAAGCCCATACCTTATTTATAGTTAAATCATTTCATCACTATACTTGACTTATACATCCTCTTACTATACTATTAATATATGACATAGTACACCAATATGTTATGTAATTACTTATTTACTTGTGAAAAAGGTTTTATCTCCAGATTATATTTATCATGAAATGATGTAATATCATCATTCATATATAGAAACCACTTTTTCATCTCTATTAACTATAATCCCTCTTCAAAAAATTATTTTTCTCTACCATTATTCAATAATAGATAATGATAGTATGATTAATACCTTCACATGGGATTTCTAACCCTTGTTGGTATTATGAACTCCACTTAAAGAGTAGGACCCACCGGTTTCATTATCACATACTGATGTACGCATTCAAACTACACTTTCTCATGTCAGTCTGATTCTTTATGCACACTATCAACTTTATATACATGATGTTCCATGTACATGGAACCTTAAATAATTGTCATCTTAGGTATTTTAATTGTCATTTAATTCTAAACATCCAAAATTTTATACCCAAACTCCGTAGTACCATAACTAATAAAGAAGCATGATTTTGAATTAGCATCAATATTTTTCAATGTATAATCATCTAAATGAACATATTTCAGAATACAAAGACTTGTAAATGTGAGAGTCTTAACTTCTTTCTAGATTAAATCTCCAAGGGTATACATTCTGTCATTGTTATAGATTGACTCCTATTGATGACATATGTTTCCATGTTTACTTCCTCTTCCTAGAAAGACTTGGGTAGCCCTATGTACAGCCTCATTCTCCTACCTCATTCATTTAGTTTCCAATTTATCCTTTCATATACACTATTATATTGTAGTTTTCCTACGGTATTCTACTCCCAATAAATTCCATTATTTGAATATAATTCCCTAAAATCATTACTTTCATACTCCCCTCTATTTTAAGACCTTAATATTTTCATATTTGTATCCAGAAACATCCCCCACCATGTTATTCCACTTCAAAAACATGTTAAAAACACCAAAAAAAAATCTGATATTGTGAACCTCTAAGGAAATTTACTAGTAAAGAACCCCAAACATTAGTGTTTTATAGTTATATATTTCCATCATATGGTGTTTTCCCTCCTTTTAAAAATGATACATTCTTATACTTTCCAAATAAAAAATCTTTACACAAGATGGTTACAATTTTTTCAACTCCTGTAACAATCCTTTTTTTTGTATCACCTTTATCCCCTTCTTAGTCAAGTGGACTATCTTATAGTTCACTAGTTTTTAATACCCAATATAATTTATTAATGAAATCATTCCCATTAATGTTTTTCATGTTTTATAGGCTTATATTATTTACTCCCTAAGATATGACCATAACTCCCTTAGTAAGATTTCATGCACCACCAGTGATTGTGGTTCTAAAACATGCATCGTCAATTTTCCCAAAATAAATAATATTTCTTCTTAGTATAGAGATATACCTTACATTATATAACCCTAAAAACCCCCCATTGTTGGTTTTAATCTATGTATCTACATTACTCATAATAAGGGTTCATCATAAATAGGATGTTCCTTCCTAAAATTTCATTGAACACAATTTTTTAGGAAACCCTTCTACTAAGTGAAATGGAAATATTCCACTGAACATAAAATCCAAGACTCTTTAGGGTTATCTATTTATAGAAAAAACACAACATTGATTCGTTTAGCTACTGTGTTTTGTGTATTGGTTTCAGTTTTATTCTTTTTTACCTTCCGCTCTATCTTGGATTTTCCATTCACCCTAAAATTTCAGTACAAAGGACCAGTCCTATATTCCTTGAATCATTTATTTCTTATTGATTTTTATCATTCTATTGGATTATCTCAATTAATATAACCATATTTTACTTAGATGTTTATAGTTGAACCAGAGAATATACCTGATTATATTCATAGTATACCCTCACTAGGATAAGGTATTTAATATCTTTTATAACCAGATTTTTATTCCCCAAATAATTGCTCACATAAATTACAATCACTTCCCAATAGTTAGGTAATAAAGACAAAAAAACGAGTGCACATTACCCATTGTTAAGAAAACTTCACATGGGTGAAAACTGAATTTTGATGGGGTTGAATTAATTGACAGGATTAAAAACAATATTCCTCTAAATAATTTAGAAATTGATCATTCACTTTATAAGGTATAATTTTCACAATATATTATTCTTCTCATACATATTCATGAGATATTCCATCAACCCGTCCACATTCTTCTCATCTGTGATTTTTAACGTCAAATATCTAGCCAATGTATGGTTGAAAAATACTGGAATCTATCAATCCAGTATCTTCCACTCAGTATTAACTGTAAACATTAGTTTTCACCAAAAAGAGGTAAGTTCTCCATTATATGATAACGATATTCCTAGATATGTATGATCTAATAACTAAAATCAATTCTATCAAGGTAATAAATAATTTCCTTTCCTTCTTCTATAGACAACATTTAATTTCATAAAATCAAAATTGGATCTTTTGAACTCATAATCTAATAATAGTTTTTTGTTAGAATTTTAGGAGTCACAGGGATATAGTATTTTTCATATGAAGAAATAAAAGAGAAAAAGAATTTAATGAATCTCTATGAACATACTGATTTCTATCATTTGGGAAATTATCTCTACATACTTGGATAGGCATAGCACTTCACTGTTTTTCTGAAGTAGGATTACGTGGTGTAAATAATAGAGTTTAAAACCCTTTCTCGAACTGATCTAAAAAATAAGATGATGAAATTATGTCACCATCCACATAGTAAGTCCATTGTTTCATAATGACTGGTGACTGGAAGTCTTCAAAGCTATTATAGAACTATATCTAATGTTTTAGACTAAAAAACAACAATGTCAAAGGCCACTATATGTTAGACTAAATTTATCTAAATGGATTAGTCTACACCATTCCAAAATATGAAATTTCATTAAATCGTAGTATATAAAGGAATTATTGGAAAATATTAAGTATAAAAAACATCATGTTATCAAAAAAACCAAAAACATCAAAACTTTTTACTTTCAAAAACATCAATCATGTACACCCTTTAAGTTGTGAAAAAATACAACCATTCCAACACTTTCTTTTGTGAAAATATCATAGCATTACCAAACATTATATTTTTATCAAATTCATGTTTAAGGACACTTTATATTGTGGAAAAATACAAGAATTTTTTTACCTTATTATCTCATAAGGAATAAAACCATAACCGCTATAAAAGAGGGAGATATACCCCCAATAATCTTCCATAAATATGTGTTCAATAAGATATAAATAATTAAATATATCATGAAAACTTTTGGTAAAAAATGGTTTTCATTCATTACATCATAAATAATCCATGGAAAAATGAGGGGTTTTAAAACATTTATACATGGTATCACCAAATTCATCCTTGATAATGTATATGGTTTATACCCAAAATTCCATCACACCTAATGATTATTTTTTGATGACATCTAGAAGGTGATTCATAAAAGAAAAATCTAAAAAATAAATACATTAGATATAAAAAAAGAAAATAATTAGTGATTCTATAATAGATCTTTTAGAAAATATTTTTAATATTTTCCTAAAAGAAGTTATAGATCACATTAGAAATACATGGGTTAAATTTTGAGTAATAAACCTTGAAAAAATTACTTTTAAATTAAAAATTAAAAAATCAATCATTGAAAATACATATAAGTTTATTAAAAGGAAGTTGGAGTGTAGGGTATAACATTTGATTATGAAAGGATCGAAAACCTTTTTAATATTTTGAAATATCTTTTTTGATAACTCGCATCATAAAAACTATAATGAAAATTATTTTTTAAAATCGGGGAAGGTAAATATTTTGTTAACATGAGATTTAACATAATTGAGTTTTTATTTAAAAAGGATGATATCATAGGAAATTTGAAAAATGTTCAAGGAGGGGAAACTAACATTAAAGAAGATAAGAACTATTCTTAAAAACAGTCTTAATAAATTAATTTATTCAATGTAAAATATTTAAATTAATATTTATGTTTCCACCATATATGAAGAATATGTAATGTTAAATAAAATCATATGGTGGAAGAACCCAATATTGGAAGAAATATGTTTAATAATATGAATTATAACTCAATAAAGGGAGTTGTGTTAGCAAAAACAATTACATTATTTGTATCTTTTTTAATTGAAAAAAATTAAAATGGAAACAAGATATAGATATTAAAACCACGTGATTTAAATGAATGGGGTAAAATTAATTAATTATATATTAATCACAATATTTTAATAATATCATGGTTTATAATAAAAAATATGTCCCATGAAGTTAAATTGAGACAAAGCAGTGGTATCACATAAACCAAAAGAATATAAGGGGTTACCATGAAATTGACTTTCAAATATCATGAAATATAACATTTTCATTATAAATAAAGGTAATGGTATATGTAATAAACAAAATAAAATAAATTACAGTGACATAACAAACATGTATCATGAAAATTAAAATAGAGATAAAAATCCACCACAGCAATTTCTGACATCCATGATAATTATTGACTCTATTATAAAATGAAATAAAAATATTAATTACTAATTTTAGAGGATTATGAAAATATAATACCTATTATAAACATAATTTTTAACCATATATTACAAATATTTCACCCCATTGTATTTTTTTATGTCATCGGATGTTAGAATTTTTCCATTGTCTCTTTCCAACAAGTTTCACAATGATGTGGTTGATTCTATTTTATTTTTTCGAAGTTAATCATTACTATATTATTAATGATATAATAATAATTTTATTAATTATTAATTATGTATCATTTTATTAAGTGAAGTAAATGGATATGGTTCATGAAAAAATAAAATTTTGATGAACAAGTTTTGCTATGTTTAGCGATCGAAAGGTGGAATATTACAAAATATATTAAATATTAATAAAACCATTTATGAATCATTAAAAAAGCATAAATAAATTATTATTAAATGATATTAAAATTATATAACCTTCCTTAATAAATCATCATAAAAATATTATAACATCGTATATATTGGTGGTAAAACTGACCCAAACACGAGCCTGTTATAATGATTTAACACGTAAAGAAATGTATTTATATAATATTAATATAAATTTTATATAAGATTAAAAATGTAATAAATATGATTTAACTTACTTAAATTCATTCTTATAACCATATATATATATATATATATATTATGATTAAAATTTGTCCTTTTTGGAGGTGGTAGTATACACGTATGAATGATTAACAATTCCATTTATCAATGAATTGTCTGGAATGAAGGTATATGATAAATTATAATTCCATAATTATAATTTCAAAATATTCAATATATAAATATTTACCAACTAGGAATTTCTGTGATTAAAAACGAACCATGTCATTTTGTGGTGTCCATTGTAAGTACGTATGCATGATTGATGCAGTTTTGTTTTTCCTAACTGATGGAAACAATTGAATAATGGCTTCTCGATTAATATAATATCATTATAGCTTATTAATAATATTAATTTAATTTTATTAGGTTATCTAGATAATGTTTTGAAGAGGACTATTAAGAAGAAGTGGTTATATAGTATGAAATAATAATATTTAAAAAATAAGATTTCTCCTGGAAGTACCCATGGAAATGGAGATCTTAGGGAAACAAATTCTGACTAGAGGACTATAAAAATTATAGAGTCATAAAGGAGGATAAAATTTTCATATTTTTTTATTAAATATTATGTTATAGGTGTACCATGGAGTGGGAGATGTTATTCCCTTTTATATGTGAAGATAAGGGTAATTTTGAAAGTGTGCATTACATTTCTATAATGGTATGTCACTATTTATTTGTCAACGATTACAAACATTTAAAATAATGTTGTATAAGATATTTTTATGGTCTACATATCATTAAAAAACTTTTAATCATTTTTTTTAAATAATTTAGTTTCTTTACACTTAGTAAAAAAATTAATTTTTTTACTTTTATCATGGTTTCTTATTTTTTAACCATAATAATTAATATTGCTGACCAATATTAAAAATGATCATATTTCTAATTTGAAAATGTTAGTTTAAAATTTCAATATATTTTTATCATTTAAAATTTATTGAATTTAGAAAATATTAATTTAATTTTAGTGTACCAAACGCAAGAAAAACCATTTTTAGAAAATATATTTTTAAACTTAAAATTATGTGTGATATTAGACAATAAATGTCCTTAATATTAATGATATAATTTTTTGTTATTTTAAAAATTATTTGTATTTAAAATAAATAAAAACCTAATATCACTATTAAAATATTTAATTTAAATGAAATACTAAAAATAATATTATATTATAATTAAATGGTATATATGTTCTAAAATGTTCAAAATAGTATATCTACATTGGAGATATTTTTTCAAAAAAAAAACTCAATTTTACTCTTTAAATGAACATCTATCAATTAAATTTTTTATAAACTTTAGGGTATTTATTATATAATAATAAATTCATAAAATTTACCATTTTATTTAAAATAATTAATTTTCACTATTCACATAAAAATCATTTATTTTTTAAAAGTACTAAATAATTATCCACATATAACATTTTTAATATAAATAAAATAATTACGTTACTTTTTTCAAATATTATTTGATCATTTTGGAATTTTACATTTAAATGAAAACATAAAAATTTAATGAAAACTATTTTGACTTAAAAATAGCTTTTTAAAAATTCCAGTTGATCAAATTATTATTCCCACTCAATTTCTAATTATATATATCTTTAATATCAATAATTTTCTTTATCTGTAATATATATACTCCCTTAAAAATAAATTTCATAAAAATAAAATTTATAATATTGCATTTTTTTCTTAAAATGATCTTATTTCCTATTAATATGTATTAATTCAATTTAATATCAACATTAGGATTAAAAATTAACCTTCATTTTCTTTGAATGTTAATATGGTAAATGTGTAAAATAAATGGACATATAAATAATTTATTACATTGGTAATTACTTGTTTATATCTCATTAATTTCTACTTACATAACAACTCATGATCTCTATGTAAAACATATGCATAAGATAAGCTCTGCTGGTCATCACGATGGATGATTTTGTTAGCATGGATTTAAGGGAAATTTATATGTGTATGAATTTCTATCTCATATGATACATCTCATATCCTAATTTTTCAGTGTTGTCATTATATTGTTCTAGACAAAACCCTATTGAACTTACATCCTTCCTAAGCTCAGATAAACGAGCCTTGTATGAATTCATCTATACTTGATACCATTTCTTATTTCTCATAAATTTTATAGTGTTATTATTCCTATTTTTAACCACTTATTTAACTACTATATTATAATGGTAAATTTTAATAATTTTATTTTAAAGTATTATATTTCCATTTTCATACATTTTTTCATGTAAATAAAGATATAAATATAGTGCCTAAAAGGTAAATTAATGATCATTTATCATGGTATTAAATTCTCCCCAAATTAAATAAATCCTTTCCATTAATTTTTTTTATTTTTCAATAAATTAGGAATCCAATGGAACCATAATAAACTTAAGATATATTTTCTACTATGATATCAAGCTTACAGTCTTAGATACTAAGAGACTCATCATTTCCCTCATAATAGTAATGTATTGATATATTACTATTCTCTCAATAATTTAAGCAAAATTTTATTCCTTAGTTGGTTATAAGAGTTTCTAGGGACATAACTTTCATAGTACCATTATCATGATCTTGATTCAAATAAAAAGTATAAAATTAAATGGTTAAGATAATATATGATATTATTAGAGTAAATTATCATATAATTATAAAAATTCAATCATAATATTTATTCCCCAATGAAACCTTCACTTCACCATATAATACTTTATTTCTAAATATTATATACATAGATAAACCTATAACTCTAAGGTTTTCCCTGGTAATTTTCAATTAGGTTATCTAACATAAAAAA
Organism: Viscum album; assembly: GCA_963277665.1. NCBI lineage: Eukaryota > Viridiplantae > Streptophyta > Magnoliopsida > Santalales > Viscaceae > Viscum > Viscum album. The sequence continues at coordinate 1,938,522,654 of OY728159.1, forward strand.
ATCTAAACCCCTCATAATAGTTTATAAAGAGAATGTGAATTAACAAAATAATATCTATTGGGAGTGTCACGTCATGTGTAAAGTCATAGGACCACTCATCATGAACCATTTAAATATTGATTCAACGATCAATAAACCTTTATAAGAAACTACATACTCTATACATTACCAAAAAATCAGGATTTTATACTCTATTTAGACATATACCAATGGTTTTTACTAATATTCTCTAATCCTAATCCCAAATAAAATAACTAAAACAATCCTTAAAAATAACTAAAATAATTCCCCAAAATAACAAAACCATACTTAAAAACCCTTTATACCTCCCAATACCCACACTCTCTGATCCAGTTCTAAAAATGCATTCTTTAATAACTAGATTTTATATAAAGGGATATAACTTATCTTTTTAAAAATATTAACCTACGATAAATATTATAATTCATAAATCATCTAAAAATATTATGTTCAGAAGGGTCGGTGTCTTTGATTACAAGTTAATTATATATTATATTTTCAAAAACATCATCACATTTCTTAATAACCAAATCATACTAGACTCATTTATAGACTTCTCATATTATACACTCCTTATCGTCACATGGGGAATACAAACATAAGAAAGGGGAAAGATCAAATGATTAGTATGGGTACAATATCATGAACATCTCATCTAGTTTAAGATTATAAGAATATGATAAAATATGAATAGTGGACAAATATCTTATTAAGAAAAACCTAGAACAATAACAGTTCTCCACAAGTCATTATAGAATATAAAGTAATCTCATATGAAAAAACATGTATCATGGACCAAGAGTGTAAGATAACAAACATGATCCATTGATCATAATCATATGAGTATAATAGAGGAACATGCCAATTATTTAAATAATTTCATAGTAAGGAATTATGGAACAATCATTAGAACTAAAAACATCATATTTTAAGCCCATAAAAGTAAGTTCACTCTTAGTATTGTGAAAAAAGACAATCATTTCAACATATTATGTTTTAAAAAAATTAAATGATTTCCATGATTTATTTTGTGAGAAAATATAATCATGTCTATATATTATGTTGTGAAAAATTCCAATCATGTCCACGCTTTATGATGATAAAAATTACAAGCACGTCCATGCTAAAATATCTCCTTAGATATAAAACCATAACCAAAGTTTTGGAGGGAGATATAGAACCACACCAATAATCTCCCAGTCAAATATATTCCATCATTTTTCAATAATTCAACATATCATAGAAACTAATGGGAATAAATGTATTCCATTACTATCATCCTAAACAACCCACGGAATAAGGTATTGGTTTTACTACATTTCTTAATGGTATCACCAAAATTGACCAAAAGAATGTAAATGGTTTATAAAAAACTCAATCACTCTAAAAATTTATTTAATGAATATATTTAGATTTTTATTCATGAAAAATTATTTCCATTGAAATAAATTAATTAGTGACAAAAACTAAAAATGTTAGGGAAATTGAAAAAGAGATTTTTGAAAATGTTTTTAATATTATTTTAAATAAATAAGTCATAGATAAAAATTTAAATTTAAATTTTAAAAGTTGAAGTGAAAATTTGAGAAATAGTTAATTTAAAAATGATACATCTATAATAGATCCTTGAAAATATATAAAGGAATATCAAAAGAAAATGTGGGGTGGAAGATAATATATTTTACTGATAAATAATGAGAAATGTGTCTTAAATTTTAAAAATCTTTTTTTTAAATCTCATATAAAAAAAATAGTAACAATTTTTTTTAAAAAAAAAGCAGGGAAGGGATATATAAAAGTAAAATGAGATCACAAAAAGGGGAGAAGATTGGTGGGAGAGGTAAATATGGGAAAAAGAGGGGAAAATATAATTAAAACAAATTGAAATTATTTTTAACAATGATTTAATTTTTACAATCAAAATTTATCAAGGAAAAATATTTGAATTAAAAGGTAAATTAAAACTTGATATGTAGATTACTTTCTGAAAAATTAAATAATATGGTGGAATAAACCAATATTTGTGTAAATAAGTTCAAAAATAATTATTATAAATCATTTATGGTGGATGAGTTAACAAAAAAATTACAACATTGGTATCTTTTGAATCAAACCTCTTTTAAAGAGAGAATGTGATATGGATCCTTAAAAACCCTTAATTAACTAGATATGATAAAATTCATTCATTATATATTAATCACACCATAATAAATTATCCATTGTGCACAATGAATACTATATCTCAAAAGGCTAAATTCGAGACAGAGAACCCCATATTATAGTACTATCATGATAATAAAAAGAAAAAAAATAGTTAACCATGAAATTAACATTCATATATCATTAAATTAAATATTTTCATTATATTTCAAGTTAATAGTTCATTTAATAGACTATATTAAAAATTGATGGATTAATATCATATATGTCTCATTGAATTGAAAATAGCGACAAATATTCTTGAAGTTAATTATTGACTTCCATGATGGTGTTTCAATATCTTTTATAATGAACATAGGTATACTAGTCACTAATTTTAGGACCTTATTCAAATATATTACAATTTTATACATAATTTATAACTATATAATACAAATATGTTACCTGATTATATTTTATTGTAATCATCCAATGATAGTATTCTTTGATTTTTTTCATATAAGATTTGTAGTGATGGGGTCGATTCAAACATATTGGTTAAAAAATAATCATTAAATATTAATCAAGATACGATATTATTTTTTAAATGATTCCTTATATCCCATTTCATTAGGTGAAAGAAATGTACATGGTTTATAAAAAATTAAATTGTGATAAACTAGTTTCAATGTGTTTAACTATCGAAAGGTCTTATATCCACAAATATATTGAATATTAGAAAAACATTTCCATAATCATTAAAAAAATATTAAATAAATTTCAATTAAATGACCTTTCCATTTCATAACATTCCATAATCATTCATTATATAAACATAATAACAATGATTATGTCGGTTGTAAAAACAACCCGAATGAGAGTGTGTTATAATGATTTAATGAGTAAGGACATGATTTTATATAATGTTATTATAACCTTTACATAAGCATAAAAATTTCAGAAATATATTTTTTATTCCTTATAGTTATTCATAGAACTATCCTTGTAGGGTGGTGAGGAAAATTTAAATTTATCATTCATTAAGGCAGTAGTGTGCACGTATACAAGATTAATATTTCCATTTCTCAATGAATTAGATGAAATGGAGATATATGTTAAATGGTTATTTTAGAATTATAATTTTTAAATATTTGACATATACATTCATAAAATCCATCCATGTTAGCAACCATGAATGTGGGTGGTGAAAAATTATTGATATCTTTTTCTGCAGGCATTAGTCTGCATGTATGCATAATCGATGTTGTTTTAATTTCCTTAATTGATGGAATCAATTGAATAATAGTTTATCCATTAATATAAGACAATTATAGAATATTGAAAATAATAATTTCATAATATAATGGTCGATATAATATTCTTTGAACATGAATATTATGAATGAGATGCTAATGAGTAAGAAATACTCATGATGAGTTCTTTCTATTTATCATAGAAATATTCATGAAAATAGAGGCATTGGGATAAATAATTCAGTCCAGTGGTTTATGAAACTGATAGAGTCATATAGGATGTGAAAAAATCAAGATTCTTAGAATGAAATTGTATGAGATATTTGTAGAATGAAATGTTATTAGTGATCCCCCATTATAAGTAAGGAGACGGGTAGTTTTCATTTTACACGTTGGATTTTAATAATGGTATGTCATTATTAAAGGGTCCAAGGATTTGAACATGTAAAATAATATAGGGTATGAGTTTTTTCTAATAAAACTCTAATAAAGACACATGGTGTCATATTTGTTAAATTCTTTAGGACTTCTACACTTAATAAAAATGTTTTTACTTATTTTACTATTACGATGGTAATTATTTTTTAATCTACGGTAATTAATTTTAATTAGAAAAACTAAAATTTAATATATTACCTAATTTATACATACTAATATAAAATAATAAAATTATTTTATCAGTGAAAGTTTATAATGTTTATAAAATTTAATTTTAATATTAGCACACATAATGAATAAACCACATTTTAAGAAAAAGTGTAATTTCTAGATTAAAATTTATTTATAGTGTTAATTTAGTATATTATTTGAAATTTATGATATAAATTTATTTATTATAAACTAAATAAATATTATGTGTCTTTAAAATCAATCCAAAAACCAAATATCACCATTAAAATTATTAATTAAAATAAAATATTGAAAATCGTTTTTAAATTATATTGAAATGTTACTAATGTTCTAAAATGTTAAATAATGCTTTTCTAGGATTAAAAATAATTTTAAAAAATAATTTTTCTCCTTAAAAATAATTTAATTAATTGAAATGTTTTATAATATTCTTGGTCATAATTATATAACAATATAGTCATAAAATATATAGTTTTGGTAAAAACTATATTTTCTACTATTCAACTTAAAATAAGTTAGTTTAGAAAAGTCCCTAAATTTTCATAATCTAAATTTATTATAATAAATCAAAAATTATTTCATTTTAGTCAAAATAATTTTCCAAAATTTAGGAATGTTACATCTAAATATAACTACATTTAAAACTGTTACTATAGAAAAATAACATTTTATAAATTTTCAACTATTGTTATTATTTCCTATAAACTAAAATTTTAATATATTATTCATATAAAAAATAATTTATATAATACATAGTTCCATAAAATAATATTATTAAAGAATAGAATTGTAGAAAAATATTTTATTAGCATAAAATCACCTTATTTTCTATTGAACTATATTAATTGAATGTAATCATTGCATTAGTATTAAAAATGACCATGATTATTCTTTAATTAACAAGATGTTAAATTTAAAAAATAAATTCTATAAAAATTAAATTTATTGAATTGATAATTAAATTATTATATCTCTTTAATTTCTACTTATATAACCCCTGAATATCTCTATGTAAAAGATAATAAAAAAATAATCTTTGGGGGCTATTTTGGGAGGTTATTCAGCTAGCATGGATCTGCAGAAAATTTTCATCATATTGAACTTCCATTAAAAATATTTTCTCTCATATTGTAATTGTTTGATTATTTCATGGTCTTTTTTATTGGAAGTTGTATCTAATCTACCACTTTCACAAGCTCTTATAAATTATCATTGTTAGTAATAATTCTGCTACGTGATGTCATTATGTATTTCTCTAAAATTTAATAATATGGCTAATGTTATCCAAAGATTCTTATTAATGACTATACTGTATTTAAAAAATGTAATAATTTTATTTCTAATATTCATTTTTTTATTTAAGTTTTTATTGTACATAAATATATTAAATATAGTATCTAAAAGTGAATTTAATACTAAAATATGATGATGTTATATTACCAAAATCAAAAAATCTTTAATCATATGATTCATGTTATTTAGACTCTGAAAGGAAGAAGTTTTAGGGTGGTGAACGAGATAGGGGTAAACTAGGTTTTCATATAATAGAATGAAAATTAAACTAAGGAAGTCATGGTAGCCTATTTATAGAGAAATCATGAAATACATCCACTATAGTGTAGTGACTCCAACTACACCAACAGTACCTCCAGTTAAAGGGGGATATGAAAACAAATATATTTTATACACTTTATTTAATGATTTATTATATAATGAAACACATAATACAATACTATAAGATAAAGAGGCCTAGTTTCTTTGTTAAATTAGATATGTAACACTTTAACATGAAACAGAGGTTTAACGATATAATTTAAAGACTCCACAACATAGCCATAAAATTCATGGATATTCTAATACTGCATGGGATAAACATGGGATGTACATAAGAAATGGGTGAGATATAAACCCTAGTAATGGAATAATAAAATAATAACATGATAAAAGTAATACATGTGAGTCAATATGTATATCAAGGTGACATAAAATATGTGAGAATAATTAACTTGAACATCAGTTAATGATATTAGATGATAACCTCGAGAAAATTTAGGAATGTGGAAACAACATAAAACATGACATCATAATCATAAGTCAAGGCTAACCTCGGAGAAATCATTAAATTGTGTTCTTAGGAAAAACTTTTATTCACTAGACATGGTATCTCATGAGATAAAAACATTACCAAATTCATTAGAGTGATATATAATTCTGGACCCACAAGTCACATTCACATCATCAACATGCATTTTTGTGCCACATAGGTCATTAAATATAACAATTTATTTCATAAATTTAAATACCATTATTAATGAGTTTTGGTTATCTACATGGAATTCCATAATCAATGAAGGATAGTTATATATAGGTGAATACCATTTAGCAGAGACAGTGGTGGGTATTCACTATACAAATGTTTGATAGGGAAAATCGCAAGTTAATTCTGGTGGCATGATGGGAGTATATAGAGATTTTTTTAAGGGATTAATTAGGGTTAAAGGTGGTCTATAATTACTTTTAAATCATAAATAAAATAAAATATATCTGTAAAAACATATTCCAACATTAACAATTGTAAATCAAAAGGAATAATACAATGAAATTTATTAAATAGAGAGGAGGATGAGACAAACACTTACCTTGAGAGGCTGCTTCTAAAATCATGTGATTAACATCTTAAGAGCTTGGAAGCACATTGGGATGGAGTTATAGAGTTGTAGGGAGATTAAATTTATTCTAAATGGGTTTTGAGTGAATAGGAGTTGTAGTTTGGTTGGGTATTTATGGAAAAAGAGAGTGGAATTGTTTATTAATTTATAAACATAAGTATTGGACTCTATACAGTAAGATAATAAAATGTAAATATCATACCATGATTCTGTACTATGTTTTCTACCAAAGAGGAGTGGTTTTAAATATTTTATAAGTCCATTAAATGAAAAAATTGAAATAATATCATTAGTGATGTGGAACTGAGTCATGTTCATAATGAACTAATTTCAAAACCTTAAAATATAAAATAGGTTTTAGAAGATTAATTAAAGGATTATAAAATTAATAAAATAAATTTATAAAAACATTATTTTAAAGTGGAAAGTTATATTTTTTCATATATTATATTCATATAATTTATTATATAACTTTTGGTCTATTAAAATTTCATAATATATAATGTATATTTATATGGTATTTAATTTTTACTAAAAAATTCAACAATCTCATTAAATTATTAAAAATTAAAAATTGACTAATTTATAAATTATCATTTCAAAAATAATATTTATTTTAACAAAACAATTTTATAAATATGATGATGCTCATTTTTTGATAAAGAATCACTATTTACTGAATACTATTTTTTACAACACTAAAAACCTTATGACCCTTTAATGAATTACATTACACCTAATTAAATTAAATTAAATTACCATTTATATTTAAATAAATTTTATTAAAATGAGAATATTTTATTAATATAGAATTTATTTCAAAAATTAGTGAATTTATCAAAAACTGTGTCATATGGAAACTATATATTTCCCAAAATACAATTTTTATTTCTTCTAATCAAAATATTTTTTATCAAAATAATTATGTAATCATTTATAAAGTAATAATATAAAGAGATAAGTATAATAATTATTTTATATAAAAGAAAATACAAAAATTCATACTACTAGGGTATAGATACATAACCCATTAGTACAACAATGTATTCCATATGGGTGTGGTGTATGATGGTGGTACTTTCTTGGGGTGGTTCGGTGAATATGGTTGGCATCGTGATCACAATAAGATTTAACTTATTATGTAAATAGTTATTCTTGAACTTTAGTGGTTGAATATCATATTGGTCTTGGTCAAGGGAAAAGCGAAGTGATTCCATACCCTTAGAATCTATAATAAATTGGATTCATAGGGTGTGATCCTATTGATCAAAGTCATTTCTTCCTTAAATTATTTCGAATAAAAATTATTATAAACCTTATTATACTAATCTTAACAGTCATCATATAATCTCTATATTGTCAATATTTAGGTTCCTTAAAAATATTATAAATATTATAGGTAATATTATATAAAAATAAAAAATAACTATAGTAGTGTATGTGTTTTCTATAAATAAATTACATAATGAGGAATTTATTCATTTTAAAAAGGGAATCTCATTTTAAAAAAAAATTAGTTCGTTACATTCTTTATCCTTTTATAAATGTCACCCTTAATATTTTATTTCATGCATTAAAATAGGTGGTGGTCTTTTGTTTCATTGCCTCTTCCAATTCCAATTTAACCCCATTAAGCATGTAGTTTCTCCACATCACTTTGACTAGGTGAGTTGTCTTCTTTTGTAAAACTTTGTCTTGATGATCTAAGATCTTCACTGGCTAATCCTCATATTAAATATCATTCTCTAAAAGTACGACCTCATGATTATATATATGTAAAGAGTATGATATGTAATTACTCAAGAGTGATACATAGAAGACATCATGTACTTGATATAGGTTAAGTGGGGCTGCTATTCGATAAGTCACAACTCTGATGATATCAAGGAACATAAAGGGGATGATGTATCAAGGAATAATCTTTCCCTTCTCCTAAAACCTAGGGAATTTTTCCATGGTGATAAAAGAAGGAAACATTTATCTCTAATACTAAGATCTAGATCTTTTTGAAAAAATTCTATGTGTATTTCCAATCAAATTTTTAGGGATTTTGTAAGACTCTGAATATTTTGTGCTTTATTTTTCATCTCTTGGATAATATCAGGTCCCATCATTTTTATCCCTCTAACATTATCCCAACATACTAGAGTCTGACTCCTCTTCTCATATAAATCCTCAAAATATTCCATCATAATTCTAGAATAGAAACTATTGTTATATGAGAACTCTAATAAAGGAAGGGGTTGATTCCAATATCCATGTAAATCCATTAAACATGATCTCAAAATATCCTCTAGAGTTTCAATGTTTCTCTCATATTGACCATCCATATAAGGGTGAGGATCAATATTGAAACTCAACAATATATCCAATGATTTCTAGTGTCTTTTCTATAACCTCAAAGTAAATGTTGGATCTCAATAAAATATTGTGGTGGGTTTCACACCATGTAGTCTTACCACCTTTCTTATGCATATCATGGTCTGTTGGTCAATAGTAAAATCTTCCTTGATATAAATTAAATGTGTTAACTTTATATGGCATTCAACTACCACATAGGGAGTTTTATTACCTTTATATGTCTGGGGAGTCCTATGAGGAAATATATAGTTTTGTTTTCCCATTTTCATTGTAACACCCCGAGATTTTATGAGATATATTATTTTTAATTTCCTTTACGTCTTCTATTATACACTAAAACAAGATTAGCTTGTACTATACGCAACACTGTATTAACTTACAGTATATGCAACACTATTCTTGTCTCGTGTTACACACAATTTCAAGTTCGTTTTGTGGAAATTATTCTACGCAACATTAAGTATAGATTTTGTTTAAGGTATAAAAGAAATAAGTTTTGATTATGTTATACGCAACACCAAACGGAGCTTTCACTACACGCTGCCCTGACTTGGCTTGCATTACACGAAATCAAGACCTTCCTCGATAGCATGTGTTGTACGCAATACCGAGTTTCACTAAACGAGATATTATTATAATATTATTATGAACTAGCTGTTATGAATATTAAAACCCACTTTTTGAAATTTTATAAATTTTACCATTCAAAATGGACTTCATTTTTGGATTTGGAATATTGAAATTAGCCTAGGGTGAATGTTTTGTATTTTTCTAAAAACTTTCAATTTTTGATGAATAGTGAAAACATTGGGTTACTATTTAAAAATCGACTTTTTATTTAAATAATTTTTTATTTTATTTAAATTTATTGTAGGTCAAAAATGGTACATAATACCTATATAAGTTCAATGTAATTCATTACCGTCATTTTATAATAATTTTAGATATATAAAAAAATTTATTGAACTTTTCACCGTCTTTAACCACCTCCTAAGAGAATTTGAAAATTTACATAAAACATAATTTTACCGCTTCTGTGGGTGGAATTCTAAAAATCTGAGAGACATGATTAATATCAAGGAGTAAAATGTGGTTCAATAAGATAAAAATAATTTTTGGTGCATAGTAACTTTTTACTTTTATTTACCACGGTTAAAAGTAAATAGGGTAATTAAGTGTAAAAATGATTTTATTATTTCACTAACACATGTACTAATTCTATTGGATAAGTTTAATTCGACTAAAAACAACCTTAGGAAGAAAATATTATCCTTTAGGTCCACTTATATTAGATTAGGACACTTATTATTATTTTATATAAAGAAGAGTTAAAAGAGTTAAAATCCATGTTTAATAACTAAAACTTTTTAAAAATAGGGTTATACAGAAGATAAATTAGAATATAAATATTCATTAGAAAGATAAAAATATTTCATACTTAATGGTATTTTATTTATAATTTTTAGAAATTAAATAATTTAATTTATTTATGACACAATGATGTTGAAGTAATTACCTTATTAATGAAATATTAACATAATTGATGTTATAGATACCCAAATAAATGTAATTTGAGAATTTTTATGAATTAAAATAATTTTTTTAGGTTAATATGACATGTTAGTATTTATTAAATTAACTTTGGTCGAACTAATCATGCTGTAATGATTTTTACAAAAATAAATTACCAAATAGTGTCAAAATTGAAATAAAATAGTTTTTAAAACAAATATTATATTATTAATTGTTATTCTATTCTTAAAATTCTAAGGATCGGCCAAATGACTTAGATAATGTTATATATATGAATAATGATCCACTTGCGGTTCTTTTGGCTCGTTATAGTAAGATTATTAACCATATAGAGTAAGAAAACAAGAAGACACGATAAAAGTTAAATTATTTAACTTAGAGTTAAATCTAAATGAAAATGTTAAAATAGAAACCTAAACTTGTCTAAAACCTATTAGTTGAAAGGATTTCGACCCTTACCCACATTTTATTCTAACCAACTCACTTTATAGAAATTATAAATCGAATATAACTTTATTATAAAATAATATTTTAAGTTTTTTCCTAAAGTGCCCCTCTCCTCCCTTATAAAAGGGCACCTCCTCCCTCTTCTCTTCACACAATTTTGAGCCTTCATGCTCGGCCAAACCCTCCCCATTTCCCTTATCAACATCCCTAGAAACATTATATAGGTTCTGGTCTCCTCAAAAGACCAACTCTAGTGCCTTAAGAGGAATCTTAAAAGAGGTGCGTCGAATAAGAGGTAATCTCTTCTACCGATTTTTTTTGTGTTTCTTTCTTCTTCAAATTATTCTTCTTTAGTTGTTTAATTATAAAGTAATAACATAAGTGTCACTAATATACTGATATGTTATTATAAATATTAAACAACCCCATTTCACCTTCTATCCATCCAACAAAAAATGAAATCACTGCGTGTGCGTACGTACAGAATACCGTCTCCACACCGTGGTGTAATCGGTTTTTCCACCACCACCTTACTTGGATGGGTATAATGGTGTAAAGAATAACTATATATGGTTATTGTAACACCATATGGAATATGAGATATTATATCATCCACTAAAATTCCATTCAATAATTATGGGAATGATATCATCGTTCATGCGTACGTACGGATTACTGTCTCCACGACGCGATGAGATTAATTCTCCATGTTAACCATTCAAGAATGATTATAAAGTATATATAGTAAATAATAATGAAATATATGACATAATAAAGCTATTTTATTTATGTATATATATAAATGTCATCTACTTACTTCCATTCAAGTCAATAAGTAAAGGAAAACAACGTTCATGCATACGTACAGCCTACTGTCTCCATGAACGGTTTATTTCATTTCATTTATCTGTCTATTATATATATATATAATGAATATATATGATATATAAATCATGATTTAAATTCTGGAAGTAAGTAAATATTGATATAAGAAATAATAATATCAAGAACAAAAAGTCCAAACACGTTTGATAAATAAAATGATTTTACCCAAAACGTTGCTTTAACATAGAATTTACAAAATAATGGGTAATATAAAGTCATAAGTGAACCATATATGATATCATAACAATTAATATGATTCTGTAATAAGTAAATGACATTATTTAAATCATTATATAGGAGGTTTAGATAGGTACGAAGCATATTGGACTTAAGGTAAGGGATAAATTTTACAATATCATTTTTATCTTAGATTGTTTATTCGTAAGTATTTATTGGGGTTATTGTTATCATCCATGCCCATGTTTTCTAAAAAAAATTCATTATGTTTAAATTCCTTTTAACCCATTTTTAAAATTTACCACATGTTATCAATGAAATCTTAATTTTTTTTACCACACGAGGAACTTTTTGACTTCCGACAAATGTACGAGGATAATTTTTTTTAACTTATATGGCGTAAATGGATTTTTATGGTTTCATAATGCCTAATTTTCATGAAGCTTACTCTACAATATTTCATGAATATTTTCAATAAAATACTTTTCTTTTAAAATTTAATGGTATTTTGTGAAAAGAAAATGATTTTGAAGGAGAAAGGATATTTTCATCAAGAATTCATTTCATGTGTTTTATCAAAACTATTTTCCATCTAAGATGACATTAATTCATTTGTGTATGTTTCAATTATAATGTCTCTATGATTTACATGGTTTCACTTTTCTTGTGATGAAATGATAAACATTTGTTTTATATGGATTATGTTATGATGGAAGGATGTTTATGAAACCCATTTCATTCTTTGGGTTATGATGAATGATTTATGTTTATGATGTGGAACACGTAAGAATGATTTCATTATGAGATGGGTGGGACCTATGTCTCCCTACAATGCATTGGGTAATGATTTATATCTCACAAGATATACATGGCTGGAATTGTATGTTAATCTGGTTCAGTGATACAGGATTCGAATGAGGAGTGAACTCGATTCAGAAAGAGACTTTGCCCAATAATATGGTCTTGGCAGCAATGCCTTGACTACTAGAAAAATCATATCATGTGCTTAATGTTTTTCCACAATTATATGTTTTATTACCATTCTATTTTATCATTATTTATGTTCCATTATGATCTATGCCTTATATACTGCCATGATTTATGTCATTGTTCAAGATTTTGATGTTTAAACATTATGTTCATGTTTTTAAGTTCAAATGTATATGGTTTGTTTTATTATCTCCATGCTTACCTATACTGAGCATTTGAGCTCACCCTTTATGTGTTTTATTTTCCCCAGGATATAAATAAAGGTTTTAGGTAAGAAAAAAAAGGGGAAGATATTTTTGGCCAATGTTTAAGATCTTTCACCATGATTAGAAGATTATGTTATGAGTTTCCAATGACACTAAACTATTACGATCCTTGAGTTTTAGTTTTTTTATTTATTAAGTATTCTGTGAAAGTAATGTAATGTCTATCTACATCAAGATTTGGTCTCTATAGTTGGTATCAGAGGAAAGGTTTAATTAACATTTGGAAAATAGGATGCGAAAACTTTAGTGAGATCCCAAGAGATATTTCTATGGTATGTCTAGGGATATCCCTAAGGTTAAGTATAAGTATAGGTTATAGTCCTAGAATTATGGTAACGATATTATAATTAAACCTAATATGTTAGATATTGAAGGTACTCCCCCTTGATTATAATTTTTTCCTCTCACAATATTATTTTTGGGTTTTAGAGAATGGATGGAAACAGTAAGATTCATGATAATGGAGGATATGATGGACAATGGAATGATATTCTTCATGAGAAACCAAATGAAATTGGATCTCGAAGTCCACATATCGTTATTATTCCTAATCATCAATATCATAATATGATCAATAATATCAACTTTGGTAAGTTTCCCGACTCAGCTAATAAGATAAAGATGGAGTTTCATGATGATCATAGAGGAAAGAAAGTTCAATTTCTCTCATGTAAATCATGTGGGAAGAGGAATCATGGAGAATGTTTCAAAGGAACTGGAAGATGCTTTGGTTGTGTAAAAGAAGGAAACAAATCCAGTAATTGTAAAGGAAAAGGTTCAGTTAACACCATGGACAAGGATAATGTTTTTTCTAAGACATCAACAACGGTTAAATGTTTTAAATGTGGAATGTACGAGCATTATGCAAACCAATTCCCTAAGGGAAAATCTCATGAAGAGAATCAGTACAGTCATATGGGCAGTGTTTATGTGGATGATGATGAAGAGACTAAAAATGATATATGAGATGAAATAAATGATGAAGCTCAGTCAGTGGTTTAAAAAGGTAGTGGAATGATTGTATGTTTATCAAGAGTTATGTTGTCTAGGTAATTTAATGGTACTATGGAATAAATAAACATATAAGGATTGTTAAAATATTGTTTTTTATGTATTTGAAAGTATATTCTGAATGGTACCAGTAACCATGAATGGTTATTCAGATATTTTTGGAATGTATATGATATGCACATAATGAAGGGATAAGGAGATAATGAGATGTTTGATAGTATTAAAGAGATCATGACTGATATAAGGCCAATGTGATATCATGGTTTGAGAATATAGAAATTTTGGGATTTTAGTATGTGGAAAGAGTTAACTTTTGACAACATTCATGTTTTCACTAAGGTTCAATGGGTATTAATTTTTAAAGATAATACATGATTAAGGTATTCACATGTTTGGAATGTGACCAACAAGATATTTCTTATGATATATGGGAGATTAATGATGGTATTCAGATGATCGGTAAATGAAATTTCTAGTAATTGTTTTCTTTATACTATGAGCTTGGACAGAAGTATTTTGGATAAGCCTAAAGATTGGAATGGATTATGTTATACATAAGTTAGTATTGTTTAAGGCTATAACTTTTTTCGATATTATTGATGGGATGTTATAATAATGTAGTTTTAAAAAAGGGAAAACCTATAGGATGGGCGACAACCCGTTACGTAGGACAAGGATGTGGGAATCGAACCCACAATCGAAGTGCGATAGGCCTTTATCACCTACCTCTGGCCTACAAGAAGTCCCTGGTTAGTATAAACTAGTTTTATTTTATTAAGCTCTATGATAGATGAACTATAAGTCCATTTTTGGAAACTTATACTATTAATATCACAATAATATGGACTTATAACTTTTTCTAACCTTGTGTTTGAGATAGATAGAATGACCTATCATTCTATCCTACGATCTACTAATACTTCACGAAAGACAAATTCAACTTCATTTATTTAAGAGATGAAGTGTAAATTGTTCAAGGCACAAAAAATAGTAAGATTGTACCAAAACCAAGTAAGTATTTATTTTAATTCAAAAATTATTAAACATTAGGGAAATGATCTTGAAAACCAAAAATGTTTTCCTAGTTCCCTCATATCTGATGAATCAGATGGTACCTTAGATCATCACAAATTTGTGGCTTTATGATTTTTGGCTATTTCATAGCCATGTTCTCTACCACTCTTCATCTAAACATGATTGTTAGATTTCTCTTTCATATCTATATTTTCACCTATATTCTCCTATGTGGAAACCCATTGATGAGTTACTTTGGTTATCCATTATGTTTTTAACGCTCATTTTTTAAATTATGATTTTGTATTCCTTTTTACGATGTGGGTTTCTATGAATGAAACTTTCAAGTAGTAAACGATTTATATCCCTGACGAATTTCGAGGGAGAAATTCATTTTAAGGGGGGTAGAATGTAACACCCTGAGATTTTATGAGATATATTATTTTTAATTTCTTTGATGTCTTCATTTATACACTAAACTAAGATTAGATTGTACTATACACAACACTGTATTATCTTGCAGTATACACAACACTATTCTTGGCTCATGTTACACCCAATTTCAAGTTCATTTTGTGGAAATTCTTCTACGCAACATTAAGTATAGAGTTTATTTAATGTATAAATGAAATAAGTTTTGATTATGTTATACGCAACACCAAACAGAGCTTTCACTATACGCAGCCTTGACTTGGCTTGCATTACACACAATCAAGACCTTCCTCGATAGCATGTGTTGTACGCAATACTGAGTTTCACTAAACGAGATATTGTTATAATATTATTATGAACTAGCCGTTATAAATAGTACTACCCACGTTTTGAAATTTAGTCAATTTTATCTTTCAAAATGGACTTCATTTTTGGATTTGGAATATAAAAATTAGCCTAGGGTGAATTTTTGGTATTTTTCTGAAAACTTTCAATTTTTGATGAACACTGAAAACACCGGGATACTATTTAAAAAATGACTTTTTATTTAAATAATTATTTATTTTATTTAAATTTATTTTAGTTCAAAATTTATACATAATACCTATATAAATTCAATGTAATTCATTAAATTCATTTTATAATAATTTTAGATATATAAAAATTTTATTGAACTTTTCACCGTCTTTTACCCACCTCTTAAGAGGATTTGAAAATTTACATAAAACATAATTTTACCGCTTCAGTGAGTGGAATTTCGAAAATCTTAGAGACACAGTCAATATCAAGAAGTAAAATGTGGTTCAATAAGATAAAAAAAATTATAGTGAATACTAACTTTTTACTTTTATTTACCATGGTTAAAAGTAAATATGGTAATTAAGGGTAAAAATGATATTATTATTACCCTAACACATGTCCTAATTCTATTAGATAAGTTTAATTTTACCAAAAACAACCTTAGGAATAAAATATTACCCTTTATGTCCACTTGGATTAGATTAGGACACTTATTATTATTTTATTTAAAGAAGAGTTAAAAGAGTTAAAATCAAAGCTTAATAACTAAAATATTTTAAATATAGGGTTATACATAAGATAAATTAGACTATAAATATTCATTAGAAAGATAAAACTATTTCCTCCATAATGGTATTTTATTCATAATTTTTAGACATTAAATAATTTAATTTATTTATGACACAACGATGATGCAGTAATTACATTATTAATGAAATATTAACATAAGTGATGTTATAAATACCCAAATAAATGTACTTTCAGACTTGTTATGAATTCCAATAATTTTTCAGGTTAATATGACATGTTATTATTGATTTAATTAACTTTTTTTTAGAACTAATCATGCTGTTATGAATTTCACAAAAATCAATTACCAAATAGTGTCAAAATTAACATAAAATAGTTTATAAAACAAATATTATATTATTAATTTTTATTATATTCCTAAAAATCTAAGGATCGACCAAATGACTTAGATAAGGTCATATATATGAATAATGAACCACTTTGGGTTAGTTTGTATTGTTATAGTATGTTTATTAACCATATAGTGTAAGAAAACAAGAAGACACGGTAAAAGTTAAATTATTTAACTTTGAGTTAAATCTAAATGATAAGGTTAAAATAGTAACCTAAACTTGAATAAAACCTATTAGTTGAGAGTATTTAAACCCATCCCTACTTTGAATTCGAAATAAGTCACTTTTGATCCATTATAAACCAAATATTACTTTATTATAAAATAATATTTTAAATTTTTTCCTAAATTGTCCCTCTCCTCCCTTATAAAAGGGCCCCTCCTCCCTCTTCACTTCACACAATTTTGAGCCTTAAAGCTCAGAAAAACCCATCCCATTTCCCGTATAAACATCCCTAGAAACATTATATATGTTCTTGTCTCCACAAAACACCAACTCTAGTGCCTTAAGAGGAATCTGAAAAGAGGTGCGTCGAATAAGAGGTAATCTCTTCTACCGATTTTTTTTCAAGTTTCCTTATTCTTCAAATTATTATTATTTAGTTGTTTCATTACATAGTAATAACATAAGTATCAATAATATACAGATATGTTATTATAAATACGAAACAACCCCATTTCACCTTCTATCCATCCTACGGAAAACAAAATCACCGCGCGTGCGTACGTACAGAATATCGTCTCCACACCATGGTGTAATCTGTTTTTCCACCACCACCTTACTTGGATGGGTATAATGGTGTAAAGAATATATATAAAGGTTTATTATAACATCAAAATTATTCTGAGATATTATATCCTCCACTCCAATTCCATTCAATAATTATGGTAATGATATCATCACTCGTGCGTACGTACGGATTACCGTCTCCACGACACGATGAGATTCATTCTCCATGTTAACCATTAAAGAATGATTATAAAGTATATATAATGAATAATAATAAAATATATGACATAATAAAGCTACTGTTTTTATGTATATATATAAATTTCATCTACTTACTTCCATTAATGTCAATAAGTAAAGGAAAACATCGTTCATGCATACGTACGACCTACCGTCTCCATGAATGGTGTATTTCATTTCATTTATCTATGTATTATATATATATATATATACTGAATATATATGATATATAAATCATTATTTACATTATTTAAGTAATTAAATCTTGATATAAGTAATAATAATATCAAGATCAATAATTCCAAACACATATGATAAATAAAATGATTTTACCAAAAACGCTGCTTTAACATGGAATTTACAAAAGAACGAGTAATATAAAGTCATAAGTGAACCATATATGATATAATAACAATGAATATGATTCTGAAATAAGTAAATGAAATTATTTAAATCATTATAAAGGAGTTTCGGATATGTACGAAGCATATCGGACTTAAGGTAAGGGATAACTTTTCCAATATCGTTTTTATCCAAGATTGTTTATTCGTAAGTATTTACTGGGGTTATTGTTATCATCCATGCACATGTTTTATAAAAAAATTTCATGTATGTTTAAATTCCTTTTTACCCGTTTTTTAAATTTACCACATGTTATGAAAGGAATCTTACTTTTGTCTACCACATGAGGAACTTTTTTACTTTTCCGACAAAAGTACGATGAGAATTTTTTTAACTTATATGGCGTGAATGGATTTTTATGGTTTCATAACGCCTAATTTTCATGAAGCATCATCTAAAAGATTTAGTGAATATTTTCAACAAAATCTTTTTCTTTTAAAATTTCATGGAATTTTGTGAAAAGAAAATGATTTTGAAGAAGAAAGGATATTTTCATCAAGAATTCATTTCAAGTGTTTTATCAAAACCATTTTCCATCTAAGATGAAATTATTTCATATGTGTATATTTCAAGTATAATGTCTCCATGATTTACATGGTTTTACTTTTCTTATGATGAAATGATATCCATTTGTTTTATATGGATTATATTATGATGCCATGATGTTTATGAAACCCATTTTATTCTTTGGGTTATGATGAATGATTTATGTTTATATTGTGGCACACGTAAGAATGATTTCATTATGAGATGTGTGGGACCTATATCTCACTCCAAATGAATTGGGTAAAGATTTATATCTCATGATATAGAAATGGGTAGAATGATAAGTTAATCAGGTTCAGTGATACAGGACTGGAACAAGGAGTGAACTCGATTCAGAAAGGTACTTTGTCCACTAAGATGGTCTTGGAAGAAATACCTTGACTAATATGAAAATCATTTCATGTGCTTAATGTTTTTCCACAATTACATGTTTTGTTCCCATTCTATTTTATCATGATTGATGTTTCATTATGATCTTTGCATTATGTACTTCCATGCTTTTGTCATTTCTCAAGATTTTTATGTTTAAACATTTTGTTCATGTTTTTAAGTTCAAATGTATATGGTTTGTTTTATTTTCTCCATTCTTACCCTTACTTAGCATTTGAGCTCACCCTTTATATGTTTTCTTTTCCCCAGGATATAAAGAAAGGTTTTAGGTAAGAAAAAAAGGGGAAGATCTTAATGGGGGATGTTGAAGATCTTTCACCATGATTAGAAGATTATGTTCCGAGTTTCTAAAGACACTAATCTATTACGATCCTTGAGTGTTGGTTTTTGTTATGTATTATGTATTCCACAAAAGTAATGTAATGTCCATGTACATCAAGATTTGGGTCTCTATATCCATAATGGTGTGGTAAATCATTAAAATATACCCTTAGAATAATGTTATTAAGACTTGAATTTTTTTTAATACCAAGCATCAAGACACAAACCCTATAATCTCTTTCTTTGTTTTATCCCACCAAAAGTTGAGATTTAGATCTCTATAAATCATATTGATTCTTAGATGAATAGAGAGGGTTGATATATACACATCTTCTAGAATTTCACTCTTCAACTTCGATTTTTATGGGACCCATATCTTGGTTCCAAACCTTATAACTCTATATTTATCAAATTTTAACATGGGAATATTCTTTTCCACTTTTTGGTATTTCCTCATCAATTTTTTGGGCTTCCTTAATTCTCTTCATAATGTAAGTTTGAGAAGTTATTTTTCCAAGGTAAGATGAATTTCTTTTTATGATTCTTTGTCCTCTCTTTTCATGTAAATAATTATTAAATACTTTTAAATCCTCATCATTGATAGGGTTGTTGGATCCTTTCTACATTAAGAATATACTAATTTTTTCACCTTCCCTGGATGGTAATTGATTAATTAATTGTAATCACTGATCAAATTTAACTTCCTTCATTGGTGCATATTAAAATCATTTTCAGTGAATATATACTTTTAGATTGTATAACATGTTTATATGTCACACTTCTCCCTATTGAGATAACGTTACCAAATATTCAATATGAAAATCACTGAAACCAATTACAGATCATGGGTTATATAGTTATTCTCATGTATCCTTAATTGGTGAGATGAATGGGATATCATTTTGTCATCTTACGTGATTACACAAGCCAATCATATTTTGGAAACATTATTTTAGATAACAAATCATTCCCTATTGGTTTTTAATATTATAATAGGTACAATTGTTAGCCTATTATTTAAATTTTTAAAGATCTCCTTATATTCATAAATATAGACAAACTTCACTCTCTTTTTATTTAGCTCAGTTAGTGGGATTGACATTCGTCATAAGTTTATCACAAATTGATAATAGTAAAAATGATAATCCAAGGAAACGGTGGTTCTATATCATAGATGGTAGCCTAGTCCATCCTTAAATTTCTTCAGTTTTTGAAGGATCCATAGATATCACTTCGTTGGTGATAACATTCCCAAAGAATGTTACATGATTCATCCAAAACTCACATTTGATATACTTTTAATATAAATTTTCATTCTTTGAGGTCTCTTAGTATAGCATCAAAATGGTCATTATGTTCCTTCTTGCTTTTTGAGTAGATAAGAATAACATCTATAAAGACTACCCCAACTTTATCGAAGTAATCCCTAAAAACTCTATTCATTAAGTACATAAATATAGTTGGATCATTAGTGAGTTCTAATGGAATCACTATGAACTCTTAGTGAACATACCTCGTATGAAAATCATTCTTGATGATATACACATTCCTCACATTCATTTGACAATATAATAATAGAAGATCAATCTTAGAGAATTAATGGGATACACATTACTGATCAAACAAGTCATAAATTCATTTTAGAGGATAATTGTTCTTCATCATGATTTTGTTGAGCTCATGATAATTAATACATAGGTCCATTGACACATCCTTCATCTTGATGAAAATTATGAGTGAAACCTACAGTGAAGCACTTGGTCATATAAAACCTTTATCTAGATTATCTTGTATTTACATCTTTATTTCCTCATGTTCAATAGTGTAATTTTTTTTGGATTCATGGATATTGGAAACGTTTTGGGTATGAATTAGATTGAGAAATCAATATCTCAGTCTGGAGGAAGACTGTGAAATTATTTGGGAGACACATTATCATATTCCTTTACAATTGGAATTTCATCAAGGATGATATTTTCCTTAGTCTCAATCATTTGATCTATGTTTACTTGATTACAAGGAAATAGTATTAATTCTTGACCTGATCATTAGAAATTAGATTCATCCACTTCCTTTAACTTTTATATAATCAAAGGGTGATTTGTAATACAGAGGGTGATTTCTTTCTCCGAACAATTCATATTGGCTCTATACAATGAAAGCCAATTCATACCTAGAATAGCATAGAATTCCACTAAAGAGAGTATCACAAGGTTTTATGGGAAGATCATCCTACATATTTAGATAAGGGAGAAGTTATATACTTAGGATGTAATAATTTCCCAATTTTTCATTTTCATTGATAGCTTGAATTTCTTATTTTGAGGAGTTTTTTTATTACTTCTATTAAATTTTCATGATTTAAAAGAACGAATAGAACTATAATCAAAGAGTATATTCCATATCAATTAATTAATAACTTGAATAACTATCCTCACTTAATTTTCTAGATCCTCCTCATTGGTTGTAATGGAATAATATATCCCTTACTCTCTAGGCCATAGAGGTTGTTGTCATTATTTATCATCAACAACCCTTGTATTAGTGTTTTAACTCACATAGTGTCCTCATTCATTATTTTTGAGACATTAGATAATAGGATGAGGTTTGGATGGAGAATTCCTTTCTTCGATCACATTGGTGGGTTTCTTCTATTACCATTCATAAGTTAGGATCCCTTCCTTCCAACACCTACTGCAATTCCATATCCCATTCATGAAAATTCTAGGAAAATTATTCTCACATGTTTGACAAGTGGTATATTGGATATTTTTTTCACAATGATATTTCACTATCTATCTCCCATAATTGAATTCCATTATTTACTTTCTATATACAGACCCATGTGACCCTTGAAATTTAATAATCACCATTTCAAATTTGATGGACCATTAAGAAAGTTCTTCATGGCTATAAAAAATTTCTAATCACCAAAACTTTTAAAATACTAAGATTGTTCCTAAAAAATAAGTGTCCACCATTACATTTTCGGGCAATTAAAAATTAATAGGAATATCATGCAAGTATTTTTTATTTTACCTCATACTTCTAAATAAATTTTTCATCCTTTTAATTGAGGATATGAAAATTCCACTATAATTTAAGTATGAGAGTGAGAGAAAAATATTTATAAAAAAAATCACATAATTCTTTCCACTCCATTTCTTTGATCTCTTCCCTGGGATTTTTATTTTTGATCAGCATCCACCATTGATAATGTTCTCCCTCTATACAATAAACTACTAGAAAAACTTATCTTACTCATATAATTAAAGTGTGGATAATATCCTTACAATGGATTTGATCTATTTATCTATTATTAAAGGATCAAAATATCCACTGTAACTTAGAAGCCGTTGTCACATAAAGGTCTCAATTGAATCTTTCCCATTATTATGGGTTTTGGATTTTCATCACAATTCGAGTTTCTATTAAAAACATAAGGTAATTGAGAATGAATTTTCATGAATTAGTTGACTCCTACTCCCATAAGATAAGAGCTCTCATTTGGGTAGTTATCATAATGCCTATCACATCGGTTGTTCAATTGGTTCATATATTTTCCATTAATTGGATAAAAAGGGGAAAATTATGGATGATAATTTTTAAACTATTACACTTGAAATGGAAATATGAAAATTGAATGTAAAACTCATAAATGACACATATCCCTTAATCTATGAATTTATAGGTTTCAATATAACTTATACATGTTTTATTTCCTAAAGGAATTTATAGGCATTTTTATTCCCTTCATAATGGTTTGTAAAGATCAGTTGAATTAACCAAATAATTTCCACTGGTATTGTCAAACTAGGTGTGAAAAAAGGCCTCTTTTTTCGTGCACTAAATGGTGATTTGGTTAATACCCAATGTTTCCTTCCTAGTATTATCACCACCAGTTATAATCCTACCGGATCCACATCCACTGATAATATCCAGACATTGATTTTGTTTCTTGGAATCTACTTACTCTATACTTTACCAAAATTTAGTTATTTTTTCCAATTTTTAGATTTATCCCTGAGTCATTCAATAGGGTTTTATAATCCTAGTCCACAAAAGTAACTAGACTTTCCTTCAATACAAACTATGGAATCTCATATCTTTTATACATTTTATTTAATGATTTATTACATAACGAAACACTTAATACAATCCATGAAGATCGAGAGGCCTAGTTTAATTTTGTAAATTATATATAGAACACATTAACATGAAGCCGGGATAAAATGATATTATTTAAAGACTCCATAAGATGCCCTTAAAATCCCTGGATCTTCTAATACTACATGGGATAACTTGGGGTAATGCGTAGGAAAGGGGTGAGTTATAAAGACATGTAAGGTAATCTACAAAGTATGAAATGATTAAAGTAATACAAGTGAGTAAAGAGACATATCTAGAAGATTTAAAAGGGGTGAGAATCATAAACATGAAAATTGAAGCATGGTATAAGGTGATGACATCAATGAAATATAATAATGTGGTAACAACATAAATCATGGAATCATAACCATAAGTTAAGGATAACCATCAAGAAAACATAACATAGTGTGATTAGGATAACCACCTATGAAGCATACATTAAATCTATAGATATAAAACAATACGTAATTTATTGTAGGGCTATATAATTCAGGGACCACACATTCATATCATGTACAAGCATTTTTGTTCCACATAGATCATAAATTTAAGAATATCCTTTATCAATTTTAATAAAATAATTTGGGAGTGTGGTTTATATACGTGGAAGTACCAAGTAAATTAATAATATGTTAATCTAGGATAATTATCTTGTGTGGTAATGGGGATGGGTATTCACTACAAAAAATGTTTAGCGTCGAAAATCAAAGGATAATTTCCGCATCATAATGGGTGTATATAAAGATTCATGGAAGGGTATAATGAGAGTGTAAGGTGGTCTATCATTACTTGTAAATAATAGGGATGGTAAAAGGGGCATGTAAAACCATATTCTAAAATGAAAAAATGTAAATCAAAAGGTAGAATACAAATAAAGTGGATGAATGTAGGGGAACAGTAGATTATACCTTACCTTGAGATGAATTTTTTAAAATATTGGGTGAATATTATTTAGATATTGGGAAAACCTTGAGAGGTATTTAGAAATTCATGGGTAGAGGAAATTCATGCTAAATGGTTTTTGAGTGAAGAAGAGAGAATATTCGAGTGGGTATTTATAGAAAAAAAGAGGAGTGATTTATTAATTTTAAAACTTAGGTTTTTGACCTTATATAATAAAATAATGAAAACTACAAAATTTACCATGGTTTTTACCATGGTTTCTTTTAAATAGGTGTTGGTTTAAATATTTTAAAAGTCCATAACCCTAAATTATTTAAATAATACCATTAGTGACGTAGAGGTGAATAATATTCTTGAATAATTGATCTTAAAACTTTACAACATAATATAGGTTTTGAGGATTCATTAATGGATTATAAAATTAATCAAATAACTTCAAAACAAATTATTTTCAATTGGAAATATAAATTTTTTCATGGATTCATTTTATATCATTTATTTCATTACTCTTAAGCAATTATGATATCATAATACATACTATCTATTTATGCCATATTTAATTTTAACCCAAAAAATAAATTGTCTAATAAAATTATTAGAAAATAACCATTGTATAATTTAAAAATGATAATTTTAAAAACAACATTTATTTTTTTTAAAAAAGTGAATATTATAATTTTTACTTTTAAATAAAAAAACCTTATTTAATAAAAAATACTAGTTTTCATGACCTTGACAACTCTCTAACCCTTTAAAAAATTAAATTTGTCTTTATTAAATTATATTACCATTTATATTTAAATAAATATTATCTGATTGTAATATTTTAATAAAATTAAATTTATTTAAAAAATATTGAATTTATCAAAAAGAGTGTCTCAATGGAAACTATATATTTCCAAAAATAAAATTTTAATTTCTTCATTTTAAAATTTAATTTTTATCAAAAATATTATATAATCATTTATAAATTACTAATAAAAATAGATAAATATAAACATTACTGTACTTAATGAAAGATACAAAAATTCATACAGCTAGGGGTCTTGTTGAAAAACACCTTATTACGCCATTGTACTACCTAATGGTTAGGTGTGCGGTGGTGGTACTTTATTAGGGAGGTTCAGGGAACATGGTTTTGGACATGATTTCAATATGATTTAACTTCTACCATAAATGATTTTACATGTGATTTAGTTGTTGAATCTTAGCTTGGTTTTAGTCAAGGAAAAATCCAAGTGATCCAATATCTCTTGAAAGCTCTAATAAATGGGCTTCATAGGGTATGATCCCACTGGTCAACGACATCATTTATTTCATGTGTCTCATATGGAATTAACCATAAACCTTAATATACTAATCTTAACTATCACTATACAATGACTATACTATAAATGGTTAAGTTGATTAATTGGCTTTTAAATATGACATTAAATATTCTATAATCATCCAAAATAACCAATGGAATGTATGAGTTTTCTATAAATACATTACTTAATGAGGAAATTATTCATTTAAAATGTTGTTTCATTTATAAAATTTAGGTCTGTTATAGGATATATTGTATTTTAGTGTTTAAACCACTTTTTTTAGAATGTAAAAAACTGATAAATCTTATTTGATCATCATGGCTCCCTACACAACAACATTTTCCAAGGTGTTCCAGATTTCCTATAATCTAAAATAACCTCTACTATGTTATAGGGGAAACGCCACACCATTTAAACCTTCTATGATGGAGGCAGAAACATAGATGATTCTAAATTACAGTTTTATCTCCACCGTACAGTACTCAAGTTAACCCAAACAAAAAACATCCAAACCTACCAAAATGGTAGGGTGGTCTCCTCATTTCCCATAATAAGACTCATCATTTCCCAATTCCTAGAAACATTGATGTTTTCAGGTAACCCTTTCTAAATAGTGATCCCCATGAAACCACTAGTGTCTCCACACCCTCCATTAAGGAATGGATCTCTTCCATGTTCCCCATAAGGTAAAAATCCAAGGAAAATGAATTCCAAAATAACCACCCTATTAATTTCACTCTCAATAATTCACTAATCACTAAAAATATTTATCTAAACTACATTGGTCTCAAAATTTCTAGCTACAAATGGAATGCTTTTCAAGATAGCCTCTAAAACACTCACCATAGCTAGAACCACACGAAATTAAATGAAATTTTGATTCAATGGTTGGAAAAAACTCTATTTCATCCTCTAGAACAACTCCCAACTCCCTCTCAACAACTCCAAACCTAATTAAAAAAAATGAGGGATTAAAAAATCTAATAACTTACAAAAAACACTTCTTAATAATATTTAGTAATATGAACTCATTTTCATGGTAAAAACACAAAGAAGGTAGAAATTATATAATATCTGTAATTATTTGATATTTTTTTTAATTGAAAAAATATTTTTTTTCCTGGAATAGACTTATAGAGAATATAAAATAAATTTACTAATACCATGAAAAGTATATTAAAATAATATCTTTGGTATATTAATGATTAATTTATATTAAAAGACACATTTTAGGTAAGGGAAAACCAAATTTGAGAAATAATAAATAATTAATAACAAATAAATATACAATGTGGTCATAATATAACTCAAAAAAACTAATGAATTAATAAAAATTATAACCCCCTAAATCTGAGGTCTTAATGAATTTATTTAAGAAAATTAAGACCATCACCTCCTTTAAATTATGACTATAAATTGGGTTCAAACTTGATCCAATAACTAATATAATCACCCTTGTTAACCAATTTTTTCTTCCTTTAATAATTACACTTATAAAAAGATAAATTATAAATAATTCTTTCCTTTAAATCACAACTAATATTAAATAACTATTGAAAATCAGTTATAAAAAAATTATGAACAGCTACCCCCTCCCCAAATCACATTTTACGTGATAAAAAATTCTATTTAGGACCTTCTATACATAATCATTATATTAAAAAAATTACATAAAACTATATGTTTGAAAATGATTTAAATATACACCAAGCCATCACTAATTACTCTTTTCATCTTTGAACTATCTATAAAACAATGAATTTAGGTCTATTAAATATTTTTTGAGTAATATCCAAACATGTATCAATCATATTTTCTAATGGGATGAAATAAAATTCTTCAATATTGATATCTCAATGAGGAAAAAATTTCTCCCCAATTAAATCATCCATGACTTCTAGAAAATTTAGAAACATATCATTTTTTATATATTTAACTTCATTTGGTTGATTTTCCACTAATAAAATAAACCATAGGATCCCAAAGTTCTTCATTATCCATAACTTATTTAAATGATAGAGTAAAAACCTTCCACATATATTTTAATTGGAAATACCATTCTTGTGGAAATCCTTGTATACGGTATATCTCATGAAAAAAAATTATATTCCGTTTTGATTTCAATAAGTTTAAAGATATCACTTTCTTGAATGGATTCAGTAATGTATTATGTGTCAGTAATATGAACAGTATTTATTCCATTCCATGATTCAAATAGTTGATTATATATGTGTCCAAATTTTATACTCTAAATATCTAAATTAAGACTCTACAAATTTTAAAAATCCTCTAAGTCCCTCCAATGAATGATTTCTTTTCTTCCTATATAAGTTCCACTTTAATCATATAATAAATTAAACCTTTTCAAAATAAATATCAAAGGATCTAGACATGGAAAATGAAAGAAAAACAATCCTTTAATTTATAAATATATTTTATATTATATCTGAGATCACAAAAAACCTCAAATGAGGAATTAAATCAAATAAAAAAATCAATCATGTTTAAAATCATATAATGTTAAGGAAGATTTCCCATAATAATATATTGATTAACTTAATGAAACCAACCAACTAAAATTATTTTATGTTTACTAATCAATATATTATTAAACAAATGATGAATTAGGGAAATAATAATTCAAAATTTCAAAGAATTTTTTTTATATTATTAAAAGTAAAATGATATTTGAGAAAATAATATTACTAAAATACCCTCAACTTCTTTTATCATGTAACCTCTAGATATTCATACTATTCAAACTTAATAGAAATATAGTGAGGGTTCAACAAGTTTATGATTATAGTATTTAAAAAACCTCATTCCTAAAAGAAATATTGGTTGAGATGTTCAATATAGGGATTATGATTTACAAATATTCTATCCATCATAGGTGAATGATTCATAAAAACGTCTATAAACTCCAATTTCTCTAAATTTTAAAAACAAGATTTCCATTGTCGTTCTATAAACCCTTATCTAAATATGATCATCTATTGATGTGATACGTTGATAAAAATATAAAACTAAATTTGACCTCCCTCTCCATTCATGAATGAGATTCATGATGATTTGTAAATCATTATTAGAGATACTAGAATGGTTTGGACCAAGATCGTTCTCTTTTGGGGAAGAACTAATCACCTGATTAGATAATATGATCAAATAGTCATTTCCAAAAACCTTATTACTATGTGAGTAGGTGAGTATCATAAATAAAATCATATTTAGATTTTCAGTAGTGTATTTATAGGAAATAAATATAAGATAATATAACCAATAAAAATGGAATAACATTATTTAAATTTTCATGAAATTTTACTCAGTACACTATAAAAATATTCATGTAAATATTTAATGTCCAGACTTATCTACTATACAAATAAAACAATTCAAGAAAAATATTTTTTTCAAGGATCTTCAAAAAAAATATGACATCTATTTGGGATTATATAGAAAAATTTAATACCAAATAGAAATATTTTTATCAATTAGTCATTTTTTATGCAGGACCCATGGTGTCCATTATAATCTTCTAAACATCCTTCACCCCTATAGGCAATATCATAAATCCCAAATAGTATTATAAATAAATTTTTTAGCAGTATCATAAATCATTTATTGTGAATACTTATTGGGATGGTAAAGCATAACATAAATGAAACTTTACAAAACATAGTAATGTAATATTTTCATATAATGTGTTAAATAATTCAAACTTAAATATATATATACAAAAGTTTAATTCAATACATGGTTATCACCGCCAAGTTCAACTAAATTAATAAAGGACTAACCCATAAAAAATGGTCTAGAGTATTCAAAAATCCTTATTTACCCTTCTATAAAAACATTCATATGAGATGATAGGAATATCATACCATGTATTAGAATGGAAACCCACACATTTCATACATATATATTATTCCTAAATAGACGAATATTCAATTTTCTTTATAGATAAACAAGTGACTACCATAATGGTTTACTTTATGTGTAGATGATATACTAAATCTTATTGTCTCTTGAATGATATTCAACATCACCCACAAAATACTCTTTTTATATATACCATACTTAACAAATATCTTCATAACCATGGGAAAGAAAACATATGAATGGGTGATCTCATAATCATACTAAGGGTAGAAAAGGTTCATTGAAATAATAAATTAATAATAACATGAGCATAAGTGACTAAGAAAAAGAGGTTAATATTTGAAAAACATACCATGTATATCATATACTATAATCATAAGTCATCGTATAACGTATTTCATTTCATAAGACACCAATCATAAAGGAATAAAGAAACATGATACATTAAATAATTAATTAGGCATAGGAATGTGAAAAAAACATAAGGTTACAACATTATGATCATCTATAAATAGAAACAGTTTCACTAATTATGTTAAGGACATGAAATTCATACCTCGCATAAACTTATGGAAATTAAAACCATAGACATGAAATTGAGATCCATGCATAAAATTGTGAACATGAAATCAGCTTCAGGCATAATATACTTATCTAATGAGTTTAAAATTTTTACCCAATTCATTGGAGGTCTATAATATCCCACCCAACGCATAATCATGATTAATTCCTATGTACTCCACCAGATCATGAAAACATTTAACAACTCATCATAACTTAACCCAAGTAAAAGGAAATAGGTTTCACAAATATTTTTACAACATAACCATAAACAATCCAAATAAAGATTAATTACAGTTTAATATAATAATAGCCCATGTGAAATATAAATAACATCAAAATATTTCATCATATAGGAAAAATACCATTAAAAAATATAAAAAATTACTTGAAGGAAGTATAACTTAATTTGAAAATCACTTATTTAAAATTCATTTATTTAAATGTTTTTAAGGAAAATATTTTATTTTTTTTAAAAAATCATTAATACATGTAAAGGATGCTACAAATCATTGAGTGTTCATGATGTTGGGAAATTTCATTCATGACATATATATTAAAACAAAGATTATTTTCACATATTTAGTAAAAATTAAAATGTACATCATATAGAAAATGACAAAAAGATTAATTTTAAACTATTTTGTTAAAAAATTATGTTAAATGATTATATGATAGTATTATAAAATTTCATGAAATTTTTTTAATGAAAACATAGAGATGTAAGAAATGGATTCCCGGCCAAAGAGGAAATTAGGTCTGTTTTTCTTTTAAAAATTCTCAATCTTTTTAACTAAAAAACAAAGCAAAAGAGTAATATAAATTGAAGAAAAAAACATAAAAGACGGTATGAGAATAAAATTAATGATATTTTTTAAATAAATAATATTAAAATTAAGTAGTGGAGATATAATCATAAATAACCCTAGAAAACAATGATATCGTAAAAAAAAATCCTTACAACTTTGAAAATATCTGAATAAAAGCCTCATGAAATAGAGAAGATTATATGGACTTTTAAATCCCCAAAATTATAATGATAATCATCATAAAATAAATTCTTCTGATTTATATACACCACAAAAAAGAAGTAAGTGGTGGATATGGAATGTGTCTTATAGAAATAAAAGTGAGACGAGAAATCCCCTCACACCGAGTTTGACTTGCTTAGAATGTGCTATAACCTCCAATATAATTAATTTAAATTTATTATTATTATATAAAACAACAATTTACATATTTATAGTATTAAATATGATTCAATTATAAAATTTTAATACCCAGTTATTAATAATTCCATATTAAAATTTTCATTTCTGGGTGTTAACTATTTCATTTTTCATGAGAAATTCAGTTTGGTATTTCCAATCCAAGTAATTTGACCATGGTTACATCATCGCATAAATTTTAATCCTCATATAAATATAAAATATATTTATTAAAGATATATATATATATTCATCTATAAAAGGTAGATATAGACAAATTAATTACACTATTCATGGGAACAATACGCCATACGTATGCAAGAACGTTGTTTTCATTTTTAACGGAAGGAATTATTGAAAGGTAAATAATAATTCAACTTTATATAATTATGAATATATGATATAAATAATAAATATTAATAAAATCTATCCTTATTACCATCGAATTAAAATGGAAATGAAAATCAAATCACTTTGTTTCATGGAGGTGGTAGTCAACACGTACACCTGATCAACGTTATAATTTTCCAGTAGATTTGAAGGTAAGATGTAAGATCCCATATTTTTATAGGTACATCCCTGATTGATTTTTTTTATCAAGCCTTAGTGGATGAGTCTTATTCATAAATGGATATCCCCTATTGAGGAATATGACCTAATGTATAGGGATGTATGTTTATTTGAATTAATGGAGTCTAGGTATAGACATGTTAAATGGGATTATGAGGGTTTTTCATGATATTAGAATTCATATGAGGTGGTTTAGGAATTTTCATAGAATAAAGGATGAAAACTATTCACTATACGATTACACACCGTGTACATGATACATGGCATGTAATTGTCACTAGAAATATGTCGTGAACTTGTTCATGATGTAAAGTGGTTACACACCGTGAACCTAATTCACATCATGTAAATGTTCATTAGGGTAAATATTTACTTTAAGTGATTGTTTTTTTGTATATCTTTAAAAACAATACATAACATGTGAATGTATTATACACCATGTAAATATCATGAAAAATGGTTTTAAGTACTGTCGTGCTCCTGTTTCTCATTCCATATTTTTGTATAGCCCCTCCTCTCATTCATTAGAAGACACATCATGATTATGATGATGTTTATTCATATCTGGAGATAAAATTTTGGCGTTTGATCCCTATTCTCTATTTTTTATCTCCCTTTCCTATGTATTTATTAGAAATTATAGTTGGAAGTGTTGTATTGATCACTAGTTAAAGGTAGGGTGTATAAAACCTAACCATATGGTCTATTTTCAATTACTAATGTACACAAAATATAAATTATTGTGAAAAAGAAACATTAAAATTAATTAATTTATTAATTGGGAATAATAATCATCTATTTGGATCATTCCATGGATCCATTTGGGTCTGTTGAGATATGACCTAGCTTGCGATTTCCATTGAAAATAATGAACTCGTAATGGCTTAGATATTATTTTAGCATGACATGTGCTTCAGGTGATTGCATTTTATAGACTCAACTTGTAAAATAGTTTATTTTATTAATTTAATAAATGGTTAAATTTGAAGATAACTGGTAATTAGCAGAACTAACCATTTGGTATTATGTGGTTGTTTTTTGATAATCTTGTTATTGTGATATGCACCTAAAACGTGATGTGATTCTTATATACTTGGATAATCCATGAAACATGTTATGATTCTTATATAACAATCTAGGTAGTGACACATGTTGTGATGCTTATATACTGGTCTAGGCCCTACCACATTATGAGATGCTTATATAGTTGTTTTGGCCCTATGATATGTTATACCATGTTTATACGGTTGTGATTGGAATGGTTATTCTATATGATAAAAGTTATTATGGCATGGTTTTGAATTCAGGTTGATTGATAGGTTATATTAATTTTTGAATTATTAAATACACCTTTTACCACATCATTTCATTATAAAACTAGTTTTGTTGGACATGGTAGTGTCAACCTAATGAGTTTTACTCACACCCTACTTGGGGAATAAATTGGAACATGAGAATATTTTATGGATATTGGTTTGGATAATGGATAAGAACCATGCAGTTAATTTAGTGCTCATTTGATGGTTTAGAGCATAGAGATGGGACCAGCATGGGGTTCAGGACCAGGTTATTTGGAGTCTTTTTTTGAGTTTTCTTGTTGACCTTTAGCATGTCATTCAATTTCATTCATATTTTCATTACATTATTCTTTTATTAATTATATTTATTAAATTAGTCCTTTATGAAATTTGGATATATGATTATTTATCCATATTGTTTCTACTATTTTTCTATTACACTGATGTTTATTATCATGTATTTTTCACTGTATTTTACTTTATACCAGGAGGTATAGTCCCCCACTATACATATCAAATCCCCGCTCCTAGTCGGTAGATTATGGTGTATTGGGAGGTGTTATATAAGAAGGTGGATGTGATATTATATTTATAAAATAATAATATCATAAATATCATATATAAATTTGAAACTCATCATAATAACCATCCACAAAAAAATGATGTAAAATGAATTGTATCACTATGACAAGGTTGTAGTCCATAGGTATGCCCAAGAGATACATTCACTTACCATTTGATGGAATAGATGGTGGATAATGGATGTTAAATTACCATAAAAACAATTGATTCATTTATTATTATTAATTTATTTTTTTAGAAATTATACCATGGATATAGAGGAGGCACAAAAAGAAATAAAATTGAAAATTCTTGGTTAAGAGTAATACCACTTCATTGATAAATTGATTTTATCTTACACATTAATCCTTAAGAGGAGGGTATTTTGGAAACACCATATGATCTAGGTTGTGATTATGGAATCTAGAAATTTATTATGGTATGGATTGACAGATATAGAAGGCTCAAAATGTTTGATGGAATGAGAAGGAGAGTTCCCCTTTTAGAAGTGAGGGGAGGGCACTCTTGGAACAACTTAAAGTATTAAATTAATATAAATATATAGTTACCATAAAGTAACACTAAATTGACATATTTTGAATATAGTATGAGGATAAGTCTAAATCCTCTCATATGATAAAATTTTCATATGTTTTTGTGATTTTTTACCCTTATCTCATTGTTTTGTCCCCCTCTTAACCCTTTTGACAATTCCAACAATATAAAAGTTTTATAATATTTAAGATGTAGTAATTTTATCCTAAAATAAAAAATGTCCCACAAATAAACCATGTTTTATAACATATATAATTTAGTTGGCTGAATAATGGATTTAGATGATTATTAAATAATTTATAATAATATTTTTTATTATAAAATACCAATACTGCCATTTTCAAAAATATTCATTTACATTGACATTAAAGTAATCAAGATAGTTATGGAGTTAAAATATTAACATTTCACACATTACTAGTATGTTATAAGTATCTAAAAATTTTGTGGAAAAAATTAATTCATTTAAATTTTATTACATTTATTATTTTCAAAATCGTTTATTTTTATTTTTCTATTAATTGTATACATATTTTGTTACTATTGCATAAGAATTTATGGTAATCATTAAAAAAATAAAAAAAAATTTACATGATAAAATCATAATTAATATTTATAATATAAATTTAGATCCAAAATCATCCTCTTTTATCCTTATATAAAAAATTTAGAGACATTAAAGTCAAGAGAGTTACATTTTGTATTTATTCTTTTCCTAAAATAATATAAAGTTCATAATAAACAAAATTGGAACTAAGTGGCCATATATTTGAGACTTTTATGGAAATGGATTAAATACACTCATAAAATATGATAAAGTAAAGTTTTAGGGAAATTTTAGAGCCTTATCCCAATGTTTTAATATTATTTTACCCATTTTACCCATTATCGAGGTGATAAATATTTACCTTGGTAAATATTCAAAATGAAAAAAATAAAAGAGAAATATTAAAAAAAATTAAAAATCATGCCTCCAAATATGGTATCCATTTTTCAAGATTCAATCTCTATAATTGGCATAAATAAATTTTAATATAAATGTGTAATAATCAAAGAAAATAGTTTTTTGAAATATGCATTTTTAAGCATAAAAATTAACTTATGTAAAAAACATTTATATAATTAATTAAAAAGAAATTTGTTATATTTATATAAAAAAATGTATCATATGAAACTTTATGACCAAATCCAAAATATTATTGGAATTTTAATTTATTTATTTAGTGACAATAAATGATAGTATTTGAAAAAACTGTATTTTTCAATATTCACTAAATAATCATTAATCTCAAAAAAAAAAAAATAATCACCCAATGTTAGTTTTTAAATGATTAATTTAAAAAAAAAAAAATTTATTAAATAAAATTTCTAAAAGTGGAAGAAATTAATTATAATTTGTATGCACAAAATTCAATAAAAAACACTTCTAATAAAAACTCATTTTTAAAGCATAAAATGGCTTTACAAAAAATGAGTGGTTATTTACTAAGTATTAATCTATTTAATTTTATTTAATTTTCAAATTATACATTTATTTTATATTTTATTTAATCATATTCATACCCACTAACTCAGTGGATAAGTTGTAGCCCTCACATTTAAATAATAGTATTTTTATAATATACGTCAATTTTCTTAAAGTTGGGTGTTGTGTGTTGAGAAATACATCAATATTATTATTATTTTAAACTAAATTTTTATGTTTTTATATTATATTATCTTAAATTAATGATTCCCTCATAATTTTAACTTGATAATCAAAGTTTCAATATCATAAATTACTTTTATTGAAAACCCAAATTGAATAGAGGGACAATAAAATATCCTTTGAAAATGGGAACTTGGAAGAATAAATGTTACCTAAAAATACATATAATTGGGTTCCAACATAAAGAGAACATGGTTGGAAAATTAACTTATATATATATGTAGGATAAAATTATCATCTAATGACAGATAGAGATTGATAGAGAGCATGGTCATGAGAAATTTAATGACCACAAAACTATAAAACTTTGAGGGGTAAAAAACCCATTGATTCATTGAAAATAATGGTATTATCATTGTATTTTTATTTCAATATCCTTTTATTAAAGTTTAATAATTTCTTGAATATCAAGATAGAGAATATAAGAAAATATATTTACTTGATTTCTTTCCATTTTATAATCACAATTCATTCCTTTGGTTTCACCTCGATCAATTCAACTCTTATCTCATCACTTACTCCAAGAAATGGATATTCCATGTGAAGTTTTAAATCTTGAAGTACAAAAATTAACATTTAAAGAATCATAATATTCCTAATTCATTCCTTATACCTCTAAATATTTACCAAAATAAAAATTCTTAACATAAGTTATCCAATATAGATGAGTAAAATACAATAATTTATAAAACCTCAACAATAACAAACAAATTTAATCATAATCCATTAAATTAATAGTTAACTTTAAGGATCCTCGAAAATATGTCTGACCAAAATTTATTTCCAAATATTAAAATGGTTTTCCTTATATCCTATCATGGTCGACTTAAAAATTATCTGGAAATAATTTTAATCACTCCTAAAATCCCATGCCAAAATGTATATATCCAAATAATTTCCCAAAAAAAAGTCACAATACAATAATATATGATTCCAAAAGATAATTCACTATTTAATACTTAAATAATATACTATCCTACCAAAAAAAACATTTTCTTTGGATGTTCGAGTTCATACTTACAATAATTGATGATCATATGTTGATTTAGAATATCAAATTTGATTTAAATATTTCAAAAATTTATATAGAATCTTAATAAAGGATTAGAATCACAGTAAATTTTACTAAAGGATGGGAAAAATGTTTATTATATTTATCATTCATACAAAGATAACCATGAAATCCCCAAATCTAAGGTAGAGGATAAGTGTTCCCAAATTATAAGGATTCACTTCAGCTATTGTGATTACATAAGATTTTCCTTTTTTATATTGACATAAAAGGTTTTTATGGACTATTATCCTTATTATACATCAGAATATTGTATTGGATCACATAATTCACAAACTCCATATATCTATAGCGCATTGTTGGTGAACTCTATTGAACTCTCTCTCCATTAATTATATTAATCGGCCTCTTCACATCACTTCGACATTCCTTTTATCAATGGATTGGCTTCCCACACTTTAAACATCTTCTAGTTCCTTTCAAAAATTTACTTTAGTTATCTTTACCACATTTTTTCAAGTAGGTGGTTGAAACTTTTTCATTCCATGATGGTAAATACCACTGGATCTTCCATTAAACTCCATCTTCCTTTTTTATTCACTATAACCATGAGGATTATAGCTTCTATTTCAACTTTTAGTATACATCAAATGATTACTTCAAAGCTTTGAAAGACCCTTACACCTAATTCTATTCAAAGACTTTTTTTCAAACCACTAAATAGTTAGATAGTCTTTCTTCCTTGTATGATGATAAAATCATAATTTTACATCAAAATTATTATAAAAGTTTATTCATATGTACCAATGGATTCATTATCCTTCTAATTCAACTCTATATAGTCCTTCCCCATTTTTTATTGACCAATTTGTGGAATGTACTAACTAGGTAATACCATCTTAAAATCCTCCCATTACATATATTTTATTTCTTATTCTTCTTTCATTTTCCTAATATGAGTCCACCATTGATCATATTCACCTTCCAAATGATAAACTACTATGATAGTTTTCTCATGGTCTATAAACTAAAGAATTGAAAATATTTTTTCTATAAAATAGATCCATTATTATTTAAACAATGTATTATAAGTCTCATATAACTATGGTGGATATTGTCACATACAAAATTATATTATATGTTAATCCTTATATATTGATTTCATATGTTCAACATGATCCACATTATTTCTCATAGCTTGAGAGAATTGAGTGAGAATATTCATTAGATATTTCTTCTAAACTATTAATCCATTTGGTTTCTCATTGGTAAAATTGTTTCATTGGTCATCATATTCACTGTTATCATGATTCCTTTGGGATCAATCCATTAACTAAAAATAAAATTTTTGTTTCTAAATAAAGCTACCAAAATCATATAGAACAATTATATATTCAAGAAAATCATTTATAATATTCCCTAAATTATGAAACCCAGTTCATTCATGGTTATCATCTATTCAATTCCTTTATAATGGTTTATAAATAAAATCATAATTAACCCAATCATATCACCCAAGAGCATACAACTAGGTTCATAATAATGGAACACCCACCATTCACCCAAATGATGGTTGAGATATAATCGACCAACTACTTTAGAGGTTATTACCTCTAAATACACCAGTTCCAAAACCAAATCCACCTACAGTATTCATATAGAGATATATTTCTAGGAAAACCATATAATCACTTTTTGGAAAAAAAAATTATGATGTTATGTTGTACTTAGACTTATCCCTAGGGTTTTCACCAAATATCTCTGATCCTAATATCCAAATATTGGCTAAACTTATCCTCTAATAATAACTATATTGACCCATAAATTTCATACATTGATTTTATATCTTGATATATGAATATTAAATATATTTTAAAAATACACACAGATGGGGCATAAAGTTTTTGTTTATTTGTATAATATATACCCAATCCTCTTATTTCTTAAAGTATCATCAATATCACCCACATAGGGCTTATTTTAAACAGACCATACTTAAAACCATTGTTTGTAACCTAGTGAAAGGAAATTTGAGAAAGGGTGAGCTTCAATACATGTTAATGGAAAAAAATGAAGAAATCAATGGTCACTTATGAATAACACGAGAATAAGGGTATGGGAACATGATAATAACATTTTAAAACAATATGTTGTATATCATAGATCATAATTCTAATTCATAGAATAAATCATGACAGTTAATAGGAAAAGAATCATAAAATAATCAAATGACATGATCAATGAAAGAATTACATTGATATAGGAATATGGAAAATATAATATTATAACATTTTGAACATGTATAAATAGAAACAAGTTCACATATTATTTTAAGTACATGAAATTAGTCCCTCTCATAAACTTATGGACATAAAAACTAGATCCATACATAATCTTATCGACATGGAAACTAGTTCCATACATAAAGTCGTGAACATGAAACTAGGTTCACATATAAAATATGTATCTCATGAGTTACCCATCTTTACCCAATTCATTGGAGGTCTATAATGGACCCCACCATCATATATAATAATATATTCATATATATGCCATAAGATCATGAAAAAATTTAGAATCTCATCATAACATAACCTCAGGAAAATAAAACGGGTTTCATAAATATGTCATCATCATAACTGTAAACCATTAAAATAAATAATAAGGATTTTATCATAGAATATTATCCCCATTAAAACATGAATAAAATAAAATTATTTCATTATAGATAGAAAAAAACCATTAAAATATCACTTAAGACATCTTAGGAGGAAAATAATCCTTCCAATTTGAAATCAATTATTTAAATTAAAAATATTTTTAAATAACATGTAAAAAATTTTCTTTGAAAATAACCATGGAAACTCATATTTTAAGGACTAAATCATTTATAGGACTTTATGGATGAAAATTCTATTTATGTTTTATATGTTAAAACAAGGATTCCTTTCACATTTTCGATAAAAAAGTAAAAATTACCTCATTGGAAAAATGAAAAATAATATTATTTTTAACCCTTTCTAAAAAAATTAAAACATTGGTAAAAATGAATTTAAACAATAATTTTAGAGTAATAAAAACATTATTGAAAACATTTTAAATAAAAAATATACATGGTTGGAAAATATTCCTAACAAAGAGGAAATAAAGTCTATTTTTGTTAAAAAGATTTTATCAATAATTTTGAGTAAGAAAGAGAGGTAAATGGTACTATTATTTTAAAATTCCATGAATTATAATATTATATTAACATTTTTGAGATTATATGGAGTTACATTAATAAATTTCATCATCACACACTAAATCATAAATAAACTTGGTAAACAATGAGATTTGTAACATAGAACCCTTACCACATTGTTAATCTATGAATCAAAGAGATGACATTAGATTAATTTTAAATCCACATAATTTATATTAAAATTATCAGAAAAAAATCATGGGAATTATATACACCACATTAATGAAAAAAGTTGTAAATATGGTATATGCCTCATTAAAATAAAAGTGAGACAAGGAATCCCATTACATTGAGTTTGAATTTCATTGAAAGCTCTCTAACCTAATCTATAATAAATTTAAATATATTATAATTCTATACCCCAATAATTTACAAACTCATAGTTTGATATATTATCTAATTATAATATTTTGACACCTATTTGTTAATAATTCTTTATTTAAATAATCACTTTTGAGTGTTAACTGTTTATTTTTTCATGAGAGTTTCAGTACTGTAGTTATGATACTTGTAATTTGATCATTGTTAAATAATATATATAATGTTAATAACTATATGAATATAAAATATATTTATTATATATATATATATATTCATAAATAGAATGTGGATATAGACAAATGAATTACATCCTTCATGGAAACGGTTGGTTATACATTCGCATGAACGATGTTTCCATTTTTTTCAAAGGATGGAATGATAAAGAGGTAAATACAAAGTCACTATTATTAAATAATTTTTATATAATATATATAATATATATTCATTTAATATATCCTTATTATCGTACAAGTAAAAAGTAAATTAAAATCAAGTCACGTCGCTTTGTGGAGGTGGCAGTCCACACATAAGCATGAGTGACATTATCATTTTCCACCAAATTAGAAGGTGAGAAACATGACATTATATTATAATTATAAAAAATATCATAAATATCATATATAAAAATTAAACCCATCATAAAAAACATAAATTAAAAATGGTGATGGAAAATGAACGGAATCACTACGTAGGGGTGGTAATCTCCACGTACACACGAGCAATAATTTTACTTCCCATTTGATGGAATACAAGGAGGATAATGGTAGCTACATCACCAGAATAAAAATTCATCATATTTAATATAATAATTCTATTATTTTATAATGTATTCCATGTATTTATCATTGGTATAAGAGGAAATAAAATTGAAAACTCTAGATTAAGAGTTATATCTATTCATTGAGAAACCCCTTTAGGATTACACCATAATACTTGAAGGGGTTGTATTTTAGAAAAAACATAAGCTATAGGATGTGGTGAGGGATCGTATAAATCTATTATGGTAGGAATTTTATCATTTCTAAGTAAAAAATAATGTGAGTAAGATAGGATAATATGTACCCTTTTAAAAGTGAGGTGAGGGGAACTCTCATAATTACATAAAGTATTTAAATTTTTAAAATTATTTCTTATAATTAAGTGACTCCAAAATGACATATTTTGAATATTATAAGATTATAATTCTAAATAATCTCTTTAAATAGAATTTTTACAAGTTTAGGTGGTATTTTAACCCTTATCTCTTTGTTTTATCCATCCATTAATACTTTTAACAATTACAAATATATCAAAGTTTCATATTATTTCAGGGTCAAGAATATTTACATAAAAGGATAAGTGACCCATAAATAGACCATTATTGATATGTTCAACCATATCCTATTCAATTGGCCAAATATATGATTTTTATTAATATTAAATCAATTAAAAAATATTTTTTATTATTAAATACCAATAATTTTTTTTGAACTATTCAATTACTTTGACTTTAAAGTACTCAAGATAGTAATAAATTTGAATATAAACCTTTCAATAATCACTAATATATTATATTTGTCTAAAAGAATTATGTAGAAAATAATTTATTGAAATTATATTAAATTTAATATTTATAAAATCATTTACTTCATTTTTTTATTAATTGAAAAAATATTGTGTCGTTGTTTTATAAGCATTTAAGGTCATAATTAAATCACTAAAATAAAAAAAACATTATAAGAAAAATAATTTTATCTTCAAAATAAACATTTATAACATAAATTTTATGCTTTTATCTTTATGTAAAAAAATTATATATATTAAAGTTAATAGAGTGACATTTGTATTTATTATTTTCCTAAAATAATATAAAGGTTGTAATTAAGAAAAATGGAACCAGGTGTCCATATATTCAATAACTGGGTGGAAACTATAATTTCTCGATAATTCTGTGTAATTTTTTTAAAATTATATAGAATTGTTATGAGACCACAAGCTTTAACAGCACATGATTCCAAGTCTCAGTGATCCCATAACGAAATTTTGAACTTTTTTTAAGTACGCTTAAGTAAATGTGAGAGCGAGTTTTTCAAACTTTTTAATCAGTGCTTGTATCAAAAATCTGAGGACACCATTAAATTTAGATTGCTGGGATTTTCTTAGAAATGACTTAATTTCAGCTGGCACGGGCCGAATGAAAAGTTATTTTTTGAAATTCTAAAAAAAATTAGTAAAATA
Organism: Viscum album; assembly: GCA_963277665.1. Lineage (NCBI taxonomy): Eukaryota > Viridiplantae > Streptophyta > Magnoliopsida > Santalales > Viscaceae > Viscum > Viscum album. The sequence continues at coordinate 1,938,566,045 of OY728159.1, forward strand.
AACTAAAAAAGTTATTTTATTATCTTTTCTCATCCGTTGAGAGGCGAATGGTGACACTACGGTGCAGTGACGAGGTGCATTTATAAGGCTAATTAATTTCTCTTCAACTCGTATCATAATGACACTTTAATGACACATAATTGTGACGGTGCTTCATAAATGAAATAGCATAACAGAAATGATGCGACATGTTTTCCTTTTGTTTTAGTTGATGTGTTGGTGGAACGAGAAATTAAATAGTGAGTATTCTTTGATGAAATTTCGATGGACTTCCTATCCAAGGAAGAATGACAAACACCAATGAATGTCAATCATCTTCAACAGACCTCGAAGAACAAATCCTGAAGCAACGAATGACGTCAATGTCTTGAAACCTTGAGGACGTAATGTTGCAGAAATCAATGTCAAAGAGGTAGGGGTTTAGTTTGTGCAAGTTCTTGCGTGTTCTTATTCTATAAATGAAAAACACAGATCAACTGAAAAATAGGTAGATCTATTAATCATGCATTTATGCGAGAGGGTGACTTTTATTTTGGGAGTTATTATCTTGGATTATTTTATATCTAGTTTGATTGAGCCACAAAACCGATCCTCCCCCTGATTATAAAATTCTAACGCAGAGGGTGTGGGCTGACACAAACAAGGCCCGAACCCCTCTGCATATGTGCTCATTGTGAACGGATTTTCTGAATCAATAGGAAGTTGGGTTTGTGAACTTCTCGGTGAAGAAAACGCTCTCCGGAGGCCATAGGCAATGACGACACGATGAATGGACCAACAAAAGTTGTCCAGTGGTGCGCTGAAAAATCTGTTGGCGGATAGGCGGCACCGGTGATGGTGGTGGTAGAGACACGCGGCGGTGTTGGCCACTGGCCGGATGGTGGCACAATAGGCTGCCATCCGTTTCAGTGGCTGGGTGGAGTGGCACGCCCATCGGCACGTCGTGGGTGCAGTGGGGAGACGTGGATCCCACCTAGTGTTGTGTCGACAGACAATCTGCGTCCGAGCCTTCTAGGTGGCTCGGAGGGTCGTGCATGCTCGACCGCAGCAGGAGGTCCTGATGCATCTACGGGACTAGCGGAGGTACTACGCGGCAGCCGGCTACATCTTGTCCAGGTGGCACACACTGGCCTGCACCACACCAGCCGGGCTTCGGTCTGGCGAGTTGCGTCCACACCTACCAGGTAAGGCTGCTCCAATGCCCAGTGGGCCAGACCCACTCTGGTGGGTTGGATTCACACCGGTAGTCCAGACCGGTGCCCTTCGGGTTAAGCTGGACGAGACCGGGTCACTGGGAAACCCGACGAGTAGGACCCTCAGCCAAACCGGGCAGAGTCCAGCGAGGCCCATTGGCCTGGCCCACTAGCTAGGCCAGACCAGACCGACCGAGACCCGAACCGAGTCTGGTCGAGTTGGTCGAATTAAACTGGGGTATATGGGACCCCTAGATCAGGTTAGTTGGGTTGGTCCGACCAGGGTGGGAACAGGCCCAAACAAAACAGACCCCTGTTTATTAAAACACCCTTATCTTGCAAACCAAGCATCTGATTGATGATTCATTTGTAGCGTTGGAACTCCCATGATGAGGTGGATATTTTTTTCATGATCTATTTTGACTTTCATGGATTTTGAGATTTGAATAATGACTTTAGGAGTGGTTCTCCCAACTATGCTACGTACGAAGCCCTATGGTTGGCTGGGACCTGAAGACTGCTGAATATTGACTCTATGTGACTCGACTATGTCCTAGTGGGAAGAAATTATGTGTGAATTTTCAGGCCCATGGTGAAAATCACTTTTTTGTGACTATGTCGGCCCACAGTACGTGACGAGGAAGAGTACCTCAGTTAGCAATTATTTGTGGGAAGCACTTCTGTGTGATTTTCTCGGCCCACTCTATGTGATGAGGAGGTGTGTCTATGCTATTCATGTTTAGTGGGAATCACTTCTGTGTGACATGGAAGGTTCATTGTACTCTATCGAGGAGGCGTTCCCCAGCAGCTGAGGTGTTCTACGATGTGAGTGATGATTCTTCTATCACACCCTAAATTTATACCTAGTGTGAGATATCTAGTGATTCATGCTTCAATTTGAGGATTTTTGTGGGGTCTTTCCATTTTTTGGGGTCCCTACTAAGTATTTTGGTACTCACCCCTACACGGGCTTCACCCGTACGTCTTGTTTCTGGTGCATACGATCGACGTTTCGACAAAGACTTTTGTGGACTAAGACCTAGAGGTGCTCAGGGATACGGGACAGAAGAATGATACGATGGTGGACTTGGTGGCCTAGGAAAAGGTGGGGGCAAATAGTATCAGTTGGATAGGATGTTTTACTTCATCTTCCAGTAGCTGCACTACTCTCATGATTAGGTGGGTTTTTCTGCAGATGGTCGTCAAAGTTTCCTTTTTAACTTTTCTATTTTTAGTTCTTTTGTTTGGTTTGTATTATGTCCCACTTATATTAGTTGTACGTTTACTCATATTTGTTTTAGTTAAACTTGTTTCTCTTTCTTTGTGTGGGAATATGTTTATAATGTGTGTGCATACATGTACTCATGAAAATGCCTCCCACTTGTAGGTTGAAGCTTTCGGTGCTAGTCACTAGCCCCTGAACTTTGGGATGTGGGATTGGGGTAGTCACAACATGGGCCAAGTGGGACGGGTCGTGACCAAGTGGTATCAGATGGCGGTTAGTCCTACCACAAAGACTGGAAGTCGGTTGTTTTGTTTTGGGTAAATAGTGTTAAGTGTTGCGAGTTTGAATTTTAGATTCGAGGAGTCCAGTGTTGGTGCGAAGACCGACGTATCCATACACCAAGACCTTGAATTATGCTTTTTAGATCAATAAATGAAAACCTTGGTTTCATAATTTTCTCCTTATGTTATTTTGAAAAAAGTCATCTCTCCTTGTATAACCTTCTGACTGTGGTGCATCTTGATATATCTCCGGCTTCCTCCACATGGATGACCAGCCTGGATCCCGATACGAGGTCATGAGGACAGATCGCCTAGCGACAAGGCATCCGTTCAAGGATAAGTTCTAGAGATGGCCCCATCGAGTGGTGCACCAATGGTACCACCACTTGATGGTCGGAATCTACTGTCAGCAGTTCTGGCAGAGGACATGCACAGACTCAGTGCCCTGCACGTTTTTCAGAGACAAATACCTCCTAGGTTTAGCAGAGAGACAGATCATCAGGTCTCTGAAGAATGGCTGGAGGCAGTGACGTGGGTCTTATTATTAGTGATAAAACCTCCTGACAAGATTTATATCTTAGCATTGAGACTTTTGTAGGGCTTCACAGAGAGATGGTGGAGCTTGACCACCCAGACACACGATGATGTGACCCTCACCTAGGCAGAATACGAGTGGATTATCTGGGAAGAGGTTTCCCTTGCTAACTTGCACTCTATGCACATTAAGAAGTTTCTTCACCTACAACAGGGCAGTACGATGGTGTCTGAGGACTCATTGAGGTTCACCTAGCTTTCCTGCTACTTGATGGATATGGTGTGAGACCCTTTCTTTAGGGCTCAATTCTTAGAGCAGGGACGCAGGTGGGATATCAGGGCGTCGGTCTTGTCTCTCAGCATCCCTACTCAGGCTGGGGTGCTGGAGCGAGCCCTTCTTGTGGATAACTTCTTGGTGGAGTAGGGTCTCACATCTAGAGCTACCAGCAGACCCCATGTGGTGGAGTCTTTGATAGGCTGCATATAGCAGATGCAAGGTCCCAAGCGGGCTAGGTATTTGATAGGATGACCCCAGGACATAGGATTTGTAGTGGTGAGCTCCTAGACCAGAGGGATTCATCCAGGAAACATGATTTTCTTCTCGTTCGGTGGGAAGGACACATGGCATGTTACTGCTCAACCCTCTGTATAGATGACCAAAAAATGGTTGAGGGTCTATTGAGGTAGAGGAATCGATTTGAGTAAGGAGGTCCATAGGGAAGTGGATGTGGTAGGGGAGCAGGCTGACCAGCAGGTACTAGGCAATAGTTTGAGGTGTTACCGCCTACACCCCCAGGTGGTCCACCCTGACCTCATGTAGTAGGTGGACAGTGGATAGAATAGATTCAAGCAGTGGAGGCTTATGGCCACGGCGCTCTAGAGATGATCTGAGGTATGATATGTGTCTTCTTCACCCTAGTTGTAGTTCTTATAGAAAGAGGTGCTAGTCACTCCTTCCTTTCCACAAATCTTGTTTGGAGCTCAGAGATTCCGAGAGAGTATTTGGCTCAATCCTTATGGCTAGATACTCTTATGGGAGGGGATTAGACGATTACACACTGGTTCCGGTAGTGTGATCTTACCCTAGGAGGTTAGAGCTTCAGATGGGATATCCTAGTAGTATCATCGAGGCCTTGCGACGTCATCTTATGTATGGACTATTTATCTACAGTCGATGCTCAGATCAACTATTTTAGGTGTACAGTTCGGTGTGTCTGCGGAGATGGGACCAGGTTTTCCTTCACCGATGAGAAGGAAACCCCTGCAGTGCAGAACTGACCTTCTCAGAGGAGGGTGCAGCCGATCACACACCAGTTGGCTAGCATCACCCTGAGTGCAGTGGATGAGAGAAGTCTATTATTTCTTGTAGTGGTGGATTAGTACGAGGATTTTTTTACTGAGGATGTTCTGGGACTACCTCCTCTCAGGGAGGTAGACTTCTACATCGACTTATACCCCAAGACGGCACCAATATCCATAGCGGCATATCAGATGGATCATGTGGAGCTTCGTGAGATGAGGTTAGAGTCGGAGGACATGTATAAGAAGGGGTTTGTAATGCCCATAATTTCACCATGGGATTCCTCAAGGATTTTTTCCATGAAGGAAGACATGATTTTGAGGTTGTTCGTGGACTTTCGGCACCTGAACTAGGTGATCGTGAAGAACAAGTATCCACTACTGAGGATCGATTACCTCTTTTACTAGCTGAAGGGAGTGAGGTAGTTCTTGAAGATATACCTCATATCAAGAAATTACTAGCTTCGAGTATGAGATGAGGATGTACCTAAGACATCCTTTAGGTGATGATACAGCCACTATGAGTTCATGTTGATTCCTTTTAGACTAACCAACGCCCTAGAAATGTTCATGGGACTCATGAACATAACCTTCGAGCCTTACCTTGACCATTTTTTTGTGGTCTTCATGAATGAAATCTTTGTGTACTTGATTTTGGAGGAGGAGAACTCTACACACCTGTAGATAGTCCTAAATACACTTTTAGAGAACCATATTTATAGAAAGATCTCAAAGTGTCAGTTTTAGATTCAGTAAGTCCACGTTCTAGGACACATCATCTCAAAGGATGGAGTTGTAGTGTATTCGGTGAAGATAGAGGCGGTGCTTTCTTGGGATCCACTCAGGTGTGTGACTGAGGTACGAAGATTATTAGGTTTGACTTGTTACTATTGGAGATTTGTTCCCAAATTTTCTAGAGTTGCATCACCCTTATCATATTTGACATGGAACAGACAACCCATTATGTGGATGGAAAAATTTCGGTAGAGTTTCTAGAAGATGAGGCTGAGACTAACTAGTTCCCCCATCATTAGACTACTAGAGGAAAGAATTGGGAATGTGTTCTACTGCGATGCGTCAAGGACCGTACTGGGTTGTGTCCTGATGTAGGAGCACGCAGTGATTACCTATGACTCGTGATTGTTGAGAAAACATGAGAATATCTACGCGACCTATGACTTGGAGTTAGAATCAGTGTTCTTTGCCATAAATATGTAGAGACACTACTTGATGGGTGAAAGGTTTTTGGTTTACTCCGGCCACAAGAGTCTCAGGTGTATCTTCTCCTAGAAGGACCTGAACCTAAGACAACAGTGATGGATAGAGTTCATTCGACACTTTGACTTTGAGATAGTCTAAACTCCTAGAAATGGGAATGTGGTAACAGACATACAGTGTGGGAGGATCGGTTTTCAGCTGCATAGTGAGGTGATGGTGTAGTTGGTTGCGATGTATATATCCTTCATGGCTGATGGTGGAGCTACTTACCTTTGGTTGATGACTATTGCTCCCCCACTCTTACAGCGATTCAAGCAGGAAAAAATGGTAGATATTGACTATGAGTCCTGACGTGCTCAGTTATCCTCAGGATGGTCTCCTAATGGATTTTCTATAGGTGGGTAGCACATCATCCTTTTGAGAGAGTGCACTATAGTTCCTGTGATGTTGAACGAGGAGGTGTTGAGGGAGTTCCAAACATCCCCCTTGGTGGAACATCCGGGAGTGGACCAGTTATACCGAGACCTCCAATGTCAGTACTAGTGGCTGAGGATGAAGAAACCGGTGGCCGAATTTATTTCACGATGCCTCACTTGTTATAAAGTAAAGGTTGAGCATTAGGTTCCAGTAGGCTTGGACCAACCACTCGAAGTACCAGAGTGGAAGTGGTACGGTATCTCGATAGACTTTGGGATGGGGTTACATGCACATCCATGGGCCACCACTATATCTGGGTGATCATTGACTGACTCACCAAGTCAGATCACTTCCTACCCATCTTGGAGTACGGACCTATAGAGGGATTGGGATGCCTCTATATCCAGAATATAGTGCGGATTCATGGGGTGCCTTCGACGATCATCTCAGATTGTGATGCTCACTTTACATCCCAACTGTGGAGGGGATTATAGGAGGCGTTCGGGATGTAGCTGCACTTGAGCACATCTTTTTGTCCCCAGACAGATGTTCAGATGAATAGGACCATACAAACCTTGGAGAACATGCTAGTCGCATGCATCCTAGATATTGGTTGTAGTTTAGAGGACCACCTTCCATAGGGGGAGGGTGCATACAAAAATAGATATCACTCCACCATTGGCATGGAACCGTTTGAGGCCTTGTATGGGTGGCCTTTCCGATCACCCCTATGATGGACATATCTAGAGTTATCAGCACTCATGGGTCTGAAGTTGGTACGGGCTACCACCGAGAAGGTGCAGATCATCCAGGAGCAGATGAGGACTGTATAGTGCTGGCAGATGTCTTATGCAGATAATAATGGAGACATTAGAATTTGATGAGGGCGATCATGTATTCCTTCGGATCTCACACTCAAAAGGATTGTGAAGATTTGGCCAGGGTGGAAAGTTATCTTTAAGTTTCACCAAACATTTTCATATCATGATCAGGGTTGGAGAGGTGACATTCCTCCTATATCTTCCCCCACATATGCACCAGGTGCATTATTTTCCCACTTGTCATAGATGAGGAGTTACATGCATGATCTATCACACGTCATCGACTGGGGAACGTTGGACATTAATGATGCGGTGAATTTTATAGAGTTTCCGGTGGAGATAGATGATCAACAGATGTGGGTTCTATGTGGGAAGTCGATTCCTTTGGTGTGATTTTGGTGGTAGCATGGGAATCTCTAGGAGATCACATGTGATTGGGAGGCTCAGATTCGTGCTCAGTACCCCATATGTTTGATTAGTTTTAGTTTTGGATTTCGGGGAGAAAATCCCTAAGGTGTGGAAAATATAATGTCTCATAAATTCCATGTAATTTTATTTAATTATATGGAATTATTCTAAGACCACACGCTTTGATAGCACGTGATTCTGAGGCCTAGTGAGCCCAGAATGGAATTTTGAGCTTTTTTAATTACACTTATGTAAATGTGAAAGCGGGTTTTTCTAACTTTTGAACTGGTGCTCAGATAGAAAATCTGAGGGAACCATTGAATTCAGAATTCTTGTATTCTCTTAGAAATGACTTATCTTCGGTTGGAAAGGGACGAATGGAAAATTTAATTTTCAAACTTTTTGAAAAAAATCATAAAATAACATAAAAAAATTATTTTCTTTTATTTTCTCACTCGTTGAGTGGTGGATGACAATGTTGCAGTGTAGGGACAAGGCACCTTGATTAGGCTCATTAATGTCTCGTCAACTCTCAATGTAACGATGCTTTAATGACGCATAACAACTACATTGTTTCATAAATAAAACAGCATAAGAATGAGATGTTGTAGTGTAACAGGAACATTGCGATGTGTTTTCCTTTTATTTTGGTTGAATCATTGGTGGAAAAAGAAATGAAACTACAAGTATTCTCTAAAAAACCTCTGAAAAACTTCCTCTCCAACAAATAATGACAAATGCCAATGAACATCAATCATATTCAAAGCACCTCGCAGAATGGATCCAAAAGTGATGAATGACGTTGACGTCTTGAAACCTCGAGGATTTAATGATGTGGTAACAAATTTCAAAGAGTTAGGGGTTTAATTTGTGCAAGTTCTTCCTCGTTCTTATTCTAGAAACGACGAACACATATCAACCCATGAATAGGTTGATCTGAGAATCAAGCGTTTATGCAGGAGGGTGACTTTTCTTTTTGGAGTTATTATTTGAGATTATTTTATCTCTAGTTTGATTGAGCCACAATCCCCAAGCCTCCCCATGATTATAAATGTCTAACGTGTAGGACGCGGGCTGACATGAACAAGTCTCGAGCCCCTCTCCATGGGCGCTTATTGTTAATGTATTGTTTGAATCAACAAAAAGGTGGGTTTTAGACCTTCTCAATGAAGAGGATTCTCCTCGGATGCTGTAGGCATAGACGGCATGAAGAACGGACCACTGGAGAACGTCTGGTGGCCCGTCGAGAAATATTTCGGTGCACCAACACTAACGGTGGAAACAGGGAGACATAGAGCCCACCTAGAGCCGTGTGGAGGGACAGTCTGCATCCAAGCCATCTAGGTGGCTTAGTGAGCTACGGTCACTCGACCACAGTAGGAGGGCCTCTCATGTCCACAGGGCCAGTGGAGGTCGGACGCGGCAGTTAGTCGCATACAGGCCAGGTGGCGCACACCGGCCCGCACCACACGGTCTAGACTTCAGGTTGGTGGGACGCGCCCCCAACCACTATGTGGGGATGGTACCCCTCCCAGTGTTCGATACACACACCAACGGGCCGAATCCGCACCGACAGGACGGACCCACACCCTTCGGGTCGGGCTGGATGAGATCGGGTCACTGGGCGACATAGCGAGCTTTACCATCAGCCAAATAGAGTCGGGTCCAGCGAGGCCCATTGGGCCTAGCCCACTATTCCAGATGAACCAAACTGACCTAGATTCGAACCGAGTCAGGTTGAGTAGTTCAAATTAAACTGGGGTATGTGGGACCCCTGGGCCGGGTAGGTCGGGTCGGACCGGGCCCAGACGAAACCGGCCTCTATTTATTAAAATACTTGTATCTTACAAACTGAATGTCCATTGATGATTCATTTACATAGTTAGGACCCAATCGATTAGGTGGATATTTTTTCATTCTCTATGGTGACTTTCATGGATGTTGAGAAGGGAAAAATGCCTTGAAGAGCGGTTTACCCAAGTGCACTACATATGGAACCCTACGATTGGCTGGGACTAGGAGACTGCTGGCTATCGACTTCATGTGACTCGACTATGGCCCAATGGGATGAACTTATGTGTGAATATTTTGTCCCATAGTGGTAAGTACTTCTGTGTGACTTTGCAGTCCCACGATACGCTACTAGGAGGAGTACCTCAGTCGACCCAGATTATTCAGAAGCACTTCTGTGTGACTTTTCGAGACCATGCTACACGATGAGGAGGTGTACCTAAGTAGTACGAGGTTAGTGAGAATCATTTATGTGTGATTTGGATGACCTAATATAGTTGATAGAGGGGGAGTTCTCCAGCAGCTATGTTTTTCGATGATGTGACTGATGATTCTTCTATCACTACCCTAAATGTATACCTTGTTTGAGTTGTCTTGTTCTTCTTGCTTCACTTTGTGAATTATTGTGTGGTGTTTCCTTTTTTGTTTTGGGGTCTCTAATGAATATTTTTTTACTCACCCCTATACGGGATTCAATAATATTTGTTGTTTCTAGTGCTCGCGATCGATGTTTCGATAGAGAATTTGGTGTACCAGGACCCAGGGGTGCTCAGGGAGACGAGACCGGCAGATGCTACAACGGTACACTTGGTGGCCTAGAAATAGGCGGGGTCCAATAGGTTCAGACAGACAAGATATTCTACTTTTCCTTCTAATAGATACAATACTCTCACAATCAGGTGGGTTTTTCTGTGGATGGCATTCAGACTTTCCTTTTTGTGCTTTGTTGTTTTCAGTTCTTTTGTTGGGTTTGTATTATGGACCACTAATATTAGTTGTACTTGTAATCATATTTGTTTTAGTGATACTTGATTCCTTTTCAGTGTGTGGGACTTTTTTGGTCATGTGTGTGCATATAGTTACTCAGGAAAATGCCTCCCACTTGCAGGTTGAATCCTTTGGCGCTAGTCTCTAGCCCTGGCCTTTGGGAGGTGGGCCTGGGGTAGTCATAGCACAGGCCCCAAGGGAAGGTTCATGATAGAAATGAATAGATAAACTCATAAAGTAGAATAAAGTAATGATTTTAGGAAATTTTCAATCAATGTTCAAAAGTTTCAACCCTATTTTACCTATTTCTACCTTTATTGAGGTGATAAATATTTACCACAGTTACTATTCATAAGTGAAAAATTAAAAGGGACCTCTTTACCAAATATGAATATAATGATTCCTAAAATGGTTTAAATTTTATATTATTCAACATTTATAAGTGGTATAAGTCAATTTTAATATAAATACATAAAATGCAATGAATTTGTTTTATAAAAATGTATTTTTTATCATAAAAATTAATTTATATCAAAATCATGAATATTGCTTATTGAAATGGAATGAATTAGATTATTGAAACAAAATGGATCATATTTCTATTTATGACCATATCCAAAATATAATGGTAATATTAAATTACTTTATTTAATGAAAAGAAATGACAGTATTTGAAAATAAGTATTTTTCACTATTCGATCAAAAATCATTCGTTTCAGAAAAATCCCTAAATTTCATGCTATGTTAATTTTGATATTAGGAATTAAAAAATATTATTATTTTATGAAATAAAATTTCAATAATTTTTAGAAATAAATTATAATTTCAACTCAAAAATCATAATAGAAATGATACTGACGAAAATGTATTTTTGATGCATTAAATGAATTCACTAAAAATGAGTGCTTACTTTCTAATAATTAATCAATAAATTTTAATTTATTAGGACCATTATAAATTTATATCATTTTGAATTTACCCATATTTATACTATCTAATTCAATTGTTAGGTTATAATGGTCACATTCAAATTATAATAATTTTTTATAACATATATTGGTTTTCTTAAAGTTTGATATTACATGCTAATAATGATAACGAAATTATTATTATTTAAAAAACCTGGATTGTTCAAATAAACCAATAGAAAGTCTATAATTTAAGGAAAAAAATTAAACACGCACACTTTTGTATCCATGTTGACATACTCATTATTCCCCATGACAGTAGTAAGGGATAAAAAAAGAATATGTATTATAATCCCATATATAATTTTAAAAATAAAATATATATATAATAAAATAATACATTTTAGAAAAATTCCCCAACACAACTAATCAATAAATTTATTTTGAGTATATACATGATTATTTTTAGATCTTTAACTATAAACATAAAAAATATTCCCAGCACTTATGAATCATTGAGTGATCTTAAAAAAATTTATTTAATAAAATTAATTCTAATGATGAAGTTCAATTCTTTGATTATTTGAAATAAAAGATGTTTTAAGCTAAAATAAAGGGTTTTCATAATTTTTTTGTTTCAAGAATATGTTCAACAACCATGGACAAGTAATTTCTTAAAATTTCATAACCTTTCATTACTTTTACCACTTAGGTGTTTTTTATATTAATTAGGCATAATACATAGATCCAAAATTATACAATTAATCCCATTGTAATATTATATGAAATCTAATTGATGACTATATGTCTAATAACCATAAAAAATGAGGAAAAATCTATAATTTGATCAAACACTCTTTTTTACTTCATATAAACACACCAAAATTCTCTAGAAAAATTATATAATTTTATAAATATGTTTTGGAATGGTATCCCAATTAAAAAATAGGAAATCATATCACATAACTAAAATCATCATGGTAATATAAATTATATAAAAATTAATTTTAACATATAACATTAACTTATCTCATAACCAATCACACGTGGTCCAACACATGTTTTTAAATTCCTATTTTTCAATATTAAATACACGATACTTACTACTTGACACAAACAATATTAGGATAATTACTCATAAATCCTAACTTATTTAATAAGTACCTGTATTTACATGATATAAATAAAATATTAAACATAAGTAATAAAATTATTACTTCATATATGGAATAACGATGTTAACATTTATTATAACTGTAATTATATAAACCAAAAAAATTAAATTCTACCCCATTACATCAATTACCAATCTCAAATACCACTTATACTATATCACACCACTATTTGATAGTGTTTTGAATCTTCTTGGTATAAAATAACCCCAACATTGAATTATGCATCATTAATCTAATGAATGTTTCACAGAATTCTAGATATTAGTCACTAAATTCAATGTTTTATGATAAATTTGGAAAAAAAATTCCCTATAATCACCCTTTTTACCTTAACCACCTGAGCTACTAAAAAATTATCAAAACCCATTTCTATATTGAAAAATCCCAAAATCCATGCATAAGTAAATTGATATGTGAAATTTATATCAATTAAAACCATTTAATATCATGCTAATATGTCCATATAAGATTAATTTTTGAATACATGATGAAATATACATAAACAAGATACAACCAAGATATAATTAACTAACCGAATATTATGAAAGCCTTACTGTTACTCACCCGTAATGAAAATAATATCCCAACATACGATATAAATGTAACCATTTACATTTATAAAAAATACCTATATGTACATAAAGTACATTGTATATATAATATTTATATTGTAAGGGTGAGTATATAACTTAGTAGAGTTTTCCCATTGACCCATTTTACTATAAGAGTGTTTTTGTTTTATATATTTTTATCAACGATCAAAAAGTTTTATATATGCTTGTAAAACCCAAATATCACCTAAAATAATGAATAATTATAAAAATTAATGAATCAAGAGAGTATCATTACACATAAGTGAAATATAAAAATATGGAAGAAATTTTATTACTATTTTTGAATTTTACACTGAATTTTCAAAACACAATATCATTATCATCATGAAAATAAAATTTCCAGGTATAATATAAAATAAATTATATCATTCTTAAATTAGAATTCATACTACCCTAATAATCAATTTTATAATCAATAGTTCCCAATTTTGAAATTTAATTAGGACATTATACTCAAGAAGAGATCATTCACTTGTGAAAGAATTAATATTCAAATGTTGACATTAAGAGAATCCATTTTATGCAATATAGACCATGATGAGTACAACTAAACATTTCCTAGGTCAAGAAACATTGAAATCCATACCATGTTACAAATCAAAATCTTATCTCCTAGAAAATATTAATTAAGTCTTTCTTATACTGCCATGTATGAAGAAACCACTATTAGAGTCATACTGGATCCTAATTTCCCCATATATACTAGTAAATACTACAAAAGTGGGAATTCCTCAAGTATCCTCCCTAAATACTGCAAAAAATTTCAAACCCTGAACTAATATTTGTAATTAACTATTAGATCAACATGTATTGAGATAATATCAATATATGTCACTTAAGTTTCATGTCCGCTAATATCCACACTATGTATCACTTAACTGCATGTTTTATGAGTAGTGTTAAGTAATCATGTCTTAAATTACCATGTTTGGAGGGACCATGAAATTCATCCCTCTTGATTAGAAACATAAAAAAAACCAAATTCAAAATATACCCTACAATCCAATTTTATGATACAGAAAACATATATGACTCTCAACCATCGATACATCATAGAATAAGTCGTAATATTTTTCATATAGAATAAAACAAATAATTTTTTATAGAATTATATAAACTACTTTTCATGGGATAATTCAAGGTTAAAACCCATAATTTTCTAATTTCCAAAAATGAATGAATATAAAATTTCATAGTATGTCCCAAATACTTTTAAATGACATCAATAATAATTAATTTACATAAACCTGAAAAAAAAAGTACCATTCCACAACTCTATATTGTGTCATCAATGAATATCAACAATTTTAACATAACTGAGTGCCATTAATTAAATAAAATAAATCAAAAATTAACATAAATCCATATATCCAACATAACATGAAATATCAAAGAAAACTATAAAGTATATTGCACAAAATCCATGGTTTGATTATATTTTTGTTATCAAATTTATTAATTCTTACTAATAACTATCATTAATTTATTAAAAAATTAGTAAACTCATTATGTAAGTCAAAAAAAATTCCATTTTTCAAAAACAAATCAAATAAAATTTTAGTTGATAAAATAATCATTAAAACTCGTAATAATACCCCAATATAATCCAACCACCCATATAAATAAAACACCATATTTACCATAATTCCTAAAAAATTATATGTATGAGACCATCAATTAATATTCATACAACCTACTTCAATGTATCTCTACAAATTTAATTTTGATATTCATATGGATACTATGTTTCCCTAATAATGAAATTTTCTTATAATCCCAAACATGTATGAAAATAAAATAATAGTTCCATAACTATATAGGATGGATACCAAGTAATAAATAATATAGGGGAGAGTACAAGCCTGAGATTATTTAGGAGAATATAATAAGGGAGAATAAAGGGATATTTGATATATTAGAGGTTAATAATGAGAGAATCTGTAGTTTTGAAGTGAATTTTTTTAGTGAATTCAAATAATAATAAAGAATGAAAATAGTTAATTGAAAATAAAATAATAATAAAATATAAAGAGAAAATAAAATTAATAGAACATAAGTTCCTTTCATTTTTTTTACTTTTTCCCCCTTTTCCTTTCATTGTCTATTACACTTACATTTTAAGAATTATAAAAAATCCATCATAGGAAATTATTTTATCTATGGATGTCAATGATCTATTTTAATTTAAACCCTTATTTATCATAAAAATATTTATATTAAAATCTCAATGGGTCAAAATAAAATCATCAAAAAAATATAATTTGAATGCATTTTATTAAATAAAATAAAATGAGTATTTACATTATAAATTTTAAAATTTTTATTTATTTACAAATGAATGATGTATAATTTCTATTTTAATTCTTAAAACATTATTTCATTTAAAATGTTAGGATATTGTGACATTTTTTTGGTAAAAATATCAATATGATCTATTTTTGAACATCAAGAGTACTTTATCTAATAACTTTACACTTGTGGAAATTTTAATATGAATTATAATTCTTTTTATTCATATATATTAATGCATGTGAATCATTATATCATTGAACTCGTATAATCTATTTGTGATTATTTGAACATTTACCTCATTTTTTTATCTTGAATCCACTCTTTTCCATGGATTCATTAATTTTATTGTTTTTTCATTAATAATGATAACTCAAATTAACTTTCATTGGAACATATATTATAAATTATTTCGTTTTATTATTATTATTTATTTTTTATTATTAGTAAGGGGTTATCATGTGATCAAATTTTCATCAGTTTAATGATCATTATTTCTTTTAAGTATTTATTTAATTTTCTTCCAATAAACGACTTCCTAAGATAAATTAACTATATTATTTCAATATCCTATAATTTTATTACTTATTTTCAATGATTCATAAATTATTTCTAGAAATCATTCAATTTTATGAGATAATGTTGAAATTATTTTAGTTTTATTCTTTTTACCACTAACACATGGAATTTTTTTTAATAAAATGATAATACCATCTAAATAAACACCTAATAAGTGACTGTGAAAAATTTATATCCTCTTTAGTTATTGGGATTCCCATATCGTATGTCTTCTAACCCTTGTTTTTTGGTTTTTTAACATTACTCATCATCAGTCTATTCAATGATAATTTTTTATTCTTCATTCATAAGTGGTTTAATTACCCCACTTTGTTGATGTTTTAATGGTATTATATACCACGATATGTGTACCCAGTGTAAATTTCATTCCAATCTTCATGGTGGAATCCAAAAATTTCCCATCACTTATGATTAGGAGTGAAAATTACATTACTAATCATAATGTGTATATTTCATAACTATGTTTTCTTATAATAATTATTTCTTTCAGGGATCTCTCCTTTCATACACTTTCAATCAACCTCTACCTCTCTCTATTTTTATATTATTCTCTTATTCTTAGTTTTACCTTGTAATAATGAATGGTTTCACTATTAAATAAATAAAAATTCCTTATAAAATATTCAAAAATGTTTTTTGATAGGAAAAGGTTAAATAAATAGAATATTCACATGCATAATAATTAATGTAATATATAAATAATTAATATAAAATAAAAAATAATTTTTATTCATATGTATAATATAGAAATTTATATAATTGATGAATCTATATAAGAGAATGTACCCGAGAGATAAAATAGTGTAAAATCACCTTATGTGTGTCATGGTATATAACATAACATGATACATTAATTTATCTAGTACAAGAAAAAAAATCCATTGTATTAAGAGGAAAATATAATGTTAATATATTAAGAACATGGTCATTGTATATATATCTGTGTGTGTGTGTGTTTGAAATAAGATAACCAATCAACTAAAAAATATTATATATGTATGGGAAGTGGACAATAACCTAAAACAATTAATGTATAGTTTCATCTGTAAATTCATAAGGATATGATTGACTATGTGTGGAGAAGTTTATGTAATTGTGTATATAGGTGGATTATATTGAAAAAGTATTTATATAATATTTTATTTCTTAAATTAGTGTGAATTAAATATGTGATACAAATAGTATGTCAAGAAATAAAACAGCTGTATTAAATGAAAAAGTTCGTATGAATGATATTTTTTCACTATTGAAGTGTTTTAGAGTTTAAAAAAAATTAAAAATAAGATGGTTATTGGGACATTTATATTTGTTTTATGTGGATGGTCATGTGTATTAAGAGTAAAAAATATATAAATTAAATAATTTGGTTTGTGGGTGATGTATTTTATATATGAATAGAACCCTTTTATAAGAGAAGGGAAATAGGAAAAGGAAATAGAGAATTAAATAAATATAATATAAGAAAAAAATTATTGTTATTTTCTTTCTCATATTTAAAGAGAATATGTAAATCTAAATAATGGTTTCTAATCTTGTTATGAAAAGTAAAAATCATCAATTTCTCATTATCACTCAATAATTTTTAAATCAGTCATATGTTTTTTCACGTCTTGTTTTTTCGGTGACCATTTTTAATTTTTTTTATACATGGATGAATCACTATAGAATTTATCATGTCATAATCATTGCATAAAAATATTTTTCTAGTCATTTCCTTTATATGTTAGTACCATAATATAAATTAATATTTTTATTAAGTTAAAAATAAAAAATCTTCATAAATGTGTAGTTCATTGTAGGAATCAATATTCACATTTTTTTATTTTTAATGGAAAAGGGAATCCAAATGACATAACATAGAGCTAAGAAGGTTTCAAAATATCATTATTTTTTAACAACAACTAAATATCAAAACATGTTTTCAATATAAAATTGTTTTTCATGTTTGATGTGTTTTCTACTTATGAATATAATTTTTAAAATTTTTAACTTCAATTAATTTAGTAAATTTTTTTATTTATAATATTAATCAAATTATTTTTATGCATATATAATTTTATTTCAGTTTTATATTTTTAATTAAAACTTCTTTGGTTTCTTTCCATATAAAATCTTTAAAAATTATTTTCCTAACATGATATGTACAATTAAATGTTGATAATTATAGAATCTAATATTATTATGATTATTTATTTTTAGTTAACCTATAGAATTTTTTAAATTTAAAAAATTATAAGTAAAAAATATGGTAATTTAAATTAATTTTAACCAAAGGATTTTAACAACTTTTATAATATTTCATCCTTTTATTATCCTAGTAATACCACGTGAATGAAAATATCCATTCTAAAATACCACATTACTATGAAATTATTATTTGTCTCATTATTATCATAATTATTTTTCATTAGTATAATTTTTTCAGTTTAAAAAGAGTTTGAATATAAAATAATTCTTTCTTGAATAATTAAGTTTGAAAACAAACAAAATTTGTTTGTACTTGTAATTTCAAAATAAAATATTCAGGAATCATTTACTTTTCCATTTGTATTTGAAGTAAAAATTTAATATTCTAATATTTTTATGCTTCAATACATCATATAATATATATATTATAATTTTAGGAGTTAATTTGACAAAAAACACAATGTGTAAACCTACTAAAAGTTTGGCTCTGTTTCCTCAAAAATATTATAAAACATTTCCAATCAAACACTAATGTATAAAAAATTTATTTTCATTCCCCAAAATATTTTTTATTTTTTTTATTTCCATTTACATATAAGGTGTTCTTGATTTTACTATTTTATCCCCATTGTTCGATATAATAAACCAATTAATTATTTAAATATATTTAATGATGGCATACCACTATTGTTTGAACTTGAAATTGTGTGACTCATTTTTAATATATGGTGAAAAAAATGGTAGAATGGTATTGACCTGAGGAAATATAACATTATATATTGGAGATGTAAATAAATCAACCTTATAAGATATTTGAAAAAAAAGGATTAATTTATTATATCTTAAAATTAATTGGTGAAGAAATGAGGATTATCATGTGTCTACCAATTCATGAAAATGATTTCCAACTCAATAAATGTATCTTATAAATGATCTAAAACACCATTAAAAAATATATTATAATAGTTTATTATTTACACTAATATATATTTTTTATTTTTTTATTTTAATAAATTTAATAGCTTCTCCATTAATTTATATAATATATATTTATAGATATATTCCTATCTTGCATTTTTATTCTAAATGTACTTATTAAAACAAAATTATATTAGTTTTTATTTTTTAAGGGGATGTTATTTCATATATATACATTTGATCACGTTTCAAATGTTTGAGATATTTATAGAAATTTTTTATTGCATAATGAACCATTTAAATGAGTGGAATCGACTATGGATTTTGATATTTTTAAACTACATAGTCAATCATATAGAAAATGAAATTCAATCATGAACCATATTAAGTCAATTATGAAAAAAATTCTAGCGAAAAAGTAAAATGTATATAATAAATAAAGCTTCAATGCCTAATACGATATGAGATTGTGAATATTAATTTCTTAATCATGTGTGTTAACTGAAGTAGTCTTGAAGCACTATTAAACTAAACATGAGTTGGAATCCAATATGGTGAAACTTGTTTTATTATTTATTGTTTTCACATCCTATTTTATCATATAAAATAAAAATTTTGAATCTAATAAGAAATAAAATTATAAAAGGGAATTGGAGTTAGAAAATGTTGAATGAAATTGAGAAGTAGAAACTATATGATATATAAAATTTCTTCTTGAAAGCAATTTAAGATAAATGATTCAAAAATAAAAAATGAGATGTTTCTATTTTATAAAACCTTCATGATGGTAAAAAAGTATGATGGATTATAATTAAGTGTTAATTAAAATTTTCTCATTACTATTTTTTAAAAAATTAACTGATATGAAATTTAAACTATGCAGTTATAAGAGGATATATTATGATTTTGAGAGGTCTTGAATTTAAATAAGATAAATTCTTGAAATAACATGGTGTTATTGATGTTATTTTGTGCTTATATATTATATAGAAATGTCTATAAAAATAAAATATTAATGGGTTTTTAATAAAACTCGAATAGAGCATGATTGGGGATGGGATTATATTGGTAATTCTGTACATTGTAGTTAACTACAAGATAAGATTTTCATGATAATACTAGATGTATTCAAATAATAATTTTATGGGTTTTTTGTAAAATTATATAATGGTAAATGTATTCTATATTGATAATTATGAAGAAGCGTTACTGATTTTTTATTTTATTTTATTTTTAGTGATAATTTTCATGGCTTAAAGAATTAATCAATTCATTTTAAGGATTATTCATCTTATAATCATGTCCATCGATTATTGATTGGGTTGGTTATTATTTAATGTATTAATAGAATTATTTGGGGTTTATTATATATGATAAAATGTTTAAAAGTGTTTTTTATTTTAAAATGTTTTTGAATCACCTGATTTCAAAGTGAATTGAATTATATAACCTTATATAAAATAAATTTAGTAAAGAGAATTAAAATAAAACTACTAATATATTCATATTTAATTATAATATAAAATATTTATTTATCAAATTATTGGAAGTCTAATAATCACATGATCTTATATTTATAAATTTTTCGAAATTTATCATAATTTTAAAATAATATAAATTTATTTTTAGTTAAAAAATATATTTCAAACAATATTTCTTAACTAATAAATTAATTCAATATTCTTCTGATTACATTTTCAATGTGCATTCAACCTTAATAAAATGACTTGATACATGATTTTTGTAAGTATTAAAAATATCATTTTTAAATATATATACTTTATTGCGACAAATATATTAATGATGATTTTCTTCATAGACAATGATTCATGTATTATTTATAGGGAACGAGTGAACATGGAAGAACTAAATATTTGAGATATAATGAAAAATTATTCTCTTATCCCTATTCTATTTTTTCTATTTATTCTTTGGATTTTGTTGCATTTTTTTAAACATCAATTTTTAATAGTTGTGATATATATTAAATACACATATTGAATAGAAATTTCACATTACAAAGGATTATGTTTATATAGATGCTGAATTCATCTATTAATCAAAAAACAATGGGGGATATAATATCTATATGATGGAAATCAATATTTTCAATAAATCTACAAACCTATTAAATTTTAGAAATGACAATAATTTGTAGGAGGTTTAAAATATTAATATTATTTTTTCCAAGAATATTGATCCAATTATCAAAGAATAAAAAAATATTATAGAAATCATAAAGGATTTTTAAAAATAAATAATGATAATTCTATAAAATATTATATACTAATGAAACAAACATAGAAAATGATAGACTAAATACTGACAATAATGGGACAAATATGAATAAACACATATATAATCAATAGAATAAATCATGATTCACTACCAATGAAAACCAACATTTTCAGGTTAATTAATTAGTAGTGAATATTTTAAGGGTTCCGTAACAATAAAAATATATTAAATAAATTTTTGGGGTTGATAAAATTGAGTATATATAATTATTATAAGATAATGAAAAATACATTGCAGAATATGATGAAAATATAATAGAAAATCTTTTAATCCAAATTTATGGATTCCTATGAGGAAAGATTATAATATGTGATTGAATATTAGGAATAATATATTCCTTGAAATAGTTAAATTTAGTAAAAGGGGGGAAAATATTTTTTCAATCTGATATAGTAATGATTATCATTGATAAATTAAACAAGGATGATAAATAGAAAGGAAAGTTTTCCTAAATAATGATATAATATGAGTAATTTTTTGAAAAAAATAGAAATGGATATTTATATTTATATTTATGTTTATATAATTTTAAACCTAATTCCAAATAATTCTAAAAATTTGGTCAGTAAATTAAGAAATTTCTATTTTTCTTTTAATGAAATAAAGATATTTATTTCTATAAATGATTAGAATTTTATATCATGGTTAAATATATATAGTGTAAATTTATTTCATTATCCTATATAACGACATAGTAATTTTATGTCTAGTTAAAGTAATTTATAAAAATATCATACAAGAGGTTTTTAGAGTTTCTATTAATTTCATAGGATTGAGTGTTTAGAAATTTATTTTAAAATTATTTAATGAAAATATTTCAATCATCGAATTTGTTAGAGACTAAATGGAATTTGACATCCAATTTTAATTGTTTACTTTGATTTTATAAGATGGAACAGTTTAATGATTGAACTAAAGAGAAATATCTTAAATTAATTTAATATTATTGTTTTAAATTCATTAAAATTTTATATTTTATTTATTTTAGAACAATATAGGAATTAGAAATTTCATTCCCATACTTTGATTTCTAATATATTTATTATCTATGAAATAATAGAGTTTCTTAAGGAAACCACCATACCCTATTTTATATATAATTTTTTATGAACATAAATTTGTACGATTAAGTATGCATGTGTAAATAAAACAAGAGGATATTATATTTTTGAATAACATTTCCGGTCAATGGATTTATTTTATTAAATGAAATTTCTTAACGTTTTTATTTAAAAATAGCTTTCGATGGAACAGTTTATTTGGTGAGTTTTTGAATGAATTTCATATTTGCAATATAAATTTGTGCTTAAAAATTTTTATTTAAAAAACAACACCTTAGGTTAGAAAATTAATGGGATTTCCGTGTATGGACTAGTTATTAAGAACATTATCTTTTATTTTCATAACTATCTAAAATATTTATTAGTTCTAATATATGGAATTGATTAATATTTCAATTTTAATTGACTTACAAGGTTTTTTTAATAGTATAATGATCATTCACACTCAACAAATTCTCAAAATTAAACTATAAAAATTATTTTTTAGATTTTATCAATCAAAAAAATATTATTCAAATTAAAACTCATTACATTAATTGATTCCCTTTAAATAACATGAAAATAAAATAAAAATAAATACAATGTGGTATTTCTTCCCATGTAGTTTGAATGATAAAAAAAGATATTATTTTTTCAAATATATAATTTCAAGGTCCATATTAAAATAAGTTTATAGAAAATATTTAAGGGATGTAAAATACATGGGTGATTGATTTATTTGAAAACTGATAAATTTAAAATATGTTTTCATGTTTGTTTTAAAGATACACACACATTGAATAATGTTTAATTTTTATTAATATTTTATTAAAATTTTGATATGATTTATTCTCTTTACAATAATTTAAAGATCTAAACTTAAGGATAAATAATTTTTCATGTATTGTAGAATTTATAGCTCATATATATGCAATTTTTTTATGATGAATTATTATTCAAACTGAGAATATTAATTCCTACGTCTATTTTTTATAAACGGATTAATGTATACCTCATATAGATTTGGATATTTTTGGAATCCTTTTCTGATTTGGACTAAAAGATAGAAATTTGGTAAATCATTTAGAATAGCGATGTCTTGTAATAATAAAAAAAATGAGTCGCATTGTCAAGTATATAGATGAAATAGTTTGACTGTAATGCATACTAAGTCAACTATGAAGAGAATAATAAGGGGAGATTTAATAATATAGATAAACTAAATCCTCCATTTATAAGAGTCAAATTTACCACAAATATGGAGCTACTAAATATTACTAATAAGTTAAATGGATACAAAGTACTATTTAACTAATTCTAATCTATATGAAAATATGATGAAAACATGTTATATTCTAATAATATCACATAATAATTTTTCATATAAATTTCATATTTAAATATTTGGTATGATAATTTTTTATAAAATGTTGATGATGTTTAGAAAAATTATAATGCATAGTGTAAAAGAAACCATAAAATACATTACATATTCATTGGATAATCATGATAAATAGAGTAAACAATATAATAACCGAATATTTGGTAACATGGTAAAAAAAAGTTAGTGGTGAATAGAAAATGAAGAAAAAAATTACAAAATAGTTTAAAATTAAAAAACATTGTTTTTAGGATACACTAGTAGAAAACGGGTATTCAATGTTAGTATTTTTTTCATTTTTTGAATTGTTTTTTGACCATATTTTATAAAGGTGATGTTAAAAATAAATTTTCAGTTTTTTTTGCATGAAACTGACACTAATCCCCATCCACATAATATTTTTGGTGTTAGTGTATAATATAACGGATGCCGAATCAATTTTTGGTATGGTCTTAGGCATCGGTTATCAAGGTAACTGATGCCAAAGCTTAATATTTTCGGTCATTGGCATCATTTTTTATTAAAACTGATTCAAAAGACCATGATTTAGGGGGATTTTGGAGATATTTAACACTGAAACCGACACCAAATTTTTTTCTTGTGGGGTCTTCTACATCGGTTATATAACATAACTGATTCCAAAATTAAAATTTATTTAGTTCGGCATCAGTTTATATATATAACTAACATCGAACAGTTTCAACTTTGGTTATTTTAATAACTTACATTGAAACTTATCAATTATTTAAAAAAATTAAATTAATAATATAAATTCTTATAATCTAAAACCTATAACAGATAGATATACAATACAAAAATGACCAAAAGTTATAAGATCCTATCTAAATCAAAGCATTAAAATGTCATGAACCATAACTAATAACCCATTAAACTTATAATCATTCCAAACATGACATGGAATCATGAATTAGTAACTATCACCTGAATCATCAAGAATTAAAAGGAATGGTCCTTCCATTAGAACATAAAACATCAGAAGATAAATAAAAATAGTTGGTATGTAAAACATTCCTTAAAATGAAAATTATCATAAATGTCATGTCAAAAATTTCTTTTTCATTTTCAATCCAAATCAATAGGTTTCCATTAACTTCGTGACTTTTAAAATCATTTTTCATTAAAATCCAATTTTTTGAAGAATAAATATAAAATAATAATATGAAATAAAATTACAATTTAACCCATCATTTTTCTTAAAATCTATAAAAACAACCATAATTTAACAACTTAAGCAGAATAATATTATCTATATAATTATATTTTAAACTAGAATAAAAATCACATACGTGCTAATTTATAAAATAATTAGTCATGAACGTTGAAGTATTATGTTGAGATCATTACGATCAAACACCTATTATAACAAAATAATTAGTTTTCTTAAACTTTATTAGGAAAATGTAAGGATAATTATAAACACTAAAAGATACATACCTAATAATTAAATTCGTAACTAGACTTATCAAATAGTTCGAAAAAAAAATAGAAGATGGTACATCTCATCATTTGTATATGGATCATCATCATTGAACATCTACAATAGCATTGAAATTAAAATACATAATACTATGACATAAAATAAAAACTTATTAATATAAATAACCTTATCAAATTCAGTCAAAACCCCAATAGTTATTACCTCATACATGAATCATAAAACATAATTACCACATGATATACATAATATTTGGTGATGAAACTGAGGTTATAAAACATTAACATGATATTAAAAACCAACATCTATGTATCCAAAATTAAAATATTTAACGTTACTTCCACATATTTGATTGGATTAGGATTCTTTATCTTCAACTTATTTTTGTTAAAAATTTTCCATGACTTTCATTTTCATTTATATCAATTAATAAAGAATGTAAAATAATAAAAATTTCAATTAATGAACTTATAAAAAGGAATAAAACTTACTCGTTTAATAAGGTGCTAAAATATTCATGAACATGACCTAATAAAGAGAAAACGAGTATAGCATGAATTCCCTTGGGAAGAATACACCTAACATCCAATACCCTCTAAAATATAAAATGTCAACAATTAATGACATTATAATAAATATTATTTCATGATTATATTAATTTTATTACCCATAAAGGCATGGAAAATACCAATAGCCAATATTTTTCATTTATAATCTCTCGGATATATATTTAATTCTATGAGGATGTCTCAAATATTCCACATCTATTGAAATGAATTCTGAATCAATAAGACCATAAACACCAGTGGTATCATTTTATCTTAGAAGAGTGTTTAGATACGAAATTAAATATTTAATATAGTAGGTCACTTAAAATCATATTTACTTACATAATTAAAAACATAAACTTAAATTTATGTACATGGAAAAAAACTACAACACGGCCTTGTTGAGCTCTTCAAACTGAATCAAATCATTGATATCTTTTTTAAATATTCTCTATGGATAGTTTATTCCACATATTAAATCCATAATATAGAACTCGTATAAATTATCCAATAAACAAACAATCTGGGATAATCTATTTATCTCATTAGAAATAAACGTATCTATAGTTATTAGTTCTGATACATTCTTTTTCTATTTCCTTTTTATCATTTATTTTTATTTTACATAATCCTCTAAAAATTAAATTTCATAAAACATTATAAGTATTTTTTAATTAAATTTTAATAATATTTAAAAAAAATACATACCTCGTATGATAGATGACATAGAAGGTTAGTCGGCCAAACTAAAAACTAACCTACATAATTCCCAAATATAGTAACTACCTCAGTATGAAATTGTAATAGTAAATTACGATCAATACAACCATTCACTGACACTCTAATAGAACCCAACTTCAAAGGATGATGACGTATAGAATCCCCAAAAATATGTATGACTTTGTACGCTACAATACATACATGAGTATCTTCAGTATTCAACTCACAATATAATGTTGGGTCCATGTGAGGAGGTGTAGGATCTAAGTAGGCAGGTGGGGTGGGGTGGGCTAACTGGGCGGGTTGTATAAGTTTTCCATCCAATTGGGAAGGCTAGGAAGATTGGGCAGGCGAGCCAGGTGGGAAGGCTGAGCAGGCTGAGAAGGCTGCGTAGATTGTCTCATAAATTGTTCGAACATATCCTGCATATCTTATTGAATATTATCTCCCATGGACAGTTTCATTTTTTTTATATAAAATTTTAAGGCATCTATTTCTGGGTCTCTAGACTGCTAACTTCGATTACCAAAAGGTTTCATAATATTAACTCCTGCCTACTTTCCTCTAATACGGCCTGGGTGTTATAGATTTTCTAAATCAGTAGCTATGATGTTCATCCTACCCTCAGTGATAAACGTTCCTTAGGTTTCTTTCTCTTGAAATTTATCCTGAAATAAAATTGAGAAATGGTATATAATCATTAATTTTTAAAATTAATAAATAAATATAATATAAAAATTATTTACTTTCAATTCCTTCAGCTACTTCCTTACCTTGCTCTATAAAATACATTTTATTTTTCTTTTTTCTCCCTCTTTTCTGTTTTTCATGGTAATTGGGGGGGCGATGGAGGATCAAGCTGGACCTCTTCTAAACCACTACTAGATTGAAATATTAATTCTCAAAACTTTTCTTCAATCATTACCTGCACCAATAAATGATACCCTCATCGTGATAAAGTATGAGGGTATATATTCTTCAATTGGATCACTTGATGAGATCTCCTAGATGCCTGTTATATAAAAATAAACTATGAATTATTTCTATAAATATATAATAAAATTTATAATATAAAATAATTATTATACTAGAAATGGTTCCTCATTTAGGTTGTCAAAAAATTTCATCCATGTATCTAAATGTAAAAATTGATACTTTAGGTAGGGTTTTTCATTTTTTTTCTTTCCAAAAACATAATTTTTATCATTTTTCTTTTGAAATATCTTCATAGAATAACCTCTATAGTAAGTCATCTTTTCTTAATTGATTTTTTTTCTTAAAAATTAAACTTTATCTGTAATTGAATAAATTAAATAACAGTCATTTAAAATATTTAATATTAAAAACTTAGATAAAATAAATTGATTGAGATATTTTACCATTATGGCCTACCAAATATGTTGTTTCGTCATCCCATCGATGAACTTCCAATCACGATATAAAATTATAATCCTCCAATGGCTCTGCATGATGATATAATTTGTAACCTGAGATACATTTTGGAGATTTTCATTATTATTACAATCAAAATTAAAGTATAATCTTTTGTCTCCATGAGAAAGTGATGGTTTTGGTAAACGTGTAATACCATGTTTACTTACTCGAGAACTAACAGGGGAAGTCTCCACCACTGAGGATGCATCAGTAGTCCTACAAATATTTCTTATAAATTAAAAAAAATATTAAATAAGTATATTAAATAATATCTAATAAAAGGAAAAAAGATATATACCTCAGTAAATGTTATTTTCTCTCTAAATATTAAATTTAATGAAAATGTAATGAAATTTTTTGTACCTGTATATTATTGCGCAAGATAATATTCAAAAAAATGATTAAAAATATATTTAACTAAAAAAAGTAACTCATTTGAATGTTCTTAACAAATTGATGTCATGATCCTTATAACTAAAAAATAAGCAAGGTAAACTATTGATTATAAGCATTTCTTCTAAAAATTGTTTTCATATAGATAAGTGTAACTAAAACATAATAATTTATATTGATGATTTTAATGAAAAAATTTCCAACTATAATTGTGGAATATAAACTTTAACAAATAAACCTATAAATAATCAAATATATATTATTAAACATACAATAGTTATTAAAAAATTTATTTTTTATGCATGTAAATCTTAAAAAGGAAATAAATTATAAATATTTAACAGAATAATTAGGAGAATTAGTTAGTGTTTTCCCATATACCTTTAGAATGGTCATTTTTTACTTCGTGCACTCTGTCTGCATTATAGTTATTGTTATCATCCAGAAATCATAAAATAGTTGAATAAGGATCTTGTATATAAATAGAATCATCATCATCCTCATCATCCAAATAGAATATTTTCCTATTCAAAAGAATAGACAGCTGATCATTTGATGGTTCAATGAAATAAAATATTTCTTTTGCATGTGTCGCCCACAAAAAATGGTTCCACATTTGAACTAAATATTTTCAAACCAACCAGTGTAAACTCACATCCATCATGTTTCACACCACCATTATGGTCAACCCAATTACACTTAATCACTATGACTCTAAATTTTGTATAATTGATTTATAATATATCCTCTATAACTCCAAGATATTTTGATGAAACAAAAATTTGGATTTTATTTTTTTCACTTGAAAAATGCGATGCTTCAGCGATGTCCATTACACCACTTTTTTGAACCGTACTCTTGTCGTCCTACTTTTTTTTGTAAAACAAGTACCCATTAATATCATAACCAAAACATGTGATCACATTAAGACAGGGTCCCCCTGCAATCCATTTCAACTTTTCTGATATAGATATTTCTATTATCACTTTATCTTTAAAGCATGAAACAAATGTCTCTTTACGATCAATCAAAAACAATTTTTCATTTATTTTTGGATATATTATCTTTAATTTTGTAATATGTAATGATATATATGATTTATCCTCATATATTTTATTAAAAATATATAAATTTTTCTTCATTAATTAATCACGTGGAATTAATTTTACCTTTAAGCCTCAAATCCATCTACCTTCGTTATCAACAGTCAAATATACAGATACAAAGAGACCAATAAGCTCCTCTTGATTCAAATAATCAGTACAGTAATCAATCACCTCTTCTGATACATATTTTTTTACTATAAAGGCCTATGTTTGATAAGTATTTTTAACATATCCCTTTAAACTTTTCATATATCTTTTAAAAGGATAAATCCATTATAAACAAACAGGTCCACATATTCATATCTTGCGCACCAGATGAATCACCATATTAACAATTATATCAAAAAATGCATATGGTAAATACATTACAAGTTGAAAACTTATAAGATCATTTTCATTCTCCAACACATCTAACAAATTTGGATTAATTACTTTTCAACAAATAGATTTAAAAAAATTACATAACCATATGATGGTATTTTTTATAGTTGTTGGAAATATATGACACAGTGTGATTGGTAACAATTATTACATCCATACATGACAGTTGTGAGATTTCATACCTATTAATTTACAATCCTTAAATAAAACCAAATTCATAACTTTTGAATAATATTCACTTGGTACTTTAATACCGTGAATTCACGTACAAAAATTCATTTTCTCAATCTTTCTTAATGTGTGACTAGATGGAGGTAAATATGTTTTGTTTCCTTTCACAGTGGGAGACTACTCCAAATGTTTTCTCATTAATATCAAATATAATACAGCATAAAATCCATCTTTTTTATTTCCCTATATTTCTAATAAAGTTCCAATCAAACTATCATATATGTTTTTCTCAACATGCATCGCATCAATGTTATGTTTTAGCTCTAAAAATATCCATTAATGTAGTTCAAAAAAGATAGACTATTTCTTCCAGATATTTTTTTTGAAAAACAAAACTTATTTTCTTTACAAATGGAGAATCAATATATTACACACTTTTGTAATATTCTTCAACTCAAAAATGGTTGTAGTGGAATATTGTATTTTCATAAACCGTTAAATGATTTTTTCAATCTAAAATAAGGATGATCAATTAGAAAAAATCTCTGATGTCCCACATACACTATATTTATTCCATTATAAAATTGAAAATTTGAAGTCACTTCTTTATAAATTGGGCAAGATTTATGTCCCTTAACACTATATCTAGATAATTTTCCATATATAGGAAAATAGTTTATAGTGAATATTACAATAG
Source organism: Viscum album (assembly GCA_963277665.1). Lineage (NCBI taxonomy): Eukaryota > Viridiplantae > Streptophyta > Magnoliopsida > Santalales > Viscaceae > Viscum > Viscum album. The sequence goes on from OY728159.1 coordinate 1,938,596,514, forward strand.
CACGCAAAAGAAAATACTCTTTCATGTATGCATCAAAAAATTTGACACATGTAATGCCCCAACCCCAATTACCCAAAGTCGTTGAATTATTACATATCATTGGCATGATCACAAAATATCAAGTCTCAAAATATAGATTAGTTTAGTAGCCCTGGAATCACTAGATACATTCATAAAGTTTACATTACATCATAAAGTGAAAAACTACAACAACATCTTGTCTCCATAGACCAAACTCATATCCTCATACTATCCCTACAGGTCATTCATAAAATACATATTCACATCTTGGGAAAAATAAAACATAGAAATTCGTGAGCTCAGATGCTCGTAAGGATAACAATATAGCAGAAAATTTCATAAATAAGCATAAATATTTAAGGCAATGTATAACTAAAACAAAAGCCTTTTAAACTTTAACTTCAACATAATATGGAAAAGATAAAATGAAATAATGCCATTTACTTATTCACATGGATATTATACTAGTCGAATAATCACTGGCATTATCAATAACCGCATTCATAATAATAGAATGCATAATGCCAGACTATCATAACCACATAATCAAGCCCTTTTTCCAAGACTATAAAAAAGATTTTGTCAAGGCCTTGTGCCAAGACACTAGTTTGTCTCATGAGACCAACTGATGCATCGAGGATCTATAGTGGGCTCCACCTGTCACTTAATATGTCCAATGCATTACTCATATGAAAAGTTTGAAACATAACATAAACATTCTTATTAAAACTAGCATACAAAATGTCAATACATTATCCCCAAAACATGAATGGTATAAAAATAGCACATCCATAGTCAAACATAACTCATTCGATGCAATATTAAAGATTTTATTGTATCATATTAACCCCAATCGAGAATAATGAAGGATATTTACATAGATGAAAATAATCATCAAAACTATTAGAGAGAAATATCCCCCTTTTACTTGAAATCATTTAAAAGTCACACTATTTGTCAAGAAGCCATTTAAAAATAGATTTTTGAATCAAAGTGTACCATACCACTTTGAAACTTTTAAAATGAATTTTAATTTTAAAACATTAATGTCCATAAAATTAAATCCTTAAAACCATTTTTAAAACATGGACATTAATGAGAAAGATTTAGAATAATAAATCTTTAAAACATTCAAAATGATATTCTAGTTGGAGTTCCTAACCAAAAGAGAGACACTTGAATACAAATAATTGAGGTAATAAAAAAATTTAATATCATGAGAATAAATGGATTCATGATATAATATGTCAAAGTACATTATATACACCATATAAAAGTGATTTGGTGCATAACAACAAAGAAGTCTCAATGGAATGTAAATTGAGATGAATCTATTATAAAGACCGTATCCTTAGGTTAAGGATAAATCAACGAAATAATTATGTGTGAGAAATATAAATACACTCAATATGATTGGATATTCAGTGTAAATCAATCAGAGTATATTCACACATATTCCTGTAAAAACAACACCAATGAATTGGATATTTAACTCAACAAATGGAGACTGAGTTAAAATTTATCTTATCAAGTTCATATCGATTACTTGAGAATTTATCAATGGGTTAATTATGTGTACCAAAATTATATCCATAGAAAGGGGAGTGGAAATTATTACATAAGAAAATGAACAGTGATTCCACACATAATCTTGGATTACAATTATCAATAAAGTATGTGTAAAGTCGAATGAGTGGAAATTTAAATTTCAAATTCCCCTATCGATTTGGTAAAATATGAAATATACAACCATGAAATAAGGATCATAAAATGATTATGTAAATATCAATAAATTAAATTATATTACATAATGTATACAATCATGGGCAGTACACACACCACAAGCAATAAATAAGTGGTGAATAATGGAAATCTCACGGAATTAAAAGTGAGATAAGAAACCCCTTACTTTGTATATTTTTCTTGGTTGAGGGTAGTCTAACATCATGTATAATGGTAAAATAATATTTATTTAATTATACAAGAATCATATAAATTAATATGATATCATATATGATCTTTTAACATTGATTTGTTGATAATATCTTAGTATTATGGTCGTTTCGGGTGTTAACGGATTTGTTTTCCTTTATATTATTTGTTATGTGAGCCATATTTGTTATGTATGTGATGTATCTTATTCATATACAGAACTATATCATGTCTCTAAAAATTATTTTTAATCATCCAATTAAATTTAGTCTTGAATGGATATGATGGGGAATGAATCTCATCGCGTTCGTGGAGACGGTAATCCGTACGTATGCACGAGCGACAATATCATTCTTTTGAAATTAAAATAATATATAATTAAATGTTATATCATATATACAGAATAATTACCATGTTATATTTATTATTTACATGAATTATACATCATAATTATACCCATACAAATAATAATATATTGAATAACAATTACACCACAACGTGGAGACGGTAGGTCGTACGTACGCACGTATGGTGACATGTCATTCAAAGGATGGATAGAATACTGAATATGGTTGAAAAATATTTATAATAACATCAAAGTATATATAAGACACTGGATTTATTATTTTAGAATGTAAATAACAAATAAAGAAGAAGTGTAAGAAGAAAGGAACTTGAAAGAGGGTGGTGACAACATTACCTCTTCTTCGGGTTCTTCATTTTGATTTGATCAAAAGGGCTCCTTAAGATGGCTTTATGATCAAACTAAGGCCTCTAGGTTGAATTGAGGTAAGTTGAGAGAATATTTGGGCAGGTTTTGGCCGATCCAAAAAGTATTGAAGGTGTGAATTAGTGAGAAGGGTGAGTGCCCTTTTATAAGAGGGGTGAGGGGCACCTTAGGAAAAGCTAGAAATATTATTTTATAATAAATTTATATTTAGTTTATAATGGCTCCAAAGTATATTATTTAAAGGTTAATGTAGGTATAGGTCAAATAACACTCAAACAATAGGTTTTAGACAGGTTTGGGTCACTATATTAACCTTATCTTTTAGTTTTAACTCTTAGTTAATTAGTTTGACATTTACCTTGTCTCTTTGTATTTTTATATTATATAGTTAATAAACGTACTATATACTTCCATGATACCCCAAAGTGGTGAATTAATAATACACCTATCATTATATATGTCCTTTGGCCGAACCTTAGATTTTTAGGAATAGAATATCAATTAATAAGATAATATTTTTTTTAAAAACTCATTTATGTCAATTTTGACACTATTTAATAATCGATTTTTGTTAAAGTCTTAACAACTTTATTAATTAGAATAAAATGAATTTAAAAAATCCTAACATGTAATATTACCAATAAAATTCGTGGATTTCATCAAAACGTTCAAATTATATTTATTTAAACTTTTATAATACCAATTATTTGATTCATTCATTAATAAGGAAAATACTGCATCATTATTGTGTCATAAATAAATTTAATTATTAAATGTCTAAAAATTATAAATAAGATACCATTATGTAGGAAATTTTTTTATCTTTCTAATTAATCTTTATAGTCGAAAATATAACATATATAACTCTATGTAAAAAATTTTTTGCTAAAAGATATATGCTTATTTCTTTTTTGTATTTACTTTAACTTAATTAATATAAAGTGACATTATCTATTACAAGTGGATCCATGGGATCCCAAAATAGACCCAAATATGCCCATGGTCGAACATGTATCAAAAAATAGGGTTATGACACATTTTAGGGTAATTTAATATTATTATAATATTATTTTTTTACCCTTATTTAACGGATTTACCCTTTAACCATGATAAATAAAATATTTACTGAAGTAATTATCCAAAATTTCAAAAAATAAGTGTTACTTATTTAAAAAATTGGTACATCCTGATTACAAATATGGAATCCATTTTTTCCAAATTCAAAACACATAAGTGGAAGAAATTAATTCAAAATTAATTCTCGTTGTCAAAACAAAAAGCGTGTTTTTATGAAATAATAACTATCAAAAGATTGGCACTTGCTTATGTACGGTTTAAATGTGAAATTATGTACAATGACTAACATTGGATTAAATGGTAAAAATATAATCTAATTATACTTTAAAATCACTAAAATTCATAATTTATCACTATTAATTATTTCGATTAAAAAAGTTGTTTTAAATTAAAATTTAGTAACGTTCACTATCCCTCAAAATATGAAAGTCATCAGAAAAGTACCAAAAATTCACCCTAAGCTAATTTTGATATTCCTAATCCAAAAAATGAAGCACATTTTGAAAGATATAATTTATAAAATTTATAAATGCGGGTATTACAATTCATAACCGTGAGTTTGATTTGTTGTGGTGTGTTAGAACTCGAAGTTGCGTACAATACATGCTACTGTATTATTCAAAGAGAACCGTACCGTGGAAGCTTGGGGTGTTACATTCTCTCCTCCTTCAATAAATTGTGTCCTCTCAATTTTTAAAATTGGGCTTGGTAATATAATTGAAAGTTCTACATCAGAAAAAGAGTCAATAAAACTATAACTTTAAAAGAAAGAAAGAGAAGTACAAAGGTCCCCCAAGATAACCTATACTAAGAATCCATGTCGAAAAACATGGATATGGATCATAAACTAAGTGTAAAGTTCTGATGGAGAGGGATAGAAAACATGATCAGGAGAAAGTTAACAACAAGAAAATCACAAACTTGTAATGGGACAAACGGTCATTAGTTTCCCAGCAGGAAAAGTAAATGGAAAACATTTTTTTAGTTACATTACATAAAGATGAGGAATTCATTTCTGATATTAAATAAGAACATAAAGATATATACTTACATTTTAAGTAAAGTTTCATTCTTTAATAAATTTCTACTACTAACTCATTTTTAAATGATGAGTATTCAAGAAGACTTGGTCACACTAGAAGAGCTAGAATAAACTTCTTATAGAATCACATGATACACCAAGGATAAACTATATATTTACCTTCTCTTTAGAGATTAATCGAAACCAAAACGATTAGTATAAGATCTAATGATCCCCCAAAATAATATCCCATTAGTGAAATAAACACTAATCTTAATATCTAAAATTAAACCAACAATACCCCAAAGATAAATAAATATAATTCAATAAAAAATTGACCTTAAAATCCTTCAATATAATCCAAAATATATTGAAACACAAAACTTAGAAGAATTTGGTTATGTAGTCTTCTATGTTAAAATGTATCTCCAAATTACATCAACTACTCTTAAAGTCACATACTTAAATGTAATCAACCTAATCAAATATTCTCTATTATAGGTTAGTCATTTCCATAAATAACCCAAATCACTATAAATCCACTATAAAAACATAGATAAAAATCCACCATTACTCCTCAAATGAAATCCCATAGTATTCTATTTTCCTTGGGAATGTAGTGTCCCAACAAAGTGAACATCTTCCGAAATAACATTTATCACTTAATCACCAAATCATTTTCCTATACTAAGGGTATTAATTTGATAAGACATAAGATCCCAAATCAACTTATTATGGATCAAAAAAATCATTTAGATAATATCATGACACCATATTATTAATTTCAAACACCTTAGGATTAACCAAATTCATTTATTCTCATATTATATTAAAATACTTCAAATTGGTTTTTAAATAAAATGTAAAGTATCCTAAGCCTATCCCCTAGAAGTGTCGTAACCAAGAGTGCAGCAAGGCCCGTTGTCATGCACCAGTTCCCGTTCGAGTCTAGCTCAAAGCGGTGTTTTCGAGTTTTACCCCTAGGTACATCTGTGCCAGAGCCACCTCTACCAGCTCGTATCCAGACAGGGATGTATTTCTTGGAAAACTCACAAAATCTATACAATACCAAAATTCTAGGAAGTTCTTCTATACTAATCCCTAAAGTCTGTCTTAGGGCTATGTACTCTAATAAGATTTTATCTAAATCTAGTTTCTAAGGTTTGTAATAAAATTCCTCTGATACCAACTGTAACGCCCCGACCCCAGTTACCCAGAGTTGGTGCATTATTACGTATCATTGGCATGATCACAAAAGATCAAGTCTCGAATGATTGATTAGTTTAATAGCCTTGGAATCACTAGATACATTCATAAAGTTTACATTACATCATAAAGTGAAAAATGACAACAAAATCTTTTCTCCATAGACCACACTCATATCCTCATACTACCCCTACAGGTCATTTATAAAATACTTCTTGACATGTTGGGAAAAATAAAAAATAGAAATGGGTGATCTCAGATGCTCAGTAAGGATAACAATATTGTGAAAAAATTTATAAATAAGCATAAACATTTAAGGCAATGTATAACTAAAACAAAATCCTTTTAAACTTGAACTTCAGTATAATATGGAAAAGATAAAATGAAATAATTCTATTTACTTATTCACATGGATATTATACTAGTAGAATAATCACATGAAATATCAATAACCACTTTCATAATAATGTAACGCATAATGCCAGACTATCATAACCACGTAGTCATGGCCTTGTGCCAAGACTACAAATAAGATTTTTTCAAGGCCTTATGACAAGACACTAGTTTGTCTCCTAAGACCTACCGATGCATTGAGGACCTATAGCGGGCTCCACCCGTCACTTACTAAGTCCAATGCATTCCTCATTTGAAAAGTTTGAAACATAACACAAACATGCGTATTAAAACTAGCATACGAAATCTCAATACATTATCCACAAACCATGAATGGTATAAAAATAGCACATCCACAGTCAAACATAACACATTCAATGCAATATGGAAGATTTTATTGTATTAGATTAACCTCAATAGAGAATAATGAAGGATATTGACATAGATGAAAATAATCATCAAAACTATTATAGAGAAATATCCCAATTTTTCTTGAAATAACTTAAAAGTCACATTGTTTGTCAAGAAGCCATTTGAAAATAGATTTTTGAATCAAAGTGTCCCATAACACTTTGAAACTTTTAAAAATAATTTTAATTTTAAAACTTTAATGTCCATATAAATAAATCCTTAAAACCATTTTTAAAACATGGACATTAATGAGAAAGATTTAGAATAATAAATCATTAAAACATTTAAAAGGATATTCTAGTAAGAGTTCTTAACCAAAAGGGAGACACTTGAATAAAAATAATTGAGTAATAAAAACACTTTAATATCATGAGAATAAAGGGATTCATGATATACTATGTCAAAGTACATCATATACACCACATAAAATTTATTTGGTGTATAACAACAAATAAGTCTCAATGGAATGTAAATTGAGATGAAATATCTTATAAAGACTGTATCCTTAAGATAAGGGTAAATCAATGACATAATTATGTGTGAGAAATATAAATACAATCAATATCATTGGATATTCAGTGTAAATAAATCAGAGTACATTCACACATATTCTTGTAAAAACAACACCAATGAATTGAATATTTAACTCAACAAATGGAGATTGAGTTAAAATTTATCTTATCAAGTTCATCTCGATGACATGAGAATTTATCAATGGGTTGATTATGTGTATCAAAAGTATATCCACACAAATGGGAGTAGATATTATTACATAAGAAAATGAATAGTGATTCCACACATAATCTTGGAGTAAAATTATCAATGAAGTATGCGTAAAGCTGAATAAGTGGAAATTGAAATTTCAAATTCCCATATCGATTTGGTAATATAAGAAACATACACAAATGAAAGAAGTATCATAAAATGATGATTTAAATTTCCATAAATTAAATTATATTACACAATGAATACAATCATGGGCAGTACACACACCACAAGCAATAAATAAGTGGTGAACAATGGAAATCTCACAGAATTAAAAGTGAGATAAGAAACCCCTTACTTTGTACTTTTTCCTTGGTCGAGGGTAGTTTAAACTCCTTTATAATGGTCAAATAATTTTTATTGAATTATAAAATAATCATATACATTAATATGATATCATATATGATCTTTTAACATTGATTTGTTGATAATATCTTAGTATTATGGTCATTTCGGGTGTCAACGGATTCATTTTCCTTTATATTATTTGTTATATGAGCCATATTTTTTAGGGATGGGATGTATCTTATTCATATCCAGAATTTTATCATGTCTCTAAACATTATTTTTAATCATCAAATTAAAGTTTTTCTTGAATGGATATGAAGGGGAATGAATCTCATCGCGTTCGTGGAAACGATAATCCGTACGTACCCACGAGCGACAATATCATTCATTTGATATTAAAATAATATATAATTGCATATTATATCATATATAAAGAATCGTTATCATGTTATATTTATTATTTACATAAATTATACATCATTATTATACCCATCCAAATAATAATATATTGAATAACAGTTACACTACAACATGGAGATGGTAGGTCGTACGTACGCACGTATGGCGACATTTCATTCAAAGGATGGATAGAATATTGAATATGGTTGTACCATATTTATAATAACATCACATTATATATAAGATACTGTATTTATTATTTTATAATGGAAATAAAAAATAAAGAAGAAGTGGAAGAAGAAAGGAACTTGAAAGATGGTGGTGAAAACATTACTTCTTCTTCGGGTTCTTCTTTTGATTTGATCAAAAGGGCTCCTTAAGTTGGATTTATGATCAAACTAAGGACTCTAGGTTTAAGTGAGGGAAGTTTAGAGAATATTTGGGTAGATTTTGGCCAAGCCAAAAGTCTTTGAATGTGTGAATTGGTGAGAATGGTGAGTTCCATTTTATAAGAGGGGTGAGGGGAACCTTAGGAAAAGATAGAAATATTATTTTATAATAAATTCGTATTCAGTTTATAATGGCCCAAAATTGGATTATTTAATGTTTAAGGTGGGGATGGGTCGAAAACCACTCAACCAATAGGTTTTAGATAGGTTTGGGTCACTATATCAACCTCATTTTTTAGTTTTAACTCTTAGTTAATTAGTTTGACATTTTCCAAGTCTCTTTGTATTTTAATATTATATAGTTAATAAACATACTATATACATACAAGAGACCCCCAAGTGGTGTATTAATAATACACCTATCATTATATAATTCCTTTGGCAAAACCTTATATTTTTAGGAATATAATATCAATTAATAAGATAATATTTGTTTTAAAAACTCATTTATGTCAATTTTGACACTATTTTATAATTGATTTTTGTTAAAGTCTTAACAAATTTATTAATTAGAATAAAATTAATTTAAGCCATAATAACATGTAATATTACTAATAAAATTCATGGATGTCATCAAAACTTTCAAATTTTATTTATTTTAACTTTTATAATACCAATTATTTGATTCTTTCATTAATAAGAAAAATACTTCATCATTATTGTGTCATAAATATATTTTAGTATTCAATGTCTAAAAATTAAAAATAAAATACGATTATGTAGAAAATAGTTTTATATTTCTAATTAATATTTATAGTCTAAAATATAGCATATATAACTCTATGTAAATAAAATTTTCTAAAAGATATATGCTTATGTCATTTTTGTATTTACTTTAACTTAATTAATATAAAGTGTCATTATCACTTACAAGTGGATCCATGAGATCCCAAAATAGACCCAATGATTCCCATGGCCAGACATGTATCAACCAATAGGGTTAGGACACGTTTTAGGGTAATTTAATATTATTATAATATTATTTGTTTACCCTTATTTACCAGATTTACCCTTTAACCATGGTAAATAAAATATTTACCGAAGTAATTCTTCCAAATGTCTAAAAATAAGAGTTACTTATTTACACAACTGGTACATCCTGATTCCAAATATGGAATCCATTTTTTCTAAATTCAAAACACATAATTGGAATAAATTAATTTAAAATTAATTCTCGTTGTCAAAATAAAAACCGTGTTTTTAAGAAATAATAACTTTCAAAAGATTGGAACTTGCTTATGTATGGTTTAAATGTGAAATTATGTCCAATGATCAATATTGGTTTAAATGGTAAAAATATAATCCAATTATACTTTAAAATCACTAAAATTCATAATTTATCACTATTAATTATTTTGATTAAAAAAGAGGTTTTTAATTATAATTTAGTAATTTTCACTATTCATAAAAATATGAAAGTTATTAGAAAAGTACCAAAAATTCACCCTAAGATAATTTCAATATTCAAAATCCAAAAATGAAGCCCGTTTTGAAAGATAAAATTTATAAAATTTCAAAAAGTGGGTATTAAAATTCATAACCTCTAGTTTGATTGGTTTTGGTGTGTTAGAACTCGAAGTTGCGTACAACACATGCTACTGTATTATTCCGAGAGAAGCGTATCGTGGAAGCTTGGGGTGTTACATTCTCCCCTCCTTCAATAAATTGCATCCTCGCAATTTTTAGAATTTTTCTTCGGAATATAATGGAAAGTCCCACATCAGAAAAAGAGTCAATAAAACTATCACTTTAAAAGAAAGAAAGAGAAGTACAAAGGTCACCTAAGATTATCAATACTAGGATTCCATGTAGAAAGACATGGATATGGATTATAAACTAAGTGTCAAGTTCTGATGGAGAGGGATAGAAAACATGATCAGGAGAATGTTAACAATAAGAAAATCACAAACTTGTGATGGGAAAAATGGTCCTTAGTTTCCCAGTAGGAAAAGTAAATGGACAACATTTTTATTTTTATTTTAGTTATATTACATAAAGATGAGGAATTAATTTCTGAGATTGACAAAGAACATAAATATATAAACTTACTTCTTATGTAAAGTTTCATTCTTTAATAGATTTCTACTACTAACTCATTTTTAAACGATGAGTATTCAAGAATACTTGGTCACACTAGAAGAGATAGAATAAACTTCTTGTAGAATCACATGATCCAAGAATGATTAACTATATATTTACCTTGTCTTTAGAGATTAATCGAAACCAAAACGGTTAGTATAAGATCTGATGATCCCCCAAAAGGATATCCTATTAGTGAAATAAACACTAATCTTAATATCTAAAATTAAACCAAAAATACACCAAAGTTATATAAATAGAATTCAATAAACAATTGTCCTTAAAATCCTTCAATATAATCCAAAATAATATTAAAACCCAAAACATAGAAGAATTTGGTTATGTAGTCTTCCACGTTAAATTTTATCTCCAAATTACATCAACTACTCTTAAAGTCACATACTTAAAATTAATCAACCTAATCACATATTCTCTATTATAGGTTAATCATTTCCATAAATAACCCAAATAACTATAAATCCACAATAAAAACATAGATAAAAATCCACCATAACTCCTGAAATGAAATTTCATAGTATTCTATTTTACTTGGGAATATAGTGTTCAGAACAAAGTGAGCATCTTCCAAAATAACATTTATCACTTAATCACCAAATCATTTTCCTATACTGATGGTATTCATTTGATAAGACATAAGATCCCAAATCAACTTATTTTGGATCAATAAAATCATTTAGAGAATATCATAAAACCATATTCTTAATTTGAAACACCTTAGGATTAACCAAGGTCATTTATTCTCATCTTATATTAAAGTAATTCAAATCGGTCTGTAAAAAAAAATGTAAATTATCCTAAGAATATCCCCCAGAAGTGTCGTAACCAAGAGTGCAGCAAGGCTCATTGTTGTGCACCAGTTCCCATTCGAGTCTAGCTCAAAGTGGTGTTTTCGGGTTTTACCCCTAGATACATCTATTCCAGAGCCGCCTCTACCTGCTCGTATCCAGATAGGGGTGTATTTCTTGGAAAACTCACAAAATCTATACAATACCAAAATTCTAGGAAGCTCTTCTATGCTAATCCTCAAAGTCTAACTTAGGGCTATGTGCTCTAATCAAAGTTTATCTAAATCTAGTTTCCAAGGTTTGTACTAAACTTCCTCTGATACCAACTGTAACGCCCCGACCCCAGTTACCCAGAGTCGGTACATTATTACGTATCATTGGCATGATCACAAAAGATCAAGTCTCGAATGATTGATTAGTTTAGTAGCCTTGGAATCTCTAGATACATTTATAAAGTTTACATTACATCATAAAGTGAAAAACTACAACAACATCCTGTCTCCATATACCACACTCATATCCTCATACTAATCCATGTAGTTCATTCAGAAAATACTTCTTCACATCCTAGGAAAAATAAAACATAGAAAGGGGTGAGCTCAGGTGAGCTCAGATGCTCAGTAAGGATAAAAAAATTGCGGAAAATTTCATAAATAAGCATAAACATTTAAGGCAATGTATACCTAAAACAAAACCCTTTTAAACTTTAACTTAAGCATAATATGGAAAAGATAAAATGAAATAATGTCATTTACTTATTCACATGGATATTGTATTAGTCAATTAATCACATGCAATATCAATAACCACTTTCATAATAAAGGATTGCATAATGTGAGATTATCATAACCACATATTCAAGGCCTTGTGCCAAGACTACAAATAAGATTTTGTCAAGGCCTTGAGCCAAGACACTAGTTTTTTTCATGAGACCTACCAATGCATTGAGGAGCTATAGAAGGCTCTACCCATCACTTACTAAGTCCAATGCATTACTCATTTGAAAATTTTAAAACATAACATAAACATTTATATTAAAACTAGCATACGAAATGTCAATACATTATCCACAAACCATGATTGGTATAAAAATAGCACATACACAGTCAAAGATAACTCATTCAATACAATATTTAATATTGTATTGTATCATATTAACCTCAATCGAGAACAATGAAGGATATTGACATAGATGAAAATAATCATCAAAACTATTAGAGAGATATATCCCCCTTTTTCTTGAAATCATTTAAAAGTCACACTATTTGTCAAGAAGCCATTTCAAAATAGATTTTTTAATCAAAGTGTCCCATGCCACTTTGAAAATTTTAAATGGAATTTTAATTTTAAAACTTTAATGTCCTTATAAGTAAATCCTTAAAACCATTTTTAAAACATGGACATTAATGAGAAAGATTTAGAATAATAAATCTTTAAAACATTTAAAATGATATTCTCGTTAGAGTTCCTAACCAAAAGAGAGACACTTGAATACCAAAAATTGAGGTAATAAAAACATTTTAATATCATGAGAATAAATGGATTCATGATATACTATGTCAAATTACGTTATATACACCATATAAAAGTGATTTGGTGCATAACAACAAAGAAGTCTCAATGGAATCTAAATTGAGATGAAATCTCTTATAAAGACTGTATCCTTAGGTTAAGGATAAATCAACGATAGAATTATGTGTGAAAAATATAAATACATTCAATATGATTAGATATTAATTGTAAATCAATTAGAGGACATTCACACAAATTCTTGTAAAAACAACACTAATGAATTGGATATTTAACTCAACAAATGGAGATTGAGTTAAAATTTATCTTATCAAGTTCATATCGATGACATGATAATTTATCAATGGGTTTATTATGTGTATCAAAAGTATATCCATAGAAAGGGGAGTGGAAATTATGACATAAGAAAATGAACAGTAATTCCACACATAATCTTGGAGTAAAATTATCAATGAAGTATGCGTAAAGCCGAATGAGTGGAAATTGAAATTTCAAATTCCCTTATCGATTTGGTAACATAAGAAACATGTACACATGAAATAAGAATCATACAATGATGATTTAATTATCCATATTTTAAATTATATTACACAATTAATACAATCATGGGCAGTACACACACCACATGCAATAAATAAGTGGTGAACAATGGAAATCTCACGGAATTAAAAGTGAGATAAGAAACCCCTTACTTTGTACTTTTTCCATGGTCGAGGGTAGTTTAACCTTCTGTATAGTGGTAAAATAATTGTTATTGAATTATAAAAGAATCATATACATTAATATGATATCATATATGATCTTTTAACATTGATTTGTTGATAATATCTTAGTATTATGGTCATTTAGGGTGTTAATGGATTCATTTTCCTTTATATTATTTGTTATGTGAGCCATATTTGTTATGGATGGGATGTATCTTATTCATATACAGAATTATGTCATGTATCTAAACATTATTTTTAATCATCAAATGATATTTAGTCTTGAATGGATATGATGGGGAATGAATCTCATCGCGTTCGTGGAGACGATAATCCGTACGTACGCACGAGCGACAATATCATTCTTTTGATATTAAAATAATATATAATTGGATGGTATATCACATATACAGAATCATTATCATGTTATATTTATTATTTAAATTAATTATACATCATTATTATACCCATCCAAATAATAATATATTGAATAACAATTACACCACAACGTGGAGACGGTAGGTCGTATATACGCATGTATGGTGACATGTCATTGAAAGGATAGATAGAATAATGAATATGGTTGTACCATATTTATAATAAAATAAATATATATAAGATACTGAAGCTATTATTTTAGAATGTAAATAACAAAGAAAGAATAAGTGGAAGATGAAAGGAACTTGAAAGAGGGTGGTGAAAACATTACCTCTTCTTCAGGTTCTTCCTTTTGATTTGATCAAAAAGGAACCTTAAGTTGGATTTCTGATCAAACTAAGGCATCTAGGTTGAATTGAGGTAAGTTGAGAGAATATTTGGGTAGGGTTTGGCCAAGACAAAAGGGTTTGAAGGTGTGAATTAGTGAGAAGGGTGAGTGCCCTTTTATAAGAGGGGTGAGGGGCATCTTAGGAAAAGCTAGAAATATTATTTTATAATAAATTCATATTTGGTTTATAATGGCTCCAAAGTGGATTATTTAAAGGTTAAGGTGGGTATAGGTCTAAAACCACTCAACCAATAGGTTTTATATAGGTTTGGGTGATTATATTAACCTTATCTTTTAGTTTTAACTCTTAGTTAATTAGTTTGACATTTACCATGTCTCTTTGTATTTTTATATTATATAGTTAATAAAAGTACTATATACATCCAAGAGACCCCCAAGTGGTGAATTAATAATACACCTATCATTATATAACTATTTTGGTGGAACCTTAGATTTTTAGGAATATAATATAAATTAATAAGATAATATTTGTTTTAAAAACTCATTTATGTCAATTTTGACACTATTTAATAATTGATTTTTGTTAAAGTCTTAACAAATTTATTAATTAGAATAAAATTCATTTAAGAAATAATAACATGTAATATTACCAATAAAATTCATGGATGTCATCAAAACTATGAAATTATATTTATTTTAACTTTTATAATACCAATTATTTGATTCTTTCATTAATAAAGAAAAATACTAAATCATTATTGTGTCATAAATAAATTTAATTATTCAATGTCTGAAAATTATAAATAAAATAAAATTATGT
This sequence comes from Viscum album, assembly GCA_963277665.1. Classification (NCBI taxonomy): domain Eukaryota; kingdom Viridiplantae; phylum Streptophyta; class Magnoliopsida; order Santalales; family Viscaceae; genus Viscum; species Viscum album. Next base: position 1,938,611,872 of record OY728159.1, read on the forward strand.
TGGAAATATTTTTATCTTTTTAATTAGTATTTATAGTAGAAAATATAACATATATAACCCTATGTAAAAATTGTTTTTCTAAAAGATATATGCTTATGTCATTTTTGTATTTACTTTAACTTAATTAATATAAAGTGTCATTATCACTTAGAAGTGGATCCATGGGGTCCCAAAATAGACCCAAAGATTTACATGGTTTGAAATGTATCAACCAATAGGTTTGAGACACGTTTTAGTGTAATTTAATATTATTATAATATTATTTGTGTACCCTTATTTACCTGATTTATCCTTTAACCATGGTAAATCAAATATTTACCGAAGTAATTATTCAAAATTTCTAAAAATAAGAGTTACTTATTTAGAAAATTGGGACATACTGATTCCAAATATGGAATCCATTTTTTCCAAATTCAAAACACATAAGTGGCAGAAATTAATTTAAAATTAATTCCTGTTGTCAAAACAAAAAGCATGTTTTTAAGAAATAATAACTATCAAAAGATTGACACTTGATTGTGTACAGTTTAAATGTGAAATTATGTCCAATGACCAACATTTGATTAAATTGTAAAAATATAATCTATTTATACTTTAAAATAACTAAAATTAATAATTTATCACTGTTAATTAATTCGATTAAAAAATTGTTTTTAATTAAAATTTAGTAATTTTCACTATTCATTAAAATATAAAATTATCAGAAAGTACCAAAAATTTACCCTAATCTAATTTCGATATTCTGAATCCAAAAATGAAGTCAATTTTGAAAGATAAAATTTATAAAATTTCAAAAAGTGGGTATTACAATTCATAACGGCTAGTTTGATTGGTTGTGGTGTGTTAGAACTCGAAGTTGCGTACAACACACGCTACTGTATTATTCAAAGAGAAGCGTATCGTGGAAGCTTGGTGTGTTACAACACATGTATCCCATATCAATTTCAAACCATAAACCAATGGTGAAAGATAAATATAAATATATTTTCTTGGATATTTTGGTCCAAAAAAACATCAAGATCATCATAACATATTTTTTCTCCAAACATATCAATGGGTAAATGTTGTAAACTACCAAGAAAATAGGCCATGAACTATGTTGGCTAAAAACGATCCAATATATATTCATTATATCAGTACACAATACCACCTTTATATTTCTAACGTCACTTCCAAACTCAATAAATTTTATATCAAATCTCTTCTATTGTGGTGAATCGGTAGGGTGATGTAAGTTACCATTAGATATTTCCTGATCTTAATGTCATATTAAATTTTTGCATCAATTTCTTATGAAAAGAGTCGCTTAAAATGCTAACTTATTGAAGGATACCAAATTTTTTAACATGAGTTTTTATTCTGGTACATGCGAATTAATGACAGTGGAATTATTGGAATTATAAGAAGTAATAATAGGATGGAATAATTAAAAAGTAACAAATTGATTATAATGAGGTTATATGTTAGTACCTGAGAATGAATATGAGTTGGATTTTTTATCCATCTTATACCATGATGTCTCACATATAGAAATTTTTGATAAATATTTATATTCATTTCTATAAAACATGTAATCATTGGGGAAAGAACATATCTTTTACACCCCAATTTCATTGGGTGTAAAAAAAATTTCTACTCATAATCGGAATCTGGAAGTTTGTTCCCTTCTTGAAGTATCCATTTTAAAAGATCAAGTAAGTGAGAGAAACTTTTATCACTGCAACCATTTCTTTCTTTCAAGTTAATAAATCTCAAAACGGCTGATAAAACTGTATATTTACTACAACCTAGGAATAATAATTTTTCAGAATCTCCCTGCAATATTTCAACATTTTTTGTTTTTTCCATGGTTTCAACACTTAAATAAAGAATTAATTCTTTAATATAATCCTTTTCTGAATTATGAATATTTTGATCAACATTAGATGTTGAATGTTGAGTTTTCTCACCATGTGAGATCCAACGGGTATAATTAATGATAAAACCATAAAAAATAAGATGGTCCTTGATTTCTCTAGAATTTAGCTTTCTTGTATTCAAACACTTCAAACATGTAAATAAAATAAAATCTATTTTTTGAAGATTTAATTTATGAAGTCTAAGAAATTATCAACTCCTTTTTTATATTCACTAGTGGTTATTCATAAATTAATCCAATTACGATCCATTGAATACCTTAGATAATAATATAATGAGTGATATATTAAAACATATAAACATTTAAATATATATATAAACAAATAAATTTTAAACATAAAAATATACAGTAAACTAATACTACCTTTATGTTATATCAATTTCATTTTTTACTGTAATGTTATTATCAAAACAAAGATGCAAAATATTTATTTAATAAAAAATAATTCACCATTAATAATGACAAATTATAATCACAATGTCCCCTAACTTAATTCCCTTAGCATAACATTAATTTATTTTTTAATAGTATAAATACTTATGAAACACATGCCAAAAATTCTTAACATGTAAAAAATATCTATTAAATTTTTCATAATTCATATAAATTCATACATCATCTTTATAAACTATAAATTCTTTCATTTAATCCAAAATTACACCATTGGGTTGATAATTCAATATTTCCATCACACAACCATTATTCAATTAATTTGACTTAAATTATAAAAATAAATTTAACATTCAAGTTCTATTTAAACCATATATTAAATTTTCAACCTCTTTTAAATTCAGAATTCATAAAGTTTTGTTGCAAAAATAATTCAATACAAAATTATAATACTTATAATTAATTTCACAATTAAATTTATTTAAATATCAATCTAATTAGAAAACTTAGTGTCAGAATCACACATAACATGGTTATTACTCATATAAATATTCAAATAATTTTAAAGTATATGATTTACATCACCAACTGTTCAAAAAATTAAAAATATATAATAGGAATGGTCATAAATGTATTCCTAAATTAATAAAAAACAATAACTTCATGAAACCAAAATGATATGAATGAATTAGATAATAAAGGAATAAAAAATCCCCTATAATTGAGTAAAACCAAAGAGAAAATGATCTATTTACTACTGTGATCTAAACATATCAGTAGATATTTCACTTTAAGAAGATCAAAGATTACTAATGAAATCTAATTATACTAATAAAAAAACAGTCAATTTCAAAAAAAAACCAATTTGATAAATTTATCAAATAAGAAAAGAAATAAAAATAAACAAATTTAACAATATCATTAGTATTTAAAAATCAATTTCATAAAAAAATGAAGAAATAATTCAAAATTATATCTAAATTATAACTAATTTATTTCTAAAATTAAAAAAATAACTTATAATATTCATATTTGACAATGATAAATTAAACTGCAATCTAAATTTTCTCCTTTGAATTATTTAGAATAATAAACACTCAATGATATAAAAAATACTTGTATATATGAATGATAATCATGAACGAATAGAAAAAATCAAACCCGATAGACGTGCGGCTGTGAAGATGTTTAAGAACATGAAATACAAACGGGAACAAAGAAACAATGATTGTGGATGAAATAATGTCAACCATTGATCATGGAATGAAGATTAAAATGGTATAAATCAAAGAAAATGAGTCGTTGAGGTTAGTCAAGTGGTTGTTAGCACCATCGTGTGTCAAGAGAGACAAAATAAAATGAAACATAGTTAGGGTTTCAGGTTGTTGAATTCTCAAGTTATTTTTTTAAATAATTTTTTGATGTCGGTTCTCTAAAAACTGATGCCAAAACATATTTTTTTGTTTTTTGTGTCTTTTTTTAGATAAAAAAACATTAAAATTATTTGGGGGGGGGGTACGTTAGATTATTGTAAAATAGACACTGAAAATATAGTTTCTTTAGTTTTCAGCATTAGTTGTTATGAAAACCGATGCCAAAAAGAAAACGTATTTAAGTTTTCAGTGTCCATTTTAGTTAAAAGAGACACCAAATTGTTTTGAACTATTCTGCATCGGTTTTGTAGAAGCTGATGTAAAAACCATCACGTCAAATCCATTATTTACACAAGTGATAATATTAAAACGTGGTATTAAAAATACTGAAAATAGATAAGAGGTTGGGTCATGATATCTACATATCAATATTTTTTAATAAGATAAGATACAAAAAACATATCGATGTTTTAATGCTTTTTTATGGTTTTAAGATAGCTAGAAAAATATACAAAAAGATAATGCAACTTATATTGACAGTCTACTCAAACAGAGCATAAATGGTGAGGTTATCCATCTTGGACATCTATGGTTATGGTTAGCTATATATATGATTTAGTATAACCCTCCTTGATTTCTATAATAAACCAATTTATTCATTTTTATAAAATCATGGAAAGTTATTCCACTTTTATATAGTGATATATAATGATGAGTTTTTATTTGTTAGTTTTTATTATTTTTTTAAAATAATCTCATTTTGTTAAAGTGTTAATATATTCTTATTTCAATTTTTTAATGCTTAAAAATTATTACAAGAGAAAATTAATGATAATGGAGTGATTTTAAATAAAAATTGTTTAAAAAATTTATTGAATAAACTAATTAACAAATAAACCAAATTACTTAACCAAAAGAAATGTTAAATTTAGAAATTAGGAAGAAAACACAGCACCATGGATTTTTTTTAATTAAACATCAATAAGAAAATATATTTCAGATAATGTTTTGGATGTATAATAATCCCATAATATTTTTTATAAAACTTTATCAGTATGATTTTGTTCTTTGGAAACATTATCCATTTAGTTTTAGTCAATAATTATATTTATCAATATTTTGTTTATAATATAAGATTAGTGTTTAATTCTAGGGATCAAATATTCAATGTGTGTTTGAATATTGAATGATACTTATTATACCATTATAGTAAGAGTTTATAAGAGTATTTGTTACTTTCTAGACATGGTTCTGATATTGAATTATTAAATCATTCTATAATTTAGATTTGATCAAATGTGAATTTCCCATTTACTTCTAAGAAATATAAAAGTAATGGCTGGAAATTTTTCAACCAGATTCAATTAGTAAATATAAGACACATTCCTATAGATTTATAAAAACATTACAAGCATTAAAACTCTTAAACTATAAAATAATTTCCATTATATTGTTTCAATTGATAGGGAATCAACTTGTGAGTGGTACTCAACTAACCTTCACATCAAGAAGATCTAGGGTTCAAACCACATACTACTCGAATTACACATAGGGTAACTATTCTAGGAATCATGTTTGGGAATAAAATTACATGTATGGGGGAAATTTTGTGGTGCCATTTTTCATGGTGGTGGATGATGGGTGATGTAGAGTTGACGGAGAGCATCGTTTTGGGGTGAGCGAACCTGATTCTGGTACAGATGGAGTAGTGTGGATCTGTGATGAGAGGTAGATCCTCTATGGTGGCCACATTGATGGTAGAGTGCTATAGAAAGGCTGGGTCATTGGCATTGGGGTGATGAAGGGTACACCAGCTGTGGTCGCGATTGGTGGATCTTGTTTATGGGACTATCAATGGCGTAGTATTGATAATAATGTCAGGTTATTTCTTCGATGAGGGGTGACGTCATGATGCATTGTTTTTGGAGTATGTAAAGACCCAGAAATTCCATGTATTTTTTAATTATATGGAATATTAAGAGACTGAGAAAATTGACGGCGCATGATTCCGAGGCCCGGTGTGTCCAGAATGAATTTCTAAACTTTTTTTTCCTGGTACGTTCAGTAAACGTGCAAGTGAGTTTTTGTAACTTTTAAATCAGTGCTCAGAATCAAAATATGAGGACATCATTGAACTCGCAGCACCGATATTAGCTTATGGAGACTTTCTCCTTGACCACAGTAGGTCGAGGGTGAAAGATAGTTTTTCACTTTTTAGTGGAAATAAAAATAAAATAAAATAAACATCAATTTTATTTTTCTTGAAACCTCTCTACATGAGTTATGGAGGTGGGGACCACCCGAACTAAAACCCCCAATTTGAATTCAAGGGTAGGGACCACCCGATCCCCCTAAACTCCCTCTTTAATGCATAGAAGTCTCTTGACCAACCTCCACATTAATTATGCTACCATCCTTTAATTAATTTGGCCAATTAATTGAGCCAACAAATTAAATAGATAAACTTAATTTAATTTGGGTTGGCTCCTCACTTGTTTTTGTAGGGGGAAATCATTGGCGAAAGGGAGAACTTTGGAGGATAATTTTCTCCCAACGAAGAATGCGCCATCTTCACCAACGAAGAACGTGCCATCATCTCTAATGAATAACGTGATGCCTCCAATGTGGGACGTCTTCAAACGAATACGAAACGATGTCCATCCTTCCCTCCTCATCAACGTTAACAAACCTTCAAGGTAGGCATTTAAATTTGTGTTATTATTTTTTCCCATGTTCTTCTCTTCAAAATGAAGAACGTGGATCAACTCACTAACTAGTTGATCTGCGGATGATTTATTCTTGTGGGTTGGGGAATAAATATTGCAGGTTGATGAAGGGTTTATTGTTTTAATTTCCTCTCATTCTAGACAATTCTTCATGATTCAAGAAATAATTGAGCCACTTGCTACCGCTCTAATGAGGAGGGTGCAGGCCAAACGAACATGGCCCGACCACTCCAAAAATCTTTGTACTATATTTTTTGCATTCATCGCGATGGAGGAGGATGGAAACCGGTGCTGGCGATTGGCACCGATGGGACACAAGAGCGGCGGCCAGCACCACCGCAGGCCACGACGAAGGTGGCGGCGCGACCCCACCACCGGAGATGGGTCGCGGCCCGTCACCCGTGGCGGAGCAAAGGAAGCGGCCAACCGCACGACGGGGATGGCAATGTGTGTCTGCACCACCTGACAAGGAAGGGGTGTGTCTTGTGCCGCATCGGCGAAGGGAGTGCGGTCGGCCACCGGCAAAGGCGCAGCGCCTGACCGTGCCACTCGGAGAGGACGGTTGACCATCCGGCCAACCATGGTGGACCACCGCACCGTGGCCTCCCTGCACCGCAGGACACCAAGTCTGGGTCGCGCGACGAGCTGGTCCGGGTCGATCCAAATCAGTTTGGCCCAGGCCGGGTCGGTAAGACTGGGTCGGACCGGACCTCGACCAACTTCGACCCATTTTCGCTCTTTTGGCCATAACTTTGGCACCGGGCATCTATTTGACAAACCATCTATGGCACTAGAAACCTTGGAGTGAGACGGTCCTTTTCGTATACCTCACTTGATATTTGTATAAAGTTTGGTTATGGTCGGGTTGGATCGAGTACGAATCCAACCGGGCCCTCGGGGCTAAAAGGACAATAACTTAAATACCGGGTGTCCAATTGGTGCACCGTCTATTGCGTTGAGGCCCCTATTACATGGAGATCATTTTGGATACTTCTTCATGGGAATTCGTGGAAGTTGGAGTATCGACCAGTGGTTTGAGGATCGGACCCTCTCGGAGACAAGTGGGCTTAGTACGGAACCTTGTAGCTAGCTATGACGATGTACTGGGATCCTGTGTGGGTCTAATGTAGTAATAGGATTTTGTGTGGGTGTGACGATATACTTGGATCCTATGTGGGTCTAATGCAGTACTAGGATCCTGTGTGGATCTGACCATGTGCTAGGATCCTGTGTGGTTGTAATGCAGTACTAGGATCCTATGTGGGTCTGACGATGTACTAGGATCATTTGTGGGTCTAATGCAGTACTAGGATATTGTGTGGGTCTGACGAAGTTCTAGGATCTTGTGTGGGTTTGATGCAGTACTGGGATCTTGTGTGGGTCTAACGATGTACTAGGATCCTGGGTGGGTCTGATACTGTACTGGGATCCTGTGTGGTTCTGACGATGTACTAGGATCTTGTGTGGGTCTGATGTTGTACTAGGATTCTGTGTGGGTCTGACGATGTAATACGATCCTCTGTGGGTCAGATGATGATTTAAAATCTTTTTTGGGTCTGACTCTTAATATATTAGATGATTCTGTAGTTACATCTAATCATCTCTACTACAGTATCTAAGATATACCAGGTGTGAACTGAGTATGTACCTTGTGGTCTTTACCTTCGTGGTGATACCATTGTATTATTCTTCTGTGTGGCATACCTGTGTGGTACTTAACTTCGTGGTATTCCTTCCATTGTGGAATAGTTGAGATTTGGGCTCTTGAGTTGGACCCTATTTTTCCTCATGATTGAAATGGGTATACTTGATAACTTCGGTATATGTGTGGACATGTACCAAAGTAGGGTTGTCACTGGTTTACATTCTTTGTGGTTTATCCTTTATGGATTTTGTGAGACCATGAGGGTCTTGGGGTCCCTACTGAGTATCGTTATACTCACCCCTACACGGGATATACCCGCACCTTGTTGTGTTTGGTGCAGATGACGGACATCGCTAACTAAGGACGAGAGTACCAGGACTAGAGGTAGCTTGGAGGTGGACATTAGACATGGCATACCATAGAGATGACCATTCGAGAGTTGTACCTACCCTTAAGGTATGATCCTTGGCAGGTTTTCATAGGATCTATTTTAGTTTACTTTTACCTTTTAGTTTTCTTGTACATTCCAGTCGGGCTTGTATTCTGGACCCTTTTACTTACTGCACTCACTCTTTTTACTATTCATTTTACCTTGTGTTCGTATCTTGTTGTATGCTTGTTTGTGTGTGTTTATAGTTTATAAAGGCAATGCCTTTCCAGTTTAGGGAAATATGACTTCGGTGCTAGTTTCTAGCCCCTAGCCTATGGAAGGCGGGATTGGGGTAGTCATAGTACGGACCCTGGTGGACGGGTCGTGACAAATTGGTATCAGAGGATTCAATTCTACTATAGAACATAGGACTCTGATATTCTTAACAGTAATAGTGCTGAGTGTAGTGAGTGTGGTTATCAGTTTAAAGAATCCAGTGTTGCTGCGGTGGATGACATATCCATACACTAGGACCCGGACTTTTGATTTCTGACTCAGTGAATGAAAAAACTAATTGCGTGTGTGTTTAGAAGTGTTTTATTTGTGAACTATTTGAGTCATCTCACTAGGTATAACTAATTGAGCATGGAACACCTGTTTCTTTTCAGGATTCCTCCATGCAGACAGCCAGCTAGGGTTCTGGGTATAGTGGGCACTGATAGCCCACTGAGCAATGAGGCCTCAGTGCAAGGGCCACTTCCAGTAGAGGCACCAGCAGAGGAACCAGCGGTACCATTATCTGTTGGGCCACCGATGCCACCAGCCCCTGCAGCAGATGTTGCACACTGATTGAGAGCGTTGCATGAGTTCCAGTGCAAGAGGCCCCCCAGGTTCAAGGGAGAGATAGACCCACAGGCGACTGAGGATTGGATGGAGGTCATGGTGAGAGTCTTCTGACTGGTAGGGACACCAGCTGATCTCATGGTGATCCTTGCCACCAGTCTTCTACAGGTAGCAGCAAGAAGATGGTGGAGATTGATGATCCAGGTTCACGACGAGGTGACACTTTTCTAGGGATGATTTTGAGAGCCTGTTTCAGGTAGAGTTTGTTCCAACGAAACTTCACACAGTGTGCATACAGGAGCTTCTTCATCTGTAGCAGGGTAGCATGACTATGCATCAGGACCCAACGAGGTTCACCCACCTCTTACGCTACTCCACTGATATGGTGTGGTACCCATTCTACAGGGCCCAGACCTTCGATCAGGGACTCAGGTGGGATATCAGGGCTTCAATAATTTCTCTCAGCATCCCGACGTAGGCGGGAGTGTTGGAGCGAGCCCTCTTAGTGGAGAGTTTCCTTGCTGAGCAGTCACCAGCAGTGAGACCCACCACCAGACATCACGTAGAGGATTATTCTGTAGCTGAAAGTAGATAGATTTCACAAAGGTCCAAGAGGAACAAACCTATGGGTGAATGACCGTATGACTCAGTATCAGTTGTGCGGGGAACTGAAGACAAAAGCAGTCATGCGAGGAACAGGTAGTGTTTCACATGTGGTGGGTAGGGTCACATGGCTCGTGACTATCCGACCCATTGTATGGATGATCGGTAGATGGTCGAAGGACCACCCAGACATAGACAGTGGTTCGAATGAGGAGGTCTGCAGGGAGCAGGCAGATGTGGCAGAGGAGCTATCCATGCAGCTGGCAATGGGCGATGGTTCGAAGTGTTACCACCACCACCACCAGGTGGTCCACCCCGACCATAGGGAGAAGGTGGATAGAGTCAAGATCAGCTCCATGATTCTGAGGACAATGACCATGGCGCTCTGGAGATGATATGACGTACGATCTGTGTCTACTTCACCTTAGCTGCAGTACTTATAGAAACAGGTGTTAGTCATTCTTTTATTTCCACTGCCCTCATTTGGAGCTCAGAGATTCTGATGGATCCATTGGCTCGATCCTTACATCTAGAGACTCCTACGGGAGTGGATTCAATGATTACTCACTGGTTCTGGCAGTGTGATCTTACTCTAGGAGGTGAGAGCTTCAGCTGGGATATCCTAGTAGTGGCGTCGAGGCCTTACGACATCATTTTGGGTAGGGACTGGTTATCTATAGTCCATGCTCAGATTGATTGTATTAGGTGAAAAGTGCGGTGTGTCCGCACAGATGAGACCTGTTTTACCTTCACCAGTGAGAAGGGATCATTTGCAGCACATGATGGACTTACCCAAAGGAGGTTTCAGCTAATTACACATCACCTGGCTAGCCTTGCCCTCGAAGCGGTTGATGTGGAGAGTTTGAGTTATCCTATAGTGGTGGACCAGTATGCGGATGTCTTCCCTGAGGATGTTCCGGGTCTACCACCTCACAGAGAGGTGGGATTTTACATTGAATTGTACACCGGGAAGGTACCGATATATACACCATCATATCGGATGTCTCCCATAGAGCTTCGTGAGCTGCAGGTACAGCTAGAGGACTTATAGGGGAAAGGTTTCATTCATCCCAGTGTTTCTCCTTGGGCAGCCATGATTCTGTTTGCCAAGAAGGAATATGGGAGCTTGAGACTTTCTGTTGACTATCGGAACCTGAACCAGGTGACCGTGAAGAACATGTACCCACTCCTGAGGATTGACAACCTCTTTGATCAGCTGAAGGGAGTGCGGTGGTTCTCGAAGATAGACCACAGATCAGGCTATCACCAGCTTAGAGTATGAGACAAGGATGTGCAGAAGAAGGCTTTCCGATCCCGGTATGGCCACTAGGAGTTCTTGGTTATGACATTAGGTGTGACCAATTCCCCAGCAGTGTTCATGGGACTCAAGAAAAGGATCTTTCAACCATACCACGATCGCTTTGTAGTGGTCTTCATTGATGAAATTCTGATCTACTCAACTTCTGAGGAGGATCATGACTATCATTTGCAGGTAGTAATGGACGCACTCCGAGAGCACCCGCTTTATGGTAAGATCCTAAAATGCTTGTTCTGAATCCTATAGGTTCACTTTTTGGGACATTTCATATCGGAGGCTTGAGTTGCGGTGGATCCAGCAAAGATTGAGGTGGTACTTTCTTGGGATTCACCCAGGAGTTTGACGAAGGTACGGAGTTTCATGGGTTTGGATGGATACTATCGAAGATTTGTGCCAGATTTTTTCCAAAGTTGTAGAACCTTTATCAGCATTGACAAAGAAGAGGCAACCCTTCATTTGGTTGGAGAGATGCCAGCGGAATTTTCAGGAGCTGAGGCAGAGACTGACTAGTGCCCCCATCTTGAGGCTATCGGAGGAGGGAGTTGGGTACGTAGTCTACTATGATGCATCAGAGACCGGGCTCAGATGTTTCCTGGTGCAGGAGTGAGCAGTTATCACATATGGTTCTTAACAGCTGAGATAGCATGACCAGAACTACACTACCCATGACCTGGAGTTAGCAGTAGTGGTCATCTCCTTGAAGATGTGGTGACATTACTTGATGGGAGAGAATTTTATAGTCTACTCGGATCACAAGAGTCTCAGGTATATCTTCTCTCAGAAGGACATGAATCTGATACATCAACATTGGCTTGACATCCTCCAGGACTATGAGTTTGAGATAGTCTATACTCCTGGGAAGGGGAATGTTGTAGCAGATGCACTCAATAAGAGATCTAGTATACAGCTTCTAGATGATGCGACAGAGAAGCTAGCTGATTTTTAGATATCCTTTGTGGATCAAGATGGAGCATCTTTTCTACAGTCTCTTACAGTCACTCCCCCACTTCTTCAGTGAGTCAGGGAGTCGCAGTTAGGGGACACTGACTGCGAGGCTCGACGTGCTCAGATATCCACAGGACAAGCACCTGATGGATTTTTTGAAGGTGGGGAGCATGTCATTATCTTTAGAGGATGTACCATGGTACCAGTGTCGCTTTGGGAGGAAGTGTTGAGGGAGTTACATACATCCCCTCTAGAGGTACATCCAAGAGTGGAGAAGATGTACCAAGATCTCTGATGACAGTATTGGTGGCCGGGAATGAATAATGTAGTAGTAGAGTTTGTCTCTCGGCGCCTCACTTTTTAGAAAATGAAGGCGGATCATCAGGTAACAGTAGGCTCGGTTCAGACTTCAGAGGTCCCAGAGTGGAAGTGGGATGGGATATCCACGGACTTCGTGAAAGTCCTTCCACGTACATCCAGAGGTCATGATTCTATCTGGGTGATCATCGACTGACTCACCAAGTCGGCCCACTTCCTACCGATCATAGATCAGGGTTTAGTAGATAGCTTGGGATGCCTCTATGTATAGAATATTTTACAGTTAGATAGTGTACCCTCGAAGATTATTTCTAATCGTGATGCACATTTCACTTCTCGACTATGGAAGGGTTTGCAGGAGGATTTCGGGATGCAGATTCATTTGGGTACCGCCTTCTATCCTCAGAAGGATGGCCAGACTGAGTGGAACATTCAGACCCTCAAGGACATGTTGCGTGCTTGCGTCATTGACTTCAGTCGTAGCTGGGAGGATCACTTTCCCTTAGTGGAGTTTGCATACAATAACAGCTATCACTCCACCATTGGGATGACAACTTTCGAGGTTCTGTACGGATGACCTTGCAGATTGGTTTTTTGCTGGACAAACCTAGGGGAGTCAACACTCGTGGGACCAGAGATGATACGAGATACCACAGAAATGGTTAAGATCATCTAGGAGCAGATGAAGACTGCACAGAGCAGACATAAATCTTATTCTAACAGGAGACAGAGACCTCTGGAGTTCGAGGATAGCGACCATGTCTTTCTATAGGTCTAACCTCGATGAGGTTTGCGGGTATTTGGCCAGGGAGGAAAATTATCTCCGAGGATCATCAGAACTTTTTAGGTCTCCAGTAGAGTTTTCAAGGTGGCTTACTACTTAGATCTTCCACCTTAGTTACATCGGGAGCATGAAGTCTTCCACGTATCCCAACTGAGGAGATACGTGAATGACCCATATCACATCATTGACTGGGGTGAGCTGGACATTGATGATGGGGTGAAGTTTATGGAGGTTCTAGTAGAGATTGAGGATTGACAAGAGAAGGTACTTCATGGGCGGTCAATACATTTGGTGCATGTACGTTGGCAGCATGGGAACCTACAGGAGAGAACATGGGAGTGGGAGGCTCAGATAGGTGCTCAGTACCCCCACTTGTTACCTTAGTTTGAGTTATGGATGATAGTTATGTAAATCCCTGAGGTGGGGAGAATGTAAAGACCTATAAATTCCATGTATTTTTTTAATTATATAGAATATTATGAGACTGCAAAAATTGACGGCGCTTGATTCCAAGGGCCGATGTTCTTGGAATGAATTTCTGAAAAACAAATTGGGTACCTTCAGTAAACATGGGAGTGGGTTTTTATAACTTTTAAACCAGTGCTTAGAATCAACATCTGAGGACATTGTTGAACTCGCAGCGCTGGTTTTCTCTTAAAGAGACTTTTAGCTCGGCCGTAGTTGGTCGAGGGTGAAAGATAGTTTTTCAATTTTTCATGGAAATAAAAATAAAATAAAATAAACTTCTATTTTATTTTCGTTAAAACCTCTCTACTTGGGTTATGGAGGTGGGGACCACCCGAACTAAAACCCCCAATTTGGATTCAAGTGTGGGGACCACCCGATCCCCGTAAACTCCCTATTTAATGTGGAGAAGTCTCTTGAACTTCCTCCACATTAATTGTTCCACCATCGTTTAATTAATTTCGCTAATTAATTGAGCCAAAAAATTAAACTGATAAACTTAATTTCATTTGGGTTGGCTCCTCACTTGTTTTTGTTGGGTGGAATTGTTGGTGATAGGGAGAACTTTGGAGGACCATTTTCTTCCAACGAAGAATGTGCCATCTTCACCTATGAAGAAAGCGCCGTCATATCTAAATAAGAACCCACCACCTCTAACATGGGACATCTTCAACCAACGATGAACCGACGTTCATCCTTCGCTCTTCATCGACATCAAAAAACATCTGAGGCATGGGTTTAAATTTGTGTGATTATTGTTTCCCATGTTCTTCTCTTCTAAATGAAGAACGTGGATCAACTCACTAACTAGTTAATCCGCGAATGATTTCTTCTTGCGGGTTGGGGAATAAATATTTTAGTTTGACATGGAGTTTATTGTTATAATATCCCCCTTACGTGTTCTTGACAATTCTTCATGATTCAATAGATAATTGAGCTGCTTGCTACCGCTCTAACGCTAAGGGTGTGGGACAAAAGAACATGGCCTGAACACTCCACATATCTTTGTGTTATATTTTTTGAGTTCTTCGCGATGGAGGAGGATGGCGACCGGTGCCGACGATTGGCACCGGTGGGACATAAGAGCAGCGGCCGGCACCATGTCTGGCCATGAAAAAGGAGGCGATGCAACCGCACCACCAGAGAAGGGTCGCGGCCTGTCAGCATCTGCAGAGTAATGGCAGAGGCCGGACGCAGGACGGGGATGATGGCGCACATCTGCGCCGCCTGACGTGGAAGGGTCGCGACTTGTGGTGTGACAGTGATGGGAGGGTGGTCGGCCGAGCCGGCCACCGGCGAAGGCGTGGAACGCTACTATGCCGCGCTGACAGAACGGTTGGCCATCCAGCCAGCCTTGGCGGACCACCTCATTGTAGCCGCCCTGCACCGCGGGCTAACCAGGTCAGGCCGTCAGCACAGGCCATACCACCCAGTGCGGGTCGGGTCGCACTATGGGTCGGGCGGACCTAGCAGCTCCGTACGGGTCGACCCGAACCAGGTCGGCCCAGGCCGTTTTGGGCTGCATCGGTCCGACCGGGTTGGGCTTGGTCGGTCCGACCGGGTCGGACTTGACCTGGACCCACTTCGACCCATTTTCGCTCTTTTGGCCATAACTTTCGCACCGGGTGTCTGTTTGACGAACCGTTAGCAGAACCAAAAGCCTTGGAGCGAGACAGTACTTTTGGTATACCCACATGATATTTGGATAATGTTGGGGTACAATAAGGTTGGATCGATCATGAATCCAACTAGGCCCTCATGACTAAAAGGCCAATAACTTAAAGATCGGGCGTCTCATTGATGCACCATATTTTGCGTTGAGACCCCTATTACATGGATGTCCTTTGGGATACTTCTTTGTGGGACTTCATGGAATTTGGAGTATCGGCCAGTGTCTTGAGGAGTGGACCCTCCCGGAGACAAGCGAGCTTAGTGCGGAACTCGGTAGCTGGATGTGATGATGTACTTGGATCCTGGGTGGGTCTAATGTAGTACTAGGATCCTGTGGGGGTCTGACAATGTACTAGGATCCTGTGTGGGTCTAATGTTGTATTGGGATCCTCTATGGGTCTGACGATGTACTAGGATATTGTGTGGGTATAATGCAGTACTAAGATCCTGTGTGGGTCTGACGATGTACTTGGATCATGTGTGGGTCTAATGCAGTACTAGGATCATGTGTGGGTCTGACAATGTACTTCGGTCCTGTGTGGGTCTGATGCAAAACTAAGATCCTGTGTGGGTCTGATCATGTACTAGGATCCTGTGTGGGTCAAATATTGTACTAGGATCATGTGTGGGTCTGACGATGTACTAAAATCCTCTATGGGTCTAATGATGATTTAGGATCCTTTGTGGGCCTGCCTCTTAATAGAGTAAGATGATTCATTAGTTACATATAATCATATCTACTACTGTATCTAAGATATAACTAGTGTGAGATGAGTCTGTACCTTGTGATATTTACCTTCATAGTGATACCATTGTGGTATTCTTCTGTGTGGTGTACCTTTGTGGTACTTACCTTCATGGTATTCTTTCTTTTGTGAAATATTTTAGCTTTGGGCTCTTGAGTTGGACCATGTTTTCCTCATGATTGAAATGGGTATACTTGATAACTTAGGTATATGTATGGGCATATACCTAAGTAGGGTTTTCACTAGTTTACATGCTTTGTGGTTTATCCTTTGCTGATTTTTTGAGACCTTGAGGGCCTTAGGGTCCCTACTGAGTATCGTTATACTCACCCTTGCATGGGTTATGCCTGCACCTTGTTGTGTTTGGTGAAAACGATGGACATCACTGACTGGGGACGAGAGTACATGGACTTGAGGTATCTTGGAGGTGGACATTAGACGAGGTGTACCGTAGAGACGACCATTAGAGAGCTGTACCTACCCTTCAGGTAGGATCTATGGTGGGTGTTCACATGAGTTGTTTCATCGTACTTGTATGTTTCAGTTTTCTTGTACTTTTCAGTTGGGCTTGTATTCTAGCCCCTTTTACTTACTACACTCACTATTTTTACTATTCAGTTTACCTTGTGTTCGTATCCAGTTGTGTGCTTGGTTGTGTGTGTTTACAGGTTATAAAGGAAATGCATTCCCAGTTTAGGGAAATACGCCTTCGGTGCTAGTCTTCAGCCCCTGGGCTATGGGAGGAGGGCTTGGGGTAGTCACGGTAAGGGCCCCAGGGGACGGGTCATGACAGAGTGGGCTATTGATAGTGGAAAGTCTATGGAAAGAATTATGTGGAACAATGAGGATACCACCTTGATTCCTTTGGGAAAATACAAGTGGTATTTTACGTCTTATGTATTAGGTTTTAATTTCCTTGGGCTGGAAAGGTCATGTAATGAGTTCTATCTCAGTACAGAAAATAAGATAGGTTTGTTTCTTTAATAAAAAATGGGGATTCCCTCCTACCTTTAAAAAAATTATTAGGAATGTAAAATATTTAAATATTTTATTTATAGTATTAAAAATATATATATTCCATTATAAATTCAAATAAAATTATTTTAATAATGTTTATAGATAGACAAAAGTGTTGTAATTAATTATGAAGTGGATTATGACCACATGATGAATACTCTCAATGGGGTCTTAAGAATCTATAATAATATATATTTCCATTATTATATATCAAAATTCGATAGAGTCTCATTAATATGAGAATTCCGTTTTTTGGATGAAACTATAAATTATGTGTTCGAAAATGATACACTAACTATAAATATTGACACCTTATAAGTGGATAAAAAATAAAATCACCCCCATAACTTTTAATATCTGGTGAAATATATGGAGAAATGAAGATTAAATTTTAATATCATGCCAATAAAAATTAAATTCTTTACAACTAATATTTATGATATCATTTAAAAAAAGGTTCTAGAATGGGAATTCTATTACCTTTTCAAGAAATTTAAAACCCTTATTATGTTATTGGATTGATAAGAAATTATATAAATTTAAATTACACTCATTAGTGGATCTATTGGTCTCCATGGATGGTTTTTAGTAAAAATAAGAAATTTAATTAAAAAGGAAAATCTTTTATATTCACCTATATCGTAGTATTGTATTGGTAAGAATACTATGTCCTTGATTTTAAAATGGGATTTCCACCATAGGGTAATATTTTGGTAATTCTCTAGAAATTATAAGACAATTCTCTAATGTGGGATTTCATTTTGAAATATTATTATATTAGATATATTAATCATATAATATATATTTAAAATATCTCAACCCATTATATTCATTTTTTAGATAAGATATACGGTTTTTGGGAGAATCCACTATAGAGGATTTGATGGAGAAATCACTTGATATTATAGAAGCTCGAACAAGGATTGATAGATCATTGTAAAATGGGTATGGTTCTTCAATATCATGTGTTTTTTAGATAATATATTTATCTCTTTTTGTTATATATTTTTAACATTTAATATTCCCATGAAATTTTAGTATTATGTTCTCCCCCTCATATACTTTCTAATGTAATAAGAATTATGAGATTTATATAAATGGACTATGGGGAATCTTATAGAGAAGTTTTATGGACCAAAACATATCTCTACAATTCTAGGGAATTATTATTTAAATCATGGTATAAATTCCTAGGTATGATTTCCAATTTTTTAAAGGATCTCAATGACCTTGGAATAATTATAATCCAATGTTAGAATTTTGAGCAGATTTTGAGAGAATTTCTAGGGCTGATTTCAATAATATATAAATAAAACCATTATATAAATAATTCATAACATGTGCTATATATAACTATAAACATTTAAACTAGGTGGATCCAATGTCTTTGGAATCACTCAAATTATAGTTATAGATTCCTAAAAAACCAAGAGAGTGTTTCCCACCCTTCTTAATCTCTTCATAAAATTTAAGGTATTGTATTTCGAAATATGTGAAACAAAGGATGAATATAGAATCCAGGGGTTAATATTACGTGGTTTTCAATTTTGGTTAAGATAAGTGGTGTTTAACCTAGTATAAATTCCATGGATAGAAGAAAATGTGTTTTTCAATGAGGGTGGTGGAATCATCTGAAAGAGGATTTCAACCATTTAATTTTCCATTGAATGGAACATTTAAATCCCTTTCAGACCTAAATATTGGTGATGTTTGTTGAACTATTTGAATATGAAAAGACTATATTTTTCTATCGGATCAAATTCTTGGATGGTGTGTGATTGGTTTCATAATGTATACCAAATGGGTGACCCAGTAATGTCATAGGTCGTTAGATCAATCAAATCAAATAGTTGTGTATAAAGGGCTCGGATTCACCCATCCCTACATGTTTGGGCCATATAATCATGTGATAAGTATTATAAAATAGTAAATTGAGTTTTATTAGACCTTAGTGTCATGTGAGATACTGTAAAATGAATGTGGGTTCCATGTGACACCCCCTTATTTTTCGGTAAGGATGATTTACATGATATAACCATTAAGCATTAATTTTTACATCAACGGATTTTTAAAAACTCCTTGTATTATACCAAAATAAATTAAACCATGGTTTGGTTACATTAATTTTATATAATGGGTGATATAATTTTTTTATTTGTAATATAATTTGAAAATATTTTTCTATAATCATAATAAAAATTTAACATTTTGAAACACTTATCTTAAATGGAATTCCCATGTGTGTCATTTTTGAGCCCTACACACGAGGAAACCCCCCCTCCCCATGAAGAGGTCACTCCGGAGAGAGTCCCAGTCTGGAAGGATTCGTTGCCAGCAGAGATGGAAGAGCATCCCGAAGGTTGATAACTTGGTCGGCGATGGTTCGTTATGCAATTCATCAGCATGGGTGGGTTGCGCCTCATTTTTTCCACCGAGTCATAAATCGGTTGACTTGACAAGGCGAGTGGATCTCGGGGGATAGGTTCGCCCCAAAAGTGGACTCTCAGGATTCAAACCCTGTATGTCCCAAAGCACGACACTATTTTACCCCTCTCCATTACCATTATGCCACTACTAAAGCATCATTTATCATTTTGAAACACAACTCTAGTTGAATTCATAATATCTAGACCCAAAATATTGGATTATCAGGTGGAATGAACATTGTTGAATTAAACTATATTGAACCATATTAAAGTATTTCTTGGGTTACATTATAAATAATAATAATATTATTAGGTAATAATAATATGTGATGAAATATTATCAAGTTATATGTGAAAGTATTGAATTACTCACTTGGATTAGATATTGAACCATGAAGGTTGTTAATGATTCTTGTTGACCACTCAGTAGACATATCATGAGTTTATAGATAATAAAATATTGTATTTTAACATTATAATGACTTCTCTTGAAACATGTTGATATAAATTTGGTAAATTAAAAATTCATTATTAAATAACGAATTATAGGTATTCATAATATATGATAGAAATTGAAGAATGTAAAAAATGAGATATAAATAATGATTTAATTTGATGAAAACTATAGGGATTTATCTAGATATAGAATAATTTATTAAGTAATTATTCCAGCTATAAAAATAAAAAGTAATGGTGACTGATAGATTAGAAGGATTGATTTAGGGTTAAATGAAATGATAATATGAGTGGAAATTTGTTTTCTCAATATGGAAACCTAAAACTCGATCCAAAGAAATCATATTGGGAGAAATAATGAGGAATATATTTCTCTCAAACAATAGATTTTATATCATCCCAAATTAGGGTTTATTTTTATTTAAATTCTTCTGGTGGTTAATCTATTTCATTAATATTTTCAATATTACCCTTATTTTCAATACATATCGTTATGTAATTTATTTTATTTTCTTATAAAAATATTAATAAAAAGTTATAGAAATAAATTAAAATATTATCTTTTCCTTTACGGAAATTTTTATCCAAACATAATGATGTAATTTTTTACTATTTATTTTCTTCTATAAATAATAAAAAAATTATTTTCTTTTTATTAAATTCTCACCAAACACTTTTTTTGGATAATATTTGATTCCTAAAAAGGTTTTTCCAAAATGTAAATATGTGAAGTAGTTTTTTTTATATAAATATTATTATTGATATGATGACATGGAATGAATTTTAATAAAATAATATATGTATATATATAGTTTTATTTAATTTAGATGGGTGATAGGGGTACCTAATGTTATAAATTAATAATGGGAATAAAATAATGATATATCATAGGGGATGATTATTCCCTAAAATGGTTTGACATGATCATATTGGATATTTAGGTGCATAATCAATGTATTTCAATTATTGAAAATATAATAATGAATTGATACTTGAATATTTGGGGATAAGGTAGAGGTATCTTTCTGGAAAGGACTAAAATGACCAATGGGAATTGTTGGATAATATAGTGTAATAAATTTGATTAATCAATAAAATGTAGATGAAATTATTAGTGACTAGATTAGAAAAAACCTGTTTTTGATGTTTTATATAAATATTTCAATAATAACTATATTTATCATTGATTTATTATTGATATCATGTAAAGAGATAAGAATCTAGAAGTCTATTGAGGAAGTTTTAACCTCTAATGGTGGTCGGGGGGAAAGTATTTATTGATTTTTTTTATGATGCCACTAAAATAATAATTTTATAACTACTATTAATTTGTTATTGAATTTTCCTTAGATCTCTTTGATATCGTGTAGCTGTAATCCTTTGAGAATTATTTGGTGGTTCAAGATTGTAGTGTGGGATGTCTTGTTAGACATGCATAAGGAATGTTGATTGTGATTGAGGTGCCTGATTATGTGTACTAATGTTTTTTAAGATGTGTTACAATATATGATTGGTATATATTTTTTTGAAATGAGATACAAAGATTGATCCCCATTAAACTTGTTGTATTTTTACTATTACAGTGAGATTAAAATGACCATAATCCTTCTCAATAATTGATCTGGGTAGTGAATGGAGAAGATTTATACATTAATTAACTTTTATTAATCTAAAGCTATAGGTTGATATAGACTATAAAATCAAGAATAGAGTTTTAGATGACTAATTCCTCCAACATCTCTAGTGCATGATATATTAGGATAATAAATTATTTTTGTATAATGGTTGTCAATACACAATTGATGGTATATGGAGAGATTATTATTTCTTCCAACATATCTATTTTAGAATGTTATGGATACTAATTTACATGAGTGGATACATCCCTTCTCTCCTATAACATGCGGATCAAGTTTGACTACTGTACATCAAATACTTTATCTCCTCTATACCATTGTTATTTGTATTAAGTGAATAAGATATAAAATAGTAGCCCTAAAAATATATATTTTACCTAGTACTATAGTATAAAACCTTAGATATTGATATTTTTATTTCCTTTGGCACTCATAAATGTATGAACTTCTACCTATAAATATGTGTCTTTCCTCTAGTACTCAAAAATTTATGGAGATTCATACTTCAACTTATAAAAAAGGCTTAAGTTGATCCATGTATTTTCACTAGAATCTTATGGATATATGAATGAAGAGTGAATTATCATATAATAAATAAATTATTTTTTGTGATATATGATTTCAAATTCATTGTGGAAGAAGAAAAATTATTTGGTAAGCAATATGAAAGTGAGATAAGGGTAGATTGATCATGATAGATCATCATTTTTTCATTTAACGATTTCGAGTTTTTTTATATTTTTTCACATTACATTCTACTAATGGATATTTAAACTAGATATTTATGGGGTGATGCCATTACTTGGGATGAATATTTTGGGTATTATTATATTCACCTTTGCATTCAAAATTTTATGATTTTTCAATTTTGACCATGACTAGAAGATGTTACGGAGAATTGATGATCGTGGATACTTGAGTTAGATAATTGATTTGGATAAATGTTAGAGTAGATATCTAATGTTGCTGACTTCTATCATGTCATCTATATTTTTAATTTTATCTTTTTAGGGTATTATGGTTACATCAGTATATTTAAATATAACATTTCATACCATATCTATGAAGTTTTATTTCATGTATTATGATGCCTCACCCTTGAACTCCCATATTATTTAATGCTCCAATTTCTCTCAAGCGTACCTCTATATATGTAAGAGGATATCGACTAGTTGTGAAGGTCTAATCCCATAAATGGGAGACTACACCTTCAAGTCAAGGTCCTAAAATAGTGTAAAATAACAAAAACATTCATCACATTATCAATATATGCCCAACTAAATAAACCACAATGTTATATCAAGATTTATTATGTGTAAAAAATAATTATATGGACCCAATATCATAAAAAATACACTAAACACCTATTAGTATAATCCCATATATGAAATAAAAAATAATAAAATAGGGAAAAAACCTATAGCCATCCCTAGGAAACAGCACACACACTATCTCCAAATACACATAATGATCCTGAGGACCAATTCATTGGTCATCCAGTGATGTACCTAAAAGTATAAATAATTTATATAAACACAAAATATTAACCATAAAGGGTGTTATAAATACATCTCAATATGAAATATCTATGCTTATATAGTATATTCAATCATATGTGTTTATGAATGAGGGAAAAACATGTCAGACGTGTTCATTGAATGGCGTTTTCTATCCAAGATAACATGAATCAAAGTGCATCAGGTCAGAATATTCAAACTAGGATGAGATGGCACATAATCATATATTATTTAGATCTATTCTAAAATTTCATCATCCTATCATCTCATTCCATTTCAATCGTGACTCATATCACACAAGATGACAAAGGGTAGGCTCCATCCAAAAACTCAACCCACTACATGAAAGAATAGGTTATGACCATATTCCCTATCAAACATGGTATGAAACCTCATACATTCCATATATCCTGGTAATACGATATTGTGTCCTGGGTCAGGTTCACTCACAAGTAACCAATCCTAGTTGGACACAAGTATGCTTCCTCATACACAAGTGGATATCAAATAGCATTGAGGTCCCAGGGTGTGTTAGGGAGGAGAATATTTCTTCATAGTAACATAGTGGTATAAAAAATGATAAACTTCAAAAATATTAAAAATTAACCCATAGAGAAATAATAAATCATCCAAATATAATGACTAGGATAAAGATTAACCAATTTTGCATAAAAATGATACTCATATTATATGATATAAAAAAGGGGAATAGGTGTACTAGAATATATGTCATGCAAAACGAAAATATAAAAAAATATAAATACTATCTCTAGTAGTATTGTGAGAATAAGTTTAGTTCTATTCTCTTGTACACCATCCTTATTAGGCACTCAAGCATCCACATCTAGGTTTTTTTCCTTTTTCCATACTTATATCCATAAGTTCTATTCGGGTACCAATTGGTGGATCGAAAAAGATGTGAGATATACTCATAAAGACACCAGAAATTTCTAGTATAATCTAGTCGGTGCATATATAATGAGTTATGTGCATGGTAGACAATGTAATCGAAAATATAAATTTTCAAATGGTCAGATCTAGTTGTTTAAAAACAAATATGACACTACCTTCTTCAGCGTAAGATGGGATATATCAAAAAATGTGAACATGTATAAAGGTAAGTATATATATAGACATGTATTTATATATATGGTGTTGTACTCACCTATTTTTATAATCCCAAATCATATTTAAATATTGATCATGATATATTAAGCCATTTTCTAATCCTGTTTAATCTGTATTTATATTGTTTATCCTGAACAATTTATATTCTTAGTCTCATGACTTTGTTGCATAAGCTTACAGTTTACATTTATCTAAATATAAGTTCACTGTTAAAGGCTACTGGTAAGAGCCTTCTGTTCAAGCCCTCTGTTAAAGATCACAGTTACAGCTCACTGTCATTCTAGATCACTGTTGCTAAAAGGTCACTGTTAAAGATCTACTGTCACTGTTATAAGCTGCTGCTATAAGGTCACTATCACAAGTCTATCGTTGATCTGCTTATCAAAGCTTACAGAAGAAGAGTCACCATCACAAGGTCACTACTGTGACAAGGATTCTGTTAGAAGTTCTCTATCAGACTCTTTATCATGTCTCTGTTGAGAGCTTCACTATTCAAGTCTATAGTTGGACATGTCTACCAATTAGTAGAAGGCTATCACTAGACAACTCCTACTGTCGAGATAGTCTACTATTGTTCAAAGTATACTTATGGACATACTCCACCTTTGATGAAATTACCTATTGAGACAGTCTACCATTGGAAAGGTCACTGTTGCAATAGTCTGATGTTACAGAGCTACCGTTAGAAGCTTACTGTTGATGTCTACCGATGATCAAGCCTACTGACTAAAGCCTGCAGTTAAAGGTCTATTGTTGATCCTACAAATGAATTCCACTAATGAGGAGCTACTATTACATAGAGTAGCATCTACTAATGCAAGACATCCACTGACACAAAGTCCACCATTACAAGCCTACAGACAGAGAGCTACCGATGGAAGATGACAGTTCACTAGTCACTACTACTCAAATTCTATACCTTTTCAATATTATTAATACAATGATAACAGTTACTTTTGATGATTTTAATGCACATGCGAGTAATTAATGATGTTGTTGGCTTTTCAAGAACCATACCTCGTACCTGTAAAATGGTAATCATTCCTATTGACTGGAGATGAACATATATAAAAGGAAACCTCGAAGATGAACAAAGGTGTGGAGAAGAGAGAAGTCTGTCCATACATAACTGAACCAATCTGATGATACAAAAATACTTACACGCATAAAAGAAGAAGGAAGGCTACATATTGAATTCGAAGAACCTGAACATTCCATGAGCAAAAGATCTTCTAACCCAACAAGCTGATTATCTCTACATCTGGAAGTCAGAACCTAGAAGTTGCGACACTCTGTTTTAGAGGCAACTTGCAGAGAAGGAACAAAACTTCATTTTTTTATTCCAACGAGTCCAGTGCTGATCTGCCAACATATAGAAATTTATAAACTTCTTTAAAATATCTTTAGCTCTATTTTATTTAAGTATTTTGCATTTGTGAGCAGTGTGTCTTTATTACACACACTGACTCATGTGCTTGAATTGAGGGATACTGAAAATCCCCATACCAAACTCTTTTTAAATTTGTTTCCCATGAATCACTGTGGAAGAAGCCTGGTGTTTCTTGGTAGTTTATTTTCCCACGTAAATCTGTGGTAGAGGTTGAAAAACCTGGACAGTTTGTGAAAACTGTTATAAAGCCCGATACAGGCTGTGTATCACATTTTAATATAATTTTCTAGTGACAGGTGATCACCAAGTGGAGAGGACAAGCTCTTGACTTAAGACTGAACCTCTTGTTTAAATTGTTGTGTTCATCTTTCACTTACTCTGTTTTATACTTATCCGCAGTGCTTGTATTAGAAAAGATAGAAATCTATTTTTACATTCACTATGATAGTTAGTTCTGGTTAGTGTGTATATGTGATTCATTTAGTAAAATTGTTTCAAAAGTCTAATTAGTTCTCATACTAATTCAACTGAGGAGTAATCAACCTTTGAGAAACCTGTTGAACAATAATTCACTTATATCTCTACTGCCTTAATTCAGAGGGCTGTTTTAATTTGAGGGATTTTAATCCTAAAAGTTTTTAACAGAAATTTTAATTTGAACTCAATTAACCCCCCTCTTGAGTATCCACTCTGACCAACATTTGGTATCAGAGGATACTTTTCATCACACAATTTTTTCACGCTTTTCAATTTCTTTTCAACTGTGATTTTAGTTGTCTCTTAAAGATCTCAAAATTTCTGTTATATCTAAATTTTCATTTCATTAAATTCTTAATCTTCTATAAATAACCGAGTTGAGGGTGCTACTACTAACAGACCACCTTTATTTAATGGTAATGATTATGGTCAGTGGAAATTGAAAATGAAAATGTATCTTGAAAGCTTAGGACCTGAAATCTGGGATACAATTGAAGAACAACATGTATTACCTACTACTGCTAGGGACACATGGTCTCAAGTAACTAAAACTCTTTATAATAACAATTGTAAAGTAATGAATCCGTTATACTGTGCTTTTGGTGATGAAGAATTCAATCGAATATCTACCTGTAAGACTGCTTTTGAAATTTGGGATACTTTGGTTGTTTCTCATGAAGGAACAACCAATGATAAAGAAATAATATTAAATACCTATACTATTAAATATGAAAATTTTAAGATGAAGCCTAATGAATCTATCTTTGAAATGTACCTCAGGTTCAATGAGATAGTGAACACCATGAATCTGCTTGGGGAACCAGTGGACAACAAAGAACAAATCATGAGGCTTCTTAGATGCCTGCCTGACAGATGGAGAGGCACGTCTGTATCAATCCGAGAATCATGTGACATCAACATGCTACCTGTAAGGGAGCTAATTAGAAAACTGATGATTTATGAAGAAGAGCTCAAAGTAAATCAAGAAATATAAGAAGAACCAAAAAGGAAGTTAGGGGCATT
The DNA here is from genome assembly GCA_963277665.1 of Viscum album. Classification (NCBI taxonomy): domain Eukaryota; kingdom Viridiplantae; phylum Streptophyta; class Magnoliopsida; order Santalales; family Viscaceae; genus Viscum; species Viscum album. The sequence goes on from OY728159.1 coordinate 1,938,639,058, forward strand.
CAAGACTTCTGCCTCAAAAAGAAAAGACAAAGAAAAATTTCAAATACCTGTAGATAGTTCTACAAGTGAAGAGTCAAACTCAGACAGTGATGAGGAAATGACACAACTTTCCAGAAGATTCAAAAGATTCTACCGAATGAAGAAATTCATTAAAAATTCAAACTTAAAAGGAAAGTATGATCATAAAGGACAATGGAAGAGAGAAAGGAAGTGGAATGAAAACACTAGTGAAATAGTATGCTATGAATGTAAACGAAACGGTCATGTGAAAGCAGACTGCCCCAAGTTGAAATTCAAGAGAAAATATGAGGATAAGGGAAAAAGTTATAAAAAATCTATGAAAGAAACTTGGAGTGCTTCAGAAGACAGTTCGAGTGAATCTGATGCTTCAGATTTAGAACAGAACAAACATTCCAATCTATGTTTTATGACAGAGACATCTGAGGTAACAATTAATTCCCATGTGCATAATACTTATTATAACAGCGAATCTCATAATGATGAAGATATGACTAAGGAAGAATTATTTGAATATTGGGAAATGATTGAGGACACTTTTAGTGAACTCAAGGACAAATATAAATCATTAAAAACACAACATGATTAAATGTGAATTACAAGTCAAATATGGACATAGAAAAAGAGAAATTTGATAAACTGCTAAAGGAAAATACAGAGTTAAAATTATCTAATGAACAATTAAGAAAGAATATTAAGAAGTTCGCTGCTGGTAGAGATACCTTGACATAGTTTCTAGGAAAACATATTGCTCCAAAATATACAACTAGCCTAGGATATCAGCCTAGACAGAGACAATTTATTAAAACCAAATTTGTTCCAAAATCTGGACAGTTCACTGCTAATTCTGGACCATCTTTTGAGAAAGAATTTTCTAAAGGACCTAAAAAAGTATTTATGTCTCAAAATATGTTTTTTGATTTTAGAAAACCTATAATGAAAATATGAGTTCCCAAATTTTTACTATCTAACCTCTCTGGACCCAAGAAGATCTAGGTACCAAAATTACCCCATGATTAATCAGTTTTACAGGGTAATTTCTTAAAGAGTTCCTATAAGACCCTATGGTACTTGGACAGTGGATGTTCAAGACATATTAAAAGAGACTATTCTTGCTTCAAGAGTCTAATTTAATTTGATGGAGGGAATGTCACCTTTGGTGACAATGCAAAAAAGAAAAATCTTTGGCTTACGCCAGATTGGTAACCCTGATACAATATTAATTTCTAAAGTACTTTTTGTTGATGGATTAAAGTACAATTTTCTTAACATATCTCAGTTATGTGATGATGGATTTAATGTTAAATTTTAAAATGATGCATGCCATGTTTTTAATTCAAAAAATGATTTATTTTTCACTGCATGTATAAATGAGAATGTATATTCTATTGATTTAAATTCCTTATCCAAAAAAAAGTTTCCTGCTTAAATGATTTTCATAAAGAGTCATGGTTGTGGCACATAAGGTTAGGACATTGTAATGTGCACTCAGTTAAGAAGCTATCTAATAAATTTTTAGTTACATAATTACCTAAATTATAATTCCCTCTTGATAAAGTGTGTAATCCCTGTCAAAAGGGAAAACAACACAAAGTTTCTTTCAAGCCAAAGAAATAATTTTCAACTTCTCAACCACTTGAGTTAGTTCACATGGATTTGTTTAGACCATCAAGAGTTTCAAGTATAAATGGGAAGCACTATGTTTATGTTCTTGTAGATGACTTCTCTAGGTACACTTGGGTATACTTCTTATCTCACAAAAGTGAATCCCGTTCTTAATTTATTAAATATTCCAAGTCTGTAGAAAATCTTAGCGGACTTATAATTAAGACCCTGAGAAGTGATCATTGTCGTGAGTTTGAAAATCATGATTTTGATTCCTACTGTTCACATAATGGCTATAGTCACAAATTTTCTTCCCCTAGGACATATCAACAAAATGGAGTTATAAAAAGAAGAAATAGGTCCCTTCACGAAATTTCTAGAATAGTGCTTAATGAGTATGACTTACCTGTTTATTTTTGGGCTGAAGTTCTAAATACACTTGTTATATTTTCAATAGAGTTTTAATTAGAGTTGTTCTAAAAATCACCCCTTAGGAGATTTGGAATAATAGGAAGTCTAAGATTAATTACTTTAGAGTTTTTGCTTGCAAAGTCTTAATTCTTAATACTAAAGATAATCTTGAAAAATTTGCTTCCAAAAGTGATGAATAAATTTTCCTGGGTTATTCTATCTCAAGTAAAGCCTATAGAGTGTTCAATAATAAAACCAAATGTGTGAAAGAATCAGTTCATGTCAAATTTGATGTGACTGATCCACATGATACTAAAAAATCTCTTGAACATCTTGAAGAAGATTTGTCAATTTTGAACTTTAATGATAAAGATAGTGAATCCCCTGTAAAAGTATCCAGTTCTAGAAATTTTCCAGAATCTATGCCTGTTGTTTCTGAACCAACAGACAACAATGAAGAGTCTAGTTCAAACCTTCATAGAGGTATTAGGACTCTCAAGAATCATCCTCTAGATGCTGTTGTAGGTGATTTAAATAGAGGAACATAAACTAGAGCATCTCTAAGAAACCAGGTTGAACATCAAGCCTTTCTTTCACAGCTTGAACCCTAAAATATTAATGATGCTATCAATGATAACTTTTGGGTAATGTTTATGAAAGAAGAACTAAATCAGTTCAAAATAAACAAAGTTTGGGAATTAGTGGAAAGACCTAAGGACACATTGACAATAGGCACCAAATGGGTGTTTAGCAACAAATTTGATGAGTCTAGGAATATAGTTAGAAATAAGGTCAGGTTAGTTGCACAAGGATACAGCCAAGAAGAAGGAATCGACTATGAGGAGACCTTTGCACCTATAGCTAGACTAGAAGCCATTAGGATACTACTTGCTTATGCAGCTCATCTGAATTTTAAACTTTATCAAATGGATGTCAAAAGTGCTTTTCTAAATGGGTATATAGTTGAGGATGTGTTTGTTGAACAACCCACTGGTTTTAAAAATCCCCATCTTTCAAATCATGTTTTTAAACTTTCTAAAGCTTTATATGGTTTAAAACAAGATCCAAGAGTATGGTATGATAGGCTCAGCTCTTTTCTTATTTCAAAAGATTTTACCAAAGGGATAGTTGATCCTACTCTTTTTATTAAAAGGATTTCCAAATATGTTTTTATAGTTCAAATTTATGTGGATGATATTATTTTTGGATCTTCTAAAAACTCTTTATGTGTTGATTTTTCAAAAATGATGCAAAATGAGTTTGAAATTAGTTTAATGTGAGAACTCAAATTTTTCCTTAGATTTCTGATCTTTCAAAATAAAAATGAAATTTTTTTGAATCAAAGTAAATATATCAAGGATCTTCTAAAACATTTTGCTTTGGATGGTAGTAAAGGCAGTGACACACCTATGAGTACCACCTGTAAGTTGGATATTGATGAATCTAGAGAACCAGTAGATCAAACCAACTATAGAGGTATGATAGGGAGTCTACTCTATCTTACAACTAGCAGACCTGACATTATGTTTAGTGTATGTATGTGTGCTCACTTTCAAGCCAATCCAAAAGAATATCATTTAACTGTTGTTAAAAGGATTTTTAAATATCTCAAACATACTCCCAACTTAGGACTATTTTATCCAAAAGGACAATCATTTGATCTATTGAGTTATTCTGATGCTGATTTTTCTGGTTGAAAGTTGGATAGAAAAAAAAAACCTCTCGGACATGTCACATTTTAGGAAAGTCACTAGTATCTTGGTGTAGTAAGAAGTATAATTTTGTTGCATTATCCACTGGTGAAGCTAAATACATAGTTGTTGGTAGTTTTTGTGCTCAAATTCTGTGGATGAAACACACTTTACTGGACTATGGATATCAATTAAATCATGTCTCTATAAAGTGTGATAATACAAGTGCTATTAACATTACCAAAAATCTAGTATCTCATTCAAGGAAAATGTATATTGATGTGAGACATAACTTTTTGAGGGATCATTATCAAAAGGGTGATATCACTCTTGAATTAATTGGGACTGAACATCAATTTGCTGATATATTCACAAAGCCTTTGAATTATGAGAGGTTAAATTACATCAAACATGAGTTAGGAATGATTAATTTCAGTACATGACACCTCACAGTTAGAACTCAATGTTAGACCACACTGGTAAACCTCACAGTTAGACCTCACTGTTGGACCTCACTGTTGGACCTCATAGTTAGACCTCATTGTTGGACCTCACAGTTCGACCTCACTGTTGGACCTCATAGTTAGACCTCACTGTTAGACCTCACTGTTAGACCTCACCATTAGACCTCACTATTGGACCTCAATGTTAGACCTCATAGTTAGACCTCACTGTTAGACCGCATAGTTGGATCTCACTGATAAACCTAACTGTTACACCTCGCAGTTTCACATCACTGGTGTACCTCACTGGTACATCTCACTATTGGATACCTCGCTGTTTGACTTTATTTTTGCGGGAATTCAAACCGTTTTTATTCCTATTTATTATTTCTATTTTATTTTGTTTTAATCCCTAAATTATAAAACTAAAGGCTAGGAACATATCTCAATCCACCTTCCTCTCTCAATCTTGAATCTTTCTCTCGAAATCTATAAACCCTACCTCTTCATTTGAGCCCTCTAACCTCTCTCAATTTCCATGGCTAGAACCAAGCGACCCCCAACTGTCAATGAAGATGCGCCAAGGCCAAAGAGAACTCGAGCCGAATCCAGTGTCACCAGTAATACCCCGAAGGGACCTGTCAACCCACATCTAACCAAGAGGTAAATCTTTACTGAGAAGGAGTTAAGCGAAGAATGGCTGCTGTCGAGAAAGTTATTAGTGCTGGAAGCACTAGAATCCCAAGGATGGATTGAGTTCTTTTCCAATAACAATGGACCGTACTAACCGAATCTTGTGAAAGAATTATATGAATATCTAAAGTTCGAAGAGGAAGATTATATGCATAGGTTAATATCCAGAGTCAATGGCAATGAAGTCAGCTTCTCGTCTGCTGAGTGGGCTGCCTATTTGAGAGTTCCTCATGAAGAAGTATATGATTACTACTCTGGAGTGGCTCCTCCAGATAGTGATGTTTTTGAGTATGAAAAAGCTCTGGAAGAACTGATAGGAAATTTAAAATCAAGGAAGATCATTGTAGCTGAGATGAATGGAGAGGATATGATTTTGTTTAATTCCGTTCAGCATGTGATTAGTCCCAGGAGAGGGGATTTTGCAGTGCTGAAGTATCAGGACATATTCATGATGTAATTACTGAAGCATGGAGAGAAGATTAACCTATGTAGGTTACTGATGGAACAATTGGAGGATATGACTAAGGCAAGCTCGAAGTCCAATGCCCTATTCCATGCCAAGATAATTTTAGTAATGCTAATGGTAAAGGGTGTAGCTGGAAATCAAGAAGAGATTATAGTGTCTAAGAACAGTGTTTCTATCTCCAAGGTTATTTTCAAATTCAAACAAATTAGCTGGAATCCCTGGAAGAAGGCATGGGTGATTGATGAAGGAAAGGTTTATGAAAAGCTTGGCCCTACTACTCACCCATCTAGGCCAAAAGACAAGAGAGATTCAGGCCTGATGCATGATGATCCAGAACCGGCTTATTCAGATGATGAGGAGGAATTTGAAGGAGCTGTGGACCCTGAAAGAGAGAACAACCCCATTGATAATGGTAGTAATCCTGATTTTCCTAACAATCCTATAAGGATAATAGCTTTCGGATCACCTAGCCCTCTAAAAGAACTACCAAGAAGAGAGATTGTTCTGAAGGACAGTGATACTGAGACCACTGGAGAAGAAGAAGCATCTCAGAATATTGTCAAAGACACCTCTAAAGAGGATGATAAAACCGAGTCAGATCATTCTGCTCATGAAGCAGAGGAGGCTTGTGATAAGGATGAAGTAAATGAGGTTGTTGCTGAAGCTGATGATGAGTAAAATGAAGAAGAGGAGCTCAGTTTGAGCCCTCTGATAGATAATACAGACATGAAAGTGTCTGATCAGGAATCAGGAGTGGCATCAACTGCCATTGTTATGGAAGTCATTGATGACTCAGTGGAGGATGAGACTCACCCCACTGGTGAACCGATAGAGCAGACAGTAATTGAATCTGCTGGAGTTTCAGAGGAGGTTGTGGAATTACCTGGATAAAAACAGATATAGGAGAATTCTCAGGAGAGATCTCTAGGTGAGGGGGGTCATTTTGGTTCTGTATCTGTTCTTCATGAAATTGAAGAATGGTCAGAAGATCCTGTGTATCTGGTAATTGGGCTGGATTATGATGATTCAGATTATGATTTGTCAAGCAAAAGAAATCATGTATCTGCTGTTTTGGACCCTGTCATAGTACCTCCAGTGGTTCCCCAACCTGAGAACCTTTCCACTAAGTATGATATGGAAATGCTAAAAACCGATCTGTAGAAGATGTTTGATATCAAGGCTAATGAAATGGAAAAGGCAATGGGCTTGATTCAAGAGGTGACTGTCTCTGAAATGGCTAAAGTTCAATCTTCCATTCAAGACAGTTTATCCAAATAAATATCTCAATTCCATAATCAACTCAAGGATGTTTCTCAGTATTTGGAACTTCTCAGATAGTCCCTGGTAAGCCTAACTGCTCTTATGGCTTCTAAGGGCCAAATAGACAAAGACATTCACTACCTAAAAAGTGTGGTGCAACAGATGGTTACAGTGTTTGAAAGTTTTAAAGAATCCATGAAAGCTCATGTGAAGGGCTAGGATGAATATTTCAAGAAGATTATCAGTGGGTTGACCAAGTATTTTAAGGAAACTGTTGCTTTCTCTATAAATCCTTTTTCTGCCTCTGCCTCTGCTTCAACCTCCAGTGCACCACCTGTGGACCTGTCAGCTTTTAGGATAGTGGTCACTAAAGAGTTAGAAATGATTTTTGGTGTCAGTGCACCTGATCCTCAATCTATGACTCAGATTATCTCCCCTACCAAAGATGTTCAGAAGGTATTAAGTGACTTTATGTGAGAGGTTTCCCATGAACAGAAGAGTATAAAGGAACAAATTATTTTTTATTTTAAAAGGATTTACACCAAGCATCAGATGGATGCCCATTTCAATCTTCTGTTGGAAAACCTCAAGATTCCACCAGTCACCAGAGCCTTCAAGGAACAATTTACTCAGTTGGGCAAGTTGACTCCAGCCTTGGAATGATTTATGGAGAACAAGGATGATTTCATCTCAACTATGGAAAGCAGATGAAACATTATTATGGACTTCAGAAACCTTGTTCTACCCTTTCTCCATCTGGACTACACCCCTTTCATCATCCCTCCTGCCTTACCTGCATCTCAACCCAGTAGTTATTCCATGATGTCTCCTTCTGAATCCATTAGAAGCCTTACTCAACTTATACCTCAGCGAGCTACCCACTACAGACCCACAATAGCATCTGTTGCTACCCCTCCAGTCATTCCTGCAGCAATTCCCAAACCTGTTGATCCACCTACTCATTCTCCATCTTCTTCGTCCAAAGGGAAATACCACTTTCCTGAGGCTAATGTGGATTGAGTTTGTTTGAGTCATGTTGATAGGGGGTGTATGTTTTTTTGGATCATGTAATGTCATTTCATTAATACAATATTTCTATGTTCTCTCTATTTGTGTTTCTTTTTGCTAATCACAATGGGGGAGAAATATGCTAATTCTAAACTAATCATGTGATTGGGGATAAATGTGATAATATACTAATATGATCCTATGTTGAATATTTTCTGCCTTTCTCTCTGATACCATGTACCAATATTTTCTGGTTTTACACCCTTATTAATCTTTGATACTTGAGAATTTTTTTATCTCTGTTTAGTAACTATATTATATGTGATATCTATATTTAATACATACTGGCATAATTTGTGATTATCAAAAGGGGGAGATTGTTGGACTCACCTGTTTTTTATAATCCCAAATCATATTTAAATATTGATCATGATATATTAATCCATTTTATAATCCTGTTTAATCTGTATTTATATTGTTTATCCTGAACAATTTATATTCTTAGTCTCATGACTTTGTTGCATCAGCTTATAGTTTACATTTATCTAAATATAAGTTCACTGTTAAAGGCTACTAGTAAGAGCCTTCTGTTCAAGCCCTCTCTTCAAGATCACCGTTACAGCTCACTGTCATTCTGGATCACCGTTGCTAAAAGGTCACCGTTGCAGATCTACGATCACTATTATAAGCTACCGGTACAAGGTCACTATCACAAGTCTACCGTTGATCTACTTATCAAAGCTTACAGACAAAGAGTCACGATCACAAGGTCACTATTGTGACAAGGTTTCTGTTAGAAGTTTACTGTCAGACTCTTTCTCAAGTCTTTTATTGAGAGCTTCACTATTCAAGTCTACAGTTGGACATATCTACCAATTAGTAGAAGGATACCACTAGACAACTCCTACTGTCGAGATAGTCTACTGTTGTTCAAATTCTACTGATGGACATACTCCATTGTTGACCTGTTGAGATAGTCTACCATTGGAAAGGTCACTATTGCAATAGTCTAATGTTACAGAGCTACCGTTAGAAGCTTACTGTAGAAGTCTACCGCTGATCAAGCCTACTGACTGAAGCCTACGGTTAAAGGTCTACTGTTTATCCTACCGATGAAGTCCACTGATGAGGAGCTACTGTTACACAGAGTAACAGATACCGATACAATACATCCACTGACACAAAGTCCACCATTACAATCCTACAGACAGAGAGCTACCGATGGAAGATGACTATTCACTAGTCACTACTACTCAAATTTTATACCTTTTCAATATTATTAATATAATGATAAAGTTTACTTTTGATGCTTTTAATGAACGTGCTAGTAATTAATTATGTTGTTGGCTTTTCAGGAACCGTACCTCATACCTGTAAAAAGGTAATCATTCCTATTGACTGGAGATGAACATATATAAAAGGAAACCTCAAAGATGAACAAAGGTGTGGAGAAGAGAGAAGTTTGTCCATACATACATGAACCAACATGATGATACAAAAAGACTTACATGAATAAAAGAAGAAGGAAGGATACATACTCTATTTGAAGAACCTGAACATTCCATGAGAAAAAGAGCTTCTAACCCAACAAACTGATTATCTCTTCATCTGGAAGTCAGAACCTGGAAGTTGCGACACTCAGTTTTGGAGGAAACATGCAGAGAAGGACCAAAACTTCATTTCCTTCATTCCAATGAGTCCAGAGCTGATCTGTCAACATATAGAGCTTTCTAAACTTCTTTCAAATATCTTTAGCCCTATTGTATTTAAGTATTTTACATTTGTTAGTAGTGTGTATGTGTTACACACACTAAATCTTGTGCTTGAACCGAGGGATACTGAAAATCCCCATACCAAACTCTCTTTACATTTTTTCCTACACATAACTATAGAAGAAGCCTAGTGTGGCTTGGTAATTTATTTTCCCACATAAAACTATGGTAGAGGTTTCAAAACCTGGATAGTTTGTGAAAACTGTTGTAAAGCCTAATACATACTGTGTATCACTTTTTAATATAATTTCTTGGTGGTAGGTGATCACCAAGTGGAGAAGACTAGGTCTTGACTTAAGAATGAAACTCTTGTTTAAATTTTTGTGTTCATATTTCACTTACTCTGTTTTATACATATCTGTTGTGCTTGTATAAGCAAAGACAAAAATCGGTTTTTACATTCACTCTGATAATTAGTTCTGGTTAGTGTGTATATGTGATTCATTTAGTAAACTTGTTTCAAAAGTCGAATTAGTTCTCATACTAATTCAACTGAGGAGTAATAATCCTTTGAGAAACCTATTGAACAATAATTCACTTATATCTCTACTGCCTTAATTGATTGGGTTGTTTTAATTTGAGGGATTTTAATCCTAAATTTTTTTAAAAGAAATTTTAATTGGAACTCAATTCACCCCCCTCTTGAGTATCCACTCCAACCAACATATGGCATATATACATATTTTCTCTTATATATATATATATATATATATTCTACTACTAGTTAGGACCTCAGGATTAACTCAAGAATCCATGTATATAAGTATAATTATCGTAGAATGTAAAGGGATTACAGGCCCTGGTGTAATGAATCGTGATGGGATGTCATTCCCAGTTATCACATTTAATTATGGACTTAATTCATGTACATCAAATTTAATTAGGGATGCCATGCCCATATGTCACACTTCATTTGTGATGCAATGCCTATATATCACATTTAATTTTTGGATGATCTTCCTTGTTATAAAATTTTCATGGGACGCCATGCTTGTATATCACACATATAAGGGATGCCTTTCCCAAAGATCACATGTATGTGTTTCACCATGACCAAGCATCACAAGTATGTGGGATTCCTTTCTGAGTATCAAATATATATGAGACACCATTCCCATAAATCACATTTATAAAATAAGGATCAATCATTATTTAATACAATCCAAATGATAAAATACATATAATTTAACGTACCATTTAAATATGGAGTATATCACTTAATCATATTTAAGTTACATGAAGTGGTCATACCACTCGCTCCCATTTAATTCAAGGTAGTCATTATATTATGAATCAATAAAATACCACATAGAAGGTGGTTTGTCCATATACACATTTAATAATTTAATAGAATCTCATAAACACACCCTAAGGGTGTCACTTATTGAGGTGGGGGACCTCCAACCATAAACAGGGGTATATGGGGCATTTCAGACATGTCCAATAATTTAAACTATGGAAAATTAAAATTTCAAGGCAACCCACGGAAAGTGCAGTGTGTGGAATAATGGAAAATTTTATAAAATGACATGGCTTTTGAAAAAAAAAAGTAACAAACCACCTACCTTAGGTTGGTATATGAACCTTCGTTTGTTATTGGCTTAATATTCAAATTAGAACAAGATAAATCGAAAAAAGCACCCATATAATATGGAATATTAGATCACACTAAAATAATGATGAGGATAGAGAGATAAAACAAGAAATGAAGGAAGAATAATGAATCTCTTACAGATATGTATCTAATGCACCTAAAGATGAAGGAATAGGACACTGGATGAAGATCCTAGTATAAAGCCTGGGTTGGAAGAAGATAGAAGATTTCCATGTCTAGGAGAGGAGCTACACATGAATGAGGAGGAAAATAGAAGGGGGAATCATTAAATAAATGTAGGGGAAATTGTATTTTCACACATTTTTAAGAGGTTTGTAGTTTTTTCAGATGTTCTTCCTAACCTTGTTTCACCATTGGTTATGTATAAGTGAGGGTGTGACCTTAAGTACACATTTTGGAAAAAAAAATTAGCCCCTTCCACCCCACTTAAAATTCTCGCATAATCATGATTCCTATTGTGCATGTTTATAACTAACTATGCACACATCTGTAGTTTTCTATAGTACCCTCATGGTTGATTTTCTTGGTTAGCACTAATTTTTCACTGGCCATGTGGCTTATCCTGTCTCTCCTAAAATTTGAGCTCTGGGCTCCCAAAGAGCCCCATATTCTTTTGAACCACTCCATTGCCTCTTAATCACATTACTATTATAAAAAATAGATGGTTTTTACATTATATTAGTATTTGTACCTCTTACAAAAATATGGTACATTTCAAACTACCCTCATTAAAACAAATAATCCATGAGTTACCCTTATTAGGGTCGTAAATCATTATCTAAGAAATGTTTTGGCCACTGAGAATGTGTGTCACCCTCTCTCTCCTAAGTTTCATCTGTTACACATTCGTGCTTCTATAACACTAGTACTATAGGAACTAACCTACCTCAGAGATCATTCATTCTCTAATTACAGATACACATAGAATTCTTCTTAAAGGAAACATCTACCTCTAGCTCAATATCCTTAGGTTAAAACTAAAGATATGGTTCATGATAAAAACAATGAATCTGCAATACATAGAAGACATTGTTCATGGCCTGGTACCTCTAAGGTAAATCCAACTGGTAGGCCACCATACCAAATCACTCCAACTTATCCAAATACCTAATGTAACGAGGTGATAGATTTTCCTATATATGAATCCCTCTATGACATAGTCCTGGGGAAACTTATAGAAGGACCATATATCTCACCTAAAACTCTAGAGGATGGTGGTAATGATAAAAATAAGACTTATACCTAGACTAGGTTGTTTCCATACACTTTTGAATAATCTACCCCTATTTTGAAGTCTCCTAAATTAGAAGAGGTCTTAATAGCACTGTATCACCTGCCTCTAACTATAACAAGGGAGAAAGACATGGCCAACCATATAGGGCCTCATAGGGATACATATGAATTATTTCCCAAAATTTGTTATTGTAGGAAAAAATTATGAGTGGTATATTTATTTCTTAAGAACCTCCAAAATCAATAATTCATTCTCGAAGAAATTTCTATAGCACTCATATCATATTCTCAGAGTATCCACCAGTCTAAAGGTGATATGTTGTACTCAGATGTCCCTGTGAACCTAGTGAATTCCCACCAGTCATAACCACAACGTAAACAAAGAATATCTATATAAAATAATATAATGGGGGAAACCATGAAGCTATAAAATTTCATAAATGAAAATCCTCCCATGATTGTCTACTAAAAAGGTCTCCTTGATCAGTAGAAGATCTGAAGTCTTAGTCAACCATTTGATGATCACCCATACCATATCACTACCTCAAGGGGATCTCAAAAATAACATTACAAAACCCATGATGTTGTCAATCCATTTCCACTTAGAAATAGATAGAGGCTGTAAAAGTCCAATGGTATATTGGTTATCTAACTTCAACTGCTGAACACCATGTGATAAACCATGCACTGTGCCACTTTATACCTAGACACCAATACTAATGGAATACATCTTGGTATTTCTAGGGTGCACTTCCAAAATAGTGTCATGATATTTCTACATAAATTCTCCCCACATATCTACAAGCACCCAAAAAAATCTATGAAAGTGCGTGATCTTATCCTTGTCAATTACCCAACTAGGTGGTGGTACCTCACCTGTGTTTTCATCTTCTATATCATGGATCCAGCTACTGCATTTCTATTTTTTGGGTTTATAATCAATCTCAAATTTGATAAAATGAAATTAATATACCCATGTGTTCTTATTAAGATTCAAATAATGATGTTTGGAAGTGTATTTGAGACTTTTTTATCCATGTAAATGATGAGCCGCTCCCCCAAAATGATAATTCTGCTCATAGTGTATAGCATGAACCACCACTACTATCTTGAGGTCATAAGTAGGGTCATTACACTCATGATGCATCATCTCATGGGAAACATACCCTACAACTCGATCTCCCTACACCAGAACTACTCCTAACTTGACTCTTGATTCATCATAATAAATTTCGTAGATTCTTCTCAGCTATGGAACAATTAATATTTGAACTGAATTCAGTCTCCCTTTCAGATCCTAAAAGGATACCTCACTAGTATCAGACCATAATAACTTCAAACCCTTCATAGTCAATTCTATGATAGTCACTTCTAGGTATGAGAATTATTTAATTAAGTTCATGTATTAACCATCCATACCTAGGAAACATGTAATTAAAACACATTCTTGAGCTTCTCCCATGAAACAACAGTGCTCACATTCTCTAGGTCAATAGATACTCTTGCCTATGAGATTATGTGACTTAATAATTCTACCATCTAGATCCAAAAGTGGTATTTTTTTAGCATATCATATAGCTGGTTCTCTCTTAGTGTATTTATCATGATCTCAGTGTGTTTATAATAGTCTAGTTGAGTATAATAATACACTAATATATACTCTACAAATACTACAAAAAATAAATCTAGATACGGGTGGGAACCCCAATTAATTAGATCCATAAAATTGTGGGTGCATTCCTGGGACCAAATATCCTGAAAAAATACTTGTACATTCCATATCTACTATGAAATTCCATAAATGGTATGTCTAATGGTATTAAATGAACCTAATGGAAGCCCGACCTCAAATCAGTCTTATATAAAATCATTGCTCTACAGAGCTAGCCAAAGATGTCATCTATATGTGGTAGTGAATAACAGTTCTTAATTGTAATCTAGTTCAACTGGAGATAATCCACACAAAGCCTAAGGGTCCTAGCTATCTTTTTTTTGAAAAACATAGATGAACCCCATTGGGAAGTATTGTGTCATATGAACCCATTATCTTCCAAATACATTAGCTAATTCTTGAGTTCTTATATATCTGTAGGTATCATTATATAAGGAGGAAAAGATACCAATTCCTCTTTGGGATCTAGCTCAATGGTGAACTCCTCCTATCTCACATAATGTAACCCAGAAAATTCATCATGGAAGACATCCCTAAAATGATCCACAATTAGGATGGAATTCCATACATTGCGTTCCATAATTTTTTATAGAGAGACTACATATCTAGGCTATCACTCCACCTGGACCACAATTCCCAGGTCCAGATCGACTATTCTATACTTCCTATATTCCTTTATGAGTATAGGTATCACCCTCAGGTGATATGAAAGAAACCCTACATAGATAGCAACAATTATGAGAATGATACAGAAATAACTAGTCCATTTCATGTATGAGGTTGAAACCTATAATCTCAAGGGAAAAGAGGTTCCATAAGAGTCAGTACCCACGTATCTTAAGTGGAAACCCCTTTATATGGAATACACTCTCTGATCAAACCCCAATGGTATGTAGAAATTCATCATGCCAGAAAGGTACTCTATTTACATGCCCATTCTTTCCATAATTTCCACAAATATGAAGGAGTGTGATGCAGATATACATAAAAAATAGATACTAGAATAGTACCTCTTACTATAGAGGTATCAGCACCCAACTCCTTTGGGTTAGGTTTCACTACATTGATATGTCCATATCCATGGACCTGAGATACAACTTCACTAACTTGGGTAGGTTCGCTCTGCTGGCATTGTATTTTTGGAGCTCGGATACCTCTTCAATGACCACCTCCTTAGAATAAATGTATATTATTAATTTAGATACATTTTTTTAGAAGTTATAATAATTCAAATTATAAAGGCAGAACTGATAGGGATCCTATACCACTAGGTATAGAAGGAAATGTATTGTAGAAGCGTTGAAGATACCCCAACTTGCTACATACTTGGAACTCAATGGGGTCTTTAGTACACTAGGAAGTCTTATGCCCCAGATTTATGCACTGGTGGAACACTATGTAACTATCATTAGCTATCATTTGACTGCCACTTCCCCAGCATACAAACTTTAAGTGATGCTTACTACCACTTAAAGTACCACTTCCCTGGTTCGGCATGGAATTTCCCTAGACCACAACTTCAGCTCCTCTTAAATAACACTCATTGGGGAGATCCATATTCACTATCTCATAAATAGAGGTCAAACAAAAGTTATTCACCTGATATTGGATGGAATATACAATCCCATCCTTAAATAACCTCATTATCTTCAACTCATCACTGGTAAGTTTCAGTGTGAAGTTATAATGTTTAGTGAAACACGCCAAATATTTCATCATAGACATATCACCCTTCTATAGGTTTATAAATTACCTAATGAATTATTCTCTTATATTTTATGGAAATAATTAATCATAGAAAGTTGACTGGAAGTCCACCCATACCATACACTGATAATGAACATCCTAGGTAATCATATCCCACCAACACTTGGAAAAACCATGAAGGAGATAATTCTCAAGATTGACCCTCCTCTACAGAGGTATATTGAGATGATGGAAGATGGATTACATGGAATCTATCAAAGAATCAGTACCTTGGGGGCCACCATCCCCCAAGATGGTAGAAAATGATTCTTCTGAAATTCTCATATCAACTCTCCCATAGTAGGAGAAGGTCAAGGAGCTGATTGCATAGACTGTATAAACTATATGAATATCTCTTGGAACTAAGAATTGGAACCCAGTTGAGCAATAAAAGTAGGCATGTCAAGTGGCACTACTAAAGTTAATTAGTGGATTAGGGACCACCACCTATAGATCATGATCATTACATCCTTCTTACATCCTAACTTGAGTATCTCGTGTTGGTATACCTCTCGAATTTCCAAACACATGCCTCAGCTAAATTTAAACAACAAAAGGATAATTTTTTTTAGAACATGATAGGTATATAACCTCCCTATAAATGGGTTACACATCTCTTCCAACACTTAAGGTGAGGTATAGGTGGTAAATAACATCATAAGGTTTAAAAGAGACTCTTCCTGCTTCTCCTTACTAAGGTTATATTAGGGTTAAGTTTTCACATCACATTGGGAAGGACCTGGTATTTGAAGTTTCAATTAGAAGGTGTAGAGGAAAACACCCTTTACATTGTGATTGGAATACCTATTTAATGATAACCATTTTATTAAAGTATTTAAATTAATTTAAGTTCATACTCATTTAGGTGTCTGTATATATATCATGGTTCAGTTATATGAGTCACATTTTACAATTTATGAAAGCCCATACTCTATAAATTGTAATCAGTACATCTTGTAACTGCGACCTAGACCTTACCTCTAATATCAAAATGTAATAGGTCATAAAAAATAATATGGTTAAATTAATTTCCATTACCAATTTATATAAGCACATGATTTATAAATTACAATTGGTATTCATGTATTTAAAAACATCTAATTTTTTATCCCAGGGAACTAGTTTTCCAAGGCTCAATCATGGAAAATTGATTATTTGAGGTACCACCATCAAGCTATATGGTAAAACACTATTTAGGTTGATGTAGTCACTTTAATAAATCCAATTATTTTATACCTACAAAAAATATTATCACATTTCCAAATATAATTATAAAGTCACTTACAGTAATCATAGGAAATATACGCAATACAATCAATCAGTTACACCTATATGGCATGGAATAATTCATTGCATGTGAATCCCTAGGTTTATATTATGATGTATGAAATGATACATCCTTTCCATACCAATATAAGGAAAATAAGTTACATTATAATAATATAAACACTCATAATTCAAAAAATCAAGTGTCTTACATTATGGTGATATTAGTACAATTGTAACAAGAAGAAATTGAAATAGAAATATCCTGACCCATATAATTTGGATTTCCCCTATATATGGGTTAGCTACTCTCAGGAATATGATAATTACCAAATTATAACACATTCCTTGTATCCTATATAGTACACAAACAATAATACAAAAGGAAAACAGACCCCTTCAACTACCACTTTGTAGCATCTCATACCCTTTTCACTCATAAGTAACTGGTATTAGTTGGCCACATGTCCTCAATAATGCCTCCCCATATTCAAGAGGCTAAAAACTATCATTGAGGGCCTAGGGTGTGTCAATGGGGAGACTATTAACTCGTGTCTTAGGATAAAAAAGTGGTATAAAATAATTATATGTAGTGGAAACAATAAAAAATAAATAACAGTAGAATAATAAATCAAATATATATAATAACTAGGTGGGAGATTAATTATTGTTATATACAAAATGATTCTAATTTTATGTAATATATAAAAATGGGAACAAGGGTAATGGAATATAAATCATGCTATAAAAAATATAAAAAAGGTCCAAAGATTGTATCCACTAGAATTTTGAGCATAAGCTTGGTCCTCTACTCCTATAATCCATAATAAGTAGAAAATAAATCATTTGTATCCAGATGCTTCCCTTTATCCCTACTTGCATCCATAAGTACTATTTAGGTACTAATCGACAACTAAAAAATGGTGCGAGATATACTCTATACACCACCACCAATGGATTCTAGTATAATATATCTAGTGAATATAAAATTAGTTTTGTTCATGAATGAAAATATAAATGGAAATATAAATTGTAAATGGGTCAGATCTGGTTACTAAAGTACTTCAGGCTGACACTACATACTTCATCCAAGGTAGAGATATCTCTGAACATGTGACCATGTGTAAGAGTATGTATTTATATAGATATGTATTTATATATATGGTCTATATAC
This sequence comes from Viscum album, assembly GCA_963277665.1. Lineage (NCBI taxonomy): Eukaryota > Viridiplantae > Streptophyta > Magnoliopsida > Santalales > Viscaceae > Viscum > Viscum album. Next base: position 1,938,657,131 of record OY728159.1, read on the forward strand.
TTAGTAAATTTTATATCCATATATATATATATAAATACTAATAATATCTTGGACTGGAGTTATAACTCAGGAATCCATGGATACGAGTATGAGTATCATATAATGTTATGGGACTCCATGCCCAGGTGTCATGAATCTAATGGGTTTCCATGCTCGGTTATCACATTAAATTTGGTGCACCATTCCCATAAATCAAATTTAATTAGGTCCAGTATACACATATATCACATTTAATTTGGGACACCATGCTCATATTTAACATTCCATTTTGCATTCCCTACCATGTTACACATTTATATGGGAATCCATGCTCGTATACCACACATATATGGGATATCTTTCTCAGGGATCATATGTATGTGGTTCTACATGCCCAAGTATCAGAAGTAGTTGTGATGTCGTTCCTATGTATCAAAAATATATGGTACTCCATGCCCGTAAATTATATTTATAGAATAAGGGTTGTTCATGCTTTAATACAATCCAATGGATGAATTATAATTCATTTAACATACCATTTAACAAAGGTGCATAACCCTTACTCAAATGAAAGTCAAAGTAAGTGGCTATACCAATCACTCCCATTTAATTAAAGGTAGTTGTTCTATTAGTCATCAAGATAATACCGTTTGGAAGGTGGTTTCGACATATACACATTTAATAATTCAATAGAATCACATAATCACACCCTAAGGGATGACACTTTTTGAGGTGGGGGATCTCGAACAATAAAAAAGTTTAAATTGTGTATTCCTGACATAGATAATAATTCCAACCAAGGAAATTTACAATTTTAAGGAAATTCACATAAATTACATTGTGTTACATGAGGATACATGTTATAAAATGACTTGTCTTTTTAGAAAATGTGTTATCTCACCTACCATAGGTTGTTAGATGAACCCTCGTCCATTTTCAGCTTCATATTCAAAGTAGAATGGTAGAAATCAGTAAAATAGACAAATTCCCTAAAAGGGGCTTATTATCTCTTCCCAAAATAATTCTGAATATGGTTATTTTAGCAATAAAATGAAGAAATATAATTGAATCTATTACTAATGTGCATCTAACACACTTGATGATGATGGAATAAGAAACCATATGACAATATTAATTCAAATATTAGGTTGGAGGAAGATGGAAAGATCCCACAACTAGGAGAGGAGTTTCACACAAATGTGGAGGAAAAGGAAGGGGTAAACCTTAAATTAAGGTAAGTGAAAATCTATATTTTCCCACTTTTTTAAGTGGTGCACATTTTAGCCACACAGTTTTCCAAACCATGAACCAAAACCATGAATTGCTACAAGTTAAGTGTCACTAAAGGTGAGGATCTAGGAACATGGTTTAGAAAACCCATGTATCTCCTTCAAGCCCATTGGAAATCCCTCATATGGATATACAGCCTAAGGTGCATGGTTATAACTATTTGTCCACACCTCTGCAATTTATTGCATTATGTGCACAGTTCAGTCAAAGTAACCATGCGATAACTGTGTATCTCAATATGTCTCTCCAAAATATGGTTTTTGGGATCTGAACAAGCCTCAGACTCTCCTAAATATATTCGTATCCTCTTAAAAACATTACTAACATAAAAAAAGAGGTTTTTTACAGTAAATTTCCTCTTAAAAAAGTCATGGAATTATAGACTGATCCCTCTCACTAGAGAAGTCTAGTGTCACAACTCAAAGCCTAATACAAGAATGTTCCAAAACCACAACCTAATCCTACTCTAGAAAGGTCCATCATCATGAACATGATTCCCCCATCTCAACCTTGGTAGCACGGATAGTTCTATACCACTCTTGGAGAGGTCCATCCTTAAGATCCTATACACCATTAGGTTCGTCTCCCATCATAAGCATGCATTCAAGAACATATATACAACAACAAACAAGCACCCATCCAGTCATATATCATCACCTAAAAACTACCTAAGACCTAGTAACTTGGATCTATCCCCATATCCAAATACATTTATCCTTTATTATTAAAGTGTTTGATGGTTCCTCCATACCTATCATTGTATTTCTCTCATTGATATTGTGTCACATTCTTTGATCATCAATGAAACCATAGATCATAGGATCTCATTGAAAAATACCTTAAAGTTTTGGTATTTATCATAACTAAAACCCTTGACACTTATAGTCCTACCACCCAGAGACTATACCATGATATTCCACTTTAAGTCCTTTATTTACCTGATTCTATTTCCTAAAGCGTTCCCATGATCTTCACCTAGGTATCATCTCATGTATAGCATCCCGCCTTTTTATCACATAAACTTTCATTACATTATACAAAACTGAGGATCTTTAAGGTTTAGTGTCTTGGAAACCAGTAACTTAAAACATGAAAACATAAAACATTCTTCTAAAAGACTTGAAAGGCTTCTCCTCATGTTCATCCTAGGTTCATTACAGCATCACATAACCTGGGATCATACATCAAAAGAAAGGGTGAGCAGAAGGCCCAGTAAGGGAAACAAGGGAAACATTTAACATGTGAACTTGAGATACATCAACTATGTCATGAACAAGAACTTTAAGGCATGATAAAAAAAATCATGTGGCATATCATAATAAAAATAACATTTTCATAACTTGAAGATGTGGCTACATCATTTAACATAGACAATCATGAACATATCACCAAGGTCCATCCCCAAGGTGTCATTTGAAAATTACCAAGGTTATTCACCAAGGTATCGTGAAAATTGTAATCTCTAGTGGTTACATCATTACCCAATGCATTGGAGCGCTATCAGGGAGCACCCTTAAATTTGCCTTTATTATCATGTGAGCCACATATATCATCATCAAACATTTCATAAATAACCCACATAGCATAAAATAAATGGGTTTCATTTCATAATCATAACGTTTTAAAAACTGCTTTAAAGACATGATCTTTACGTCACTTTAAACCCACGGAAAGGGAAAGCGGGTCTCATGTATGTAAATCCCAGAATTGAAAATAGAACATTTTCATATATATTTGAATACCCTTTTAGAAATAAGAGCTTTGAGTATTCACTTTATAACATAAAAATAATTTTGAGAAAAGAGAGAGGCATTTTGAGACGAAAATTCTGCAGCATAACGGCTATGTTTCGGGGTTTTAGAAAACATTGAAAAGAGAGGGGACATAGGTTACCCACTCAAAATTGATCCATAAAACAGCAGGGGAACAGAATAAGAAGGATATATGGACATGGTAATGAATTTTTCAGGACATGCCATTTGAAATTAAAAACATGGAAGGAAGACAAAAAATTAGATTTCTCTTATGAAAGTTCGGCAGCCTAACGGCGTTACTTAAACATCAACAAAAATGATTTGAAAAGATCAAATAGAGTCTCTCATCATGTGAACATAAGAGTTCAGTATGATAGATATAGATATAATTCCCCAACATAACAAAAAGTAACTTGAAAGAATTGACATGAAAGTAGAACTTCAAAACGAGAAGGGTGAAGAACCACTTAAAAATTCGGCAGCCTAACGGCACCACTTAAAACATCAAAATACTGAATTGAAGAGATCAAATGGGGTCTCTCATCATATGAATATAAGAGTCTAGTATGATATATATAGAGATCATACCCCAATATAACAAAAAGGAACTTGAAATAATTGACATGAAAGTAGAACTTCAAAACGAGAAGGGTGAAGAACCACTTAAAAATTCGGCAGCCTAACGACGCCACTTAAAACATCAAAATACTGAATTGAAGAGATCAAATGGGGTCTCTCATCATATGAACATAAGAGTCCAGTATGATATATATAGAGATCATACCCCAATATAACAAAAAGGAACTTGAAATAATTGACATGAAAGTAGAACTTCAAAACGAGAAGGGTGAAGAACCACTTAAAAATTCGGCAGCCTAACGGCGCCACTTAAAACATCAAAATACAGAATTGAAGAGATCAAATGGGGTCTCTCATCATATGAACATAAGAGTCCAGTATGATATATATAGATATCATACCCCAATATAACAAAAAGTAACTTGAAATAATTGACATGAAAGTAGAACTTCAAAACGAGAAGGGTGAAGAACTACTTAAAAATTCGGCAGCCTAACGGCGCCACTTAAAACATCAAAATACTGAATTGAAGCGATCAAATGGGGTCTCTCATCATATGATCATAAAAGATCAGTATGATAATTTAGAGATCATACCCCAACATAATAAAAAGGAACATGAAAGACTTGAATGAAAATAGAACTTGAAAACGAGGAAGGTGAAAGAATCCCTTAAAAATTCGGCAGCCTAACGGCGCCACTTAAACATTCTTAAAACGAATTGATGAGAGCAAGGGGGGGTCTCTCATCATATGAACATGAAATAGGCAGTAGGATGAATATAAAAGAACATCCTCCAACATAAGAACATGGAGTATAAAATAAATGACATAAAAGAGATTACTTGAAAAGAAAGAGAGAGGTCGGATCCCTTACCTTAAAATGTAACTCTTAAACCTCAAAGGTTGGGACCTTGAGGGCTTGGGGGCACCTTTGGAGGACTCCTTGGAAGGTAATGAGACCCGAAATTCGTTGGGAATGAGTGGGGAGTCGAATGGATGAGAGGAGGGCTTGGTATTTATAGGGAAAGTGAGGGGACAAGGCATTAATGGCCAAGGGACACCTCACATGTGCTTTTCTCAAACCCATGTGCTCTCCCTTGGCATTTATCATGGAGTTAGGCCACATGGGGCCCCCAAAACAACAATTCATCACCCTTGGCCGGCCAACCCTTAAAAGATCTCATGAAATCATCATGACACAATTATGATGTCATTAAACATACCGAAACCCTAAAACTGCATTTTTACTATTCACTGAAAAATTCATCTTTCTCAGAAAAATCCCAAACTTTCACCTTAACTAAATATCAATGCTCCGATTTCAAAAATGAACTCCATTTTATAAAAATAATTTTCTAAATATTTTTAATTTTATTTTTAAATAAATACACTATTCACCGAAAATTCATTTTTTTCAGAAAAATCCCCAAAAATTACCATAACATAATATCGATGCTCTGAGTTCAAAAATAAATTCATTTTTATAAAAATAATTTTCTAATTATTTTTAATTAAATTTTTAATTAGAAAACACTATTCATCCGAAAAAACTAATACTTGAATAATAATTTATGAAACCGTTATTTAACCATTTTATTGAATCACATTACTTAATCAAAGTGCCTATCTTATTTTAATACTTTCTTTAAGTGAGATTACTAATCCATTTGGACACATTATTAATCCTAATCATAAAATCACTATTCATAATTTACTATTCATCAAAAATCAAGTTGATCTTATTAGACTCTAAATTTAGTACTGAACATAATTGCAGAAGACCATTTTTTGAAAATCATTACACATTTTTAATTATTTAGGGTTTACATAAACATTTTTAAAATATCCTTTTTCTAAAATTCATCAAAAATATGCATACTATATTTATCCGGTCATTTCAAAATTCATAAACTTCATCATAAGAAGAAATCCCAATTTTTATTTAAAACAAGGATTACACAAGGTAGTTACGGTCTCGTTACATAGCCCCTTACAATACCAGCATAGGACCTAAGAGTAAGGTGTGCTAGGGTGATAGAAGCTTGGGGCGGCTCAGTCAACATTGCCCGAGTAGTAATTTCTATCAGTTTGAACTTCTCACGAAGGCGATTCCGTTCCAGCTTCACATGATGATGTTCGGCTTGGATTTGATCCAGAGCAAAGACCAATGGTGCTACCTCCTTCCCAAGCTCTGTTAGATGGGCTTCGATCGGTCCAAGACTACTAGGTGAGGCCATCGAATCTTCTTTCGATAATAATTAACCAAGATTACTTATATTTAGAGACAATAATCAAAACATTTTGTTCACAGCGGTCATATTGACCGATGGTTATGTAATAGTCAAAACCCACTGATCTCATTTTAATTATAATCATGTTTATCAAATAAAATATTTTTGTTGAGTATAAAAATAAAATAAAATAACACATGAAATTAGTAAACAAGATATATTCAAAATTTTGGGTCGTTACAATCTTCCCCCCCTTAAGAAATTGCGTCCTCGCAATTTTAAAAAAATTTGGGTTTTGAAATTTCATTGAAAGTCCCACATCGGAAAAGGAGTCAGTAAAACTATTACTTTAAAATAAAGAAAGGGAAGTACAAAGGTCACCCGAGTTAACCCACACTAGGGTTCCATGTAGGAAAACATGGACATGGAGGAGAAAACAAAGGGTCAAGTTCTGAGGGAGAGTGATAGAGAACATGATTAGGAGAAAGTTAACCATGAGAAAATCCCAAACTTATGATGTGTGTAAACGGTCTTTGATTACCTAGTAGGAAACGTAAACCAACAACATTTTTGTTTTACGTTTCTTTTCATAATTTTGAGAATTTCATTTACTACATAGAACAAAAACATAAGAAAATATACCTACCTTCAAGTAGAGTTTCATCCTTTAACAAGTCCCTACCAACACTAATCTTTTCTCCAAATGATGATAATTCAAAAAACACTTGGTCTCATAAAAGCACAAGAAACATCTTCTATAGAATCACATAATCTACAAAATATTAACTATCTATTTCTTCCATCTTTAAACATTATCCCAAAAACAGAAAGGTTAAGGTAAAACAACTCTTCAAAAAGAAAGAATCCCATAGGAATGGAAACTACTTTTAAATCATCAAATTCCATGGTACTACCCAAAGTTCATCATAGTCCATTCCGTAAATAATGGTCCTTAAGATTCCTCAAAATAAACCAAACTAAGATTGAAACCCAAATACAAGAAAGATTTGATAACATAGTCTTCCAAAATAAACTTCATTGTTCATCTCCAAACATCATCAACCACTCCTAACATCTTATAACAAAAGTAGCTAACCTAAACATATTTTACCCAAGATAGGTTAATCATTCCCGTAAGTAACCTAAATTACTATAAGTCCACCTTAAATTCATCGACTCTTCAAAATATAAGTCAACCTTACTCCTCAATGAAAATACCGTTGTAATCTATTTACCTCGATCATATAGGGTCCCCAAAATAGTGAATGTATTCCAAAATAAAAATCATATTTTAATCCCCTAATCATCTCTGTCATCTTAATACGGCAATCGTAGCATTTCCTATCACATTGGTTGTTGAGACATGTTCTTCTATTTCCCGCCATTAACTATGAAAAGAAACTATAATTAGGGGCTTAAGTACTTAGCTAATAATCATGAAGAGGAACTGAAAGCATATAAGGATAACTTGTATATGAAAGGTATACCCTAACTTGTGATCTCCTAGGTTCCCATCTAGGTTATGAATGATCATATATTCTTATGTGAACCTTTATTTTATTTTATCTTTGTTCCTTTAACAATGGTTCATACCAAGCTTATGAATTTACCAAAGCATATCCCCCGGGAGTGTCGTAACCAAGAGTGCAGTAAGGCCCGTTGTCGTGTACCAGTTCCCGTTCGAGTCTAGCTCAAAGCGGTGTTTTCGGGTTTTACCCCTATGTACATCTGTGCCAGAGCCACCTCTACCTGCTCGTATCCAGACAGGGATGTATTTGCTTGGCAACCCCTTACTCAATACTCACCAAAATACCAGGAAGATTTCCTATATTAAACTTTTCTATAGGGTTCTTCCTAGAGTTTTCATATCCTAATTTCCACAAATAACTAAACCATCCTTTGATACCAACTATAGCATCCCGCCTTTTTATCACATAAACTTTCATTACATTATACAAAACTGAGGATCTTTAAGGTTTAGTGTCTTGGAAACCAGGAACTTAAAACATGAAAACATAAAACATTCTTCTAAAAGACTTGAAAGGATTCTCCTCATGTTCATCCTAGGTTCATTACAGCATCGCATAACCTGGGATCATACATCAAAAGAAAGGGTGAGTAGAAGGCCCAGTAAGGGAAACAAGGGAAACATTTAACATGTGAACTTGAGATACATCAACTATGTCATGAACAAGAACTTTAAGGCATGATAAAAAAAATCATGTGGCATATCATAATAAAAATAACATTTTCATAACTTGAAGATGTGGCTACATCATTTAACATAGACAATCATGAACATATCACCAAGGTCCATCCCCAAGGTTTCATTTGAAAATTACCAAGGTTATTCACCAAGGTATCGTGAAAATTGTAATCTCTAGTGGTTACATCATTACCCAATGCATTGGAGCGCTATCAGGGCGCACCCTTAAATTTGCCTTTATTATCATGTGAGCCACATATATCATCATCAAACATTTCATAAATAACCCACATAGCATAAAATAAATGGGTTTCATTTCATAATCATAATGTTTTAAAAACTGCTTTAAAGACATGATCTTTACGTCACTTTAAACCCACGGAAAGGGAAAGCGGGTCTCATGTATGTAAATCCAAGAATTGAAAATAGAACATTTTGATATATATGTGAATACCCTTGTAGAAATAAGAGCTTTGAGTATTCACTTTATAACATAAAAATAATTTTGAGAAAAGAGAGAGGCATTTTGAGACGAAAATTCTGCAGCATAACGGCTATGTTTCGGGGTTTTAGAAAACATTGAAAAGAGAGGGGACATGGGTTACCCACTCAAAATTGATCCATAAAACAGCAGGGGAACAGAATAAGAAGGATATATGGACATGGTAATGAAGTTTTCAGGACATACCATTTGAAATGAAAAACATGGAAGGAAGACAAAAAATTAGATTTCTCTTATGAAAGTTCGGCAGCCTAACGGCGTTACTTAAACATCAACAAAAATGATTTGAAAAGATCAAATAGGGTCTCTCATCATGTGAACATAAGAGTTCAGTATGATAGATATAGATATAATTCCCCAACATAACAAAAAGTAACTTGAAAGAATTGACATGAAAGTAGAACTTCAAAACGAGAAGGGTGAAGAACCACTAAAAAATTTGGCAGCCTAACGGCGCCACTTAAAACATCAAAATACTGAATTGAAGAGATAAAATGGGGTCTCTCATCATATGAACATAAGAGTCCAGTATGATATATATAGAGATAATACCCCAATATAACAAAAAGGAACTTGAAATAATTGACATGAAAGTAGAACTTCAAAACGAGAAGGGTGAAGAACCACTTAAAAATTCGGCAGCCTAACAGCGCCACTTAAAACATCAAAATACTGAATTGAAGAGATCAAATGGGGTCTCTCATCATATGAACATAAGAGTACAGTATGATATATATAGAGATTATACCCCAATATAAAAAAAAGGAACTTGAAATAATTGACATGAAAGTAGAACTTCAAAACGAGATGGGTGAAGAACCACTTAAAAATTCGGCAGCCTAACGGCGCCACTTAAAACATCAAAATACTGAATTGAAGAGATCAAATTGGGTCTCTCATCATATGAACATAAGAGTCCAGTATGATATATATAGAGATCATACCCCAATATAACAAAAAGGAACTTGAAATAATTGACATGAAAGTAGAACTTCAAAACGAGAAGGGTGAAGAACCACTTAAAAATTCGGCAGCCTAACGGCGCCACTTAAAACATCAAAATACTGAATTGAAGCGATCAAATGGGGTCTCTCATCATATGATCATAAAAGATCAGTATGATAATTTAGAGATCATACCCCAACATAATAAAAAGGAACATGAAAGACTTGAATGAAAATAGAACTTGAAAACGAGGAAGGTGAAAGAATCCCTTAAAAATTCGGCAGCCTAACGGCGCCACTTAAACATTCTTAAAACGAATTGATGAGAGAAAGGGGGGTATCTCATCATATGAAAATGAAATAGGCAGTAGGATGAATATAAAATAACATCCTCCAACATAAGAACATGGAGTATAAAAGAAATGACATAAAAGAGATTACTTGAAAAGAAAGAGAGAGGTCGAATCCCTTACCTTAAAATGTAACTCTTAAACCTCAAAGGTTGGGACCTTGAGGGCTTGGGGGCACCTTCGGAGGACTCCTTGGGAGGTAATGAGACCAGAAATTCGTTGGGAATGAGTGGGGAGTCGAATGGATGAGAGGAGGTCTTGGTATTTATAGGGAAAGTGAGGGGACAAGGCATTAATGGCCAAGGGAAACCTCACATGTGCTTTTCTCAAACCCATGTGCTCTCCCTTGGAATTTATCATGGAGTTAGGCCACATGGGGCCCCCAAAACAATAATTCATCACCCTTGGCCGGCCAACCCTTAAAAGATCTCATGACATCATCATGACACAATTATGATGTCATTAAACATACCGAAACCCTAAAACTGCATTTTTACTATTCACTGAAAAATTCATCTTTCTCAGAAAAATCCCAAACTTTCACCTTAACTAAATATCAATGCTCCGATTTCAAAAATGAACCCCATTTTATAAAAATAATTTTCTAAATATTTTAAATTTTATTTTTAAATAAATACACTATTCACCGAAAATTCATTTTTTTCAGAAAAATCCCCAAAAATTACCATAACATAATATCGATGCTCTGAGTTCAAAAATAAAGTCATTTTTATAAAAATAATTTTCTAATTATTTTTAATTAAATTTTTATTTAAAAAACACTATTCATCCGAAAAAACTAATACTTGAATAATAATTTATGAAACCGTTATTTCACCATTTTATTGAATCACATTACTTAATCAAAGTGCCTAGCTTATTTTAATACTTTCTTTAAGTGAGATTACTAATCCATTTGGACACATTATTAATCCTAATCATAAAATCACTATTCATAATTTACTATTCATCAAAAATCAAGTTGATCTTATTAGACTCTAAATTTAGTACTGAACATAATTGCAGAAGACTATTTTTTGAAAATCATTACACATTTTTAATTATTTAGGGTTTACATAAACATTTTTAAAATATCCTTTTTCTAAAATTCATCAAAAATATGCATACTATATTTATCCGGTCATTTCAAAATTCATAAACTTCATCATAAGAAGAAATCCCAATTTTTATTTAAAACAAGGATTACACAAGGTAGTTACGGTCTCGTTACATAGCCCCTTATAATACCAGCATAGGACCTAAGAGTAAGGTGTGCTAGGGTGATAGAAGCTTGGGGCGGCTCAGTCAACATTGCCCGAGTAGTAATTTCTATCGGTTTGAACTTCTCACGAAGGCGATTCCGTTCCAGCTTCACATGATGATGTTCGGCTTGGATTTGATCCAGAGCAAAGCCCAATGGTGCTACCTCCTTCCCAAGCTCTGTTAGATGGGCTTCGATCGGTCCAAGACTACTTGGTGAGGCCATCGAATCTTCTTTCTATAATAATTAACCAAGATTACTTATATTTAGAGACAATAATCAAAACATTTTGTTCACAGCGGTCATATTGACCGATGGTTATGTAATAGTCAAAACCCACTGATCTCATTTTAATTATAATCATGTTTATCAAATAAAACATTTTTGTTGAGTATAAAAATAAAATAAAATAACACATTAAATTAGTAAACAAGATTTATTCAAAATTTTGGGTCGTTACATCATGTCTCCTAAGGGAGATCTCTGAAGAATAAAAAATATGATTTAAAACCATCTATGGGACACATGTCACATCCCAAAGGACTTGAATTTATTTCCAATGACACTAAAAGTTTCCTCTTTCCTTGGGATTGAGTTCCTAGTCACTCATGAGGTGTAGGGTCATCTCCCCAGTCATCACTAAAACCCAATATCCTCATGCCTACCTACAACCCCTAGAAATCCAACCTAGACTATACTGTATCACACATAAATCCTTGATTCCTATCCAAGTTTACTTATCATATTACTAGGAATCTTCGTCCCTTGTTGATAAAGTCTCTAGTCAATCCCAAAAAACATAAATGATAAAAAAATAACTTTTCTTGATTAATAAGATCCAACACTCTCCTATCTCTACTTTGTAGGACATAATCAAACTTTATACATCTACAGAGCCTTGTGAACATTCTTGAAGGTAACAATAATTCATAAAAATTATATGGATTTTTATTAAAGTGACTTGATACCTGCAAAACAAAGTTAAAATCCAATCTAATCTCTGCTCACCCTTGTCCAATCACATAGCTCCATTCAATCTACTTCTATATGATAAATAAAAAAATTAATTAAAAACATTTATAATTAATTATTTAATTTTTTAAAAAAAAGTATAAAATTTGACAAGAAAATCATCAAGAATCATCTTCTCAATGAAACCACATATAGCCTCTACCAACCATGTTCCATGGTTCACCCTCAGTACCATTATAGAAAAAACGAATCACCAGACACCCATCTAACAATAAAGTTTTCCCAATTTAATAAAAAACACTAAATAAAGTAGGGAAGTGACTTTCCTATTATGAACTGATGAATCATGGAATGTGATCATATTTTAGGGATGTCTTTCTTCCAACACATGTATGGCCTCTATCATCTTCACTTGATTCCACCATGCTCTAGTAGAATCGATAACAAAATTAAAAAAAATCACCCTATTAGGTAGATAGAAAATGGAAGATCAAATAGAAGAAAATGAGTAGGATTAATGTACCTAGAATCCCATTTGAATCACACAAATAACCAACAAAAACCAATGGGAGTTATTGGGAGACACCAAGGGAGTGTAATCATCCAAATGAAACTACCTTATATGTGATGTCCTCTAAAATACCAAGGAGGATAATTAAGAAACTAAATTTATGATCCTTATAAAAAATAAAAACATTCCTCGTTCATGGAATGGCCATGAGGTTTATGATGTGAAAATCTACCTCACCTAAAAAAATTGCAGATTTACAAGGGCCAAAACATGAATCACTCTAATGATATAGGAGGGGGTTTTGTATCCCTCCTTTGAGACATGAAATCTAATTCATAGATAACTTCAAAGAACAATAGAGATATGGCATAATGGAATCTATTGACCATGCCTTGTTTGTAACAGCCCGAGATTTTATGAAAAATATTCTTTTTAATTTTATTAATGTCTTGTGTTGTACGCTACACCAAAAGGAGCTTGCACAACACGCATCTTTGACTTGCCTTGCATTACACGCAATCACAAACTTCCTCGATAGCGTGTGTAGTACGCAATACTGAGTTTCACGAAACAACGATATGCTATTAAAATATTATTAAAACTAGCCGTTATGAATAGTAATAACCACTTTTTAAATTTTAGAAATTTTAGCTCTCAAAATGGACTTCATTTTTGGATTCGAAGTATCGAATTTTGCATAAGGTGAAATTTTGGTACTTTTCGGATAACTTTCATATTCTGATGAATAGTGAAAATTACTAAATTATAATCAAAAACAACTTTTTTAATCGAAATAATTAATAGTGATAAATTATTAATTTGAGTGGTTTTAAAGTATATTTAGAATATATTTTTACAATTTAATACAATTTTGGTCATTGAATGTAATTTCACATTTAAACCAGACATAATCAAGTGTCAATCTTTTGATAGATATTGTTTCTTAAAAACATGCTATTTGTTTTAACAGCGGGATTTAATTATAAAATTAATTAATGTAACTTCTATGTTATGAATTTGGTAAAATAGACTTCATTTTTGAATTCGGAATATGAAATATAGCTTAGGATGAAATTTTGGCATTGTTCTGAAAAACATCAATTTTTTATGAATAGTGAAACTACTATGTGGTAGTTAAAAAACTGAATTTTTCATAAAACTTAATTTTACCGCTTCTGTGAATGGAATTTCAAAAATCCGAGAGACACGGTTGATTTCAGTAAGTAAAATGCGGTTCAATGAGATGTAAATAATTTTTGGTGAATAGTAACTTTTTACTTTTATTTACCACGGTTAAAAGTAAATAGGGTAATTAAGGGTAAGAATGATATTAATATTACCCTAACACATGTCCTAATTCTATTGGACAAGTTTATCTCGACCAAACACAACCTTAAGTGTAAAATATTATCATTTAGGCCCACTTGGATTAGATTAGGACATTTATTATTATTTAATTCAAAGAAGAGTTAAAAGAGTTAAAATCAAAGTATATTTACTAAAACATTTTTAATATAGGGTTGTACATAAGATAAATTAGATTGTAAATATTCATTAGAAATATAAAAAGATTTCCTACATGATGGTATTTTATTTTTAATTTTTAGATATCAAATAATATAATTTATTTATGACACAAAGATGATGCAGTAATTATCTTGTTAATGAAATATTGACATAATTGATATTATAAATACCAAAATAAATGTAATTTAAGACTTTTTATGAATTCCACTAATTTTATAGGTTACTATGATATATTAGTGTTGATTTAATCATCTTGTTTTGAACATATAATTTTGTTATGACTTTCACAAAAAATCATATATCAAATAGTGTCAAAATTGACACAAAATAGTTTTTAAATCAAATAATATATTATTAATTGTTATTTTATTCCTAAAAATCTAAGGTTCGTCCAAATGACTTAGATAAGGATATATGTATTAATAATATACAATTTGGGGTTCGTTTGGCATGTTATAGTAAGTGTATTAACCATATAGTGAAAGAAAACAAAAAGACACGGTAAAAGTTAAATTATTTAACTTAGAGTTAAATCTAATTGATAAGGTTAAAATAATACCCTAAACTTGTCTAAATCCTATTGTATGATAGTATTTCGACCCATCCCCACTTTAGATTCTAAATAAGACCCTTTGGAACCATTATATACCGACTTTGACTTTAATATAAAATAATATTTTGAGATATTCCTAAGGTGCCCCTCTCCTCCCTTATAAAAGGGCACCTCCTCCCCCTCCTCCTCACACCAATTTGAGCACTCAATCTCGGCCAACCCATGACATTTTCTCTTCTCCACTTCCCTAGAATAATCCTAGAGGTCCTGGTCTTCTTCAAAGACCAATCGTAGTTCCCTAAGTGGAGGATTCAAAGAGGCGTTCCAAAGAAGAGGTAATATCCATTACCGATCTTTTCAATTTCTTTCTTCTTCAACTTCTTATTCTTTAGTTGTTTAATTATAAAGTAATAACATCAGTATTACTTACATACTAATATGTTATTATAAATATGAAACAACCCTAATTCACCTTCTATCCATCCTACGGAAAAATGAAATCACCGCGCGTGCGTACGTACGGAATACCGTCTCGACGCCGTGGTGTAATCTATTTTCCACCATCACCTTACAAGGATGGGTATAATGGTGTAATGAGAAACTATTTATGATTATTATAATGTAATATTGATACTGAAATAATATATACTCAAATACAATTCCACGATCATAGGAACGATATCATCACTCGTGCGTACGTACGGAATACCGTCTCCACGATGTGATGCGACTCGTTCTACATGATCATCATTACAGAGTAATTATATAAATGAATTGAATGAATAAATATGATATATGTTACACTAATACCATTCTGGATATAATGTATCTATAACCTTAAAAGAAGAATAAGAATTTATTCGGCAAAACACGCATAAGAACAAAAGGCAATAAGGACCCGAGTAACAAGTAACAATGAAATATTACTAACAAGAAGCTAAGAATATAACCATATATGATATAATATCAATATGTATGATTCTGGAATAAGTAAATAACATTATTTAAACCATTATAAAGGAGCTTCGGACACATACAAAGCAAATCAGACCTAAGGTAATGGAAAATATCACAATCTCATTTTTATCTGAGATTGTTTATTCGTAAGTATTTACTGGGGTGTACTTTATCATCCACATCCATGTTTCATCAATATGTAATATTATTTCCATCCACCTACAATTGTTTAAATCCATTTTTACCCTTCGGTGAGTTTTGATTAATATGTATGAAAGGAATCTTTTGTCATTTTTCGTACGAGGTACTTTTTGACTTTTCCGACAAAAGTACGAAGAATGTTTTTTTAACTTATACGGCATGAATGGATTTTTAAAACATTATTTCCAAGAAACTTCCTTTACAAGTTTTCAAGTTTATTTTTAATCAACTTCTTTTATTTTAAATTCGTATGACATGTTATGAAAGGAAAAATGTTTTTGAAGGAGAAAGGATATTTTCCTCAAGAATGGAGTTCAAGTATTTTATCAAAATTATTTTCCATCTAAGATAATAAAAGGGTTCTGTTTTTATCCCTATTATTACATTGGTTTGATTATGTTGTGATGGAAATATTTTTATGAATTCCTTTATCTTATATGAATTGTTTTATTATGTCATGTTGTTTAAGAATCCCATTTTTATTACATGGGTTACGCTATGATGTATGGTTTATGATTATGTGGCACACATAAGAAAGGATTCATTATAAGATGGGTGGGACATATATCTCCCTCCAATGCATTGGGTAAAGATTTTATATCTCATGAGATAGACATGGCTGGAACGGTAGGTTATACCGGTTCAGTGAAACAGGACTGGAACGAGGGTGACTCGGTTCAGAAAGGGACTTTGTCCACTAAGATAGTCTTGGCAATGAGTCATGACTAACAAGAAATGATTTTCCATGATTATGTGTGCATGACAGAAAGTTTCAAGTTTCATGTTATGATTATGGGGATCTCATTTTCACTTCTATGATTTGTTCCATGTTAAGATATTATGATCTCTTTTGCAGGTTATGATTTTCAAAAAGATATGATATGATTTTTATTTCCTTTATTTGCCCTTGTTGAGCATTTGAGCTCACCCTTTTATGTTTTCTTTTCCCCATGATATAAAGAAAGGTTTTAGGTATAAAAAAAAGGAAGATCTTTATGGGAGATGTTGAAGATCTTTCACCACGATTAGAAGATTACGTTCCGAGTTTCCAAAGACACTAAACTATTACGATCCTTGTGTGTGTGTTTTTGTTATGTACCAAGTATTCCGCAAAAGTAATGTAATGTCCATGTACGTCAAGATACGGGTCTCTACATTGTTCATGGTGTGACATTCTTCTGTCACAGTGAAATATGTTAGAGACTACTAAAATTCAATAGTTATCAACCACATCACTTCCCCAACACTTCCTTAGGAACCTAAAATAAAACCCAAGTATTCTTCCACAACCAAAAACATCCTCCTAAGATTTTCCAACCCTCAAATTTATTATCTAAAACCCAATTCTCGAAATGGACCCTTTTTTAGATAAAAAACATGAACTTCCTAAAAACTTTAATGACCTAGAAATCTGAAAGATGTTAAAAACCTTAAAAATCAATATTATCATTCTCAATAAATTATGTTAGTCCTCATACCATGTTTCCTATCCTTAAATTGATTTAAAAAACCATAAAAACACCAAGATTCACTCTTGAATACTTAATTCACTTCTTAAATTCAACTCTAAACACTATTGTGAACTACTATCCATGAATTGATCCACCTACTCATCAATGATTCCAACATTAAGATGGAACATTCCACACCCATCTCTCATAAGAAACTAAAGATTCTTCAAAAAATCAACTGGAGTCTTATGGTACTCACTCAAATAAGATTCCTTTTATAAATCATTATTTTATAATAGGTTGATACCCACTGTGGAATCACTTAGCCAATGCCCTTTAAACAGTCAAACAACACCCTTGATGTGATATCCATCTCACTATACCTAATTCAGTGTAATAACAGTAGTCAGTCTTCCACTATCCCTATTATCCTAAAAACTCTCATTCACACCCACAAATGCTTTATCAAACTACCTCATAGAATTATGATTCCTTAACTCTCAATGGAACCTCAAGATCATACAAATACCTACATCAATTTCCAAAACCAAGTCTCATTATAATTTAAATTTTGGTTTACCAACAACCTATTATAACTATCATGATCTTTCCATGTGCACCAATCCACCCCCAATCCAAATCACTCTTGAATCCCACCAACATCAAACAGGAATTAATAAAATTTACTGATTCCAATTTACACAACATAGAAATTTTAAATCAAGTATTTACTAATGTAACGGATAAATTCAAATCTTACCACACCCTGGTATCATAGTGTCACCTTGACTACCCACAAACTGAACTATTGGAACCCACAGCCCATTCTTTCATTACCCCAACATACAGAGGTAGGCACCAGATGCCGTAAATAAAGGAATAAAGATAATTTCCCCCAATTCATACCTTCAATAGGCCTTGTTTTGTCAATAGGCACTGATGGTATAAATATTTCACATATGAAAAGCATTAACCTCATATAATAATATAGGATTGGGAGATAGGATAACAAACCACCAAATAGATCCATAATATCAAATAAAATTAAACCTAAAACCTTCTCATAATGTCTGTACAATTTCGATTGATATAATAAATGTCTCAAAGTAAATACCAAAAGACAAGTCATACAGCAGTGAACCAATAGTAACTTCAAAAACTAAGCTAGAAATGTTGATATATTTCCCCAAATCCCTCTTGAAAATATGAAAATTAGTTTATACATATATGGTGAGAATACAATTGTACTTAATAAGATCATACCCAAGTTTTATATTGTACATGTCAAAAGAAGATTCTAATTTGTCAGTAAATAAAGAGAAAAACCAACAAGCACTTAAATAGGTCAACTAACGAATCTCATCTTCACTGTGTCTTTGTCAACCAATTATGCATCCAATATAGTAATATAATATCAAAACATAACAAAGGAACCCCACTTCCACTTCCCCACTAGTTTTCCATGGTTACACCCCAACATAGAACATCGAGTTCTCTCATCCATTCCAAACATATCATATCACATTCATCCATATTTAATGTGGGTAGATACACATACCTACCTACCACACCATTGTAAGGTCAAGCATCTTGTGATACAATCATTCATCATCACATAACTTCCAAATCAGGTCACATATTACCCAAATACATGTGGGACATCATGCCATATCTCTCCTAAAGACACCTAGGACATTTCCCCACATCTCACTTGAAGACACATGGTCATAAAATCACATCTCTCCTAAGGAAACCCGGGTCATCACATCTCATATCATCACATGAACGGAGCATTATGGTACCATAAACATGAGGGACATCAACCTTGTTCTCTCCTTCTACCATGCATGGCCCCCACCACATATCACATTTGCATCACATCACATCACTATTGAGCTTTCTCCATCACCAACCCATATCATCACAATAGTTGGAGGAAGAGTGAGGAAGACGGGGTTACCGTACATCTATATCACCCCCATCTGGTTATTGGGGACAATACCTAGAACTGAAACCCATTACACGTTGGAAAGGTCACACACTTAGAGTGGGGTGAGTATAGAAATAACATGAGATACATGTTATATAGGTAACACAAAATACCCTACAAATGGGTTCACATCATCTGCACTAGTGTACACCACCACGCCACCACTAAACCACTCATCAACTATTACAACTTCTACCACAACTAAATGAAACAAAAGATAGAACCACTACACAATACCTATTATAATTATAGATTTTATTATTTTTCAGATCTAACGATCTTCCACTAACTCCCATTTACTAATAAATTTAAGTTCACTTGTACGCATCCCATTCATTTAACATTAAACTCATTTAATAAAATTAATACTCATAAGTTACCTCTCATTATTATTCATTTACCAGCCCATGAAATTTTATTTTCACATTACAAATTATTCCATCGCTATCCAAGAAACAAACACAGCCACACCATAAAATAGATCACCCATATCACATCAACCATCTACACAACACCACATCATCAAATCTGACTGACCACAACAACCACACATCTCAAACACTATATCGTTTGACCACTAAACATCACCACTACACAACACAACCATCTTGCATCCCCATGACATGAATTCACCACTACACATCACCACTGCACAACTACCCAAAATGCATTAAATTCCAAATAACCATCATATCACTACCCCACTAACTCATAACCTGGTCAGTCACTAACACCTATACATAATTTTCCCCATCACACAAGAAAATAGAACAATCATAACCACCTAAATAATCGCATCCTAGATTCTAAAAATTATATTTAGGGGATTATGTTATTTTACTTCATCATTTATTAAGGATTTAATCAAAAACCCCAGTTTTCCAAGGGAAAACACTTAATTATACATATAAACATTATTATCCTTTTTCATTCAGGGTGGTAACAAAAATAATTATAGTAAGGGTCTCACAAACGTATCAATTATATCATAGTAAATTCCCAAAATTTTCAGGATTCGAAATGTAAACAAGCACGAATAACACATCAACAATAACATCAAAGTATTAAATGCAATGTACTTCTCCCCATAACCTATCTAAAAAAGGCTTTATGATTCATTGTTCACAATAAGGTGGAGAAGAAACGACATGAAAAACACAACCATGCTAGGGGAACCCCAGATCTACCAGAACCGCACTAAAGGATCATCAAAATATAGCTTAATCACACACCAAACCAAAAAAAATGTCACTGACGTGGATCCATGGAAGAGAACTGGGGAAAAAGAAGGGGTATATAGAAGAACTCACCATAGATCACCAAAAAACAACCTTTGGAACCCTTGGATAAATTGAGGAGGAAGGGGTTTGAAATATCCTCTAAAAATGGAAAGATTTTACCAAAAAATCATAAAGGATGACCACTGAATGGAAGACTTTAGAAATTCCTCATTATTATAAACATCTTAAAATTTTCACAATTCATGTATTGAATTATGGATTCACATCTTGAGTTTTCACATGACTTCCCATAACATTATGTGAACCAAATTAAATCCATTAATTTCCCATATCTCACATTTCAATTGAATTTTTTGGTGCCCATGCCCTAATTAATTCATGTTGTGAATTAATTTCACATCATTTATGTAGAGACCCAAAGCCTGACGTACATGGACATTACATTACTTTTTCGGAATACTTAGTACATAACAAAAACACACACACAAGGATCGTAATAGTTTAGTGTCTTTGGAAACTCGGAACGTAATCTTCTAATCGTGGTGAAAGATCTTCAATATCTCCCATAAAGATCTTCCCTTTTTTTTACCTAAAACCTTTCTTTATATCCTGGGGAAAAGAAAACATAGAAGGGTGAGCTCAAATGCTCAGCAAGGCAAATAAAGGAACTAAAAATCATATCATATCTTTTTGAAAATCATAACCTGCAAAAGAGATCATAATATCTTAACATGGAATAAATCATAGAAGTGAGAATGATATCCCCATAATCATAACATAAAACTTGAAACTTTGTGGCATGCACACATAATCATGGAAAATCATTTCTTGTTAGTCATGACTCATTTCCAAGACTATCTTAGTGGACAAAGTCCCTTTCTGAACCGAGTTCACTCCTCGTTTCAGTTCTGTATCACTGAACCGAAATAACCTTCCGTTCCAGCCATGTCTATCTCATGAGATATAAAATCTTTACCCAATGCATTGGAGGGAGATATAGGTCCCACCCATCTTATAATGAATCCTTTCTTATGTGTGCCACATAATCATAAATCATACATCATCACATAACCCATGTAAAAAAAATGGAATTCTTAAACAACATGACATCATAAAACAATTCATATAAGATAAAGGAATTCATAAAAATGTTTCCATCACAACATAATAAAATCCATGTAATAATAGCGATAGAAACAGAACCCTTTTATTATCTTAGATGGAAAATAATTTTGATAAAATACTTGAACTTCATTCTTGAGGAAAATATCATTTCTTCTTCAAAAACATTTTTCCTTTCATAACATGTCATACAACTTTAAAATAAAAGAAGTTGATTAAAAATAAACTTGAAAACTTGTAAAGGAAGCTTCTTGGAAATAATGTTTTAAAAATCCATTCATGCCGTATAAGTTAAAAAAAACATTCTTCGTACTTTTGTCGGAAAAGTCAAAAAGTACCTCGTACGGAAAACGACAAAAGATTCCTTTCATTTCTTTTACTAAAAACTCACCGAAGGGTAAAATTGGATTTAAAAAATTGTATTTGGATGGAAATAATATTACATATTTATGAAACATGGATGTGGATGATAAAATACACCCCAGTAAATACTTACGAATAAACAATCCCGGATAAAAATGAGATTGTGATATTTCCCTTACCTTAGGTCCGATTTGATTCGTAAGTGTCCGAACCTCCTGTATAATGATTTAAATCATGTTATTGACTTATTCCAGAATCATATTCATTGTTATTATATCATATATGGTCAACTTATGACTTTATATTACCCGTTCTTTTGTAAATTCATGTTAAAGTAGCGTTTTTGGTAAAATCGTTTCATTTATCGTAGGTGTTTTGACTTGTTGTTCTTGACATTATTATTACTTATATCATGATTTAATTACTTCCAGAATATAAAATATGATTTATATATCATATATATTCAGTATATATATATATATAATAGATAGATAAATGAAATGAAAAACACCGTTCATGGAGACGGTAGTCCGTACGTACGCATGAACGCTGTTTTCCTTTCCTTATTGTCTTGAATGGAAGTAAGTAGATGACATACATATATATATATATATAAATCCAGTAGCTTTATAATGTCATATATTTCATTATTATTTCTTATATATACTTTATAATCATTCTTAAATGGTTAACATGGAGAATGAATCTCATCGCGTCGTGGAGACGGTAGTCCGTACGTACGCACGAGCGATGATATCATTTCCATAAATATTGAATTGAATTGGAGTGGATTATACAATATATCAGAATCAATATGATGTTGTAATAACTATGTATAGTTATTCTTTACACCATTATACCCATCCATGTAAGGTGGTGGTGGAAAATAGATTACACCACGGCGTGGAGACGGTATTCCGTACGTACGCACGCGCGGTGATTTCCTTTTTCCGCAGGATGGATAGAAGGTTAATTAGAGTTGTTTCATATTTATAATAACATATCAGTATGTAAGTAATACTGATGTTATTACTTTATCATGAAACAACTAAAGAAGAAGAAGTTGAAGAAGAAAGAAATTGAAAAGATCGGTAATGGTTATTACCTCTTCTTTGAAACGCCTCTTTGAATCCTTCACTTAGGGAACTAAGATTGGTCTTTGAAGAAGACTAGGACCTCTAGGATTATTCTAGGGAAGTGGAGAAGGGATTTTGGTAGAGTTTGGACGAGCTTGAGTGCTCAAATTGGTGTGAGGAGGAAGGGGGAGGAGGTGCCCTTTTATAAGGGAGGAGAGGGGCACCTTAGGAATATCTCAAAATATTATTTTATATTAAAGTAAAAATCGGTTTATAATGGTTCCAAAGGGTCTTATTTAGAAACTAAAGTGGAGATGGGTCGAAATCCTATCAACCAATAGGATTTAGACAAGTTTAGGTTATTATTTTAACCTTATCAATTAGATTTAACTCTAAGTTAAATAATTTAACTTTTACCGTGTCTTTTTGTTTTCTTTCACTATATGGTTAATATACTTTCTATAACATGCCAAACGAACCCCAAATTGTTTATTATTAATATATATATCCTTATCTAAGTCATTTGGCCGAACCTTAGATTTTTAGGAATAAAATAACAATTAATAATATAATATTTGATTTAAAAACTATTTTGTGTCAATATTGACACTATTTGATATATGATTTTTGTGAAAGTCATACCAGAATTATATGTTCGAACCAAGTTGATTAAATCAACAATAATATATCATAGTAACCTAGAAAATTAGTGGAATTCATAAAAAGTATCAAATTACATTCATTTGAGTATTTATAACATCAATTATGTTAATATTTCCTTAAAAGGGTAATTACTGCATCATCGTTGTGTCATAAATAAATTAATTTATTTAAAGTCTAAAAATTATAAATAAAATATAATTATGTAGAAAATCTTTTTATATTTCTAATGAATATTTATAGTCGAATTTATCTTATTTATAACCCCATATTAAAAATGTTTTAGTGAATAAACTTTGATTTTAACTCTTTTAACTCTTCTTTGAATTAAATAATAATAAATGTCCTAATCTAATCCAAGTGGGCCTAAATGATAATATTTTACACTTAAGGTTGTTTTTGGTCGAGATACACTTTTCCAATAGAATTAGGACATGTGTTAGGGTAATATTAATATCATTCTTACCCTTAATTACCCTATTTACTTTTAACCGTGGTAAATAAAAGTAAAAAGTTACTATTCACCAAAAATTATTTTCATCTCATTGAACCACATTTTACTTACTAACATCAACCGTGTCTCTCAGATTTTTGAAATTCCATTCACAGAAGCGGTAAAATTAAGTTTTATGAAAAATTCAGTTTTTTAACTACCACTTAGTAGTTTCACTATTCATCAAAAAATGAAGGTTTTCAGAAAAATGCCAAAATTTCATCCTAAGCTATATTTCATATTCCAAATTCAAAAATGAAGTCTATTTTACCAAATTCATAACATAGAAGTTGCATTAATTAATTTTCTAATTAAATCCCGTTGTTAAAACAAATAGCGTGTTTTTAAGAAACAATATCTATCAAAAGATTGACACTTGTTTATGTCTGGTTTAAATGTGCAATTACATCCAATGACCAACATTGTATTAAATTGTAAAAATATATTCTAAATATACTTTAAAACTACTCCAATTAATAATTTATCACTATTAATTATTTCGATTAAAAAAGTTGTTTTTTAATTATAATTTAGTAATTTTCACTATTCATCAGAATATGAAAGTTATCCGAAATGTACCAAAATTTCACCTTAGGCTAAATTCGATACTCCGAATCCAAAAATGAAGTTCATTTTGAAAAATAAGATTTACATAATTTTAAAAAGTGGTTATTACTATTCATACCGGCTAGTTTTAATAATATTTTAATAGCATATCGTTGTTTAGTGAAACTCGGTATTGCGTATTACACACGCTATCGAGGAAGGTCGCGATTGCGTGTAATGCAAGGCAAGTCAAGGATGCGTGTTGTGCAAGATCCTTTTGGTGTAGCGTACAACACAAGACATTAATAAAATTAAAAAGAATATTTTTTATAAAATCTTGGGCTGTTACATTCTTCCCCCCTTAAAATGAATTTCGCCCTCGAAATTCGTCGGGGTTATAAATGGTTTACTATTTGAAAGTTTCTTTAATAGAAACCCACATCGTAAAAAGGAATATCAAAACCAATCTTTAAAAACAAAAGTATGAAACGTAATGGTTACCCAAATAAACTAATCATTGGGTTTCCACATAGGTGAAAATATGGATATGGAAGAGAAATCTAACCATCATGTTCTGATGGAGAGTGGTAGAGAACATGGCTATGGAAAAGCCAATAATCACAAATCCATAAATTTGTGACGATCTAAGGTACCATCCGATTCATCAGGTATAAGATCACTAGGACAACATTTTTGGTTTTCAAGATCATTTCCCTAAAGTTGAAAATTTGAATTGGAATAAATACTTTCTTTATTTTGGTAAAATCTCACTATTGTTCGTGCCTAGAACAATTTCCACTTCATCTCTTAAATAAATGAAGTTGAATTTATTCGTGAAGTGTTAGCAGATCATGTGATAGAATGACGGGTCATTCCATCTGTCTCAAACAAAAGGTTAGCAAAAATTATATACATAAGTCGATCTATAGTGAGATTAATCATATATAGTTCCTAAAATGGACTTATACTTCATATATCATACTGCTTAATATAATAAAACTAGTTTCTACTAAACAGGGACTTCATGTAGGCCAGTGGTAGGCGATAAAGGCCAGTCGCACTTCGGTTGTGGGTTCGATTCCCACAGCCTTGTCCGAAGCGATGGGTTGTCGCCCGTCCTGTAGGTTGTCCTTTTTCTAAAACTATAATACTATAACATCCCATAATATCGAAAAAACTTCTATCCTTAAACAATACTAACTTATGTCCAACATAATCCATTCCAATCTTTAGTCCTATCCATAATACTACAGTCCATTCTCATAACATAGTGAAAACGATTACCAGAGATTTAATACCATCGTTGATCCCCATATATCATAAGATATATCTTGTTGGACACATTCCAAACATTCAAAGGCCTTAATCTTGTACTCTCTTGAATACCCATTGAACCTTAGTGAAAACTTGAATGCAGTTAAAAGTTAACACTTTCCACATACCAAAATCCTCAAAATTCTATATACTCAAACCATGATATCACTTGGTCCTTATATCAATCATGAGCTCATGAATATTGTTAAACATTTCATTTTCTCGTTTTCCCTTCATTATGCGCATAATATCTCAATCACTTTGAATACCACATTAGACCAATACATAAATATTCCAATATTCCATGATACAACATTATTTTGGAATCCCATTACATAAAAACTTAATCATTCCACCACATCGTTGTCATATTCAACATTTCCAATAGTGATCGCATATGACTTCCCTTTGTCCTTTTCCTTAAGCGGTTGCTCATGTCGATCATCACTAACCCTTGGATTAGGGAATTTATTGGCATAATGTCCCATCTCCTTGCACTTGAAGCATTGAAGTGTTGGTTGTGCGTTCTCTGCAGTGTTTGCTTTATTCACTTCATTAGAATCCCTTTTTCCATTACTTCGACACTAAGCTGCTCGATGACCTTCTTTTCCACACTTAAAACATTTTCTAGTCCCTTTAAGACAATCTCCACCATGCTTCTTTCCACACTTTGTGCATAAGGAAACATTCATCTTCTTTTCACCATTATTCTGAGATTTCTCCATGAACTCCATCTTTCGTTTCTTATCAAAACCATGAGATGGATATGTAACACCAACTTCCATTTCTACCTTGATAGCACAACGCACAATTTCTTCATAGCTACTGAAGTCTCTTATAGCTAATGCCCTTAGAAGACTTGGTTTTAAGCCACTGAAAAATCGATCAACTTTACTTTCAGGTTGGATGATAATTCCAGATTCATACCTTGCAAGTCTTGTAAAATTCGCTTCGTATATACCAACAGATTCATCATCCTTTTGCTTTAGTTCAAGAAACTCTTTCTCCATCTTCGTTCGAAGAATACGAGGGAAGTACTTACTGAAAAACAAGTTCTTGAACTCATCCCATTCCATGGAATCAATTTCATCTCTTTGCCTCGTATTCTTGATAAGATTCCACCATTGATCAGCTTCACCTTCCAAACGATATACTGCTAAGATGACTTTATCATGTTCAGAACATTGAAGAACTGAAAATATCTTTTCAGTAGTACTAATCCATTGTTCAGCAACTAATGGATCAGTAGACCCACTGAAAGAAGGCGGACGCTGCCTCATGAAGGATTCAACAGAATGTTGCTCCTTCCTTTGCTCGTTTGGAAGTCCTGCATGATTCATAGCTTGAGAAAGTTGTGTGAGCATGGCTACAAGATTTTGCATTCCAGCTCCCATATCGTTTGGTTGCTCAGGGGGACAATCATTGCATTGTCCATTGCATTGTCCATTGCATTGATCAACACGGTTCCTTCGGGTTCCAGCCATCGTCTAAAACCCCAAAAGAATAGTGTGAGAGGCAAAAATCATGCTAGGGAAAACAACATAATAAAGGGGTAGTACCCTCAATATCTAACATCTTAGGTTAAATTCTAAGATCGTTAGAGCAATTCTAGGACTATAACCTATACGTATACTTAACCTTAGAGACATCCCTAGACATACCGTAGAAATATCTCTAGGGATCTCACTAACGTTTTCGCATCCTAGTTTCCAAAGGTTGACTAAACCTTTCCTCTGATACCAAATGTAGAGACCCGAAGCCTGACGTACATGGACATTACATTACTTTTGCGGAATACTTAGTACATAACAAAAACACACACACAAGGATCGTAATAGTTTAGTGTCTTTGGAAACTCGGAACGTAATCTTCTAATCGTGGTGAAAGATCTTCAATATCTCCCATAAAGATCTTCCCTTTTTTTACCTAAAACCTTTCTTTATATCCTGGGGAAAAGAAAACATAAAAGGGTGAGCTCAAATGCTCAGCAAGGCAAATAAAGGAACTAAAAATCATATCATATCTTTTTGAAAATCATAACCTGCAAAAGAGATCATAATATCTTAACATGGAATAAATCATAGAAGTGAGAATGAGATCCCCATAATCATAACATAAAACTTGAAACTTTGTGGAATGCACACATAATCATGGAAAATCATTTCTTGTTAGTCATGACTCATTTCCAAGACTATCTTAGTGGACAAAGTCCCTTTCTGAACCGAGTTCACTCCTCGTTTCAGTCCTGTATCACTGAACCGAAATAACCTTCCGTTCCAGCCATGTCTATCTCATGAGATATAAAATCATTACCCAATGCATTGGAGGGAGATATAGGTCCCACCCATCTTATAATGAATCCTTTCTTATGTGTGCCACATAATCATAAATCATACATCATCACATAACCCATGTAAAAAAAATGGAATTCTTAAACAACATGACATCATAAAACAATTCATATAAGATAAAGGAATTCATAAAAATGTTTCCATCACAACATAATCAAATCCATTTAATAATAGGGATAGAAACAGAACCCTTTTATTATCTTATATGGAAAATAATTTTGATAAAATACTTGAACTTCATTCTTGAGGAAAATATCATTTCTTCTTCAAAAACATTTTTCCTTTCATAACATGTCATACAACTTTAAAATAAAATAAGTTGATTAAAAATAAACTTGAAAACTTGTAAAGGAAGCTTCTTGGAAATAATGTTTTAAAAATCCATTCATGCCGTATAAGTTAAAAAAAACATTCTTCGTACTTTTGTCGGAAAAGTCAAAAAGTACCTCGTACGGAAAACGACAAAAGATTCCTTTCATTTCTTTTACTAAAAACTCACCGAAGGGTAAAATTGGATTTAAACAATTGTATTTGGATGGAAATAATATTACATATTTATGAAACATGGATGTGGATGATAAAATACACCCCAGTAAATACTTACGAATAAACAATCCCGGATAAAAATGAGATTGTGATATTTCCCTTACCTTAGGTCCGATTTGCTTCGTAAGTGTCCGAACCTCCTGTATAATGATTTAAATCATGTTATTGACTTATTCCAGAATCATATTCATTGTTATTATATCATATATGGTCCACTTATGACTTTATATTACCCGTTCTTTTGTAAATTCATGTTAAAGTAGCGTTTTGGGTAAAATCGTTTCATTTATCGTAGGTGTTTTGACTTGTTGTTCTTGACATTATTATTACTTATATCATGATTTAATTACTTCCAGAATATAAAATATGATTTATATATCATATATATTCAGTATATATATATATATAATAGATAGATAAATGAAATGAAAAACACCGTTCATGGAGACGGTAGTCCGTACGTACGCATGAACGTTGTTTTCCTTTCCTTATTGTCTTGAATGGAAGTAAGTAGATGACATACATATATATATATAAATCCAGTAGCTTTATAATGTCATATATTTCATTATTATTTCTTATATATATTTTATAATCATTCTTAAATGGTTAACATGGAGAATGAATCTCATCGCGTCGTGGAGACGGTAGTCCGTACGTACGCACGAGCGATGATATCATTTCCATAAATATTGAATTGAATTGGAGTGGATTATACAATATATCAGAATCAATATGATGTTTTAATAACTATGTATAGTTATTCTTTACACCATTATACCCATCCATGTAAGGTGGTGGTGGAAAATAGATTACACCACGGCGTGGAGACGGTATTTCGTACGTACGCACGCGCGGTGATTTCCTTTTTCCGCAGGATGGATAGAAGGTTAATTAGAGTTGTTTCATATTTATAATAACATATCAGTATGTAAGTAATACAGATGTTATTACTTTATCATGAAACAACTAAATAAGAAGAAGTTGAAGAAGAAAGAAATTGAAAAGATCGGTAATGGTTATTACCTCTTCTTTGAAACACCTCTTTGAATCCTTCAATTAGGGAACTAAGATTGGTCTTTGAAGAAGACCAGGACCTCTAGGATTATTCTAGGGAAGTGGAGAAGGGATTTTGGCAGAGGTTGGACGAGCTTGAGTGCTCAAATTGGTGTGAGGAGGAAGGGGGAGGAGGTGCCCTTTTATAAGGGAGGAGAGGGGCACCTTAGGAATATCTCAAAATATTATTTTATATTAAAGTAAAAATCGGTTTAGAATGGTTCCAAAGGGTCTTATTTCGAAACTAAAGTGGGGATGGGTCGAAATCCTATCAACCAATAGGATTTAGACAAGTTTAGGTTATTATTTTAACCTTATCAATTGGATTTAACTCTAAGTTAAATAATTTAACTTTTACCGTGTCTTTTTGTTTTCTTTCACTATATGGTTAATACACTTACTATAACATGCCAAACGAACCCCAAATTGTTTATTATTAATATATATATCCTTATCTAAGTCATTTGGCCGAACCTTAGATTTTTAGGAATAAAATAACAATTAATAATATAATATTTGATTTAAAAACTATTTTGTGTCAATTTTGACACTATTTGATATATGATTTTTGTGAAAGTTATAACAGAATTATATGTTCGAACCAAGTTTATTAAATCAACAATAATATATCATAGTAACCTATAAAATTAGTGGAATTCATAAAAAGTCTCAAATTACATTCATTTGAGTATTTATAACATCAATTATGTTAATATTTCCTTCAAAGGGTAATTACTGCATCATCATTGTGTCATAAATAAATTAATTTATTTAAAGTCTAAAAATTATAAATAAAATATCATTATGTAGGAAATCTTTTTATCTTTCTAATGAATATTTATAGTCGAATTTATCTTATGTATAACCCCATATTAAAAATGTTTTAGTGAATAAACTTTGTTTTTAACTCTTTTAACTCTTCTTTGAATTAAATAATAATAAATGTCCTAATCTAATCCAAGTGGGCCTAAATGATAATATTTTACACTTAAGGTTGTTTTTGGTCGATATAAGCTTGTCCAATAGAATTAGGACATGTGTTAGGGTAATATTAATATCATTCTTAC
This sequence comes from Viscum album, assembly GCA_963277665.1. Taxonomy (NCBI): domain Eukaryota; kingdom Viridiplantae; phylum Streptophyta; class Magnoliopsida; order Santalales; family Viscaceae; genus Viscum; species Viscum album. The sequence continues at coordinate 1,938,688,225 of OY728159.1, forward strand.
CCTTAATTACCCTATTTACTTTTAACCGTGGTAAATAAAAGTAAAAAGTTACTATTCACCAAAAATTATTTTCATCTCATTGAACCACATTTTACTTACTAACATCAACTGTGTCTCTCGGATTTTTGAAATTCCATTCACAGAAGCGGTAAAATTAAGTTTTATGAAAAATTCAGTTTTTTAACTACCACTTAGTAGTTTCACTATTCATCAAAAAATGAAGGTTTTCAGAAAAATGCCAAAATTTCATCCTAAGCTATATTTCATATTCCGAATTCAAAAATGAAGTCTATTTTACCAACTTCATAACATAGAAGTTGCATTAATTAATTTTATAATTAAATCCCGCTGTTAAAACAAATAGCGTGTTTTTAAGAAACAATATCTATCAAAAGATTGACACTTGTTTATGTCTGGTTTAAATGTGCAATTACATCCAATGACCAACATTGTATTAAATTGTAAAAATATATTCTAAATATACTTTAAAAATACTCCAATTAATAATTTATCACTATTAATTATTTCGATTAAAAAAGTTGTTTTTTAATTATAATTTAGTAATTTTCACTATTCATCAGAATATGAAAGTTATCCGAAATGTACCAAAATTTCACCTTAGGCTAAATTCGATACTCCGAATCCAAAAATGAAGTTCATTTTGAAAAATAAGATTTACAGAATTTTAAAAAGTGGTTATTACTATTCATATCGGCTAGTTTTAATAATATTTTAATAGCATATCGTTGTTTAGTGAAACTCTGTATTGCGTATTACACACGCTATCGAGGAAGGTCGCGATTGCGTGTAATGCAAGGCAAGTCAAGGATGCGTGTTGTGCAAGCTCCTTTTGGTGTAGCGTACAACACAAGACATTAATAAAATTAAAAAGAATATTTTTTATAAAATCTTGGGCTGTTACAATTTATTTATTTACCGCTAAACTCTTATCTTGAATAGAATTCATGAATATCTATATTCACATGTCACGAAACACAATGTCATTAATTGAATTCTCATTTCATGACAAGATTTTCCTACTACATTTCTGTTACATCTCCAACCTCTATTGAAACCTCCTCAAGGCTCCCCCAAAACACTTTCAAATCTCCAACTAGAAAAGTAACATGCTGAGAAGGCCCAATATATCACATTAGATAAATCCCAATTAATTTCCATCCTCAAGAATCAAAACCAAAACCAAAATAAAAGAGCTTATAAACAACCACCCAATGAGATACCTCTTAGTGATATCATCACACCCCAAAAACTACCACCAACTAAACAAGAAAAACCAAAACATCCAGAGAACACCCCCCAAAACTAAATTAGTAGACACAACACCACATAACCTAAAAAAATATAGAAACTTCCTTATTTCCCCATAAACATCAGTAAAACCATATCAACCTCCACACTGACTAAGAAAAAATCTACTAAAACCAACACACAACGCATCCCCATTCACATGAATCATTGAAATTCCACATTACATATCAATATATTATCCAATTTGGGAGGCACTGACTCACCCACATGGTTTTAAAATGTTTCATGGTATAATGCATCTTGATTAAGAAATATTTTTCCATTATTAATCTACTCAATGTTTTTTTAACACACATCACTAGCAAGAAAAGATAACATACATCTCATAAAATAGTAATGTTTAAGACAACACATCATGAAAGAAAAAAAATCATAGAAAAACTCAAAATAGCTCTAAGTACTTGGATTGCATCTGTGTATCATACTCACATGTACTATCCTTTAGGACACCATACCTCCACAACATGAAAACCAAGGGAGTGGATCATCCTTAGAGCACCTTCTCTCGACAATCCTGGAACTCTACTAGTTGATCCATGAACATCACGTAATACCTGATATCCAACTCTCCCTTGTTAATGATGTGGGAGTCATTATAAAGATACTGATGAAGCTATAATATGTGGAAGACACTAGGGACCATGTATAGCTGTAGTGGTAGTTCCAATTGATATTACACTAAACCAAAACACTTTAGAATCTCAAAATTCCCAATGAACTGGGGAAAAATCTTCCTCCCCTACCAAACCTTTGTAACCCCCATTGAGAAAAAACTGTCAAGAACACATAATCTCCAACCTCAAACTCTAGGGGACAATGTGTACAATCTGAATAGTCCCTTTAATAATCCTGCACCACCCCCATCCTCTCTCAGACCAACTAGATCTTCTCTATCATGATTTGTACCACATCAGGACCATGAACTATTGACTACCCATCCTTTGTCCAACATAATGGAGAACGACACAGCCACCCATAAAATTTACCAAATGGGTTTATGCTAATGGAAAATTTGTAGCTATTATAGTATGTGAACTCAACCAAAGGAATGTTTCTTGTCCATGATCCATAATATTATAAGCTATAAACTCGCAACTATCCTCCAGTGTCTGGATTTTCTACTTCATCTGCCCGTATTTATAAGGGAGAAAAGAAGTTATAAGGAGGACTAGGAGCCAAAATCATTCTACAATCCCCTCAAAACCAATGAGGTAAAATGAGGGTCCCAATCAGATATTATGTTCCTTTGAACCATTTAAATATTAAACACATCATCTATATACCACCACTCCAATACATCCATGGAACTTGACTCATGGATCACCAAAAAAATTAGGCGACTTTATCACTTGGTCCATTGTCAACAAAACCGCCTCACATCCACCTAGATCCCAGGGTTACCTAGTGAGGCAATGTATTTATAATTCCTCCCATTTCCAGTTATTATAAGCCATGCTCTACAAGAGACTTCCAAGAAATATGTGTTCCACTTTCACCTACTAAAAAAAGACACTTAACCAAAACTATACCACCAACTGCTTCATCCCTTTCAACAAAATCTATCTCCTCAAGAATTTATAAGTCTTGGTGAAACTATGATGCACTAATAAATTTGAGATATAAAACTCCCAGATAACTCCCTCATACACTACCAAAGAAACAAACAACATCCCATGAAACAATATCTAGTTTTGACCATCCTCTGATCATCAATCTAGATAATCATCATGACCTACATTTTCATGCATTGCCTCTAACTATGAGTCTCCCCACTAAGTCTTATCAACTAGCTACATCAAGGATTACTTCATAGACATATAATGAAGATAATATCTTCCATTACTATCCCTCAGATCAAGATTCATCACTACAAGATCCTCCATGTCTATTCAAACATTGATAGACTCTTGAACCACATCTCCTTAGGACTTCTGACTCAATGCATTGAAAACAAAATTTCCCTTTACTGGGGTGTAAGATATCTCAAAATCGTAATCTTTAAGAAATTGTATCCACCTCCATTGGAGAATATTAAAATCCCACTGAGAAAAGGAATATTTCAGGCTATTTTGGTTTATTAAAACCACAAAGTGGTCATAGATATGGTAATTACACCACATATTTAGCGCAAACACAAATACCACTAGCCCCCGATCATGGGTGAAATTGTTATGCCCATGGGAATATAACTTTTTAAAACCCAAATAGATCACTTCCCAATTTTTCATCAAGACACATCCTAATCCTAGGTGGGAATAATCACATAAAACATCCAATATATGTCCCTCCTTGGGAAAATGATAAACTGGAGCACTAACCAACATCCCTTTAAAGTTAATAAACTATATCTAGAACTAATTAGTCATTCTAGTATTTCCTATTCAAATATTTTATAGGGGATAAAACTCTATAGAAATCAGACACAAAACCTCCGATTATATCTAGTCATACTAATAAAATTGTTGACCTCTATCATGTTCTTGGGTGATTCCCATGAAAAAACTATCTTGATCTTTGACAAGTATATGGTCACACCCTATTGAGACACAGCATACCTAATTAAATGTACCTCTTTCATCTACATCTTACACTTGGATATCTTTATATAGTGAAATTTGTTTTGAGGACCTGTAAGAGAACTCTACGATGTTCAACATGATCCTAATCTGACTGTGAGTAGATCATGATATCATTATTGAATAAAATAATGAAATAGTCTAGTAACTCATAGAATGTGGAGTTCATGTGACCCATGTACACAGCTTGTGCATTCATGACACTAAATGATAAGAACATGACCTTGAAGTTTTCATAACTCCATTTGAAGGTATTATTTATGATATCCTCATATTTCACCCTCATCTGGTAATATCTATAATTCATGTCAATCTTCTAAAACCATTTGGCTCCCCTCAACTAGTTGAATGGATCATCCATCCAGGTAAGGGGGTAACAGTTCTTGATTATTACCTAATTCAACCTATAGTAGTCTATGCATAACCTCAGACTACTATTAGCCTTCTTATAAGACAACATTATAGAATCCCAATGAGACACACTTGTATGGATAAAACCCCACTACATTGTACCATCCACCTACAACCTCAACATTCATGAAATCGTAAGTTTTATTCGATAGGGATCCAAAGAAATCAGAGATATACCCAGTTGAAACTCTATCCCGAACTCAACATCAAGTCAAGGTGGTAGTTTCACAACTTCATCTAGGAAAAAGTCTGGGAAATACTCAACAACATTATTAACATTATCCACCCAATAATCCATTTTCAATTCCACAATCTAAGACAAAAGAATCTCTACTCACAAACTATCTATCAAATAACCATGCTCGCCAATGAACACCAATCGTTGGACCTCCACATAAAAAAACGAAACTATCCAATGGAAATATTTGATGGATGAAAAAATAGAATTCATCCAATCCTTGAAAAGGATATCATAATATGGTTATATATATAGCAATAATAAATCTCCCACTGGCTGGTATTACCCCATATCCAGCCTATATCCCTTGAACAAATCAAACAAAGGAGTCTAGCCCCTAATTTGCATCGATAATACCCATATAACTTGATGCCTATCCACATATAGTGCCAAGGAATATAATAAATTAGTAGAATACAATAAAAATAAATGATTTATAGTCTTCTTAACTCCAAATACACATTATCCTCCCTACATTCATCAAGTTACAGAATCTGTCGCAAGCATGTAGGTCCCCCAAACTAACTAACTTCCAGTGGCACCGAAAACTCATCCCAAGTCCAGATCGGTCAAAAATAAATCCTAAGATAATCTAACTAGTGCTATATATATATATCTGAGATTATCCTCTCATAATTCCACATATTCTATTGCTAAAAGGTATTCAAATAAATCTTCCACGACTTATCTTCCTCTTTCAGTCCAATCCTCTAACGATCAACTGGACTAACCTTCTGAAGCTCAACAACATAATCTAATCATGGATGATGACTAGGAACCATTTCTAAAAAGTAATAAGGAACCCTAATCCCAATATAATGTAATTTCATTTTTGTTTTTTTTAATAAATTCATTTCTTAATCTTTCTTTCTGCAAGAACCCAATTCAAACATAAATATAATCAATCATGATTAATGTACTTATCATAGCTCTATACCATGTAAGTAGGTCCACCTTAATTGGTCATTATATGATCTCAAAATCCTTGCATCAGATCATAGGGTTCTCTAAAATATTGTGACCTAATTGATCACTTTGTCCCTTGTCATGTTCCAAGGTCAACTGGAACTGTTTCCCTACTAACCCATACAATCCTCACAGTGTCTAACTCTAAACTCCAACCTATCTCTCTACCAAAAAATTAATACCACTATGTCATAACCCCATCCATTAAAAGGTACCCCTCACAGTCCATCAATGAAGGAAGAGAGATAATGACCCATGATTCCTTCCTTCAGTAGGACTTGGGATGTCAAAAATCATTGAGGGGATAAAAATATCACCTATGGAAGTCATTACCCTTATATAATAATATGGTATTGAGAGATATGATAAAAATCACCCAAAAAACGCAATCATATAAAATAAAAGTAAACCAAAAACCATCCCATAATTCATGAAGAATGTCAATTGATATAATAAATTTCACCAACGAAATACCAAAATACAATTCTTACAACAGTGACTTTAAAGCAACTCTGAAACCTAAGCTAGAAATCCCTCGATTTCCCCCAAAGTCATCCCAAAAACCTAAAAAATATTTTATATATGTAGGGTGAGCATGAAATTATATTCAATATGATCATACCCATGTTCTATAATTCACATTTGAAAAGATAACTATAATGCACCAATGAACAAAAATCAGAATAAACAAGCACCGAAATAGGTTAACTAACCAATCCAAGCCTCACCATAGTTCTCTCGCCAAATCATGCATCCAATATTTCAATATAATATCAAAACATAAAAAAGGATCCCCACTTCTTCTTAACCACAAATTTTTCTCTATAAAACCCTGAAATTGAATTTCATGTGATTAAATACCTTCCATTCATATCACATCACTACCATCCATCTCTAACGAGGGCCGGGACACATCCATACCGACCCCACCCTCATAGGTCTATCATCTGATGTTAGCATCAGTCATCTTCACATCACAACCATGTTACATCACATCACATCTCTTTGGAAGACACATGGGCCATCATAACATATGCCTCATGAAGACACTTGGTCTATCACACCACATCTCACCCGAAAACACTTGATCCATCACATCACATCTCGCTCTAAGACACTTGGGTCATCACATCACATCTCATCACATAACCATAGTAGTAGGGTATCATGAATGTGAAGAACATCAACCTCATACACTCCTCGAACCACATATGACCCCCAATACATATAAAATCCTCATCACATCACATCCATGATGTGTAATCTCCAACACCAAACTGTATTATCTCTATTGATAAAGGAAGACTGGGGAAGAAAGGGTAGTGAACCATACATATCACTACCGTCCTAGTTATTGTGGAAAGCACCCAAACACCAAAACCTTTGGTAATTGGTAAGGTTATCAAAATAGGTGTGGAGGACGTATATAAATAACTTTATTATATGATATATATATATATATATACCCAAAATATGGGTTCACATTAACTACAATATCATACACCACCACTAATCCACACGTCAACCATCACAATTGTTACCATCACCATATGAAACACACGACACAAGAGACATAAGACATCTTATAATGCCAAATTTTGTTATTTTATATATTTTATGAGTTTCTACTAACACTAATTTACTAATCCTTTTAATTTCACTTTTACATATCCCATTATTTTAATTATGAATTAATTTATTCCAATTTCCATACATCAGTTTATTCCCATTATTATTCATTTAATAATCCATGACATTTAATTTCAGTATTATAAATTATTTCATGGCTAACCATGAAACTAACATAACCATATCAAATAACAACTCGAACATATCATATTATCCATTTCCATAAAACCACATCAACCAATTCAAATAACTATAACAACCACCCATCTCAACCACTACATCACTCAACCATTAAACATCACCACCACACAACACAACCACTACACATAACCACCACACGACATAACCACCACACATAACCACTATACAACTTCCCAAAACACATCCAATGTCAATGAACCATCACATCACTACCCAAATTAATCACAGACCTAACGGTCCAACACTACAATAGCATAACTACCCACATCACACAAGACAAAAAAAATAAGAAAAAACACACAAATCATCACATCTAGGCTTCCAAGAATTCGATTTAGGGACATATATTACTTTACAACATTATTTACCATAGATATTACCATAAAAACTAGGTTTTCAGGGGCAACCAATTAATTATCCATATATACATTCTTATCCTTTTTCATTTAGGGTGGTAAGAGCAATAATTACAACAAGGGTCTTGCATACATATCAACTACAAAATAATAAAATCTCCCAACATCCATAATTTTTAGCAATTTCAATAAGAATTCAAAACACATCAATAGTAACATCAAAGTAGTAAAAGAAAGTTATTTCTCCCCATACCCATCAATTTAATATTATATAATTCATTATCTAAATTAATACGATCCTTACTATCCACCTAATGTAAAGTAAGAACATGAATTCCACATTCACAAAAATAGGGAGAGAATGAGGATCCCCAACCACAAAGAAGATTTGTAATTCACTACGCAAAACATAGAGAAGGAGAAATAACCCAAAAACTAGAATCATTCTTTGGAAACCCTAGAACAGCCTAAAAATCACCAAGGTATCATCAATACACATCCCAAACACACCCCAAAACCAAACAACATCAATTTTCTGGATCCTCCAAATATAAGGGAATAAAACAAGAGGATATAGAGAAGAAATCACCATATATCGCCAAAAAATATCCTCCGAAACATGTGGATCAACACTAGAGGAAATGGTCCAAAAGACCCTCCAATAACACCTAGGGTTCTCCCAAAACCTGAGAGGAATGGTTATTGAATGGGAGAATTCGGCCGAGTCTCACGCTTGTAAACAGCCTAGAAACCAACTTATTCACGTTTTGAATCACGGATTAATGTTGAGATTTTTTTCAATACATCCCATCATAATCTATGAACCAAATTCAAGAAGTGAATTTACTATGTCTAACACTTCCATTGAAATTCATGGTTCCTTGTCCCAAATTAATTCATGTTGTGAATTCCTTTCATGGGATGTATTTTTTTCCACAGAACTCTTTACCCAAATAGAATATGTGAATTTCCAAATTTACATTCAATAAAACAACATATAAAAATTTGAATTTATATTTAATGTCATGAATTTCCTAATACATATCTAAAGTCCATTGACCCCCCCCCCCTCAAGCGTCCACTGAAACACTTCCAACTCTCAAACTGGAAAAATAATGTGCTAATAAGGCATTGGACATTACACATTATGACATAAGGGTTATAAAACCATGAAAAACATAATTTCCCCTTTCATATAATTGTAATTATATTCATTATAATAAACCAAAACACTGATCTCTATAGCCCACACTCCATCTTTACCACAGATACTAACTGGGTGTGGTCGACCTACTCACACCTAAACGCCAACACAAAAAACAAATGAACAAATATTATTGGCCTACTTAGAGACCTATTCTCCAAACACCAATAGTGTTATCCCAACAATATAGTTTTCCTAAATCCACTTCTTGAGCACCAACCACAATAGTTACCAACACCAATCACCCCCATTCATCTAACTACTATTATGAATCATGACCCATGGGTCTCCATTCCCATGAATTTATCACCATTTGTCTAATATCATATCATTTATCAGGTTTATCCATGGCTGGAAAAATTCTCCACATACCTATATATATCTCATTCACCAATCTGCAACATAATTGGGTTCCATGTGTTCCCATTGCACACCTACCCTCTTACATCAACGATTTTTTACAGAAAAAACCTATTAATTCACAAAATCCTTTTACTAATGTAAATTAAACATTTGAGAACCCTATCAAGGGTTCCCCCAACTATATTTTATGATATCACCCAAATTAAATGGCTTCATTTATTATTGAAACCCAATTACACTAAAAAACTCATAAAATAATGAGTTTCATCCTGTTAAACGTAAGCCCATTCACATAGCTCACTAACCATGCTCCCCATGTGTTCCAGCCACAACCATCTTCCCAAGGTTTCTAAACCATGCCAAGTTTAACAATGTGACCACCCACCACATCAGAAATGTTCCCAATACAGCATGTTTTTACCCATGATTTTCTTATTTTAGGCATGGCCTACAACACTCAGATGTTTTTATAAAATATTTTCTTTAAATAATTTTAATTCTTCAATAGCTTGTGTTTCACACAATCGTGAGTTTTAATGAACCGGTAGGAACCCTTAGTATAAAATGATCATTATAACATAGCCATTAGTTTATAAGAAATAAATATAACTAACTTATGAAAATGTATGGTGAATTCAGTGGTTAACAATTATTTATGAAAAATATATACCAATACTATATTTGTATTTTTTGTATTAATAAATTGAGTAAAATACTATTAGTAAATTAAATTAATGAAATATATATGTTATATCCAATAGATATATTTTTGTCATAGGGTAATAATAAACCCTATTTTATGTATAAAAACATATAATTTTTAAAAGGGTAATTTTAAGCAATTTAATGGTGAATCACTTTAAAATTAATATTTTGAAACAATAATAATTTTAATATGACAAAATAAAATTATACTTTATAATTGGGAAATAAAAATTTACTTTGGATGAACTTTTGATATTATTCTGATAACTTTTGAGTTTTGATGAATACTAAAAATATACAAAATTTTAATTAAAAAAGAATTCTTCGAAATAATTTATATGGTTAAACTATGTTATTTAAGGGTTTTAAATTATAAATAAAATATATTTTTATCATTTAATATAATTTAGGTCATTAATATTCATTTTACATTGAATTCAGATGTAAAAATATTCCAATGTTTTGCAATGTTTTAACTTTTAAAACTCATTCTCTCTTTCCGAAAATTGGATTAATTTTACATTAATTACTAAAACTTATATGTTTTTTATTTTGAAAAATGGATTCCATATTAGGAATCAGTAGGTCCAAATTATCTAAATATATTTATTTTATTTTTGGGTATTGTGGATAGTAACTTCGGTAATTTTTATTAATATGATAAAAGGGTAATTAGGTAATTAAGGGTTAGAATAATATTATAAAATTACCCTAACCCTTTTATTAATATCATTGGATGTGTAAATTTAGACATAAATCATACTTGGTTCGAAATAGAATCCATTTGAATCCACTTGGATGAAATTATGACAATTAATTAATTTTATTTAAAGAAAAGTTAAATATGTCTCACTCAAATTTTAATAATTAAATCATTTTTAATATAAAGTTATTTAAAAGATAACTTAAATTATAAATACTCATTTTAAATATATAACATTTTTATTTATCATGGTAATTTATTTTTAAATTTTAGGAAATAAATAATTAACTTAAAGGCTTATACATTAATGATACATAAATTATTTAATTGATGAAAAAATAAATAAACTAATTTTTATTAAAATGAAAATAACAATTAAAATACACAAAGACTTTAACAAATCTTGTTTTTTATGTAAATATCAACCATAATCATCCATTTTTCTATTTTTTGACCATTTGGATCTATATGGAAAATATTATGACACTTATATATTTTATTTAAAGTGATGTTAAAGTTGTCACATTCATGTTTTAATAAATACATCATTTTTAATGCAGGCCTTTCCAGAATATATATTCTATTATAAATATTAATCTAAAATATTGAAGTCTTATATTCATTATTTTATTTTATTTTTAATTTTTATTCAACAAATAAGAATGTTAAATAATTACACAAAATTGATGTTTTAATTATTTAATTAATGAGGATAATAAATAAACTTTATTAAAAATATAAAAATAAATATAATTTGGGATAATTAATTTATAAAATGAATTTTTTAGATTACCTTGACCTCTTATAAATATAATAAAACATATTTTTCAAATTTAACTTTTTATATTTATATATTTAATAATCAATTAATTATATAGTATCAAAATTATCATTATTGATTTTTTATCAAAATAATGTATTATTAATTTATTTAAAAATAATAAAATCATTTTTAAAAATATATAATAATTACGAAATATTTTAAAATGATATAAATTATTCATTTATGGTCTAGTTTACATCAAATAAGTAAATATTTTACCCTTCTAAAATAAAAATATTTTTTAACTTCGTTAAAAATAATAGAATTACAAGGTGTTAAATGAAAATGATAAGGATTAAATGGATATAAAAACATGTATAAAAATTATTTTTTGATGATATTACAACATTTTATAAAATAATATTCTGAACTAATACATATTTGTGGTTTTTGGATGTGCTTTTAGTATATTATAAACTAATATTTTTGGAGTTTCCAAAAGTGCCAATCACCTCAATTATAAAAGGGCACCACCTCCCTCATTTCTTTAAAACTTATAGAGCCTTAAAGTTCGGATATCCCCTGAAATGTTCCATTCTAAATTCCCTAGTAACATTGTATAGGTCCTTTTCTTCTCCAAAGTCCAACTCTATTGCTTTAAGAGGATATTTAGAGGGAGCACATCGAAGAAAAGATAATCTCCTCTATTGATTCTTTCAAACTTATTTCTTCTTCTACTTCCACTTCATGAGTTATTACAATATAAAGTAATAACTCCAGTATTAATTATAAAATTATATGTTATTATGATTATGGAACAACCATATTACACCTTCTATCTATCCTATATAAAATGAAATCATCATGCGTGCGTACATATGGATTACCGTCTCCACGTCGTGGTGTAATATGTTTCTCACCACCACCTTACTTGGATGTGTGTGATTATTTAAATAATAAATATATATTATTATTATAAAATGATATTTATTCTAAAATATTATACATCATCCACTTAAATACAAATCAACAATTATGGGAAAGATATCATCGCTTGTGCGTACGTACGACTTATTTTCTCTATGATCTGACGCGATTCATTCTACCTGATCTTCATTAAAGATTGATTATATAAAATTAATTGAATGAATAAATATGATATATATTATAATAATATAATTTTTTAAATTAAATAACTTTAACCTAATAATATCAATAAGAACTTATCCGACAAAACTTGCATAAGAAAATAAATAAGTTAATACCCTAGGGATGACTAATAACATTACTGATGATAATATGATCATATATGATATCATAAAAATTGAAATGATTCTAGAAAAATTAAATGGAATTATTTAAACTATTATAAATTATTTTTAAATACATATAATGATATCGTACCTAAGGTAAGGGATAATTTTTCAATCTCATTATTATCTGAGATTGTTTATACATATGTTTTTACTAGGGTATATTTATCATCCATGTCCATGTTTTATATGAATATATTATAATATATTATTCATATCCTTATACTATTTTTTAAAGTCCATTTTACTCATTGATGAATTTTTACAAAATGGTTTGAAAGGAATCTTTTGTCTCTTTTGATACGTGGTACTTTTTTACTTTCTAACAAAAGTATAAGAAAAATGTTTTCTTTTAACTTATATGTAATGAAAGGATTTTTAAACATTCATAATGCCTTATTTCCATGAAGCATCCATTACAATATTTAATGTTTATTTTCAAATAAATTCATTTCTTTTAAAATTTTGTGGAATTTTAAGAAAAGAAAAAAAATTGAAGAAGAAAGGATATTTTCCTCAAGAATTAATTTCAAGTGTTTTATCATAATTACTTTCCATCTAATATGAAATTAATTTAATAGGGTTATGTTTATATCCATATTATAACTATGATTTTATTGTGTTTATGATGGAATACTATATATCAAATCCATCTGATTTATATGTATTATGATGGAATGATGTTTAAGAACCCCATTTTATTCCTTGGGTTATGCTATGAAGAATGATTTATGCTTTTGTGATACACATAAGAATGATTTCATTATGAAAATGGTGGGACCTATATCTCCCTCCAATGAATTGGGTAAAGATTTATTTCTCATGATATAGATAGTACTGTATTGATAAGTAAATATGGTTCAGTAATATAGGGTTGGAATGAGAAGTGAACGCAATTCAGTAATGGACTTTATTCACTATAATGGTCTTAGAAATAATATTTGACTGATATTAAATTATTTTTTATACTCATTTGGATGCCAAACTTTTTATGTATTATGTTATTAAGTTTTGGTAATATGTCCATTTGTTCTATAAGAACTTATATGATTTATCCCATGACCTGATATCATGATCTTTCATATGAAGGATAATATTTTCAAATGTAATGTTCTATTGTCTTATGATTATGATATAATTGATATCTCACTTGTTTAACCTTAATGGGAATCTGATCTCACCCATTATTTGGTTTATTTTCCCCAGGTCATGAAAAATAATATTAAGTAAGATATGTTAAAAGGGGGTCTAATTATAGAGGAATAAGCTTGAGATAATGTAGATGTCTTATGAACCAATTGTTTATGTTTCTCATTTTCTAAATACATTATACCTATAATGTATAATCATGGACTTTTTATATTTTCTAATGAATATTCATTAATTTTTAATTAATATCTATGTATGTAAATTATGAGTCTTTATTGTTGGTATCATATTAAGGTTATAATTAACCTTTGGAAACTATGATGAGAAAACCATCATAAGAACCCTAAGGATATGTTGAAGTATTGGATATAATTATAGTGTTTTAGAAATGATCATGAATAACCTAGGATAGAACCTAAAATGTTCTAGATTAAACTTTTATTCTTTATTATGTGGTTTTCCCATTATAGTAAGTGTTTCTCATACTATGATTATTTTTTTAGTCAATGGATAGAACTTAGAGGAACCGCGTTAATGCTAAGTGTGATGGGAAATGAAATTATTGTCCTCTTGAGAAACATAATATTATGGGATATGGAATGAAAAACCTTATTGATGTGCTCACACCACTTTATCAAGCTATGAATCATGTAGGACTTCTAAAAAATAAAGAATGGAACAATATTCTATTGAACCCTTCATGAGGTAGTTTATACCTTATTTTAGTGGTTCTTCTAATCTTGTATTGAATGGACAATGGAGTATTACCACTGATAAGATATTTCATGTTCTCCAATTTTTAGAACATGATAATTTCATCTTTTTAGTTTATCTTTTAGATGGTCAAGGTGATCAATGATAGAATCTTATCAATAATACGAGGAGAAGAGATGAAATTGAATCCCTGGAGTGGGATGAGTTCAAAAATTTATCTTTCAATAACTACCACTACTACAAATATGTCTTATAATAGCGCTAATAACCACCTTTAACAGTGCTAAAAAAGCGCTGTTAATCTCGACGAAGATAAAGGGGGTCCCCTTTTTCAGTTCTAAAACTAGCGTTGATAAAGGGTCACCTTTATCAGTGCTAAAAAAACACTGATAAAAGTGCTCCTTTATCAGCGCTAAGTAAGAGATGATAAAGGTAGTCTTTATTAGTGCTATTTTCAACGCTGATAAATGTATAATATATCAGCGCTAAAAATATCATTGTTAAACACTACCTTTATCATCGCTATTTTGATCGCTGATAAAAACTACCTTTATCAGCGCTCAAAATAGCGATGATATATTATCCATTTATCAGCACTTAACTAGTGCTGATAAAGGCCAAAGATCCTGTGCAAAACTAAAATCTGCACAAAACCTGCACAGAACTTGGACAAATTACAGCACCTGCACAAAGCACAAACAACACCTACACACAGCACAAACAACACCCATGCACAAAGCACATAAGAACAAAAATGATACATACATTTACTTGAAATCATGAATACAAAACAACACACTACTATATACATTTCAAACAATGTTTAATTTCGTTAGAATTACAATTATCCAACACAGTTAAAAAACAATGATGTTCCATCTATTTTTCATCCATCCGCTCTAAAAAATTGTCGTCCATGGCGGTGGTTTCCAAACAAAGCATTCGAACTGAGGAAAAATATTTCACCTACATAAGAAAACAAATATTATGTTAGTAATACAATAATGAAATAAATAATGGGGTTGCTAAATGGAATTATACTAGTGAGGCACAAAACATAAAATAACCAATTAACCAAGAGACACAATTAGGTCAATGCCCTTACCTCTACCAGAAGTCTAATAAACTATCTTCAGTTCATACCAACCACAACTGAGTCCATGATCACATGTATTAATTTCCAACAACATTAAATTACATAATTAGTTAATTTTAACCAAAAATCCAGCATGGTATAATAGGCGCCAAACTCATCGTGTAATCCAACAAAGCCAGAATGCTGAGAAACTAGGTGCAATCCACTCCTGACACACCCCTAATCCTATAAAACACTAAATCCCCAATCTATATTAATAAATTTATGACAAATTAAGCCTAAATTTTTGAAAACCCATAAATAAATCTTCCACAAAATATAATCTGCATCAAATAATGATTGATTACTAGTTTATGAAATTTTGAGACATGATCTAAGAGTTATATATAAAAGTCCCATGAATAACAATGATTTATCCAAAATATGGTATAATAATTACACCAAAAATCCTAAAAACATAATGCAAATATTTGAGCAAGAAGTTATAGAAGCAAGGAAGATGTTGGAGAAGATACCACATTGATTCGAAATGACAAACAACCGATAATTCACTTAGGTCTGAGGGGAAGGAAGGAGGGGAATGGGGTTTATCCACCCCTAAGAACTTGGTGCCCAAACGAAGAATCCTGAGGAGGTTTATACTTTATAAACCCATCACCCACATAAAAATAAGTTTTAAATCATGTTACATGAAATGAACCAAGTGGTGACATCACTATATTTGGGGTCCAAACCCTTACTTGACCCCTTTTCCCCATTCACGACTATTATCACCCTATTAAATGCATTCATGTTGTGAATTACCCTTTCACACTATGAGTATCTTAATGCTACAACATTTCAATATAATGACTACCCAAATCATCCTTGATATCCTCTCAAAACCCAATGACATCCCTCTATCCCCAATACATGTCTGAAACACCAATTAGAACAGGTATATTGTACCTTTTTTGATGATTTTTTTGTTATTATGGAATTCCATAATTCCCCATTGTAATTGTACCAATGTACTAATGAGATGTTATATGATATACCATGAATATTCTTGTGTCCATGTATTAGATGGGATATCAAGGAAAATTTATCTCACTATTATACATAACAACACATCAAATATGAGCATTAGAGACCTTTAGGTGTTCTTCAACTACTTCCAGTTCTGACATGGAAGTGGGACAAGATTTATGTGGGATATTAGGTTAGGTTTTCGTGTACCCCTCGATGGAAGAATTAAATATGGGTTTTGATCAATTATATGACCAAATAATCTCAATTTATATACATTTTATATGAAAAAAATTATAAGAAAATAAAAATTCAATTTTTAATTGAGATTATATTTTTACATGAATTTAATTATACTATTGTATTTTATAGCAAACCTCATTCTACATCTTGTTTTTTGAGAGGTCCCTATGAGAAAATGGGATTCCATGTATGATTGAGCATGACATATGTTTCTGACACTTTCTGTAGGGGCACGTTGCCTGGACCATGTTGAAGTTCGATGGTGGTGCATTGTACCACACATTAATTCATTACAAAGGTGAGTGAAATTCATCACTTATAAAGAGATGTATTCTCCTTGATTAAAACATGGTGATGGGATTTCGTTCATTCCATCCATGGATTCCTCCTCAGAATTCATTACCTAGTATGAGTCTCCCTTATAGAATAAGGCGTTGTTAGTGGAACTTGTTCTGGGTTCCATCTCTTTAGGGAAGATGGTTAATTACAGTGATTATATCAGGACATTCCAAAGGGTCACTCCAGGGAATAATACTTTGGTTAGGAAAGTATTCACATTGGGAATCAGTGGAATGTATGTACACTAGAACATTGGTCACATGTATTCATCGTCGTTAAAGGGATTCTCAACAAAATGTAAATCCATGTTTAACTTGTGGTATTCCATGAGTTTAACATCCCACAAGGATAGAGGGTCATGATTTAATGTCTTACAGAGATGTAATGGGTGGATCAAAACACTTATAAAGGTGGATCAGGTAGGTACATCTCTAGGAGGGATTACCTAGAATGTTTACCTGATAGATGGATCAAAACGCCCAATGATGTCTGGCCCAAGTGTGGTGCATCCCATAAATGTAAGGTTTCTCATTTTGAAGACTTATTCGGATGCCACTAAGGGTAAAACAGGAGGGAAAATAAGCAAAGGTGTACCCTAGTGAGGGGGTCACCATGGTTTACCATTGGTTGGGATTTAACCTCATGGAGGCTTCCTATGTACCGTATTCAGAATACAAGGATCAAACCCCATATATTTAAAAGAGGTATGGTGTGGGTATTACCCATGGTTAGCTTCCCTTAACACTAGGAATACTCTTGTTTGGATGAGTATGGGGTTTTTGGGGCTTATGCATTTTCAAATTCCCCGGTTCTTCCAAGAGTAGCAATGGGATGAATGGGACATACGTGCTAAGATGGACCATGTGAATGGCGTGATCCTTGTAAAGAGGTATCAGGCATAAAAAACATGTGGATTTGTCTGTAAACATTATTTATGGTGTCCATGGGGCTCATCAGACTCCTCATACCTTCCATAAACTCCTCAAAACATCACGAGGACCAGATTCTACATGATGGTGCATCACAGGTTTGATTCTTTTGATGATGTACTAGTCGTTTGAACTTGTATTTCATCTCAACCAGCCTTTACCTTACTTGAATTATCCTGGGACACATTTTTTGGTTCCAAAAAATCCCTCAACAATACCGATTATCTCATGAATATACCTAGAAATAATTGTGCAAGTCAAACAACAACACATGTGCTCAAATAAAAGTTCAAACAACCGAGATACAGAACATTGAAATTTCTTAAAAATGATCCAAGGGATACACATGTGCTCAGATACTATCTCTACATGTTGAATATGATCCCTCTACTTTAATTTCAGAAATATTTATATTTAGGCCCTATATCTCGCTGAAAATGGTGGATATAGACCATATTTGTTGTTTCCATCCATCGTTTGTTGGAAAATGTATTTTGTTGATCCTCGGTGGTTTCGTCGTTCACCCCATACACACTTCACACCAACTTTCCTTACTTCAATATTGATTTGTTCAAAGATCAATAATTTGAATCCGGAGATAGAAAACATTGAGTAATAAATTAGGAATTCAATACATCGAAGCATTCTCAATTTACCAAATAAGGTTGGAGGATAATCAATGATCACATATAGATAACATAAGTAGTAGGAATTCACCTTTATCCTATTTTTGTACAATCTTCCATCGGGTATGTTTACCATTCATTTCTAAACACATGTATATTATCTTTTGAATATGATTTTTTGCGACAGTCATGGTAGTACTAAAAAAATATAAATACACAAAGGATTAATAAATATTTTAAATGAAATCATAATTATTTTCAAAAATACCTCATTAGGGATGCTAGTTTGTTGATGAAATATGATCTCTTTCATAAATTTACAAACATAATAACCACAGTCCTTTCTGTTTGTTTGTTTTAGACACTGTAGAAACATCGACAACAATAAGTAGTTTGTTTTGATATGTGTTTGGATAGTGAAATGTTATTATATATACCCAGATAATTTTCTAGTTGTAGATCTTGTAGGATTGCTCAACATTATGCCCTGGATTCATTCCATGCATTAGATGATATTGATGCATTGCCCTATCATAACAGAATCCTCATTAAAAGATAAAATAAATTATATAACTAGATGTTCAGTTTTAAAATGTTGGATCTAGTATATTACAAATTAGCAAACGCCATCATGCGTGGTCGGTTTGTTGGATATCCGTGCATTGAATCCAGAAAATAAATCTTTGGAGTATCCAAATTGACTGCAATCAGCATCCAATGCTCCCTAAAAATACAAAAAGTAATAAGTAAAGAAAGAAAGAAAAATATAGTTGATATGATTAAATTGTAGAGTTTTACCCCTGTATCGTTGGTATTAAAAAGAGTCTGTCATCCGTAATTTTTTTTTCAAACAATTTGAGTCGGGATGACATTATTGCAGCCTCTTTATCAGAATCTACTTCATCTTTTGAAGAGGTGGTGTGAGGACTAATGAGCCCAAATTTTTGTCCATGGGGAAATACATTCAATTGTTTTTCATATATACGTCTACGACAAATATAAAATGTATTTAGTCATAATTATCAGAGTATATCAGATTTTGTAAAATCAAATCATGAAAACATACCTCATGTATACATTTACAACTTAGGCGCCTATCCATTCATACTTGAGGAGTTCATTTACATTTTCAACACTAATGAAATATGATGTTTCCCCTCCATACATATCTTTTTCAAAATCAACTATGTGAGTATTTTCATCTTTCAACCTTGCATCCACATGATCCTGTAATGATATTAACTGTGGATATAGAACGGGCAGGGTGAAGGTGCTCTCAGTAGACCGTTTCAATTGGTTGGTTGATCCTTGAGATAGTTTTGAGCTGATATTTCATTTCACCCCACAATCTTTTTCATTCTGTAATAACATTCATCAGTTCAGACCTTTTTTCATTAAATGTTAAAGGTCCACCTTGAAAAATAAATTGGAAATGGATACCTTTCTGTCAATATGTTTTTTTACAAGAACTGTCAGCCATGTGATTAATGTTCCAACAGATTGTTCAACCATATGAATGTTGTCATCGTCATTTGTAATAGGTATCTCAACACTCGGATCATTAGCTACGTTAATTGACACTCTAAGATGATCTTTTGGAAGCTTTCTGTTGTGTAGAATGTCGTTTTGTGTATTGAACACCATAGCCCTCGCTACAAGGTGATAGGTGGGAGTTGATAAATATAAATCAAAGTAATTTTCACCCAGTGGAATATTAGTATAGGAAATGTATCAATGTCTATGTAAATCAACTTTCACAGAAACAATTATTAAAACATTGATTACCTCATCTAAGTCAGGTTTTTAGGGGAATGCCTCGCCTCAAAGCTGGTGGGGGTGGGGTGGGATCGTCATGCATGGGTTTTTGTTGAGTTGTTTCTTCTCTTTGCCTCTCCCCCATCAATTTTTCTATCATCTCTCTCTGGTATTTTAATTATTCTTGAAAAATAGATAATTTTTCTTGCAGCTTTTTGATTTTTTCATTTTGATCCTCCGCTTGTTTTTCTTTTTGAAAATATGTTCGGTGTGTCACCCCAAAACCCGCACCTCTGACGAGACCATACTGTTCCGGATGATTCAAGGCTACTGAAAGTATGTCTGCATCTGGTGCGGTTGTTGTTGATTCTTGTGACTATGTCAGATATAAAATATAGAAAAATATGTAGTTATTGTAATGTAATAGCGATTTAAAGCAAATCAAATTTATATTATGTCATACTTACACATGTTTCTCACACTTTTTGTGTTTTTTCATCTATCAGTATCCCCTCTTTATTTACACGAGCCTCCTTCCATAGCACATGGAATGGGATGGATATTTCTTTCGATTTTGATTCATCAATCTACATATAAACATAGAAACATGGTTATGGTGTTTTTTTATGTCACATACTAGTAGTAGGGTATATTTAAAAGACGTACCATTTTTTTCTCAAGTTCAGCGTACCCCATTCTTGCTTTACGGTAAGGGTACGCTAGTTCTGTTGTGCGTTTTTTATTTTCAGCACTCAGTAGCTATTTCATAAATAAAAAACTGTCAATCAGAGTGATGAATACAAGAAAATGTCAAACAATGTATTACCCCACACAATGTACCTGAAAAGTCTGCTCCCCGTGACGGTTGCTAAACGCATCCCATGCTCCTTGGGATATCAAGTGTGTGTAAAGAGGAGGTGGGTGCGGCTTGATTTTCCCTTCTGCATCTTTAAGATGATATTTCATTAAAATTGTGCGGAAACCCTTATGAATCCTTCCTACAACTCTTAAGACATATTCTTTGTGCGATGCATCTACTATAAATGCACTCTACAATAGATGATGAAGAGTAAGTCAATGTTTTGGTATTTTATTTTATTTTTATAAGTTAAAAAAATGATATCATAATGTTACCGTAATCTCTTCCCACATTAGTATCTTTAGCCCGATGACAACATGGTGCCACAACTGTACATCAATCGGCACATGTTAACGAGTTATGATTCCAATGTAGCTACTAAAGATTTCTCTATTGGGGTCAACATGTTGGCCTCACTTATTCCATCCCACCTCAAATTTGATGCATTTTGCTTTTTCCTTAAGGATTTTGGCTAACACTGCCAAACTACGAAACTCTTGTTTTTTTTCACTTTCAGGGTTTCATTTCCTACCATTCCCTCAGAAGAAGCATCAATATCTTCCCCCGGAGCACTAGCATCAGCAATGGGACCAGCAACAATAGGTTGAGAAAACTATTGTACCTCAGCACTGGGACCAGCAACAACAGGTTGAGAAACCTGTTGTTGCTCTGAACTGGGACCACCAGCATCTGGTTGAGAAACCTGTTGTTGCTCTGTAGTGGTACCACCAGCTGCTGGTTGAGATACCTTTTGTGCCTCGGGATTGGGTGCATCAGCAGGTGCAGAATTCATTATCTATAGAAGTGGTTTAATATTTAATTTAGATTACATAAAAACAGCAGCAAATAGATAATAACATAACCTAACACAATGTATGATACAATAAACAAATAACCTGATTATTGTAATCACTTTTTACTTCTTTAAAGGATGAAGAGATTTGAATCCTCTATCGACTATGTAAATCCTTTCATTGTGGTCTCCTCTGACATACAAAATGTCGTCTACATTGGGACTGCTGAGAAATGATTGTGAAGTCCCTATAAAAGGGTCAACCTCTGTTGAATTTTCATCTGACCCTTCAGTTGTTTTGGTCGATAACAGAAAAATTGACCAATTTTGGTTTTCGGGGTCTGGAACATAAAATACTTGTACTGCATGTGATGCCATTATAAATGGTTCATCTTTCTCCCCTTCCTTACTGAAATCAACTTTCACGAATCCTAATTCATCTATTTTAATATCACTCCTGTTATCAACCCACTTGCATTGAAAAATCGGCACTTTGAATTTCGTATAATTTAACTCCCATATTCGTTTGATGATTCCAAAGTATGACATATTTGCATAAATTGTATTTTTGTCCTTAGCACCAGAAACATGCATCGCCTCAGCCACAAGTGTAACTCCACTATTCTACATGGTACTGTGTTCATCATGTTCATTAGTATATAATGTATAACCATTAACTGCATAATCATTGTAAGATAATACGTACACACTTTCTCCTCTGGCTGACCATCGAAGTCGTTCTGAAATTGAGTTTGGATTTTCATCTAACTGATTAAAAATATGGTCTCGAAACCATCCGATAAACTTCCAATTATGTGTATATGATATCCTTTTTTCATCCCTAGAAGGATTGAAATGCCTAAGAATTTCATTGAGGGTTTGAACATATGGGTCAACGTCGAAACTGTTATGCAAAACGTAAAGGTGGGCTTACTCCCGATCTATAATATTGATTATGACAACCTCTCTTCCAGAAATTTCTTCCACTCTCAAGCTGCTCAGTGTGACGAGATTTCGGTAGGCCAATGATTTCCACACCAGACAGATATTCAGTACAAAATTCAATAGCTTCCTCAACAATATATTCCTCCATAATACAACCCTCTGGCCGACTTTGGTTTTTGACATACCCTTTCAAAATATTCATATACCGTTCAATGGGGTACATCCATCTAGAATGTATAGGACCACATAGTCGAATCTATCTCACCAAATGAACCATCAAATGAACCATCATATCAAAAAAATTCAGTGGGAAGAACATTTCCAATTCACATAATATGACGGCAATTTCTCTTTCCATAGTTGGAAATTTCACCGGGTCTATAACTTTTCTGCATATAGATTTGAAGAACAAACATAGCTTTGTTAATGTATGGAAAACATTCTTGGAAAAAATGCAATGTAAAGCTATAGGAATTAGATTTTGCATCAAAACATGGTAGTCATGTGATTTTAGACCCTTTAATTTTAAATCGCCCATTGACACGATGTTCTTGATATTTGATGAATACCCCTCTGAAACCTTTATATCATTCAAGAAGTTGCAAAACAAATGTCTCTCCTGCCTGGAAAGTGTGTAAGCATTAGGAGGAAGAAATGTTTGTTTTTCTCCCTTCACTGGTGCCAACTCTTCTCATATTCCCATCTCAACCATGTCCAGTCTAGCCTTAATTCCATCCTTTTTTTCAGGTGCATTTAGCAATATGTCAATGACACTATCACATACATTTTTTTCAACATGAATAACATCAAGAAAATGTATGACATACAGACAATTCCAGTATGGTGATTTAAAAAAAACTGATCTCTTTTTCCAACCAGTTTTCAGAAGGTTTTTTGAAAACGGTTTACCAAAATTAGTGTCCAAATCTTTTAATTTCTCAAACAATTGATCACCTGTTAGTGGAGATAGTGTTGTATGTTCTTCTGAACTTCCATCGAATGATGTCGTCCAAGATCGGTACTTATGTCGTCAGGGTAGAAATCTGCGATGTCCTAGAATCACGGTTTTCGATGAATGTGTCAACCTAATTGACTGTGTACCTTGTTCGCAAATGAGACACCCTTGAGTTCCTTTAATGATGTATCCAGACAGATTTCCATAAGTAGGAAAGTCACTTATCATCCCATACAACATGGCTTTTAAAGTGAAATGTTAATTTTTGTAAGCATCATACATCGTAACTCCTGAATCCCAAAATATTTTCAAATCCTCGATCAATGGGGCCAAATAAACATCAATATCATTACCCGGTTGTTTTGGTTCTGATATAAGCACAGATAACATGATGTATTTTTGTTTCATGCATAACCACAGTGGTAAGTTATAGTTTACCAGCATAATTGGCCATGTACTGTGACTGCTACTTTGAAAACCAAAAGGATTCACCCCATCTGTAGATAATGCCAGACGAAGGTTTCTCAGCTCGTTCCCAAATTCAGGATACTCGTGATCAATTCTCTTCCACTGAGGAGAGTCTGCCGAGTGACGTAGTTTCCCATATTTTATTCTTGTATCTGCATGCCATGCCAATTTTCCTGCAGTCTCCTCACTTCCATATAAACGTCTAAACCTAGGAATGATTGGAAAGTACCATACAACTTTCATAGGACTAGAATCATCTTTCTTGTATCGGGAAGCACCGCACTTTGGGAATTCTTTAAGTGATTTGTGGTCCTTGAGAAACAATATACAGTCATTCGGGAAATCATGTATTCTTTCAGATATCATACCCATCGATCGTAGCATTCGTTTGGCATCGTATGTTCGGATTGGGAGTTCATTATCTTCTGGGAGCATGTCATTCCGGAGAGCAAGTAGTTCCGTAAAACTGGCATCACTCCACTCGTTGCCTGCTTTTAAATTATACAGCTTCAATACAGCTGACAATGCTGTATATTTAGTGCAACCCGCATACAATGGTGTTTTTTCACAACTCTTTAACTTCTCAAACAATTTTGGGAAATCACGAAGTTCATCTTCAAATGTCATTGTCATTTCCTCAATACGATCTTCGTCATCATTCACATCTGTAATCACACCCTCCATACGATCTTCTTCACTGTTCACGCTTCTAATCATATCAGATGATCTATAAAATGTCGTGTTATCTGAGTCACTACCTACATTTGTTTTTTCCCCATGTTTATTCAATCATGTATAACTTTGATCTATTCCGTGACAGATCAGGTGTTCTTCCAACTCCTCTAGACTAATTTGTCTTGAATAACAACAGCGTAAACACGGAAAAAGGATTTGAGAAGGGTCACATGCATGATCTTCTGCAAACTTGATAAACTCTTTCACACCATCTTCATACTCTTTTGTCAACTGATTGGAATTCATCCATTCTTTATTCATATTCATCATCTTTATGGGTTCGATCTCGAACTTGCCTAATATTATGTTTTAATTAATCATGTAGCATTGTTTGGGTTTTATAAAAACAAATCATGGTACAAATTCCTTTAAACACATGTGAAATCCATATACATGGTGTGTCCAGTAGGGTGAACATCGTGTATGTATAAGATACCTGATTTCATCTGACATATATCAGATTTATTCCATGTTAGTCATACAAAGACTGAATGATGCCTTTGAAAATACATGACATTTAGAAAAACTTGAGCTAAAGGCGTGCACTTTAGATACATATTGAGTCACCTCACCAACTATGCATCACATTTCTGTGGAATACATGGTGTGTAGTCCTTACATGACCACTAGGGGTTTATAGTATATACACATCAAGTATATATGCTATCTATACATGGTGTGAGTGAAGTAAAACACATGTCATATGGTTCTACCATTATTTCATGGCATGTACATGGTTTCGTGCTGAACTATATGTCTTGGAGATACATTGTGTGTGACCTAGGTTCACATGACATGTAACATTTAAAATGAAACTTATTCCAAGTTTGAGTCAGAAGATTAGTCATGTGGTGTAAATTTTGGAGATAAATGTTGTGTGGCTTTAAAATATATATGAAATCCATGTATGGTGAAGCATGTTCCATGTATTTTAAAGCATCTCATAGAGTACTCTAGAAGTGGTTTTCTAGGATTCAGTGGAATTTCACTTGTAACACAGTGGTGGTGCCATTCAAATGGGTAGAGTTTGGATTGATATTTAATGGTGGAAGAACTACAACATGGAAAAAATGGCATATCAATCATTCCAACAACCGAAACACCATACAAAAACATAATCGTGATCACAATCGCAACACCATACAAACCAAACAATCAAATTTTTAGATTTTACAAAGCATCCCTTATTCAATTTTGTTTGTTAATTCCGGGGTTATCACAAAAGTTTTATCATCCTGGGGTGTTCATTCATAAGTCAAGTATATGTAAATTACCAATTTATATATTCCAATGTTCAACAAGAACCAACCAACATTCCATTCATTTAGTGCGCAAACAAGGACCACCAATGACCACGATTTTCAGCGGGGCATTTAGCCCGTACATTTCACATTATAACCATCAATATCAAACAGTAATAACATGCGAACAAGAGGAAACCAATGAGTAATAGGAGAAAACTCACTGTGAATGTGTCGTTAAGCACACGGCAGAGGTGCGTTCGTGGCATAGGAGAGGCAAACAGCAGAGGAGATTTCCAACTGAAAAGAAAAAATAAAATAGGGGAAACCCATGAGAATAAAATAATCTAAAACCGAGTACACCATTTACCACATCCCACAAACCCCAAAAGACAATGCATGAAAATAAATTTAAATTTATTGATAGAAATCAGTATCTGATCACTAATTTTTATCCAAACCATAGGTGAGAACAAATCCAAATAAGGATCAGAAGGATCACATACCTCAAGAAAAGAAATACAACCATAATAGTTATCATGCATGGAATAATGTGAACTAGATGGGAGGAAGTGACCCAAAATATCATCGGGATAAAGATTTATCCAAGAGGATAATTTTGTAAAAAATATGAAGCCTCGAGAACTCTATGGATCCCAAAAAACCTTTTCTGTGACATTGACACTACATGTAATACATTTACACGTCGTGTAATCCTCTTGACTAAAAAACAAGTCACTTTTTATTTAAAACATTATATTTTTTATTTAAATTATATGTAACCATTACAAAGTTTGTAAAATTGTCACATTGTGCATCCAATTAATGTGTCATTTTTGGAGGTCATTACATGTCATGTACTCCATTTACACGTTATGTAATTTCTCAGAATATAGTAAAAAATGCTATTTTGTTTCTAAAAATTCCTTAAAGATCAATAAATTTACCAATACATGTGTCCTCCAAATCCTTTCACATCATTCCTGAACCAAAAAAAATCCAAAAAAAATGTTAATACATACCTCACATAAAATATAATGAGACTTTATAATCTCCCGACCAAAAATTATTTTCCCACAGAAATCCCTCAAGATCATGTATCCTCTAATGAAGAAGGACACTACTACCTCATCAACGATTCATTCCCCCATGTATCATGGATATATTGTCTGAAATACCACATTAACTAGACTCGGGGTCATTTAATCATGTAGTACCTTATACTCCAGATTCATAATCTGAATTGGATGGGGAACCAAAGTATTATCAGGATCAAGATCAACAACCCCTGTCTAATCACATGTAAATGATCTGGTATATACCTATTCAAATGGAAAATATTAAACACATCATGGATAGTTATCAAACCAAATGGTAACTGAAACCAATAAGAAATACTCCCTAGTGACCAAAAATCATTATGTTTATCCCATTACTCGGTGCAAACATACATTGATAACCTAGCCGCTGATGTCCTAAGTGATGTGAAACTATGATAAAGACCTAATCACTAACATAAAACACCAGCAGTTGATTCCAATGGTTTATATTGAATTTATTATGACTCTGTGTAATTATTAAATTCTTCCAGATCAACCGCACCATCTCTTTCTATACCTGAATGTTTAATGGATAAAACAACCACACATGTCTCTAGTGCTCCTCCACAATTCTATAATATGTAAGGAACCATGAATCCAAAACCATTATCAACTATATCATCCATTGAATCTTGAAATAACACCTTAAATCAGGATTTCACATGTTCAATTCAAGCAGTAGAAAAAAAATTACCTGAAAATGAGTATCAATAATGGTAGTGGCGGCGGCGGAGGCAGCGCTGGAGGCGGAGGCGGTGGCAGCGGGAAAGGCAGTGGCAGCGGCAGACGTGGATGCGGCGGCGGCGGTAGAGGCAGTGGCGGTTGCGGCAGCGGGGGTGGAGGCAGAAGAGGCAGCGATTGTCGCTGCAGCGGCGGCGGGGGCGGAGGCGGCGACGGCGGAGGAGGAGGATGAGGAGGAGGAAGGAGGAGGAGGAGGAGGACGAGGAGGAAGAGGAGGAGGAGGAAGAGGACGAGGAGGACGAGGTCGTGGCGGCGAGGGGCATGTTTCAGCTTCCCAGAAAGCTTGACCGCATGCGAGCGAGGATGGTCTGTTAAGATTATTAAATAAAAACCGATGGAACCTCTATCAGTGCTCGTTAAAAGCGCTGATAAAGGTATGTTTTATCAGCTCTAAAATAAAAGTGCTGATAAAGAGATCCCTTTATCAATGCTAAAAAAGCGCTGATAAATGTAACATTTATCTGTGCTTTTATATAGCGCTGATAAAGGCATACCCCTTTATCAGCACTTTCTATTTAGCGCTGATAAAGGGCAGTGCTTCCCTTGCCCTATTTTGTGGTAGTGTACGTTCTGTGTATTCTTCGAGCAAAGATGTAGAAGAAGTTTCTCGAACTTAAGAAGAATGATGAATCTTTTGGTACTTGTGAAGAAAATTTTACAAGACTTGTAGGCTATGCTTTTGGAATTATTATCCAACCATAGTGTAAAATTGATCAATTCTTTAGTGGCTTTAAACTAAGTCTACAAAGGGTACTGTCCATAAGAAAATTCAATAGCTATGAGGGAATTGTTCAATGTTCTCTCAAGTTTGATATGGATATTGGAGTAACACATCAGTCCTATGGGTTTGATAAGAAGTGAAAAATGGAATTCAAGGGAAAATATAAAGACCAAACAAAAAATAATATGTGCTTTCCTTTATGCTAAAATTGTGAAAATAAACAAGGAGGAAATTGTATTAAAGGGACTAGAAAATGTTTTATGTGTGGAAGAGAAGGTAATCGGGAAGTTGAATGCCAAAGTGGTGGGAAAATATGTCTAATGATTTGAATAAAGAAAAGGCTAAACAAAATGAAACTCCTAAAATTCAATGCTATAAGAGCAGGGAAATGGGGAATTATTCCAATAAATTCCCTAACCAAAGGTTTATTGATGATGATCAGTATTAGCAAACTCTTAAGGATAAATAAAAAAGGAAAGTAACATGCAATCACTATCAGTGACGTGGAGTACAATAATGAAGTTGTGAAAGGTACACTTACCAACTGCTCTATAGTAGAATTTTTTTATTTGATTCTAGACCCACAAAATCCTTTATTTCTAATGAATTTTTTAAGGATATCTAAGTATTACCTCAATAATTAGATGTTGAGTTAGCTGTGAAAACTCCAAATGGAACAGTAGTCACATTAAAATTTCATAATTCCTCTATAGTTTAAGTTTGTAGGAAATTGGTTCCTTGAAATATTTTGATTCTTAAAATAGTGTAATTTTATATTATTATTGGCATGGATTGTCTATGGATCTCATAACAATTTCTAAGGAAGTGAAGTCACATTTCATATTCCGGATCAATATATGATCATATATTGAAGCAAGGATGAATATGGTCTTCTAGTAGAAATTTATTCCATCTTATGGTTCTTGATTCCTATAAATTAAGGTTATATATATCAAGTGGATGGAAATAAACTCATCATTAAGAATACAGCTATTGTACGAGAGTTTGACGATGTCTTTCCTTAATAATTTTTAGGTCATCCACTAAATATTTAGGTTGTTTTTCAATAGAACTCATACAGGGTTCTAGACCTATTTCAAAGACACCTTATATATTGGACCCATTTGAGTTTCAAGAATTGAATAATAAACACCAAAAGAATCTTCATAATGGATTCATATTCCCCAGTGCGTCACCTTTGGGAGAACTTTTCTGTTTGTTAAGAAGAAATATGGATCAATGAGAATCTGTATTGATTATCAAAAACATAACAAGATCACTATCAACAAAAAATATCGTATTCTCCGCATCGATTACTTATTCAACCAACATCACAAATCTCAATACCTTTCCAGTATTTACCTTCATTCAGGATATCATTAATTAAGGGTCAAGAAGGAGGATATACAAAAGACATCATTTCGTACAAGGTATGGACACTATTAATTTATACTGATCCCTTTTGGTCTTACTAATGCCCCTGATATCATCGTGGATATAATAAATAGATTCTTTAGAGACTATCTTGGGTAGTTTGTGGTATTTTTTATAGACGATATTCTTGTCTATTCAAAGAGAAAGTAAGAACATGAAGATCAATTGATAATTGTACTGAAGACTCTGATAAAGGAGAAGATTTAGGAAAAATTTACCAAGTGTGAATTTTGGATTCAGAAAGTTTCATTTTTTGGTCACGTAATCTCAAGAGGGGGGATATATGTGGAAAATGAAAAAAATGATGTTATTGAAAATTGACTCAGAAAGGAGTTAAGTTCATGTGGACGGTGGAATGTGAAAATAATTTCAAAGAGCTTAAAATAATTTTAGCCTGTGTACATGTTCTCACACTACCTTGTAGTGGAGAGGGGTTTTTGATCTAAAGTGATACATCAAAGAAGAAAATCGGATGTATTATCATGAAAATTGATATGGTGATAGATTATTCCGCACAAAAATTGAAAATCCATGAGAAAAATTACCCAAATCATTATTTATAGTTAGTTGTGGTAATATTTTCACTAAATATATGGATGTATTGGCTTTATGGTAAAAGGTGTGATATTTACACTATTCATAAAATTTTAAAGTATATTTTCACACAAAATGAGATGAATATGCCTCAAATAATATGGTTGGAGTTGATTAAAGATTATGAATACTCAATACATTTCCACCTTCGAAAAGAGAACGTGGTGGAAGATGGTTTGATTTGAAGGGACCATGCTAGCATATCCATGATGAGGATAACAAAATCTAAAATATTTATGCATTTGTAAAGGATGTATCTTAAAATTTTAAATTAAAGGGATAAATATTATCTTTATCAAATGAATATTTAACCATCTATAAAAGTGAAGATTAAGGAGGCATATAAGGAAGATGTAGAGCTAAAAAACAAGGTGAGAAATGTTTGTGAATTCAAACTTGATTATGATGGAATAATAAGATTTAAGAATTAGGTTTGTATTCCTATCGTAATATAATTAAAGGATCTATTGTATGAGGCTCATAGTCATTCATTCTATAATCATATTGGAATAAAAAATATTCATAGGGACCTAAAAGTGTATTTTTGGTGGGATGAAATGAAAAGAGATGTTGTCCAATATGTCTCTCATTTCTTGGTTTTTTAGCAAGTTATGGTGAAAAGATAGAAGTCTAAGGGGATGTTACAACCATTACCCATACTAGAATGGAAATGGAAAAACATAACTATGGAATTTTTCACCAGACATCCCAAAACATCTAAAGACCATAATTCTATATGGATTATAGTTGATCTCCTTATGAAGTCGTTACACTTCATTGCTATTAGAAAGTATTTCTCTCTTGATCAGATTTCTATGATATATATAAAGGAAGTGGTAAGACTTCATGGAGTACCACTTTCCATTATATCTAATCAGGATCCTAAGAATACCTCAAAGTTCTGGTGAAGTCTTCAGCAAGATATGGATATAGAGTTATGTTTCATCACTGCTAATCATCCTCAGATAAACGGTCAGTTTGATATGAAAATTCAAAATCTCTAAGACATGTTGATATCTTTCTCTATGGATTTAAAATGGTGGTTGGGATCAATACATACCTTTGGAGGAATTTTATTACAACAATAGATTTCACTACAGTATTCAGATGGAACCTTGTGAATCCCTCTATGGAAATAAAATCAGAACTACAACTTTTTGGGATGAAGTTGGGGAAAGAAAGATATTAGGACCAAATCTTGTTGATGAAATGGTAGAAAAGGTCAGATAAATTTGACAACACATAAGAGAATCTCATAGTTGACAAAATGTTATGCTGACAACCGATGAAAAAACCTAGATCTTGAACTATGTGACAAGGTGTTTCTAAGAATATCTCCCTGGAAGAGGGTAATGACATTTTTAAAGAATTGTAAGTTGAGCCATCGGTATATTGGACCTTTTGAAATTATGGATCGTGTTGGGATGGTTTCTTACTGATTAATGCTTCCACCGAATATATCTCAAGTTCATGATGTGTTACATGTATCTCTCTTGATAATTCATATACATGATCCTTCACATTTACTAAACTCATAAGTTATGCCACTGGAGAATGATCTTTCTTATAAATAACAGCCTATAGAGATTCTGGATCATAGAGAAAAAGTGTTTTGAAACAAGACCACTCCCTTGGTTAAAGTTTTCTGAAGGAACCACCAATTTGAGGAAAATACATTGGAACTTGAGGATGGGATGGGTCAGAGGTATCCTCATCTGTTTGAATCCAAGTGAAGAATTTTGAGCGAGAAATTTAGCTTAAAGGGGGTATAATGTAACACCCATATGTTTTTATGAAATAATTTCTCGTAAAAACATTTAATTCTTCAATTTCTTGCATTGCATCCAATCATGAGTTTAAGGTAACTGTGATATGCCATTAGTATAAAATGACCATTATAACCTAGTTTTTAGGTTAGCAGGACAAAATATAAGTAACTTATGAAAATGTATTCTGAATTCATTATATACCAATTATTTATGAAAAATATAAATCAATTTTATATTTGTATTTATTTATATTAATAAATTGACTGAATTACTATTATTAAACTATATTAATGAAATATATATGTTATATACTTAATAAAATATTTTTTATATTTATCTAATAGATATATTTTTGTCATGGGGTATGAATAAACCCTATTTGATGTATAAAAACCAATATTTTTCAAAAGGGTAATTTTTCACCTTCTAATGGTGACCCCCTTTTTAATTAATATTTTTTCACATTAATATTTTGTATATGAAAACATAAATTTCTTATTTAAAATTGGGATATTAAAATTTAATTTTAAGTAATTTTTGATATTTTTATGATAACCTTTAAGTTTTGATGAATAATAAGAATGTACGAAATTTTAATTTAAGACAAATGTTTTCATCAAAAAAATCCTATGATTAAATTATATTATTGAATGGTTTAAAAATATGAATATAACATATTTTTATCATTTAATATAATATATTTCATTTAAATTAATTTTACATTGAATCCAATTGTAAAAACATTTCACTCTTTTTCAATGTTTTAACTTTTAAAACTCGTTCTTTTTTACGACAATGGGATTAATTTTAAATTAATTACTGAAACTTCTATGTTTTGAATTTTTAAAAATGGTTTCAATATTGTTAATCTATGAGTCCAAATCATATAAATATATTTCTTTTATTTCTGGTCATTATCAATAGTAACTTCAACAATTTTTATTAATACGGTAAAAGGGTAAATCGGGTAATTAGAGGTATGAATAATATTATAAAATTATCCTAAAAATTTTGTTAATATAATTGGATGAGTAGGTTTCGACCTAAACCATCCTTAGGATGAAATTTTATCCATTGGAATCTACTTGGATGAGATTAGGACATTTAATTTATTTTATTTAATGAAAAATTAAATATTCCTCACTCAAATTTTAATAACTATATCATTTTTAATATAAATTTATATAGAATAAAAATTCTATTATAAATACTCATTTGAAATATAAAATATTTTTCCTTTTCATGGTAATTTATTTGTAATTTAAGGAAATAAATAATTACCATAAAGGCTTATACATTGATGATACCGAAATTATTTAATTGATGAAAAAATCAATAAACTAATTATTATTAAAATAATAATAACATTATATTTATTATGAAATATTATACACTTTCCACTTCAATACCATTCAGTAATTATGGGAATGATATCGTCGCTTTTGTGTATGTACGGCCTACCGTCTCCACAATGCGATGTGATTCATTATACATGATCTTAATTAAAGAATGATTATATAAAATGAATTTAAAGAATAAATATGATATATATTATCCTAATATAATTTATTAAATTATATAACTATAACCTAATAATAGGAAAAAGAACTTATACAACAAAACATGTGTAAGAAAATAAAGAATTTAATACCCGATGGACGAGTAATAACGCTACTAACGATAATATGATCATATATGATATCATAAAAATTACTATGATTCTAGAATAAGTCAGTGTAATTATTTAAATCATTATATATAATGTTCTACTACATAAAAAGTATATTGGACCTATGGTTAAGAATAATATTTTAATCTTGTTATTATCCGAGATGATTTATACATAAGTATTTAATGGGGTATATTTATCATAAATTTCCATGTTTCATACATATATATTATAAAATATTCTTCATATATTTATTATATTATTTAAATTAAATTTTACCCATTGGTGAATTTTTATGAAATGCTATGAAATGAAACTTTTTTTTCTTTCAATAGGAGGTACTTTTTGACTTTCCGAAAAAAGTAAGAAAAGAATCTTTTCTATTAACTTATATGGTATGAACGAATTTTTACACTTTCATGACGCATTATATTCATGAATCTTCCTTCAATGTATTACAATTTTATTTTCAAATAAATTCTTTTCTTTTAAAATTGTGTGGAATTTTGAGAAAATAAAACATTCTTGAAGAAGAAATGATATTTTCCCCAAGAATTAATTTCAAGTGTTTTGTCAAAATTATTTTTCATCTAAGATGAAATTATTTAAATTGGGTTATGTTTCCATACCTATTATCACTATGATTTTATTTTTTAGGATGGAATTCTATTTATGAAATCCATTTGTTTTATATAGATTATGATGGAATGATGTTTAAGAAACCTATTTTATTCCTTGGGTTGGGCTATGATGAATGATTTATGTTTTTATGGAACACATAAGAATTATTTCATTATGAGATGGATGGGACCTATATCTCTTTCCAATGCATTGGGTACATATTTATCTCATGAGATAGACAATACTATAATTACAAGTAAATCTGGTTCAATAATATAGGTTTGTAATGAGAAGTGAACTCATTTCAATAATAGACTTTTTCAACTATGATGGTCTTAGAAACGAGACATGGCTAATATGAAATTATCTTCTATGCATATTTTTATTCCAAACATTTTATTTCTTATTTTATTACTTTTTTCTATTATGTTCATTGATTCTGTAAGAACTTCTATGATTTATCCCATGACATGACATCCTAATCCTTCATATGTAGGATACAATTTTAAAATGTTATTTTCTTATGTCTTATGATTATAATATAATTAATATATCTCTTTTTTACCCTTACTGGGAATCTGATCTCACCCATTCTTAGTTTTCTTTTCCCCAAGTAATGAAGAAGTATATCAAGTAAGATATGACAAAAATTGGTGTAATTATGAAGAAATAACCCAAATACAATGTAGATGTCTTATGAACTAGTTTTTTATGTTTCCTAGTTTCTAAAGACACTATACCTATATGGTCCTATCGTGGATTTGTTGTTTTTGAATGAATATTACTCAATTTTGAAGTAGTATATATGTATGTAAATTATGGGTCACTATATTTGGTATCAAAGTAGTAGTATAGTTAAAATTTGGAAACTAGGATGAGAAAACCATCAGAAAAACCCTAAGGATATTTTGAAGTATAGGATACAATACTAGTGTTTTTTAAATGATGATGAATAAACTAGGATAAAACCTAAAATTTCCAAAATTGAAATTTTATTCCATATTATGGGGTTTTCCAATTATGGTTAGTGTTTCTCATACTATGCTTCATTGTTTTAGTCAATGGATGGAAACCAGAGGAACTGTGTTAATGCTGAATGCAACGAGAAATGAAATGATTTTCCTCCTGAGAAACGAAATGTTATGGGAGCTGGAATGAAAAACCTTGTTTTTATTCTCACCCAACTTTCTGAATCTTTGAATTATACAAGACTTCCAAATGAACAAATGATGGGACAACATTATTTTGAACCCTTCATGAGGCAGCACCTACCTTCTGTTAGTGGGTCTCATAATCCTATATTAGATTAACAATAGATTAGTACCACTGAAAAGATATTTTTAGTTCTCCAATGTTCAGAACATTTTAAATTCATCTTGTCATTTTGTCATTTAGATGGTCAAGTTGATCAATGGTGCAATATTATCAATAATATGAGGAAAGTGGATGAAATTGAATCCATGGAATGTGATGAGTTCAGTAACCTATGTTTCAATAATTACTTTATGTGTATTATTAAAAAAAATATGGTGAATGAGTTTCTTGAACTTAATTAAATGAATGATGAATCTATTGGTACCTATGAAAAAAAATTACAAGACTTTTAGGGTACGCTTCAGGAATTATTATCTAACCTGAGAGTAAAATTGATCAATAATTTACTGTCTTAAACCCAAGTCATATAAGGTCATTATCTATAAGGGACTTCAATATTTTTATGAGTAAATAGTTCCATGTGCACTCAAGGTTGAGATGGAGATTGGAGTAACACATTAGTCCTATGGGTTTGATAAGAAGAGAAAAATGGAATTCAAGGGAAAATCTAAAGAACACACTAAAAATAAGATGAGTTTTCTTTTATTCTCAAAGTGTGGAAGTAAACATGGATGAAATTGTCTTAAAATAACAATAAAATGTTTTAAGTGTGGGAGATAGGTTCATCAAGAATTTGAATTTCGAAGTGATTGGAAAAGATGTATAATGATCCGAATAAAGAAAAGGATACTGAGAATGAACCGACTAATCTTTAATGCTAAAAGTGCAAGGAAATGGGGAATTATGACAATCAATTCCCTAACCCAAGATTTTTTTATGATGATTGACATCAGCAAAATCTTAAGTACAAAGACAAAGGAAAGTACTATGTGATCACAATTGTTGATGTGGAGTACGATAATGAAGTGGTGAAAGGTAAACTTACCATCCACTCTAAAGGAGAATTTTTTTTTGATTTAAGATCCAACCACTCTTTTATTTCTTAAGAATTTTCTAAGATATCTCTATATTACTTCAATAATTAGATGTTGAGTTAGTTGTGAAAAATCTTAATGTAACAATAGTCGAATCAAAAGTTTATAATTCTTCTCCAGTTGAAGTTTGTGGGAAAGTGCTTCCTATAAATATTGTGATCCATCTTTTAGTGGAATTTTATTTGATTCTTGCATGGATTATCTTTCTCTATATGGATCTCATATCAATGTCCAAGGAAGTGAAGTCACATTTCATATTCCGGATGAATCTATGACCATCTATTTATACAAGGATGCATATGACCATCCACTATAAATTTATTCCATCTTATGGGTCTTGATTACTATAAATGAATGTTATCTATCTCAAGTGGTTGGAAAGAAACACTCCATTAAGAATAAACCTATTTTATAGGTGTTTTATGATGTCTTTTTGGAATAATTTCCATCTCTTACACCGAATTGTGAGGTTGAGTTTTCAATATAACTTGTACCAAGTGCTATTCCTATTTCAAATACACCTTATAGAATGAACCAATTGAGTTTCATGAATTAAAGAAGAAACTCTAAAAGAATCGTGGCAATTGATTCATACACCCTAGTGTGTCACCTTGGGGAGAACCTTTTATATTTGTTAATAAGAAATATGGATCAATGAGAATCTACAATGATTATCAAGAACATAACATGATCATTAT
This sequence comes from Viscum album, assembly GCA_963277665.1. NCBI lineage: Eukaryota > Viridiplantae > Streptophyta > Magnoliopsida > Santalales > Viscaceae > Viscum > Viscum album. Next base: position 1,938,726,433 of record OY728159.1, read on the forward strand.
AAAGAAGAAATATCACATTCCCTACACTTATGAATTATTCTCCCAACTTCACATATCTCAATACTTTTCAAAGATTGATCTTAATTTAGTATATCATCAATTAATGGTCAAGAAGGAGGATATGAAAAATGTGTCATTCCATACAATGTATGGATACTATGAATTTATAGTGATTCCTTGTGGTCTTTCTAATGCCTCTACTATCTTCATAGATATAATTAATAGAGACTTTAGAAACTATATTGACTAGTTTTTGGTAGCCTTTATAGATGATATTCTTATTTATTCTAAGATCAAGGAAGAATATGAAGATCACATGATAATTGTACTCAAGAACTTGAGAAAGGAGAAGATTATGAAAAAATTTACAAGTGTGAATTTGGGGTTCATAAAGTTTCATTTTTTGTCACATAATCTCAAGGGAGAGTATATATGTGGATCTAGTAAAAATAGAAGTTATTAAATGTTGGCCAAGACCAACAAGTTTAACTGAGATTCAATGTTTTCTTGCTTTGGCTGGATATTATCTATGTTTTGTGAAATAATTTTCATGATTATCTAATCCACTCACCAAGTTGACTTGTAAAGGAGTTATGTTTGTGTGGACAGGGTAATGTGAAAAGAATTTCAAAGATCTAAAAAGAAGTTTAGCCATTGTACCTGTGCTAACACTCCCATGTAGTGGAGAAAGGTTTGTGATTTACAATGATTAATCAAAGAATAGACTCATATGTGTTCTTATGAAAAATGATATTGTGATAGCTTATGCATTTCAATAATCGAAAATCCATGAGCAAAATTACCCAACTCATGATTTGGAGTTAGCTGCGATAATATTTTCACTAAAGATATGGATGCATTATCTTTATGGTGAAAGGTGTGATGTTTATACTAATCATAAAATTTTAAAGTGTATTTTCAAAAAAATAGTTGAATATGTGTTAAAGAAGATGGTTGGAGTTGATTAAATATTTCAACTGCTCAATACATTACCACCCTGGGAAAGAGAACAAGGTGGAAGATGCTTTGAGTTGAAGGGACCATGGTAGCCTATCCATGACGAGGATCAAAAAATCTAAAATGTTTATGGATTTGTAAATGATAGATCTAAAAATATTAAAGGATGGGGAGAAATATTATCTTTCTCAAATGAATGTTCAATCATATATACAAGTGAAGATTAAGGAGGCACAAAAGGAAGATGTAGATCTATAAAAGAAGGTGATAAATGTTTTCAAATTAATACTAGATTTTGATGGAATAATGAGATTCAGGAATCAAATTTGTATTCCTCTTATACTAGAATTAAAGGAGATACTGGATGAGGCTCATAGTTCTTCATTATCTATGCATCCTAGAAGCAAAAATATGTACAAGGACCTGAAAGAGTATTTTTGGTGGCATGAAATTAATAGATATGTTGTCGAATATGTCTCTTATTGCTTGGTTTGTCATAAAGTTAAGGATGAAAGATAGAATTCTAAGGGGATGTTACAACAAATACTCATACCAGAATGGAAATGGTAAAACATCACTATGTACTTTATCATCAGACTTCCCAAAACATCTAAAATACATAATTATATATGGGTTATAGTTGATCTCCTTAAAAAGTCAGTACACTTCATTGATATTAGAGATTATTTCTACCTTGATCAGATTTCCTAGATATATATAAAGGAAGTGGTAAGATTTTATGGAGTAAAAATTTCTATTATATCAGATCGGGATCCTAGGATTACCTAAAATTTCAAGATAAGTCTTCAGAAATCATGGGACATAGAGTTATGTTTCATGACTTCTTATCATCCTCATACATACGGTCAGTTTGAGAGGAAAATTCAAACACTATAATATATGTTGATATAATTATCTAGGTATTTCAAAGGTTGTTGGGATCAATACCTACCCTTGGTGGAATTCTCTTACAAAAATATTTTTCACTGTATTATTCATATGGAACCTTATGAAGCCCTATATGGATATAAATATAGAAATACAATTTATGGGATAAATTTGGGGAAATAAAGCTATTAGGATCAGATCTTGTTGATAAAATGGTAGAAAATGTCAAATCTATTCAACAACACATAACATAATCTAAGATTCAACAAAACTTTATGCTGAAAATCGATGAAAATACCTTGAGCTTGAAGTGGGTGACAAGGTGTTTCTAAGAATATCTCCCTGGAAGAGAGTAATGAGATTTGGAAGGAAGGGAAAGTAGAGCCCTCAGTATATTGGTCCTTTTGAAATTATGGATCGTGTTGGGAAGGTTGCTTACTAATTAGCGCTTCCAGAAAATCTATCTCAAGTTCATGATGTGTTAAATGTATCTGTGATTATAAAGTGTATACATGATCCTTCACATGTAATAAAATCAGAATTTTTACCACTAGATCATGATCTTTCTTATGAAGAACACCATATGGGGGTTTTGTATCAAAGAGAAAAAGTTCTGTGAAAAAAGACCACTCGCTTGGTTAAAGTTTTATGGAAGAACCACCAATTTAAGGAAGCTACATGGGAACTTGAGGATGGGATGAGGCAGAGGTATCCTCATCTTTTTTTATCCAATTGATGAATTTTGAGGGCGAAATTCAATTTAAAGGGGGTGGAATGTGACACCCGGATGTTTTTATGAAATATTTTATTTAAATAATTTTAATTCTTCAATTTCTTGCATTGCAAGAAATCTTGAGTTTAAATGAACCCTAAGATGCCCTTAGTATACAATGACCATTATAACCTAGTTGTTAGGTTAACGAGAATAAATATAACTAACTTAAGAAAATGTATCGTGAATTCATTAGATACCAATTATTTATGAAAAATATAAATCAATTATATATTTGTATTTTTTTATTAATAAATTGAGTGAGTTACTATTAGTAAATTAAATTAATGAAATATATATGTTATATACTTAATAATATATTTTTTATATTCATCTAATATATATATTTTTGTCATAGGGTACTAATAAACCCTATTTGATGTATAAAAACCTATATTAAAAAGGGTAATTTTTTTCCTTTAAATAGAGAACCCCATTTAAATTAATATTTTGACACATTAATAATTTTTATATGACAAAATAAAACTCTTATGTAGAAGTTGGATGTAAAAAATTTATTTGGATGAATTTTTGATATTTTTCTAATAAATTTTATGTTTTGATGAATAGTAAAAATACACTAAATTTTAATTGGAAATAACTTCTTTAGTAGAAATAACTTATATAACAAAATTTTATTATTGAATGTTTTTACATTATAAGTATAATATATTTTTATCATATAATATAATTTAGGTCATTGGAAATAATTTTACATTGAATCTAGATGTAAGTACATTTCTATCTTGTACAATGTTTTAACTTTTAAAACTCGTTCATTATTTCCGACAACAGAATTAATTTCATATTAATTACTGAAACTTATATGATTTGAATTGTGAAAATTGGATTTCATATTTGGAATAATAAGGTCCAAATTATTTAAATAGCTTTCTTTTATTTTTCGGCATTATGAATAGTAACATTGGCAATTTTTATTAATACGGTAAAAGTGTAAATCGTGTAATTAAGGGTAAGAATAATATTATAAAATTATCCTAACAGTTTTATTAATATAATTGGATGACTATATTTCGATCTAAATCATATTTGGGTCAAAATTGAATGCATTGGAATCCACTTGGATGAGATTAAGACATTTAATTTATTTTTTTAAAGAAAAATTAAATATGTCTTTCTCAAATTTAATTAATTATATCATTTTTAATATAAGGTTATATAGAAGATAAATTAATCTATAAATAATAATTTTAAATATGAAATATTATTATTTATCATGGTAATTTATTTGTAATTTTTAGGAAATAAATAATTACTTTAAATGATTATACATTGATGATACATAAATTATTTAATTGATGAAAAAATCCATAATCTATTTTTTATTAAAATGATAATAACCATTAAAATACATAATTACTTTCCCAAATATTATTTTTGATGTATATATCAACCATAATCATCCACGGGTTTAGTTTTTGACCATTTGGAGCCATATAGAAAAGATTATGACACTTAAAATCTTTTATTTATAATGATGTTAAATATATCACATTCATTTTTTGATAAATGAAACATTTTTTATATAAGATTTTCCAAAACATATGTTATACTATAAATATTACTATGAAATATAGAATAATTATATTCATTATAGTATTTTAATTTTAATTTTTATTCAAAAAATATGTATGTTAAATAATTACACAAAACGGATGTTGTAATTATTTTATTAATGGAGATAATAAATAAATGTTATAAAAATATTAAAAAATATATAATTTGTGATAATTTATTTATAAAATTAATTTTCTAGATTAATTTGACCTCTTTTGAAAATAATAAAAAAAAATACGTTAACTTATTATCTTTATATTTTTTAAAATCAATTAAATATATAGTATCAAAATTGGAACTATTGATCATTTATCAAAATAATGTATTATTAAATTGATTAAAAATAATAATGAATTTTTAAAAATATATAATAATTATTAAATTGCTTAAAATTCTCAAATTTATTCATTTATGGTCTAATTGACATTAAATAAGTAAATATTACACCCTTTTAATATTGACATATTTGTTACCTTAATTAAAATTAAATAGAATAACTAAGTGTTAAATAAAAATGATAAGGTTTAAATGGAAATAAAAACATGTATAAAAATTATTGGTTGATGATATTACAACATTATCTTATCTCATATTCGAAACTAAGACATTTTTTGGTTTTTGGGTGTGGTTTGAGTATATTATAAATTAATTTTTTTGGATTTCCCAAAAGTGCCCCTCGCCTAATTTATAAAAGGGAACCACCTACCTCGTTTCTTCACAAATTATTGAGCCTTCAAGGTAGTATATTCCCTAAAATTTTCCATTATAAAATTCTCTATTAACATTCTAGAGGCTCTGGTCTTCTCTGAATACAAACTCTCATGCTTTAAAAGGAGATTTAGAGGGAGCACGTCGAACAAGAGGTAATCTCCTCTTCCGATTCTTTCTTCTTATACTTATAATTCATGAGTTGTTTAAATATAAATCAATAACTCTTGTATAAATTATATAAGGATATGTTATTATTATTATAGAACAACCATATTTCACCTTATTTCCATCCTATGAAAAATGAAATCACCGCGTGTGCGTACGTACTACTTACTGTCTCCACGTCGTGGTGTAATCTATTTGTTGTCCACACCTGTTTTGATAATCTCAATTATGTTTCAATATGATTTGATAATACCAAATAATTTTTATCCTTATTATTCATTCAATTTATTATATCATATCATTAAGTTGATAAAATAATCAAAATGAACTTTGGAATGTGTTAATCAATGTTTATCTATGTTTATACTTGTTTAGAAATGTTACTAACTCAATCTAGATATGATTTGCATAGAATAGATAAGTGTTAATCTTGTGAGTCACCGATACAGACCTACCGGTATATAGTCTACCAATAAATAAAGTTCATAGATAGACCAAGCCTTCCGTGACACAAGGTCACCGGTACAAAGTTATCGATACAAGCTACTGATACAAACAGACAGACAGATAGCTACCGATATAAAGTTCACTTGTACAAAGAGCTACTGATACAAAGGTCACTGATATACACAGCTACCGATAAGGCTAAGTACACTAGTACAGAAGTCTACTAATATTGATAAGGTCCCCGGTATACAGACAGTTATCGTTACACCTAAGCAACCGATAGAATAAGTCTACCGGTATACACAAGTCGACTGATACAGAATAACCACTACTATTATGAAGTCCACCATTATAAGATCACTGGTATGGTTCACTGATACATATGTTCACCGATACAGAAAGGTCAATGATATGCATAACAACTACTGATAGAAAGAGTTTTCGATACATAGAGCTACTGTTATAAAGAGTAACAGCTACTGATAGGAGAAGCCACCGATTCTTGCGAGCTACCATTATAAAGGATAACAGCTACATATACAGAAGAGATACCGATACAAGTTCACTGATACTAACAGCTATCAATAAGAGCTCATTGATACTAAGATCTACTGATGGAAGTCAGTCACAGTTTCTCTAAACTCTATTTCTATTTGTTTATTTGGCAATGGTTATATTTGATGTTTTTAATGAACCTGCTATTAATTAATGATAGTGGTTGGCATTTCAGGAACTGTTCCTCATACCTGTAAAAAGTTAATCATTCCTATTTCCGAAGCTAAATCTATATAAGGGAACCTCGAACTAATAAAGACGTGTGGTGGTCGGTCAGTCTTTCTATGCACATACGAGACAATCATCTAGAGATACTCATGGACTTACATGCATAGAAGAAGAAGGAATAATACATACTGAATCCATAAAACTTTACCATTCAAGGGGTAAAGAGATTCAATGATTTCACTTGCACTCAAGATGATCAGATTGATCAAATTGGACCTAGAAGTCAAATACAAAAAAGACACTCTGTTTCTTAAAAAAAACCAGAGAAGGACTCAAAGCCTCATCTGCATCAATTCAAGGAGTCGAGAGATTTACTAAAAACAAATAGAGCTTTCTAAACTCATCTCTATCTATTTGGATCTATTTTGTTTCATTTATTTACATTTTGAACAGTGTGTGTGATTTTTATTTTTAGACACACATTATCTCTGGTGATGAACTGAAGGATTTATAAATCCTCACTCAATCTTTCCCTTATACTCTTATATCCCACTGTGGTTAGTGGTAGAGGTCAAGTGTGACCTGGATAGCCTCTGTGCTATTGTTCTGTTTTTCCCACGAAGAACTGTGGTAGAGGTATTAGTACCTAGATAGTATTTTTACTATTGTAAACCATGATCTAGGGTGTGGGTTGAAGTTTATATACAAACTATTTTAGAGGACTAAGTCTCAGCTTGAGACTGAACCTCTTGGTTAAATCTGATGTGGATATTAATTTTAGTTTAAGTTATTTTCAATTCTGCTGCTAAGTAATTTAAATATAAATATGTTTTAAAGTAACTTTTATAGTTAAACTAGAAAGTGTTTATAAATTTTATTATCCAGTAAGTTAGTTTCAAAAGTTAATTAATCTTCAAATTTAGTTAACTGAGAAATAATCAATCTCTTGAGAAACTAATTGAAAACTGACAATCTTTATAAATTCACTACAATTTAATTTTTATTTAATTTTGGGGATTTTATTCATAAAGTTTTTAACAGAAATTTTTAATTGGAACACAATTCACCCCCCTCTTGAGTGTCCACTCCGACCAACATTTGGTATCAGTGGGAATTCTTATTAATAATGGATTTACAAATACTCTATTTCTCAACTGTGATTTTAGTTGTATCTTAAATATCTTAAATTTCTGTTAGTTATAAATTTTATCTCTTTAAATATATTTTCTAAAATCTAATTATGGATAATAGACTAGAAGGTGCTGCTACCAACATGCCACCTTTCTTTAATGGTGTTAATTATGCCCAATGGAAACTAAAAATGAAAATTCATTTAGAAAGTATGGGATTTGACATCTATAATGCTATAGAGACTCAGTATAAGATTCCAGAAATTGAAATAACTACTTTTTATGAACCTACTAAAATATCTTACAATAATAATTGTAATTAAATTAATGCTTTATACTGTATTTTAGGAGATGAAGAATTTAATCGAATATCTGCTTGTAAAACTGCCTATTAAATCTGGGATACTTTGGCTATTTCTCATAAGGGAACAACCAATGTTAAGGAAATGAGATTGAATACCTAAACTATAAAGTATGATAATTTCAAAATGAAGCATGATGAACCTATTTCTGACATGTATCTTAGGTTCAACAAAATTTTAAATACAATGAGCTCACTTGGAAAAGTTGTTCCTACAAAATAGAAAATCATGAGGATACTAAGATGTCTGTCAGAAAGATGGAGAGGAACATCAATCTCAATAATTGAATCATGTGACATAAGTTCACTACCTGTAAGAGAGATGATTGGTAAGTTAATGATGTATTAAGGGGAGCTAAAGGTAAACAAGGAAGAAGATGCTGAACCAAGAAAGAAATCAGTACCATTTAATACCTCTGCTTCAAAAGCCAAGGAATAAGGAAAAATTCAAAGTGATAGTTCAAGCAGTGAAGAAAGTGCATCTGAAAGTGATGCTGGAATGGCTCAGACAGCCAGAAGATTTAAGAAATTTTATAGGAAGAAGAAGTTCTTCAGAAAATCAAATTACAAGGGAAAGTATGACAACAAAGGTCATTGGAAGAAATATTGGAAAAGGACTGATAAAAGTGATGACATAGTCTGCTACGAATGCAAGAGGATAAGACATGTGAAAGCTGACTGTCCAAAATTAAAGTACAAGAAAAAATATGACAAAATTAATAAAAAGTATATGAAAGCTATGAAAGCAACTGGGAGTGCTTCAGAAGACAGTTCGAGTGATTCTGATTCCTCTTAGGTTGAAAAATATCAAAAAGCTAATATGTGTTTCATGAAAAACACATCTGAGGTAACATTGGATACTCCTGATTGAAATTATTATTATTCTAGAGATGATTCTGATTCTGAAAACATGACTAGTGGAGAATTATTTGAATAATTTATTATGTTATAAGATACTTGCAATGAGATGAAGGACAGGTACAAATCATTAAAGAAACAATATTCCTTCTCCAGTACTGTTAAATCTGATCTCAGTATAGAAAAGGAAAATAATGCTCAATCGTTAAAGGGGAACACTCAACTTAAATTGTCTAATGGGAAAATTAAAATAGATTTATAAAAGTTCAAAAATGGAAAGTATACTCTAACTCAAATTCTTGGAAAACAAGTGGCACCAAAGTACACTACTAGTTTGAGATATCAACCTAGACAGAGACAGCTTATTAAGAATAAATTTATTCCTAAATCTGGACAATATGATGCAAGTTCCAGTTTTGGAAACTCCTATGCCTCAACTAGCTATTCACATAGTTATAGATCAAACAAAGTTTATCTTTCAAAATCTTTTGAATCTATTGATTATATGAAACCCATTAGAAAAATCTGGGTACCAAAAGTTTTGCTTGCTAACCTGTCTGGACCCAAGAAAATATGGGTACCAAAATCATTTTCTATTTAAAACTATTTTGTAGGAAACCTGCTTAAATAGTTCCCATAGAAAGATATGGTACTTGGATAGTGGATGTTTAAGACACATGACAAGATAATTTTTATGTTTCAAAAGTCTAATCAAGGTTGATGGAGGGCATGCCACCTTTGGTGATAATTCAAAATGAAAAATCATCGGCTTAGGCCAGATTGGTAACACTGATTCAATTTTAATTTCTAAAGTATTATTTGTTGATGGATTAAAATAAAATCTGTTAAGAATTTCTCATTTGTGTGATGATGGTTTCAATGTTAAATTTGAAAATGATGCTTGTAATTTTTTTAATTCTAAAAATGTTTTGGTATTTTCTGCCTTAAGAAATGAAAATGTTTATTTTGTATATTTAAATTCCTTATCCAAACAAAAGGTTACTTGTTTAAATTATTTTCATAAAGATTATTGGCTATGGAACAGAAGATTAGGACACTGCAATGTTCAATCACTTAATAAACTGACTAAGAAAATTTTAATTAGAGACCTACCTCAACTAAAATTCCCATCAGACAAAGTTTGTACTCCCTGTGAAAAGGTAAATCAACATAAAGTTTCATTCAAATTAATGAAATAAGTTTCAACTTCTCAACCTCTCAAGTTGGTTCACATAGATTTATTCGGACCTTCTAGAGTTTCTAGTTTAAATGGGAAGCAATATGTCTATATCCTAGTAGATGACATTTCTAGATACACTTGGGTATACTTTCTTGCTCAAAAAAGTAAAGCTTGTTCCTATTTCATTAAATACTCAAAGTATGTAGAGAACCTTAGTGGCATTAATATTAAGAACCTGAGAAGTGATCATGGTCGTGAGTTTGAAAATCATTATTTTGAAACCTGTTGCTCACATAATGGCTAAAATCATAATTTCTATGCCCCTAGGACACCTCAATAGAATGGTGTAGTATAAAGAAGGAATACAACCCTTCAGGAAATTGAAAGAACTATGCGTAATGAGTATGACCCACCTATTTAATTCTAGGAAGAAGCTGTAAATACAACTTGTTATGTTATAAATAGAGTCTTGATTAGACATGTTCTCAAAAAGACCCCTTATGAAGTGTTGAATAATAGGAAGCCTAAAGTGAGTTACTTCAGAGTTTTTGGTTGCAAAGTCATTATTCACAATAATAAGGATAATCTTGACAAGTTTTCTTCTAAAAGTGATGAGGGAATCTTTCTAGGTTACTCTATAACCATTAATTCTTATAGAGTCTTCAATAAAAGAACCAAATGTGTGGAGGAATCAGTACATATCAAATTTGATGAAACTGATTCATATGAACCTAAGTCTTCTCTTGAAAATCTTGAAGAAGATCTATCTATTCTGGACCTTGATGATAAAATCAATTAACCTGTTGTAAAGACAACCAGTTCTGGAAATATTCCAGAATCTGCTCCTGGTGAACCCGAACATAGAGAAGAACCTGAAATTTCTAGTCCTACATTTTCTAGATCAACTAGGATTCTAAAGAATCATCCTTTATATGCTATTGTAGGTAATCTTGATAGAGGAAAAAATACTAGAGATTCTCTAAGAAATCAGGTTAAACATCAAGCATTTCTTTCACAGTTAGAACCTAAAAATATCAATGATGCAATCAATGATGAATTTTGGGTAATGTCTATGCAAGAAGAACTAAATCAATTTGAAAGAAACAAAGTCTTGGAATTAGTTGATAGACCTAAGGACACTTTGACCATAGTCACTAAATGGGTTTTTAGAAATAAAGTTGATGAGTCTGGAAATATAGTTAGAAATAAAGAAAGGCTAGTTGAAAAAGGGTATAGTGAAGAGTAAGGAATAGACTATGAGGAAACCTTTTCACCTGTAGCTAGATTAGAAGCTATTAGGATTCTACTTTCCTATACTACTCATCTGAATTTATTGTTATATCAAATGGATGTTAAAAGTTATTTTTTAAATGGTTTTATAATTGAATATGTTTTTTTGAACAACCACCAGGATTTACTAATCCTCATTTTCCAAATCGAGTTTTTAAGCTCTCTAAATCTTTATAGGGTTTAAAACAAGCTCCACGAGCTTGGTATGATAGACTTAATAGTTTTCTTATTTCAACAGGATTTTATAAAGGGATTGCTGATCCAACTCACTTTATTAAAATAATTTCCAAAAAAGTTTTGATAGTGCAAATCTATGTTGATGATATTATTTATGGATCTTCTAAAAATGCTTTGTGTATTGATTTTTCAAAGAGTTTGAAAAATGAATTTGAAATGTGTTTAATGGGAGAACTCAAATACTTCGGTGGATTTCAAGTTTTTCAAAATGAAAATGGAATTATCTTAAATAAAATAAAATATACAAAGGATATTTTAAAACATTTTGGTTTGGATATTATTAAGGAAAGTGATACACCTATGAGTACTATTTGTATGTTGGATGCTGATGAAATAGGAAAACGAGTGGATCAAACCAACTACAGAGGTATGATAGGGAGTATGCTCTACCTTACTGCTAGTCGACCAGATATTATGTTTAGTGTGTGTATGTGTGCAAGATTTCAAGCTAATCCAAAAGAGTCACAATTTCTTTCTCTTAAAAGAATTTTCAAATATCTTAAACATACTACTAAATTATGATTATTTTATCCAAAAGGACAATCATTTGATTTAATAAGTTATTCAGATGCTGACTTTTCTGGTTGTAAGTTAAATAGAAAGAGTACTTCTGGAACATTTCATATTCTAGGTTAGTCCTTAGTATCATGGTGAAGTAAAAAAGCTGAATTCTGTTGCATTTTCTACTTCTGAAGCAGAGTATATTGCTGCTAGTAGTTTTTATGCACAAATTCTGTGGATGAAACATATATTATTGGACTATGGATATAAGTTTAGAAATGTATCTATAAACTGTGATAACACTAGTGTGATTAATATCTCAAAGAACCCTATATCTCACTCTAGGACCAAGCACATTGATGTAAGGCACCACTTTTTGATAGATTATTACCAAAAAGGTCATATTACTCTTGAATTTATAGGTACTAAACATCAATTAGCTGACATATTCACCAAACCTTTAAGTTCAGATAGGTTAGGTTACAATAGACATGAGTTAGGAATGATAGACTTTGTTTATTCAAACCACACCGTTAGCCAAACCTCACCGTTAACCAATCCTCACCGTTAGCAAAACATCACCGTTAGCCAAATCCTCACAGTTAGCTAAAACCTCACCGTTAGCAAAATCCTCACCGTTAGAAAAAACCTCACTGTTAGCTAGAACCTCACTGTTATACCTCATAGATATGAACCTCACTATTATAACTCACTGATATGAACCTCACTATTATACCTCACTGATAAAAATACGTCACCGTTATGAATCCTCACTAGTATGTATTACCGTTAGGTTGCACTGTTTTTTAAAATCTTGTATCTTTAGACATCGGAATCTGTATCATCTGTACTATACTTATTATACTTTACTTATTTATTTTGTGGTTCCTAAATGACAAAACATAAGTCCAAATCTTATTCCAATCCACCTCAAACCCTTTACCTTCAAGCCTTAGCTCCCAAACCTTTGTTTCTCTCGAACCCTAAGCCTCACGATTCGTAGAATGGAAAGAGTGAAGAGATCATCAGTCAGTGAAAAGGATGATGAGCTGAATGCCAAGATACTCAAAGGAGAGTCTAGTAGTGGTAGTGAAGTGAAGAAACCTATAAATCTGCATCTCATTAACAGGGAAATAGTAGTTGAGAAAGAGCTGTGCGCGGAATGGTTGATGACCAGTAAGTCTTTAGTTCTAAGACTGCTGGAAGACCAGAAATGGGTAGAGTGCTTCTTGAATAACAATAGTCCTTATTATCTGGAGCTAGTAAATGAATTCTATGAGTTTGTTAGTTTTGAGAAATAAAAAGTTAAGAATAGGAGGGTATCAGTAGTGAATATTAGAACAATATCTTTTTCCTCTATTGAGTGGGATGAATGCCTGAAAGTTCCACATGGAGAGTTTGGGTATTTCTCAAAATCAGTACCTCCTACCAGTGACATCTTTGAATATGAAGCCTCTTTGGAAGAATTAATAAGAGATAGTACACCAAGAAAAGAAGTTGCTACAGAAATGGATGGAGAGAACCGATTATTGTTCAAGTTCATCAAACATGTACTAAGTCCAAGAAGAGGGGACTTTGCAAATCTAAAATACCAAGATACTTATTTGTTTCATTTGCTGAGGCATGGTGTCAAGGTAAATATGTGTAGACTGTTAATTATTCAAATTGAAGATATGACCAGGCCAAAATCAAAAACTAATGCTTTATTCTTTGCAAAACTCATCTCTGTGGTGATCAAAGTAAGAGGTGTGGCTAAGTCTTAGGATGAGACAATGGTTATGACCGACAACTTTTGTATTACCAAAACTATCTGTAAATGCATGAAGATAAATTTGAATCCATGGAGAATAGAATGGGTAAGTGATGATGAGAAGCTATATGATAAGTTTAATCCTGTGGATCATCCTTCTAGGCCTAAGGATGTAAGGGATCCAGGTCTAGGACCTGATGAAGAGGAACCTCAGTATAGTGATGATACTGATGAAGAGGATACCTCTGTAGCTGATGGAAGGGATCCAGACTTGCCTCCAAGTCCTATTGCTAAAGTTGTATCATATGGAAAGGAAATAGTGTTGGGAGAAAGTAATGAAGAAGTCCATATTGATGAATAAGACCAGCATGCTCCAGAGAATGAGGAAGAAGAAGAATCTGAAACTGAAGCATCTGTTTTTGCATGATTGAGTCTTAGTCCATTGATTGGGCACTCCTTAATATCTACTAAGGAAACTGATGAAGTAGATAGACCTGCACCTATTCCTGAGGAGCCTCCTGGTGTTGAATTAGAGATGGTTGTGAAGGATTCTTCTGAGGAAGACCTACCTGCTGAGGCTGCTGTTAATGTACATATACAGGAGAATGCACAGATTGAGGGAGAGAATCCTACCAGACATGGTATTCTTTTAGTTGCTCATGAGATTGAATACTGGGCTGAAGACACATGTTTTATAGTGTTTGGGTTGGACTATCCTGATTCAGAAGATGATTCACCCATAAATAAACCTCCTGTCACTTTTAATCTCCTTTTTGAAACTTTACCTGAGGACATAGTAGGCAAATCTGATTTAAACCAGCTGAAGTCTGATCTCCAGGCCAGTTTTGTGGAAGAAATTAAAAGAATGGAAACCACTTTAATATATTTTATTCAGTATGTGATGACTGAATCAGAATTTAGTGTTTTGGATAAATTCAAGACCTACCAGAATCAAATTTCAATCTTAGCTTAGGATGTTGAATCTCTAAATAAGTCAATTGTCTCTATGGAGTCTTATATGAGCTCTAAATCCTTTAAGGAAATATTTTCCTTTACTATTGCACCTCTGAGTACTACCAGGCCTTCTTTGGATATTGATCACATTTGAGTAGTGATGAGAGAAGAGATAGGACAGTCTTCTACCAGTGGCTCTATAGACTCTACTGCTTTGACCCAAGTGGTGACTCCGCTAGGGATATAGGGAAAATTGTTCAGAATTTTATGAGAGAGGCCACTTCTTCTCAAAAAGAGGTCAAAGAAAAAATTGATTTCTATTTACAAAGGGTATGCACTAAAAATCAGTTGAACAATCATTTCAAGCTTCTGTTATAAAACCTGAAACTTCCTCCAGTCAATCAGGCTTTCAAAGAACAAGTAAGAAAGCTCAGGGAGTTGACTCCTGCTCTAGATAATTTTATGGAGAAAAAGGATGACTTCATTTCTGCTATGGAAAGTGGAGGAGGGATCATTATGGACTTTAGGAATCTGTTGCTACCATTTTTGCATGTGGAAATTACTCTAATCATTGTACCTCCATATCTACTTGCCTCTGCTCAATCTGCCTCCATTCCTCAGATGACTCCAGCTCAAGAAATCCAGAGCCTCACTCTTATGATCACATAGTGAGATACACAGTATAGGCCAGGCACCGTATCAGTAAATCAGTCTCCATTGATCATATATGGTGTTCTTAATCCTCCACCTGCATCCACCCAGCCTGAATCCTCTTTTGATCCCAAGGGAAAATCACATGCTGAGGAGGTGGATTGATTAGTGGCTAGGCAATTCGATAGGAATCAATTCTATTATTTTTTCTTCAATTCTGTATTTCTTTGTATTTTTTCCTCAAGTGATATATACATGATTTTATTCTCTCTAACTTTATATTAATTTTCTCATCTCTCTTTCCTTCTTTTTTCTAATCACAAAGGGGAGAAATGATTGGGAAATGATATGGAGAAATATGGTTAAAGGACAAAGGGGGAGAACTATGATATGAAGAAACATTATATTTTACCTCTGATACATTTGTCTTATAATTATAGTACATTTTTTACCTCTGATACAATTTCATTTAATAATATATCCTCTAATACATTTAAAATCTCACATTTGAAAATGGCATTCCTCACACTGAGAAATAAAACTCATTCTATTTTATATTGATATAGTATTGATTATTTTGGATTATAATATCATAATTTGTGATTATCAAAAAGGGGGAGATTGTTGACCTCACATGTTTTGATAATCTCAATTATGTTTCAATATTCATTGATAATCCAAACTAATGTTTATCCTTTTTATTATTTCAATCTATGATATTATATTATTATGTTGTTAAAATAATCAAAATGATCTTTGGAATGTGTTAATAAATGTTTATCTATGTTTATACTTGTTTATAAATGTTACTAACTCAATCTGGATATGATTTGCATAGAAAGGATAAGTGTTAAGCTTGTGATTCACTGATACAGACCTACCAGTACATAGTCTACCGATAAAGAAAGGTCACTGATAGACCAAGCCATCTGTAACACAAGGTCACTAGTACAAAGTTACCGATACAAGCTACCGATATAAACAGACAGATAGACAGATGTCGATATAAATTCCACTGAAACAAACAGCTACTGACACAAAGGTCATTGATATACACAGCTACCAATAAGGCTAAGTACACCGGTACAGAATTCTACCGATATGGATAAGGTCACTGGTATACAGAGAGTTACCGTTACACCTAAGCTACCGATATAATAAGTCTACATGTATGCACAAGTCGACTGATACAGAATAACCGCTAAAATTATAAAGTCCATCGTTATAAGCTCACTGGTATGGGTCACTGATACATGCATTCACCGATAAAGAAAGGTCACCGATATGCATAACAGCTACTGATAGAAAGAGATGTTGATACACAGAGCTACTATTATAAAGAGTAACAGCTACTGATAGGAGAAGCTACTCATTACTTCAAGCTACCATTATAAAGGATAACAGCTACCAATACAGAAGAGCTACCGATACAAGCTCACTGATACTAAGAGCTACCGATACGAGCTCACTGACACTAAGAGCTACCGATGGAAATCAGTCATAGTTTCTCTAAACTCTATTTCTATTTGTTTATTTAGCATTGGTCATATTTGATGTTTTTAATGCACCTGCTATTAATTAATGATAGTGGTTGGAATATCAGGAACTGTACCTCATACCTATAAAAATTTAATCATTCCTATTGCTGGAGCTAAAGCTATATAAGGGAACCTCGAACTACTAAAGACGTGTAGTGGTCAGTCAGTCTTTCCATGCACATAAGAGACAATCTTTTGAAGAAACTCAAGGACTTACATGCATAGAAGAAGAAGGAAGAATACATATGGAATTCATAAAACTTGAACATTCAAGGATTAAAGAGATTCAACGATTTCACTTGCACTCAAGATGATCAGACTGATCAACCTGGATCTAAAAGTCAAATACAAAAATGACACTCTGTTTCTTGAAAAAAAACCCAGAGGACTCAAAGCCTCATCTGCATCAATTCAAGTAGTATAGATCTTCACTCAAAACACATAGATCATTCTAAAATCATCTCTATCTCTTTAGCTCTATTTTGTTTCATTTATTTATATCTTGAGCAGTGTGTGTGCTCTATATTTCTAGACACACATTGTCTCTTGTGCTGAACTGGAGGATTTATAAGTCCTCACTCAATCTTTCCCTTGAACTCTTATATCCCACTGTGGATTGTGGTAGAGGTCAAGTGTGACCTGGATAGCATGTGTGCTATTATTTTGTTTTTCCCACGAAGAACTATGGTAGAGGTCTTAGTACCTGGACATTCTATGTACTGTTTTTAACCCCGATCCAGGGTGTAGATCAAAGTTTATATATAAACTATTTGAGAGGACCAAGTCTTGGCTTGAGACTGAAACAATTGGTTAAATCTAGTGTGCATCTTATTTTTAGTTTAATTTATTTTCTATTCTTCTGCTAAGTACTTTAAATATAAATTGGTTTTAAAGTAACTCTAATAGTTAAACAACACTACTGGAAAGATGATCTTTCCCAACACTTCTATACCAACGGTTTGTAAAAACCGTTGGTATAGCTACCCTTTCCCAACGGTTCACCTAAACCGTTGGGAAAGGGTCTGTTTTGAGCCTCTTTCCCAACGGTTCACCAAAACCATTGGGAAAGAGTGACCTTTCCCAGCGGTTTTGGTGAACCGTTGGGAAAGGGTGTGGGAATTGAGACCTTTCCCAATGGTTCACCAAAACCGTTGGGAAAGGGTGTGAGAATTGAGCCTCTTTCCCAACGGTTTTGGTGAACCGTTGGGAAAGAGTGACCTTTCCCAACGGTTCACCAAAACCGTTGGGAAAGGTCATCCACACATTCAACCTTCGGCCTAATTGAATTCAGCCCACTCTAACCTTTCCCAACGGTTTTGAAAACCATTGGGAAAGGTCTATCCCAACGGTTTTCAAAACCGTTGGGAAAAACCACCCACAAATTAAAGGGTTATCCCAACGGTTTTGAAAACCGTTGGGATAGGTTCTTTAATTTTTTCCAGATCTACTAACCGAGAACATTATATAAATCAAAATTTTAAATAATTATGATAATACTTATATATATTTATGAAATTATGTTTACAAAAGTGATGTTAGCTTAGTGGTTAAGTCGTTCAATTATAAACGAGGGGTCCTGGGATCAAATCCCAGCGGATGTTTTATTTTTGGAATTTATATACCAATGGTTCTATTACCGTTGGTATAGATTTCTTATTACCTATACCAAAGGTTTTGGAAACCGTTGGTATAGGTCTATACCAACGGTTTTTGGAAAACCGTTGGTATAGACCTATCCCAACGGCTTACTTGGCTACGGTTCTTCAAACCGTTGGTATAGGCTATACCAACGGTTTGGAGGCCTATACCAACGGTTCCAAACCGTTGGTAAAGGTTAGTTTTCCAGTAGTGCAAGTAAGTGTTTATAACTTTTGTTATCCAGTAAGTCAGTTTCAAAAATTAATTAACCTTTAGATTGAGTTAACTGAGAAATAATCAATATCTTGAGAAACTAATTGAAAACTTAAAATCTTCATAAATTCAATACAGTTAAATTTTTATTTAATTTGGGGGATTTTAATCATAAAGTTTTTAACATAAATTTTTAATTGGAACTCAATTCACCCCCCTCTTGAGTGTCCACTTCGACCAACACTATTTTTCACCACCACCTTATATGGATGATTATATTGATTGAAATAATAGCTATATATTTTTATTATAACATGATATTGATTCTAAAATATTATACACCATTCAATTCAATATTATTCAATAATTATGGGAATGATATCGTCGCTTGTGTGTACATACGTTCCACCGTCTCCACGATGTGATGAAATTCATTATACATGATCGTAATTAAAACTTGATTATATAAATGAATTAAATGAATAAATATTATATATATTATACTAATATCATTTTTTAATTTATATTACTATAAACTAGGAATAGTAAAATTAACTTATCCGACAAAACATGCGTATGAAAATAAATAATTTAATACCCGATGGATGAGTAATAATGTTACTAATGATAATATAATAGTATATAATATCATAAAAATGTCTATGAATATTTAATAATTCAATATAATTATTTAAATCATTATACCAGATGTTTTAATACATACAAAGTATATCGGACCTAAGGTTAGGGATCATTTTTCAATCTCATTATTATCTGATATTTTTTATACATGAGTATTTTCTGGGGTATATTTACCATCCATGTCTATGTTTTATAAATATATATTATAAAATATTCTTTATATCCTTCTACTATTTTTTAAATTAATTGTTATCCATTGGTGAAGTTTTAAAGAATAGTATGAATGGAATATTTTTTTTTGTTTTCGATACGAGGTACTTTTTGACTTTCTGACAAAAGTAAGAGAAGTTTTTTTTCTTTAAACTTATGTGGCATGAACTAATTTTTAAACTTTCCTGACATGTTATATCTATGAAGCTTCCTTCATAGGATTATAATTTTATTTTCAAATAAATTATTTTCTCTTAAAATTGTGTAACATTTTGATAAAACAAAACATTTTTAAAGAAAAAAAAGGATATTTTCCTCAAAAATTAATTTGAAGTGTTTTATCAAAATTATTTTTCATCTAAGATGACATTATTTAAATAGGATTATATTTATATCCCTATTATTTCTATGATTTTATTGTGTTTATAATGGAATTATATTTTTGAAATCCATTTGTTTTATATGGTTTGTGATGGAATAATATTTAATAAACACATTTTATTCCTTGGTTTATGCTATGATGAATGATTTATGTTTTTATAGCACATGTAAGAATTATTTCATTATGAGATTGGTGGGACCTATATCATCATCTGATTCATTGGGAAAATATTTATATCTCACGAGATAGATAGGACTGGAATGTCAAGTAAATAGCATTCAGTAATACAAGGCTAGAATGAGGAGTGAAGTCGGTTTAATAATGGACTTTGTCCAATATAATGGTCTTAGAAATGAGATTTCACCGATATGAAATGATTTTATATGATTATTTTTATGCTAAAAATTTCATTTCTTATGTTATTAATTTTGGTAATATGTCCATTTATTCTTTAATAACATCTATGATCAATCCCATGACATGATATCTTGGTCTTTCATATGTAGGATAGTATTTTAAAATTTTTTGTTCTTATGTCTTATGATTATGATATCATTGATATCTCCCTTATTTTCCCTTACTGAGAATATGAGATCACCATTTCTTATGTTTCTTTTCCCCAGGTCCAAAAGAATTATATTAAGTATGATATGTCAAAAATGGTTCTACTAATGATGGAATAAGTGGGAGACAATGTAGATGTCTTATGAACTAGTTTTTTGTGTTTCCCAATTTCAAAATACATTATACCTATACGATCGTATTGCGTATTTTTTATATTTTATAATGAATATTCTTCAATTTTGATGTAATATCTATGTATGTAAAGTATGGGTCGTTATAGTTGGTATAAGAGGAAGGGTATAGTTAACCTTTGGAAACTCGGATGAGAAAACCATTGGAAGAAACCTAAGGATTTTCCAAAGTATAGGTTACAATCCTAGTGTATTGGAAATGATCCTAAATAGCCTAGGATAAAAACTAAAATTTCCTAAATTTAAATTTTAATCTTTATTATTTGTTTTTCACATTATAGTTAGTGTTTCTCATAATATGCTTCTTGGTTTTAGTAAATGGATGGATCCCGAAAAAACCGTGTTAATGCTGAATGCGATGAGAAATGAAATAATTTTACTCCTGAGCAACCAAATGTTATAGGAGATGAAATGAAAATCCTTATTTCTATGCTCAAACAACTTTCTCAAGCTATTAATCATGTAGTAAATCCAAATTAACAAAGTATTGAACAAAATTCTATTGAGTCCTTTATGTAGTAACGTCCACCATCTTTAAGTGGGTCTTCTAATACACTATAGGATGAAAAATAGATTTGTAACACGGAAAAAATATTTTCAGTTCTCCAATGTTAAGAACATGATAAAGTTACCTTGGCAGTCTATTATTTAGATGGTGAAGCTGATCAATGGTATAATCATATCAAGAATAAAAGTTAAAGATATGAAATTGAATCAAAGGAATGTGATGAGTTCAAGAACCTATTTTTTAATAAGTACTTTCCTTGTATTCTTCTAACAAAGATAGATAAGGAGTTACTTGAACTTAACGAAAAGGATGATGAATCCATTGGTACCTAAAAATAAAATTTTACAGGACTTGAAAGGTATACTTCTGGAATTATTATCCAGCCTTCAAGTAAAATTTATCAATTCTTTAGTGGCTTAAAAACAATTATCTAAAGGCCATTATCCGTATGGGACTTCAACATATAAAAGGTAATCGTTCGATGTGATCTCCAGGTTGAGATGGATATTGGAGTAACCCATCAGTCCTATGGGTTTGATAAGAATATAAAAATGTAATTCAATGGAAAATATAAAGACCACACTGAAAAAAATATGAGTTTTTCCTTTTGCTCATAGTGTGGAAAGAAACATGTAGTAAATTGTCTTAAAGGGACAAACAAATGTTTTAAGTGTGGGAGATAAGGACATTGGGTAGTTGAATGCTGAAGTGATGGGAAAAAAGATGTCTAATGATCTGAATAAAGAATTGGGTACACCAAATGCACCTCCTACACATCAATTATACAAGTTCAATGAAATGGGGAATTATAGAAATCAATTCCCTGAACCAAGGATTATTTATGATGATTGATGTCAGTAAACTCTTAAGTCCAAAGAGAAAGGAAAGTCACATGCAATCACTAATGATGATGTGGAGTATGATAATGAAGTGGTAAAATGTACACTTACTATACACTCTAAAGTATAAAATGTTTTATTTTAATCTGGATCCACCCATTCTTTTATTTCTAAAAACTTTGTTATGTATATCTTTGTATTACCTCAATAATTGGATGTTGAGTTAGTTATGAAAAATCCTAATGGCACAATGGTCACATCAAAAGTTTATAATTCTTCTCGGGTTGTAGTTTGTGGGAATGTGCTTCCTCTAAATCTTTTGATCCTTCATATAGTGGAATTTGATATGATTATTGGTATGGATTCGCTTTCTTTATATGGATATCATATCAATTTCCAACTATGATAAGTCACATTTTATATTCTGGAACAATCTATCATCATATATAGATGTAATGATGAATATGGAATTCTAGTAGAAATTTATTTATGGGTATGAAATCCTATAAATTAAGGTTATCAATCTCAAGTGGTTGGGGAGAAAATCACCATTAATAATGCACATATTCTATGGGAGTTTTATGATTTATTTTTATAAGAATTTACGGGTCTTCCACCGGATCGTGAGGTTGAGTTTTCAATAGAAATTGTACTGCGTGTTATTTTTATTTTAATTAATCCTTACACAATGGCCCTAACTTATTTGTAGGAATTGAAGAAGAAAATCCAAGAGAATATTGATAGGGGATTCATATTCCCTAGTGTGTCACCTTGGGGAGCACCTTTTCTGTTTATTAAGAAGAAATATGGATCAATGAGACTATACATTTATTATCAAGAAGTTAATAGAATCACTATCAATAACAAATATCATCTTCCTTACATTTATGACTTATTAGAAAAACTATGTGGAGCTTAATAATTTTTCGAGATTGATCTTCATTCAGAATATCATCAATTAAGGTACAAAGAGGAAATACGAAATATGGCATTTTGTACAAGGTATGAACACAATGAATTTATAGTGATTCCTTTTTTCCTTACTAATTCCCATGTTATCTTCATGGATATAATTAATAGTGTATTTAGAGACAATATTAATTAGTTTGTGGTAGTCATTATAGATTATATTCTGGTCTATTTTAAGAGAAAGGAAGAACATGAAGATCACTTAATAATTGTACTGAAGACCCAGATAAAGGAAAATATTTTTTCAAAATTTATCAAGTGTATATTTTGTCTTTATAAAGTTTCATTTTTGGGTCACAGAATCTGAAGAAATGGGATATCTATGGATACATCAAAAAAGAAGTTATTCAAAGTTGGTCGAGACCAACAATGGTAATTGAGATCCAAATTTTTCTTGGTTTGGATAAATATTATCAATTTTTTGTGAAATAATTTTCATGATTATAAAATCCACTCACCAAGTTGACTCAGAGAGGAGTTATGTTCATGTGGATATAGGAATGTGAAAATAATTTCAAAGTTCTAAAAAGAAGTTTAGCCAGTGTACTTGTGCTCACACTTCCTTGTAGTGGAGAAAGGTTTGTGATCTATAGTGATGCATCCAAGAAGGGTATGGGATGTGTTATCATGAAAAATAATATAGTGATAGATCATTACTCACAATAATTATAAATCCATGATCAAAATTACCTAATTCATTATTTGTAATTATCTTCAGTAATATTTTCCCTAAATATGTGGAGATATTATCTTTATAGTGAAAGTCATGACATTTATACTGATCATAAAAGTTTAAAGATTATTTTCACACAAAAGGAGTTGAATATGTGTCAAAGACGATGGTTGGAGTTGATTAAATATTATGACTGCTCAACACATTACCACTCTGGGAAAGTGAACAATGTGGTAGATGCATTGATTCAAAGGTACCATGCTTTCCTATCCATGATGAGGGTCATAAAATATCCCTTATTTATAGAGTTGTAAAGGATTGATATTAAAATTTTAAAGTAAGGGGAGAAATCCTATTTTTATAAAATTAATGTTTAACTATATATACATGTTAATATTAAGGTGGAGTAGAAGGAAGGTGTAGAGATGAAAATAAGGTGAGAAATTTTCTTGAATTCAACCTTGATTGTGATGGAATAATAGGGTTCAGGAATCGGGTTTGTATTCCTCCTATGTTAGAATTAAATAAGGATATGTTGGATGATGCTCAAAGTTCTTCATTATCTATTCATCATGGAATCAAAAAGATTCACAGGGACCTAAAAGAGTATTTTTAATGGGATTTCATGAATTTAAATGTTGTCGAATATATCTCTCGGTTCTTCATTTGTCAGCAAGTTAAGGCAGAAATACAGAAGTCTAAGGGGATTTTTTAACCATTACCCACACCATAATGGAAATGGGAAAACATCACTATGGTCTTTGTCGTCGGATTCCCCAAAACATCGTAAGTCCATAGTTCTATATGGGTTATAGTTGATCGCCTTATGAAGTCAACACACATAATTTCTATTAGAGAAGATTTATATCTTAATCAGCTTTCCATGATATATATAAAATAAGTGGTAAGATTTCCTAGAGTACCACTTTCCATTATATCTGATCGAGATCTGAGATTTACCTCAATGTTCTGGAGAATTATTTAGCAGGCTCTCGATATAGAGTTACATTTTAGAACTTCTTATCATTATCATACTAAGTCCTATAGGGAAATAAGTTTAGAACTCAAACTTACTGGGATGAAGTTGGGGAAAGAAATCAATTATTTCCAGATCTTATTGATCAAATGGCAGAAAAGGTCAGATCTATTCAACAACATATAAGACCACCTCAGAGTCAACAAAAAATTTATGATGAAAACTGATGAAAATACCTAGTGTTTGAAGTGGGTGAAAATATGTTTCTAAGAATATATATCAAGAATAGATTAATGATATTTGTAAAGAAGGACAAGTTGATCCTTCGATATATAGTTCCTTTCGAAATTCTGGATCGTGTGGTGATGGTAACATACCGATTGGAACTTCCACTGAATCTATCTCAAGTTCATTATGTATTACATGTATCTATGCTAAGAAATTAAAAACATGGTACTTTAAATGTAGTGAACACAAAATATGTAACATTTTATAAAGGTCTTTCTTATAAAGAAAAATCGATGGAGATTCTGGATCGTAGTAAAAAAGTTATGTGAAACAAGACCTCTCGCTTGGTTAAAGTTTTATGGAGGAACCAAAAATTTGAGAAAGCTATGTGGGAACTTGAGGATGTGATTAGGCAGAGGTATTATCATCATTTTTTATCCAAGTGATGAATTTTGAGGGATAAATTTAGTTTAAAGGTGTTAGAATGTGACCCCCATATGTTTTTATGAAATATTTTCTTTAAATAATTTTAATTCATCAATTGTTTGCATTACATACAATCATAAGTTTAAACGAACTCTACGGCACCCTTAGTATAAAATGACCATTATAACCTATATTTTAGGTTAGTGGTAATAAATATAACTAACTTATGAAAATGTATGGTAAATTCACTAGATACCAATTATTAAAGAAAAATATAAATCAATTATGTATTTATATTTTTTGTATTAATAAATTGTGTGAATTACTATTATAAAATTAAATTAATGAAATATATATGTAATATAATTATTTAAATATTTTTTATATTCATAAAAAATATATATTTTTGTCACAGGGTATGAATAATCCCTATTTGATGTATAAAAACCTGTATTTTTCAAAAGGGTAATTTTTATCCTTTTAATGGAAAACCCTTTTTAAATTAAGATTTTGACACATTAATAATTTTTATATGATAACATAAAACTATTATTTATAATAAGGACATAAGAATTTACTTTTAATGAATTTATTATATTTTTCTGATAACTTTCATGTTTTGATGAATAGTAAAAATATACTAAATTTTAATAGAAGACAACTTTTTGCATCAAAGTAATTTATATGGTTAAATTGTATTATTGAATGGTTTTAAAGAATAAATATAAAATATTTTTATCAGTTAATATAATCTAGGTAATTAGTATTAATTTTACATTGAATGCATTTGTAAAAACAATTCAATATTTTCTAATGTTTTAACATTTAAAACTCCTTATCTCTTTCCAAAAATGGGATTAATTTTAAAAATAAATACTGAAAATTATGTATTGTGAATTTTGAAAAATATATTCAATATTTGGAATCAGTAGGTCTGAATTATGTAAATATCATTCTTTTATTTTTTTTCTCATTATTAATAGAAACTTCAGTAATTTTTATTAATACGGTAAAAGAGTAAATCTGTTAATTAAGAGTTAGAATAATATTATAAAATTACCCTAAAACTTTTCTTCATGTCATTATATGAGTAGGATTAAACCTAATTTATCCTTGGATCTAAATTATATCCTTTTTAATCCCCATGGATGAGATTATGACATTTAATTTATTTTATTTAAAGAAATGTTAAATATGTCTCACTCAAATTTTAATAATTATATCATTTTTAATATAAGTTTATATAGATGATAAATTAAATTATAAATACTAATTAGAAGTATAAAATATATTTCTTTATCATGGTAACTTTTTGTAATTTTTAAGAAATATATTATTACCTTAAAGGATTATACATCGATGATACAAAAATTATTTAATTGATGAAAAAAATCAATAATTTTTTTTATTAAAATGATAATAACCATTAAAAGACAAACAAAACTTGAAAAAGTCTTATTGGTCAAGTATATATCAACCATAATTATCCAAGGGTCAATTTATTGACCATTTGGAGCCATATTGGGAAGATTATGACACTTATAATTTTTTATTTAAAGTGATGTTAAAGTTGTCACATTCATGATTTAATAAATAAAATATTTTTAATAAAGGATTTTATAGAATATATATTCTACTATAAATATTCTTATGAAATATAAAATAATTATATTTTTTATCATGTTTTATTTTTAATTTTTATTCAAAAAATAATTATGTTAAATAATTATGCAAAACTGATGTTGTAATTATTTTATTAATGAAGATAATAAATAAAGGTTATTAAAAATATTAAAATAAATATAATTGGGATAATTAATTTATAAAATGAATTTTTAAGATGACCTATACTCCTATTAATATAATAAATCATTTTTTTCAAAGTTAACTTGTTATATTTATATTTTTTCTAATCGATTAATTATATAATATCAAAATTGACACTACTGATTTTCTATCAAAATAATGTATTATTAAATTATTTTAAAATAATAAAAAAATTAAAAATATATAATAATTATGAAATGGTTTAAATTTTTTCAAAATTATTAATTTATGGTCTAATTTAAATCATATAAGTAAATATTTTACCCTTTTAATATTGAAATATTTGTTACCTTAGCTAAAATTAAATAGAATAACTAAGTGATAAATAAAAACTATAAGGTTTAAATGAACATAAAAACATGTATAAAATATTTTTTGATGATATTACAACCTTATATCATATCATATTATAAACTAATAAATTTTATAGGTTTTTTTATGTGGTTTGAGTTTATTAAAAATTAATATTTTTAGAGTTTCTAAAAGTTCCCCTCACCTCAATTATAAAAGGGAACCTCCACCCTCATATATTCACAACTAATGGAACCTTAAATATTTGATATCCCATGAAATCTTCCATTATAAAATTCCCTATTAATATTATGTAGGTTCTGGTCTTCTCCGAAGACCAACTCTAGTGCATTAAGAGGAGATTTAGAGGGAGCACGTCGAAGAAGAGATAATCTCCTCTACCGATTCTTTCAAACTTCTTTCTTATTCTACTTCCACTTCATGAGTTTTTTCAATATAATGTAATAAATACATTATCACTTATATACTGATATTTTATTATTATTATGGTACAACCATATTCCACCTTCTATCCATCCTACAAAAAAACAAAATCACCACACGTGTGTATGTACGGCTTATCGTCTCCACACCATGGTGTAATCTATTTTTCACCACCACCATAATTTCATGTGTATAATAATTGAAGTAATAACAATATATTATTATTATAACATGATATTTATTCTGAAATATTATACACCATACACTTCAATACCATTCAATAATTATGGGAATGATATCGTCGATCGTGCATACGTACGGCCTACTATCTCCATGATGTTATGTGATTCATTCCACTTGATCTTAATGAAATCATGATTATATAAATGAATGAATAAATAAATATGATATATATTATACTAATTTTATTTTTTAAATGATATCACTATAACTTAAGAATAGGAATAAGAACTTATCTGACAAAACATGCATAATAAAATAAAAAAGTTAATACCCGATGGATGAGTAAAAATGCAACTAATGATAATATGATCATATATGATATTATAAAAATGAATATGATTTGATAATAAGACAATGGAATTATTTAAATCATCATACATAAGTTTTAGATACATAAAAAGGATATAAGACCTAAGGAAAGGGATAATTTTTCAATCTCATTATTCTCTGAGATTATTTATTTTTAAGTATTTACTGGGATATATTTTTCATCCATGTCCATGTTTTATAAATATATATTATAAAATATTCTTCATATCCTTCTAATATTTTTTAAATTCAATTTTACCCAATGGTTAATTTTTAAAAAATGGTATGAAAAGAATATTCTCTCACTTTTGATACATGGTAATTTTTGACTTTCTAAAAAAGTACGAGAAGAATGTTTTATTTTAACTTATATGGAATGAATTTATTTTATTCTCTCATAATTCCTTATTTTCATGAATATTCCATTACAAAATTTAATGTTTATTTTAAAATAAATTTTTATTTTTTAAATTGCGTGTAATTTTGAGGAAATAAAACATTTTTGAAGAAGAAAGGATATTTTCTCAAGAATTAATTTCAGGTGTTTTATCAAAATTATTTTCCATATAAGATGACTTTATTTAAATAGGTTTAGGTTTCTGTACCTATTATCACTATGATTTGATTGTGTTTATGATGTAATTATATTTATTAAATCAATTTTTTTTATATTGATTATTATATAATGATGTATAAGAAACCCATTTTATTCCTTGGGTTATGCTATAATGAATTATTTATGTTTTTTTGGAACACATAAGAATGATTTAATTATGAGTTGGGTAGGACCTATAACTCCCTCTAATTCATTGGGTAAATATTTCTATCTCATGAGATAGATAGGACTGGAATAAAAAGTAAATCTAGTTTAGCAATACATGGCTGGAACGAGGAGTGAATTGGGTTCATTAATGGACATTGTCTACTATGATGGTCTTGGAAATGATCCTTGACTAATATGAAATTATTTTTTATGATTATGTTTATGCCAAAAATTTTATGTCATATGTTATGACCTTTGGGAATATTTCCATTTATTCATTAATAGATTATATGATTTATCCCATAACATGATATCCTAATATTTTAAATACAAGATAAGATTTTAAAATGTGATATTCTTATATCTTATGATTATGATATAATTGATATCTCCCTTGTTTAACCTTATTGGGAATTTGAGCTCAGCCTTTATTATGTTTCTTTTCCCACGGTCTTGGAGAAGGATATTAAGTAAGATATGTCAAAATAGGGTCTAGCTATAAAATAATAAGTGGGATACAATATAGATGTATAATGAAGTAGTTGTTTATGTTTAATAGTTTCTAAATAAACTTTACCTATATGGTATGGTCATGGATTTGTTATATTATGTAATGAATATTCTTTAATTTTTAATTAATATCTATGTATGTAATGTATTGTTTGTTATATGGACAAATCAGATCACTTCTATTTATCCCTCTAAAAACCACACCCATGAAAAAATGGATTGTAATTTAACTAATCATTCCATCTAAAAACCAAACTCAATATAAATACCACATGTAATTCTCTATAGTACAACCACAATTAATATATATTCATTCCTCTACAACTCCTTAGGGTTCCAATAATACTACCTAGTTTGGCTATGTAGAATTCTTCAAAGAAGCTATATAATAAAACACCATAGATGTTGTTATTGACATGTTACATAACTGAACATCATATCATCAAGTAAATACATTCACATCCTTGAATCATCCCTTAGGTATTGAATTTCTATATTGATCTAATAAGGTCCCATAATATTCCTTTACATGATGGACTATATAGCCTCTACTGGAGAACATCTTGCACCAGGATCCACATGACCTGTTAGTGGTGAAAATTTCATGGTTCAGCTAAGTGTAATCCCACCAAAAATTTATATAGTAAAATAAAAAATAAGTTATTGTCGACACATTAAACAATTGTACCTCTACTATCATAAATCAACCACTCACAAGTATATGCATGTCATGTGATTCTAATTCACCAAATATGATTCATGTAAATGGTTCTGTCAATGATACAAGATAAAAAACTATAAACATAAACCTCTAATAAATTCATCATATTCAGTAACATATCAACAATAACAACACAAACCAATAATAGAAATATTTTAGACCTTAAAACCATGACATCACACTAGAAATTTGTTCATGAATCACATGTCTAAGGTCCTTCACAAGCTCTGATTCATTCCGAGACCATTTATCCAACATATAACCAAACAGTAATACAAATAAATAATTTGATACAACTTTTTTGATACCCTATCCTATAATGATAATAGGATATGACATACTATGTTGCCTCAAGAATGCCTCCTAATATGTTGGGTGTTGTTGAAAAGCATTGAGGTCCGAATTAATTCAATGGGGAGACTATTTTTTCAAATAAAAGTCATACAATATCATAAAATAATTAAAATATATTTCATATAATCATATTATAAAAAAATAAATAATCTAAAATACTGTATCAAAATGTACCATGAAGAAGGAAAAAATTCATACATATCCAACATCATATGAAATATACAATTACCATTGAATAAAATGATCCCATATAAAAATTTATTAAAAGAAATAATATACACAGTAGTCATACTATGATCCCCTAGCCACAAAACACTCCCTATATCCAAATACGCACTAAGCATCTCAAACCCGATCCCCTAATATTCTAGTATTGAACCTAATAGTAGACATAAAGTATTTATATTCACTATTGTGACCTTATAGGGTTTGAGAAATATATCTCAAAAGGGTATCCCCATGTTCCCTTAGTATACACCACCATATGCATGTAATCATGAGGAAAATAACATGTCACAAATGAACATTTGACATCATGTGAAAACAAGGATACCACAAATCCATATGTATCAGGCCACCATGCGATTACCAACCCACCATGGTATCCAAACAAAAATGATTCAATTCTATGTTGGAATCTATTAATCACCTCATCTCATTCCATCACACTCGTAACCCATCCCATATTCAAATACCTAGGGTATGCATCATCCAAAACCTCAACCCAATACATTATCACTCATGGTATGGTCCCTCATATATGCCTCGCATCATTCCATGACCCATCCCTCTAGCTTAGGTGGTCTACTTCCATGACCCAAGCCTACACAAATAATGGTCTAAAACAATATCCCAATCCAACTTAATGTAATATCTTACATCATACAAATGAGGACTCCTTCTCACCCATGGTAATTCATCCCTGACATATCACTCATGGCAGGTCCTAGCCTTTATATCCCCTCCCCTGTCATCTCCATCATCTATCATAAAAATATATTCAGTAACATGCATAAAATTGAAAAAAAGGATAGTAAAATATTATACAAGATCGACACCTCACCGCCTAGGTGATAGTTACTAGTGCATATCACTATAACCATTAACATATCACCTCATCCATTATGGTGTCGACTGTGTCCTCTAGACTAATCATATTCTCTGCTCATAGATACCAACTCACATCCATCACTTGTTGATGTTACTATATCATGTAGGCTCCCACAAACCTAAACCACAATTGTTCCATATAAACCCTCTCAAAAATCCCCAACACTCATGGTCTCACCTCCCAAGGAATGTCCCAAGATATTAAGCTCTATTCACTATGGAAACCCAATTTTATGTCCTGAACTATTCCTATAAACAGCACCTGGTTCCCATCCCACATATCCTAAGGGAAATACCTCAGGCCAGTATATAGATTAAACCCATAACCATGACTTGCATTAATCCTTAAATGAAATTTTGTACTCACCTAACACAGTGGGACTCTATTCAAACCTCAAAATAGAGTTCCTAGTCACTCTTGATATATACATCCTTCTCGACTATCATCGTTGGACCCCATAACCCTCATACCAATCCACTAGACCAAGGAAGCCACCCTGTTTTATCCCACATCATAGCTTAAACCCCAGGACATATCCTAGGTCTCCCATAAACTCACTTGGAATCTCCTCCCCTTCATGTCATAGTCATCATGAAATAAAAAATTACCTAAGTGTTAAATAGAACATATCCTTAGAATTGGAGACCCAATGCCATCCTATCTCTTATACCCAATCCACAATCAATCTATATATTTCTACTCAATCTCATTAGACATGCATGAAGTAGGAAAACAATAATAACAAGAATATGGATTTTTATTATAAGGGACCACCTATCATTGAGATGAAGTTTCCATCCAAATAAATCTTAACTCACCCTCATCCTCGCATATTGGTGCATCATCCCATCTCATAGAACCACCCAATATCCGGCCAAATTATATATATCATAAATAATTTATTATAAAAATTTATAATTAATTATTTAATTTAAAATTTAGTTTTATAGTATATAGAAAACTCACCATGCATTGTGTTCGCACCAAAAACCACGTAGAACCTCAATGGACGGCCCACAGAAAGTATATGGCATACCCCTAACCCAAAAATAAGAAAAATAACAATAACCCAAAACCCTAAACAACCATCAATTTCTTTAAATTTAATCAAAAACCCTAAATAAATTTTGTAATCATATTAATTTTGATGAAATTATGAAAGTTGATGTGTGATCGTCTTCTTGAGACATCCACTCACCATGCTAAATGAAATATCCATCATCTTCACACTATTACACTATGATCTAGAGTAATATATAATTAAATCCTATAAAAAATATCCCAAACTAGTTCATAATAGACAAAAAATAATATATAAGGCTAGGATTATAATAGATACACTTATAATTAGCATCAAATCACACAAAAAAATTCCCCACCAAGGGGGGTTGAAGGGAGATGGCAAGGGGAGGAGTTCGCTGAATGGATCTCCTCAGTAAAATTGTACCTATGTTATTCTAAATGGGGGATTTATAAATTACCAGTCTATCCCTTCTAAAAAATAACCTCATGCCTCTTTCATGATGTGTCTAAGAGAATCATCACATAAAAACCTGCTTTGCCAAAACAAATCATGATGTGCCCAATTGTATTAGCATGGAGAACACAGGTGGAGGTGGTTCTATCTACCAATGTTTTTTCATAAAACCATACACCCAGTTCCCTTAATGTTCTAGTGGAAATGAAAATGGGGGCCTCCCATGTCTAGGCTGAATTTATATTGTAACCCAATTTATTTACAAAATGATCTCTTACAGGCTTCTGAAATTCAGTATCAAGCTACCACAATCTTATTCTGATGTAGCATACTAATCTCAATTCACTCATAAGTAACATGGATCACTTGGACACAAGGCCTTAACCATGCCTCCCCATATCCCATAGCCTACTGACTAATAGTGATAGTATATGGTGGTATGATTTTGAGACAATACCCCCTTTAATCATAGTGGAGTAGAGAGGTGAAATATAGATGTAAATCAACATAATTTTTAATAAAGTAAATAGTGAAAGGAAATCATCTAGAAAAAGTACAATGACATAAATAATACCTAGTATCATATAAAAATATTATTTCATATATGTATTCTATAAAAAAATGGGAACAAAAGGGAAACAGAGCATCAAGAATATATAACACGTTATACAAAAATAAAATAAAAAGAAAAAATCCTATGTTTGATAGAATCAGAATAATAATCTCAATTATCTACTCCCACACTCCGTCCTAGTATTGAGAATCAGGCATCTATAGTTGGATTCTTTCTCTTGTCCCTAAATGCATCCATAGTTTGTTAAGGTACCAATCGGCAGGCCAAACAGGGAGTGAGATAAACTCAATAGGCCCCCACCAACGGTGTCTATTATTATCCAGTCATTAAATTTACTATAAAATTATGTAAGTAATAAAAAATATATAAGTATTAAATGAATAAAAAAACTTTTCTTGGTTTCTTCATAGAACACTCGTCGAATACTAACTTATTTAGCCTATGCTAGAAAATTTCTGAACATTTATTATATTAAAACCAATAATGGGAAACATGACCATAATTTGGGAATATTCTATATAGAATTTTGTTTCTTTAATGATAAATAAACAATGTTTAACATCGTTCCCATTAGTTAGGCATAGTCACTATGGAACATCATGTTTATTAATTAAAAAATAAACATGAAGGAATCGTGTATCCTTTGATAACAAAGATATAATATGGAACATCATTTCCATTACCCCCATTTACTATATGTAGACTAATGTCTATAATTTTTAAGTGTATAATAAGAAAAATCGTGTCCTTAATCGTAAATACTATTGAGGAACATCATGTTCAATACTGAAGGTTAGAATTACATAATCACATCGATGGAAATTTATATTCAAGGATAGAGAGAATCACTATTAACACCATTAAATTCAATTCATCATTTAATACATATAATATATTAGTAAATAAAAGGTGGCCAAGTTTTGTCATCCATTACCCTACATCATCATATTATTTCACATTATAATATTTCACAAGACAACACCAAGACAAAAACATCAATGGTGTTTTAGTCAAAAGGTAAACACAAGTCAATAATACATTTAATCAAACTCATCCATGGGGTGGTTTAGAATGAAGAAATAAACCTCTAACTGATTATCAAGGTCTTGTAAAATGTTAATAATTAAGCATCAATAATTAATTTATGGATTTATCAAATTTAGGATAAATGCTAGTAAAGTCCAACCTGCAGTACAATGGAAAAATAATACAAACACCTAGAAATTTATTAAAATTATGATACCATCTACCTAATCTTGGTATTAGGATCCTTATTTGATATCACTTTATTATTCGGGCTAGAATGGGAGGAATCAAAAAATAGACCAATACCCTGAAAATAGGGAATATTAGATCACATAGATTTAGCATTCAATAAGGTGAGATAAATGAACTATGGAAGAAATATCATTGAATCTCTTATCGATTTGGATTTAACATAATGATTGGGGAGTGATTCCAAGTTCAAACAAAGGGTATATAAAAATTCATAGAGGTAGAGGAGAAGGATCTCTCTTAGTGGGGGATGCTAAAGAATGAAAGAGCAAATGAAGAAATTAAAATTTAAGAATAATGAAGGAAGAATGGTAAATTCACCACCATTTTAAAGGGTGAATTCTTTGGATGTTAGATTTAGTGTCCTAGAAACAACTATTTATACATTGATTACAGTAATATTTAATGT
This sequence comes from Viscum album, assembly GCA_963277665.1. NCBI lineage: Eukaryota > Viridiplantae > Streptophyta > Magnoliopsida > Santalales > Viscaceae > Viscum > Viscum album. The sequence continues at coordinate 1,938,761,891 of OY728159.1, forward strand.
ATTTAAATATTAATCTTATTATATATTTTTCATTGTTCTTCGTGACTATAATGTAATAATGACCTATAATATTTTTCGCATTAATAAGGTCATAGTAGTTCCCTGCTATGATGAGAACCTTGAAGTGCTATGAAAGTATTCTTAAATATAGTTCTACAGTTTGATGATGTATGATGATGGTACACATAGTATACATACCTCCAAGTGTGAGAACTCATAAGCAGATGAGGCTTCTTATCATGAAGTTCTCACTTGAAAATCTCCAAGATGGGACATTATGAGAATAGACCCACCAGTAGGAATTCCTCATGTTTTTGTGTCATTGTATATTCCTATATAATAACATTTGTAATGGTCCTTAGACTTTAATATTATCATTAATACATGCCATGCCTTGCGCACGTAAATTTTTTGATGAAAACTGTCAATCCATATATTGGTGGGAAGTAGGGTACATTGGGTGAGTCACAAATGACATGTTATTAATGGATATATCAAGGAAGGATTTGTCCCTTCTATTTACGGAAGTTCATATCTAAGCCCTTTGATTGAAATAGAACTGTCTCCCTAAATTCCATGGACATTGTGAAATGATGACTTTATTTTAGGTAGTAAAAACATTTCATATCAAGCATATATGTTGATAAAACTATCATAAAACATGTTTGATGAGATATTGTAAAAAAGGGATTATATTACACAGTGAGTGTTTGTATGTGGATGTCATCATTGTGAATTTAAGTTCTTTATCTTGGGTTCCTTGACCCGTTGCTAGATAGTAATTTTTTTCTTATGGAAAGATAGCCTAATGCCAACGAGAAAAAATTATATAGGTTCATGCACTAAGTGTTTCTTGTGGTATCTATTGAATTCTATTTTAATTTAATTAATGGAATAAATATTATTCTCAATATTGAGGAATAATTTTATTCGGGTTAAAATGATCGCATAAATTAAATAAATATTTATTCACCAGATTATTAATAAAATATATTTATTTATTTTGTTGAACATTTAATAAATATTTATTTTATAGTTTGTAAATAAAAATATTTATTTAAGAGAATAAAATATTTTATTGAGGTACACTATAAATGGAAGAGGAGTTTAATCGGACCAATACTGTGTCCATTCATAAATTTATTATTTATAAGTTAGTAAATAATATTTATCGAGTTAGTGTGAGAAATAATAATCATATTTTTATCATTATTTGGCACATGATTTCATTTATGGTTTCGTTTTACACAAGCTGTAACACTATAAATAATGATGCTATTATTGTTAGTATTTGTCATGGTTTTTCTATAATAGTTATAATTACATTTAATTGATGTTTCGTAATTAAATATTTTAACTGAATCCCCATGTCATTTAATAGGTAGGTATGTTAATTGTGCCAAACCCTAGTGAATTGAGAATTGTTTAACAAAAGATTTTTTCTATTGAATCCTCTCTTCTCTACCTCTCAAGAATGAGAGAATTTGTTCAAGACCAAAGAATGAGAGACCAAGAAATATTGACACAAGACATTTGTTATGTTGCACTAGCACCCAAAGAATAAGTGATTTTGATTGAAGACCATTGTAGAATTTGTGGATCACCGCTAGAGGTATTCTACTTTGGATCCTCACAAGCGTAGTGAAGGAAATCTGGAAGAGTCATTATGGATGATCAATGATCTTCAAGGAAGAAAGTACCAAACACCCAAGTATTTAATTTCTTTAGAAATTATTAAATTAATTATAAACATGATGTGCAAGATACTATTTCTAAGATCCAGTGCTATTCCTATCTTTTTCTATATCTTTGATTTCAATCCATGGATACTAGCATTCATCTCTGTATTGATACCAAATTGCTCATCAATTACTTCAAAAACAAAGTTGGGTCCCCCAACTGCCACGCTTCTATTGTGTCCGGATCCTATAAGTTTTATCAAAGAGGGATCATCATCATTTATCTTTATTTAAATAATTAGTTGATTATTTATGCTTTAATAATTTAGTATTTCAATGCATGTTTAATCATTCTTGTAGTCTGAATTTCGAGATTCGTTCTTCCCCCTTTAGTTTAATGTATATATAATAGAAACGAATAATTTTTTGTTTAAAATTAAATTGAGGATATTATCATGAGGGGTCGATGATTCTATCCTAGTAACACGATAGTACAGGCTGTGTATTCAGAGTTACACACCGTGTAATCTTCCATACACATCATGTAATCCGGATTACACACTGTGTAGTTGTGTTTAGTGCATGGAGAGTAATTCGAAAATTACTCAAGCCTTGTGAATTAATTACACATGGTGTAGTTAATTCTTACACCGTATGTTGGCCAGGATAGACTATCACACGGTCATCTAGATTACACATTGTGTGTCCCACTGAACATGGTGTGTAGTCTCTTCAGGTTAAAGGAAAAACCATGTATCCCATACACATGTGGCCCACTAAACACACCTTTTACTCTAATATTTATAAAGTATTTCTTACACACCAAGTCCCTAGGAATGTACTTCAGATAAGACGGTGAAGGAAATACACGCCATGTATTCAAAAATACACGATGTGTACTTTACCAAATTACACTGAATTAAAATTTTAATGTTTGTGTAATTTTCATAATTACATATCATGTAGATTCAGAGGGTGTTCACCATGTTACCTCCAAGGATATGGATGATAATCTTAGGGAAATTTTTAAAAGAATAAAGATAAAATGATTGATTAATTAAAGCACGATTTATCTTAATAATAACGATTAAAGAATTGAATTCTAGTTTCATTAAATGTATAATTTGTTGCATGTATGTGGATGATCATGAGAAAGATCATACCATTGTTTGATATTGGTTTCCTTTTTATTTATTTTAAATTAAATTTTTTGGCTTTCATGTCATCTCTTCCCATTAATATATAGGTCATACGTTCCCATGGTTTCTTTTATGTAAATCCCTCTTTTCCCCCTCACATGCATGTGAGTTAAAAATAATATGTAATGGATGGAGATCCCAAGCTTTTGGAGGTGGTTCAAGTAAGGAGCTAAGGTGAAACCAATCCAAGGAGATACAAAGGTGGACTAGTGGAAAGCTATAAACATGAACCCAAAAGGTTAAAGGTGTTTCTCCCCTAGGTCAAGGTTAGTTTATCAACCACAAGATAAACTAACCATTATAAAAACTCATGATCATTCCCTTTACTTTATTTTATTTATTTCAGTTTCATGGTTTGTCATTATGGATGTGTTTTCGCGATATTATAATTAAAAAATTAAACAAGCATGGAATATGGAACTAAAATAAATTAGGATTACGAATAAATATTATCAAAACATGGTTAATCACTTAAATAAGTCCCAATTCATATTAATGATCATTTGAAAAATATAATAAGCAATTTATGAATAATAGATGAAGATCCCTCAATAAAATATAAAGTCAGACTAAGCCTTCAGTTACTTGATTGAGGGAAACACTCAATAAAACTACGTGCTTGACTAGCCCTTATTGGGACACTTACTTTTATACAGTAATACATTGTGAAATTTTTTGTTTTAATTAACCATATTACATCCATAGGAGTATCCCTTGATAAAATTTTTGTAATATTGGAGGAAAGTGTTGAGGAAATACAAGTTGGGATTTCAGGATTGGGGAGTCCACCCAACGGATCATGGAGCTATAAGCCCGTCGTTTTCAAATACATTCCTACCTAAACACATTCAAATATCTTGACCAACCCTTTTTTTGGTTATGTGAATGGGAATATGGATCCTTGACACTAAAATGTCCAAGAAACTAGACATTCCAAGTTCAATGGTGAGGGCCATTGAGACTTTATAAAATAGTGGGAGAGATAATTTATTATTTTTCATAAAATGTAATCAAGAAAGTAATAATTATATACTCTTTTAATTGTAGAATAAAAATGACAAAATTGTTAATCACACTATCTCTATGATCAATACTTGATAAAGAGAGAATCCTCACTGGCAGTAACTTCCAAAAGTGGTTTTGATGCCTTCAGGTCATTCCACACCATGAATGGAAATTTTACGTGCTGGTGTGATCATTACCTGATCTGCCTACCCAAGAGGTGAGTAATGAAGAGTTCATAATCTAAAAAACATATGAATAGGGTGTTCAACATTCATTGTTTGATGTTATCATCAATGTCTAGTGAAATCATGATGTCTCATGAAAACTTGGGTGCTTATAGCATGCTTGATCACCTCTATGGTCTTTACCATGAGAGATCAAGATAGGAATGGTTTGAGATCTCCAAGGAACTCTTTTAGAGTAATATTGGGGAGGGTACCCCATCTAGGCCTCACTTAGTCAAGATCATTGGCTACATTGAGCGTCTGTAGGTTTTAGGGTTTAAACTCCCCAAAGAACTGGGTACTAATATCATTCTCGAATATCTCCCTTAGATCTTCTCCAGTTTTTTTGTGAAATTCAATATGAACAACATTAAAAAGTATCTACCAGATCTTCATATCCTTCTTCACTAAGTGGAAAAAGACATTAAGCATGAAAATCCTTCTGTCCTTATGGTGAATAAGTGGAAGGGGAAGGAAAATATCTTTAAGTCCAAAATGTCTTTACACCCTTTCAAGAAAATAAAGATCAAAGGGGTGGAAGGGAACATGAAGATGTTTGTTTCACATGTGGTAAGAAGGGCCACTAGAAGAAAAATTGAACCTAGATAAAGAAGTAATAGAAGCTTCAAGTGCGTTTCTTTCTAGTGAAATTTATATATTTTTAAAAATTGGGTATTAGATATAGCCTGTGGGGTTCAAATATGTATCCCAATATAGGAACCAAGTAGATTCAAGAAAATTTTCTGAGTGGAGGTAGATCTACAAGCAGCCAATAGAGGTAGACTTCCTGATGTAGCTGTTGGGGACTACCAACTCATGTTTCCTAATGGGATGATCTTGGTATTAAAAGTTAGTTATTATGTGTCGTTTTTAATAAAAAAATATTATTTATATATCCAGAATAGATATAGTCGGATTCATTTTCATGTTCATAAATGAATGTTGCTTCTTCTATAACGATAGAATTTGTTTTGGTAAGGCACGTTTATATAACAGTATTTACGTGTTGGATTACAAAAACCAAGTAATGGAAATCGATAATGAAACTACTTCATATGACTCATACCACACCCAACATTGGAATCACCGGCTAGGTCATTTAAATGATAAATTCTTGACCAAGATACATTAATATTTATATTTAGATTCTTTCAAACTGAAACCACTTGTTGTATGTTACACTTGTTTATAAGAAAACTAACCAAAGCCCCATTTATTGGGAAAGGTGAAAGAGGTAAGGAGCTTCTTTAATTGGTTCATACCGAGAGTTTGGACCATTTCAAGTTGAATAAAGGGGTTGGGTACTCAAACTTTATAACTTTTACTAATGATTTTAGTTGATATGGATATATCTACTTAATGAAGTATAAGTCATATTATTTTGGTAAGTTCAAGGAATACACAAATGTAGTTGAGAACCAGCTTGGTAAAAATATTAAGAAACTCTGCTCAGACTGAGGTAGAGAATATCATAATAAATACTTCATTGATTACTTACAGGAGTTTGGGATCCTATCTCAACTCACTCCACATAACACGCCCTAGTGTAATGGAGTAAGTGAAAGTAGGAACGACACCTTGTTGGTCATGGTGAGATCAATGATGAGTCATATAAGTCTTTCATTATCCTTTTGGGGATGTGCGTTACAAACAAGAACACGCATATTAAACCAAGTACCAACTAAATCAATAAATGGTATTATATACAATCTTTTGAGTGTAATAAAATCCATGTTATCGAATTTAAATGTGTAGGGAAGCAAAGTGTTTGTTAAGGCCTCTTCAGGTAACAAACTGGCATTATGAGTCACAAAGTGTGCCTCTATAGAATACCCCAAGGAAACAGATAGATATTACCTATATAACCCCTCAGAGAAAAAAAATTATACTGGAAAGGCATTCCATATTGCTTAAGTAAGAGAAAATCTCCAAAAGTGATAGTGTTAATGAGATAGAATTTGATGAAGTCAAGGCTCAAGGTATACAAGACTTTGTACAGGAGAATATTCCACAAATCATAGTGGAAGAAAGATCTGTTCTAGAGACACAACTACTATGTAGGATTACAAGAGAGGTTAGAGAACCAGAATATTTTAGTTTTCTAGTTTCCAAGGATAGTGACTCATTATTAGTTGATAATAATGATCCTCTAACCAACAAGGAAATAGTAGGTGAAACAGATGTTTCCATGTGGCAAGAAGCCATGAATACTAAAATGGATTCCATGCACCAAAACCAAGTCTAGATTTTGGTAGATCCTTTAGTAGATGTAAATCATGTTGGTTGAAAATAGGTATTCAAGAAGAAACTAGACATGGAAGGACCAGTCAGTACCTATAAGGCATGACTGGTTGAAAAAGGGTTTAAACAACATCAAGTCATTGATTATGAAGAAACCTTTTCACCAGTTTCAATGTTGAAATCCATCATAATTATATTGTCCATTACCACTTAACATGACGATGAGATTTGTAAAATGGATGTTAAGATATCCTTCCTTAATGGGAACCTTTAGGAAGATGTCTATATGAAAAAACTTGAAGGGTTTGTGACTCCAAAGGATTCCAATAAGATAAGAAAGTTGAAAAAATCTATTTATGGATTAAAGAAAGAATCCAGGTCATGGAATATTCTTTTTTATGAATCCATAATGGAATTTGGTTTTATAAAGAACGAATGTGATCCTTATATCTAGAAATGGTTTAATGTGAGTGCATTAGTTTTCCTAATAGTATATATTGATGACATATTACTTATTGGAAATGAAATAGCAGTCTTACAGTCTGTTAAGGCATGGTTGAATAAATTATTCTCCATGAAGGTCTTGGGTGAGGCAGCATATATTATTGGGATCAAGATATATCATGATGGATCCAAGAGATTTCTAGGCCTAAGTCAAAGTACATACATTGAAAATATGTTAAATAGATTTAGTATAGAACAATCCAAGAGGGGATTGTTGCCAGCATCACCTGGAATTTAACTTTCCAAGAAAATGTGTCCTTAGATACATGATTAAATAAAGTTAATGGTAAGGATTCCATACAAATTAACGATTGGATCAGTTATTTATGCTATGATCTGTACTAGCTTAGATTTCACCTATGCATTGAGTGTGGTAGGAAGATATCAAGTTGATCCAGGTGACCATCGTTGGATGGCAGTCAAGACTATACTTAAATATCTAAGGCGTACTTACGATGTGTTCCTAGTTTATGGAGGAGATAAGGAACTAGTCATCAGAGGGTTTGCGGATTCTAGTTTCCAGACTGATCGAGATGACATTAAGTCACAAACAAGATACATATTCACTTTGAATTGAGGTGTTGTGAGCTGGAATAGCTCAAACAAAGGTGTGGTTGTAGATTCTACAGTAGAGTCTGAATATATCACATCTTTTCAGGAAGCTAAAGAAGAATTTTAGATACATATATTTGTCTAAGAGCTGGATGTGGTACCTATTAGTAAAGATCCCATCACTCTTTCTGTGAAAATACTACAGTGGTGGCTCTCGCAAAAGAGACTAGGTCACATCAGCAAACGAAGCCCATACTATGGAAGTATCATCTCCTGAGAGATTTTTCTCAGAGAGGTTAAGTTGTAGTGAGAATTATTTCCATAGAATACAAAGTGGAGGACCCCTTGACTAAAAACTTGACTTAGAAAAAATATGATCATCGTGTGAGGTCTAGCAGACTGAAAGTCGTAGGTAGTTGGATTTAGTCCAAGTGGGATTTTTTAGAAGTTGGTGTCTTATAACCAACTATTTGTACATTTATTACATTAATATTTAATGTATTTAACTATTAAACATCTTATTACATATTTTTCATTGTTCTGCATGACTATATTATAATAATTTCCAAGAGTATTTATCGCATTAACAAGGTCATAACAGCTCCCCACTATGATGAGAACTTTGAATTTCTATGAAAATATTTTTAAATATAGTTCTATGGTTAGATGGCCTACTATGATGGGACACATAGTATATAGAATGTCAGGTGCAAGTACTCATAAGAATATAAGACTTCTTCTCATGAAGTTCTCACTTGGTAATTTCCAAGACAGGAGATTTTGATAATAGACTAGTTAGTAGGAATTTCTCATTTTTTGGTGTCATAGGATTTTCCTATCTATAATAATGTGTAATGGTCCTTATACTTTATGATTCTCATTAATACGTTTCATGACTAGCGCACTTAGATTTTCTGACAAAAATCATCATGAAATATGTTAGCGGGAAGTAGGGCACATTGGATGCATCATGAATGACATGTTATTAATGGATAAGTCGGGGAAGGATTTGTCCCTTCCATTTAGAGAAGTTGATATCTCAGCCATTTTATTGAAATATAACAATCACCCTAAATTCAATGGCCATGGTTTAACAATGTGTTTAATTCAGGTATTCACAGAATAATGTATCAAGCATATAGTTTGATGACACTATCATGAAACCTTATTGATGAGATATCGTTAAAAAGGGATTATATTACACAGTGAGTGTTCGTATGTGGATTTCATCATTGTGACTTTAAGTTATTTCTCTTTGGTCCCTTGACCCGTTGCTGGATAATAATACTAGAGATTAGGTGAGCCCACCTAATGCCAACAAGAAAGAATCCTAGAGGGGCACACACTAAGTGTTTCTGCTAGTCTCGATAAATTCTACTTAAATTTATTTAATTGAATAACTATTATTCTCAAGAGTGAGGAATAATATTATTCAAGTTAAAATGATCGCATAATTTACTAAATATTTATTCTCCAGATTGTGAGTAAAATATATTGATTTATTTACTAGTTTGTAAGTAAAATTATTTATTTAATAGAATAGAATATTTTATCCAGGTGCTCAATAAATGGAAGAGGAGTTCGAATGGACCAATATCGTTTCCATTGATAAATTAATTATTTACAAGTCTGTAAATAATTTTTATCTAGTTGTTGAAAGAAATAATAATGATATTGTTATCATTATGTTGCACATGATTTCATTTATGGTTCCGTTTTGCACAAGTTGGAACACCACAAATAATGTTGTGGTTATTGTTATTATGTTTCATGGGTTTTCTCCAATAATTATAATTGCATTTAATTTTTTTTCACAATTAAATATTGTAATTGAAACCCCATGTCGATTAATAGGCATGTACGTCTATTGTTCCAAACCCCAGTGAATTGATAACTGTTGAGCCAAACATTTTCTCTCTTGACTCCTATGATATCTCATTCTCAAGAACGACATAAATTATTTATGACCTAAGAACGAACAATAAAGAAAGATTGACTTAATACATTCATTCTGTCATGCTAGCACCTAGAGAATGAGTGACATTGATTGGATGCCATTGGAGCACGTGTGGATCACTGATAGATGGATTCTACATTGGATCCTCATAAGTGCAATGAAGGAAATCATGAAGGGTCATTCTAGATTATAAACGATCATCAAAAAAGAATGAACCAAAGACCCAGGTATTTAATTTCATCAGAAATTATTAAATTAATTATAAACATGATGTGAAAGATCCACTTTCTCAGATTCGGTGTTATTCCTCTCTTTGTCTAAATCTGTGATTTCAATCTATGGATAGTGGTGTTCATCATATTATTGATCCTAGATTGTTCCTCGATTACGGGAAAAGAAAATTTGGGTCCTCCCAACTGCCACTCTTCCTCTACATCTAGATACTATATTGGCCACATGGTCAGTCAAACCATGTGTCAACTATGCACCATCGTTGTCCCAATGCACTCTCATTTTGCACGGTTTGTGAATGGTTAGAAAAATTTTCTACACATAGTGTGGATAACCTATGCATCCCAATTTCACCAATTCATATATTCATGTGTCCTTGGTTTCATAGTTTGATAAAACATGTGACACCATTCAATACCTGCATGGTTGTGGTTAATGGTTAGCACTAACTATGCACTAACCATTCACCTCTCATATTTCTCCCAAAAATTAGAGCTTTTGGCTCCACACAATCATCAAATTATCTTGAGCCATTACTTTTTTCCCTAATACATATTAAAAGGATAAAATCATAGCTTTAATCTAAATTTAGATAGATACATTGCTTCACAAAAAATAGAGACATTACAGCCTCCCCTTCATAAAACAACTTGTACCCAAGTTTCCCTTCTTAGGGTGGTAGAGCATTGTCTAAGAATAGTTCTGACCACTGAGCATGTATGTTTTCTTCACTCTCCCAAATATCATTATGTACATGGACATGCTACCATATAACTTGAACCATAGTAACTAGCCTTCCTTTAAGATCCTTCTTTGTAACACCCCCAATACTTCGGTAATTTTTTTTTGTATTTTTAAGATATTTTTCATTTTTTATGAATAGTAATGTGATTGTTGGAATAATATTGTAACCATCCAAAATAGTAATTTGGTCACTAGAATAATAACCTCACCTTTTAAAGTATAAATAAAATTTATGTATCCTATAATTGAAAATATGGTATATTTATAACATGGAATAAGTAAATAAATGTTCTAAAAATGATAAATTAAGTTTTGGTATTTTTGTAAGTTATAAAAATTTAACTATAATTTTATAATTAATATAATGATTTAAAATAAAATTTATTTTCATAAAATAGATTCATATATTAATATTTTGTTGTCTTATGGTTATAGGATCATTTTATAAGACCTTAGTTAGTTTTTTAAAGTGTCATAAAATCAGTTATAATATTAAAATAGTTTTTTTTCAAAAAATGATGATTTTATTTAAAAATAAAATTTATCATATTTAGAAAATTATTTCATAAAATTGAGTTAATTTTTTAATTCTACACATCATAAAAAATTTAGGGTTAATTTTTTGGATTTCTCTAAAATAATTGATTTTTTTGTGGATAATAAAATACGATAATTTACAAAAAAAATGTTAAATACATGAATTATTGAGTCATAGGTGATGTATATATGATTTAAGACCATAATCTCAAACTATTCTTCATTAGTTTAATATATATGGTTATAATTCTCAAAATATTCGTAGTCTCTTAAATAATAAATAAATGAATAAAATATTCAAAATACACCCCTATACTTTGGTATCTAAAAAAATACCAAAATAAATCCTCTTAAGGAGGTTATCAAGGAGGGGAAATCAAGATGTAAAAATCTTCTTTCATTTATTTTATTTTTCTTTTTAATTCATTTTATTTTCTTATCCTTACCTCACCTCCCCTGTCTAAAGAGACGTGAAAACTCTAGTATATTTTATATATTGTAATTATATCATCTTAATTTAATATCCATTATAAAACTCTTTTCTCTCTATCTCTCTCTCTCTCTCTTATTCTATAAATGTAAGCATCGCTCGTGATGTGTCAATTTAGTGACATCATAGATGAAGTAATTTCAATTTACATTAATGCATTAAAGGCTAGTCATAAAACCATTTTTATGGTTAAAACATTATATTATATGTATTTCATCCTATTTAATGTTATATAACCATTATATACACATGATGTTAATTAATAAAACAAAACTAGTTTGTAATGATCAAAAACCGACAAAATAATCTAAACAATTATCACGAACATATTATCTAATGATTCATCTTCTCCCCAAATAACCAAATGACTCATATAACCATTTAATATTATTTAAGTTAAATAATCTCATATAACTTCAATTTGGGATATCTATTCTCAATTTACACGAACTTTTATACTCATATACAAGTAAACCGATCATGAAAACCAAGGAAATGAACGCTCCTGAACAATAACATTGTATCTTATAAATCATAACAAATACCATAAATGAAATTAATAAAATTATAAAAAATAAAATACATGTACAAAAGGTTCTTAATTACATTATTAATTGATATAATTTCATTGTCCTAGGATTTATCGTCAACTAAAGAACACTTTCAGACACAAGTTAAGGGGTCTCTTATCTCACTTTTATTTCTGTGATATTTCTCTTATTCACCACATATTTCTTGTTTATGGTGTATGTATAGTTTCATTTGATATATAATAACATGAATTTATTTACCTTCCTGGCATTCAATGATTCATTTTATTATTAATAATTTTTTTTTTCGTATCATCCGATTGAGTACAAAGTGGTAAGGGGTTCTCCTTGAATCTCCATTTTTTCATTCGGGTTACTATTTATATATCATTAACCCAATGTAATTATTAATTATTCTTATATAATCCTAATAAATTCTGTTTTTAGGTTCCTAAAATATTTACCAAGATAAATTCTACTTTTTTAGGGTAAATTCATGTTTTACAATCATTCTTTTTTCATTCCTCCTAATAAGCAGGCCGGATTAAAGAGAACATCCCAATTTCTTTCCCATTTTCAAGTACCACAAATAACATATTTTAATATAACAATATTTTTCTAAAATAAATCATTTTATCATGAAAAAATATACTTGTGCATTTTTGTTTTATACAATCAATTATTCCTTTTTCTGTTTTACAAACTCTTTAATATTTTCCTTAAACCGCACTAAAGAGGATCAATTCTAAAGTCTCTTAAAAACTTTTTCTACATTTTGGACATAATTTATGAATAAAATAAAATTTAATTGAACTTACCTTTTATTTTACATGATATACATGTTTAAAATATGATTTTATGAAAAATACAAATGATTTTCCAAAAGAACTCTTGTTCCCAAAGTAAAAAGGGGTTTTCTCGTCCCACTTTTACTTCTGTGAGATTTATGTCTTGTTCAGAAATTATTTCTCACATGTGGTGTATATAATTCCCTTTAATATATAAAATCATGGTACTTACTGTTCTTATTATATTAAATGTTTCATTAATGTTATTTATTCATAGGTATTAATATTTGAATGTTTCAAAGTGGTATGAGACACTTTGGAAAGATTAAAGATTATTTTCCTCAATAATTCCTCGATGATTTTATTAGATTATTTTCATCTATTTAAACACCTATGTTAAGTATTATGATTTATTAATATTGATATCTTATGATTATCATCTATCATATTTTATTAAATGGTTTATGATCAATTTGACTCTGGGTGTTCTATCTTGATACCATTCGTGATACTACTCAGAATAATTAGTGATTATTTTTACATATTGTTGAAAGTTATTTATATTTCATACTTATATATTATTTATGTTTAAACCTATTAATATGAGGAATGAATTGGAATTATTAAGTGATGTTTGGGTCCCACTATAGCCCCTTGATGCATTAGTAGGTCTCACGAGACAAAAGGGGAATGGATTTTGGCCTAGGACTTAACCATTTATTTTCATGTGTCTTAGTTGAGGCCTCAACTATATGTTTATGATGTCTGAAATATTCATCCCATAATTTTTATTAGTAATTGATTATCCATGTGAATATTTGACTAATAGAACATCCATGTTAAATCTTTATTCTTATGTAATTATTTTTATGTAATTATTTATTCAGGTTTTATTCATTCCATATATACTCAAGCTTAAATTATAATGGAATGTGTTATTAGATATTCACCATGAATTATTGTTTATATTAGCTTTTTCTATATCACTTACGCTTACTGAGAATTTGATCTCACCCATTTCTTTTATTTTATTTTTTCCCAAGATGCGATGATGTGTATTATGAATGACTTTCAAGGAGAAACTAGGAGTTTATGGGTGTTTCCAATGGATTTTATATGTTTTTTTCATTGAAGTTGTAATGTAAAAATTATGGTTGTATCTAGTTTTCCAATACTGCTAAACTATTCAATCCTTCAAGATTTTAATTCATTTCTTATTATATCAATGTAATAATGTAAGGCACCGGCTCCAGGTTACTATAGCTAGGATCTTTATAGTAGGTATTAGAGAAATTTTAGTAGAAACCTTGGAATCTACATTTAGAAAACATAGATTAGGGAACATAACCCTAAGATTGAATTTGAGGATAAGAATAGAAGAAAATCCTATAATTTTTGTAAGGTAGAGATTATGTCACAACCTATCTTCCTCAAGATGAGGGAAGGGACAACAAAGTGTCATGACCTTTTTTATTCAAGATGAAGGAGAGATAATGACCCCCGAGTCTCGCCTTCAATAGGCCTTAGAGTGGCGACTAGCACGAAGGGTATAGAATATCTCACAAAAATGGAAGGCATTTCCATTTTTAATGAAATATGATGGGGAAATAATATGGTAAAAATCCCAAACAACAGTAAATATTTATATTAAGGAAACCAAAATCCAACCCATGCATGATTTAAATGTAAACTATGAAAAAAGTACAAAAAAATACCAAAACAAGTACCTAAATAAAGAGACTAAGCATCAACACAGCAAATATCCTAATGCTTGAGCTAGTAAAGTCCAGCATGATCCTCAAAGTCCTACTGGAAACCTGAAAATAGTTTTGCAGGCATAGGGTGAGTAAACAAGTATACCCAGTAAGAAAACTAAATTCACCCATACACAAGTGGGGGAACATACTAATTCCCATGTAAGAAAATAGTAGAACCTCAAAGCACCTACCAAGGAATACTAACCATCCCAGCATCACTATATCACTCTCACCAAATAACACAATTCAATTAAGGTATTAATATAAGCACATCGACATTTGGGTACCGTACACCACTTTCCAACTAGTTTACTGCTCATTCCTAATGGATAACATCTTGATGATACCACTCTTACAAAATGAAGTCCCACTGCCCCAACCCGCTCACACACACATGTGCCCCAAACCATAGAAAAAACCTAACCGTAGACACTTGGGACACAACCACCACCCCACTCACCCAATGGCACTGGGAGTACATCCCAAAGAAAATTGTGAAAATAATCCTTGCTCGTAGACACCTGATCCCTTCATCCACAACAAACCTTCCTAAAGGATCTTGAACTATGGTAAGACTCAAGCCGTAACAGCCTTCCTGGATACGTTCGATCGGTAAGAACTTGGAAGAGGGTGTGAGGAAGAAATTCAATAACCATCCATCCATCCTCCCATCAGGATGTTGGGAAAACACACTCCCCCATGAAATGGGGGTGTTCCGCACATGGTTCATAATAAGGGTGGAGTGTGTATAGAAATTACAAGGAACTAAAATTTATATATATAAGTAAAAAAACACTCATCCCAACCTATAGGTCCGAAATCAAAAAACCAGCCCACACATAACCCCTTTTTCAAGTGCCCCTATATGCACAACAACACAATATCCACTGCCAAAACATAATCCCAACCCCTTTTTCATTCAACCATTGGTCATTTATTTAGTTAGGAGTTCACTATAATTTGTTCCTTCACTACCTGGGGAAACTACCAAGTAAAATATTGAACCAGATAAGAGAGACCAAGGTAAACCATTTCCATTTTAAAAACCATTCATAAAAACAACTAAGAACAACCTACCTGCAGTCTCACTGCACACCCCACTCTTTCCCTAGAAACATGTTCAACAACTACCAACTGTCATTATTCAAATTTATACTTCACAATCCACCTCTCATAACTAGGACTGGAATCCCCACTAAACAACATCACCACACCCAGCTCACCTATAAACATGAAGTCACGACACAACCCAAACCTATAGCCCCACTACCACAAACAAATTCTAGATGCAGTCCCACTATATAAAAAGTCCATAACCACATTTAAATCCCACTACCCAACATCTCTCCATGACCACAACACAAGAATAGGTAGTTTCCCTGCTTACAAGTTTATTCATTCCACAATAAATCAATCTCTCGGACTGAGATTCAGTCACACCTCATGTACCACACTATACGCAAAACCCATAGAAACCACCATTAAACCATAGCCCCACTGCACAAACATACCACACCCTCCTCATAGAACAAACTCCTTTGTCCACCCTTGTACCCACAACCTACACAAGTCTAGAACCCCATAAAAACACAACAAACGACCACACCATCAAGCCAAGGTTATTCACATTTAGACAACATGGGTTCTCTAATTCCACTTTAAATAATCGGGGTGATCACATTGCAGGTTTGATCATGGGTAATCCATTTAATTAACCATGTATACGTGACTAAGTAGGTTTCATGTTACGACCAATTATCAATCATCATAATATAAATAAACATAACACCACCAATGCGCAATAAAATACCACCAATTGCCATGATTTCCAGAGGGCATATAGCGACAAAAATCCATAAAGAAACAAAGATAACAAAATAAAACAGGAAACTAAACATCAAACCACTCCTAGACCATAATTCTATTAACCCATATTATCTTTTGATCATATTACCTTCTTATTTATTTCTATTTTTAAGAATATTATTCACCCATTCATCCCAAGGAATAATTTTTACACCCACTCTTCATGACGCACAATTAAAGGGAGGAAAAAATCCCTACTTGAAACAACAAGCGATCAAAGCTACTCTTTGTGCCAAGAACAGGGGATTGTGCGAGTAGTAGGAAACTCCAAGAAAAATAAGTGGGAGAGTGTTCTAGCATAGGATCATGACTCATCTAGAGATAAAGTCTCTAGGCACACCAACAAGGAATGTATAACACGCTAGGAAGAGAAGATCATGGCTTTGAAGTGCCATATCCTATATTAAAGGAAGAATTGTTTCAGAATCCATTATCATAGGATTGTGGTTAACATCATGTGGTTTGAGTATCTCAAACTCCCCAGAGAATTAAGATATTAAAGATAAACTTAATATCCTTTGAAAATCACTTAAAATTCCCAATAAAGGCTTTTAAACTCAGTTTACATCAAATAAGTCATAAGAGGGGCGAAAGTGGAAAACTGGGAAAAACTGGAAAAACTGGAAATGAGTCACCGATGGGTGAGTCACCGATGTTGATCCACCAATGAGTGAGATACCAATGTGACCTACTGACACTGATACACCGACGTTGAGCCACCAACAGTTGAGCCACCGATAGGTGAGCTACTGACAGGTGAGCTACTGATGCAACCTACCGATGTTAAACCACTGATGATGAGCCACCAACAGGTGAGATATTGATAGATGGGCTACTGACACAACCTACTAAAACTAAGACATTGATCCACCGATGGGTAAGATAATGACATGACATACCAATGCAACAACTCACCGACACCCCTGAATCATTGATGATGACGCCCCTTACACACAAATGTTGACACCCCTGACTCATTGATGCGGACACACTAACAGTTCAAAATTAGATTTTGGAAAACTCTCAGAATGAGTCATGGATAGTCCACAGAACACCATAAACACTGTATTTTCACAAAGTAATGGTACGGGGAAATCTGGGTCACTACATCATATACCTCTCAAATTATTCTCAACCCAAAGAATTTAAAACTAACCCAGAAGAATGAGGGGTCCGAACAACCACCCCATAAGATACCTATCAAGGATGAATGACCTCGTGTTGTTTGAAAGATAGAGTAAAAACCCTGACATCCAGGAACGCCTCCTTGACATCTACCTCCACAATAACTGTAGAAACATTAACGCCCCAAAAAAACATGAAAACACTAAGGTGCAACTATCTAGACAGATGGATTAGGGATATCCTTACTCAATGTCAATATATTTTCCACTTTGGGTGGCACTAACTCACCCACATGGGTTTAATCGCATAAAAATTAATGTGTCTTGATTTGGGATAAGGTCCCCCCCTCCCCATAGTCAGGAATTTTTACACGCATTCATAGAATAGGGAAACAACTCATCGGATAATGAACAAGGTCATGCATGACATCACAAAATGAAGCACAAAAATAAAACATAGAAACAAAACCTAGAACAGATCTTGGTACCGGGAACACATCTATGTCTACCACTCCCAAGTTCTCTCCTTGAGGCCGCCATGCCTCCATAACACATGAACCAAAGGAATGGTCCATCCATAGAGAACCTTATCTTTATGATCCTCGATTTTGACTGGTCGCTCCATGAATGTTGTGTCATCTTTTATATCCAACTCTCCCCAATAAATGACATGGGAGTCATCGTGTGGATACCGTTGGATCTGATAGACATGGAAAACATTATGGATCATCTCTAACTATAGTGCCAACACCAGCTGATATTCCACCTTACTGACTTGTCCTAACACGTCGAAAGGTCCGATAAACCAGGTAGAAAGGTTGATCCCTCTGCCAAACCTCTGCTGCCCATGTCGGGGGGAAACCTTCAAGAAGACATGGTCCCCAACCTCTAACTCCAAAGGTCTCCTCTTAAGATCAGAATATGACTTCTGTCGGTCATGTTTTACCTTGATCCTCTCATGGAGAAGCTACACCTTCTCTATCAAACTTTGCACCACGTCCGGACCAAGAATGGATTCCTCCCCAACTTTTTTCCCGCACAAGGGTGAACGCCACGACCTCACGTAGAGAGCTTCTAACATATACATAATGATATAAGATTTATATCTATTATTGTAAGAAAACTCTAACAAGGTTAAATGTCTCACCCAAGACCCACTAAGATCCAGAACACATGCCCGTAACATGTCCTTCAATGTCTGGATAGTCCTCTCAGTCTGCCCATATGTTTGAGGGTGGAAAGAAGTATTGAGGCGTAACTGGGTGCCAAAGGCATGTTTTAATCCCTTCTATAATTGTGACGTAATATGTGTATCCTACTCCAATATAATGGATCTTGAAACTCCATGCATCCAAACCACCTCATCCACATACCTCTTTGTTAAGGCATCAACTGCGGTCAACTCCTTGATTGCTAAGAAGTGAGCCGAATTAATTAACTAGTCCACTACTACCCAAAGAGCATTGTAGCCTCCCTATTCCCTTGGTAATACTTTGAATAAATCCATCGAGATTTCATCCCACTTCCACTCAGGAACATATAAGGGATACAATATACCACCAAGAACACGGTGCTCAGCCTTCACTTACTAAAACACTAGGCACTTTTCAACAAACTCTACCCTTTGCCGCTTCACCCTAGCCCACCAAAAATATTCTCTCAAGACTCAGTACATCTTAGAGACTCCTGGATGCACTGATAGGGGTGATATATAGAACTTATAGAGAACTCCCTCATGCACTGACACTGGGACAAACAGTTTCCCACTGAACAACATCTGATTCTGACTATCCTCTGACCATCCCTCTAGAGAATTTCCATAGATAGTGTGATCAAGAATCACTTTAGTCTCTAAGTCTCCCCATAGAGACTCTTCCACATACCGCACCAAGGAATACTGCACTGTCATCTGAAACAGATAGCCTATATCATCAAACACTCTCACATCCAGATGTAAAGCGACAAGCTTCTCCATTACCTTCCAATCATCTATGGATTCTCAAACTACCTCCTTATATGACTTTCTACTTAAGTAATAATCCGCCATGTTTCCCTTTCTTGGGGTGTAAGTTATCTCGAAGTTGTAGTCCTAGAGAAACTCCACCCAATTTTGTTGCCACAAGTTCAAGTCTTGCTGGGAGAAGATATACCTCAAGATATTGTGATCTGTGTAGACCACAAAGTGTTCCCCGATGAGGTAATATTGCCACAAATTTAGTAGGGATGTGACCGTTTCATGATCAAGATCATGGGTTGAATAGTTATGTTCGTACAGACATAACTGCCTATACCCATAAGAGATCACTCCCCACTGCTGCATAATCACACATCCCATGACTAGACTGGATGCATCATAGAACACCTTGAACAACACCCCTTCCTTTGGAAACCTAAGCACTGGGGGCACTGACCATCTTCCTCTTCAGGTAGTTGAATGCTTCCTGACACTGCTCACTCCACACGAAGGCCTGGTCATTCTTAGTCAAGGCTGTCAACAGAGCCGTAACTCGAGAGAATTCGGCTAAAAACCCCCAATAATATCCTGCTAAACCCAAGAAGCTGCGAACCTCTACCAGGTTCTTGAGTTCTTCCCACAAAACAACCATCATGGCCTATTATGGTTCTAATTATATCCCTTGTTAAGACACCACATGTCCAAGGAAGTGCACCTCTCGCATTCACAACTTGCACTTGGAAAACTTACCATAGAGATTGTGGTGTCGAAGGACCTCCAAGAGAGCCCTCAGATGCTCTAAATGCTCCTCCTATGGCCTTGAGTAGATCAAGACAATGCTTTTTAACACGATTATGAACTGGTCTATGAACTTTTGGAAGACAGATTTCATGAGTCTCATGAACGCGGCTGGTGCATTCATAACACCGAAGGGCATAACCATGAACTCAATGTACCTATACCTACACCTGAAAATAGTCTTTGGTATGTCACTCTCCTTCACCCTCAACTGGTGATATCCAAACCTCAGATCAATCTTAAAGAACCAACTTTCTCCCTTTAACTGGTCAAAAAGATTCTCTATTCTCAGAAGAGGTTAACGGTTCTTGACCGTCACCTAGTTCAGTCTTCGGTAGTCTATGAACATCCCCAGACCACCATATACCTTCTTTACGAACAAAACTGAACCAACCCACGAAGACACACTTTTCCGGATAAAACCCTTATTTATCATGTCATCAACCTAAATTTGCATCTCCCCAAACTCAAAAGGTGTTACTGATATGGATCCATCAAAATCATATGGGCACAGAGTTGCAAGTTTATTTGGAGCTCAACATCACGTTGAGGGGTTAGATTCACAAACTCATTTGGAAAGACATCTAGTAACTCCCCAAAAAACCATGGAACCTCCACCATCTTTGTATTGGATAATCCCACTAACAATATAGTTGTCAAGGAGAGAAGAAGCTCAACATAATGACTTCCAACCCGACAGCCCCGCTCACCAAGGAAAACTACATGATGGTTGTCTACACCTGAAAACATGAATCTCCTACAGAAGTAGTTGAAAAAAGTGTGCACATAAAATAACCAATTGATGCCTAGAATAAAATCATAGGGATACATCTGTAGTAGAAGAAGATTCATACTTGACTGATGTAGCCCCAACACCAGTCTAAATCCCTGAAAAACATCAAACAAACTGGTCTGACCTCCAACAAGAATACTCAACACTAGGGGCATAGGAATCCTCTCGACGTCTATTCCAAGAGCGTGGGATAGACTGGGTGAAAAAGGATTATGAGGCTTATGAATCAAACAATTCACAATAAAGAGTTCTAAACAGACTGATCATACCTCGAAAAACCTCTGGCCCCGCTGGAACTGCTTCCCAAGTGGTGTAAAACTGCATATGCCTAGCTCCTCTACCCCTCTTTTATTGACCGCCTCCCTGGCCATGACCTAGTCAATTTCCCTTAGTAGTACCCTATGGTCAGCCTCTATCACGAACCATCCTCGGGGTCCATGTCGTGACTACCCCAAGCCCACATTCCATGGGCCAGGGGCTGGCGACTAGCACCAAAGGCGTAAATCCCGATAAAAATGGAAGGAATTACCTTTATCAAACGTAAACACACACAACCAGAGTACAAGAGGAAGAAAACACTAAGTAAAGTAGTATATCAAGTGTGATGAAAGTACAAAGGGGCCAGAATACAAGCCCATAATAAAGGTACAACTACAACTGAAAGAAAGTACAACTGAAAAGACAACAGTTGAATGGTGAAGCAACTCCTGAATCATCCTCTGGGTTCCTACCTGAAGGGTAGGTACATATGTCCTCCTCAGCACTCCACATCTTTTGTCTGCTCCATGTTCCATAATGTTGAGTGTCCACCTCCAGGTACCATCTAGTCCTCATACACTCTACCTCGTTCAGTGTTGTTCGTCATCTGCATCCAACACAACGAGGTGCGGGCATAGCCCGCGCAGGGGTGAGTATAACGATACTCAGTAGGGACCTCGAGACCCTCAATGTCTCACTAAATCCAACAAGTATAAACCACAAAGAAATATCTCAACAGATAAACTTTACTTAGTTATATTCTCATTCATATACCTAAGTTATCAAGTAACCCATCTCAATCATGAGGAAAATACAAAGGTCATTGACTCAGCTCAAACTAGGATTTTCATTATCGAAACCAGAACTACCGGAGAGCTCCTCCTCTATCGAGTACAGTGATCCTGTCATGACTCCGAGGCACTACTCACTAAACTTATACTACTGAGGTACTCCTACACTGTCACGTACCACGGGTCTGTCACCCCAACACAGTAGCGATTCCCCACCATGGGTCTGCCGCTACATCCAAGCGCACCCCCTCATAGCCTACAGAGGTACTCCTTATGTCGAGTACCACGGGTCTTCCTCCCTAACACAGTAGCGCTCCTCCACCATGGGTCTGCCACCCCAACATAGTAGTGCTCTCCACTGGGCTATTCAAGTCACTTCGAATCGAATCGGACAAGCAGTCATCAGGTCTCAGCCAGCTACAAGGTTTTTGTACTCCGTACGCTCGTCTCTGGGAGGATCCGCTCCATGAGCTATTGGTCGATACTTCAAAGTGTCACGTAATCTCACTTGTAAGTATCTCAAGGACTTCCTCGTCATAGGGGCCTCAACGCAACAGACGGTGCGTCAATCGGACACCCGGTCTATGAGTTATTAGCATTTCCGTTCTAGGGGCCCGGTTGGATTTCGAGTACAATCCAACCCAGACATGCTCAAACCACATCTAAAACCTATGTAGAGTATTCCAAAAGAACCTTCTCATAATAAGGAAACCAACATAATTGATGGCACATCAATCGGACGTCCGGTTCTTAAGTTATAAGTGTTTCCGCTCCGAGGGCCCAGTTGGTTTTAGGTTCGAACCAACCCATCCATACACAAACTTCGCCAAAACCTTGAATGTAATATACTGAGACGGCCGTATCGATCCAAGGAATCACATGCAACTGATGGTGCATCGATCGGAGGTTTTTAGCTCAAGTTATGGTCGTTTAACCGAAAATGGTCCGAAAAAGGGGGGTCTGGGCCCGGTCCGACCCGACCCAACCCACCCTGGGTCGGCCCGAACTGGGTCGACCCGACTCGGGTCTGGGTCCGGACCAGTGGGGTGTGGCCCAGCCCAGCCGGCAAGGCCCGACCCAGCTGGCGCGGCCCGGCCCGCGACCGACCGCAACTCATCCAGCCTGGTCGGGCGGGGGGCGCGGCCTCCCAAGCCGACGTGGCTTAATGATGCACCTCCCCATTATCGGGAATGGAAAAGCCATTCTGGTTCATCCCGTCATCATGGCTCAACTACGGCGGTCTTCTCCGGCGGCGCGCCACCGCCACCGGATGCCGGCGCCGGCAGGGCGCACCAGCGTCACCTTTCGCAGACCCCTGGACGTGCTCCAGTGGTCCGTTTTGCCTACCGTATACGCCATCGACTCTCTCGGGACCCGATCTTCACTACGACGGCTTCAAATCACCTTTTCGGCCTTGTTTCGTCATTTCCCTTCAATCCGCGCACAAACAAACAACCAGCGGAGGGTCTTCGGGCCATTTTTGTTCGATCCATGCCCTCTGCGTTAGATGTTATCAATTTTCCAAAGCTAAACATGGTTTCATGTAGAGAAAATAACAATTTTATTCAAATATAATTGAAGCAATCCACCCTACAATTCCCCCGCAAATAAATATTCCCAACCCGCAAAATAAAACATATGCGGATCAACTTGTTAATGAGTTGATCCGCGTTATTTTTTTTAGAAGGGAAGGACATGGGAATATAAACATACTCAAATTAAACCCCTACCTCGGAATAGATTCGCAGTAGTCGAGTGTTGTGGATGACGGTGTTGATTCCATCGTCATCGGAGTGTACCCGAAGAATTGGCATCTCCCCTCTTGTCACAGAGAAAAGAAGAGAATTGGAGAACCGGGGAGCATTCTTCGTTGAAGGTGGATGTTCCTCATCAGTGTAGAAATCATTCTTCATTTGAGGAGATGAATACTTCTCTCCCTTTTCTCAAGAGCTCTCACCCCAAAGCTTTTCCAACACAAAAAATCTCCCCAAAATAAAATATTAGGCTTGGATAATATTTTATTAACACATTCAATTCAAAATTCAAATCCCTTAATTAATTAAATTAAGAGTTGTTTAATTAATTAAGAGATGGGTTGGCAAGAATTAATGGAGGGATGGGAAGGTGGAGAGTTTACACAAATTAAGGGGAGTTAAAAATTAATGAGAGGGAGGTTTAAGGGGGTTTAGGGAAGATGAAAGGTTGGGGATCATGTGGGCCCCACCTCTCAAATATCCACACATCGGAAGTTGGGTGGATGTGGGTACCACCATTAAATTCCCATGGGAGGAATTAACCTCCTAAGATACATAAAATTGTTCTAACAATTTTATTTATCTTTTTAATTAAAGAAAAATTTATAACATTAAACCCGCATAAAATGCAACTGCGGTAAAAGTACCCTTAAGAAATTATCGGCGCTGCGAGTTCATCGGTGCCCTCGGATTTTAATTCTGAGCACCAATTCAAAAGATAGAAAAACCCGCTCGTTCGTTCACTGAACGTACCCAAGATAAACTTCGTAAATTGATTTCGGGCACACCGAGCCTTAGAATAAAGTGTCGTCAGAAGCCATAGACTAGTAAAATTCCATAGTATTTAAGAAAAGAATTTCTTTGAAATTTCTACATCTTAAAATTACTCCCACCTCAAGGATTTATGTCCCCGTAAAGCTACAACATAAACTAGTAAAACAAATAAGGGTACTGAGCACGCATCTAAGCCTCCCGCTCCCATGTGCTCTCCTGGAGGTTCTCGTGCTACTAATGAATGCGCACCAGAGGAATTGACCATCAACGTAGGACCCGCTCCTGTCGATCCTCGATCTCCACCAGGACCTCCATGGATGTCACCCCTTCATTGATGTCTAGCTCCCCGTGATTGATGATGTGGGACGAATCATGCATGCATCTTCTCAGCTGAGATACGTGGAAGATGTTGTGCACCTAGTGCAATTGAGGTGGAAGGACCAGGCGATAAGACACCTCGCCTACTCTGCTGAGGACCTGGAAAGGTCTGAAGAATCGTGGAGATAACATTCCGCCCCAGCCAAATCTCGGTGGACCTCGTCGAGGTGAGACCCGTAGGAAGACATGGTCGCCACCCTCGAACTCTAGTGGTCTCCGTCTCCTATCATCATAGGACTTCTGTCTGCTCTGTGCAGTCTTCATCCACTCCTGGATGATCTGCACCTTCTCCATCGTAGCCTGAACTATCTCTAGTTCTACACGTGATGACCTCATCACTATCCACAAAGGATATCTGAAACACGGCCAACTGCTATCTCGCCACTCCAAATAGCTGAATGCCCTATCTTTTACTAAGAGCATCTACTACAACATTTCCCTTACCATGAGTATAAACTATCTCAAAGTCATAGTACTGGAGGAACTCAAGCCATCACAGCTATCTCAGGTTCAGGTCATTCTATGAGAAGACACACCTGAGACTATTGATTTTAGAGTAAACTATAAACCGTTCGCTCAACAAACAATGGTGAGACTAGCCTACTGTAAGAACTCATCTCCACCCTTCTTCGTCTACGTTCTACAAGAGATGTTGAGATTTCTCCTCTGCCGAAAAGAGAAATCTTGTCTCATCCCCTGGATGAACCACATTCTTTGCCTAATACAGTCTATCCTGACATGAACGGTACTATTTCATGTTATAGACAACGTCGTAAGGCCTCAACACTACTATCAAGAGATCCACCCATTACTCTCACCTCCAAGGGTTGAGTCGCACTGTCGGAATTAGTGTGTGGTTACTGGGTCTCCTCCAGTAGAAATTCTCACAAATTGGGGTCAAGTCAACAATTTTAACTGGAACCTCTTAGTATCAACCATACAAAATGGATAGGAAAGTAAATTTCACAAAGATAAGTGTCTTTTTTTTACTGCAACTCAAAGTACTAAGACACATAACAACCACAAACAATAACAACACGGAAACTAGAAGCACCAAGAACAAAGGCCTCCATGCCTAGAACTAGTCTCACTCCTGTCCACCTACTTCCGGAGCTCCATAGTCGTATGCTTCAACTACCTGAAGTTGTGCTCTCCCATATCCACCTATTCCCTGTGGTCGGGGTGAACCTTCTGGTGGTGGTGGTGGAAACACCTCGAAGCGCCGTACACCACCGGTTGTACAACCAGCTCCTCTGCCTCGGTCTAGTAGGTTCCTCTACTACCTATTTCTCATCTTCTGGACAAGTCGGGCAGTCTCGAGCCAAGTGACCCTGCCTGCCGCATGCATAGCACTTCCTGCTCCTCGTATGGTTGTCTCTGTTTCGTGTGCCTCGCACAACCGAACCTATATCCTGAGGTCGCCCACCTGTTGTCCTATTACTCTTGGACTTCTGTTTCATCGGTCTACTGTTGGCTGCAAAAGCTTCCGCTACGGTCAGAAAACCCTACGGCAAGGGCAGCAGCTTTTGAGCACGCTCAGAGTGTAGAGTCGCTGGTATAAACTCCACCCTGAAAAAAACTCTCTAGGTTTCCACAGGTGAAGGTCGTCTCATCGAAAAACTGGAGCATCTGGCTCCACCACCTCTCAGATGCTCCCTGAAAGATACCAACAGCTAGGTACACCATCAAGTTAGTGGGTGTCCTAACTGTGTGGAAAGCTCATGCTACAAACTCCATCCAGTACCCTGCCGTCTGAAAATATGACTCGCCTCGAAACCTCGGAGGCCTTTGTCTCTGGAACTCGTGCAATGCGCTCAAGTGTCATTCAATATCTAATGGTGTATCAACTGGAAGAGGGCCCTGTACTGAGGCGTCACTGCTCGGTGGGCTATCATCATGCTCTCCACTCGGTACCCACACTGACTGACTGGGCAAAGACATCCTGAAAGAAACAGATGTGACATGGTCAAAAGACTATACCTGGTGAGATGACTTGGTTTGAGCTGATTTAAAATAAAATTTTTAAAACACACATGCAATCATTGTCTTCATGCACTGAGTCAGAAATTAGAAGTTAGGGTCCTGGTGTATGGATACGTTGGCCGCCCACACCTACACTAGCCTCCCTGAACTGAAAACCACACTTAGTACCCTTAAAACTATTGCTTCATAGATTGAAATATATCAGAGTCCTAAGTTCTGTGGTAGAACAGACATCCTTTGATACCAATTTATCATGACCCGTCCTCGGGTCCTAATATGTGACTACCCCAAGCCCGCCTCCCATAGTCCAGGGGCTGGAGACTAGCACCAAAGGCGTAAATCCCGATAAAAAGGGAAGACATTGCCTTAATGAAACCTAAACACACACAACCAGAGTACAAGCGGAATCAAACACTAAGTAAAAAAGTATATCAAGTGTGCTGAAAGTACAAAGGGGCTAGAATACAAGCCCAATAGAAAGGTACAGCTACAATAGAAAGAAAGTACAACTGAAAAGAAAATAGATGAATGGTGAAGCAACTCCTGGATCGTCCTCTGGGTTCCTATCTGAAGGGTAGGTACAAATGTACTCCTCAGCAATCCACGTCTATCGTCCGCTCTGTGTGCCTTCACACTAAGTGTCCACCTTTGGGTACCATCCAGTCCTTGTACACTCTACATCGGTTAGTGTTGTCCATCGTCTGCATCCAACACAATGAGTTCCGGGCATAGCCCGTGCAGGGGTGAGTATAACGATACTCAGTAGGGACCCCATGACCCTCAAGGTCTCACTAAATCCAACAAGGATAAACCACAAAGAAAGATCTCAACAAATAACCTTTACTTAGTTATATTCCCCTACATATACCTATGTTATCAAATAACACATCTCAATCATGAGGAAACCACAAAGGTCATTGACTCATCTCAAACCAGGATTTTCATTATTGAAACCACAACTGCTGGAGTGATCCTCCTCTGTCGATTGTAGGGCTCCTGTCGCGACTCTGAGGCGCTACTCACTAACCTTAGACTGCTGAGGTACTCCTCCTCTGTCGAGTACCGCGGGTCTGTCGCCCCAACACAGTATCGATTCCCCACCATGGGTCCGCCGCTACAACCAAGTGCACCCCCTCATAGCCTACAGAGGTACTCCATCTATCGAGTACCGCGGGTCTGTCACCCCAACACAGTAGTTCTCCTCCACTATGAGTCTGCCACCCCAACACAGTAGTGCTCCCCACTGGGCTAGTCAAGTCACTCTGAATCGAATCGGACAAGCAGTCATCAGGTCTCAGCCAGCTACAAGGGCTTTATACACCGTACGCTCGTCTCCGAGAGGATCTGCTCCATGAGCTACTGGTTGATAGTTTCAAGTGTCACATAATCTCACCTGTAAGTATCTCAAGGACCGCCTCATCATAGGGTTCTCAACGCAACAGATGGCGCGTCAATCGGACGTCCGGTCCGTAAGTTATTAGCATTTCCGTTCCAGGGGCCCAGTTTGATTTCGGGTACAATCCAACCCGGCCATGCTCAAACCACATCCAAAACCTGTGTAGAGTATTCCAAAATAATTTTCACCTCAGAAGGAAACCAACTTAATTGACTCCATGTCAATCGGATGTCCAGTTCTTAAGTTATAAGAGTTTCTGCTCTGAGGGCCCGGTTGGTTTCGGGTTCTAACCAACCCGTCCATACTTAACTTCTCCAAAACCTTGAGTTTAGTATACCTAAACGACCGTATCGATCCAAGGAATCCTACACAACTGACGGTGCATTGATCGGAGGTCTGTAGCTCAAGTTATGGTCGTTTAACCAAAAATGGTTCAAAAAAGGGGGGTATGGGCCCGGTCCGACCCGGCCCAACCAACCCTGGGTCGGCACGAACCGGGTCGACCCGACTCGGGTTTGGGTCTGGCCTGGTTCGGCACGGCGCGGCCAGTGCAGCCCAGCCCAACGGGGTGTGGCCCGGCCCGGCGGGGCGCGGCTCGGCCCGGCAGGGCGCGGTCCGGCCTCGAGGGGCACAACCTCCCCAGCTGGTGCGGCTTAGTGTCTCGCCTCCCCATTATCCGAAATGACAAAGTCGTTCCGGTTCATCCCACCACCGCAGCTGATCCATGGTGGTCTGCTCTGGCGGCGCACTGGCACCACCTTCCGCTGTCCACCGGATGAGCTCCGGTGGTTCGTTTTGCCTACCGTCTGCGCCAGAGGCTCTCCCGGGACCTGCTCTTCACTTCGATGGCTTCAAATCGCCATTGCGGCCCTGTTTCATCGTCGCCCGTCAATCCGTGCACAAACGAACAACCAGTGGAGGGTCGTCGGGCTGTGTTTTTTTGGTTTGCGCCCTCTGCATTAGACGTTATCAATTTTCCAAAGATAAACATGGTTTCACATAGAGTGAATAACAATTTTATTCAAATAAAATTGAAGCAATCCACCCTACAATTCCCCCACAAATAACTATTCCCAACCCGCAAAAGAAAACATTCGCGGATCAACTTGATAATGAGTTGATCCGCGTTCTTTGTTTTACAATGGAAGAACATGAGAATATAAACATACACAAATTAAACCCCTACCTCAAAAAAGATTCGTTGTGGCCGAGCATCGTGGATGATGGTGTTGATTCCGTCGTCGTCGGAGTGTACCTGAAGAAGTGGTGTCTCCCCTCTTGTCACGGAGAAAAGAAGAGAACTGGAGAACTAGGGATCATTCTTCGTTGAAGGTGGATGTTCCTCGTCAGTGAAGAAACTGTTCTTCATTTGAGGAGATGAATACTTCTCTCCCTTTTCTCAAGATCTCTCACCCCAAAGCTTTTCCAACACAAAAAATCTCCCCAAAATAAAATATTAGGCTTGGATAATATTTTATTAACACATCCAATTCAAAATTCATATCACTTAATTAATTAAATGAAGAGTTTGTTTAATTAATTAAGAGATGGGTTGGCAAGAATTAATGGATGGAGGGGAAAGTGGAGAGTTTACACAAATTAAGAGGAGTTACAAATTTATTAGAGGGGAGGTTTAAGGGGGTTTAGGGAAGATGAAAGGTTGGGGTACGTGTGGGACCCACCTCTCAAATATCCACACATGGGAAGTTGGGTGGATGTGGGTCCCACCATTAACTTCCCATGGGAGGAGTTAACCTCCAAAGATACATAAAATTATGCTAAAAATTTTATTTATCTTTTTAATTAAACCACAATTTATAACTTTAAACCCGCATAAAACGCAACTGCGGTAAAGGTCCCCTTAAGAAATTATCGATGCTGCGATTTCATCAGTTCCCTCAGATTTTAATTCCGAGCACTGATTCAAAAGATATAAAAAACCGCTCATTCGTTCACTGAACGTACCTGAGCTAAACTTCGGAAATTGATTCCAGGCACACCGGGCCTCGGAATCAAGTGTCGTCAGAAGCCACAGACTCGTAAAATTCCAAAGTATTTAGGAAAAGAAATTTCCTTGAAATTTAAGAGTCTTTACAGCCTCCACCAACACCATATACCCTCGATGGAGTGGAGCTCAATTTCCCTACTGCTGGAAAGGCATGACCGACAACTATTGTTGTTGGGGTGGGCACTGGACCTACCCACCCAAACTGTACTGATCATAAACTGGGAACTAGTTCTAAAGATATTCATGGTTTCCATAGATAATGATCCTCGGTCCCAGGACCATGGGGAAAGTGTGAGTACTACGAGATTGGAAATGGAACTGATGGGGGCTACCTCCTGCTAACCGAAACCTGGAAGGCCCTGATGTCGGAGACCTACTACTAACTACCTTCCCCTTCAAAGAACTCGGCTGGATCCCCTCTCATGGTACACCTCCCTGTGAGTGAATCCTCCCCACTAATTTAGCCTTCTTCTAAACATCTAATTATGTCAGCAGAGTAAAGGGAGTGATGATATACTGAAGAGAAGGTTGGAGTGCCTCCTCTAATAATCTCACCCATGACTCCTCGT
Source organism: Viscum album (assembly GCA_963277665.1). Lineage (NCBI taxonomy): Eukaryota > Viridiplantae > Streptophyta > Magnoliopsida > Santalales > Viscaceae > Viscum > Viscum album. Next base: position 1,938,792,775 of record OY728159.1, read on the forward strand.
CCGGAAATAGATTCATAGAGAACCGTTGGAGATCCTTGAACTTGATCCTCAATCCCCTCACCTACATACTCAATTGATAGAGGGAGAGAACCTTATGCCTCGTTTCGGACTTTATCATCGAGGAAAGGAACTCTTCCTGAAACTCCTTCCCACAGTCCGCCTGTGAGACATCAGTCTCATACCTCTCCCTAAGGTAAAGCGTCCACCACTAACACACTGCTCCTCATATCTGGCTCACTTCCAGAAAAACCCAGTCTCCCTCAGATCATGGATCAAAGTAAATGTGATCATCATCTCCTCAAGTCATCCCTCTGTATCTTAGTCTTAAATGATACCTTCATACTTCTCTAGGGTCTGTCGCTACAAAGTGTGAAGGGTTTTCTGCCACAAGTCATATTTCTCCTTCTGATATGCCCTCCATTGATCAACCAGGTCAGCCTGCTGAACCTCAACTGCTCATACCACATGTGGGAAACCTATGGGTTCCATATCTGAAAAATAGTAAACAAGGAACTCCTAAGACCAGGTAGTATGGATATTTTCTTTTAAGATATATTTTAACTCTTTATTAAATTCCAGAAAAACCTAAGACACACAAGAACACCAGTCATTATTATGCATGTACCTTTCCTAGCGTATCTACCCTATAATCATTGTAGTCTCACTTGGTCATTCAGTAGGTCTAGAGTCCTTACATCATATCATGGGGGGTCTTAAAATCCTTTTTCATAACCTGTCTCCCCAGTCCTATTTCACGCATCAATATTTCCAAACACTATTTCCCTACCATCCCATGCAATGATCATTGTGCCTACCTCAAAACTACATTCTATCTCTCAACAACCTGAACCTCTAATACCAATATGTCACGACCCACCTTCCTTAAGATGAGGGAAGGGGAATAAAAGTGCCACACCCTTCCTTCTTCAATATAAAGGAGAGATCATGCCCCCCCGATTCCCTCCTTCAATAGACCTCAGAGTAACGACTAACACCAAGGGTATAGAATCTCACAAAAAAATGGAAGGCGTTACCATTTTTAATGAAACAAGATGGGGAGATAAGATGGTAAAAACCCCAAACAAAACCAACCATTTATATAAATGATACTAAAATCCAACCCATGCATGATTTAAACGTAAACTGCAAAAAAAGTACAACCAAAGTACTAAAACAAGTACCAAAAGAAAGATACCTAGCAGTAAAACACCAACTATCCTGACTCCTGAGCTAGTAAAGTCCATCACGATCCTCAAGTCCTCCTTCAAACCTAAAAATAGTTTTACACACATAGGGTGAGTATACATGTATACCCAATGGGAAAACTAAACCCACCTCTTCACAAGTGGGGGGAACATACTAATGACCCTGTGAGAAAATAGTAGAACCTCAAAGAACCTAACAATGAATACTAGCTATCCTAGACTCACCAAATCACACTCACAAAATAACACAAGTCAAGTAAGGTAGTAGTATAAGCACATCTACATTTGGGTACCCCACACCACTTTCCCACTGGTTAACTGCCCATTCCTAACAGAAAACGTCTTGACGCTACCACTCTTCCAAAATGAATTCCCACTGCCACAAGTAACCGCACAGACCTGGGCCCCAAACCACACACAAAATCCACCCACAGATACCTAGGCCACAACCATTACACCTCTCGCCCAAAGACACCCGGGCCCCATCCTGAAAACACTTCGGAAAACAATCCTATCCCACAAACACCTGATCCCTCATCCACAAAAAACATTTCTGAATGCTCTTGGACTATGGTAAGCCTCAAGCCATTACAGCCCACCCTATTATGCTTGAGCCGTAAGAACCTGAAAGAGCGTGCGAGGAAGAAAGTCAATAACCAACCATCCATCCTCCCACTGGGATGTTGGGAAAAACACCCTCCCCAATGAAATGGGGTGTTCGGTACATGGTTCTCAAAAAGGGTGGGATGCGTATAGAAATCAAAAGGAACTAAAATTTATATATATAAGTAAAAAACACTCATCCCAACCTAAGTATCCCAAAACATAAAACCATCCCACATAGAACCACTTTTGTTTTTACCCCTATATGCACAACCACACAACAGCCACTACCAAAGCGTAATCTCAACCCCCTTTTCATTCAACCATTGGTCATTTATTTATTTATGAGTTCACTCTAATTTTTTCTGACACTACCTAGGGAAACTACCATGTACAACATTGAACAAGGGAAGAGGGAAAAAGATAAATCATTTCCATTTTACCACAAATTCCTAAAAACAACTGAGAATGACCAACCTATAGTCCCACTTCACACCCCCCCTCTTTCCCTAGACACTCATTCAACCACTACCAATTTTCATTCTTCAAAATTATACCACAAAATACTCCTCCCACAATTAGGACTGGAATCCCCAATGCACAACAACTCCACACCCAGCTCACCTATAAACATGAAGTCACGAAACAACCAAAACCTGGAACCCTGCTACCCAAATAAATTATAGATGCATTCCCACTACATAACTAGTCCATAACCACATTTCAGTCCCACTTACAAACATTTCTTTGTGGACACAACACAAGAAAAGGCAGTCCCATTGCATACAGGTTTATCCATTCCATAATCAATAAATCTCTCAGACTAAGATTCGGTCACACCTCATGTACCGTGCTATACGTAAAACCCCCAGCAACAACCATTAAACTATGTCCCCTCTGCACACACATACAACACCCTCCTCATATAACTATCTCCTTTGTCCACCCATATACCCAGAACATACACAAGTCTGGAACCCCATAAAATACACATCACACGACCACACCATTAAGCCAAGGGTATTCAGATTTATCCAATATGGGTTCTTTAATTCCACTTTAGAAATCGTGGTGATCCAAAAGTTGGTTTGATCATAGGGAATCCATTTAATTAACCAATTATATGCATATTTCATGTTACGGTCAATTATCAAACATCATAACAAAAACAAACATAACACCACTAGTGCGCAAGAAAAGACCACCAATGGACATGTTTTTCAAAAGGCATACATCCACGAAAATCCATAAAAAACAAAGATAATAAAATAAAATAGGTGACCAAACATCAAACCAATCCCATTTCTATTATCTCATTAACCCCTATTATCTTTTAATCATATTCCCTTCTTATTTATTTCTTGTTTTAATAAAATTATTCACCCGTTATTCAAAAGGAATAATTTTTACACCCACCCCACATGATGCACAATTAAATAGAGGTAAAATAAATCCATATTTGAAACACTAGGTGATCAAAGCTACTATTTGCACCAATAACAGGGGATCACACAAGTAGTAGAAAAAACAACGAAAAATGAACATGAGAGGGCTCTAGAATATGCATACGACTCATGTAGAGAGGAAGGATCTAGGTTCACCAAGAGGGAATGAAAAACCAAATGGGAAGAGAAATCATGGCTTTGAAGAGCTAAATCCTATATTAAAGGAAGAACGATTTCAGAAGCCATTACCGAGGGATCATGGTTAAGATCACATGAGTTGAGTATCTCAAAGTTTCCGGAGAATTAGAATATTAAAGATATACTTAATATACTTTGAAATGATAGTAAAAAATCCCAGACAAATATATTAATCTCAATTTACATCAAATAATATGTAAGAGGGGATAAATTGGAAAACTGGAAAAAACTATAAAAACTAGAAATGAGTCATAGATGGGTGAGTCGCCGACGCTGATCCATCAACGGGTGATCTACCGACACAATCTACTGACATTGATCCACCGACGATGAGCCACTGATGGGTGAGATACTGATGGGTGAGCTACTAACATGACCTACCGACGATTATCCACCGACGTCGACCCACCAACGAGTGAGCTACTAACATGTGAGCTACCGACGTGACCTACCGATGTTGATCCACCAATGTTGATCCACTGACAAGTGAGATGCTAGCATGACCTACCAATACAACAACTCATCAACGCCCCTAACTCACCAATATCAACACCCCTAACTCACTGATGTCGACTCCCCTGACTCACCTATGTCGACGCACTGAAAGTTCAGAACTGGATTTTGGAAAACTCTCAGAATGAGTCACGGGGAGCCCCCAAAACACTCTAAAAACTGCATTTTCATAAAGAAATGGCCTAGGGAAATCTAGTCCATTACAGATTATGTGAGTATTATTAGAAATGCATCAATTCCTTGATACTATACGTGGAAGTGGTTCTTTCATAGATGTAACTAGGGGTAACAACTCTGGAAAGGTCTCTTGGACCTATCTTGGGGTAACCTAGTACACAACAATGGGCCTTACTATTCAACTAGTTTTACACTCCTGGGGATATTCTTAGGATAATCCAGATTTTCCTTACAAGCCTTTATAAAGGATTTAAAATTAAATATGTCCCAAAATAAACCATTTTTATGACATTAGGTATTCATAAATTTATAATTTGTATTAAGTTTTTTTTTCTAGTTCAAATATATACTTTATGATTCCTTATTTTATTAGTTAATCTAGTATATGACATTATTTTGAAATTGTGCCTAGAAGGAAATTTGGTAAATAATACATTAAATTTTCTCTATATATTATTTTAGAAAAACCTTTATTTCTTAAATTTTATTTTCAATTGAGGAACAACCTTGAAATGGAGGGATGGAGATCGTGAAAAATTCTTTTCTCTATTCTAAAGTAATTAATTTCAAGCATAATATTGATATCATGACCAAATGATATCAAAACGTTTATCAACATCAAATCTATATACAAGAAACTATGCAAGGCATCTCATAGCTATATTATTCCTAGTTTATTCCAAGGATCATGGATTGTATAAGAATAAACCCCTATAATATTAGCTTTCCTACTATTCTACGCCTGGAAGGTATTAATATGGTATTTTTGAATTTTTAACCCTAACTAAACCATATAAAACACTCATCAATCTTAATGGAGCTATTAAAGTAGGTGGCCTTCGAGAAAATTACATGTATCAAATTTTAATTTTTTTTTCTTGATAATTATCAAAGATAATTTTGAGATGTTTGGGGAAAACACAATGAGATTATTTTATAAAGGTCAGGTTCACGAGGATGTTCAAAAATTGTATATTTAAAATAAAACATTTCTAAATATTTATCAATTTCCTCACCATTTCCATCCAAACTGAAAAAGTTACATTTTGAAATAAGAGATAAAGGATTTAGAGGATGTCCTGAGGTACCAATGGAATTCTTGGGACCTTTCTCTTCACAAGATTTTCCAACACTAAAGACCTTTATGAATGTATGAGTTTCTTTTGACAAAAAATTTCTATGTTTAGTGATCTTAATAAAATTATTTTAGAGATGAATAAATTCCATGTATGGGGCATTGAAATCAATACTTTCAGTGTGAAGTAATTGAAAAGGTAATAAAAATTTTCCCAATGTATAATGCTTGAATTGTAAGGATATCAGGAACTACACAAATGAATTTCCCAAGAAACAAGGGAATATAACTCATAAAAATTAATGGCATAATGGTTAAGATTATGAAACTACCTCAGATGAAGAAGAATGATTAGTATATCTATGTTTGGATTCAAGAATTATGTTACTTGATTATTCATGAGATATATAATGATTATACTGCAATACTTCTTCTTTAAGATATTGGAAGCATGAGATGAATAACACCAGTAATCAAGAGAATTGATTTTTTTATAGGTAGATATTTTTTAAAACATGTGACTTGTGAAAGATAACCCTACATATGTGTTTTATGTTTGAGATAATAATAAATAGATATTTATGGGAATTTATTGGTGGCCCTGAAAGGGGTTAGTGATCTCATTGTTTATGTTATGATGGAATTATTAGATTTTTGGATTTAAGGATAACCTTATATTTTACACTTTGAATAATGCATGTTTTTATAAAGGTATAAAGGAGATTAAGGCATTTATATATTTAGTATGTGATAATAAGAGATATTTTATTTTTAAATCTTATGTTAAGTTGATTTTGGAAATTTTGTGAACTTCCTTCAAATTTTTTGGTTGTTGAATGTGGATAAAAATGTTTTAGATGATTCATAAGATCAACTAATTGGGGAATGGATTTAATTAAACTTTGGAAATCATTTTTCAAATTCAAAACTAATTGGTTTCTGTAAACATTTAAAGGCTGAAGGAATGACTTGTTGATCTTATGATTCATAAAAGTGCTTCAGTCATTAAAAATTTTCTTTAACATCCATAATTTGGTTTAAGAAATGAAGTGGAGATAAATCAAAGAACAACCAAATGATGAGATTATATCATGGAAATGAATTGTAAAGCCCTGATCCTAGGCTTATTGACTCAACAAAAAACTGTGTATTTTTTTATAAAATATATCTGACAAAAACACATAAAATTTTATATACTAGGTTATTTACCGATCTAGGATTTGGAGAATTAGAAAAACAATACATTTTTATCAGACTTGTACAAAAGTAAATACAAAATAGAATATCATAACTACTTCATGTGTGATAACTCTTAATCCATGTTTCCCAACTTAGAACTTCTAGTTGACCTACGAAAATATATTTTTTTAAATAAGGGATGCACGTTAAATTTCTCAATAAGGGGTTTTCTAAAAGGACAGTGAAAATACCTTTGAAAGATGCTTTTATAAAATTTTATACTACTTTGAAATTGATTATACATTGAAAATACTTTAAAAATAAAACAATTATGTTCAAAAAACATTAAGAAATCTTTTGAAAACAAAACAATGAAACCACATTAAACATTGAAGGTTGTCTTCGGCTAACCCACTTACTGAGGGATGATTTCATTCCCCAATTCCTTACCATATTTACAATGTTCAAGTGTTGGATTTTATAAAAACCATTTCATCTTGCCTTACACACACACACACACACACACACACACACATATATATATATATATATTTTCTACTAGATTTTTTGTTTAGAAATATAATCCTAACTTAAATGCACATATAAACTTATGTTTATATATAATCATATATATAAATATGATTTTTTGTTGGAAATAACTTTTTGATTTTTGTTACAACCAAAATTTATGTCATAATCCTTTGCATGATCTGTTAAAAAATAATAATCAACATCCATGTATTCATACATTCATTCATGAAATCATGAAATAAAATTCATATAAAGTGATAACTTTTATCATTTTAAAACTCAATATTGAATAAAAACATTAAATTTTCATTTGATTAATTAATTATACATATATAATAATTTCATAATTGTATAATACCTTCATATAAATTAATAGAATTAGTAAATTTCTACTCACATAAATAATAGATATATAATTTTGTATTCATAAAATAGTCATAATAGATAAATAAATATGTTCCACTCTTAAAATTAACAATGTAGTAGTTTTAAAATAAACATTCATCTTTGAAAATACAACTTGAACATAAAAATAAATCATGTTAAAATAAATAATTAATCTCTTCCTCTAGAACATCAAAATATACTAAAATAAATATAATCACTTACTAATAAATTTTTAAAGGTGAAATCATCAAAACAAAAGACTTCACTTACAACAATATCTTGTTTTCATATAATGAAGTTAATAAATTCATATAAAATTATCATTTTCTGAAAATATCAAATAATAATAAATTAAATCCCTTAAAATTGAACATGAAAATTGAATGTGTAAAATTGAACAAAAATAAATGTGTTTAAATAAATAATAATCCCGCACAGAATTTAGAAAATAAATTAGGAACCATAATTTGGAAATACATTTTTATATCACCCTTACAAGATTTTTATAAAATTTAGAATAATGAAATACAAATATAAAAATATACTTATATAAATTGTAAAATAGAAAAAACCCTTACCTGATTTTTCATAAGAAAACACTGAAGATCCTCTTTACATTAGACACACACTCACACTCCCTTCGGACAGATAAATTGATTTGTTTTCACAAATAACGGTATAAGGGTTTGATAGACGTAACCTTTACTACTTACACACTAATAAAAAATATATATATAATTTCCTAAATCGAATTTTTTAGAATAGAGATAGAGACCAACTCAAGATTTCCAGACAAGATGAGTGTTGATGTAGACAAAAAAATAAAATATATGAATTATATATTCATTCATTAGCTGAAATAGGTTCATCTGAAGAATAAAAATAGTAAAATGTTGACAGATCCAAGTTTGTGGTGTAAGCTCAATGTACAAGTGCAGACAACATTTAGGTTAAATATTCATAAATTCACTAAAGAAAACCATCACAAAAATGATAAAAATAACTAAAATGGACAAATAAAAATGCAAATAAAAGATGAAATTAAATTGATAAAATAAAACCAGTGATATGGGATGGAAGATAATGATCGCGGTGGAAGAGAGTCAAGAATTAGATAACAATATAATGTTTTCATTAAAAATTAACCAGAAAAATTCAACTCCAAACAAGAAAAAAAGTCACAACTCATATCCAAATACTATGAACAGGTTGCCTACCTTAATGATGACCCAAACCCTAACCACGCTCAGATATCCATCATTGGAACTCAGATCTTTGGAAACACTCATTGGCAGTCCAACCTCGGTCAGACTCCTTGCCAACATTCGGTCCTCATCTGGTGGCTGAGACATCCAACCTAGATGATACTCAGCTAGGATCCCTACGACTGTGCTCTGCTTTGGCTCGAAGACAAACCCCCATCTGTAGGACCTCTGCAAAGTAGCTCAACCCTCTTGACTCACCCTCAAATTTTCTAGGAGAAGAAACATGATCTCCCTATGGTCTTAATTTTGGGTTTTTTTCTTCTTATTTTTTTAAATTTATCATTATTATTTTAACACATGAAATTTACAAACAAAATTATCATAATATATGTATAATTTCAAATAATATATGTATGATTTTATCGTAATTCATAGTATTATAAAACCAAATAATTTTAAAAATAATCTAATCATAATTTATAATTAAAAACATATAATTTATATTTAATATATATATATATATATAGATATATCATATTTTTTAAAATAAAATTTTATAAAACCAAATTAATTATATTAGTATATTAATATAATTGTTCATTATTTTGGATTTTATAAATGAAATAATCATAGTTACTATATTAATTAGTTTCACTATATTAAATACTAAAATATTTATATATACTAGCATAATTTAGTATTTTAAAATCAAGATAATTATAATATTCATTATGAAATGAATTTTATAAATTTATTCATCAAAAATATTTTATTAAATAATTTTTTTATTCAAATTTTTCTATAAAAATTAATCAAATAAATATATTTATATTAAAATATTCTTCTAAACAAAATTATACTATAAAACCACATTTTTATTTATTAATTTAAAATTAACTAGAAAACTATAAATTTTCATATAATCATAATCATTTAAGAGTATTATATAATTTTAAATATTTAAAATAACTTATAATCAAATTTTATTTTTGATTAATTAAAACACTTAATTTCAATTTTTATATCATAGTTTATTTAAAATTATAAAAAAATGTTACTATGATGTTACATGAATCAATTAAGTTTATTTTCTTTGGATATTCTCTGGATAATAAAAGAAACCCTTAACTCTATGAAAAGTATTTTGGAACAAAAAAATCATTTGATTTATTTTATTTTTGTGAAATAAATTGTATTTTAACTAATCACACATTTACGGATTTGTGATGGTTTAGTTTCTAATGACCAATCACTCTCTATCATAATTTTATAGTTAGATTATTCTTCAATGTCCATATTTTCACTTCACACTAATGTTATCCTATTCGAATGCCTAATTTTGTGGTGACCTTCCCATTTATCTCTACCTATTTGAAGAGGAAGTGTTATTAACCCTATTTTCTATGTGGGTTTTCCACAAAGGAATTTTAAAGTATCAGTCTCTGATTTTCACATAAGATTTCAAATTATGAGGATACAGTTTATTAAAGGAGTGGGTAACGTAACACCCCAAGATTTTACGGTATGCCTTTTTTTAAATTTAACTTCTTCAATAGATTACAAGATTTAAAAATGATTAAATATTATTATTTAATTATTATATTAATCTTCTAGATGCTGGGAATGGCAAGAATGAATGAGATTAATTAAATTATGAAAATATAGATTACACATGCTTATAAAATCAATTTAATGGTTTCCAATTAAATAGAAATTAAAATCAATTGAACATAAAGGATGTATTTTTAAAGAAACTATTTTTATGCCCATAATAACATTTTATATTAATAAATTAAATTAATCACTATTATCAAAATATTTTAATAAAATTTATATATTATATATTCAATCAAATATTTTTACATTCATCCAAAATATTTTTAAAGGCATAAGATAAGAATAAATCCAATTTTACACATAAAATGATATATTTTCTAAACACGGTTTTACCTCCTTTTAATGGTGAACTTATTTTAAATATAAATTTTAAAATTTCACAAATTATTTTTTAAAAAATAAAAATTATATTTGAAAGTGTGATATCAAAATTCACTTTGGTTAAATTTTTTGTATTTTCTGATAAGTTTCATTTTTGATGAATAGTAATGTGACCATTGGAATAATAATATGATCATTAGGAATAGTAATTTGGAAATTAGAAAAATAATATCACCTATTAAATTATAAATAAAATTTAGGTGTCTTATAAATGAATATATGGTCATTTATATCAGGTAATAAGCAAATAAATGTTTCAAAACTGAAAAATTAAGTGTTGGTATTTTTATAAGTTATAAATATTTAATTACAATTTTATAATTAATATAATTATTTAAAAGAAAATCATGTAGATGATCAAAAAATTTCATCTATATGAGGTTGTAGACACTAATTCTTATTACTACGATGGTTTAACTTTTGATAATCCAAAAAAATCATGAGGGTCATGTTTAGCTTCTAAGATAAAATCACAAGTAAAACCCATGGTGAAGTATTGGGTTGTGTAAACCCCTTGGCTTATAAATCACCTAACTACCTCTTAAGATCCTGTAACTTAGTAGTATCCATCCTAAAAAGAGGAATTGATACTAGTTCTACTAATTAATTTTTTTCAATGTTAAACTCTACCCCACTCTTAGGAGGTAGTATATTTAATTTATTAGGGAAGACGTACCTAAAAAATAAACTACATGATGGAAATTTATATGTTTTATTCCATAATCATCTATATAAAGAATATAAATTAGGGTGTGCACTCTTCCCATTCCATGATTATTAGGTTCAACTTGACTTTCCTTGATATCCCACTCCCTCTTATGAATATAGTTACTACCCTTGGGTGATAAAAAGGATACTTTTCTACAATAACAGTAAATATGGGAATGATAGGGTACTTTCAAATCCATCCCAAGAATTATGTCAAATCCCATAATAATGAAAATAGAAAGTCTACATGTGAAACTATATCTACTTATTTAAAGGGGCATTCCTTACATATGTGTACACTCTCTTATTAAATCCCCAATAGTGTTTTGATAGTCATTACTTTATAATAAATAGTCTATCTTGAAGCCAAGACATTCCATAATTTCCATGAATAAGAAAAAATGTGCAGCGGTTGTATTGAATAAACTAGTCACAAATGTGAAGGCTTTTAAAATCATAACTCTAACAATAGAATGCTCGGAACACTACTCCTTGGGTTTCGGTTGCGCTATATATACCTGGACCAAATTGAGGCCACGAAATACAACCTAACTACCCCGTGTAGGTTCACTCTACTAGTTATAGATGTCCTGTGTCTAGCTCCATAATCCATCATCACCTCCTTGACCTAAATGTATAGTATCATTCTAGTTTCCTACATGATGAGGATCCACTAATCCCACTCTTTAAGGCTGATCTGGTATGGATCCTCTCCCACTAAGAATAGGTGGGAAGGTCCTAAAAACCCATTTAGGATTCCCCATCCCATCACAGTATCTACATTCAATGTGGAATATATCACATAGAGGATTTATGTTACTTGGATTCCCACACTGATGGAATAATACATGGCTACTAGTGTGGATACTCTAACTCCCACTACCCATATGAGAGCCCTCTAGGAGATGTTTAATGCTGTTATATGAATCACTATCTGGTTTAGCTACTGAACCACCCTATCCCACACTCTCAGTCTCTATCATATTATGCTCTATGATGAGGTCCTGATTCACTATCCCTGATACCATTGTCAACCATAATATGTTTACCTATTATTAGATTTCATAACTGATTCTATCCTCAAACCACCTAACTCTAGAAATATCATCACCCATAAGAATCATTGTGAAGCACTGAAGCTCAGTAAATCAAGTTGAATTATCTATAACAATCATAGTTCCCTATTGTAGCTGCATAAACACCCTTGTTCATTCAGCCCTCAAAGTCTCATGATATAAGTAATCATAAAATAATGTTTTAAAATCTCTCTATACCTTAACTCAATGTTGGTCTGTCTATGTGATAACATCCAACCATCTCTTGATAGATCTATGGAGCATGTAAAAAGTGAGATTCTCAATTCTATAAGGAGGTGTATTAAGGTGCTCAAATATAGATATCAAGGTCTCTATCTATGACTTAATATCCTAGGGACTTCCTTCATCTGAAATGGTGGGAGGGTGTTGCGGCTGGAACTCCATAGTATACCCTTCCATATAAGGGGCAGGTCATGGTCCTCCCTATATAGTTTTCACTAGCTATATGAAACCCTCTAAAAATTTAACAACAGTTACCATATCAAGAATAGTATTAGGTTCTGCATGTGTCACTACAATATGTAATACTTATGGATTATGGCTCACCACCTCCGTAGCATGGCCGTTTCAAACCTCTTAGCACACGAATTGAGGCTGTCATGATGGGATATCTCTATAATTCCAAAAACAAACCTTAGATCAAAATTTGATAACTGAATGGATTTTTGATAAAAGAAATAGGTTAGGTACAATGCCTTACTACCCAAAATTCACTCACAGCTACCAAATACTAAGTTTGGGTTTAGGTCAAAGTTTGAGTCTCACATCATGGGTTCAGGTATATGGAGTGTCAACTGAAATTTATAGAGTAAAATACCCTTTAAGTTGAAATTATACTACCTATTTACTAGAAACCATTTATTTTGAAAATTTAAGATTATTCAAGTTCATACTTATTTATATTCATATAAATCATGGTCCAATTTGATGAGCTACCATTCCCATGTTGTAAAGGCATAGGCGTTATAAATTGTAATTGGCTTGTCAAGACACAACAACCAAACCCATACATCTTGTATAGAGATGCAAAAATTCATATATGATGATTTAATTAGATTAATCATAATTCAAAATTTATATAAGTACATTCTTTATAAATTAAAATTTACATTCATGTAATCAAGATCAACTAATGTTTCACTCATATAACCATATTTATGGAGCACAAACATGTGATGATTGGTTAATTAAGGTTCCACCTTCAACCTATATGGGAAAACACCATTTAGTTTGTGGAATACACTTTAATAATCTTTTTCCTAAGAGTTTCTAACCTATGTATAGGGAAAATCTAGATTACCTTGAATGTGATTTTTTGTTCTGGATTATGAATATTATAGTTATACTAATTTTACTAGTGGGTGATGGATATAATTTGTGTATTTATTATTATTAAATGTTCACAAACTTATTCTCAGCCTGTTCCAACCCAAAAACAAATTATATGAACCCCAATTATACAAAAAACCATGCCCTATATTAAAAACACTATCTTCCTCCAAAAGATAACAACCGAAAAATCTATGAGGCATTTAAATGTATTAATATGTTACATTATTTAGCTTTAAATTTAATAAATGTAATAGATTGTTTTATGTATGATACTATGTGAGAGTTTAATTTAGTGGTAATGTTAATCGTGTTGTGTGGATACTATATCCCTGGTCTGAATCACTTGTCCTAAGGGAGATGATCATGGGGATTTCACTTAATGGTGAGTTGGGACATGGAAATTATTAATGGAAATATCTATTATATGGATCCTTTAAATAAGGACAGTTTCAAATAAATTAAATATTTAAAAAAATTAATAAGTTTTAGTCTATATTTTAATTGAAACTAGGTAACAATAGGGTACTAGAAGGCTCAATAATGAAGAATATATTTTTATCTAACATTTCATTCTATGAAAAATAAAAATTACCATTAAAAACAAAACCAAAAGTGTGTGAAAGATTCATTAGAATATTTATTCCTGATGTTCATGGGAAAATAATACCAAATATTTAAATATCGTGGATGATCCCATCATAATCATGTATTTTTTATTAGAAATATTAAATTAAAAAAATTGGGTATTTTTCTAATAACCATAAAAAATTATAACATGATATTTATCCATGTAATAAGAAGAATATACCATGAGAGTTTTCTAATTACATGATATTGAGGAGTGGGAAAAATTATAAGAACTTTTCAAATATGAATCCTAGAGGGATATTGTAATAATACAGATCTAAAATAAGTTCAAAATAAATATGTGGGAAAAGGAAAATTTGTAAGGAAATAAAAAATAAAGACAATATTATTTATAATATAATTCATAAAGAATTATATAAAGAGGGACTGAAGAATATGAAACAATAAAAAATGATACAAACCACCTATCCATTATCTTTAGAACAAGAAAACAGGGATGTTCAATGAGAATGCTTGAGTGATATTGGAATTGAGTATAAGATAATGACCTAAATTATTATTCTAATAAGTTGGTTTGAATGAGGTTAAATTTACTGAGGTACATGAACATAAGTTGTAAGTATTTTAGTTGTTTTCCAATTTAAATATAATTTAAATAAATGTAAAATTATATAACTAAAAAAATAAAAATTATATAATAAATATTGTTCTATTTCATAATTTAGTAATAACATAAAATATATCCTTTTATAAAAATTTATAAAATTAACAGTGAAAAATAAATACAAATAAACACCACTACTAAGAGATTGAAATATATTTTCTAACATTTACCTAATAAAAAATGGGAATATAGGAATCATAGTTTCAATTATAAATAAAATTAACTATGGGATGTTAATTTTATTAAGGAGAGGTGAAATTCAAATAAATAAGAGGTGTGTTTTTAGAAAATAGTTTTGGAATAATTTATAACAATTTAAAGTGGTATGGTATCTATTATATGATAATTGGAATGATATAGGGTAGATTTTATTTAAAAAAAATTATTGTATTTCTTATGTGTCAATGTTAAAATAATTGTGTATAAATAAGGTCAGTTTCATGGTGATATTTATGGATAATATATGGAAATTGGATTAAAATATAGATTTATACTATACGAGGTAGGCGTATCCAAGCTTTTTAATGAGGGATCTTCTCCAGTGTTTGTCCTGAAAAACTAGAGAAATACCTAATAATTTATCTTGAACAAAACTAGCTTAGGGAAAAGTATGATCTAGTAGATATACCATTGATATATATTATAGTGTGACTATTATATGAAATTAATAGTATTTTTAACTTTAACCTTAAGGAATACATTAGTGTAATAATGAAACAATTATATAATAATTTGTTATAAATTCATTGTAGTGAGATGTTAAAAGTTATCAAGAATGTCCCTTTATCACCATAGGTTGGAGGCTTGCACAAAGTATATACTAAAATTATGGTATTTTGTTTTCCATTATTAGTATAAAAATAATAATTTAAAGTTAACAAGTGAACTAATAAATTAAAAACCTAATATAAAATAATAACTTTGATAAAAAATAGAAACTAAAATAACTCATTATTCTCTATCATGAATGCTTAAATATTATATATTATTCCATTTATTCAAATAAATATCATCCATCATCTATATAATCCTTTGTGAGACAAATTGAGTGGGACTAATAAAATACATAAACAAATGAGTAAATATAAGAATATATTGGATGTGACATAATCCATTAATCTTCACTAGACCTATTTATGAATTAAATATTACTCTACTTGAAATTCTTTAATCCAATATTATTATAAAAATTCTATGTGTATCAATCATGTACTAAAAAAATTGGTATCTAAATGTTTTCCATTTTATACCCAGGAGGAAACCCTCACTTCAAGTAAACTATTTATGGATATCGTAACTTAGAGGTAAATATAACTTTATATCTTCTTTATGAGGCAAATATGACTTAACATATTCATTGAGATGGAATTGAACATTTTAGAATCTATGAAGGTCATAAAATGGGAGGAAAATATGATGGGCCTCCAAATATATATCATATTGGTTGTACCATGAGTGAATATCCACATGTAACATCCTCTATTGTAACAATATTATTGGAAAATTATAAAGACTTTTAGTAAACCTTAAAGAGAATTATACTATGGGAAAACATTTTACGCATCCTAGTCTCCTATAAATCTATACCTCGTAATAAGGAACACAACATGTGTAAGTCATTGATACCAAAAATCTAAAATCATGTATGATAAACAAAATTTCATATAAAGTAAAAAATAATAAGTATAAGAGTCAAAAAATCATAAATTGATCGCATAAAAAAGGTACGCGAGTGAAAAACTATTCATTCATTACATCAATAAAAACTCATAGAATATTAAAAGGAATAAAAACTCACATCATTATACCAATCACAGAAAGTGTAGGGCCATATAAAAACTACTCTATATGTTTCACATTACCTTATTAAGGAATAATCCCAAAACCTATAGTGTCACATCGTCATTCCATAATTTTCCTAAGTAACCATGTTTAGTTAATATTATTTATTGAATCATCGCATCCATCAATTCATTTTATGTTCTATTGACCATTTTTTATCAACTCAATATATAACTCTAGGAAAAACTATTTTTATAGTCATTCCATAAACTAGGATTCCTTGTGAAGAGTTCTTACATAATTCATAAAATATGTCATGGATAAATTTAAAATTTTATAGGAACCTTGGATATATGTTTGGTTATCCAGTGTCTAGTTCCCTCTCATCTCATTCATACATGCACATGGACATAAATATAAATAATAAGATATGTATTTTATAAATTACCTCAAATTAATAAATATTAATTGTAAAATGATCACATTTTTAACAACACTAAATAAATCTATTTTTAATAATCCCTTACAATAGAAATGAATATTCATTTATAACCAAAGATTCAAACTTGAATATGGAGATTAGTTAAAATAATAAGATTTTTTATGTGTCACTCACCTCAACTCAATCCTTGTTACTTATAAAATGGTCACATTTTTGAACCACCCTAAATAAATCTAGTTTAAATAGTTCTTCATAATATGAAAAATATGAATTTATAAGAAAAAATTCAACAAAATAATGACACACCAAAATAATTATTGGTTTTACCTTTTCACTAAAAATATGATCAGATAAATAGAGACATATTAAAAAAGTATGGATGTATTTGATATCATGGAATTAATATGAGAGTATCAGAAAAGAAATATGATAGATTGTTTTTCAGAACCTTCCTCCACTATCATCCCTCATAGGATGATAGTTAAATGAGGGTAACCCTTGAAGGTGACCATTAATAGGAAATGGGTTAGGGACTAGTATAGAGGGTATTAAATTATATATATTGTATTTCTTACCCTAAAAACTATATTGAACATAATTTTTCATACATTATTATTACATCATTTTTTCAGAATACTTAATACATTACACTAATATATGCCTAAATAACGTATTAGTCCAGTGCCTTTAGAAACATGGAAACATAAAAAATGGTACATAAGTGAGCTAAATTATCTTACAATGGGTCATTGATGACTATAAACACTCTTAGACACATTATACATAAGACATGTCCTCATAACCTGAGGAAATGAAACATAAAAATCTATGAGATCGGATGCTCAATAAGGGTAAACAAGGAATATATATAAGAATTAACATTAGCATAAGGGTATGATAATGTGATCATGACATTATAATTTCATACCCTTCATATAAAAGATCATATAATTGAATCATGGAATTAATATTCACAGTTCATAAGATTTTAATCATAAGGTAATCAAGAGAAAAATTCATGAAACCATAATATAGGAATAAGACATGGAATTGTGGCAGACACATAAGAATATAAAATTATTTCCACAATAGTAAAGGAATAAAATACAAGGAAGTATTAGTAGTATGGGTTCACTCCTAATAAAATATTGGTAGTCATGGTTTACTCCCTTGATCATCTTAGTATTCAAGGTTCACTCACAAGACCATCTTAGTAGAAAAATCCCTTTATTGAACCTAGTTCACTCCCCATTCCATCCATGTCTATCTCATGAGATATAAATCCATAACCAATATATTAGAGGGTGATATAGTTATTACCCATATCATAATTAAATCAAACATACATGTTCCAGAAGATCATAAATAATCATGTTATAACCAATGAAATGAAATGGGTGTCATAAACATGTAATCGTATCATAACCTATGGAAAAAGAGATAGGTTTCATAAAAATTTCATAAAATCATAACCTGTGAAAATAATAAGTTTTAATATTAATATAAATCATGAAATATAAATGGGTTTCATAAACATATAACCCGTTAATTATAAATTTGTTTTATAAACATCATGATATTAAAACATAAATAGTTCAGAGAAATAATATGAATAGAACCTTTGAACCATTTTCCTAGAAATACAAGAGTAACACCAATAGATGTACTCTTAAATGGAAAATAATTTAGAAAGATCCTTTAAAAAAAATTATTTATGAAAATATCCTTTCTCCTTTGAAAATTTATTTTTAAAACATAAATCCTTTTGAGAATATTTTTTTATAACATATAAAAGAATATTTAGAGCATGTAGAAATCCTTTTTCCTTGAAAATAGCATAAAAACATAAAAAGGAAAATTTTAAGTCCATAAAAAATTTTAATCCCTTTTCCCTGAAAATGAGATTTAAATATCATTTTAAAAACATTTTTGAAAACATGGTTTTTGAAATAAAAAGATTTCCGACGGAAAAGAGAAATGAGATCGTATTTTTATAAAAACATTTTATTAATTATATTAAGTACCAAAGAGTGGAAAATGGTATAAATACATTAATATATAATTAGTTTCTATATTATAATAAATTTTCAAGATTTTTTGAGAGATGGATCGTGAAATTTCATCAATTAAAGCATAATTTTAAACAATCCCGATAAACAATGAGACTGTTTCAATAAATTGTTACCACTTGGTAACTTTGAATCATACTCCCCATGTAAGAAAATGAAATTAAATTAAGTATAAAATATCATTAAAATAATTACATTCATTAATATAACATTTCAAATGGAAGTATATACACCTTGTAAAATAATATAGGTTCATGACAAAACATGTGTAACAAAGAAGGAAAATTGAGAAAAAACTATCTTACTGATTTGGTAAATTTTGAATGGAAAAAACCCATGAAAGAGAGATCACTAAATGGATATGTAAATAATAATAATTTTAAGGATAATAATCATAGAATAAATTCATAGGTATTATATACACCACACAAAGGAATAAATAATGAATAAATAATAAGTCTCACGGAAATTAAAGTGACACTAGAAATCCCCTTACCTTAAGTCTTGACTTCATTAATACACGTTCAAACCCCCTGTATAAAAACAATAATTTTATTATAAATATACCATAGAACCATATTTTTATATATAATAATATATATGAATTTTTATGACTTTTTATTACCTTTCTATTAAAAACTTCATGTTAATGTTTTGTTTTGGGTAATATCTGTTTTGTTTTTTGTATATTTTTTGGATTTTTATTCTTGATCCTATTACTTAGATCATGATTTAATTATATAAATAATGTAAAAAATGATTTAAATATCATATATATTCATTATATATATATATAATATAGAAATAAGAAATGGAATACACCATTCATGGAGATGGTAGGTTGTACGTACGCATGAACATTCTTTCTATTTTATTGTCATATTTAAAGAAATAAACTAAATAAAATATATGTGTGTATATATAATATAATAAAATTAAAATTATTAGGTCATATATATCATATATTTTCACTAAAACCATCATTAATAAATTTCATGTAATGTGTGAACGAATCACATTGCTTTGAGAAGGTCGTAGTCCACACGTCCACAAACAATGTTATCATATTTACACAAAATGGAAAAGCATGAAGGTATGTTTTATATAATAATTAAATAAGAATAAATACATCATAAATATAATATATATAATATAAAAAAATATTTCACATCATAATTCCAAACCATGATAGGTGGTAAAGTAAAACGAACAACATCGTTTCACGAGGTAGTAGTCCACCATACACAAAAATGGTAAGTTTGTTACCCATTAGATATAAGTTTGTGTAAGAATACTTAGAAAACTTATAATAAAAATTTAACCTTTTAATTATTATATTTAGGTTATATATAATCATATAATAGAAATATTTGAGTGGTGTAGAATGAAAATAAAACAATGGATCTGGAGGAAGGATGTTATATCTTCTTTGGGTAGCTCCTTTTTTTTGCACCAAAAGGCTTCCTTGGATGGATTTATGCACAAAGGAAGGATTATATAATGAATGTAGGGATTTTTTGAGCTTATTTTATGATATTTTGGGTGATAAAATGTGATTTATATATGGGAATAAGTGGGAGGGGTGAGTTTCTTTTTATAGTGGAGGAGCAGTAGCATTCTTGTAAATTTTTTAAAATAGAATTCCACCCACATTTTTTCCCATGTCAAGTGGATCCAATAAATTCTAAAATCTGATAAAATAGAGAATAGGGTCTAAATAGGAACATAAAATCTATTTTTTACCAGTTTATAGGTCATTTTGGGCCTTATGTTTAAGGTTTAGTACTTTGTTAAGCCAGTATTTCTCTTAATCACTCCAATTAATTTTAATCACTTTCGGTAGTATTTTTCATCAGAAAATAATTTGATCTTTATATAAATTATAAATTATGATTATTAAAAATATGAAATTAATTTTTCAAAATTTCAATCACATAAGTGGAAGAAAATAATTTAAATTTAATCCCACGAACAGGAGAACAACGCGGGTTTTTAAAGTAAAAATGTTCAAAAGTTTGAAATGTTTTTATATCTAATTTCAATGTGAAATTGATTAAAATTAATTAAAATTGATTAATTTATATAAAATTTATATAATGTAACTTTAAACTCAAATAAAAATATAATTTAACCCTAAAAATTATTTAGATGAAAAAATAGTTTTGAATAAAAAATCAATATTTTCACTATTCATCCAAAAATGATGTTTTTTCAGAAAAATAAATAACATTAACCCTAAGCCAATTTTTAAATTTTGAATTAAAAATAGAAGGTTATTTTATCAAATTAAAATTCAAAAATTTCTTAAAATGAAATTTTTTATTTTTCACAAAAGGACATAAAAACGAGTTTATTTAAGAAAATAGTATTTTCAAACATATAAATACTTTACCGAAAATTACATGTTTTCTTATCAATATGTTTTATTTATATGAAACCATTACAAATAATATTTAAAAATTAGTTATTAATATTCATATTATGAAGTTTAATGGCTATTTTATAACTATCTCATTTAAGTAATTATAACAATAAAATTATGTTTCATAGAAACTCGGTTGTGTCAAACGCAATCCAGGTTTGTGTTTCATGTATTGCATGCTTATATTGGTGTCGCATATAATGAAGGATTAACTTGTTGTATAATGAAATGAAATAAATAAAAGGATAAATTAATTTATTTAAAAAAAATTCATAAAAATATGGGGCATTACATTCTACCCCCTTATAATGAATATTTCCATCAAAATTAATCATTATGATACAAAAAATAAGGATTCTTATGACTCATAATATCCTCATATTCAAGTATATATTCCTATAAATAGAGGTTTATCCACAAAAGTTTGACCAGGTGAGTGGTCTTGTTTTGTTGAGCATTCTCTATACAATCCAAGATTTCAATTGGTTGTTCCACATAAGAAAGTTCCTCCTCCATCTGTATGACCTCTAAATTTAGTACATGTGAGCAGTCAGGTATGTAATTCCTCAAGAGAGATACATGAAACACATTATGTACTTGATAGATATTTGGAGGAATTTACAAGTGATGGTATACCATCCTTATATGATCATGAATTTCAAATGGACTGATATACCTAGGTATTAGTTTCCATTTATTCTTGAATCTCATAACCTTCATCCATAGAGATATTCCTAGAAAAAATTCTTTAAAACTTCAAATTTCAGTTCACATTAATGGTTATCAACATAACTTTTCTGATGACTTTTATCTTCTTTTATATACTGTTGAATGGTTCTAACCATCTCTTACATTTCTTCAGCTATCTCGGGTCCCAATATATTTATTTCTCTAACTTCATCCCAGTATTTTAGAGCTCCAAATTAATTACCATAGATGGATTTATAAGGATTAATCCAAATTCTTGACATAAACCTATTGTTGTAAAAAAAATTAACTAGAGTAAGGTTTTGATCCCAAACACCTTTCAAATACAGATAAAAAGATCTCTGCATGTCCTATAGGGTTTTAATTTTTAATTCAGGATGACCATCCTTTTAAGGATGATAAGTGGTGCTAAAAATCAATTATATATCATGTTCTTGTTGAAGAATTATCCATAACATTAAGGTAAACCTCAGATCCCGATCAAATATAATAGAATGTGGTAGTCCACGAAACCTTAACACTTCCTTAATGTATATCATGGAAATATGGTCCAATGAAAAGTATTCTCATATAGTAATGAAGTGTGCTGACTTAGTAAGGCGGTCGATTACCACCCATATATAATTAAACCCTTTAGAGGTTTTAGGGATTCCAATAAAAATACATAGTGATGTCCTCCCATATCTATTCTGGTATGGGTAATGGATGGACCATCCCCTAAGAATTTTTCCTTTCATCCTTAACTGTCTAGCATATCAAGCACTGAGATACAAAATATGGGATATAACCCATTATTCTATCCCACCAAAAGTATTATTTCAAGTCTTTATAAATATTTTTACTTTTTGGATGAATAAAGAATTAAGAACTATGAGCTTCCTCTAATCGATCCTTCTTCAAATCTATTATGGATAAAAAACATACACAGCTCCTAAACCTTATCCTTAAATCCTAATCAAGGTTAAAATCAAGAAAATTTCTAACCTTCACTTGAATCTATACATATTCCTTTGGTGCATATTTAATATTCACTTGTATATAGGGTTTAACATTCAATTGATAAAGACAATATTTTCCCCTTCCTTCAAGATTTCTAGGTCCATCCTTTTCAAATCCAAAAATATTGGATCTTTTGTGATACTCATCATGGATAAGCTAGAATGATCCTTTCGACTCAAAGCATTGGCCACATTGTTCGCTTTACCTGGGTGGTAATTTATTGACAAGTCATAATCCTTTATCATATTTAACCATATTCATTGGAACGTGTACAACTCCTCCTATGTGAATATAGATTTTAAACTTTTATTATCGGTATATATATCACAATTTTATCCATAAACATAATTCCTCCATATCGTTAATTCAAAAAATATTACTCCTAACTCCAAATCATGAGTAGGGTAATTTTGTTTGGGAATATTCAAATTTCTTCAGGTATAGGCTATATCCATTTTATTCTACATAAGAACACATCCCAAACCCTTTTTTAAAGTATCACAATATATTGTAAACCCTTCTCCACTATAGGGTAATGTAAGAATAGGTGTGATATCAACATTCTCTTTAGTTCCTTGAAATTTTTCTCACATTTATATGTCGAGAGGAACGTGGAACCCTTCTGAGTTAACTTGGTAAGAGTATTTAATATTTGTGAGAACTTATCCCCAAATTATCAATAATATCTAACTAAACTAAGAAAAATATTAATCTTAATCACCATGGCTAGTCTAGGACAACATTAAATTGCCTCCATCTTTGATGGATCAACTCATATACCCTGTATAGAGATTATATGACCAAAAACTGAAACCTTTTGTATCTAAAATTCACACTTCGTAAATTTTTCATATATTTTTTACTTCCTTGGGGTCTTTAGTAAAATTCTAAATTGGTCTTCAAGCTCTTCCTTACTCTTTGAATAAATAATAATATCATCAATAAATACTACCAAAAACTGACCAAGGTGATCTATAAAGACTCTATTTATCAAATCCATGGAGATAGTAGGGGAATTAGTAAGACCAAAAGGCATAACCATATATTCATATTTTCCATAAATTGTAACAAATTTCATCTTGGTTATATCCTATTTCTTGACCCTCAATTGATGATATCCAGAATGAAGTTCATTCTTGGAAATTTATTGAGCTCTGTGCAGTTGATCAAACAAGTCATCAATACAGTGAAGAGGATACTTGTTCTTGATTGTGATCTATTTCAAATCCCAATAATCAATGCAAAGTCACATTCATCCATATTTTTTTTTCACAAAAACAATTTGCATCCCAAGGTGAAACACATGGTCAAATATATCCCTTATCAAGTTTTTCTTAGAGTTTCTTCTTCAATTCCTACAAATCAATTGGCTAATTCTATAAGGAGTCTTTGAAATTAGTTTTTGAACCATGTATAATCTCTATCGAGAACTCAACTTCACATTTTGGTGGAAGGCTATACAAATATTTTGGAAAGACATCAAAAAATTCCCGAACAATAGGCATGTCATTGATGTTGATTTTCTACCCAACCATTTGGGGTAAAAAGCTATTCTGAATGGGATAAGACCCATACACAGGCTATAATCTCCATAGGAAGTTCATATTTATCATAACATTGATATATGATAATAGGTTAGTTTTAAATATAAAATTTAACTTCCCTTCCTCAATAATTGATGTGGGATGTATGAATAGAAATAAAATCTATGCATAATATGACATTAAATTGAACCAAAGGAAGAATGAAAGGATTTTTAGGAATCACATGCCCACAAACTTTAACCGAAGAGTAATAACAGACATGAGGTGAAATCATCATTACATTAGGGGGTTTCATTCATAATTACATATCTAATAATTTTGGTGGAATCTTAATACCCTGAGAAAATTCATTAGATTTGAAATAGTGGGTATATCTAGAATTAAAATAATACATTATCAGTTCTAGAGTGGATGATAAGTGTACCTTTCACCACATAGTTATTTTACCCCTATTCAAAAATAGTTATGTCATAATATTTCCCATTGTCTCTTAACTTAAGAGGTTACTGAGATCGATCATCATCACTATCCCTTGAGTTTGGGTACTGGTTAACATAATGCTCATTCTCTTTACACTTGTAGTACTAAAGCGGGGGAGGTTCATTCTATGCAACTTTCTCTCCATTAATATTTTTAGTTGAATTCTTCCCATAACATAGAAAATTAAATTTCTAATGACCTTCCCTTCTGCACTTAAAACATTTATTAGACCCCCTAAGACAATTTCTTCCATGATTTATTCCACACTTAGAGAAAAAATGAAATCTCATCTTCTTCTCTTCACGAATTTTAGATTTTCATTTAAACTCTATATTCCTTTTCATGTCAAAACCATGAGATTGATTTTCAAATCAAATATAAATTTCAATCTTTATTGCACAACATACAATATCTTCATAGGAATTAATGTCTCTTATGGCCAATTCTCTTTTGAAAAATGGATTTAAGACATTGAAGAACCAATCAAATTTACTTTTAGGTTGGATGATAATACTAGAATTGTACCTCAAAATTCTTATAAAATTAGCCTCATATGTACCAACTGATTCATTATATCTTTTATTTAACTCAAGTAACTATTTATCCATATTTGTAAGAAGAATCCAAGTAATTTAATTATTTAAAAATAAGTTTTTGAACTAGTCTCAATCCTTGGATTCAATTTCATGTTATTGCCTATTATTCTTGATTACAGTCCACCATTAGTCTACTTCACCTTCTAACTGATAAACTACAAGAATTACTTTATAATGTTTCAAACACTAGAGAACAGATAATATATTTTCAGTATTACTAATACATTGTTCAACAAAAAGTGAATTCGAAGAACCACTAAAATAATGTGGATGTTCCATTATCAAGGTCTCAACTGAATATTGTTCCCTTATTTTTTCATTTGGAAGTCCAGTATGATTCATGGCTTTAGAAAGTTTTGTGATCATAGCAGTGAGTTTTTTCATTCTATCTCCATATCATTTTGATTCTTAGAAGAACAATAATTTCACTTCCCACCATACTAAGTATTGATAGAGTTCCTTATGGTTCCATCCATTGACTAAAACCAAAGAGAATATAGAAAAAAATCATAATGGGGAACCACATGATCATGAAAAACCACTTATAATATGTCTAAATTATGACACATTATTTAATTTTTATAACACCTTAGGTTTATCCTAATTTATTCATAACCAAATTTTATTTAAATAATTATTGATGGTTTTTAAATATTTTTTTAACTCCCAAATCATATCCTTTGGAAGTGTCAAACAAGTTGTGCAGCAAGGCCCATTATCATGCCCCAGTTCCTGATCGAGTCTAGCTCAGTACGGTTTTTTCAAGGTTATTACCCCTATGTAAATTTATTCTAGAACCAAATCCAATTGTATTATTGATAAATGGATATATTTATAGGAAACCAATCACTCTATCCTTTACCAAAATTACCAAACATTTTCCTATACATTTCCTTATCCTTAGACTCATCCGTATACATTTCCTTAGGGGTTTTAATAAGGTTTTCTCATCCTAGATTCCAAAGGTTAACTAAAATTTTTTTCTGATACCAAAAATATTAACCCTCCCTTTTCATACATCAACATTATATAATTTTTGTGGAATACTTAATACTTTACAAAAAATGAAACCAAAAGACTGTATTAGTCTAGTACCATTGGAAATATGGAAACATGGAAACATAAGCATTTGTAAATAAGTGAGATAAATTATCTCCCAATAGGTCCTTCATGACAAGCACCATTCTTAAAAACATCATACATAATATATATCTTCATAACCTGGTGAAAGGAAACATAAAAAAGGGGTGATCTCATATGATCAGTAAGGGTAAACAAGGGAGATATATAAGCATAAACAAGAGAATAAGGGTATGATAATGTGATCCTGACATTAGAAGATCATACCATGCAAATAAAATATCATATACATGAATCATGACATAAATATTGGAAGTTTATAATGCATGAATCATAAGGTAATCAATAGCATAATCCATGAAATCATAACATATGAATAAGACATAGAATTATGGAAAACACATAAGAATATAAAATTATTTAAATAGTATTCAAGGAATCACTTACAAGGATATCTTAGTAGTATGGGTTCACTCCCCATACTTTCTTGGTAGTCATGGTGTACTCCTATTCCCATATTATTAGTCAAGGTTCACTCCCAAGACCATATTAGCAGACAAAGTCCTTCACTGAACCAAGTTCACTCCCCATTCAATCCATTTCTATCTCATGAGATATAAATATTTACCCAATTAATTAGAGGGAGATATAGGTCCCACCCATATCATTATGAAATCATTCATACGTGTTTCAAAAGATCATAAATAATCATATCATAACCCATGAAATGAAAGGGGTATCATAAACATGTAATTATATAATAACATTTGAAAAAGTGACAGGTTTTATAATCATTTAATCAAAGAATAACCCATGAAAATAAGTAGGTTTCATAATAATATAAATCATTAAATAGAAATTGTTTCCGTAAATATTTTCACCATGAAATATAAACAATTTTTAAAAACATTATGTCATTAAAACATAGACCATTCATAGAAATAATATGAATGAAACCTTTGGATCATTTTCCCAGAAAGGCTTGAGTAACACTAAAGGATTTCATATTGTATAGAAAATAGTTTGGAAATATCCTTTATAAATATTTCTAGAGTAAAATATCCATTCTTCTTTGAAAATTTCATTGTAAAACATAAATCGTTTTTGAAAAACTTTTTTTTTGAAAACATATAATAGAATCATGAAAACATGTTGAAACCCTTTTTCTTTGAAAATAGAATTGAAAACCTTACAACATTTTTTAAATATTTTTTCTATGAAAATGATAATAAAATATTATTTTAAAAACATTTTTGATAAATATTTTTTAAAGCATTTTTTTTAAATAAACAGATTTCCAACCAAAAATAGAAATGATATCGGATTTTCATAAAGAAATTATTAATTATATTAAGTACAAAAGAGTGGGAAAATTGTACCAATACATGAATTTATCATGAATGAACATAGTATAATAAAATTCATTAGAGTTATTGACATATAGATCATGATATTTCATCAATGGGGGCATAATCATAAAAAATCCTGATAAATAATGAGATTGTTTCAATAAACTCTTACTAATGGGTAACTTTTAATCATACTCCCCATTTAAGAAAATAAAATTACATGAAGATTAAAATATAATTAAATTAAGGATATTAATGATATAATATTTCAAATGGTAGTATATACACCTCAGAAAATAATATAGGTGAATAAAAAAACATGTGACTTAAAGATGGAAAATTGAGACAAAACTATCTTACTGATTTGGTAACTTTTGAATGGTAAAACACCGTGAAATAGATATCAAAAAATGGATCTATAAATACTCATAAATTTAATTATAATAATATTATAATTTTTTTTTGGGAATTATATACACTACACAAAGGAATGAATGGTGAATAAATTATAAGTCTCACGGAAATAAAAGTTAGACTAGAAATCCCCTTAACTTAAGTCTTGAATTTCTTCGTACACATTAAAAATTACTATATAATAAATATAATTTTATTATAAATATAAAACATAACCATATTATTATATCTAATACCATATATTATTTGGTTATGAATTTTTATTACCCATTTATAAACAACTTTGTTTATTATTACATTTTGGGTAATATTCACTTTGTTTTTCATATATGTTTTGGCTTGTTATTCTTGATCATGTTACTTAGATCATGATTTAATTATTTATAGAATTTAAAAATGATATAAATATAATATATAATAATTATATATGTATTTATAATAATCTATAAAATATATAAATATGAAGTGGAATACACTGTTCATGAATACGGTTGGTTGTACTTATGCATGAACGTTGTTTCCGTTTTATTTTCCTATTGAAAAATTGAAAGTAAATGAAATATATGTATATATATATATATATACATTATAATTGTAGTAAAATTATTATGTCTTATATATCATATAATTTCACTAAACTCATCCATAATATATTTCATGAAAAGTGTGAACGAATCACATCACTTTGAGGAGGGGACAATCCACACACCCACAAACAATGTTATGGTATTTAAACAGAATAGAAAGAATAAAGGAATACTTTATATAATAATTATAAAAAATAAATATTTCATAAATATAATATATATTGTATAAAAATAAATGGTCCATCATAATTCCCAACTATGAGATGTGGTAACGAAAAAATGAACAACATCGTTTCATGAGCCGATAGTCTGTCGTACACATGAATGGTAAGTTTGTTACCCATTAGATGGAAGTGTGTGTAAGTGTAGGTAAAAAACTTATAATAAAAACATATATATATATATTTATGATACTGGGGATATTTTATAATACTTGAATAATAATATTTGTGTGTGTTGAGAATGAAAATAAAATAGAGGAGCTTGAGGAAGGATGTTACCTCTTCTTTAGGTAACTTCTTTTGGTTTCCACCAAATGGATTTCTTGGATGGATTTATGCCCAAATGAAATATTATAGGATTATTTTAGGAATTTTGGAATATTATTTGATCATATTTTGTGTGATCTAGTATGATTTATATGTGTTAATAAATTGGAGGGGTGAGTGCCATTTTATAGTGGAGGAGTGGAATTCCTGTAAATTTTTGAAAATGTAATTCCATCTATGTTTTTACCATGTAATGTGGATCTAATAATTCTCAGAATCTGAGCCAAGGAAGGAAAGGGTGGAAATAAGAACGTAATATTTCTTTTTAAAAATTTATAAGTCATTTTGGGCCTTAAATTTAACGTTTAGTCCTTCATTAAGCTAATTTTTCTCTTAATCGTTGTAATTAATTTTAATCACTTTCACCATTATTTTATATCAAAAATGATTTGACCTTATTATAAATTATAAATTATTCTTATTAATAATATTGAATCCATTTTTCCAAATTATAATCAAATAATATTCATAAATTAATTTAAATGTAATCCTTTAGATGGGACGACAACGTGGGTTTTTAAAGTAAAAATGCTCAAAGGTTTTATATTTTTTTATATGCACTTTCATTATAAAATAGAATCTAATTACCTAAATTGTTTTAATTTATATATAATTAATATAATGAAACTTTAAAACTAATTAAAAATATAATTTTACCCTGTAAATTACTTTTATGAAAAAGAAGTTTTGAATTAAAATTCATTATTTTGCACTATCGATCCAAAATGATGTTTTTTAGAAAAATACAAAAAATTCACCCTAATATAATTCTGAAATTATTAATTCAAAAATTAAGTATAATTTATCAAATTTAGTTTCTAAAATTTTCTAAAATTTATTTTATTGTTGTTTATATAAGGACATAAAAAGCAGTTCATTTGAGAAAATATAATTTTAAAACATGTAAAGACTTTACCAAAAACTACATATTTTATTATCAATATGTTTTATTTATATAAAAAATTATACTTAAAATTTATAAACTAGTTATTATTATTCATATTACTACGTTTAACCGCTAATTTATAACTATCTCATTTAAATAATTATAATAATAAAATGATTTTTTGTAGAAACTCAATGTTGCATGTAACGCGAGCCAATTCGGTGTTGCGTGTAGTGTAAGCTTGTCTTGGTATAGCATATAATGAAATATTAACTTGGTGTAGTGTGAAACACAATACATCAAAGGAAAAAATAATTTGTTCAAAAAATGTTAAACTCCTGGTGATAGAAAAAACCCCAAAATACAATGTTGAAACAAATAATAAAATTTATATTAAATTAAATAAATCAATATTTCATAGTGCATGAAATTTAATACATAAAATAAACCCAAGAATAAAATACTAATAACACTTTTGGTGGAAATGTCCTTTAAACACCAACCACAAACTCCATGAGTTAGTATGGTCCAGCTCGGTAACCAAATCCCTCCAATAATTTGAAAAAAAAATGATATATGTATATATATAATATTTTTAGTATATTTATATAATCAATAAGATCATACCAAAAACATATTATGTAATTATAGAAGATGAATACTAATTCTTTAGTAAATGAATAGTAGAACCAACTCAATCTTAATTTAGTTACACTATCATCAATCCCCACTAAATCTCAGAAAATCAATAATGCATCCAAGTATAATAATAAAAATCAATACAATCTATTGAAAAGTTACCCCAAAACTACTTTCCCATTAATCTAGTTTCTATCATGCTCCAGCAACATGTGTCTTTTGCATCAACTCCTCTAATATAAAAAAAACACCCTTCCAAATATCAATACCACATACTACACACA
Organism: Viscum album; assembly: GCA_963277665.1. Classification (NCBI taxonomy): domain Eukaryota; kingdom Viridiplantae; phylum Streptophyta; class Magnoliopsida; order Santalales; family Viscaceae; genus Viscum; species Viscum album. The sequence goes on from OY728159.1 coordinate 1,938,824,509, forward strand.
AAAACCACACCACAATTAAACATCACATAATTATCACAATTGGGTATCATGAGTATGAATGGAACTAAGGTCATTCCCTCTTCCTCCTACAATGCATTACCCCAGACATGCATTCCTTTAAAAACCAAATAATAAGGATATCCAGTATATATATTTATATATAAACCAAAACCTAAATCTGTTACAAGTCATATATATATATATATACCTACCATTATATATCACAACTCAAACATTAATTTAAGGGGACAATGAATAGTGAATAGTCATTTATCCTTTCCTTCTAAGACCTAGATGTTGGGGAGAAACCCATAAAAAATCATATGGGATTCAGTAAGGATACTAAAGTAGGATGGAGAATATAATAAATATCATGAAAATATATTATGTATAATAGTCACACACAAACCCAACCTAAGGGTTGATGCCCAACCAATACTAATATCACCCATAAAAGCCACTCCATCATTACTACTACTTATTTATAACCTCTTCCATCACTATACCCCTAACCAGCCCCATATATTCCTAAAATATAGGTATAATAGTATTACTAACTTTAAATTTTATCATGGCTTCATTAAATTATAGATTCATTAATACCAACCATAACTAGTTCATGTAGTTATATTCATTCATTCCACTATTTATCATTGTATAGCATTAGTTCTAACCATTAACATTTTAAAATGTCCAACCAAATTCCCATATTAATTCCAATCCATTTATTAAGCATTAAACAATTTTTTCACAACCATTATATTTTATTTACTGCTATTATAATTCATTACATCCCTAAAATTTAACAATTCTATCCCATTTTCCAAATATTACTTTACCTTTTTCATTAATTAACATTTACAGCACCTCATTAATGATTTATCTAATACCATTTTCAATGTTTTATAAATTAATTCATTAGTTTAAAAATGAAATCATATTATAAGGAAACTAGGGAATAATCTATATTATCCTCTCCCATAACTACATCAATTTCCACACAAACTCATTCGAGAAAAAAAACACTAATCCAAACTAACAACCATAATATCAACCTTCCCCTATCAAAACAACACTCACTTTTCCTCACACCAACCTCAAAAACCCAGTGATAGTGATACAAATCATAATCACGTCTTCCACTATTATATCCAAATTACACAGTCACCCCAAAAAAGAAACTTTAACTCGTTAAAAAACAAAAAAAACAAAAAAAAATGAAAATACAATGATAAAATATAGTAATTTCATTAAAGAATCACTCCAAACAACCTATATATAATCATATACCCATATTCATTTAACACATTATTCATAAACACATCAATTCTATATCTATATTCTCATTCTTAAAATTTTTTATTATATTTATGTGATTATCTACTTATAAAAGGATAAACATATCAATTAAACAATATGTAACAATAATCATAACAACAAGCCACCTCAAACCATTTTCCACAATCATAATTCTTCATTCATTCATTATATCATGAAAAAGTTTAGTCAAAACATATTTAAAATTTACCTTCCACCCTTTTCATTTCCATATATATGTATTGAACTTTTGTGGAAGGTTATTATATCATTGAAAAAAATAACAATGCATATCATAGAAGAAAATATCAACCACGAAATATCACTAAATAATAATTAAAACTAATTTTATAAATCACTTGTCAATCATACCCTTCACTTTCAATTAAATTTTTAATATAAAAATTTAAAACAAAATTCTAAATAATTGAAATTAAAAAGTATTAAAAAGGTTAGAATAATAAAATCCCCTACCATAAATGATTAATTAATATCATTGCATAAGAATGAAAAATAATGATGATCAACACCAAAAATAAACAATGAAATCCCTTAATATCCTATGCCACAATACTCTATAAAAATCATGACATGAAACCATGAAGAACTAAATCCAAACCACATCCATATATTTTAAGATGGAAAATAATAAGGGAGAAGAAGAAGGATATATAAAAAGAGAGGTAAACTCACTTTATATCATAAGGATTTGATCTCTTCAAAATGAGAATAAAAATCCATAAATGGGTGGATAATGATCTCTAAATACACTTAGAAATAAAACTTGGTATTGGGGGGAAGATATGTAATTGGAAGGAAACAAAATGATTACATGAAATTATATTTTAATCAAACACGGAACCATCATGTAGCATCATTAAGAAAAACATTTTGATAGTGTTGAGGCAAACAAATATCTAGATGTCATACTAAAATCCCCATAATCCAACCCTCAAATATCTTGGTAGAACTAATTTAAAATATATATCATCAATTATGGCCATGAGTCAACCAAACTATTCATTCCACAACACTTAATATTATAAAAACACAGTGTGAACCTGAGCCTTTCTATACCAACCTGATACACCAAGAACATACATTGCAACCTAACTCCCATATAAATGGACCAATGGTGAAAAAATCAATATAACCCTAAAAAATTGAACTCTTTGAACTATATTATATAGATATTATATCCATTACATAATATCCCTCAAGTCTGATTAACTAGAAGCACCTTGAGACTTACCACACCGCATACTGAATGATCACATATATTCTAACCATGTGTAAGATTGACTGTAGAGGTTTCACACCATAACTAACATACATAATATTAATATAAGGACCCTCATAGTATACCTCACAAGAAGAATTTAGTCACACACTTATTCCAGTTGAAAAAAAGACAAAATAAATCTTAAGTCCTAATAATCATGCCACAACACACCCCTAATTCTATGAATATAAGCATAGTAGTGAAACACACAATACTGTTGAAACACATATCTATGAGCCAACTAAATATGGTAAAATTCACTAGGAAACACCCCGACTTACCCTTACAAATTAAAATTCATCTCAAACTCCCTCTACCTTCCTCTAAAACTTATCATGAAAACATTAATTCCCAAAATATAGAATTTCACAACCTTAAAATGTCTTCCCAATTACATTAGATACCTCTTAAATGATTCTCATCATTGAGAATCACAACCAAACCAAATATAAATCTAGAGACCAAAAGCCCCATCATCCATAGGGGATACCTCAAAAATAGTAATAACTCTAACAAAAAGCGAATCAACACAATAGAGAATGTAAGAATACCACATTAATAACATCAACCCATAACTCAACCCTCTTATGAATTGTGAATATTTTTACAATGAAAAAAAAAGTTATCAAAACACACTCACTCTTATGTTCTCAAAAAATACCAATCCATCCCAACTACCTACAAAAAAAATCCTTCCACACCTAAAATTTGTAACCATGAATAATAGGGCACTCATAAAACTGGTGGACCATGACCTCACAATAAAAACATATCAACTATGCCGATAATAGAAACCCTGATATTCTCAAACCCAAATCTTAAAGTTTCACTAAATCCTATGAAAAAATTATTCTCTTTTGGCCTTCACCTACCACAAGTCCCATAAATTGGGGAACCATCCTTAAATTTCTCAATATTTTAGAAAACTTCTACCTTGATCACCTCAGTATGATCCCTCCCTTTAAAATAATACATCTACCTCAAATTTAACACCCTAAATTGATTATTTATCCTCATATAAAACTCAAAACATCACCTTAGACATATATGTTAGCCAAAAGGTCCAAAAATTATCCAATACATACCATGAAACCAAATATAAGATTAAGAAAACTTGACACTACTTACTAGAACTCCAAGAGAAAATTCATATAATCTTTTGTACACACCTTGTAAATAAAAACATTCTTAACCATCATAAGGAATTCATCACATAAATCCTCTTCTTGGAATTGTTGATTCATCTTGAACCACACTTTTTATATTCCTCATAGAAAATACACTGCTAGGGATACTCAAAATTGATCTAGATCCCCCATCTTTTTTAATATAACTTCAACATCCTCTAATAAATCCTCAACATCAAGGCTTAATACCCATATAAATAACTTTAGTACTCGTTACTTCTAAAATCTCAATAGTACTTCATCTCAAGACTCCTATTTCTACTTCCCAAGAACAATATACATATAACACTTCGATGACATTTCATCAACCCAAAAATCATAATTAATTAGTTAATTTCAAAAAAATCACCTACAAGAACAAAGAAGATATAAACACATAGTATGAAACAAATTCACTCCTCAACCACTAAATTTCAAAAACTAACCCATCCACCAGAAAAATATCTTGTCATATTCTATGATCAATATCACCCTTTCCATCTAATAAATAAATCTACCTCATAACACCCCATTCTACCAACTATAAAACCCACATGAATCCAATACACCTACATTATTATTCCTAGTAACCATGTATACTACAAAAAAACATGATTACACCCATCATATGAAATTTTTAATAACATGTTTGATGAAATAAACAAATCACTTCAAACCAATTTTAGTACATTAAGGCATATTTTTTAATTGACAAAACATTTATTCAAGACATAATAATATTTATTTAGAACTTCATTACCAAAATACTTTCAAAAGAAAGTGCAGTAATCCTTTCTTAAATCTAGGAACCAATAAAACCCTTTAATAGACACTCTCAAAACTCTTTCAGAAATCACATTTCAAAATTATCACATCATTATTAAAATATAAATATATCAACCTCATTCCTTATTTCTAGAAACATATTACTAACAAGACATGTCATAATTTTAAAAAATTATGTAGATATCTATAATGAATACTGAATAGATTTTTACACCATATAAGAATATTTTTAGATCATTATGATTAGATATAAAATGATATCCCATGATTATTTTATTACCAATTAGACAATATTGATTACTCAATACATTAAACAATTAAAAATTTATGAATAATTGGATATTAATAGTTTAAACATCACTGTATTAAATTTTATCATGATGTGTATTATAACATGCCTTTTGAAAATTAACTTTCTAAAAATATAAAACCTATAATGTACAAAACATGTTGGATAACATAGTAGGTTGGAAGAGTTTAATTAATAACTCATATGTATTAAAATAGTAATAATGAAATATGTTTCACATTTTTAAAATTTAGCTCTTACAATCCCTAACATGATCTTCATCTAATTAATATCAAAATTCTCATCTTTAAAATCAATAAATTTATATTAATGCATGATATACTATATAAATTATTATAAATTTATTTTAAAAATGTCTAATAATATAAAATTTAATGTTAATTTTTAATATAATCACATCATTAATATCAAGGATGAATCATGGTGAACACACAATTTGATCATTTCAAGAAAAACATCAAGTAACATAAAATCGATTTTAACATTGTTATGTTTTCTATTTTTCAATAACAAATTACATTAAATATAATTCATTAATTTGTAGTGATAGATATTTATAGCAATTGATAATTGATTTTAAATAACAAAAACATATATAAATAATAAACATATACAAAATAGATTCATCATATATAAAATTGAATAAAGACAACATAGAGAAAATAAATATAAATTATGACTTATAGCATCATAAAAATAGAAAAACATTGTCAAGAAGGTCTCCAATAACCCCATAATATCCTAAAAACCTTAGCTCATGTCACTAATGTGAAAACAAAATCCCTAAGATTAGAACATGTATCAAGATTATACATTTTAATTAATGTTTTCACTCAAATATTCCCATAATCACCACAATATAAACAATAGAAGAAAAAAACATGTGTGATGAACATACCACAACATGGTATCTACCCCATAATAAAATCATCTCAAATATCATGTTTAGTATGAAAAAGGTCATTTTATCTAATCATAGGGACCCTAAACACTTCTATCTATATTGGTATCCCATGATACACACTACTACAACTTGGTCTTTTATCAGCACTAAAAAAAGACATTAACAATTCTAGAAAATCGTTGTTAATGCCAGCGTAGATAAAGGGAGGGTTCCCTTTATCAGTGCTCTAAAAAGTGCTGATAAAGGGGACCCCCCCCCCCCCCTTATCTACGCCGGAATTAATAACCCTTTTCTAGCACTGATAAAGGGGTACCTTTATCAGCGCTATCTTGAGAGAAGATAATAGGGACCTTTATCAGCGCTCTTTTAGCACTGTTAAAGGTGTCCTTTATCAGCGCTCAAAAAAGCACTGATAAAGGCACCTTCCCCTGCACCTATAGAACTAGCACCTACACACCTGCGCAAACTAGCACCTGCACACCTGCACAAAATAGAACTTGCACACCTGTACAAAATAGCACCCGCACACAATATTTTGACAAACAATGCTATATATATTTACTTAACATCATGAATACAAAAAAACACACTGGTATATACATTTCAAACAATGTTTTACATGGTTACAATTACAATTATACAATAATAGTTATAAACATTAATGTTTCATCATTTGATATATGTGATCCTCTCTCAAAAATTGTCGTCCGCAGTATTTGTTGCCAAACAAAGCATCCGAACTCAAGGAAAAAAATTCACTTAAATAAGAAAACAAATATTATGTTAGTAATAAAATAATGAAATAAATTAAAACATTAATATGAAAGAATACATTAATATGGAAATGTGAAACTAAAATATGGAAATGATAAACTCAAATATTTTCATTCTGATAACAATGAAAGGGAATAATGTAAAATCAATATGTTTTTGGATGATTTATCTCATTTAATAAATACTGATTCTTTATCTAAAAAACATTTTTACCAGTCACACCATGTGTCGGATTGAGATTTGGTTGATTCGTACATGTCACAAATGACTCATGGATCATTGTCCTAATGTATCAAAACAATCTGAATGTGTTTGCTTGGTTTTCCGTATGTCACTTGTGCTGTTTTCTAAAGTTTATGGCAATTTGAAACTTATATCAGACACTTTTAGCCATACCGGTCACACCGTGCATCATATTGAGGTGAGGTTGATTTGTACACATCAAAAATGACTCATGGATCATTTTTATAAAGTATCAAAACAATCCAAATGAATTTGATCGGTTTTCCGTATGTTAGTAGTGTTGTTTTCTAAAGTTAATGTCAATTTGAAACTGATATCAGACACTTTTAGCCATACTGGTCACACTATGCATCTAATTGAGGTGTGGTCAATTCATACATGTCACAAATGACTCATGGATCATTTTACTAAATTATCAAAACAATATGAACGCATTTTCTTGGTTTTCCGTATGTCACTTGTGTTGTTTCCTAAAGTTAATGTCAATTTCAAACTGATATCAGAAACTTTTAGCCATACCGGTCACATCGTGCATTGGATTAAGGTGCGGTCTATTAGTACACATCAAAAATGAATCATGGATTGTTTTCCAAAAGTATCAAAAAAATAAAAACAAGTTTGATCGGTTTTCCGTATGTCACTTGTGTTGTTTTTTAAATTTAATTTCAATTTCAAACTGATATCAGACACTTTTAGCCATACCAGTGACACCGTGTGTTAAATTGAGGTGCGGTCAATTCATACACCTAAAAAATGACTCATGGATTTTGTTCATAATGTATCAAAACAATCTGAACACGTTTTCTTGGTTTTTAGTATGTCACTTGTGTTGTTTTCTAAAGTTAATGTCAATTTCAAACTAATATTAGACACTTTTAGCCATAACGGTCACCACGTGAATCAGATTGAGGTAAGATTGATTTATACACATCACAAATGACTCATGGATCGTTTTCCAAAAGTATCAAAACAATTTGAATGAATTTTCTCGGTATTCCATATGTTAGTAGTGTTTTTTTCTAAAGTTAATGTAAATTTCAAACTGATATCAGACACTTTTAGACATACCGATAACACCGTGTGTCAGATTGAGGTGAGGTTGATTCGTACATGTCACAAATGAATCATGTATTGTTGTCCAAAAGTATCAAAATAATCAGAACACGTTTTATTGGTATTCCTTATGTCAGTAGTGTTGTTTTCTAAAGTTAATGACAATTTCAAACTGATATCAGACACTTTTATCCATACCAGTCAGATCGTGCATCATATTGAGGTGTGGTTTATTCATACATGCAAAAAATGACTAATGGATCGTTTTACTAAAGTATCAAAACAATTTGAACTCGTTTTCTTGGTTTTATGTATGTTAGTATTGTTGTTTTCTAAAGTTTATGTCAATTTGAAACTGATATCAGACACTTTTAGCCAAACCGGTCACACCGTGCATCGAATTGAGTTGTGTTTGATTCATACACATCACAAATGACTCATGTATCATTGTCCTAATGTATCAAACCAATATGAATGCCTTTGATCAGTTTTCCATATGTCACTTGTGTTGTTTTCTAAAGTTAATGTCAATTTGAAACTGATATCAGACACTTTTATCCATACTGGTCACACCATGCGTCAGATTGAGGTGTGGTAGATTCGTACATCTCAAAAATGACTCATGGATCGTTTTTCTAAAGTATCAAAACAATCTGAAAACGTTTTCTCAGTTTTTCTTATGTCACTTGTGTTGTTTTCTAAAGTTAATGTCAATTTCAAACTGATATTAGACACATTTAGCCATACCAGTCACACCGTGTGTCAGATTGAGGTCTGGTTGATTCTTACACGTCGCAAATGACTCATAGAATGTTTTCCTAAAGTATCAAAACAATCCAAACGCATTTTCTTGGTTTTCTGTATGTCATTTGTGTTGTTTTCAAAAGTTTATGTCAATTTGAAACTGATATCAGACACTTTTAGCCATACCGGTCACACCCTGTGTTGGATTGTGGTGCGGTTGATTCATACACGTCAAAAATGACTAATGGATTGTTTTCCAAAAGTATCAAAACAATCTGAATGCATTTTATTAGTATTCCATATGTCAGTAGTGTTTTTTTCTAAAGTTAATGCCAATTTGAAACTGATATCAGAAACTTTTAACCATACCGGTCACACCATGTGTCAAATTGAGGTTCGGTCGATTTTCACACCTCACAAATGACTAATGTATCATTTTACTAAAGTATAAAAACAATCTGATTGTGTTTGCTCAGTTTTTTGTATGTCACTTGTGTTTTTTTCTAAAGCTAATGTCAATTTCAAACTGATATCTGACACTTTTGGCTATACCTGTCACACCGTTCATCATATTGAGGTGTAGTTGATTCGTACACATCACAAATGACTCATGGATCATTTTCCTAAAGTATCCAAACAATCCGAATATGTTTTCTCAGTATTTCGTATGTCAGTAGTGTTGTTTTCTAAAGTTAATGTCAATTTCAAACTGATATCAGACACTTTTAGCCATACCGGTCACACCATGGATCTAATTAAGGTACGTTTGATTCTTACACGTCAAAAATGACTCATGAATCGTTGTAAAAAAGTATCAAAACAATCCGAATGCGTTTAATTGGTATTACGTATGTCAGTAGTGTTGTTTTCCAAAGTTAATGTCAATTTCAAACTGATATCAGATACTTTTAGCCATACCGGTCCCACCGTGCGTCGGATTGAGGTGCGGTCAATTCATACACGTCAAAAATGACTCATGTATCATTTTCCTAATTATCAAAACAATCCAAATGTGTTTTATCTATTTTACGTATGTTAGTAGTGTTGTTTTCTAAAGTTTATGTCAATTTGAAACTGATCTCAGACACGTTTAGCCATATCGGTCACACCGTGCGTCGGATTTAGGTTTGGTTGATTCGTACACGTCAAAAATGACTCATGGATCGTTTTCCTAAAGTATCAAAACAATCCAAATGAGTTTTCTTAGTTTTCCGTATGTCACTTGTGTTGTTTTCTAATGTTAATGTCAAATTGAAAATGATATGAGACACTTTTAGTCATACCGGTCACATCGTGCGTCAGATTAAGGTGCGGTCGATTTTTACACCTCAAAAATGACTCATGGATCATTTTTCTAAAGTATCTAAAAAATATGAACATATTTGCTCAGTTCTTCGTATGTCACTTCTATTGTTTTCTAAAGTTAATGACAATTTCAAACTAATATCAGACACTTCTAGCCATACTAGTCACATCGTGCATTAGATTGAGATTTAGTTGGTTCGTAAACATCAAAAACGACTCATGGATCATTTTCCTAAAGTATAAAAACAATCCGAATGTGATTTCTCAGTTTTCCGTATGTCACCTGTGTTGTTTTCTAAACTTTATGTCAATTTGAAACTGATATCAGACACTTTTAGCCATACCGGTCACACTATGCATCGAATTAATGTTTTTTTGATTCGTACACATCACAAATAACTCATAGTTCATTTTCCTAAAGTATAAAAACAATCCAAATGCATTTTCTCAGTATTCCGTATGTCAGTAGTGTTGTTTTCTAAAGTTAATGTAAATTTGAAACTAATATCAGACACTTTTATCCATACCGGTCACACCATGCGTCGGATTGAGGTACAGTTGATTCTTACCCCTCAAAAATGACTAATGGATCGTTTTCCTGAAGTATCAAAACAATCCGAACGCATTTTCTTGGTTTTTCATATGTCACTTGTGTTTTTTTCTAAAGTTAATTTTAATTTCAAATAGATATCAGACACCTTTAGAAATATCGATCACACCATGTGTCGGATTGAGGTGTGGTTGATTTTTACACGTCACAAAATACAAATGTATCGTTGTCCTAAAGTATCAAAACAATCCGAACGCGTTTGCTCGGTATTCCGTATGTCAGTAGTGTTTTTTCTAAAGTTAATGTCAATTTCAAACTGATATCAGAAACTTTTATCCATACCGGTTACACCGTGCGTCGGATTGAAGTGTGGTTGATTCTTACACATCACAAATGACTCATGGATCATTTTCTTAAATTATCAAAACAATCTGAATACATTTGCATGATATTTTTCAAACTTGATAAACTCTTTCACACCTTCTGTATACCCTTCCATCAACCAATTGGAATTCATCCATTCTTTATTTATATTCATACTATTTCAAATCCAAAGGATGGGTATATAGGTTAGGGGATAAGGAATATGAGTATAATTTAGATAAAAAACTAGATACTTCAAAAATGGTGGGGGCGTGCTCATTAATAGTAAATCTTGGGTGGTTCTTGGGATACATCCATTATCTTCCTCTCTTCGATCCCCCCTGATGAGGGGTGGTTCTTGGGAGTTTTTTTATAGTGATTTAGTGAGTTATTCCCTCATACTTCTTCTATTACTATTATCCTTTATTTCCCTATGATTTGGGATGATTTTAACTAGGATTTGTGTGATGATTTCACTATATCATCTTCAAATCAATTCAGATGATGTAGATTTTGTTTGTATTGGATATAGGTTATCCTCGTATGATGAACACACCATGTTTTTTTTGTTTAGGTGGTGTTGTGTTTCCCAATGAGTTTTTAAAATATTATTCCTAATTATATTAAGGTGAATAATTAAGTATAAGTTTCAATAATTAATTATTTCGGAATTGTGCCTTGAGATTGGGTCTCAATCATTAGTACAGGATTAGATAAGGCATGTATAGTCCTGGTTAAGGATGAGTTGATCTTGGTGAGGGGGTTACTCCATTTTTTGAGGTAGGTGGACCCTATAATACAAATCCATATTCTAATTTATGTACGATTGTGCATTCATGCATGAGTATATGTTTTCCAGTGAAAGGGATAGAATCAAGAGCAACCTAGGTAAATAAATAGGGTGTTTTTGATCCACCAAGAGATAGAGTGAGGGTTATATTGAATGTTTGTGATTTTGTGATCATCCAGAGATTATGTCTCAATGGAGGTGAAGTTTCTAGTTGTGTTTATGAGAGGATAAGGTTTGGTATGAGATTTTTATAGCCTAGTTAGGTTTTCTAAGGCTATTTGAGTAGTTATTAGAGTCTTAGGCCTAAAGAAGATGGATAATATAGTTTTATATATCACGTATGATGGGGAACACCCTCTTAAGGATATATAAGAGTCATGGTGTGTGTGATGAGTAGGATATTCCATATAGGGATTGGTGAAATGTGACATAGAGGATTTCCTCCTTATAATTGGATTAAGAGATCTCCCTCCCCTCCTGGACACCCTCACACCTGGACACCCCCTCCCTCTTAGACACACCCCCTCCTGGACACCCCACTAATTGACACCCCATGGACACACCCCCTCCCTCCCCTCCTGGACACCCTCACACCTGGACACCCCCTCCCTCTTGGACACACCCCCTCCTGGACACCCCCCCCCCCCACTCCTGGACACCCCCTCCCTCCTGGACACCCCCCACCCACATATAAGAGAAACTAAATTTAGAAAATTAAAAATCCAAGATATTGGTTCCCATTAATATTTTTAGATGCTCATGAGTGGACTAAATGACTATGCATCGGTCGACTTCCACCCTATCGACCAATGTAGTCCAATGATTTATGCTTTACTAGAAAGAAAAATCATATCTAAAACCATTCTTCATAACCTAAGGATATAAAACATAATAAAGGGTGATAATATATGCTCAATAAGTGTAAAAAAGGGAGATATCAATGATCATATATGGATAACAATAGTAGGAGTTTACCTTCATCTTATTTGTGTACAATCTTTCATCAAGTATGTTTCTCATTCATTTCTAAACACATCTATATCATCTTCTGAATATGAGTTTTTGTGATAGTTATGGTAGTACTGAAAAAATATAAATACACAAAGGATTAATAAATATTTTAAATGAAATCATAATTATTTTCGAAAATAACTCGTCAGGGATGCTCTTTTTTTGATGAAATATGATCTCTTTCATAAATTTACAAACATAATAACCACAATCCTTTCCATTTGTTTGTTTTGGACACTGTAGAAACATCGAAAACAACAAGTAATTTGTTTTGATATGTGTTTGGATAGTGAAATGTTATTATATACACCTGGATATTTTTCCAGTTTTAGATCTTGTAGGATTGCTCATCCTTATGCCCTAGATTCATTCCATCCATTAGACAATATTGATGAACCACCCTATCATAATATAATCCTCATTAAAAGATAACATAAATTATATAACTAGATGTTTAGTTTTAAAATGTTGGATACAGTGTAATAAAAATTAACAAACGCCATCATGCGTGGTCGGTTTGTAGGATATCCATGTGTTGAATCCAGAAAATAAATCTTTGGAGTATCCAAATTGACTGCAATCAGCATCCAATGCTCCCTAAAAATACAAAAAGGAATAAGTAAAGAAAGAAATGAAAATATAGTTGATATGATTAAATTGTAGAGTTTTACCCCTGCATCATTGGTATTAAAAAGATTCTATCATCCATAATTTTGTTTTCAAACGATTTGAGCAGGGATGACATTATTGCAACCTCTTTATTAGAATCTATTTCATCTTTTGAAGAGGTGGTGTAAGGACTAATGATTCCAAATTTCTGTTCATAGGAAAATCCCTTCAATTGTTTTTCATATATACACCTACGAAAAATATAAAATGTATTTAGTCATAATTATCAGATTATAGCAGCTTTTGTAAAATCAAATCAAGAAAACATACCTCATGTGTACATTTACAACTGAGGAACCTAGCCATTCATACTTGAGGATTTCATTTACATTTTCAGCACTAATGAAATCTGATGTTTCCTCTCCGTACATATTTTTTTCAAAATCAACAATGTGAGAATTGTTTTCTATCAACTTTGTATCTGCATGAGCCTACAATTATATTAACTGTGGATATAGAACAGGAGGGGTGAAGGTGCTCTCAGTAGACTGTTTCAATCAGTTGGTTGATCGTTGAGATAGTTTTGAGCTAATATTTTGTTTCACCCCCTTATCTTTGTCGTTCTGCAATAACATTCAACGATTAAGACCTTTTTTCATTAAATGTTAAAGGTCCAGCTTGAAAAATAAATTGGAAATGGATACCTCTTTGTCGATATGATTTTTTACAATAACTGGCGGCCATGTGATGAATGTTCCAACATCTGTTCAACCGTATGAATGTCGCCATCATCATTTGGAACAGGTAGCTTAGCACCCGGCTCAATATCTACATTAATTGACACTCTGAAATTATCTGTTGGAAGCTGTCTGTTGTGTAGGATGTCATTCTTCATATTGAACACCGTAGCCCTCGCTACAAGGCAATAGGTGGGAGTTGATAGATATAAATCACAATCATTTTCACCTTATAGAATATTAGTACAGGAAAGGTATCAGTGTCTATATGAATCACATTTCACATAAAAATTTATTAAAACATTTATTACCTCTGCTAAGTCAGGTTTTTTACAGGAATGGATTGCCTCAAAGCTGGTGGGGGTGGGGCGGGATCACCACACACGGGTTATTGTTGAGTTGTTTCTTCTCTTTTCCTCTCCCCCATCAATGTTGCTATCATCTCTCTCTGGTATTGTAATTCTTCTTGAAAAATAGATAATTTTTCTTGAAACTTTTCAATTTTTTCATATTGATCCTTCGCTTTTTTTTATTTTTGAAAATATGTTCAAGGTGTCACCCCAAAACTCGCACCTCTGACGAGGCCATACTGGTCTGGATGCTTCAAGGCTGCTGAAAGTATGTCTGCATCCGGTGTGGGTGTTGTTGATTCCTGTGACTATGTCAGATAGAAAATATAGAAAAATAAGTAGTCATTTTAATGTAATAGCGATTTAAAACAAATCAAATTTATATTATGTCATACTTACACATGTTTCCCACACTTTTTGTGTGTTTTCATCTATCAGTATCCTCTCTTTATTTACACGAGCCTCCTTCTATAGCACATGGCATGGGATGGATATGGCTTTCTATTTCGATTCATCAATCTGCATATAAATATAGAAACATGGTTATAGTGTTGTTTTATATCACATATAATTAGTACGGTAGATTTAAAAGACATACCAATTTTTTCTCAAGTAAAGCGTACCCCATCCTTGCTTTACGGTAAGGGTACGCTGGTTATGTTGTGTGTTTTTTATTTTTTGCACTTAGTTGATGTTTCATAAATAAAAAACTTTCAATCAAAGTGATGAATACAAGCACCGTCAAACAATGTATTACCCCACATAATGTACCTGAAAAGTCTGCTTCACACGACGGTTGTTAAACGCATCCCATGCTCCTTGTGATATCAAGTGTGCATAAAGAGGAGGTGGGTGCAGCTTGATTTTACCTTCAGCATATTTAAGATGATATTTCATTAAAATTTTGCGGAAACCTCTATGAATCCTTCCTGCAACTCTTAATACATATTCCTTGTCTGAGGAATCTACTATAAATGAACTCTACAATGGATGATGAAGAGTAAGTAAATGTTTTGGTATTTTATTTTAATAAATTAAAAAAATGATATCATAATGTTACCGTAATCTCTTCCCACATTAGTGTCTTAAGATCGGTGACAACATGGTGCCAAAACTGCACATCAATCGGCACGCATTGCCAAGTGACGATTCCAATATTGCTACTAAAGATGGAGTTTTGGGGGTTAACATATTGGCCTTGCTTATTCCATCCCACCTCAAATTTGATGCCTTTTGCTTTTGCCTTAAAGATTTTGGCTAAAACTATCAAACTACGATGCTCTTGTTTTTTCTGTGCTTTCAGGGTTTCATTTCCTACCATTTCCTCATAAGTATCATCAATATGTTTCTCCGAAGCACTAGCATCAGCACTGGGACCAGCAGCAACAGGTTGAGAAACCTATTGTACCTCATCCCTGGGACCAGCAACAATAGGTTGAGAAACGTGTTGTTTCTCTACACTGGGACCACCAGCAGCTGGTTGAGAAACCTGTTGTTGCTCTACACTAGGACCACCAACAGGTGGTTGAGAGACCTTTTGTGCCTCGGGATTGAGCGCATCAGCAGGTGCAGAAGTCATTATCTGTAGAAGTGGTTTAACATTTAATTTAGATTACATAAAAGTAGCAGCATACAGATAATAACATGACGTAACACAATGTATATTACAATAAAAAAAATAACCTGATTATTGTACTCTCTTTGTTTTTCTTTAAAGGCTGAAGAGATTGGACTCCTCTATCGACTATGTAAATCCCTTCATTGTGGTCTCCTCTAACATACAAAATTCCGTCTACATTGGGACTACTATGAAATGATTGTGAAGTCCCTATAAAAGGGTCATCCTCCATTGAACTTTCATCTGACCCTTCAGTTGTTTTGGTCGATAACAGAACAATTGACCAATTTCGGTTTGCGGGGTTTGGAACATAAATTACGTGTACTGCCTGTGATGCCATTATAAATGGTTCGTCATTATCCCCTTCCTTACTGAAATCAACTTTCACGAATCCTAATTCATCTATTTTAACATCACTCATGTTATCAACCCACTTGCATTGAAAAATAGGCACTTTGAATTTTGTATAATCCAACTCCCATATTCATTTGATGATGCAAAAGTATGACATATTCGCATAAATTGGATTTTTGTCCTTAGCACCGGAAACATGCATCACCTCAGCCAAAAGTGTGACCCCACTATTTTTCATGGTATTATCTTCATCATGTTCATTAGTATAGAATGTATAACCATTAACTACATAAGAAATGTAAGATAATACATAAATACTTTCTCCTCCGGATATCCATTGAAGTCGTTCTGAAATTGAGCCAAGATTTTCAATCTAACAGCTTCAAAATATGGTCCTGAAACCATCCTATAAACTTCCGATTATGTGTATCTGATATCCATTTTTCTGCCCTAGATGTATTCAAATAGCTAAGAATATCTCTGTGGGTTTGAACATATGGGTCAACGTCGAAACTGTTATGAAAAACGTAAAGGTGATCCTGATCCCGATCTGTAATATTGATTGTGACAACCTCTCTTCCATAAATTCCTTCACCCTCAAGCCGCTCAGTGTGACGGGATTTTGGTAGGCCAACTTAATCCACACCAGATAGGTATTCGGTACAAAATTCAACGGCTTCCTCAACAATATATTTCTCCGCAATACAGCCCTCTGGCCGAATTCTCTTTTTGACATACCCTTTAAAAATCTTCATATACCATTCAATGGGGTACATCCATCTACAATTTATAGGACCACATAGTTGAATCTCTCTCACCAAATGAACCATCAAATGAACCATCATATCAAAAAATGACGATGGGAAGAACATTTCCAATTCACATAATATGATGGAAATTTCTCTTTCCATAGTTGGAAATTTCGCCGGGTCTATATCTTTGTTGCATCTAGCATTGAAGAATAAATAGAGCTTCGTTAATGTATGGAGGACATTCTTGGGCAAAATTCAATGTAAAGATATAGGAATTAGATCTTGCATCAAAACATGGAAGACATGTGATTTCAGAACCTTTAATTTTAAATCACTCATTGAACCGATGTTCTTGATATTTTATGAATACCCCTCTAGAACCTTTACGTCATTCAAGAAGTTGTAAAACTGATATCTCTCCTGCCTGAAAAGATTTTAAGCAGCTGGAGGAAGAAATATTCATTTTTCACCCTTCATTGGTGCCAAATCTTCTTGTATTCCCATCTCAACCATGTCCAATCTAGCCTTAATTCCATCCTTCTTTTTTCCAGGTGCATTTAGAAATGTGTCGATGACACTATCACATACATTTTTTTCAATATGCATAACATCAAGAAAATGTCTGACATACAGACAATTCTAGTATGGTAATTCAAAAAAAACTGATCTCTTTTTCTAACCAGTTTTCATAAGGTTTTTCAAAAATGGTTTACCAAAAGTATTGTCCAAATCATTTACCTTCTCAAAAAATTGATCACCTGTTAGTGGAGATGGTGTTGTACGTTCTTCTGAACTTCCGTCGAATGATGTCGTCCAAGATCGGTACTTATGTCGTCAGGGTAGAAATCTGCGATGTCCAAAAAACACGGTTTTTTATGAATGTTTCAACCTAATTGAATTTGTACCTTATTCGCAAATGGTACACCCTTGAGTTCCTTTAATGATATATCCTAAAAAATTTCCATAAGTAGGAAAGTCATTTATCATACCGTACAACATGGATTTCAAAGTAAAATCTTCTTTTTTGTAAGCATCATACAATGTAACACCTGAATCCCACAATATTTTCAAATCCTCGATCAATGGAGCCAAATAAACATAAATATCATTACCCAGTTGTTTTGGTACTGATATAATCATAAATAACATGATGTATTTTCGTTTCATACATAACCATGGTGGTAAGTTATAATTTACCAACATAACCGGCCATTTAATGTGACTGCTGCTTTGAAAACCAAAAGGATTCACCCCATCTGTAGATAACCCCAAATGAAGTTTTCTCGGATCGTTTCCAAATTCAGGATACTCATGATCAATTCTCTTCCACTGTGGAGAGTTTGCTGGGTGACATAGTTTCCCATCTTTAATTCTTGTATCTACATGCCATTTCAATTGTCCTGCAGTCTCCTCACTTCCATATAGGTGCCTAAACCTTGGAATGATTGGAAAGTACCATACAGCTTTCATAGGACTAGAATCATCTTTCTTGTATTGAGAAGCACCACACTTTGGGCATTCTTTAAGTGATTTGTGGACCTTACGAAACAATATACATTCATTTGGGCAGGCGTGTATTCTTTCAGAGATCATACTCATTGATCGTAGCATTCGTTTGTAATCGTATGTTCAGTTTGGGAGTTCATTGTCTTCTAGGAGCATGTCATTCAGGAGAGAAAGTAGTTCTGTAAAACTGGCTTCACTCCACCCGTTTCCTGCTTTCAAATTATACAGCTTTAGTATTGCTGATAATGCTGTATAGTTAGTGCAACCAGTATACAATGGTATTTTTGCACAACTCTTTAACTTCTCATACAATTTTGGGCAATGAAGAAGTTCATCTTCAACTGTCCTTTTCATTTCCTCAATACGATCTTCATCATAATTCACATCTATAATCACACCCTCCAAACTATCGTCTTCATTATTCATGCTTGTAATCATATCAGATCTTCCATAAAATGGCGTGTTATCCGAGCCAATACCTATATTAGTTTTTTCCCATGTTTATTCCAACATGTATAACATCGATCTATTCCGTGACAGATCAGGTGTTCTTCCAACTCCTCTAGAATAATTTTTCTTTAATAACAACAGCGTAAACACAGACAAAGGATTTGAGAAGGTTCACATGCATGATCTCATGTAAACTTGATAAACTCTTTCACGCCATCTTCATACTCTTTTTTCAACCGATTGGAATTCATCCATTATTTATTCATATTCATCGTCTTTATGGGTTATTTCTCAAAATTTCATAATATTATGTTTTAATTAATCAATTAGCGTTGTTTGGGTTTTATAAAAAAAATCATGGTACAAATGCCTCTACAATGAAATAGAGGAACTTACCCCAAAACATGTGAAAGTACTTGAACTCTATCTATATACATGGGATTGTGCCCTTTCTTTTGTATATCTCCATGGAGTACCTAAAACCTATACATGGAGTACTCTTTACCAAAACATGGAGGAGTACCATCCTCTATATTTTCTCTAAGCATCTCACTTGTCACTTGTCAACTCTCAAGCAGAGTGAAGATAATTAAAATATCCAAACCACATCTTGTGAAATTTCCAATGAATGAGGGAATCATAATATTGTGATCTACATGAGAAGATATTTATAATGGGCTACTCATACATGAAATATTATCATCTAAGTGAAAAATAAATAATAATAATGAAATTAACATAGCACACAATTTTTTCAATGGATACACATTGTATAGGGTTCTCAGTCAAGGTTGGTTGTATACTACCATTTCTAAACTCATGTGAAATCCATATACATGGTGTGTCTAGTAGTTTGAACATCATCTATGGATAAGATACCTGATTTAATCTAACTACACGGTGTGTAGTCCTTACATGACCACTAGGGGTGTAGAGTCTATACACATCAAGTTTCTATGGTATCTATACATGGTGTGAGTGAAGTAAAACACATATCATATGTATCTACCATTATTTCATGGAATGTACATGTTTTCATGCTAAAGTATATGTCTTGGAGATACATTTTGTGAGAACTACTTTCACATGACATGTAACATTTAAAATAAAACTTATTCTAAGTTTGAGTCAGAAGATGAGTCATGTGGTGTAAATTTTGGAGATAACTATTGTCTGGCATTAAAATCTATATGAAATCCATGTATGGTGAAGCATGTTCCATTTAACAAGACTGCATACCATGTATTTTAGAAATATATAGAATCTGAAAGACATCATCTTCACACCATAAAGTGTCTCATAGAGTCCTCTAAAAGTGGTTTTTTAGGATTCAGTGGAATTGCACTAGTAACAAAGTGGTGGTGCCATTGAAATGGGTAAAGTTTGGATTGATATTAAATGGTGGAGGAACTACATAATGGAAAACAAATGGTATATAAATCATTCCAACAACCGCAACACCATAAAAAAACACAATCGTGCTCACAATCGCAACACTATACAAACCAAACAATCACAATTATAGATTTTAAAAAGCATCCCTTATTCAATTTTGTTTGTTAATTCAGGGGTTATCGCAGAAGTTTTATCATCTTGGGGTGTTCATTCATAAGTCAAGTATATGTAAATTACCAATTTTTATATTCAAATGTTCAACAAGAACCAACCAACATGCAATTCATTTAGTGCGCAAACAAGGACCACCAACGGCCACAATTTTCAGCTGGGCGTTTAGCCCGTACATTTCACATTATAACAATAAATATCAAATATTAATAACATCTGAACAAGATAAAACCAATGATTAATAAAAGAAAACTCACCGTGAAGGTGTCATTAAGCACACAGCTGAGGTGCATTCGTGGCAGAGGAGAGGCACACAACAGAGGAGATTTCCAACTGAAAAGAAAACATAAAATAGGGGAAACCCATGAGAATAAAATAATATAAAACCGAGTACCCAATTTACCACATCCCAAAAACCCCAAGAACCCACTAAAACCAAAATCAACCCACACCATGGTTAAACACACCTTAAGATAACAAGAAATTATATAACCCACCTTCGATAGAACGAGTTCAATAGAATTTTTAAAATATAAAAGATGAACATACAATGGGTAAGCCCTGACCAATAGGTCCTTCTTACTAGGTATAATCCCCAAGTTTATTCTAGATAGAATATCCCAAATGAGTAATCCTTGATCAATCCTCTGTTATCACACCTTTCACAACACATACATCCTAATCGCATGACATTAAACATCATGGTACAATCTTTTCAAACAACCTTAAACTATTTACCTTAAACTAGATGTTCCCATGCTTCAATTTCTGCCAAATATATGACCCCCATGATCCAAAGGAATACATCACCTATTCGGAGACTTAAAAACTAGGTGGATGACATAATGGTAAGGGGGTACCACTAACACAGTACCATCCCTACTCTTGAAGTTTCATATGAGGGTCTTCACGTGTTGAAGCCTCACAACCCACCCCATTATAGGGAAACTATAATAAAGCAAGTGGAACCTACCACCACCATTAATTAATTCAAAATTATATACCTAGAGAATGATATTCATTATATTCCTTATCTTAGGAAGGTGGATCAAGAAGTCATCCATGACCTCACCTTAGTTCAATGGTCACCCAGTAGGGCTCCTAACAATCGCCACTATCGCCAACATCATGTGACCACTAACCCTTAGAAGCCTGTTGAGGGAACTAAAATGCAGACCCCTTCCCTAATATCTTAGATCAAAGAAGCTATGAGATCTCACTAGGAATTAAGATCTATTGATCATAGGGAGAAGGTTCATATCCCCACTTCCCCATAATAAGTTTCCCAACACAACACATGGTATCTAGTGAGTAGGATCATATCCCTATTAAAACTCAATGACCCTACCCATACATCCTGAAAAAAAATTAGGTGGAATGCACATATATCCAATGGGGAACCCCTGGTACTCTTTTTCAATCATAAAATCACACCATGCATGAACTCACCACATGATCACCAGTTACCCAACATTATTCCAAAAACCAAAGGAATATACCCATGCTTCATTAACCTAAACCCATCAATCTAGGTATAATAGTGATGGTCACATTAATACCATGCTATAAATCAATAGGGTTAGGAATCCAAATGATCATGTCCCTCAACCCAGTCATAACACAAAAATTCAAGAATAGGGAGTTCTTCCCTTATACAAATCCAAGGCATGACCATTCCTTCGCTATCAACTTGATAACACCTAATATGCATCAATCCCTCATGTCAAAGAATCTACCATAGATTTATGTATCTAAGGTATTCATAACACCAAGATAACCCCACTCATTAGTCTCCCCCAATCACCAAAACTCACTAACTCACTACCATCCTGAGTCACATGCTAACGACCACTGGGATCTCACACAAACCCCTTACACCAGTTCATACACAATCCTTAGCCCATGGGTTCCACTCTTATCCCCACCTCAAAACACACATAATCTAGTGAACCAAACCAACCACTTACTATAGGTTCTCACACACCCATATACTTATCATCATTGAGTACTATCTGCCCAGGGAACCAACTATGGGTATTACACATAACAATGTTTAAGTTCAATCAATCGTACCCACTTTTGGGCTAGACATTGACCCACAGGGGTCATAAGTAATTATAACTAAACATAACATATCATAACTGTTAGTGTCACTACTTAAACTGAAAATGTAGCATGATAGCATCCTGCTATCTAAAATAACCTACAATACAAGGGTCTCACCATCTGGGCTCTCACTCTTGCCCCAACTACCCATACATTGGTTCAAATTATAAAAGAAACTATAAGTCATCATAATCATTCAAGGATCATCATTTCTCATTTATATTAACCCAAGATAAGTAAAAATACTCCTACACTGACCAGTAGCGGCGGAGGCAGCGGAGGCGGAGGCAGTGGCGACGGAGGTAGCGACGGTCATGGAAGAGAAGGAAAACCCAGCGACGGCGGAGGCAGCGGTGGTCGCGGCGGAGGAAAAAAACCCAACGGCGGCAGTGGAGGATGAGGAGAAAGAGGAGGAGGAGGAAAAGGAGGAGGATGAGGATGCAGAAGAGGAGGAGGAAGAGGAGGAGAGGTCGCGGCGGAGGAGGGGCATGGTTCAGCTTCCATGAAAGCTTGTCTGCGTGTGAGAGAGGAGGTCCTGCTAGGGTTATTAAATAGAAACCGATGGAACCTTTATTAGTGCTCATTGAAAGCGATGATAAAGGTATTTTTTATCAATGCTAAAATAAAAGCGCTGATAAAACATAAATTTATGAGCACTTTTTTAGCGCTGATAAAGGTATCGAATTATCCGCGTTGAAAAAGTGCTGATAAATTTATGTTTTATCATCTCTTTTATTTTAGCACTAATAAATATTATAATTTTATATAAATTAAGAAAAAAAACTTTTATCAGTGCTAAAATAAGTGATGATAAATGAAACCTTTTATCAGCGCTAAAAAAGGCACTGATAAATGGTATACCTTTATCAGTACTTATTTTAGCACTGATAAAGGTTAGATTTATCAGCACTTTTAACTAGCACTGATAACGGCATACCCCTTTATCAGCACTTTATGTTTATCACTGATAAAGGGAAGTACTTCCCTTTCCCTATTTTGTGGTAGTGACATCACATGCTATGTTCAATTGATATTATTTCCCTACCAGACCCATGAAATCTATACTAATTACTAACTCAAAATTCCATCCTAACTCTCATGAATATCTCTTATAAAACTCCTTCATGGACTGAACCTAGAGGTACTCATATTATGTGGGCAATAAAGATAATGGTGACCCCTAAATCCTACCTCTAATAGGACATGATTTGGTAAATGAAATAATGGGTATAAAAACAATCATATGGAAGGAATAACACTCATAAACCTAGGAATATAAATATAAAACTACCAATGGTCTCTATGTCAAATAAAATAAAACCAATATCTCACAGTGTAAGTAATATCATGCATAAAATAAACCAAAAAATAAAATACCAATAGAAACTACTTTGATAGTGACCCATGAAAACCAGTCACAAATTCCACATGCTTGTAAAGTCCAACTCAATCACATACTCCCTCTTGTAATCTGAATATATATATATATATATATAAAGCTTTGTGTATACTCATATAACCATTAAGATGATCCCCAAAACCTCTCTTATAAATATAGAAGAAGTATAATAATTCCTCGTTGAATGAACACCATAAACGAATCTCACCCAAACTAGGTCCACTCTCACCCATCATCGCTAGATCTTACTCACTCAACAACACAACCTAGTATAGTAATATAATATCAAATTAATATAATGAGAAGGTACCCACGACCACTTCCCTTTTGATCTGGTCACTCTTACTCCCCAATAATATATTTCATGATCTTTATCCCTTCCTATTTAACTATATAACTACATATTTACATATCAAAACCATATTACACACACCAAAACCACAGGAGAATTAAGAATAATCATCCTTGAGCCCTCCTCCTACCATGAATGACCCCCCAACATGAATTCATAACACAATTATGTAATCAGGTTGGAATGCCTCTTCCTGGGATACCCAAATGACACTAGAATGGGTGCGCCACACACACTTTGGCACGTCTCCCGATATGATATATATTTTTAGATGTTTGTGAGGTCATGAACTAGTCATGGATAGTGTATTAAATCTAAAATGATGTTGGAGGATCATTCTCAAATATAATAAAATTTAATCATGACCCATATATATAAAAAAAACATCCCAAGAATATATAGACAAATAAACAGGGAGTTAAACATGTCCTACAGTCCATAACAGAAATATATAAACTATTAATACAATGCAATAATACATATAGGGTGGTATCAAAAAAATATTGTGTAACATATGTAAATAAAAGGCACACTGGCTGGTACATGATGAACCATAACTAAAAATTAAACTACATGACATATGAATGAACTCACTTAATCATCCTACTAAGCCTTTAGCCTCCATGGCTGGCTGAATAAACTATACAGACTGCTCCAAGTGATACAAGTATCCTAAGAGAAAATAATAAGGTCTACACTCAAACATCGAAACCCCTGTTGTGGATATGTGTAAGGGATGAATCCACAAACCCAATTTGAATGTCTAATGCCTCAATAATATTGAGTGTTTTTGTGATCAAGTAAATGTGCATTCAATTCATATATAGTATGCATATTAACTAAAAATTAACTTTTTATTTCAGATTGGCATGCAAGAAAGAAAGCATTTCCGAAAAAAAAATGCTCATGATGGCTGAAAATAGTGCAGATCAAGAGAATCATTCCTAAAAATAAGCTTACAATCATTAGGTAAGGATATCAAACTAGAATAGAGAATCAAACACTCTCTGGGATTTACTTTGTTGGATAATGAATCTGCCACATAATTCCCTTCATTCCACGTGTCCTTTATGCAAGTATTCTGGTTGATGAAGCATCTAAAATGTTGGATGGTATAAATTAAGGCCCAAGGTAAATCAACCTTTTCTTGGAGATGCTGGACCACTGCTTTTGGCTTCAGAGATCAGGCTAGATCCAGGTATAAAGCACCTTATCAAGGAAGATATCCCTACACCATTGATTAAATTCCTCAGCTCTACCATGAGTAATTTAACCTCCACCTGGAATTAAATAGTCGAGTGTCTAATACCCTCCAAGGATTTATTCCAAGAATCCCACAAGGTCCAGCATGTCGTTGAAAAAATCATGCCATGAACCCTGGTTTCTATCCCCAACTAGCCAGAATCTCAGAACCAAGCCTCAAGCATATCCTATAGTGAGTTACACTTAATGTGCAGGTGCATTCCCCAACTCATAAAATCCCAAACCTATTTCATCCATTCCCCTTGGAAGAATACTTGTCGGGTCATCTCTTGTTGTGGGGACTATGAGTAGCAACCACTATGAATATGCAGCAGATTAAGGTACACAACCTGAGAACCCACCAGAGCTGGAACTAGCAAGAGTACTCTTATATGCTTCATCAACCCATCTAATGCTCTCGTAAATGTCCATCTTTTCACTGTTCAGTATAGCTTCTAGGAAATCCGGATTTAAGAAATCTGTCATGACAGAAATGGTTGGAATTGGGCACCATGTAAAGAAGAGTGTTTTACCTATCCAATTAGCCTTCCTAAAATTGATGTTTCCCCACCCAACAATTCATCAAATGTCTCCCAACATCACCTCCATTTGTTTGATCATACATCTATCAAGTCAAGACAACCTTCTCAATTGAGTGGACCAGTTCCTCTGGTCTTCCCCATACCTATCAATCATGAACTTAACCCACAAATACATTCCCTCAAAAATATCCCATGCCACCCAAGCCTACATTACTTGAATGGTTTCTAAAACATGATGTAATCCATTACCACCTTCATCCATTGGCTTTTCCATTCATTTCTATGAATCCCAATGATGTTGTTTAGATTGATTAGTATCCCATAATATGTGTATTCATTCACAGGAAACAAACCAATTTGGAAATGTAACACAAAATTCATAGATAATCATAAAAGTAAGATAATAATGTGATAACTAGGCTACCAAAACACCTGACTATTACTGATTTGGATTTATGATAAAATAAACAAGTCACCTCATATGATAACCCAAACACATGCCTAAAGATGTAGTGTAATTTCATAGCTCAACTTTTACCCAAAGATGTATGGTATGGTTTCCTATAACCCTAACCTATCCTTTCTCACACAATATAAGTCACATGTCACATATTTTTCAAGTCTTGACCCAAAACCATAGAGTGTAGTTAAGTAGTAATCGAAATATTAACCCACTACCTAAAGAATTAGGGCTTGTGCATGTATCCACAAGCCTCAACCCATCCCTTCTCACTCAAGGGAGGTCCATCATTCATGTCCCATCCCTCACATGAGTGGTCATCAACCCAAGTATGATCACCCTCGATAAGTTTCATTGTATTAACCCAAGCCTCCTCAAGGAAAGGTCCTAATACCAAGACCCATGAATTCTCACTGAAGGTAAGGTCATGCCCTAAGATCCCACTCTCCCTCGATGTATGTAACAAAAAACAACACATTCAACACTCACAAGGCTTGTATGAGGTGACCTGAGGATTATATTTGTATATATTTCATCATTTTAGATGAAAATATAATATATTACACAATAATTAACATCACATACCCATAATGGTTTAGTTTATTTTAAGAATAGTTATATAATCAACTTATTTCTTGAAATATTTTCAATATCTTCCAAAAACAATTTGTGCTAATCCATCTATATTTATCATATTTAGTACCTTTAATCATAACTAGGGTAAAATAGAATGATAAGAAAGTGTGTGATCTAAATCTTAGTAAGGGTTAATATGGGAAACTAAAATCAAATATCATATGTGTGGATGTGATAATAATAAGGTAATGGAAGCACGGTCATAACTAATCAAATTCATACCCATTCAGTCATGGATCATAAATCTTGATTTAGGCTACAAAACTTTTTTATAACAAATAACCTATATCATAAGGGTGTGGAATCATCAATAATAAATCATAAGCCATGAGATCATGTCATATTAACAACAAAATTTCATATAAGTGTGTAGGAAAATCACAAATGTATAAGATCATTTTCTTAGTCAAGGATTACTTTTAAGACCATCATAATATAGTTGATAGAGTTCTATTATAGGTTGGGTTCTCTCCACATTCCCTTTTCATCCATGGTGGATATATTCCCATGTTGTTTTGGGTTGATATAGAAACCTTTTATTTTCATACATAGATGTTACATATTTTTATATGATATTAAATAATTCAAAAAAATACATGCATGAGGTATGTAATAGCTTAGTGCATTTGGAAACTTATAAGACAATATTCATAATATGGTGAAAGATATTCAATATCTCTAACAAAGATCTTTCTCTTTTGTGATATTCATAAGCATACCCTACATAAACCTTTATTCATAACCCAGGGAAAGGAAAAATAAGAAAGGATGATCTCATATTCTCAATAAGGGTAAATAGGGGATATAGATAAGCATAACATGAGAATAAAGGTATGAGGCCATGAGCATAACATTTGAGAACCATACCCTGCATATCAAAGATTATAATCATGAATCATGGAATAAATATTAGCAGTTCATAAGGCATTAATAATTATATAATCAAATAAGTTGATCCATTAAAGCTTAACATTATCATAAGACAATATTTGTGGCATACACATAATCATAGAAAATAATTTCCTTAGTAGTTAAGGCACATTGCCAAAAATTATTAAGGAATTATATAGAAAACTACACCTCCAAGGCGGGACACACCACCATACCCAGTGGAAGACCTTTCCACATAGTGGGGTGGGTTCATTCCCTAAAACATCATTCTATTCCATGTTCACTACCTAGACCATCACAACCAATGAAGTCCTTTACTGAAAAACGTTTTCTCCTCATTCCAGTCCTTTCTTACTTAACTGGGTTCACTCCATATTCCATCCCTATCTTACTGAACTAGTTTCACCCTCCATTCCATCCCTATATATCTCATGATAAATAAAGCTTTACCCAATGCATTTGAGGGATATATAGGTCTCATCCATATTTGGTTATAACATAATCACCTTACTTTTTTATAACGTCGCCACTATCACATAATGAAAATCATACATATGTGCACCACTATATCTTAAAATATTCAACATATCATAACCCATGAAATAAAATGGGTTTCAAAAACATTTCATTGAATCATAATCTTTGAAAAGTGATAGAATTCATAATCCTTTCATCATTTCATCATTTCATCATATAATAACTCATGAAAAGAAGTAGGTTTCATAAGATTTCAATCATGGTATAACCAATGCAAAATAAATGGGTTTCATAAACAACTTATCATTATAAACATAAAATATTCATAGAAATAATAATATTTGTACCCTTGGTTAATATCCATAGTAAATCATAGATTATGAAAAAGGATGTCATCTTAGATAGAGAATGATTTTTAAATATCACTTAGAAAATTTCTCAAGGAAAATAACCTTTCATTGAAAATCATATTTTTAAAAATAAAAATTTTTCAAAATATTTTTCTTTTAAAATAACATTTAAAATTTATAAATAAATCATTAACAATCATTTAAATCATTTTTTGAGTAAAATATCCTTTAACTTTCAAAAGCATTTTAAAAAACATAAACCATTTCATTTTGAAATAATTTATTTAAAATATAAAAATTTCCAAAATATTAAGGAAATAATTTTCTTTGAAAATAAATTTGAAACAATTTAAGAGAATATTGAAATAATTTAGTAGTCAAGATAGTGGGAAATACTGTTTATGTCATGCATGTTAAAAATAAATATTCTTTTCACATTTTTTGATAAAAGTCAAACCGGAATAGTTTTTATAAATGACATGAAGATTTATTTTATAAAATTTCTCTAAAAACAATTGAACATGGGTAAAAATTTATTTAATAAATCATTTTAAATATATTTTAAAAACATTTTTGGAAGAATTTTTAGAAAATAAATGTTTTTAGAATAAAAAATATTTTCAACCAAAAAAGACGTTTTTTTCTAAAAAACATTATTTCTAAACTCTTATGTACATATAGATAGAAAAATGAATGGAAAAATTGTATTATCATGACATAACAAAAGGAGAAGAAAATTCATGTGTTTCTTAAAATATAGATAATAATCTCACATCATTGGAATCACAATCATAAATAATCCTGATAAATAACGAGATTGTAACATAAAACTCTTACCACTATGGTAACTTTAAAACGTAAGCCCCATTAAGGAATAACATAAATGAAACATAAAATGTCATGAGTATAAATTAATTAATTATATTACATGTTAAATGGGATGTATATATATCTCATAAAATAATATAGGTTCATAACAAAACATAGGTCTCAAAGAATGAAAATTGAGACAAAAATCCTTTACCACTTTTTTTACCTTTGAACCGTAAAACCCATTAAATTGAGATCCTAAAATGGATATTTATAACTCAATATAATTCATTATAATCATAATAATATACATTCAATGGAATTAAATACACCTCATAAAATACATAGGTGGTGAACATGACATGTGTCTCATAGAAGTAAAAAAGTGAAATGAAAATCTCTTACCATAAGTCTTGATTTCCTTCATACTCATTTAAATCTCATGTATAATAAATATAAGTTTATTATAAATATATTAAATAACTATATTAATATATATCATACCATATATGGCTTTATTAGGACAATTTTATTACCTTTTTATTAATGATTCCACATTAATGTCATGTTGTGATAAATAACTGCTTTGTTTTTCATGTATATTTTAACTTGTTATTTATTGGACATGACACTTTGAGTTTAAGAATATCCATAATTTTAACCATGATATAAATATCATATATATTGAGAATATAATTATTTATTTTAATTCCTAAAATTTAGTGATATAAAATGAAACACACTATTTATGGAGATAGTGGGTCGTACATACACATGAATGTTGATTTAATTTTCTTGTAGGATTGAAAGAAATAAAATTAAATGATATATTATAATTAAATAATAATTTTTATGTGATATATATCTCATATGTTTGTTAAATAAATTCCAAATACCTTCCATGTAAAGAATGAACAAAGCACATTGTCTCGTGAGGTGGTAGCCCACCGTACATACGAGCGATGTTATTTTTTTCCCAAAAAATAGAGGCTATGAAGGTATGTGTAATATAATAATTTAAGAGTCATAATAACTTCATAAATATCATATATATAAATTTAAAAAAAATAAATTCATCATTATAACCATCCTTGAGAGGTGGTATGGAAAAATGAATGACATCAGTTCGCAATGAGGTAATTTGTCGTACACATGAACACTGATTTTGTAAATAATTTTATATAAGTGGAGATGGTTGTAGGTGATTAACTTAACATAACAACATCTATTTATATTTAATATTCTTATGTTATTATATAATCATTGTATAATACGAATTGAAGGTGGTGGAGGAAAAAATAAAACAAAAACAATCATTGATGAATGTTGCATATTCCTTGATTATCCTCATTAGGTTTGCACCAAAATCCTTCTTAGGTTGTATTTATACACAATATAAGGCTTCTAGGATTAGGGGAGAAAATCGGGGAAGTTATATGGGATGGTATTGTCTGAACAAAATAGGTGTGAAGGTGTAATGAAGGGAGAAGTTGTGGTGTCCATTTATAAGTGGGGGATAGGACACACATGGTATTTTTGAAAATAATTGAGTGATCCCACATTTTTCATATATCGCAAGGGTAAAAAATGAAGCATTATAGAACCTTAGAGGTGTAATGATCAAAATATGTCCTTCATTAACTATTCATTTTGGTCAAAAATTATGTTGAAATTATTTTATAATATAAATTATTTTGATTCCAAATATGGAATACATTTTTCTAAATTTCATTCGTTTAATTTTCAAGAATTAATTTAAAATTAATCCCACAAACATGATGATAAATAAAGGTTTTTAAAGAGCAAAAGTTCAAAAGTTGAAATAGTTTTATAAAAAAAATTTACATGATATTAATTCCAATGAATTAAATTTATTAATTTATGTTTAATTGAACTTGTTTAACTTTAAAATCAATTTTAAATATAATTTATCTTTATAAATAAATTAAACAAAAAGGTAGTTTTAATTTAAAATTTAGTATTTTCATTATTCAATAAAAAATGAAACTTTTCAAAACAATATCCCAAAAAACCACCCTAATATACTTTTGAAATTCCAATTTCAATAATTATTTATAATTTATCAAATTAATTTTCTAAAATTTTAAAATTTTAATTTTAAAATAAGTTCACTAAAAAAGTGACAAAAATAATTTTTTTATAAAAAAACAATTAATAACCATAAAATTATATTTAGTCTTATATCTTATCTAGAAAACACATAATATTAATGTTAAATAGTTAATTGAATATATATAATATATAAATTTCATTAAAATCATTCACAAAAAGTAGTTTTTTTATTTTATTGAGGTAGAAAATATATTTTTCATAAAAAAATAGTTTTTTGAAAAAGATCTTGTTTATTTTAAAATAGTTTATATTTTCATTTATAATTAATTGGTCACAAAATAATTCATCATATACTTGTGTAAATAATATTTTCTTAATTTGTTTAATCATATTCATACCCACCATTCCAATGGCTATGTGATAACTATCATATAAAATAATAATATTTTGATTGTATGACACGTTTTATTTAACTCGGTGTTACATTTAATGAAATATAAACTCCATTTTGTGTGTAACACAAGCCAAACTTAGTACTTCATGTAATGCAAGACAAACTCATTGTTACATGTAACATGATCCAAAATAAATGTTTCATGTCACACAAAATATGAAAAAGACCAAATCTATTTGAAAAAAATACTAATTTCACAAAATCTCGGAGTGTTACATTCTACCCCCCCCCCCCAAAAAAATAAATTTCACCATAGAAATTCATCTTGGTCATGAAAGGTTTAACATTTTAAAGTTCCTTTATAGAAACCCACATTATAAAAAGAGTTAATAAAACATCCTCTAAATATAGAAAGGGATGTGATAAATTCATATACAATAACACATACTAGGTTACCAAATATGAGAACATCGGTGTGTAGTAAAGATTTGGATAGATGAAAATCTGAAATGATTATAGAGAGTGATAAATATCATTGATCACTAGAAAGTAGGTGATCTAGATAAAGATAACAGCTATAAAACCATAAAACAAATAGGCATGAAAAAGGTCATTGATATCATCAAAATGATGATAACAGGACAAATTTTTATTCCAATATCATTTTTCTGAAGTCAAATAATTTTAACAAGAAGACATACTTACTTGATTTCATTCTATTTTATAAGAATAATATAACCCCAGGGTTGTGCCTCAATAAATTTTCAATTCATCTCTTACACTGAGAAATAAAGATGGATTTGTTATGCCTGAAGCACTAACAGATGATAAGATCCATAAATAGAATGATAATTCATTATTTCTATCTTTAGTTTTCATCACAACAAAATTGTTAGCACAGGTTATCCAATATGCATATATATTCATATGGTGAAGTAATACATTAATCTCTAAAACCTTAACCAAATTTTAATATAAACCATGCCATAAATGGTTAACCTTATAACCCTTCCATAATTCAAAATTTATAAACAAAGGTCACTAAATTTCTCAAAATCAGCTTAACATTAATCCCCCATATATCATGAAGTATCTATTTATTATCACAAACCAAATATTTGAATACCTTCATCATGTATTCTATTTCAACATGGTAATAACCTGAATGGCCATATAACCTTAATGAAAACCATCATGCTTCCTCATTCCATAAATAAAACCACATATTATTGAATATATTCCATAGATCCAAAAATGTTGTGAACTCCAATAATGAAAATATAAACCAATTTTTCAATAAATACATTATCAGTTCTAAGTTCATCAATATTATCCAATTTAATTTATCTATATCAATAATCCCTTTATCCAAACTAAACACCATTTTCTCAATATCTAAAACATATTAAGGGGTACCTTCTCATAATCAAACTATAACCTTTCTATTAAAGCATGTTTTCAGTCCCTCAGTACTATTCAACATATTCTTTAGAAAGCATAACGAAAAACTTATTCTGATAAATAATAATATATTTCATCATTTCTATATCATAAACTTTGAATATAAATACATAAATACTTCATTCACCATAATTCCTTCTCAAAACATTAACTATGCTTCATCATCTTAATCCTTAATACCAATTTCCATTCATATTTCATTTATAGTCCCTTCATCATTAGTAATATAACCATTACTGGTACATCCTTGTTGATTTTATTCATGATATTTTCCATTATGACATTTATTTGAATAATTTATATACATTACACATTTAAATCATTATACAATATGTGATATCTTAGGGAGACCATTATTTTCATCCATTATGTGAACTGAACTTTTCATTTTCCCTTTGTAGTTACTTGAGTTTTGTCATTATTTTCCATAGTTAAAACATCTTCTAATTACTCTAATA
Source organism: Viscum album (assembly GCA_963277665.1). Classification (NCBI taxonomy): domain Eukaryota; kingdom Viridiplantae; phylum Streptophyta; class Magnoliopsida; order Santalales; family Viscaceae; genus Viscum; species Viscum album. The sequence goes on from OY728159.1 coordinate 1,938,858,700, forward strand.
CGTCCACTTGGGTATTTCTTACCACATTTTTAACACATAAGAAACTAAATCTTCTTTCATCTATGGTCTCCACTACCTGACTATTGTAGAAGACTTTCCTTCTATAATTTGGTGAGTGTCAGAGTTGGTTATGGTACACATTTTTAATCTTGTTCCATGAAAACTAATTAGGAAAAATCACAACATCCTTCACCCCAATCATCATCACATTTGAATGCTCATTAGAAAATTATCCATCACACTCATAATTAGCACGGTTCCTTTGGGTTTCATCCATCATCTAAAACGAAAAGCATAATGTGAGATATATTAATCATATTGGGGGATGTATAATCATGAAAAACAATATAGGAATTCTAAATCATGACTCCTTCCTTAATCTATGATATCTTTGGTCATTCATATTCATCATATATTAAAATCTTTCAGGATGGTTTGTAAAGTATTTATGAATTTATAAATAATATCGCCCAAGAGTGTCAATATAGGTGTGAAATAAGTCCTGTTTTCATGCACCAGTTCCCAATCAAGTACATATCAATATAGTGTTTTTTGGATTTTTACCCCAAGGTACATCTGTACTAGAGCCACATCCAATTGTAGTATCCAGACAGAGATGTAATTTCTTGTAAACCACTCGCTCTATCCTTTACCAACATTAAAATACATTTTACTATACTTTGAATCATATTTAAACTCATCCTTATAGAAATACCTAGACATATCCCTCAAAATATCCTTAGGGATCTCACTGTAGTTTTTTCATCCTAGTTTCTAAATGTTAACTAAACCTTTCCTTTGATACCAACTCAATAAACATAGGCTTTTAATACATGGATATTATATATTTTTAGATGAATATACAATACTTTACAAAAAAAATTCTGAGGACCATAATTGTATAGTTCCTTTGTAAACATGGAAAAAATCTTCTTAATTTGGTGAAAGATCTTCAATATCTCCCACAAATATCTTCCCCTTTGGTACAATTTACAAACATTCCCTACATAAACCTTTCTTTATAACCTGTGGAAAGGAAACATAATAAAGGGTGAGCTCAGATTCTTAGAAAGGGTAAACAAGGGAGATACGTAAGCATAACACGAGTATAAGGGTATGAGGAAATGTGAACAACATTTGAAAACCATAACCTACATATCAAAGATCGTAATCTTGAATCATTGGATAAAGATCATCTATTCATAATACATGAATAATATGATAATCAATGAAAATGATACATGATAACATGACATTATCATAAGAACTAATTCAACTCCACATTCTAGTCATGTCTTACTGAACTAGATTTATTCAACATTCCATACTTGTCTTATTGAACTGGGTCCACTCTTCATTTCATCCCAATCTATATCATGGGATATAAATCTTTACACAATGAATTAGAGGGATATATAGGTCCTTCCCATCATTGTTTATAACATTACCATCGTCCTTGGTTATAATATAACCACCATCACATAATGGAAATATTACCTATGTGTATAATGATATATTAAAACATTCAACATATCAAAACCCATGAAATGAAAAGGGATTAAAAACATTCCATCGTATCATAAATTGTGAAAATAGGAAGGTTTCATAATCATTTTATCATTCCATCATAGACTTACCCATGAAGATAAGTAGGTTTCATAAGAGTAATATCATGGTATAACTCATGGAAGAGAAACAAGTTTCATAATAATTTTATCATTATAAACAAAAACCATTCTGAGAAAGAATAGGAATGGTATCCTTGATTCATATTCCTAGAAAAGTAAAAATCATAACAAATGATGTCATATTAAATAGAGAAGGAATTTAAAAGATCACGTGGAACATTTATTATAGAAAATAAACTTTCTTTGAAAATCAATTTTTAAAACAGAAAAAAAAATCAAAAAAATTTCTTTTAAATTAAAATTTAAAACATATAATAAAATATATAAAAATAATTTAAAAACATTTATTGAGGAAAATATCCTTTCCACTTTGAAAATCATTTTTCAAAACGTAAAACAATTTCAAAATCATTTATTTTTGAAATAATTAATTTAAAATATAAAAATTTACCAAATAGTAAGGAAAATTTTTTATTTGAAAATAACATTTAAAAAAATTAAGTAAATCATGATATCATTGAGTGGTTATGATAGTGAGAAATAATATTTATGTTTTTCATTCTAAAAACAAATATTCTTTTCACACTTTGGGAAAAAGACAAACATGCATTGTTTTTTAAAACAAAATAAAGACTCCTTCTAAAAAAATTAAATAAATTTGAACAAGGGTAAAAAAATTAATAAATATTTTTAAATAAATATTAAAAAAAATTGAAAACATTTTTATAATACATGTTTTTGGAAGAAAATGGTTTTTGACCAAAAAGAAGATTTTTCTTCAAAACATTCTTTTTGAACTCTTAAGTACATACAGAGAAGAAAATAAAGCAAAAATTTTATTATCATGAAATAACCATAGGATAAGAAAATTAATAAGTTTATTGAGATATATATTATAATATGTCATCATTGGAAGCATACTCATAAAAAATCATGATAAATGATGAGATTGAAGCATAAAAACTCTTATTACTTTGGTAACTTTTAAACATAATACCCATGAAGGAATAACATTAAATGAAACTTAAAATATAATTAGGAAAAATAAATTCATGATTTTACATGTCAAATGGTCTGTATATACATCTTATAAAATAATATAGGTGCATAACATAACATATGTCTCAAAGAAGGAAAATTGAGACAAAAATCCCTTACCGCCTTGTTAACTTTTGAGAAATAAACCCTTTGAAAGTGAGATACTAAAATGGATATGTAAAGCCCAATCTTTTTCAGTATAATCATAATAATATATATTCATGGGTATTATATACACCATATAAAATAAATAGGTGGTAAATATGACATGTATCTCACATAAGTAAAAAGTGAGATGGAAATCCATTACCTTAAGTCTTGACTTCCATTGTACATAATAAAACATCCTATATAATTAATATAATTTTATTATAAATATATTAAATAAACATATTAATATATATCATACCATATATGGTTTTCTTATGGCCCTTTTATTATCCGTTTATTAACTGTTTCACGTTAAAGTCACATTTTGGGCAATAATTGCTTTGTTTTTCAAATATGTTTTAACTTGTTATTTCTCATTCCTATTACTTTGATTATAGTTCCATCATATAAAGAATTTAAAAATGGTATAAATATCATATATATTCATTATATATTTATTTATAGTAATTCATGAAATTTAGTGATAGAAAATGAAAGATATTTTTTATGGATATTGTAGGTCGTAAGTACGCATGAATTCTATTTTCATTTTCTTGTATGATTGAAATAAATAAAATAAAATTATATATTATAATTAAATAATAATTTTTATGAAATATGTATCATATATTTTCATTAAAAGCATCCTTAATACCTTTAATTTAAAGTGTGAATGAATCACATCACTTCGCAAGGCAGTAGTCCTCCATATACACGACCAGTGTTATCATATTTCCACAAAATGGAGATTATGATGGTATGTGTGATATAATAATTCAATAATCATAATAACATAGCATAATAAATATATAATATAAACTATAAATACATCATTAAAATAATCCTTGATAGGTGGTAATGGAAAAATGAATGGCATCGCTTCATAAGGCGGTAGTCTATCATACACACAAATGGTGATTTCATAACTCATTTGATTGAAGCGGAGATGGTTGTATTTAATGACATAAAAATAAAAAAATCTTAGTATATTTAATATAATTATGTTAATATATAATCATGGTATAATAATGATTTATGGGCTGGAGGAATAAATAAAACAAAAATGCTCGTTGATGAACGTTACCTCTTCTTCAAGTATCCTCCTCAGGTTATCTCTAAAAGACTTCCAAAGTTGGATTAATTCCCAACATAAGGCTTCTAGTTTTAGGGGAGTGATGTTTTTAATTTATTTTTATAGGTATTGGTATAACCAGATAGTTTTTAATTTATGAATAAGTTAGAAGAAGGGTGGCCTTTTATAAGTGGGGGAGAGGACCCAATTGGTACTTCTAAAGAGAATGGATTGTTCCCACATTATCATATGTAAAAAGGTCCAATAAATAGACCATTATCCAACTTTATAGTTTTAATTTTTGAAATATTTCTATTTAATATTTTTTAGACAATTTTATAGGTTATTTTTACACTTATCTTTTTAGTTTACCCTCTAGTAAATCCATTTTTACCATAACCGATGTAATTAATTTTTACTGAATTCGCTATTAATTTTGTTAAAAAATTAATTTAACCTTATTAAATAATATAAATTATTATGATTCCAAATATTGAATAAATGTTTCTAAATTTCACTCATATATTTGGAAAATTTTAAATTAAAATTAATCCTACAAACATGGCGAGAAAGCGGGTTTTTTAAAGGAAAATGTTCAAAAGATTACAAAGTTCTTATATCAAAAATTTATACAAAATTTATTCCAATAACATAAATTAGAAAATTGATATATAATTTAATAAATTTAATTTTAAAATTTAATTTATCTTTGTAAATAAATTAAAAAAAATCATAGTCTTCAGTTAAGATTCAGTATTTTCACAATTCATCAAAAAACGAAACATTTCAAAAAAATCCCAAAAATTCATCCAAGGATAATTTTGATATTAATATTTGAAAAATTATTTTTATTTTATCAAATTAATTTTATAAAAGTGGTAAAATTTAGTTTTAGAATAATTTCTCTATTAAAAGGTGATAAAACTGCTTTTTAGAATAATACAGTTTTTAACTGAAAAATTAGATTTATTCTCATCTATTGTATATAAAAACATTATATGAATGTTAATAGTTTATTGAATATATATACTATAAAAATTTCATTAAAATGGTTCAACAAAAGTAGTTTTTTTATTTTATTGAGGTAGAAATCATTTGTTTTCATAAGAAATTGTTTTTAGAAAATAATTTCCTTTATTTTCAAAAAGTTTTTATTTTAAATTTATAATTAATTGGTCACAAAATAATTCCTTATATATTCATGTTTAAACATTATTTTCATAATTTATTTAATCCTATTCATACCTTTCATTCCAATGTTATGTGATAATTATCACATTAAATAATAATATTTTAATTGTATGACATGTTTCCTTTAAACTCAGTGTTACGTGTAACACAATATAAACTTGGTATTGTGTGTAACAAAATAAAAACATAGTGTTTCATGTATCTAAATCTAAACTCAATGTTACATGTAACACAATCCAAAATTAGTGCTTCAAGTTACACAAAATATGGGAAAGATCAAATCTATTTGAAAAAATAATAATTTCACATAATCTCAGGGTGTTACAGTTAACTCCACATTACCTTTAATATTATCTCATTAGATATCAATATTTATCCAGTTTATTAGAGAGATATATAATTATAGTACTATCCATATCATAATGAAAACCATATATGTGTGTGTTACACAACATTATAAAAACTTTTATCATTTCATTATAAATTAATTAACATGTGAGAAGGAAATGGATTTCATGAAACATCATTAAAATAATATCATCATAAGAAATATAGAGATAGGAAGTGTATGTAATCATAAGATAATATTCCCAACTAATAATAACAATCCATAAAGTATGTTTCCATCAATGAAACATACTTTTATAAAATCATTAGAAATAATATTTTAGAAACAAAATAAAACATTCTTTTGGAAACATTTTAGAACTAAAAATCCCATAAAAATGGAAGTAATATATAATTTAAAACCATGTAAACCTATAAATTAATCTTAAAAAAATAGTCATGATAGTGGGAAAAATCATTATTTCAGTTAACATTAAAAATGATTCTTTTTATAGTTTTTAAAATGTGAAATATAACTCATATGAAAAACATTATAATGATTCCTTTTTAACCCTTTGGAAAGAAAGTAAAATATATTTTAAAATGAATTCATATAGTAATTGTAGAATATAAAATAATATTCTTCAAACATTTTAAATAATATAGACATGGAAGAAAAAACTATCGGCCTAAAAGAAAAAATATAATCGTCTTTATATAAATAAATTATCTTGATAATTTGATTACCAAATAGGGGGAAAATGGAAATAATACAACAGAAACCTATATATAACCATAGTAAATGAAAATATATTGGATTTAATATAGAGATATATTATAAAATTTCCTGAATAATGTTTTAAACATGAACACTCCTGAAAAAAAATGGGATTACAATGTAAACCCTTTCCTCAACTCTTGAGTTTCCTTATACACTCTCTAATGTCATATATAATAAACTTATATTTATTTTAAATCAATATAATAAAAATATTCATAATTATATTACTATATATGTTTTATTCATAATTTTCTATCACCCATTTATTAATATTTCTCTACTAAAATTTATATTTGGGCGTCAATTATTTTGTTTTTATGCATTTTTCAGTTTGATGATTTTGAACCTTGAACCTTGTTCATTGTTTCATAATCTATAGGATCATAATAATGTTATAAATATCATATCTTAAATTAAATATACTTTTAAAAAACCATGTAATATAATTGTAAAAAAATAATTACATCACTTCATGGAAGAAGTTTTCCGAATATACGCATGAGTGGTACATTCATTTTTTTATGAATATAAATAAAGGTATATAGATAATAATTTATCTTTTTAAAATAATAATTATATCATAAATATAAAACATATTAATTAAATTCATCAATATAACCATCCATGTGAGGCAGTGATGAAAAATGAAACATGTCTCTTCTGGGAGACAGTTGTATATCCATACACACGATAGATACTTTCATTTACATATGGATACATGGAAAATTTATAATGATGGTCCCATCATCATAAAATTTTGGTATATGGATAATATTTATTTCATTATATTAGGATGTATGCAATAGATTTTAAGGAGTTGGAAGAATAAATAAACTTTAAAGAACTTGGTTAAGATGATTACCTCTTATTTGAGTATCTTCCTTTGTATTACACTTGAAGACTTCTTAGTATTGTCTTTTGGTGAGACCAATTCCTAGAGGATGTGAGTAGTATGGTTGGGATGATATTTTATTAAGGATATTTTATATTCAAGGGGATTGTAACCATTGTAAATATTCAATGTTTTAAAATAATATAAAGTAATTTTCCAAAGTAAATGGCACAAAATATACAATGCTTAAAAGATAGGAAAAATTAACACCAAAATAAACTCATACAATAAATTATAGAAAACTTTAGAGATATTTTAATACTTTATTCTTAGTTTATCCCCCTTTTTAGTCTTTTTATCCCTTAATGTGGTGACTAACTTTTACCACGATAACTATTCATTATGACCTAAAATAAAAATGGCCTTACAATAAAATTTTAAAATAATTCTTTTAAATTTGGAAACCACATTATCAAATTAAATTTCTTGATGTGGTAAATATTTATTTCTAAAGAAAAATCTAACAAAATTCTATGAAAATGGTTTTTATTAAATTTCCTTATTAAGAATAAATATATATTTATTTCTATAAATTTCATATTAAAAAAAGTTAGATTAATTTAAACATATTTGATTGAATATATCATCTACATATTTAATTAAAATCATTCATGAATAGTTATCAATTTAATTTATCATGATTAAAACACATTGTCCATATAACAACAGTTTTTTGAACAAATAAGTCTTTTTACATTAAAATTATTTTCTATTTGTTTATAAATAATTGAAAACAAATGTAAAAATGATCACTCATTTTTATACATGTGACAACAATAATTTTCCATAATTTTAATACTCAAAATAAAATAAATTTTGTTTTAAATAAAATAAATATGATATAAACCATGTTTGTAAAAAAATCATTTATGTTTATCCATGACTTACTAGGGTAAAATTTCTTATCATTTATAAACTATTTCATTAATGTTGTGAATTTATTTTATTAATTTAATTTTTCAATAAATTTTACTTATAAAATTACTCAAAAAATATTAAATTTTAAAAAAATGAATAATTCAATAAAAAATCACAATAGTTTTTCAAGGATAAATGGTATTTTCTTAAGTGACATTAACCCCCTTTTAAAAAATAATTTATATCATAAATTTAATTTATCTATATATTAATTTATTTCAATTATATTTTTAATATGGTTATTCCCATATAATTTTTTTCTTCTATAATTTATAGGCTATCAAACACATTTAATTAATTAAAAAGAAAAGTATTCTAAAATATCAAGGTGTTTTATTCTATACACGTATAATAATTCACCCTCAATATTATGTTACACCATTAAAATATATTAGGTTAAACCTACATCATCATCTACTTAGCTTCCCTCATAGTTTCCTTGAATTTATGATTCCTCTAGAGAACTTTAACTATGTGATTGATCAGGTTATACATCACTTCATCTCTATGATCCAAGATTTATACTAGTTTTTCCTAGGGAGAAAGATCATACTCTGAAGGTACAAACTCTGAGTTAAGTATTTCTAAAGTAAAAGGTCTATTCTTCCTCAAAAGTATTACATAGAACATATCATTAATTTGGTAGAGTATTAGTGGTAGAGTTAATCAATAAGATACCATCCCTACTTGATCAAGAATATCAAAGGGATTAATGTATTCAAGGATCATATTCCCCTTCCTTCTAAATCAAATAACCTTTTTCCAAGGGGATATCCTTATATCCATCTTAAAACTATAGATACCATTGAATATTATTATCTTTACTCTTTTGTTGACTCAGAGATTCTTTTAGGTGTTTTTGAATGTCTCTAACTTTATCTACCATTTCATAATCTAGATCAGGTTAAAAACAGTTGATATTGGGAGCGATGTTAAAAGGGGGTCTTTAACAGTGCTAAAGAAATGTTGTTAAAGGAACCATATAATAGCACTTTTTTAGTGTTTTTAAAGGGTAACTTTGTTAGCAATGTTAAAGTGTGCCTTTAACAGTTCATTTTTAGTACTATTAAGAGGTTTCCTTTAAAATAACTAAAAAACACTGTTAAAAAATATGGAAAAATAATAATTTTCAATTTATCTGTAACCCCATTTATCAGTGCTTACAACCCTCTTTACTTTCACATTCCACTACCCATACCATCAACACACACCTTAACTCCCTTTCTCAGTGCTAGAAGGCTACATTGAATAATTATGTGTACTTGGATTCTATCTCAGGACCTCCCTTATGGGAATGAATGTCATTTACCACTATGTCATGCATATTTTGTTTTATATTCAACCACTTTTCTATTTATGTGTATATAGTTTTAAATTAGTGATATGTATATACACAATTATATTTATTTAAATATATTATATACTAATACTAATTTATATATATTAGAATATAAATATATATATATATATCTGTGTGTGTTTATTAATACACACAAATATGTTTATATAAAAGTTATATATACATATTAATTCATTTTAATAAGGTAAATAAAATGGATAATTTATTACTTTAAATAAAATTAATAATAAATTTTTATTTTATATGTTTAAAAATGCATTTCCATATAAATATTTTAATATGTGAAATTATACAAGTGATTTATTTTAAGTAAATATAAAAAAATTGTATATATTTAATTATAAATAAAAATAAATTATTAAAAATTATAAAATTTCAAAACCATAATAAAAATATGAATGTTATCACAAGAAATAAATTTTGTCTTCACTGAAAATGGACAAAAAGATCCCCTTAAATGAGGCTGAAATTTCATCGAATGTTAAAAAATTGGGGTAACCAGACTAAAAGATTAGTTTTAGAGGATTTCTAGGCCTTTTGGGTCTAAGAAAACGTGGCATAGGTTTACCTCTCTAAACATAGATGTAGAGCTTGTCGCATGCTTCGGTTTGATATGTGGTACAGCTCAAACGGACACCCGAATCAAAAGTTATGGTCCTTTGAAATTCTAGGTACATTTCCAACATATATTAAATATTTTAATATTTTTATTTTTATTATCTTTAAATTTATATTAAATTACTATTAATTGATAATAATTAGAAAATTATTGATTAAAAATATTTTTTAAATATTTTATAATCCATTTTCACTAAATATCTTTTAAATTAATTGTAAATTTCTATTTACCTTATCTAAAACATATTTTAAAAATATTTATTATATTTATATCAATACAAATATATTTATATATTAATATATTATTTTTAATGAAATTTATTTTTTTTAAATAAACCCTATATCAGTTCTAGTAAAAAAGCACTGGTAAAGGGGGTCTTTATCAGCGTTTCTAAAAAAGTGCTGATAAAGTCCCTTCCCCTGTTATTAGTGCTTTTTTACAAGCAATGATAAATCCCCCATTTGTCAGTTATTTTTTAGAATAATTGATAAAGGGGGGTCTTTATCAACACTTGTAAAAAATCACTAAAAAGTGGGGGCCTTTATCTATTCTTTTTTATCACTGTTAAAGACACTCTTTAACAGCACTAAAAAACCGCTATTAAAGGAGGGCCCTTTATCAACGCTTTTTCTATCACTGAAAAAGGGGGTCATCAATCGTGATTTTATCTAGAACAGTTAAATCCATAGTTCTGGATAAAGTTAGTTTAGTTGTAGTGGGTACCAATAGATTTTAATATCCAACATTAAGTTAGCATATTTGAGTTATGCACTTCTTGTTATAAAACGATTCATAATAATTCATTTGAATCTGAGAGTGAAATATTTTTTATAAGAAAATTCAACAAGAGAAGGATATTGAAACTAACCACCTGTAAAATATATAGGTAAAGAACTCATAATATATTTTATGGTTTTAATGGTCCTCTCAAACTAACCATATGTCTAAGGATGACATTTAGTGATAAATATAAGATCTATATTTAATATGTTATGATAAATTCTATAAAACACCAAAGTAAGCATCATATGTTGATCAGATATGATTCATATTGGTACTCCATGAAACCTTACCATTATTTATATATATATCCCAATATTTTGGTCAAGTGATAAATCTTCTATGATAGCGATAAAATTTCATGACCATATAAGGAGATTGGCTGCAGTCCAAAATTTTTTACGGACTAGAGATTTCTCAGGGGGGGTCCTATAGTGAAATCCATGGTGTTTTTTATCAAATTTCTATATAGTTATGGGTAATGATTGAATCATACCTTTAGACTAAAATTTTCTCTTCACTTGTTAGTATTCTAGACCTCAAAATATATACTACATAATATCCCTCTTCATTTTGTCCCATAAGAATTTCTCATTGATATCTATATATATATATATATAAGTATTTATAATATAGATAGATAATGATAAACTATGTTCTTCATCTAATATCTCTTTCTTAAATTCTAGTATTGATGAGATTAATACTTGGTTCCCAAACTAGATAATTTCATTACTATTGTAGTTAAACATTGGAACATTCCTTGCCTAATTTTTTTGCTCCATATCCTTCTTATGCACCTATTTAATATTCACATAAATGGATGGTTAAACATTCATTTGATCAAGATAGTATGTATCTCCTTCCATCATGATTTCAAGATTTATCCTTTGTAAATCCACAAATATTGAATCTCTTTCAATCAACACCAGGAATAATTTAGCAGGGTCTTTCTAACTCAAAGCATCTACCACCATGTTCAACATCCTAGAATGGTAGTGTATTGATAATTCATAATCATTAATCAATTACAACCATCACCTTTTTCACATATTAAAATACATATAGTTTAATATATAGTTAAAGTTTTTATGATCAGTATATATATCACACCTTTCATCATAAATAAAATACATATATGTCTTGAAATAAAAAAAATCAACTGCCAACTCTAAATTATGTGTTGGGTAATTTTTCTCCTGAATCGTCATTTGGAATGGGGAATACTCTAACACTATGTCATTTGTAATGAGAACATATCCTAGTCCCTTCATTTATGAATTATTATAGAGAAAAAAATTATTATTCACTATAGTATAGTGTGATCATAGTTTCAGAGACCAACCTTCTTTTCAATTCCTTGAAATTCTCCTCACATTCATTAGTCCAAATGAACTTATATCACATCCATGTAATCTTGGGTTGTGGATTTTAAATTTATGATAAATTTATCACAAATCATTGAAAGTATCCATCTAGTCCAAGAAAACTATGGATCTCAATCACTATGGTTTGTTGGGTGTAATGTTCAATAACATTTGTCTTCAAAGGATCCACTAATATTCCCTTTCTTGTAATTACATTACCCAAAAATGATAATTTATGTAGATATAATAAAAACCTAAAAAAGTAAGGTTACCGTATCTCCATTCATAATGTATTTAACACAATCCTAAAATGATCTTCCTTATCTTCCATTCTCTTTGAATATATAAGAATATCTTTTATATATAATTCCATAGACTAATCAAGCTAATATATAAATACTTTATTAATTAGATTCATGAAGATAGATAGAGAATTGTTATGTCCAAAAATAATCACTCTAAATTCATATTATCCATTCCTCATACTAAAGGTTGTTACAGTTACATCATCTCTTTTTACAGTTAATTGATGATATCTAAATTCAAGGTCAATCTTGGAAAAATATTGAGATCTTCACAATTGATAAAATAAATAATAAATACATGGTAGAGGGTACATATTCTTTATCATGATGTTATTATGTTCATGATAATCAATATAGAAATGCATGGGACCAACTTTATTTTTTTTAAATAATTGTTGCATCCCATTTTGAAGAACTGGTTTGAATGAATCCTGTATCTAGATTCTCCTAGAGTTGGTTCTTAAATTCCTGTAACTCAATTGAGGTCATCTATAAGGATTATTTGAAACATGTGTAGAACTAGGTATGATTTATATTGAAAACTCAACTTCAATATTCTGATAAAACTAGGAAACTCTTATGAAATACATAATCTTATTTCCAAAAATTAAGTATATATTCAATGTTGATTTTTTCCCAACCATTTGAGGTAAATTCTCCACATGAATAGGTAATATAACCTATATAATAGAAGTAATATTCATTAGATGTTAATATGAATCCTTACACTGGTAGATGATCATAAGTTTATTTGGAAGATCAAACATAACATCCCTTTTTTGGTAATTGATCTGGGATTTATATAGAGAGTCAATGTATACCCAAAATCATATCATATTCAACTATATGTATAATGATGATACATTTCGGAAGAATATACCTATATAGTTCTATTGGTGAGGATATATAGACTAGATACTCAATCATAATAACACTTGGAGTTTTCATTGATAGTTTAATATCTCATTATTAAGGTGGTGATGTGATACTATTAAAAAAATTAATAATATATAAATTACTTGGTAGATATTGACTTAGATAATAAATTTTTAGTTCTAGAGTGGATGATAAGTGTAACTTTCACCACATTATTCTTTTCATCAACTTTGTTTGTTTTTATTACATGAAGATTTCCTTTTTCTCCTATATTTAGAAGTTTTTGGCACTAATTGTCATCATTAAACCCTATATTTATAAATTGTAGTCATAATACGCATACTCTTTACAATTGAAACATTGGAGAGTAGATGGTTCATTTATTTGAGATTTCTCGCTAGTCATTTCATTGAATGGAATCTGTATATCCTTTCTGAATTAATATTATTGATGACCTTATTTTACACACATAGAACGCTTATCATATATTGACCCATAAATTTCATACATAAATATTACATTTTATTAGTTGAATATTCATTATATATCATTATGATTCATGCTATAACTATAAAGAACTAGTGTTATATGAAACCTGGATACATAAAAAACTAATACATAAAATATCTATGTCATATACCACTACGTTTATCGTAACTATAACCATTATTATATATATATAACTTAAAAGAATTTTTCTTATCCTGAGGAAAAGGAAACATAAGAAAATGTGATGTCATATGCTCGATAAGGGAAAATATAGAAGATATCATTGATCATTTAAGCATAACATGAGCATAAGGATATGAGATAATGAGCCTACCATTTGAAAACCATAAAAAGTAATTTATAGATCATAATAATGAGTCATGTAATAAATCTTTCTAGTTTATAAAACATAAATCATAAAGTAATAAAAGAACTTGATCCATGAGAGCATAACATTATCCTAATATCATTTCATAAAAGAGTGGCACAGAGTGTGGCATAATCATAATCATGGAATTATTATGTAAATAATACCCTCAACAAAATTACTAACATAATAGTCTTAGGATAACCACCCACGTACCATCTTAGGTCTTGGGATAACCTATCTTATGCATGAAGGTATTTGTGATATTTTTTGAGTGCTTGTTTCACGCTCGATTGGTGAAGTTGTTATAGTCATTGTATTTTCATTTCTGGTGTGGCGTTAGAGTCAACATAGATGGTGATGACAAGGCTGAAGTGACAACCATTTCTTAAATTCATTTTGTGATGGTTGAAGCTGATTTTGGTTTCTGTGAAGATGTTGTTTTGTGGGCATAGATGCAGCAGTTCTGGTGATGAGGTGGATGGCCTCTGGCGGGAGGTTCTTGATGGTGCAGTTAATGATGATGGGTGGTTGGGTGCGTCAGGTTATGAGGCCCAATAGGATGGCGTGTTGATTCTGATAGCTCATTCAGCTCATGGATGTGGCATGCCTCTTTTTGTTTTAATTTTGAATTTGGTTTATCCCGACATCACTATGACTGTTGAATTATGTGTAGTGTTTTTGTGGTGTTTGAATTGGTTGTTAGAAATTTTGTGGTTCCCACTTGGCCAAAAATTGGTTTTAAAAAAATACAAAAACAAAGATTTAGAGGAGGACATGTTCCCTCTTTGGGGCTTGGGATAACCTCTCGTGTGCCTTCTTTCGAACTTGGGATAACCTCCTGTGTATCCTCTTTCAGGATCCGGATAACCACCCATGTACCCTTTGAGTTTATAAAACATTAACATTTTACCAATTAATTGTATTTTTATATAAATCCATGCCCTCCAATCACATATTCATAATCAATTCATATATATTCCACAAGATCATGAAAACATTTATCATTCCATCATAACTTAACCTCTAGAAAATAAAATGGGTTTCATTGATATTTCATCATCATAACCATCAAACATCCTATGAAATTATAAGGGTTGTGTCATTGTATCATATCCCTAGTAATGTAGTAACATCAAAAGAATTTATCATAGATTAAAACTTCCTTTAAAAGATCAATAGAATATTTCTTGAGGAAAATAACCTTTTTGTACTGAAATCAATTATTTAAAATATAAAAAATTTACAAAATATTATGGAAAATATTTTATTTCAAATTAAATATGGAAATGTATAAAGTAAACTTCAAAGAATTTAGTGTTCATTATGGAAGTAAATTCTATTCATGTCATATACTTTAAAACAGTGATCCCTTTCACATTTTTAATAAGAAGTCGCCACATTCAGAAAATGAAAAGAATATTATTTTTAAAAAAATAAAAAAAATGTGTAAAAATGAATTTAAATGGTATTATAAGAGTAGTAAAAAATTTCTTGGAAACATTTTAAATAAAATATTGACATGAAAGAAAACTATTCAATACAAAATAGTAAAACCAAGTCAGTTTTCCTTAAAATTATTATTTCTATATATTGAGTACTTAAAGAAATAAAAATGAAAGGAAAAAATTTAACTCCAAAAATAACTATAATAGAATAAAAAACATGATATTTGTTATATATGTATTGTAATATTTCATCATCATAAACATAAGCATAAACAATCCTAATAACCAATGAGATTATAACATAAAACTCTTAACTCAAGTATGGCTTACTTCCTGAATGCTATAACCTTATATATAATAAATTTACATTTATTATAACACTATAATATAACCATTTAAATACTTATAATATCATATAATATCCACAAATAACATTTAAACACCCATTTATTAATAATTCCTTGTTAAAATCAACATTTCCATGTATTAAGTGTTTCATATATCATGAAACTTTTGGTCTGGATGTTATGTTCCTTTTACTTTTATAATGGTTCCATTATATCCTGAATTTTAAACATGATATAAATATAATTTATATTCATTATTTCTATCTCTATAACAATCCATGTAAAATGGTGATGAAAAATTAATTGCACTACTACATAGAGACGGTAACCTATATATATGAATGAGAAGAATCTATAGAATATGGGTAATGAATTTAGGATGGTATTAGTATAGGTATTGGATGAGATATAGTGATAAAAATTTGTGAATAAGATAATAGATTAGGTTCTCTTTTATAATTGATAGGAAGGGAACCCTAACAAATATATAAACTATTAAATTAATAAAAATTAATTTCCAGGTTTAAGTAGTTCCAAATTGCTATAGTTGGAAGATATAATGAGGATAAGTAGAAATATTCTCATAAAATAATACTTGTATAAGTTTAGGTTATGTTTTAACACTTATATCTTAGTTTTAACACCCCCCTCCCATTAACCATTGTGACAATTAGCGTGATATCAAAGTGTTTTACACTTTAGGGTTCAAGAATATTACTATAAAAGGACAAGTGAACCATAAGTGGATAATAGTTGATATTATTGAACATATCCTATTCAATTTTCTAAATATACTATTTTTTGAATTTCAATTCATTTAATAAAATATGTTTTGACACAAGATACCATTAAAGTCATTTTCAAGACTATTCACATAGTTTGACTTTAAAGACAACAATATTAAAATGGAATTTGAAAAAAAAGCTTTGTAAACATAACTAATAAGTTGTATTTATATAAAACAAATTTGTAACATAATAATTAATCTAAATTTTATTACTTTGAATTTTTTTAAAATTATTTATTTTATTTTTCTATTACTTAAACAAATACTATGTTGACATTTCATAAGAATTTAGGGTAATTATTTCATTGCTAAAAATTAAAAAAATATCATGATTAAAATAATTCATTCATTTTTTAAATAAAAATGAAAATAAATCCTATTATATTTATAATAAAATATTATATTTATTAAACAAAAGAGTGAAATTTTGGATTTATTATTTACTTAAAATAATATAAATGTCTTGATAAAAGAAAAATGGAAAAAAGTTACAATATTTTCAAAACATGAATGAGTATGGCCAAAATCCAATAATCCAGTTAGATAATGAAAAGTGTATTGGATATTTATAGAGATTATCTCATATTTTTAATCATGTTTTACCCATTTTACCCTTACTAATGTGAGAAATATTTACCACAGTTACTATTCATAATAACCAAAAATAAAAGGAACCTATTTACCAAATTTGGACCTCCTAATTCCAAATATGGAATCCATTTTTCAAGATTCAATTTCCATAATTAGAAGAAATTATTTATTATATTATCCCATAAAAAGAAATAAAACCCATTTTTTGAAGCATAAAATAACTCCACTGAAAATTATGTTCTTATTTCCTAAGCATTATTAAATAAATTTGTGTTTATTAGGACCATTTTACATATATTTCATATTTTTTCACTCATATTTATACCCTTTAATTTAATTTCTAGGTTATAATGATCAAATTAATATAATATTTCTTTAGTACATCTCAAATCACATAAATCTCAGTGTTGTCTGTTAAGAAAGATACCAGATAAAAAAAATTATTTAAAAGGAAATTTCTCATAAAATCTTTGAGGGTTACATTCTACCCCTATTAAAATAATTTTTCCCTTGAAATTTTTTCACTCTGAAAGAAAAAAAAATGGAGATATCTTTGTTTCATCACTTCCTCAAGTTCCCATATAGCTTCATTGAATTTATGATTCCTCCAGATAACATTGATCCTATGAGTAGTCTTGTTCTATATCACTTTATCTCTACTATCCATGATTTTTACTAGTTTTACTTCATAGGAAAAATCATTCTACAGTAGTAAATTGTCTGAATTCAGTAAATGTGAATGATCAGGTATGTACTTCCTTGAGATAGATACTTATAACATATTATGAACTTAATATAGGTTTAGTGGAGGCACCAAAAGATATGCTATAGTCCCAAATTGATCAAGAATCTCAAAGGGACAAATATACTTAGGTATCATATTTTACTGCTTTTTAAATCTCATAACATTCTTCCATGGATAAATTCATAGGAATACCTTATCACTAACCATGAATTAGATATCTCACTAATGATTTCCAGCATAATTTTTTTTCAACTCTGAGGTAACTTGATGTGTTTCTTAATAGATATAACTTTCTCTTCCATTTACTCATCTTGATCAATTCCCAATAGCTTTGTTCCTACAACACCATCTTATCATGTTTGAGTTCTACACTTATTTCTATAAATGGATTTGTAAGGATCCATCTAAATGATCGAGTGAAAGATATTATTATAAGAGAATTTAAAAAGAGGAATTTTTTGGTCCCAAAAACCTTTGAAGTATAGGGAATAAGGTCTAATAATGTTCTATAGGGTTTTAATGGTTCTCACTGACTGACCATCTATATGAGGATTATATTTTGTACTAAAACACAACTATGTATCCATAGCTTGTAGAATACATTTCTAGAACATTAAGGTAAACCTTGTATCTCAGTCAAACACAATATAATGTGTTACTCCATATAATATTACCACTTATTTAATGTATATCTATGAAATATTATCAATAGAGAAATATTATCTACATGAAATGAATTGTACAGAACCCATAAAGTGATCAAATGTAACATAAATCATATTATGGACTTTCGATATTTTGGGAAGTATGATGATGAAATCCATGGTGATTTTTTCATATATTCATTCTAATATGGGTGATTGTTGTAATATTCCATTATAATTATATATCTCAAAACTAACATTATGAAAAATACCCAACTCATTGAACTTGACTCCCTTACAAGTTACCTTAGTGAGTAGAATATATAGAAATGATAAATTATCCAAATGTCATTGATAATATCTATCTAAACCAAAAAACTATGGATCTCGGTCATAGTGGTTGGTCTAGGATAATGATAAATAACTTTTTTTATGGATCCATAGATATACACTTTATTTAGATTATATGACTTAAAAATTGACCCTTATTTATCCAAAATTCACACTAGGTAAATTTTACATAAATATTATTATTCGTTATGGTATTTAGTATCACTCTTAAGTGATATTAATGATCTTACTTTCTCTTAGAATATATAAGAATATCGTCTATAAATACTACCACAAACTGATCAATTTAATCTCTAAAGAATATGTTGATTAAATTTATAATGATAATGGTGTATTATTAAGACAAAATGGAATCACTATAAATTCATAGTATTCATACATGGTATAGAATGCTATTTTGGGTATGTTTTCACTTTTTACCCCCAATTGATACTATCAATATCAAAGATAAATCTTGGAAAAATATTGTCTACTTATAATTGATCGACAAAAATCACAAATATGAGACAGAGGATACTTATTATTGATTGTGATCATAATCAGTTCCCATTGATCAATTAAATTTTTTATTGATCTATATTTTTTCTTAACATAAAGAACAGGTGCACCCCATTCTGATAAACTTGGTTGAATGAATCCCTTCTCAATATTCTCATGTATTTTCTTCTTTAATTATTACAACTCTATTTGGTCCACTCAATATAGATTTTTTTAATAGGTGTATATCCAGGAATGATTTTATTGAAAACTCAACATCATGATTCAGAGGAAGACTGGAAATATCTTTTGAAAAAAATTTAATAAACTCTCATACAATAAGAATATATTCAATGTTGTGTTTCACCCCAACCAAAAGAGATAAAAACCCCTTTCCAAAAATAATTGAGATCCATACTATGAATTTAATTTCATTTGGAATTTTATATTTATCCTCACACATATATATGATCATAGGTTGGTTCATCATATCAAACCTGACTTCCCTTATTTGAAAATTGATGAGGTATTTATATAAATAAATTACATCCATGCCAAAAATAACGTCAAATTAAAATATTGGTAGAATAATGAGATTTTTAGGAAGTATATTCACACCAAATTCAATCAGATAAGAATCATAAACTAGAGTTGTGATCATTATCTCATTATGAATTTTCACTAATAATTCAAAAAATTATTAATGGGTTGGTATTGTGATACCCTTTAAAACTTATTAAGATTCAAAAGAGTGGGTTGATCCATAATCAAATAATAAATTATCAGTTTTATAGTGGATGGTATGTGTACCTTTGACCACCTCATTATTATACCCCACATCAACAATAGTGAACAAATGATATTTCTCTTTGTCTCTAGGATTTATGGGTTTCTAACATCAATCATAATCATTAACCATTTGATTCGAGCACTAGTTATCATAATGAAAATATTCCTTACATTTGAAACAATGGAGTATGAGTGGTGAATTCTATGGAGACTTTCCTCTATTTACATCATTAGTTAACTCTTTTCCACCATTTTGGATTTTTTTCATGTTGGCATTCATTTTCATAGTTAAAACATATATTTGTCCCGTTAATACAATTTCCTCTATGTTTCCTTCAATATGTTGATCATAATGGAAGGTTCATATTCTTATCTCTATGATTTATTATTTTTAGAACTTACTTTGAATTTCATCTTCCTTTTCTTACCAAACCATGATAATTATGGGTAAATACATTATCCATTTCTACTTTTGTAGCACATTGATCAAATTATTCATAGTTACTAAAGTCCGTAACAGTTAACTCAATTTGGAGACTTATTTTTAACACATTGAATAATCGATCAGTCTTACTTTTATATTCAATTAAAATACCAGAAGAATACCTCACAGGTCTAGAAACATTTTCCTCATGATTATTAATTTATTCATTATTCTTCTTTTCCTCAAGGAATTCATTCTACATTTTCATATAAAGAATATAAGGAATGAAATTTTTGAAAAATAACCTTCTAAATTCATCCCACTCCATGGAGTTAATTTCTTCTTTTTTTCCTTGTGTCCTTGATGAGATTCCCCCATTGATCTGATTCACCTTCAAAATGATAAATATCCAAAATAATATTTTCATTATCTAAACACTAGATAAAAAAATATTTCCAATGGTACAGAACCATTTCTTAGTAACTAGTGAGTTAGTATACCCACTAAAAGATGGTGGATATTGCCTCATAAAGGAATTAATAGAACATTATTCCCTCTATTTCTCATTAAGAATCTTAGCATGATTCATATCTTGAGAAATTTGTGTAATCATAGTAACAATATTTTTTTTTCCAACTCCCATAACATGTTATCTCTTAGGAGTAAATTCATTACATTTTTCATGAATTTTAGTGGTAACATGGTTCCTTTGGGTTCCATCCATTAACTAAAACTAAAAAACATATTGTGACAAATAATATTCATAGTGAGAAACCATATAATCATTAAAAAAAATATATAGGATGTATAAATCATAACGCATTATTTTCAATATATGAAACCTTATATTTAACCTTAGTCATCAATGGTCATATTCTATTCAAATCCTTTATATTGGTTCATAAAGAAATTTTGAATTAACTTAAGTATATCACTCTAGAGTGTATATCAAGGTTTTAAATATTAATCCCCCTAATAATACAAGGATGAAAATATAGTTAGTACCCAATCCTCCAAATTTATATTTGTCACCCCAAGGTTAATTTGTTCCATAACCACATACACTTTCTCATATCTAGATAGGGATTTAATTTTTAGGGAAACCACACTAGCTTATTTACCATAAATTAGTATGCTTTATTATACATAGGCTTATACTAAGGGTTTTCTCTAAATTGTTCTCATCCTAGTTTCCAAAAATAAGCAATCCTTAATATGATACCAACTATAGAGACCAATACTTTTTATATATAAATATTAATTCTTATTATATGAATATTCATTACATATCATTGTGTTCTATTCTAGAACCATAAATATTTTTTACTATTGGAAACTTGGATACATAAAAAACATGTACACAAAATATCTAAATAATCTCTCACTAAGTTTTCATAACTATAACCCTTTTTGGACATATCATACTTAAAACTATTCTTCTTATCCTGGGGAAAATGAAAAATAAGAAAAAGTGAACTTAGATGCTCATTAAGGGTAAACAAGGGAGATATCATTGATCATTTAATCATTAAATGATCATAAGGGTGTGAGATAATGATATTTATATTTTAAAACCATAACAAAAATTCATAGATATTAATCATGAGTTGGTTCATAAATATCAGCAGTTCATAATACATGAATCAAAAAGGAAACAATGAACATAAGCTATGAGACAAAAACATCGGCATAATATCATGTCATAAAAGAGATAAATAAAGTGTGGAATAATCATAATAATAGAAATATCATTTCAAGGCTACCCACTAAGACATTCATCATATGTTAGTCTTGGAATAACCACATGTGTACCTTCTGTGGGCTTGGGATAACCTCCCATGCACCCTCTTTTGGTCTTGGGATAACCTCTCGTGTACATTCTTTAAATCCTTGGATAAACTCATATTTACCCTCTTTAAATATTGGGATAACCTCCCTTGTACCCTATGGGATAACTTTATATTCATAATCCATTCATAAGTATTCCAAAAGATCATGAAAACATTCATTATTCCATTATAACTTAACTTATAGAAAATAAAATGGGTTTCACTGATATTTCATCATCATAACCATAAAAAAATCCATAGAAAAAATAAGTATGGTATAATTTGATCATATACCTAGTAAATTATAATTAACATGAAATTATGTTGTCATAGATCAAAATTCCTTTAAAATATCACTGGAATATTTCTTAAAGAAAGAACCCTTTTCATTTTGAAATCACTTATTTAAAATATAATAATTTACAAAATATTTTAGAAAACATTTTCCTTGTGGAGAACCAAGTAAAACTCTAAATAAAGCTTCAAATATATGAGTGGAAATGATTTCGGGAAATTTAGTTTATGTCGTATGTGGTATACAAAAGATTCCTTTCACATTTTTAGTAAAAATAAAAAAAATACCTTATTTGAATAATAAGAAGGATATTACTTTTAAAAAAATTATAAAAAGTAAAAGGTGGTAAAATTTTAATTTAATAAATTATTGGAGAATAGTAATAACATTATAGAAAATATTTAAAATAAAATATATACATATATGAAAAACTTTTCCTGGTAGAATAGTAAAATAAAATTGGTTTTCATTAAAAATATTCTTTCATTTTCATCAGTACTAAAAGGGAGTTAAATTAAAGTAAAAAAGTAATATCCAAAATAACCATAGAATAAATAAATTCATGATATTTTTTTGATATGGATAATAAAATTTGATCATCAAAAACATAATTATAAATAATCCTATTAAACAACAACATTGTAACATAAAACTCTTACCTTAAATCCAACATGATTCGTAAGCGCTATTACCTCTTATATAATAAATTCAAATGTATTATAACTCTATAACCTAACCATTTAAATAATTATATTATCATATATGAACCACCTATAAAATTTTCATGACCATTTATTAATAATTCCTTATTAAAACCATTATTTCAGGTGTAATTGTTTCATTTTTCATACAAGTTCTGGTTCGGTACTTCTGGTTAATTTAATTTAACCATGGTTCCATAATATCTATAATTTTAATCATGATATAAATATAATATGTATTCATTATATCAATCTTTATACAATTCTTGTAAAATGGTTATGAAAATTGAATTACACCACTACATGGAGACGGTAAGTTGTATATACACACAAGCAATGTTTTCACTTTCCATAGGTTAAAAATAAGATGGATAATGGTTATTACATCATAATAATAAAAATTAATTAAATTTAATAAACTAAATCAGTTATTTTGTAATGGATACCATATATTTTGAGTAGTTATAAAAATAAATAAAATTGAAAGTACTCGATTATGTGTTATACCTTCTCACTGAGAAAACTACTTTGGCTTACACCTTAAGCCTAAAAAGATGATATTTTGGAAATAAAAGAATCTATATGACATGGGGAGAGTATATGATTATATTAGTGTAGGTATTTTCCAAGATGTAGTGATAAAATTTTGTGAATAAGTGTGGATAGGAGGTTCCATTTTATAAGTGACAGGAAGGGCACCCTTGGACTTACTTAATGTATTAAATTAATATAAATTAATTTTTAGGTTCAAGTGGTTAAAAATTTATACCTTTGGAATCTAGGATATGTATAAGTCTAAATAATCTAATCCAATAATCTATATACAAGTTTAAGTGATGTTTCAACCAATACCTCTTAGGTTTAACCCCGCATTCACCATTTTTTCAATTATCATGATATCGATGTTTTGTAATCTTATGGGTCAAGAATATTTCTATAAATGGGAAATTAACCCATAATTAGAAAATTGTTGATACTATAGAACTTATCCCATTGATTTTTTTGTTGATAACCTTTTTATAAATTTTAATTCATTAATAAATTATTATTTAGCATAAGACACCATTAAATTCTTTTTAAGGACTATTCACATAGTCTTACTTTAACGAAATCAATATTAAAGAGGAATTAAAATTAGAACTATTAAAAAATAGATAATATGTTAAATTTATCTAAAATAAATTAGAACAGAATAATTCATTGAAATTTTATTACCTTTAATATTTTTAAAATTATTTTTTTCATTTTTCTATTACATGAACAAGTAATGTGTCGGTGTTGCGTAAGCATTTAATATAATTATTACATTACTAAAAATTAAAAATAAATTACCATGATAAAAATAATTCATTAATATTTAAAATAAACATTTATAATATAACAGAAATTCTTTTTATCACTATGAATAAATATTATAGTTATTAAAACAGATAGAGTGACATTTTGGATTTATTCTTGACTCAAAATAATTTAAAGGCCATAATAAATGAAAAATGGAACAATGCTTCCATATTTTAAAAATATGGATGGTAGTGGCCAAAAACAAATCAAAAATAGGATAAATTCATGTTTATATGATTTTTCAAGGACTTATCCCATAGTTTTGACCGTGTTTTAACCATTTTACCCTTATTAGGGTGACAAATATTTACCATGGGTACTATTCATAGTGGCGAAAAATAAAAGGGACCTATTTACCAAATTTGATGCTCCTAATTCCAAATATGGAATATAATTTTCAAGAATAAATTTATATAAGTGGAATAAATTTATTATAATATTTTCTCATAAGAAGCAATAAAAACCATTTTTTAAGAAAAAATATTTTTCAAGCATAAAATGACTACAAAAAATTGAGTGCATATTTCCTGATAATTATTAAATATATTTTTTTTAATTAGGACCATTATACATATATTTATTATTTAATTCACTAATATTAATACACTTCTTGTCAATATCTAAGTGATAATAGTCACATTAAAATAATATTTTTGTAGTATATCGCAAATCTCTTAATGCTCGATGTTGCGTGTTAAGAAATATATCAAAGAAATGAAATTAATTTTTAGATGAATATTTCATAAAATCTTAGTGTGTCACATATTATTCCCTTTACTTAAATTTCCCCCATGATAATTTCCAATTTTTTTACATTAATGGATATTAATTTACCTACCTTCAAGGGATTTATTATATAAATCTCAATGAAAATACATTTTTTGTTTCTTGTCCTCAAAACCACAACTTTAATGAGAGTCTACAGTACCCATTTCTAACATGATAGTACATTCAATGGTTTCTTCATAACTACCAAATTCCTTTATAGATAATACATTTTAGACAATTGGTTTTAATCTTCTAATAATAGATCTACTTTTCCTTCAGGTTTTGTCATAAAATAAGAATAATTCATTGATACTCTAGTACAATTTTCCTCATAGGTACAAATTCATTCATCCTCCTTTTAAATTGTCTCAAAAAATTACATTTCTATTTTCATGTGAAAGGTTTGGGTAAATTATATATTTAAAAATATATTCTTCAACTCCTCTCATTATATGGAGTTAATTTCATCGTCTTTTATTCTCTTTGTAATAATATGCCACCATTGATCTTCTTCATATTTCAAATGATAAACATCCCTAGAAACCATCCCATGATTCAAGCATTAGATGATAAAAAATATATTATCATTGATGTTGATCCATTTATTAGTATTTTGTGGATTGATGGACCTATTATAAGAAGTTTTATGTTTTCTTATGAATGAATCATTGGTATGTTGCTTCTTCATTTGATCATATGGAATATTTTTGTGAGTTATATCTTGACAGTGATGTATAAGAATAAAAAAATCATTCCATCTCTCATGTCACTCAGTTCCTCTTGAGGAAAATCTTTACATTTTCCCAATATTCATGTTTAACACATTTCCTCCTTGTTCTATCCACTAATTCAAACTAAAAGTTATAGTGTAAATATCAATAAACTTTAATCAGTGTGAGAAATCATATAATCATGAAAATATTTCCTAAAACATCCTAAATTATGAAACCTTTTTTACTTATAATAGATTTGGTTCATCCTATATCACTTTCAGTTCATCACATGTTTTATTATGTTCTTTCCTTGTATTCTTGATAACTCAATCTCGAAAAATAACTAAATCCAACTATAATTTAAATTGAGGAAACCCATGAAAAAATTTTATACTTATTTCATATTTTTTTATAAAAACTTAATATATTACACAAAAATTCATTCACCATAACTGTTAAGGTTCAATTTCTATGAGGACTAGTTATAATATAAACCAATTTAAGAGAATATCTTCAATATATCAAATAATTTTCTTTTCACATGGTATCCCTTTGATACTTATAATACTTAATAACTTTATTTATAACTAGGGGAAATTGGAAAGATAAGAATGGGTTATATCATTTTATTAATAACAGTAAACATGGGAGAAATAAGTAAAATATCAAAATTAAGCATAAGATAATAAAATAAGTAAGTGATAATGATAATAACATAAGAAAATCAGTACCAATAAATCATTGGTCATAAATCATGATTCATGATATAAAACTTTCTCATAAAAAAATACATGAGTCATAAGAGTGTTGAATCCTTAATAATTAATCATGATCCATGAGAACAGATCATAATCAAAATAAAATGTTGTATTACTTTATGGAACAATCATATGAAAGAGAAAATATTTTTTAAAAAATAATTTAGAAAATAAATCAAGAATAGAAAATAACATTCTTGAAACATTTTTAAAATTATAAACACAAAATAAAAATATTCTCGAACTAAAAGATGAAAAAATACCGACTTTGTTAAAAATAGTTTTTCAATATTTTGAGTAACAAAGAAGCTAAATTGAAAGAATTATTCAGAAACCCATAATTAACCATATAAAAAGAAAATATATTGTGTTTTAGAGAGTAAGACCATACAATTTACCTAAAATATATTTAAATATATACAATCTTGATTAAAAAATAATATTCCAACAAAAACTCTTAACTCAACTACCGACTTTATTTGTACACAATCTAATATCCATTATAATAAATTTAGATTAATTATAAATATATATTAAAATAATTCTTTTACTTATATTACCATATATGACTCATTCAAAACTTTCAACCACCTATTTATTAATAATTCTCTGCTAAAATCAATATTCTAGGTGTCAACTGTTTCCTTTTTCATTCATGTTTCAATTTGGTGATTTTGGTACTTAAAACTTCGATATGGGTTCATCATATTTATAATCTTAATAATTTCATAAATATAATATTTATTCAATAAATATAATTTTATAAAAAACCATATGTGGAGATGATGGAAAATGATTAACATCAGTTCTTAGAAGTGGTAGTCTACACATACTCATGAATGATAAATTCATTTTTAAATGAATGGAAGGAAATGGATTAAAATAATAATTTATCATTATATAATAATAATTGTATCAAAGATATTATATATATTCTTTAAAAACATTAATATAACCATCCTTGTGATATGTTGGTGAAAAATAAAACACATCACTTCACAGAGACGATAATCCGTATATACGCATGAGTGGTGCTTTCATTTTACATTTAATGGATATGAAATAGATAGTAATTTTTTAATTATCTTAATGAAATTTATTTATATTTATTATAATTATTTAATTATATTAGGATGTATACCATATATTTTATGGAGGTTCAAGAATAATTAAACGTGAAGGAACTCTATTAAGATGATTACCTCTTCTTTGAGTATCTTCTTTTGGATTTCATGGTAAGACTTCATAGGATGGTATTTTGGTGTGGTCTTGAAATATAAAACATGGTGGGGGGAGTTTGGAAGTTATTTTAGTAGGTATTTTCTAATATATAGTGCTCAGAGTGTGTGACTAAGTGAGGAAAGGGGTTCCCATTTATAACTGAGGGGTGTGGGGTCTTTGTAAATATTCAACATTTTGAAATAATATAAACTCATTTTCTTAGTAATTTGGCACAAAATTTATAAATTTTAAAATATAGGATATGTTATGGTCTATATTAACTCATATAATGAAATTTATGAAATATTTATAGACATTATAACCATTATCTCTTAGTTTAACTATCTCGTTAACCTTTTTAACTGTTACCATGTTCATAAACTTTTACCATGGTAGCTACTCATTATGAAAAAAAAAATATTATAAATAAATTTTAACATTTTGAATCCATGTATTGAAATAATTTTATTAAATTTAATTTAAAGAGTTGGTAAAAATTAATTTTAAAATAATCATGAGAAATGAAATGAAAACAATTTTTAGAAAATTTCTTTTAAAGCATAAAAATAAATTTATTCAAATTTATTTCCGAGTGAAAAATATTATGTGAATGTTAATTAATTTTATTAAATTTAAAATATAAAAATTTTATTCAAATCATTCATAAATATTTATAAAATTAATTTATTAAGATAAAAAACATTGTATGCATAAAAATTAGTTTTCTAAAATATTTCACTTTTTACAATCAATTTATTCTATATTTATTTATAATAAATCGATAAGAAATGTAATATTGATCACTCATTTTGATACTTGTGTAAAATATAATTTTTAATAATTTTAATTATCAAAATAAATAAAATTATATTTTAAATAAAACATATATGATAAAAACAATGTTTGTAAATAAATCATTTCCTTTTTTCCAATAATTTCTTGATTAACATTCATTATCATTTATATACCATTTAATGAATGTAATTACTTGATTTTAATACTAAAATTTTATAAATATAGTTTTTATACCATTCCTAAAAAGTATTAAATTAAAAAAAGTATAATTTAATAAAATAGTTCATAATATTTTCTCTAGTATCATTGGTATTTTCTTAAGTGGCATTAACACCTTTTAAAAATCCCATATTTTATAAATTTAATTTTAATATATTTTAATGTATTTCATTTTTATAATATGTCATTATTCAATTATGTTTAGTGTTTCATGAATCAAAATATATCAAACACATCAAATTTATTTTATATAAATATATTCTAAAATCTCAAGGTGTTACACCACTGCTAGTCACATAGATCACCTGCTCACGGTTTTGGAGCTAACCATTTGGGACTTAGTACCACCTCTTGAACACAACCACAAAACCATATTGATCCCAAAGGGTTTTATCAAATCCATATAGAATAATATATCACCTTGATACCAAAATCATATTTCTCACTAGGTTATACATAAAACATGCATCATAATTCATCAAGAAACAAACATGAAAATTATAAAAAGGTAAAATAAAAAGAAAATATGAATTATATAAAAAGTAATAACCAACATATAGTAAAATATACCAAAACAATATCACACAAATCCCTTTCATCTTTCCAAGGAAAAATGATCCAAATCACCTTTTCAAACTCTTTAGAAATGGCATCACTTGTCATCGTACTCATGTTATGTCCTTTTCCAAATCTCATAAAAAAAATTAGACAAGACATTTCCATTTTGAAATAAAATGTCAAACCTGTTTTTAAATTTACTATTTTCTATTAGAAATATTATTTGAAACCAATTACTTTTAAAATAAATTTTTTAAAAGGAAACCTATATTTATTTTAAAATTAATGAATGTCCCCAAGTAGAACATGAATATGTCCACTAGAACTCGTTTGACATGGGAACCACTATATAACTATTTAGAAAGTTATGTGGTTTATGTTTACTATTATATTGATGAAATATTATCCTAGTTTGTGTTATAATTACACAATCATGAAATTTATAGGTAGATATACAAGTGATGGAACACAAACATAAAATCACCTACTAACTAAGTGATGCAAATTAAGATAAGGACACTTAACTCAACTAATGATAATAAATCTATCCCAAGAATGTACAAACCTCCATTATGTCCAAAAAACATATATCATACAAAAATAACATTAAATTTATTAATTAAATAATTCAAATTGAAAACCTAATCATGTATAATCCATTCCAAACTCATCAGGGGACCTCATAGTGCCAAAACTGTGAAAAGCGGAGTGTGGTCGACTCCTAACATGCACCCAGGCCTAGTACTTAAAGAATAACCAAATTATACACCAAAAAAATGAAGAATTTCTCCCAAAATAACTAAAAAAATAAAATCATTGTTCATCATACCTTAAGGAAAATGATGAATGGTGACTTGAATATATCCTCTTGATACCTCTTCTATAACCTGTGAAAAATCCCAAAAAAATTTGATGATTTCATCATGATATCATGAAATCATTAAACCAAAAAACTTATCTATCCAAACCAAATTAGAGAAAAATGAATATATGAAATATGGTAGAATCGGGGGTGGATATTACCTAGAATCCATGTGATGAAAGACCTCCAAATGATCTAGATAAAAGGGTAAATGAGAAGGGTAATTTAGAAATAATGGGGCTCTCCACCTTCCATTAAATTTTCAAAATCCAAAGGGACCCAAATTTTTCCTAAAAGAGGAGAATTGATGAAATTACTAGAAGTACCCTTGAAAAATTGGTTTCCCAACATTTCTCACAGAATTAACATGGGGTCACATTATGAATCTACTTCTAAGTAGAGGGAAGCCCCTTCACCTCGACACATTCCAGGAGTGGGATTTAAATTCACACTATAAATTTTATGAGGTACAATTCCTTCACCATTCCACTCTATTATCATCCTAAAAACACCCCATGAAATTAACACCCTAATATTTCAAATGAACACTATTTTTTATATCATATACGACACAAAACACCAAGCTTAAACAAACTATAAAATATTACTATTTAAATATTATAGTTATAAACTAGTCATTGAATTGGAAGGTATCAATATGATTAAACAAATTATGAAAAATATTTATAAAGTTTTTATATAATATAAATATATTTATTAATTTATAATAAATAAGTACTCAATTTTCAGGAAAGTCATTTTATGCTACAAAAATATGTTTTCTTCAAAATGATTTTTATTTCTTTCTATGCACAGATAATATAATTCATTTTTGAAATTTTTAGAAATTTTATTTCATAAAAATTATTTAATTTTTTAAATAATCATATAAAAATTATCATAGGGTTAAATTTTATTATTTTTCTAAAAATATTAGTTTTTCAGTGAATAGAAAAAAAATACAGATTTTTGTGAAACTGTCATTTCTTTTCATTAAGTAAATTAATTTAAAAGTAACAATATATTTTTTATTTGGTATTAAAGTGAAATAATATCAATTTTATTTATAATAATATAACTAATTTCATTTAAATAATCAATTA
The DNA here is from genome assembly GCA_963277665.1 of Viscum album. Lineage (NCBI taxonomy): Eukaryota > Viridiplantae > Streptophyta > Magnoliopsida > Santalales > Viscaceae > Viscum > Viscum album. The sequence continues at coordinate 1,938,890,626 of OY728159.1, forward strand.
TCATTATTTTTTGTATAAATTTGTTTTTATGATTAAAACGTATTTCTTTAAAAATTATTTTTTAAGTGCATAATATTTATCCATTTTAATTAATTCAAATAACCCAAAATGAGGATTGATTTAAATTATATATATATATATATTAATTTAAATTGATATAATGAATATTAATAGTCATGGAGTTAATGCAAAATCATCTTTCCTTGAAAAAAGAATTTTCCTAAAAAAACCCATTTCATTATGCTTTTCAAGTTAAATTTGAAATTAAATTATTCCAATTGTATTAATTAAATATATAAAATCAATCCCTTATTTGGAATCCATAATTTCAAATTTGGTAAATAGATCCCTTTTATTTTGGGTCATTGTGAATAGTAACTGTATTGAATAATTATCATCGTGTTAAGGGTAAATCAAGTAATTATGGTCAAAAATAATATGATAAGGACTATAAAATGACCCAAACACTTGAATTTTTACTGTTGATTAAGTTTTTTTTGTCCATGTTCATAAATTCTTCGAAAATATGTCAACTTGATGCCATATTTCTATGATTTTGACCTTTACAATAATTATGTAAAAGATAAGGTCCAAAATGTCACATTCTTTCTTTTAATTTCTTTAATATTTTATGAAAATAGTAAAGTTAAATTCTGTTAAATTATAAATACTAGTTTTAAATATATATTATTTTTTTATCTTAGTAATTTATTTTAAAAATTTTAGGGATAAAATAAATACATTAAATTCTTATGCAACACTGATATGATATTTATTCAACTAATAGAAAAATAAAATAAATATTAAATAAAAAAGTAAATGTTAAATAATTTAAATGAATTATTGTGTTACATTAATTTTTTAGATTAAAATGAAATATTTTAGATGTTTTAATGGATTATATTCTAATCTATTATTTTACTGTTGTTTTCAAAGTCAAATTAAATTAATTGTTCCAAAATGGAATTAATGGTATTTTATAACAAATAATATTTTATTAAATGATTTAAAATTTTATAAAAACATTATATTCATAAAAATGGAATTAATATGATTTTAAACATCAACCATGGTCCCTTTATGGGTCATTTTTTATTTTATGGTAAAATATTGACCCTTAAAGGGTAGAAAACTTTAATATTACGGTAATTATAAAAAGGGTTAATGGGAGTTAAAACTAAAATATAAGGGTGAAAACATACCAAAAATTTTAAAACTTTTATTTTATGGGACTATTTATAATAATAATAATCTTATTTTATAATTAGATAAATTTTAATCCATTTTAACATGAAATATAATTTATATTTATTTAATACTTAAAGAAATTCTAAGAATGCCCTTCCCTCAATTATAAAAGGTAACCCTCTCTCCTCTTTTCCTCACACTTCAAGAACCATTTGGTTCATCCAATACATACCCAAATACCAACCGAAAATTACTTCCAACCTTATATGGGTCTTATTTTTGGAATAATAGCAACTATATAAGGCTTAATGTGTAAAGAAAAGGAGGTTGTCCGAAAAAGAGATATAGCTTTTAATTGAATGTTTTAGTTTTATTTATTATTTTACCTCCATAAAGTCTTATTAAAACATGATGAAATAATAAATTAAGTATTATAAATATAATTAATTTTTTTTAGGTTAATGTTATACCCTATATCCATATCCTATTCCATCATATGGGAAATGGATCCATCTTTTATATATAAGGTAGACTACCACCTCATGAACTGATGTAATTAATTTTCCATCACCTCCTATCATGATTTTTTATAATTATGAATGTAATATTTATATATAATAATGATGAATTATTTTTCAATATAAAAAATATAATATATCATCTTTATTATTGCCTTTCCATCCACTGAAAAATGATAATGTCACTCATGTGTATGTGGGGACTGCCACTTCCACCAAGCGATGTGATTCGTTTTCCACCCCCACATCACATGGATGATATATATAAGTTTTTTAAATAAATAATATTATAATAATTATATAATTATAATTATATAAATATAAAATAATACTTTCCTTCTTTTTATTATGATCGTTGAAAAATTGAAATGTTACTCATGTGTACGTACGGAATACCATCTCCATAATTATAACATAGTTCATTTTTCATAACCATATTTAATGGTTGGTTTTACAAGTATATTTTATGTATAAAAATAATATTTTATTTCATTAATTTTATTCTTTATATGATTAAACAATTACTCATTTACCATATTCAAACTACTAAAGTCATTTTGGATATATAAATCGAATATCTTCAAAATGTTAAACGTGAACATCATTCATTAATTAATTTATTATAATATGGTAATAAATAAAATAAATGGAAAAATAAAATTTAAAAATGTTATAATTCAAGAGAATTATTAACATAACTTTATTATTCCAAAATATAAATAACATATGCGACGATCCAGACCTAAGGTAATAGATTTCATCTCAATTTCCACTCCATTGATACATAATTGGTATTATACACCTCTTTATTTTTATGTAGTGTATATACTAACACTTTGAGGTATTTAATATAAATATATATTAATTCATTATTATTATAGTTTCAATTCAGGTTTAATTGTTCAATGGGTTAAAATTTTAAAGAGACCAAAGTGATATGAATTTTTTTTATAATCTTGTTTTTTGGATTCTTCTTATTTTATTTTTAAGGAATATTATAATATATAATTTTTAAAATCCATATATTTTCTTACCATATAGATATTTAAATATTTTACATATTTAATTCCACAATTTCCCCACTTTTACCCTTGAATATAGTAATGAAAATTTGAAAATAAAAGCTGATCTTATTTCTCTTTTTGATCGGGTATATTTTTCTTCAATGTCCATATTTTTCAAAAAAAATTAAAAAAACTCTATTATTTAATCAAAAGGAATTTTATGTTATCCTTTACTTTTTTAAAGGTTTTAAATTAATATTTTTAATGTTTTTAAAGGTTCTAGTTTAAATTTTTTTCAAAAAATCAAAAGGAATTTTTTAAGTATATGATTTTAATGGAAATTTCTGTCGATGTAACTTTTTTATGATATTTAGATTATTCTATGAATTTTTAATAGATTTAAAAAATAAAACTATTTAATGAAATATTATTTTAATGGAGATTATTTTATTATAAAACCAATATTTTCAATGAATCTATGGTCATCTTTTATCTCTTATTAATTTTGTGGTCATTAATTTTTTCTTGAAACATTGACTTTCTTATGATCATTAGACATTAAATTTCTCTAAAATATCCATATTATTTGTATCATTGATATGATTATTTCATAAACCATAAAACATTTATACATATGGTGTTTTACTTTGAATGTTATTCGATTGATTGGGGAAATATTTATATTCTTTATTCTTAATTAAATATAGAAATTCATTAATAAGGCATATTGTTTATGAATTGATTTGATCATTCAATGTATTAGGAATGCATTGGACATGATGTGATAGTTGGGTCCTGGAATTATATAGCTCCTCAATGCATCGGCAGGTCTAATGAGACAAACCAGTTACATATCCTTATTTAAATGGGTTTTTGGTGTATGGTTACCCATAGTTTAAACTATATTGGAGAACGGCCTTAATGGTAGAGATATCATGATGTCTGAGATCATGATGTCTAATAGTATACAATTCCTTCATTGAAATTTTAGTTATTATTATACATGATATTATTTTATTCGGTGTTATCCATGGATGCATTTCATACTCAAGTTATTGATTAAATGAAAAAAACTGTTATTTACCATGGAATATTGAGTATTCCTTATTGATTTTTGATAGCTTCAATTATACATAATACTTAATAAGAATATAAGCTAAACCTTTATTTGTTTTCTTTTACATTGGATATGAATAAATATATTATAAATAATATCAATTGTGTAATAATTTTTTATTCTTTGATTTTGTATTTCCAATGTAATGTTGGAATCATGTATCTATCTTATTCTTCAAGACTATTAAATCGATTAGTACTTTGGGTTTTGATTCCTTATATCTAGTGCCAATGTAATAAAGTAATCTCCATATCTGGGATACTAGGTTCGATATCACTACAGTTGGTATCATATGAAATTTAGTAGAAACCCTAGGAATAGGATTTAGGTAAAAACATAAATTAGGGAACATAAACCTATGAAAAACTATGAGGATTCATCTAATTATAGGATAACATCATGAAGTTATTTGTATAGTAATGATTATGTTGTTTTCCTATAAATACATCCATATCTGGATACTACAAGTGGATGTGATTTTTAGAATAGACATATCTATGGGTAATAACCCCAAAAATAGTTAGTTGAGTATATTTTGATCATCATTCGGGTGCATGGTGAGTCTGCCCTTGCTACGCTTCTAGTTTGACACTTCCTGGGAATATACATGGGTTAATTAAAATTTTCTATATAAATTTTTTTGATTAATCATAGAATATAACTAATGGAAACTTATGATATGCCATAGTTATATGGGATAAACCTAAAGTTCCTTGGGATTATAAGTCTATGGTTGACCATATGTTTAAAGGTAAAGAGACCCCTTTTGAGATTTTGTATGATGGGAAGATAATTAAGGATATTTTGGGATACATTTATGGAAAAACAACACTAATTATTTTTATTTTATAGAAATAACTTTAAAGTTACTCATAACTTTTTGGGATTATATAATCATTGATGATAAGGTAATTATGGGTTATTAAAATTTGGGAACATCGGTTTTTTCATATAGATAAACATGGTATTGAAAACTAATTTGATGAATAATAATATTTGTTAGTATTTTCATAATATTTTTTGTAACATTATTGTAATTATATTAATATAGTTTTAGAAAAAGGATAACCCTCTAGTCGGATAAAACCCATCACATTTGGCAAGGTTGTGAGTCTTGAACCCGCAATTCAAGGGTGAAAAGGGTGCAGTGCCCACCACTAGCCTACGTGATGTACTATTTAGTATGATTTTTTTTTAATAAAAATATTTTACATCTAGAGATTTTGTTGATTTTGGGAATCATATTATATGATCACATATTTTTGATGTTTTTATGTGATTAATGATATTTCCGAAGATGTTTTACAAGGTTGAGGTATATATATAACATTTAGGTTTAACATGAAGTATTATTTGGAAGGAATGAAATAAAATTTTTATAATGCAAGTTAAAAGGTATGATATCACTGTTAAGGTTAAAAAATTCTTTAATATTGAGGTTATTATGGTTTATTGGGATAGAGGTTTATTTATTTGTAGAATAATCTAAGTTGAACCTTTGGTGTAATTGTAGAAATTTTGAATTAAAATATATTATTTCATCATATAAAGGTTTATAAATTTTGGATATTATCTTACCATATGTTAACCCTTTAATCATTAGCTAACATTTAAATACATGAGGAATATAATGTTATACTTTTGTGGATTATGTGATCCATTATAAGTTTATTTTAGTGTTTTATGCTTAACAAAACATTATGAATACTCATCATTTAGAAAAAGGATGATATTGTGATGGAAATTGATTAAAGGAAGAAATTATACTTTTCAAGAAAGTATATTTCCTTATGATATTATTTTATATGGTAAATTAATTCATCAACTCTATTAAAATTATATTGAACCAAAAAATTATCCTACTACCTTTATTTTTGATGAATCGATGACCCTTTTAACACCTAACAAATTTATGGTTTGTGGTCATTAACTTTATCCTATCCATATTTTAAATCACTATATATTAGTATTTAGGAATTATTTTTCTCATCCATGTCTATATTTTCACTTCCCAATAATTTTCTCCTATTTTTTAATCTAGTTTTTTGTTTTTCTAGATAACCTTCATATTTCTCTTTCCCTCTTTTAAAGAGGTATTTTCATTAACCCTTTTTACGATGTGGGTTTTCAAAAATGGTATTTAAAAATTTCAAACCATTGATTACCAATCACAAGTTTAAATTGTTAGGGTTCCATTTATTATGCGGTAAGATAATTTAATACCCTTGTATTTTAAAATAACACTATGTTTGATAGTGTATAAAACACGCAACGCCGATCCTAAACGAACTACAAAATATAATTATTCAAATGTTACAATTGTAACCTAGTCATTGAATTGGTGAGTATGATAGGATTAACTGCATTAAAAAGAAATTTCTAAAGGTTTTATATAATCTAAATATATTTATCAGTTCATAATGAACAAGTACTCAATTTTCAGTAAAGTTATTTTATGCTTCAAAAATACATGTCCTTCAAAAAATATTTTTATTTGTACTTATGAATGGATAATATAGTTAATTTCTACCTCTTTTGGAAATTTTATTTTATAATAATTATAAATTTTTTGAAACAAACATATGAAAATTATCTTAGAGTGGAATTTTTTGATTTTTCTGAAAAGATTGGTTTAAAAGTGAATAGTAAAAAATACCATTTTTTATAAAACTATAATTTTGTTTCATTAAATAATGTAATTTAAGTAAAATTATATTTAAAATTTTCTCTAAAAGTGAAATATTATTTATGTTATTTATATTAATGTAATTAATTTCCTTTAAATTATCAATTTTCAGGATTTTGGTATAAACCAATTTTTATGTTTAAAAACGCATTTTTTCAAAAACTCTTTTAAAGTGCATATTATTTTTCCATTTTAATTATTTAAAATAAACCATAAAAAATAATTATTTAATATAAATTTATATATTATATATCCATATATAGGAATTTAATTTCATATAATGAATATTACTAGTCATAGAGTTAATGCAAAATTCTATTTTCCTTAAAAATGTATCTTCCTGAAAAACACATTTTCATCACGCTTTGTGAGTTTAATTTTAAATTAAATTATACCAAATATATGAATTGAATATTGAAAAATGGATTCAATATTTTTAATTAGAATATTCAAATTTGTTAAATAGGCCCCTTTTTCATTATGAATAGTAATTGTAGTACATGATTATCATCATGATAAGGGTAAATCAAGTAATTCAATTTAACAATAATATGATATGGAATAAAAAATGATCCTAAAACTTTCATTCATCCTATTTTATGAGTTTAGTTTGAAAATTTCCATCCAAGCTTCAAAAATATTCCAAATTGGTGCCATATTTCTTTCATTTTTACCTCTAAAATAATTTAGTAAAAGATAAAGTCAAAATTTTCACTTTCTAGATTTTAATTTTTATAATATTTTGTGAAAAAGATAAATAAAACTTATATTCAATTATAAATAATAATTTTAAAGTTAAATTATTTATTTTCATCATTTTAATTTATTTTTTAATTTTTAGGGATGAAATAATTACCTTAAATTCTCATGCAACGCCGACATAATATTTATTCAATTAATAGAAAAAAAAAGTGATTCTAAATATGTAAAAATTAATATAATTTGAATGAATTATTATGTGATATGAATATTTTAGATAAAAATACATATAAGATATATTTTAATGGATTCAATTCAAATTCTATTATTTCCATTTTTCTTTCTATAGTACCCAAGGCCAGATTGGCCACTAAGAGGGGAGGGTGAATCCGTTGAGGGTTTTTACAAATTCCTTTTATTTTCAATTAAAAATCTCAAACTTGTTAATGTTATTGATCCGCTATGTGATATCTATCAATCTTACCTTGTGTTTAGCAGTAAAAATAGAGATATATTCACACAATACTTATAAGGTTTGGTGGAATGGACTACTAATTTCTATGTTGGTTATACCCCCAACATGGATTATCACTATAATATTTTTTTCAATTACAATGGTCATTATAGAATCACATCATATATAATCATAAATCCATATAGGAGTATATTTATACTACATCCCACAGTGTTACCAGAATCCACACTAGCCTGCTTCTAAATCCACACACAAGACTTCTTCTACTCCATCTCCAACCGAGAGACTCATTCCTCTTCTGACACCAACTAACAGACTTAAACTACTCTCAACTTCAACTGATATACTTCTACCTTTATTAAATGTTGATCTAATAAAATATAATATTTTTATATTATAACAACTTTTATTTTTCCATGTATTACTTTAGAATATTATATGAATTATTTTTTGATCTCGGAGCTAAGATGACGTAATATTATGAGGCCCAGTGTGCCTGGAATTAGTTTTTAAAATATATTAAAGATATTAAAATCATTTGTATCAATTTTTCTTGAAAAAGTTGAATAAGTCTTGTATGGTTTCCTAGATAAGAAATACTAGGGTACCACTGAGTTCAAAAAATTGGTTTTACCCTAGGCATGACATAACCTTTTTTGGCGCTGAGTGTTTGTGAAAATGTTTCCATAGGTGATAAATTAATAAAATAAATAAATTGATTTATATAATTTTATTTTTCATTGACACAGTGACCTGATTCCTCTATTTAAACATGATTGTTCCTCAACCCTAGGATTATATGCATAACCTAGGTATTGATAGGATTTATTAGAGGATTGTCAGTAGATGATGTCAGATAACATCAGATCGAGGATTGTGTGCTAATTGATTTTTTTGGATCTCACCAATAATGGAAATTTATAACCATTATTGATTAGTGATTGATATAATCTCAAGGTAGGATACTTTATTTGTTATTTCCATCCTATTATTTATCCAATTTTAAATGTGTATTAATTCCACAAATAAGAATTTATTCACAAATTGATAGTTTATTTTTTTACATTGGATATTTTTGTTCATTGTTTAAATCCATATTCGTTCATGAAAATCTATGAAACTGGATCAAGGAAAAATAAAAAATGTCTGAGTTTTATTCCTCAAATTTTATGGTTCATGGATTTCTCCCCCCGTTTATTCTCACATTCATCATGGGAATTTTTCTAGGCCCACGTTTTAATGATTTCCTAGTATTAGATCATTGTTCCACTGTTCTTAAATTCAATGGATCGTTATTGTGGGTAAAACTCTTGATTGAGGTTGTGATTTGAGAATCAATGATAACAATAGATGATTTGAATAGGGATGGGACAAGATATAACTGAGGGTTTTGTTCTTGTTTTGGATATAAGATGGTTACTCAATGTGGTAATGGATTCAGCTCGAAAAATCATTTTCCAAGTTGATCAAAAGCCAAAATTGGGAGATCGGGTGATAGTGAGGTTGGGTGACCTCATATCAATGATTCTCAGTTGGAATCACTACAGAGGTGGCGTGTGTGGATGATTGGGGAAGAACCCAAGGGTACTATAACTTTCCAGGTAACATGTCAAGTCATTCGAGGTCACATGCCGTATAGGAACCCTATATATGGATCTAGGGTTTCTACTAGGTTTAAATATCACATGTTGTTTGACACATTCTAGGTGGTTCAGTGTGTTACTTGGAGGATACATGGGCATGGGTATGGCCAAGAGGCGCATGCAGAGTTTTATCCAATATCTACATGTTGTGTAATATTTCTACACACTGTGTACATCAAGATTTAAATTTCAAGTGATGCAGAACCACATGGGCATACCAGGGGCTGGATGGAAAAGTTTTTTATTCCTAGTACACGTTTTGTACCACCTTTTAGGGTGTTTTAATCCCTTCATTTCTTCAGTTTATACCAGTATCATTTGAACATATTCCCTTGGTCTATAGCCTCAAGGGTATAGTGTAGTATTACGTTCACATATCTGGATTGTGATCACCTCTAGAGGATGAGTCTCGAATAGAGTTTGGGGTGTCCCTATGTGAGATCAGAGTGTGATCCTCAATCATTTTATACCCTAGGTGGGGTTTTTGTAATCAGGATGACCTCCTCAAGTGGTAATTCATCCTCCATATATAATACCATTCTAATAAGGTTCATAATATAATTGGAGTATGACCCATACATAGAGGGTAGATCTAAAATGGGTTTGTGGTTTCCCTTAGTGGTCTTGGGTGTGACCCCCTATCTGATTATCAGGGTATTCTAAGGTGGGTGAGTTTTCTTGGGTGGTTCCCAATGATCATGACCTCTTGGATGAGTGTCTCTGGTGATATCATGTCCTATGGAGTGGGTTCTCCTGGAATGATCATTTCATCAAGAAGAATCATGTAGCTGTAAATTTGGTTCTGAATGCCTGGATGAATAGTATTCTTCCTGAGTATATCTAGGTTATTTTTTATGCATTGATTTCTATATCCTTTTTAGGAGATGACTATTCATGATGCTTCATGTTTAGTGTTTTCAGGGGTCCTACTGGCTATTGTTATACTTACCCATGCATGGGATATTCTTGCATGTTTTGTGTCTTATCAGAAAACAACACATTTGACGATGTCCTGGGTGGACAAGTATCTAGTGGAGCATAGATTAGTCTTAAAAGACTATGGTGTTTTCCAAGTGTCAACATTTGACAGTAGTCCTCACTCTTGGAGAAGGTTGTACTATCTAAAAATTATTTTGGTTTGGCTTCTAATTTCCCCCTTTTCACTTTTAGTTCTTTACTATTATACTATTATTATGGGATCATAGATGTATGAATGCATTGGTTTCAGTTTTTTCACATTTCAACATTGTATGGGATTGGAAATGTGAGCGTGTATGCAGGAACATTAGGTAATACTTGTCATGTGTGTGATATGTCTACTCAACACTGGTCTCTAACCCCTGTCCTATTGGAAGTGGGATTGGGTTATTCATGATTCAGGGACTATTGGGACGAGATCTGAAAGAGTGGTATCAAAGGAGTCAGTTCAAACTTAGTACTAGATATTGTGATATTGGTTTGGGGAAATGGTTTTAAGTGTTTAAATTTTATCTTTCGATCCAGATACTTGAGTGTTAGTATAGAAGTTGATGTATCCATACATAAGGACTCTGATCACATACCATTAAACTAGATATATTTAGGAATTATTTATAGGTAAAACATTGGTTCATGAACCATATAATAATGGATTGTTGTTTCCATGTCCTTCTTGAGTCATCTCCCCATATATACTCTTAGACCATGATACATCTTGATTATTTCAGGATGCCTCTAAGATGGTACTCATCTAGGATTACACTATGTAATCATGAGGATAATCCACCGAGTGACGAGGCTTCATTACAGGGGAATGTACTAGAAATATTACCTCTGGATTGTTTACCAACTATACCACCACCGGTTGAGTATCACCTAGCACTGTTAATTCCATCTAAGGATGAATGCAGGCTGAGTGAACTATATGAGTTACATAGGTAGTGAAATCCTAGGTTTTAGTGTGATCTAGACCCCCAGATGGCTACGGACTGGATAAAGGCAGTCACTCAAGTTTTCCACCTTGTGAGGATTCTTGCAGATCGGATGGAATTACTTATGGTGTGTCTTCTTCAGGGATCTGCTAGGTGATGGTGGAGTTTAGTGACTAAGTAATGCGATGATATAACTTTGTCATGGTTATACATTTATCATCTCTTCAAAGATGAGTTTTATCTAGATACATTGTGATCAGGGCACATACAGTATCTTCTATATCTACAGAACGGTAGTATGACTATGGTATAGTATTTGGTGAGGTTTAATGATCTCTCGTGATACTCCATGGATATGGTGTGGGATATTTTCTTTGTAGAATGCTCCTATGGGTATGGATTATGCTAGGATATTAGGGATTTGGTGATATCTCACATTATAACCACCTATCATTAGGTACTTTAGCAGGCCTTAGTGGTGGAGATTTTCCTGGTACAGCAAGCACCAACAGTGGGTGCTGGTAGTGGGCACCCAAGAGCTAAGACCTTAATATTAGGTATATAATGAAAACCATAGGGATCCAACCATGACATATGATTTAAGATATGATCTTAGGATAAAGTATCAGTAGTGTAAGGATCTTAGAATGTCCTGAGTCAGTCAAGGGAGAGGTAGTGTGGTGGGAAAAAATCCCTCAAGGTATCATTGCAGTATTTTTGGGTTGATAGTGTTTATTGACAAAGCATGTTTCCACGGTGAATTGTCGAGTTCCCAAGATTTTGTTGACAATCCATGTTGACAAAGAACCATGACAAAGGAACTGATGATCTAGAGGTGGTACAAAAGAACAAATACAAGGTGGTTCTGTTTTTCAGTGTTTTCCAAATTTTTGGGGTCCAAAATTTGGAGTTTTCTGAGCATCGCAAAAAGTGGATATCCTTGAAGATCTCATCAAAATATGGAAAATACATGAATTTCGCGAAGATAGGCTTCATTGATTGGATTTCGCAAAGACCAGAAAAATGATGGCGGTGATTCTTCGTGATTACGTCAAGCTTCGCGAACGGAAGAGTTGAAGAGAATTGTGGCGGCGAAGGGCATTACAAGTGGATCTTCGCGGTGAAGGTGCGAAGAAATTGACGGGATGCTCTACGAATACTACGAGCTCCACGATCGGAAAATTGTCGTGGTGCTTTGTGATTTTGAGAGAATTTTGGCGAGAACTTCATAGCTTTGCAATTAGAGATGACATGGATTTGACTTCACGTGGATGGTTCGAGGGTCGGTGGAATCGCCTATAAATAGGCCTTGACCCCTTGGGAGAAGTAGAAGAGAAAGAGAGAGTTTTCGAAGAAAATAATTTTCTCTCAGCTCGTAAAGGTGGTTTGCGAAATCAGTGTGCTTCGCAAAAGAAGAGCTTCGTGGTGGCTATTTTAGCTCTACAAAAGTTGTGAGCTATGTGTTGGCTCAGTGGGATTCACGAGGGAAGTCTCTCTATGACAACTTGTGCTTCGCGTGAGTGCTTCATGAGAGTGCTTCATGAAAAGGCAGGAGCTCCGCGAAGGCTTATTTGAACTTTGTGAAATTGGGAGCCTTGCAAAGTAGGGTGCTTTGTGAAGGTATTTCCAAAGTAATTTCCTAGTGTTTAGAGGCAAATTGGTATTAATATGTGGATGAAAGTTGGACTTCAACAAAGTATCTATCAACATTTGAGGATGCATTTATTCATGCAAATGAAGAGACCTATAGGTCTATAAACTGTGAGTGGATCCCTTCCAAGTGCAGTGAGCTAAGGAAGAGGAAGAAGGTTATTTTTTCTACCAGAAGTGATATAGAGAGAGAGAAATAGGGAGTGACCCTTGGGAAAGCAGTAAGATAACCCTAAACATTGTAAAGGCAGTGTGTCTGGTCATAGAAGTGACCTAGCCCGAACATTATTGGTAGTGAGCTTTATTGGAATTGGTACAGTGGCACATCGACGTTGTATTCTCCTTGGAAGTAGCCCAGTTAGGGTGAACCAAGTAAAAATCTCTATGTCTGCCTGATTTCTTCCCTACATTGCATTTAAAGCATAATAATCAGATAAAGATAAAAAGAAGTGATCAACATAAAAACATAAGAGCAAACAAAGTGACCCTTGTAATAAAGAGTTCAAGATACAGTGGGGCAAAAATAATTTTAGAAAATAATATCCATACCCTGATTCACCCCCCCCCCTCTTAGGGTATATAGGCCCCTATTGGTCCTAAAAATTGGTATCAGGTCGATAGATTTTTTTTATCAGATTTGTTTGCTCTGACTTGGTTCAGTCGATCTGTGTGGTTAAAGAATCAGCCTGCTCTTATCTCAGTGTACCATGGAAAAGGGAAAAACATCAAAGAAGAATCATAATTCATGTGATATTCCTCATTGTGGAAGTGTGTATGGAAAAAGTTTGATTCAATTAAAAGAATCAAACAACTTACTGAAAGAAGTCCTGGATGAATCTGATAGGGAAAAGATTGATTCACTCAATCATAATTTAGGAATGAGTGAATTACTTGAACTTAAAAGTGATACTGAAACAACTGATGATGAATATGTTTCAAGGATTCCACCAGTAGATGTTGTCAACATGACAAAGAAATTGGATCATAAATTGGATAAAGGAGTTAAATCTAAAGATATCTGGATCCAAGTATTGGAAATTGAGGTCAACAAGATAAGAGGCTTAAATCAAAGGCTTATTGATGTGGCCACTAAACTAAGGGAGAAGAATGATTATCAAAGTGAAGAAGTAAAAAAGATGGCTAGAATGAATGGAAAACAATAGGCTGATGATTATGAAGAGAATCAAAAGTCAGAAGAAGTTCAGAATCTGAAAGCCAGAAATGATGATCTAGCTACACAGTTGTCTAAAAATGCTCAGAAGAATCAAAGGCTACAATAAGAGATTGTATCTTTCTCTGAATCTGTTTCACAGGAAAAATTGACAGTAAAGGATCAAAGTAACATGGTAGAAAAGATCACATGAGAACTGGAAGATGAGATGAGTTGTGGAAAGAATATCAGAAGAGAACTCAATACCCAACTTGAATCAAGGGATATGAAGATTCGAAATTTAGAAGAAGATCTAGAATCAGTGAAGAAGGAATTGGAGAAATCCAATGCTAGAGGAAAGCCTAAAATGAAGGATGCCTTGCACTTAAAATTTTATTATTATTTTATAGGTGATGATGAAATGAAAAGAAAATTTTCTATTTCTAAAAAGATGCAAGGAGAAATTTTCTCAGCTCAAAGACCATACAGTTTGGGAAAAACTGGTATTGGATTTGATGAATCCCCTGCCATTCATGATAGAAAGGGAGCTAGGAATTGTCCTGTAAATGGAGAAAATCCTATAGGTTCTAGAGATATACCTAATAAAAAAGGTACAAGAAGTTGTGATGACATGTGCTATTTCTACGGGATTAATGGCCACACATCAAGCTTCTGTTCAGAGGCTCAGGAATACATTTCGTATTTTGAAAATAGAAAATGTACTAAATCTGATAATAAGAAGAAGCATCATGAGAAATCAGAGAGAAGAGTCTCTCAGAGGAAAACATTTATCATATGTTATTACTATGGAAGAAAGGGACACACAATGAGTATGTGTTAGGAATCTCAGGAGCTTAATGACAGAAGAGGAACACAAGCTACATCAACATCTCGATAGAGAAATGTTGAAATGAGGTATACCTTTGATGTAAAATGTTTTATATGTTCTGATTATGGGCATTTGGTAAGACATTACAGCAAGAAGAAAGCAGGAAAGGAAAAGGAACTTGAGAGGAGATTCACGACTCTATTGGTGTATAATGAGAAATCCTGCACTGGAAGAGAATATGGTAGATTGAAAAACAGGTTTACTACCTCAGTGGAATCAGAAGGAGATAAATGAAAGGTTTATCAATCACATTCTCTGTCACACTCACAACAACCCTTGTGGAGACAATGTGAACAAACTTGGAATATTAAGAGGATATCTACTCTAGTTATGATAAAGAAGAATGCATGTTCAGTGGAGAATTCACCACCAGTGCAAAATAGAGTGGTGACTCAGATATCTGATAAAAGAAATATGAACAAAGAATGCATTGAAAAATCTGCATGTCGTGTTCCTCAGCGAGAAGTGGAGGAAAGGGAAAGACCCCTTAAATGGTGGAAGAAAAAAGGAAATATGACAAGTAGAGATATTCCTACCTAGAGAAGGAATCAAGGGAAATGGAATTTTGGTAGAACATCAATGAAGGAAGTGTGTACCGGTGAGATTAAGCCCCATATTGTGAAAAATTCCAGGCCTACAGAATGTACATATCAGAGAAAGACTCGGAATGTGGGTAATGAATGCTTAGTCATATGTCCAGAGCAGTTGAAGTTGTCTAGGCAACTAGAAGAGGTGAGGAAGGAGTTTTATGATCTATAAGAAATAATTAAAGAGTTGACCCGTCAGGATCAACCAAAATCCTCATCTTGAGGATTCCGGAAGAATTCCCCTCTCCCTATGCATATAAATGCTGTTAACTAATGATTAAAATGTTTTAGGTTTTAGGGAGATACAATCCAAGGGGAAGTTTTCCATAAAGATACAAATTGAAGAAGTGATATGCTTCAGAGTTTCAATTGACTTAGATCAGGTAACAAAGTTGAATAAGAAAGGGAGAAACAGAGCACAATGGGTAGTGATTGTGTTATAAACTTTATCTCTTGTTTCCTAATCTGAGTTCCAACTCAGTAGGATTAGATATTTTGTTAATGTATCAATCCTGAGTGGAAGATGAGAATAAATGACGCAGGAGAAGAAGAATTTTTATGGGTCTAAACAGTGGGACTAATCCCAGGAAGTGTTGCATAACATAGGGGGGGCATTCAATAACAAAATCAGATTCAAGAGCCATCAAAGCAATAATTATATGACTCAGCTCAGGTGTTTCCTATCGAGGGAAGAAAGAAACATAGGGAGAAGCAGAAATAATCATGCATCTCATGATTATCTATTTCATTCTAAAAAGTGGTATTAGCTGACAATTTTTAGGATTCCAAGAAGTTACAAGAGAGTATCAACAATGTTTCAACAAAAAGCTCAGAAAAGTAATTGAAAAAACCGATGCTACTGAATAATGAAATAGAGAGAAATTTTTTGATGAAATTGTTGAGGAAAAAAGCAACACAGGAGGAGCAGAATTAACTGATGCTGATTCAGAAAAGAATCAGACGTGGGAGATTGTTTCGAGGCCAGCAGAAAATAATGTCATTGGTACTAAATGGGTCTATCGAAATAAGATGAATGAAGATGGCATAGTTATTTGGAACAAATCACGACTAGTGTGCAAGGGATACTACCAGATAGAGGGGATAGATGTTGATGAGACATTTGCATCGATTGCAAGACTAGAGACAATCATATTATTTCTAGCCATTATAGTGCAACGGAAGTTCAAAGTTCTCCAGATGGATGTAAACTATACATTTTTGAATGGGGTTATGGAGGAAGAGGTGTATATTGAGTAGCCATATGGTTTTTGCATTCATGAGCATAAGAACAAGGTTTACAGACTGAAGAAGGCGTTGTATGGGCTTAAACAAGCACCAAGAGCATAGTACTCAAGGCTTGATCATTACTTGAAGAAGCTTGGTTTCTAGCATGGAGGATTTGATTACAATCTCTATTTCAACAACAAAAGTAATAATGGTGAGGTAGTTAATATCATAGAATACATTCATTTATTAACACAAATATGCCAAGAATGTTTTTAGAAGATTTTTAATGGAAAATTTCAAGGAGATGAAGACTACAGTTGCTACTCGGATGAAATTATCGAATGATGATAATGGTGAGGTAGTTAATATCATAGAATACAGGCAGATTATTGGGAGTTTACTGTACCTGACAGCGACGAGACCTGATATTGTTTTCACCACCTACCAAGAAACATGATATCAAAGAAATCCCGAGAAAATACACATACTTTCAGTGAAAATAATACTTTGTTATATCAAGGGCACAGTGTACTTCAGCTTGATGTATAATGGAAAATCTCAGATAGAGTTATTGGGGTATACTGATGCAGATTGGGCCGGTTCAACGGATGACAGGAAATCAACGTCAGGAGGTGAATTCTATCTTGGTGGCTTGTGTGTTTCTTGGATAAGCAAGAAGAAATATTTCATTTCATTGAGCACCGCAGAAGCTGAATATATTGCTGCCACTCAAGATTGCACACAGTTATTGTGGATGAAGCAGCAGCTTGATGATATGGGCATTGACATGAAGTCTCTGATTGGAATCCAGTGCGATAACTCCAGTGTTATAAATATCTTCAAAAATCATATCCATCACTCAAGGACAAAGCACATTTAGATAATGTATCATTTCATCAAGAAGAATGTTGATCAAGGAATCGTGAAGTTGGAGTATGTGCCTACAGAACTACAGGTTGCTGACATTATGACGAAGGCCTTACCCAAGGAAGCTTTTGAGAGGCATCGACTGGCTCTGGGAGTCTAGTCGAATTCCCTCACCTGAAAAAGTGTGGATGTGGGACCCCCCTCTCTTTGAGGTATTGCGTTTTTTCTCTAATGTGCTCATCTGTTTTCTTTTAAAATGTTGCAGACCGCAAAGGGGTGACCTTTGGGTTCATTGACAAAGGGGGAGAAATGGTGACTCATCAAAGGGGAGAAACTATGGAAAAGGAAGGGATAAAATGTCTTAGTAAAAGACGTGGGGAGAATCTGATTGGTGGAGCAACGAGATAGGGGGAGCGTTTTAAATATGACGATGCTAGAAGTGATCGATCATTGAATCGATATCATGATAACTGAGGATCATGATAAAATCAGAAGAGTGACGTTGGAATGGTGAGAGAATTTTTCCAACTATCGCCAATTGGTATCAGTGTGGTTCAACAATTGGTATCAATTTAGAAATTGGTATCAGTTTGGAATCGACAATTTGTGTCTAACATGAAGTGATTCATTGATGAAATTTTCATACTAATCTTGTTTCTCATGCCAAGAATTGCTCATGTGGGCTTAGAGTACGTGTTAAGTGAATCCTTGAACGCTATCAGAATCGCAAGAGGCGAATGGTGGTAGCAGTTGGAAGGAGCTTCAGAGAGGTATCAAAGTGCAGAGACTCATTATGAGAAGAGTTGTCAACAAACCCAAAGGGGGGGATTGTTGGGAAAAAATCCCTCAAGTTATCATTGTAGTATTTTTGGGTTGATTTTGTTTGTTTACAAAGAACGTTTCCATGGTGAATTTTCGAGTTCCCGATATTTTTTTGACAATCCATGTTGACAAAGAACCATGACAAAGGAACAGATGATCTGGAGGTGATAAAAAAGAACAGATACAAGATAGCGTTATTTTCCAGTTTTTGCCAAATTTTTAGGCTCCAAAATTTGGAGTTTGGTGGGCATCACGAAAAGTGAATATACTTAAAGATCTCATAAAAATATGGAAAAGACATGAATTTCGCGAAGATAGGCTTCATGGATTGGATTTATTAAAGACCATAAAAATGATGGCAGTGATTTTTTGCGATTACGTCAAGCTTCGTGAATGGAAGAGTTGAAGAGAATTACGGTAGTGAAGGGCATTGCGGGTGGAGCTTTGTGGTGAAGGGGCGGATAAATTTACGGGATTCTCCATGATTACGACGAGCTCCATGATCAGAAAATTTCTGTGGTGCTTCGCGATTTTGAGAGAATTTCGACGAGAACTTTGGAGCATCGCGATTAGAGATTACGTGGAGTTGACTTCGCGTGGATAGTTTTAGGGTCGATGGAATCTCTTATAAATAGGACTTGACCCCCTTGAGATAATTAGAAGAGAAAGGGAGAGTTTTTGAAGAAAATCATTTGCTCTCGACTCACGAAGTTGGTTCGCGAAGGCAGTGTGCTTCGCAAAAGAAGAGCTTCGCGGTGGCTATTTTAGCTCCACGAAAGTTGTGAGCTCCACGTTGGCTCAGTGATCATCACGAGGGAAGTCGCTCTGCGAAGACTTGTGCTTCGTGAGAGTGCTTCGTGAAAAGGCAGAATCTTCATGAAGTCTTGTTTGAGCTTCGTGAAATTGGGAGCCTTGCGAAGTAGGGTGCTTTGTGAAGGTATTTCCAAAGGAATGTCCTAGTGTTCAGAGGAAAAGTGGTATTAAACTGTGGATGAAAGTTGGACTTCAATAGAGCATCTATCAACTATTGAGGATGCATGTATTCATGCAAATGAAGATACCTACAGGTCTATAAACTATGAGTGGATCCTTTCTAAGTGCAGTGAGATAAGGAAGAGGAAGAAGGTTATCATATCTACTGGTAGTGAGCCAGAGAGAGAGAAATAGGGAGTGACCCTTGGTAAAGAAGTAAGTTAACCCTAAACATTGTAAAGTCAGTGTTCTTGGGCATAGAATTGAGCTATACCGAACAATATTGGTAGTGAGCTTTAGTGGATTTGGTACAGTGGCACATCGTCATTGTATGATCCTTGGACGTATCCCAGTGAGGGTGAACCAAGTAAAAATCTATGTGTATGCCTTCTTGCTTCCCTACATTGCATTTAAAGCATCATCATCAGATAAAGATAAAAATAAGTGATCAACATAAACACATAAGAGAAAACAAAATGACCCTTTTAATAAAGAGGTCAAGATCTAGTGGGTCAAGGAGAATTTTAGAAAAGAATATACATACCCTGATTTTCCCCCCCTCTCAGGGTATATAGGCCCCTATTGGTCCTAACATAGTGATTATCATATGATGGTCAGGGGTATCATTTACAAGATTGTTAAACCCATCATACAGCTAATCGAGATATGGTTGAGGGACTATCAAGGTAGACACAGAGGCAGGATATGGGAGGTTAATAGGGCAGTGGAGGTGGTAGAGGGGGCGGAATAGAAGCAGGTTGTGGTCGGAGGTTTGAACTATTACCACCACCTCCTCCAGGTGGTCGACGATAGGCTTAGGGAGCTAGTGGTTAGGGATGAGGACAACTATAAGCTATGGAGTTATATGAACCTTAGGCTATAGGGATGATACAATGTATGGTCTATGTCTTTTTTACCTTATCTATAGTATTGATTGACATAGGAGTGAGTCATTACTTTCTTTCCACTTATCTGGTTCGATACTTAGAGACTTTGGTTGAGCCTTTGGCTTGAACCCTATGCTTAGAGACTTTGAAAGGAGTAGACTCGGTGATTTTGTATTTATTCTAGTAATGTGATCTGACACTTAGAGGAAAGAGATATATATAGTATATCTTTGTAGAAGAAATGAGACCTTATAACATCATAATAGGTATGAAATTTTTGTCCATGGTTTACACCCTTATTGGTTGTTTTTTATGGAAGATGCAGTGTGTCTATAGTGATGGGATGAGGTTTTCCTTTATGGGTGAAAATAAAACTTGGTAGAGAAGTACATAATTAAGATTAGTATATTGTGGCCAATTACTAACCAGTGGGCCAGCATGAATCGTGTAGTGGTGTATGAAATGGGTTACCACTTCCCTATGATATTGGATGAGTATGATAAAGACTTTCCTGATTACATTCCAGGATCACCTCCCTACCAAGAGCTAGACTCCTGCATTGTCTTAAACACTAGGATGGCCCCAATATCTTCACCAACATATCGGATGGATCCCACATAGATTTATGACATGAGGGTGCAATTATAGTACTTGTAGGATAATGTATTTGTGAGACCCATTGTTTCCCCCTGGGCAGCCCCAATGTTGTTCTACAAGAAGGTGGATGGGAGCTTGAGGTTATGGGTATATTATCATCACCTAAACCAAATGAGCTTAAAGAATAAATTATCCACTACTAATGATTGTTTACCTCTTCATTTGGTTGAGAGGGTCATGATGGTTCTTGAAGATCGACCTCATATTAGGATATCACCAGCTATGAGTACAAGATCATTATATACCAAATACGACATTAAGATGTTGCTATGGTAACTATGAGTACTTGTTAATTCCCTTGAGTCTGATAAACACCCCATAAGTATTCATGGTACACATGAACAAAATATTTTGACCTTTCTTAGACAATTTTGTGACAGGATTAATTAATGATATCCTAGTGTACTCATCATTTGATAAGGAGCACCGGATACACTTGAGGATGATCCTAGACACACTCTAAGAGAACAATATTTATAGGAATCTTTCGAAGTATCAGATTTGGATTTGAGAGGTCCACTTCTTAGGACACATAATCTCAAAGGCAGGAGTGGAAAGTGAACCAATGAATGTTGAGGTAGTTCTTTCTTTGGATCCACCAAAGAGTGTTAGTGAGTTGTATAGTTTTCTTGGGTTGGCAGGGTACTATCAGAGGTTTGTACCTAATTTCTCAAGAGTGGAATCACCCTTGACATCTTTAACATTAAAGAAGAATCCTTTAATGTGGATGGAAATTTTCCAACAATGTTTTTAGATATTAAAGCATAGCTTGAGGAGTTCTCCCATAATGATATTTCTAGAGGAGGGTGTTGAGTATATAGTGTTCTTTGATTTACTAGGGGCTGAACTTGGTTGTTTCCTAGTGTAGAGGTATGTAGTGATTTACAATGTGTCTACGAAGTTGAGACCACATGAGAAGAAATTCCTAACCAAAGATCATGAACTAGTAGTGGTGATCTTCACCCTAAAGATTTGGTGACAACACCTGATGGGTGATCGATTTACCATCCATTCTAACCACAAGAGTCTCGAGTATATCTTCTCTCAGAAGGATCATATTTTGAGATATAGATGATGACTAGAGTTCCTATTGGACTATGAATTAGATATTTTATATACTCCTGGGAAGGGGAATGTGGCAGAAAATGCTCTCAGTAGGAGATCATGTTCTCAGTTGTTGGTCAAGGCATCATAGAAGTTAGCCTCATTGAATTTTTCCTTAGTGGACAAGGATGATGATTCATATCTTCATTCTATGGTTATTACCCCACCATTTTTATAGCATGTTAGGGAGGTTCGACATAGATATACCGATTGTGATACCTAAAAGACATAGATATCCAATGGACATGCTCCTGATGGGTATTATGAAGGTGGGAATCAAGTTATCCTTTTCAGAGGATGGATGAAGAAACCACTAATGTTATGGGAAGAGGTGATGAGAGAGTTTTATATGTCCCATTTG
Source organism: Viscum album (assembly GCA_963277665.1). Lineage (NCBI taxonomy): Eukaryota > Viridiplantae > Streptophyta > Magnoliopsida > Santalales > Viscaceae > Viscum > Viscum album. The sequence goes on from OY728159.1 coordinate 1,938,913,039, forward strand.
GCGATACATCCAGGTGTTAAAAAGATGTTTTAGGACCTCAAACATCAGTTTTGGTGGCCAATAATGAATATTTGTGTTGCAGAATTTGTCTCTCAATTACTCACTTGTCAGTAAGTGAAAGATGATCACCAAGTTATAATGAGTTCAGCTCAACCCCTTGAGGTTATATAGTGTAAGTGGGATGGGATAAGTATGAAATTCATGATGGGGTTACCATGTACATCCATGGGACAATATTCCATTTGGGTGATCGTAGATTGACTCACCAAGTCAAGCCACTTCTTAGCCATTCGAGAGAAGATTTCAGAAGATATATTGGTATTCCTTTGTGTGCATGAGATAATATGGCTCCATGGAGTTCCCTTGATGGTAATTTAAGACAATGATTCTCAATTTATGTTGTGATTGTATAGAGTATTATAGGAGGCCTTTGGTACTCAATTCCATTTTAACATAGTGTTTCACCCCTAGACGTATGGCTAGACTGAGTGTACCATTCAGGTCTTGGAAGATATGTTGTGAGATTTCATGTTGGATTTTGTCCATAATTGGGAGGATCACCTACCCATGGTGGAGTTTTCATACAAGAATAGTTACCATTCTACCATTGGTAGAGAACCATTTGATTCCTTGTACAAGAGGACCTATAGGTCACCACTTTGTTGGACTGATTTGGGTGAGTTAGCACTCTTGGGTCTAGAGTTTTTGTAAGATACCAGAGAGAAGGTGTATATTATCCATGAGTGGATGAGGATAGAACAAAGCTATCTTAAGTCTTATGAATAAACGCAAAAAATGCCTCCATAGTTTGTGGAGGGATACCATGTGTTCCTGAGGATCTCACCTTGACATGGATTATGAAGATTTGGTCGAGGAGGTAAGTTATATCCTAGATTAATTGTCCCTTTCTATATAATTCATAGACTTGGTGAGGTGGAATACCTCTTAGCACTACCACCGCAGTTGGACTGGGTAAACAGCATCTTCCACATGTCACAGCTGAGGAGGTATGTACACAACCCACCACATGTTATCAATTGGGGTGAGATGGACATTGAGGATGGATATACCTTAGCTAATTACCCAATAGAGATTTAGGATTAGTGGGATAGTATCCTTCATGGGTGATCGATTCCCCTAGTTCTTGTCTGTTGGTAGCACGATAATATTTAGGATAGCACTAGGGTGTGGGAGACCCATATGTGAGCCTGGTACCCTCATCTTTTTTAGTAGGTTTTTTCTCCTTTTTTGGGAAAAAATCCTTAAGGTGGGGAAAATATAAATGATATAATTTTTTCATGTATTATTTTAGAATATTTTATAGATTTTTTTCAGATCTAGGTGCTAATATGGTGTGATATTTCGAATCCTGGTTTGGCCGAAAGTAATTTTTGAAAAATATTAATGATATTAAAATCACACCCATAAAGGTTTCCTAAAAAGTGTAATAACACTCAAATGAGGTACCAGATCATAAATCATAGGGCACAGTTGAGTTCAAAACATGTGTTTTACCCTAACTGCAACATAAAATTTGTCGGCATCAGGCATTTGTTAAAAAATTATTATGAAAGTTAATAAAATAAATTTATTTATTTATTTATTTTATTTTTCATTGATTTAGCGACATGATTCCTCTATTTAAACATGGTTATGCCTGAATCCTATGGATATCCAAATAACCTGGGTATTGATAAGATCCATTGGGTATGGTTTATTGGAGGATCGTTGGCAGATGACGTCAGATCAGGTAGGATTGAGGATCGTCTGCCAAAGTATTTTTTAGATCTCACCAACGAGTGCAACATAGAATTGTTCTTTATCAGTGATAGATCTAAACTCTAGGTGGTAAATTTGATTAATTATTTACATCCCATTATTTATCCTAAGTTTAACGTGGATCAATCCCATGAACAATAATTGGTTCGCACATCAACGGTTGATTTTTTTATGGTGGATATTTTTATTCATTGTTTAAATACCTCTTAATTCATCCATATCTATTATAATGGATCAAGGTCAAATGAACAAAGTCTGAGGTTCATTCCTCACATTTTATAGTTGATGGATTTCTCCCTATTTTATTTTCACATTCATTGTAGGCATTTTATTTGGCCGATGGTTCGATGATTACTCAATATTCAATCATTTCATGACCATTATTTAGTGCAATGGATCATTACCATAGACACATATTGCGATTGAGGTTGTGATTTGAGAATTGATGATGATGGATGATTCGAGGAGGGAAGAGACAACATTGTACCGAAGGTTCTATTCCCACAATTGATACACAGTGGCATCTCGATGTGGTAATAGACTCGGATTGGTAGGTCATTTTCTAAGTGGATCAAAGGCCATAATCCAACGAACGGGTGATAGTGAGGTTGGTAAACCACATATCTAGGATTCCCTAATGGAATCACAGTAGAATCATCATATGAGAAATACTAGGGAAGAATACAAGGGTTTTATAAAATTCCAGGTTACACGATGTGTCTTTAAAGATCACACATCATGTAGGACCACCTAACTATGGTGCTAGGGTTTTCACCATAGTTAAATATCACACATTTTTTGACCTTATCAGATATTGTGTGACTAGTCCTAGGTCACTCATTTTGTAACTCATAGATTACATGGGCACTGGCAGACCAAGGTCCAGAGACATAGACATAGTACACAGACAAGGGCCAATGCACATTAATAGGGCAAGCATCATGGGAAGAGTGTTGAATGGTCTCCACATATCGTTTACTATTCCTACACACTGTGTATATGGATATTTACATGTTGTATGATGAATAAACACATAATAAGACTAGGGGTTGGTTTGACATGTTTTGTATGCTCAGTATACTCTATTTACTACCTTTGAGGGTGTCTGGATCCCTCCATTTCTTCGGTTTGTACCTATATTGTTTTGATCATGTTCCTTTATTCCATACACTCAAGGTTATAGTATAGTATCACACACACATATTTGGATTGTGATTCCCTCTAGAGGATGAGTCTCATGTAGAGTTTTTGGTGTCCCTCCATGAGACCAGAGTGTGATCCTATATAATTTTATACCCTATGTGGGGTTTTGGAATTAACATGACCTCCTTGAGCAGGGTGTTGTGGTGTCCCACAGTGGTCTTGGGTGTGACCCCCTATCCAATTATGGAGGTCTTCTGAGGCCATTGAGATTTATTAGGTGGGTCCTAATGACCCTAATCTCTTAGATGAGTGTCTCCAATTATATAATGGATCATGGAGTGGATTCTCTTGGAACGAGCATTGCTTCAAGAAAAATCATGTGGCTAGTAGTTTGGTTATGACCGCCTAGAGGAACAGTGTCCTAGAAGAGTATATGTGGGTTATTGTTTATGCATTTGTTGTTATACCCTTATTATGAGACAACTATTCCTAATGATTCATGTTTAGTATTTTCAGGGTTTCCAATTATGTATTGTTATACTCACCCATCCATGGGATCTACCCTCACATGTCATGTATTATATAAACAATGGACCATTTGATAATGTCCTAGGAGGAAAGGGGGATAGTGTATCATTGCATGATTTTGACATAATAAGGTTATTTTTGGGTGGTTATATTTGATAGTATTCATATCCCTTAGAGTAGGTTGGTCTCTCTGAAGTTTTGGGTTGGGCTTGTATTTATCCCCTTTTATCTCTTTCAGTACTTTACTATTGTACTCTGATTGTGGGATCATAGATGTATGAATTAATTGGTTTCAATTGTTTTAAATTTGAGCATTGTATGGGCTTGGATATGTGTGCATGTGAACAGGTATATTAGGATAATTCCTCCCATGTGTGTGATATGCATACTCAATATTGGTTTTTAATGACTGGTATATTGGAGGTGGGATTAGGGTATCCACAGTTCAGTCCTTGTTGGGTCGAGTCATGATAGATCCCCATCTAGAAGATCACTTAATCACACTTTCTCAAGTACCTGTTAGAGTACCTTCATCAACCATTGTTCAGGTCTATTGGTATTGATCAAATATTATGACCACCTATAACTAGTCAGTCGTCTCAATGAAACTATGATTAGGTAATTATTTCTTCCTTATGAATTATAAATTCCTAGACTCACATGTATTTGTGCAAGAAATGCACACAAATTCTTTACTATTATTTTATGCAGGAAGAGACTTACACAAACTAAATTTGTTCTCTTCTTGAATTTTAAACACAATATAACCAAGTACACTTCATTCATGAATTTCATGGATGTATCATCCAAAACCCTAGCACATATATAGAATATTTTTATATTATTATTTTATGTACTTTTATCAAAAAAAATTCTGTTTTTATTCAAGTGTTTATGCATTCATTCATGCATGCATGGCTTTCCACATTCTCTTATTCCTTATTTTTTTCTTCATGTATATACACATTGTTTCAATTATTTATTAATGTAACTCAAAATCTCAATAATGAGTAAATGTCATTATCAAATCAAAAACTTCACACAAATAATGATATTTTATGTCCAGATTTACTACATTGGTTTATCACCTAAACGTTTTCTCTTCACAAAGTGAAATAACACTGGTTCTTCTTCACACATTATACATCTCAACTAAATGTATTTCATCCAAACACAAAAAATAATGAATAGGGGTATCATGAAACTTTGAGTGGATTTGTGTAATAATTTCTTCATGAATCTATTTGAGTGTGCATGGCATAATTTTAATGCCTATAGCCTCCTATTCATCTTCTCCCAAGATGAGGATTCATAGAACACTCTACCCTTCACACTATGGAAGAATGGTTCTCTATTTTTCTAAAAAAAAAAGAGGCTAAAATTATCAATAGAGACTACCTCAATACCATTCTATAGTATTTATAGGAAAATAATATTTACCTTGAACTGAATATCTTCTATTTTTTATGTTACATAGAATCTATATGTTTTTATCCATGTCATGGTATTTAAATATACTAGAAATATTAGTGTTCTTGGAAATACTTAAACTGAAAAACATGGAATTCTTTCTTATGTGATTTCACAATGTATTCCTCACGGTGAGTAACTAATATGCTTCTTCAAAGCTTAAAATCCTCCATGTGTGTAAACGGACTATAAAACTTCATTTTCATTCGGTTAAATCTCAACGTTCGATTTATTCACAAGCATGTATTACATAGTTTCATGAATGAATGTTTTACATCTTATAACCTCATAAAATCATCCTCAGAATAATCGTGGAGACATCAGTTAGATCTTTGGTGGTTCTCTTAATCATGGAAGTCATTGTATCATAAGAAATCTAATGTACATTTTCCTTAAAATGTTTCTATAGGTATAGGATGATGATGGATTGATCAAACATCTCATATCAGTATGATCATATGGATGTGTAAATGTTTATAACTCATTAAATAATATAAATAGTTCATATGTTTTTATTTCCCCGAATTAATCACATGCATGGGTTATAGAACATATGCATGTGTGCTCAGGTGAACACACCTGTACGCCTATACACAACACACTCCCTAATTATTCCATGTAAGATCCATGGGTTGGATATACCATGAGGTTGACCATCAGGTCCCTCATGTGTAGTGATGGGATGGCCCTATTGGGCTTGTAATGGTTGGCCCCATTGATATTAAAGGAAACCAAATAATTAATTATTATATTAACTAAGTAAAAAATCTAACCTCAACTATGATTCGATATATTTCCAAGAAAATTATCAAATATGAATCCACATATCATATTCCAAAAATATGATTCATACAATATCCTTTTAATACTCATAAAAATATGTTAATATATTTTTTCATGGAATTATTCACATATTCATTAAATAAATTATATTTCATGGACTTCTTCTAGCTCTAATTATTCTCCAAACATTTTTTTAAACAATGTGTAATCTTAAACAAAATTCTTTTACACTGAAGACTAGTTAAAATTTGTAATAATTTCAAGGATAATTGTCCATGTGTGACATCCAATTACATAAATTGAATCTATAAAAATTCTCTAAGAATCAACACTTATCACATATTGAAATATCATTTATAACAAATGAAATAATAGGCCAAAAAAAATATCCCCCTTTGTGTTTTGTTATCAATATATATTCACATATTAAAAATTCAATATGTGTGCTCAAAATTTCTCCCCATTTGAAAATCAAATTAAAAGGATAAGTGGGGGAATTTCCATCTCATTTTTCTTATAAAAACATTTTATTCTCCCTTATATAAAAATTTATTTATCATCTCTATGAGAGGTATTATCTCACATGATTTCATTAGCAAAGATCCTTTAGTTAATCAAATATAAGTCGATGTGGTCTAACCCAGAGTAGAAAACAAGAGAGATACAACCAAGGTTGATATTGTAAATAAACTATTATTACTATGAAATAATTATTAGAAATTATCAATTATCAATAATGGGGTGGGAAATAATCATAATTAATAATGAAATTCTAAATCCTACACACACTTAAACAAAAAGAATGTTTAGGTAAAAAAGATATAGATATCCCTTTTCCTAATTTTGTCAAAAACCATGAACTCCCCATTAATTGATATAATTAATACAATTAAGAATTAGGGATAAAAGTTTGATGGTTATACTTAAAGTTACAATTTTATAAAAAAATTCATAAATCCCACATTCAATGTCTAGTAAGGATTTAACAGCTTCATCTCCTAAATGATCCCTATAAAGGAATAAATACATATCATTTAATTCCTTGGATATTAATAAAAAATAATATATGATATTAAGGAATAATTATAGACCTTATTTTCCTTTAGTAGTAACAGTAAATATGAGAACTACCTCTCAACATGGTCCATTCTTTTCTCCCAATCTCATTAAACTTCTTATCAACTTTTCTTGGAGTACCTTTTTCCACCTCAACTTCTTAAGCTACTTTCTTTCCTTTGTATTTATAAATTTTTTTGGATTACTCCAATTGATTGTCAAATTTTATTTGATTTATCCAAAAAACTAGGAACTATTTCTTGACATTCTTTGACTTATCATAATCTTCACATGACTTACCACTTTTTTTGTTAAAGTCTCTTCTATTTCACATACGGAATATCTACTGATAGTATTGTCACTCATTTATTATTTGTTTCATCATTTTGATTAAATATTACACAAAATTATTTTAAATATTCATATATGTTCTGAATTAGAATATTTAATGGATTTGTGCTCAAAAAAATTTTCTTTTTAGTGACACATTGTTTAACAATATCCTACTTCTGTTTACATTTCAAAACTTAATTTCCACCTTCTCTTCTTAACGACTTCCCCTTTTGTTGTGGTATTATCTTAACATTATAAGATTATTTTTTCATGATTGTTACATATAAAAACATATCATGATAGTGACCACTTATATTATAGAACTCGTAGAAATATTTAAATAATTAAAATATATCATTTATAGACAAGTTCATTTTCGATGTATTTTTCTTATATGGTGCAAGCCTTATTTTATCTTAAAATCCCCCCCCATAATACTATACTTCTATTATTTTCATGAATTTTTATATTATGACAAAAATCCAATGCCTTATTCCAAAAAATACTTCAAGACCAAAAATAACCTATGAATATCCTTCTCTTATATTATGTTTTGGTCTGTCCAAATTTCAAAGATTATGAAACATTCTATTTTTGAATACATCCACCACTCTTTTGGACACTTATAGGAGAAAAAATAATCTTATTTATTTTCACATCCACCATTTATGTGGTGGATTTATCAATATATTTCACCATCCATACTTTCCCAGAGTTTGTTTAAAAACCTATACCAGAAACTGAAACATCATTAGTACATAAGATAGTTTCTCTATTATGGGATACCTTTTTATTAGAATATTTTTCCATTTGGTTATAGAAATATCTCATGATCTAATTAGAATCATGATCCTAAAAGAAAACTTTTGTAGAAACATCTATTTTTCCAACAATCTGGTAAGTTCCATCTTGTGGTGATTATTGATTCTTCAATTTCACCTCTAGCTCTAAACACTTCATGTTGAGGTAGTTCTTCTCATCCTTAATTAATCTCAACTTATCTTCTCAATCCTCCTTCAGATTATTCAATTGTTCTTCATTCTTGTTTCATGATTCTTGTAAGGAGTTTTCAAGTTCCTTTAACTTGTTTTCTTTATCCTCCAGTTGAGAATATTTCTCAAATATATAAACTTTTTGTAATTTTTCAAATGCATGGAAAGCTTATAAAAATACAATATAAAAGAATTATTTCTCACAAACAATTCTTTGTAATTTTTAAATATCTTCATCATGCATTTAATTGAAAATAGAAATATTTTATTTTATTTATTTAATAATTTATTTTGAGTTTGTTGAATATTCCATATATTTTAGCCAATGCCTCTTCCATAGTAGTATCTTCTTCTTACAGTTGTAGTTTTTCTTCTTTAGGGACCTTGATACCTCAAAAAATAAATTTTATAACTTTTTTGGGGATGTTATTTGGATATTATTCAAATACAGAATGAATATCACTAAGTCATCCATCATCATAACTACATGGAAAGGATTAATCAGAAGAATAATAATCAAAATAGTTATTACAAAATATACCGCTTTGATTACATTTAGTTGGTGGTTGATTTTGTTTTACTACAAGATTATTCTTCAACTTCCTTGCATGTCTCTTCTTTATATTCTTATATGTCTTGGAATAAATATATATATGAGGTAGCTCACTCATTTATAGAAATTTTTACTTTATAAAGATTCTCTGAGGTTATTATAGGGAACCTATGCTTTGATACCACTTGTAGTGCCCTGGGTTGGATTTACCACTGAGAGGGGAGGGGTGAATCAGTGGTTTTTTTTACAAATTCAATTTATTTTAAATTAAACATCTTGAAATTTTTAAGTTAATTTATAAACTTTATGATATCTCTCAATATTTACACATGTTTAGTTGTAGTAATAGAGAGAGAATAAAAAATTATTTACAAGGTTTGGATAAAATTCCTACTTCTTTCCATGTTGGTTATACCCCCCTAACATGGATTCTACACTATAACCTTTTTATCAATTACAATGGTTAATAGAGAATAACAATGTATCTACTCATAAATCCACATAGATAGTTATTTATACTACATACCATAGTGTAAACATAATCAAATCTGGACTACTCCTAAATCCATACTAGAGACTTCTTCTACTCCGGCTCCAACCGAGAGACTCCTTATGATTTCAGATCGAACCAAAAGATTTCAACTACTCCCTCTAACTAAGAGAATTATATTTTTCTTAAATACCAGTACACTAGAATATGATCTATTGATCTTATTCCATGATCTAACTGAATTAAAATTACTCATAAACTTATTCTAGTACCTTCAACGACCACTAGTTAGGTCTGTCGGAATTGCACAAATATTCTAATCACCAATTACTGATCAGTTTCCTCTATACAACTATTCTTAGGTTGTTATTTATTTATTCGGAATTAAGAAATACCACCCTCAATTTTATGTGTGAAATTAATATAAACAAATTATTAACAATTTTTTTATTCAATAAGAGACTTGAAAAAACTCAATTTTTTCTCTTCTTGAAATTTTAACACAATCTCACCAAGTGTACTTCATTCATACATTTCATGGATGTATCATACAAAACCCTAGTACATATATAGAATATTATTCTATTATTATTTTATGTACCTTTACCTATTGTATTTCAGGTTTTATTCAAGTGTTTATGAAGTCATTCATACATGTGTGCATGCATTACCTTCCATGTTATCTTCATCCTTCATTGTTTCTTTATGCATATACTGACTGTCTACCTTTTTCTTCATGTAACTCACAATATCAAGACTTTTTACACTACCTTATCAAATAAAATGGTTATAACAAACAATGATAGTTGATGTCAAGATCCTTTTCATAGGTTTATCACAAAAAATTGTGCTCTTCAATAACTAAAAGAAAACTGGTTCCTATTTGTGTAAGATATATCTTAACTCAAGGACGTTCATATAAACTAGTATGATAACTTGTAGTGGTATCACACAAGTGAAATTGGCATCATGAAACATGTTTTTATGAATCTATTTGAGTTTTCTTGGCATAAATCGAATACCCTCAACCTCCTCTTATTCTACATGAAAAAAGTCTTTATGGAACTCTCTATCATTCATCTCGTGGAACCACGGTCCCCTATTTTTCTGAGAAAAATGAGATCCTAGAATTATTGACAGCAACTCCCTTAATCTCGTGTTAGGGTATTTATAGAAAAAACAAATTTTCCTTTCACCTACTATCTTCCAGTTTTTATACCACATTGAATCTCTAATTTTTAAGTTGTGTCAGGGTATTTTAATATACCAAAGTTATCCAAATTACTCAAAATACTTACACAAAAAAACATGGAATTGTTTTTTATATGAGTTTTCAATTTATTCCTCATGATGAGTAACTCTTTTCCTCCTTCAAATTATAAACTCCTCCATATTTGTGAATAGCCTCTACAACTTCATTTTTATTAATCCAAAATCAACCTTCAATTTATTCAAATACATGAAAGACATAGTTGCATGAATAATGGTTCGATATCTCATCACCTCATAAAATTAGCCTCAAAATAATTATGGCAACTTCAGTTTGATCATCAGAGGTTTTCTTGATCAAGTTAGTCACTATAACATAATAATTCCAGCATAGAGAAACCTTCAAACATTGATAGAGGTAATTATGGCTTGATAGAATGGATTATATCAGCACAATAATATGGTTGTGTAAATGTATGTAACTTATCAAATAAGATGAATAGTTCTTGTGGTTGTGTTGTCCCACATCAAGCATATGCACAGTTGAGCTCATCTTATTATAATAACATGGTCCACTATCACAATGTACCATGTAAGTGGGGGATTGACAACTATAAACACCTTCACACACACTAGTCACATCCCATCTTCATGTGTTCTTAGGCATGCACTCTTAAAGTCCTATACATGTCCCACTCTCCCCTTCCATCGTGCAGACTCCTTGGGAAATCTCTACCATGAGGTTGACCCTTATGACTATCATGTGTGGTGAAGGGATGGGCCTTGTGGGATTATAATGGATGGACCCTTTTTTTAATGCCAACAAATAATTACTTAGTATATGAACTAAGTAAAAAAATCATACCATGAATATTATTTCACATATTTTCAAGAAAATTCTCAAATATGATTCCACATATCATATTCCTCAAATATTCTTCATGAAATATCCTTTTAAAACTCATACAAAATATGTAAATATATTTTTCTCATTCCATTATTCACATACACATGGAATAAAAGAAATTTTATGGAATTTTTCTATTTATAATTCTTCTCCAATCATTGTAGTAAACAATATGTACTCATTAACACGTGTCTTTGACACTGAAGACTAGTTCAACAATCATTACAATTTCAAGGACAATTTTCTAAGCATGAAATACAATGCCATAAAGTAACTCCATAAAAATTTTAAAATCATAACCACTTCTTGAATATTGACACTTAATTAAAAAAAATCAACATTGGGCCTAATATTTTCAAAGTCAAATTAAATGAAGAGTTCCAAAAAAGACATTAATGTTATTTTTTAATAAATAATATTTTATTAAATGATTTAAAAATTCATAAAAATATTATATTCATTTAAATGGATATTATATGGGTGAAACCATCAATCATAGTACATTCATGGGTCTTTTTTCCTTTCATGGTAACAATCTTTACCCTTAAAGGGTATAAAACTCTAATATTATAGTAATTATCAAAAGAGCTAATGGTGGTTAAAACTAAAAGATAAGTAAGAAAAAATAACCAAAACATATTCAAATATTATTGGATGAGATTATTTCGACTCTTCCTCATGTTATCTTCTAATTATATTAATTTATAACCATTTTAACATGAGAAATAATTTAAATTAATAAAACTTTAGTAAATGTTTAGAATACCCATCCCTCACTTATAAAAGGGCACCCCTATCATTTTTTCTTTATACTTCCTGAACTACTTTGTTAGAAAAATATTAGAAAAGTACATTCCCAAAATCTTTTCCCACATTATAGAGTCTTGGTTTGGTTAGAATAGAAACCTTACAAAGATTAAGGTGTAAAGAAAATGAGTCTGTTAAAAGAAGATTTATTACTTTTAACCCAATGTTTTGATTTTATTTCTTACTATACCTCCTAAAAATAATATTAAAACATGATTAAATGATTACAATATTATCTTAAATATAATAATATGTTGTTATTTTAATGGAATACCCTATATTTGTCTCTTATTCTATCAAATAGGAAATGAAATCACATTTCATGTGTATGGAGGACTACAGCCTTGTGAACCGATGTAGTTTAATTTCTATCACCATATCTCATGAGTAGTTGTAATTATGGATTTAATTTTTATATATGATATTCATGACATATATATAATTATTTAAATATAATATATCATCTACTTTCTTACCTTTTCATCCATTAAAAAATGATAACATCGTTCATGTGTAAGTGTGGACTACCACCTCCATAAAGCGATGTGATTCATCTTCCATAACTACAACACAAGTATCATATATATATAAGTTTTCTTAAAGAAATAATATTTTATTTATTATATATTTATAATTCCATAAAGATGAAATAATACTTAGCTTATTTCCATTATGATTGTTGAAAAATAGAAATGTTACTCATGTGTATGCATAGATTACCATCTTTGTGATTGTAACATAGTTGATTTTTCATAACCATCATTCATGGTTGGTTTTAAAAGTAAAATTAATATATAAAAATGACAATATTTTCATGATTACTATTATGGATATTATAGAATAGTGACTCTTTTACCATATTCTACCTATCGAATTCATTTTGGATATATTAACCAAATATCATCAAAACAGCTGATATGAAATTAATTGATTAAGTAATTAATTATAACCTAGAAATAAATAAATAAAGGATTAATGAAATTGAAAAATTTTCTTAATAAAATAATTAATTAATATAATTTTATTATTTAGGAAGATAAAGAACTTATGTGATGATTCAGACCTGAGGTAAGGGATTTCATCTCAATTTCCACTCTATTGACACATATTTGGTATTATGAACATGGTCATTTTTATTTGGTGTATATACTAAATATTTGAGTTATATAACATCAATATATATTTATTTATTATGATTAATTTTTCATTTCAATTTTACTCTTACAATGGATTACAATTTCAAATTTACCGAAGTGGTAAGGATTTATTTTGTAATCTCATTTTTGGGATTGCTATTATTTTATTTGAAGGAATATTATAATATATACTTCTTAAAATCATTCTATTTTATTATCATATAGATATTTAAGGAGTTTTAATATTTTCTTATAACTTTTTCCTTATTTTTTACATGAATCAAAGAATTAAAAATTAAAAAAAAATGATCTTATTTCTCTTCTTAATCGGGTACGTTTTTCTTCCATGTCTATATTTTTCAAAAATTATTTTAAAAAATTCCTTTTTATTTACTCAAATAAAATTTTAATTTATCCTTAAATTTTTAAAATTTTGGAAGGAATATTTATAATGTTTTTATAAAGGGTTATTTTTTACTTTCTTTATGAAAAGTCAAAAGGAATATTTTTTTAGCATATATGGCATTATCAGACTTTCCTACCGCCACAACCATTTTATGATATTTATATACATATACATGTTTTCAATGGTTTTACAATAAAAAATCTTTAATGAAATATTATTTCAAAGGACATGATTTTATTATAAAACTTTTATTTCTGATGAATCAATGGTCATCTTTTATCTCTTAATAATTTTTTGGTTATTAACATTCTCTAGAAACATTCATTTTCTTGTGATCATTGGAAATTAAATTTCTATTAAATATCCATATTATTTATGTCATTTATATAATTATTTACTAAAACTTATACCATTTCTACATATGATGTTTTAGATTGAATATTATTTGATTTATTGGGGAAATATTAATATTTCATATTCTTTATTCACTAAAGAAATTTTTTAATAAGGAATATTATTTATGAATTGAATTGTTCATTAAATATATAAGGAATGTATTGGATATAAAGAGATGGGTGGGGACCATAATTATATAACTCTATGATGCATCAACTGGTCTCATGATAAAAATAAGTTTTCTAGCCTTATTTAAATGGGTTTTTGTGTATTTATACCCGTAATTTAAACTATCATAGGGTAATGAATTTATGGTAGAGATATAATGATGTATGAGATCAGGACTTCAAATAGTATTCATTTCCTTAATTTAGAATTTATTTATTATTATCCATGAGATTATTTCATTTAATAATATCCATGGATGCATTTCATGCTCATGTTATTTATTAAATATAATTTTTTTTATTTATTTACTTTTTTATATTGATTATGCTTTATTGATTCATGAAAGGTTCTTTTATACATAAATATTAATGATCATTAGATCTTACCCCTTTTTTTCACGAGATACAAAGAATGATATTGTGGATAATATAAAGGATATAAGAGTGTTTTTATACTATGTATTTTATATTTCCAACGTAATATGGGAATCATGTATGCACCTGGTTCTTAAAAACTACTAAATGGATCGGTCTTTTGGGTTATGATTCCTTATATATAGTTCCAATGTAATAATGTAACCATCCGATCTAGGCTACTAGGGTCTGAGTTTTATAATAAGTGGTCATTCATGATGTGAATTCCACCTATTACAGCATGAATTGCATGCTATTGATAATTTTAGCATCTCAATAACTCAACTACTATCTTGAAATCCTCTCAATCACTTGAGTCGTAATATATAACTCTAACCATATCTAAAAACACATTTATAGACATTTAAACAATCATAATCCCAAAATGAGCCCTGATTCTCAAAACATATCCCTAATTAACCCAAAAAATCAAATCCATTCTATAATTCACAACTCTTAACAATGGAGATCATTAAAAACTCCCCAGCATAATGCTTCTAGTCCCTAGTAATAAGTGGAATTCCTTTAAACATTAACTCCATCCAAACCTGGTCATCAATTAACCATCAATAAGACACATTCTATCTCTAAACTCTCAACACTCTTCTATTTTTTAACACATTGGCCTAGACACACATAATTTCCCCCAAATAGCTTAGTTTGGTCCTTGAAATATCTCAAATATGTATCAAATGATGCATCATATGTAGTTGTCACCTCAATGAATTAAGATCCATGAAAACATGCACTTTGTCCCTCCTTGAACATCTTCTTTTGGAAATGATTGGCCCCTTATGCTGACGATTCACTACTTCACAGCACCATCTGGTCATAATGAATTAACGCCCGAAATCATATCTGAACCACTAAAACACCCAAACCAAATTCCATACCTAAATACTGGAGAAACTTCTCGAATATATCCTCAGCCTAAAAAATAAACTACCACACTCTACCTAAAATTAATGATGCACACCGATCTAAAAAACTCTTAAATCACTCTAACTCCACCTCAAGTCAGATTCTAATGCGTCGACTCTACCAAATATTGAATATGAACCCTGAATCAGGTATTTACCAAGGAACTAGATAAAATCAGATCATCCTGCTCATTGTAATTTTGATTCCATCTTGACCATATGAGGACCAGTCTTACTCTTCCCACAACCCTTATGACATAATGTTTATATACCCGCAACTGATCAGATCCCCCTTCCCCACCTCACCATATGAGTATCGTTGTTGTCTCCACACTAAAAAAAATTCCCAAGATCTAATTCTTTTTTCTCTTCCTTTACCATAGTTTGGGAAATTTTGTGGTAACCTCTCTCATATCCAAGCACCATTTTACAAGACTAATCACACGACACCAAGAAGGTGTTCAACTACACCCATTAATCCCAAACACTAAAGTATAAAATACCTATTTTTACCAATACTTATGGAAATATACACCATAAAACTTCAATAAAAGAGGCTAATTTCTCCTAATGGTTCACCCCATCATAGGAATTTTCCATTTAAAATACACACTAAGTGTTTTAACTGATGAAATCATCAAAAATAACATCAAGGATCTAACCTTTGAATGAACCAAAATCACACCCAGCTACTCAAGGACAAAACCAAAAACTCAACCATAAGATCAGTACCAGTATCTATCTTTAATCAATCATGTAATAACCAATTAAAAAACAAGATAACACCTAGGTTATCTCTGATCCATTATAATAAACAATGAAAAATCAATCTTCATAGGCACCAATTTCTTTCTATGCACAAAACCAACCAATCCAAACACACCTTCCAAAATCACATGTAATTTTCCAAGAGAAAATGGTGCAAAATTCAAGCAAAAAATTCAATAATATAGGGAATTTATGGCCAAAACACATAAAAATATAAATCGACATAGTTTACATTGCATTGTTTTCTTATTTAAAAACTTTTTTAAATTATTTTACACACACAAAACTGGACCATGCTTCTAAAACAACCATTGGAATCCAGTATTTTCACCAAAATAATCTCAAAATACTCATCCTAGCCTATCCCCTTCCAAAACAAATCCATTACCAAATAAAATTGAAATAAATTTTAAAAAACCATATCCTTACACTTTTCTCAAAACTTGAAAATTCCTAAAGAATTTCTAAATCACTAACTCCATGATCCATTTAATGTAAAATTAACTTTTAAAACCATTTCATGCACACATAATTCCATCACATGAGTTTTATTTTCAAAAATATGTTTTCTTTATATAACGGGGGGTTTCAAAAACCATGCATCTTAAAAATAATTTCCTTTATCATCCAAATAGGCATGGTCATATCAATCACATAAACCCATTTGTATCCATATTAATTTAAACACCCCTTATAAATTAATTTAGAAAATATCAATTATATTATATTATACTTGAATTAATAATTTATTTTGATTGGTTAACATGTTTAACAACACCACATAAAGGTTTTTATATCATTCCCTAAGCATGTGACTATCATGATTCATGAAAAACTCACTAACTCTTTGTTGAGCACTATGACTCATCCTGAGTCTCACGCATTCCACATTAGAATTTTTAATCCAATCCAAAACCTCCCTAACCATATATTTTCTAGTATCAACACTATATATCCACTAGAAACTTGAGTTTTAACTAATTTTTTATGGTAAATGAATGTGATCATTCTATCTTTGGAGAGTTGATAGCCTAACTCTACCTTAAACTACACCTTTTTATCCAAAGACATTCCATGAAGCCATTTTTTAATTACCTAGCATGGTAATCCCAAGTGGGGATGCCACATATCCTTAAGAATGCCTCAACATATACCAAAGTCTTAATTCTATCAGTGAGGTCATGAAATAATCATAGGTAGACTATTCTATCTAATATGAATCCCAAGGGTCATGGATGAATCTACCAAAAAATCATCATGACCCATATGTATAACGGACATGGTATAAATAATAGATATATAATTAAGGATCCAAACCAACCCTTATAGTCAAGAATATAATACAGTAAACTCTGTATATGATTAAATAATTCATAACAGATTGGTGGTAGATAAACATGGCATAATATACATAAATAAAAGGAACATTGGACAGTATATCTTGAATTATAACAAACAATTGAACTAAATGGCCTCTGACATGACTCACATAATCATCATGTTTATTCCTTTCTAAAATTATAAATAAACCACATTTTTGTATCCAAGTGATACCTTTATTCTGAGAGAAAACAAGAAGGTTTACCAATGTACATCAAAACCTGTGTTGTGTGAATGAAACTACTATCATTCCATTTTATCATATCATCACAAAATTCCAAATCCATTATTACCGACCACATTATTCCTAGGTAGGGATATTTATTACATTCATTTTTTATTATTTTATAACATTTATTATAACCATTAACAATTTTTAATAGCCATCATAATTCCTATAGTTAATGTCAAAAAGTTCATTATAAATTAAAAAAAATTATCCCTGGGAGTAAATTTTATTACCAACCATTTTAATTTATTATAAAATATTTAATTTATCAATTACAACCTATTTCTGAAATATCATTTATATATTTCATTAATTAACATTCACAACACCTCATTATCCCATCATCCTTTCCTCTTATGATTAGATATTCATTTTTTTCATTTAGTTTTAATAAGAAACTGTATTCCCAAAAAACAGTGATACAAATAACATTAATATCCCTTATAAATATGTCAAATTCCACACAAACCCAAATTATCAACCAACACACTTATACAAACTGGAATCCACAATATCAATGTACCTTGCTTAAAACATCACCCATGTTTCCTTATATCAGCCATGCCAACCCAACTGAAACAATGCACATCATCACCCCCCCCCCCAATGTTCATCATAGAATCCACATTACACTGTAACCCTATAATAGTAAACATGAATCACTACTAATATCAAAAAAATAGTGGTCAAATAAGATAGAAACAAATTATTGTAATTTTAATGGAGAATTATAGTAAAAAACCTCCCTTTAATCATATATTTGTATTCATTTAAAATATTTATAATAAATGCATCATATTTATTTCTATATTCGCATTACTCCAAGTCAATACCATATTTATTTTTTTATCCAATTTTGAAATGTATAATCTATCGAAATAATTACATGTTACTAGAATAAAAAAATCACCTCAACCCATCTATTTTAATTGTACTTATTTATAAATTCATTATACCTTTCACAAGAAGAATCAATAAAAATAATAATTTACACACCACCCTTTTCATTTCCATATTTCTTGGTTTAAAATTTTATGGAAGTTTATTCAATCAAAATAATATAAGAAAAAAAATATCATAATAGAATTTTTCAACTGAGAAACATCAATAAATAATAAATGACATGAATTTTCCAAAGTGCATGAAAATCACCCCTTCCATTTTAATTTTTCTAGTTTTATTCATTGTCATAATTAGGTAAATTAATACTATAAACAAAAGGAATACCAAACCATGATTTATAAAAATTCACACATAATTAAATAATAATAATTCTCTAATTCCTTACCTTAACTATAAATGTAAATATCACTATATAAAAATGAAGCGGAAAAACATTAACCATTGAAAACACTCAAGGAAATATCTCAACTGACTATGGAAGACCTATTTATCAAAACCTGGACCAAATACTAAGAAAACCCCAAAGACAAAACACTTTATTGGCTTTAAATAATGAATACATAATAGGTAAGGGTTGTATAGGATAAAATAGAGGGAGGATTAACTCATATCATAAGGATTTGAACTCTTAAAGATTAGAATAAAAATCCTCTATGGGATGAACAATGATTCAAAATGAAAATTCTAATAACTCATATAGTTTGAGGTTAAGTTATAGAATTTAAATTAAATAAAAAAGAATAAATGAATTTATATTGTAAAAAAAAGAAGGAATAGTCACTGAATAATGGTAAGATCTATTCTGAAATAGTGTCGATTCAAATGAACCTATAGAAATTTGATTATAATTCCCCTTATATCTTCCTCAAATATCATTATCAAGATACCTTAAAATCAATAACATCAATGGTGTTTATGATTCAACCATGGTGGCCACACCCTAATACTTGTTATTTTGCGAGATGTAGTGCAAACCACAAACTTTCCATCTCAACCTGACACACATTGAACATAAACCATGGTCCAAATCCCATAACCATGTCACAGTGTTTCTAAATTGGTTGAAACCTAAAAATTAACCACCCATGACTCCATGATTAAGGTCTGGTAGGATATATTAAATTGGGTGTATCAACAGATCGATGTAATGCAAAGTTCATGCAATACGGGACATAGTAGGGTGACCCAAAGATAACTGATATTTTCAATCACTTAAGGAATGAAATGGGTTATACTAAGCCAATTGTACAAGATACATTGGGTATAATGTGGATTGAGGAGTTGATTTCTACTAGTGTTTCAGAATCTTACCCCTGCAAATTGATTTCAGGCTCCAATATAGGGGTTGTGTGATCTGGTAGTGGAAACAACTAGGAAGTGGATACACAAGTGAGAGACGAGAGAGGTTAAATGGGATATCAGGGCTAGTGAATATCATTTCAAGGTGTTTATGTTTGGTTAAACACTAATAATGGGTCAATTCCATGAAGGAACCTATACTACATAAACCTTAGTAACTACTTTGAAAGCTTGGGAATAAAGGATTCAGTTCTAAATCAAAGTGAACCCATATGAAATCAAAATCTAGAGGGGAAAATATTTCCTAGAGTATAGTCCTATGATGAGGATTCTAGTTTCAGAGATAGTGCATATGTATTTAATGACATATGGATTCTTAGCCTGAGGAGAAAGAAGGGGTGGAAGGGTTCTAGGGACTTTGGGATATTTATTCTACTCAATGTGAATAAATAAAAAGTGAAAAATGATTCTCCTTACCTTATAAATAACATGGAGTCAAGATCTCTCCTGGATTCAAGGGCTTAATATATTAATTGTGCCTCTAATTTTATTGAGAAGGAATCTGGAGGTGGAGTCTCTAAGGAATAAGAAAATGAAAATGGTGTGATGGATGTTTCTAACCTGATGCAGGGTGACCCCCTAGTGGTGGATTTTTTCAACATTGACATTTTACCTGGGATGGCCAATAAACTTCAAAAGGTAGGTAAGGAGGGTAATGACATGGGAAAATTTGGTATCTCATAAAACATTCAAAGGAAGAAATAGTTGAGGTGAAATTTCTGATTAAGGACCCTAATGAGGTTTCAGACCAGATGTATGAAAGATTGATACTCGTGGACACAAATAAAGAGAAGTGTAATTGGATCAACAAGTAGGATCTTATTATAATAATATTATTTAATGAAATGAATATATCAGTGGAGGAATTCATTTAATCATGGTATAAAATGAATTATTTGTTCAAAGACCTGATCAAGTATGATCCAAATACAAAGGTAAATGGCCTTCGATGGAAATTATTTAGGGATAATGTCTCTAATAGGATAAAAATTGATTTTAATGGTTCAACTATATATTCTAATTCAATATGAATTTATTGTTTTTTTGTAAGGTTTTTTTTTCTCAAAAGTGTGTAAATAAACTTAAAAGGTAATTATCGGTCAAAAAAATCATAAGATTAACCTAAGAACCTTCATTCCATAACCTAAAAGAATCATATTGGGATTACACTTCTCATAGAAAGATATAAAGTATACCAATTCTCATGATCTATTCTTTTCATTGCAACACACACCACACACTACAAACCTAACCCTAGTGATATAATACAAAAAACTGCAATAAACCTTCTCCATTAACTAAGTTATTATGATTCAACAGAATAGGACAAATCAAAGCACACACTATTATATAAAAAACAACTAAAATTCCATCTATATTCCTCCAAAAAATATCTTTAAACCTATAATACCTAAAATATGAAATTAAATAGTCTATTAATGGGTCAAAAAACAACCAATTTCATTGTGGTTTATGGATTTTAGAGGGAATTTGAACTTTTCATACAGTGAATGGTATGTTTGGATAACTGGGTGTTGAGAAGAGATGATTCATGATTAAACATAATTAGGATGTGTTTTAGACTTTAAATTAAGTTTAGGGTGTTACTTAGAGCTCTGTATAAGGATGGAATCATGGTCAGGGCTGTCTGGGCTATATTAGGAGCACCGGCTAGTCGGTGGTCTAAGTAGTAGCTGAGATTCTCTACTAGGTGCACTATCCATCTGATGAGATTAAGGAGGCTAGCTGGTGGACCCCAAGTAGCTATCTGGTGGGGAGTGATGGGTATCCATTTAATTAGGTGGTTTTGTGTCTTTTTTCCCTAATAAACCCTTGAGATTAATCTTCTTGGCTCAAATTTTCGAGATCCATTTGTTCATTCTCTCCTAACTCAATGAGATCCCATCGATTTGAAATAGATCAAAGTGAGATCTACTGGTGAATCCAAGGGAGGTCCACCATTATTCATTGATTTTGGATTCCTATTCCTATAGTGTTGGTGGATCATTGTGATATTTTAGGCTACCCAAATAGACTTGAATGGATTCAGGAAAAAAACAATTGGGGTTTTCAAAGATAAAAGTTAACTCCCTATTGAGGTAGGTGGTTTCATATACTCTACACCGTGGTGTTATGAATAGTTTATTATCATGTGGTATGATCATCCCCACTATATAATAATGAATCTTAATTCATAAATTTTTTATAATCTACATGAATTATTTATTATTTTAATGACATTAATATTTTAACTAATTAACAGAACCATTCCTAATATAACTGAACAAAGTTCCAAGCTCCATGATAGAACATTATGCACTGGATTGATGTTAGGAAACAATGGTCTAGGATTTTATCACTAATGAGTTCCATATATTTCATGGACCCCCCTTGGGTGTGTAATTATTCCACGTGAGACATAGTTCCCATGGGATCATGCTTGAGTTTGATATCATGTGTGTGTGTGGCCCATGAGACCCATGATGATGATGATGAAATGTGTGTGTGTGTGTGTGTGTGTGTGTCTATTAGCACTCATGCTTTATAGGCTATGTTGTGACTATATGTTTTATTCCTTGTTTTGTATGTATGTATGGACTTTGGAGGATATTCGTATGTTAATAAATGATAGGTAGATCATCATGAATTCATTATCCCTTAGAGGGGAATCATGTGAAACATAAAATGGTGATGATGATGGAACGAGACACTGGGTAAGGGTATGATAGCCTTATGGACTAACCCTACACAGTGATGGGATAAGATGGTCATATGGTCTGATCAGAGGTAGTGGCAGGGGTATGATAGCCTTGTATCAAGACCCATGATAGAGACAGGGATTTATGGCCTTATGGACCCATACAAGACCCATTTTACTTGTTTCTATTCAAAGATATTTAAGATGGGATTCATGTTAAAAAATAATCACAACTTCTGTTATGAAATATTTTCATTACAGCACTAGAGCGGGTAAGTTCTGGGGTTCAAGGTAGCTTTTTGATTTCATCGCTACTTGGAATATGGTTAATTATTACTTATGTGTTTTATTTTTTTATACTTATATATTTGATATATTTCTTATCTACTTAACCTATTGATATCAACACATATATGCACACTATATTCTATCGGTAAGGTACAGAGCCACATTGGTCGTGACCTACTGAGTTATACTCACACCCTACTTAGGTAGACATGGAACTTGGGTACTGAATCACCCCTCACATTTTTTCAGTATAGTATAGGTTGAGAGTAAGAATTTATCATCAAACAAGATATCTCTCTATGATTCAGAATACTGGGAGGAGGTGAGGCTTGGAGTTGGTGAAGATCCTCTTTTTTACTTGTATTCATTTTCTATCTTGTATATGTGATATTCATGGAGGGTGATCTGTTTACTTATATTCAGGCATGATTGTTCAAGTATTTTATTTTTTTCATTCATTCATTACGTATATCATGATATTTACTTCCATGTAATATTATTTTACATTGACACATTCTTTTTATTTATTTTCTATTTTTCACTCTAATAAAGGGTATAGTATCCCAAAAATTGCACATGAGACCCTTACTGGTAATCGACAACCTCTAACATAAGGGAAGGGGAACCTAAACTCAAGTGGAATTCCAACTCAGACCTGATTATTTAGGTTTGGGTGTTAAAAAATTCTATAAAAGAGTCTTATTTTCCTGATTTGGGATTTGGTATATAGGAGACATAGGAATGTGTCATATCTTGTGATGAAATATAGTATAGGGCATTGTGAACACCTTTATCTAGGGAAGTCCAGGTTGCTTGGGTATAATATGGATGTTCTTTGTTTTTTCTATTATGTTTGTATGATTTCACCTTGTATGATACACATAGATTTTTAGGTTTGTGATTTCATATGGATTTGACTCTCCAATGTATCAAAAAACACCATCACATTCATCATATTAAGAATGTATGTTTCACTTGACATATATATTGTTTACATGTGATTATATAGATGATAGAGGACTCAGTAGCTTTGTTGTTAATAACTTGTACTCTATTTTCATGTATAAGTTATTAGTGACAAAATTATTTAATTAACCCCTATAAATGTCTATATATGATCTCAGGTTATGTGGGACTATGGTGTGGTGCACTGGTTTGATGATGATTATGATGATAACAATGCAGTCCCTCTATAAATAAATGGTGAAATAAACTATGTTGGTTATTGTCGGATATTAATTTCCTTAGTAAAGAATCTTGTGCTAGTGGTTAATAGATGGTCCTAGTTAATAAATGTTCCAACTATAACCTCTGTGGAGTTATACATGTAGAATCTAATAGAATTATATTTAATTATGCCAGACATATTTATCCTCAATGTGAATTTTCTAGGGTGATGTTTTAAATAAATTTTTCTAGATATGTACTTGTATGAAATAATGTGAGTTGTGACCCTTTGTGAGACCTTATTTTTGGTTATATGGAAGACCCTTATATACTTATATATGTAACTCTATTTACTGGTGAGTCAATTTCCCACACTAGATAGTGGTAAATAGAATGGGGATATTCTATATAAGGGGAAAATATAATTTTTTAGTGTCGTAAGGGCATGTTTTATTGATGAAAATTCTATGTTCATGTGCATAACCTTTCTAATTATTAGAGAGAAACCTTTTGAGTTTCATTGTAATATTGGACTATAGAAAATCTTGAGTACTATTATTCATGATATGATATTTGAGTAGAAAGGAGGTATATTTTATGTACCTTAACCTATTTTTCCTAGGACTTCCTTAGAGTGGAAGTGTAATGTGTGATAAATATATGTGTGAATGAGATTCTCGATTCTAAAAAGTATTGTCTCGAGTTCTCATAACGTTTGATCAGGTCCCTAGTGTATTTTTAATAGTTTAAGAGGCATATGAGTCTAGGCCCAAATGTCTGTGGCTCATGGAAAATCACTTTTCTTATAGAGAAGACTGATGTTATCATTCCTCACTAGGGAATCCTTGATGTGTGATATTTCATTAATTTTGTTTTTCATGGGGTCAGTTAAAACATTATAAGTGAGGTTGTGAGATGAATGTTATTAATGATTTTGGTTCTATAGATTAACTCAAAAGTGGTAGTGGTGGTAGGTCACTAATAAATTCGGTTCAGGATCACCATTGGGGTTTAGAAATGAGTGTGTTTATTATGAAGCTCATGGTCCATAGCATCCCAAAGGTTGATGTGTACGGATATGTATTTGAGGAAATAAGATGAATTGGAACTGGATTTGGGTACCATTATGTGTTTAACCCAAGTTAAACATTGAAGGAGATTTTGAGGTTTGGAGTAGCAGTATGTATGAAGGAATAATATCCATCGGGTTAGAGGTCGCAACCCATGAATAGGTTACTAGAGGATGTAACTCACATAAAGAGTGGGAAATTGAATGTAATGGACTATATTCTAGGTAATCTCGGTGTATGTATTTAAGGGTGGATTGTTTGGCAATCAGATATGAATGGATAGTCAAGCTCAGTCATGCGTTCTATTATTAACTATCTATGGATTAGTTCAATCATTTTTTGTATTGTGATGAAATAATAGGGATACTTTTATGGTGGGGATAATCGATCTGGTTGTGATTTAATTACCCTATCATAGGAACGGTAATGGTTTTTTATAAGACAGACCTTTGGATGGTCATGGTGACTTAAGAAAGATTGATGTGTAATGGACCCAGGAGTATCTAGTTATGTGATTAATTCTTGATTTACAATTTAGATGTGGTTTTGTATGGAGACTAAATATGGGAATAGAACTCTGGGAGAAGTTGGTATGATTCAAGAGAGATTTTTATCGGTGGTGTGTTGGTGCTCAACTTAGAGTCGTATGGATGGGGTGAGTGGTTGGGGAAAATATTAGGAAATTTACTTCAAATTTGATTTAGATTTTTCTAAGTATATTGTATTGATTTAATGATTACTCCAATGATTAAGGAATTTCGACCAATTTCTTCATGAAGAGTCAATTTTTTAGGTTGGGCATCTTTTTAAGAGGTTATTTGGAATGGAACCAACTGGTGTTTTTTTATGAAACTTAATATGGTGGGTTGGAATAGTATTATTCTCATTACAAGTATGAAAAAGGAATTTAAGGATCATTCAAGGCCTTTTATTAATGTTTGATGTGTTTGGGTTGTATTCAGTTGGTAGAGACTCATTGGTTCTATTGTTAATTTGTAATGAGGTGTTGGTATTTACTTTTAACATGTGATTTGATTATGATCGAGTCTAATGGAACTGAACCAAACTAGGTGTGTTGTTGGGCTATAATAATATTTTTCAATATTTTGATTCTTATGGTGGGGAGCACCATGATCCTTTAGGAGGAATTGGTTGAAGACACTATTAGGTGTCAAGTTGGATGAATGCAGTGATCATAGTCACAATGTTTGATCATAATGATAATTTAGATTAGCTTTCAGTGTATTATGATTATATCTCTAGTAGAAGAGAGTTATTGGAATTTGTGAATGAGCATGTCCTTGGGTCGGTGAGTTTTTATTCGAAGATCGAACAGAGAAAACACCATGTCATTTTTTATCAATGAAAATTTTGAGGCATGATTTTCAGGATAACACAACTTCTCAAATATGAGAAGTGCTATGTTGGGGAGATTGTAATGACCCACATCATTAAAGGTTATCATTTTTTAAGGGAATTTTAACTTTTCTTCTGGTGTAAGGTCTTTTCAAAGAACTATGTGTTGAACTGAGATGCATCATGTCTATAAATATTTAAGAGGTGCTTCTATACATGAAATTAATCTAAGTGTGTGACTTGGATCTCTGAATAATGTTGAAGCAATGGCCAGGTCTAGTTAGAATACAATAGTAGAATCAGGTTTTGATGGTATAAGTAGTATCCCAGGTTCTCTTTTAGTAGAATTGGCCTTCTAGTAATCTCAGGGTGGCTATCCGATGGGCAACAAGCTAGCTAATAGACATTGAGAAGATATCCATTGGGATACACTAGTAATACTTTTAATTAGAATCCTTTGTGTATTTTTTTCCTTGATCCCCCCTCAAGATAAATTTTATTGAATCAAATTTTAGAAATTCATTCACCTGTTATCTCTTCCGATCTCCCCTTCATGATATCCCTTTGTTTTGGAATAGATCTAGGTGAGATCCCTTGGAAAATCCAAGTGAGATCCTCCATTATTTTTCTATGTTGTATTCCTCTTCCTCTAGAGGTGGTGGATTGTTGTTCCATTTTTCATGAATGATTTATATTATTATGTCTTATCCCTTGAGATTCCTTGGTATCTCAATCCTCTCTTAATTATATATCTCTTTGATCATCTTTATCATGTGTTTATCCATGATATGAACTCAATTATAGAATTTATTATGATTCCAAACTATCTTCATGGAAATATCTAATAAAAATGGATATTTTGATTAGCATGGCTAGAGGATGTCGTGTGATAGTGAATTCATGTTGTTGGTTGGGGTTTCATTGAAGGTATTTCACCCTATTGATTTCTCCCTAATATTACAATTTAATTATATTAAAATTTTATTTGAATGGTTGTCATGTGATAGTTATTTTTCCAAGGATGAGGTCAAAAGAGTGTTATGGAACTTCCATGGGTGGTTGTCCCTAGCTCTATATTGGCAATGATACCCGGTGACTCTTTTATAAAGTATTACTTTCACCTTTGGTTGCGATTTTTCTTATAATAATTTAAATAATTATAATTTGTTAATAATTAATTAAATTGGAATGATCGGTCATGAGTTGGAACCATGTGGTTTTTTATGGTGGTCTTGGATGGACTCAGACAAAGCTATTTGGTTTTTCTTGGATGGAAGTTTACTTTGTATTGTGGTAGGAAGTCTTTTTTACTCTATCCCATAGCGTTATGCATAGTTTATTGCAATATGTTATGAGGTACACCTTTGCTGAATGAACCTTAATACATAAATTTGTTTTAATCTAGTCGAATACTTAATTAGTTTAATGATATTATTTTTTTAAATAATTTAAGGAATCATTCAGAATGTAATTAGAAAAATTATCAAGGTTCATGATGAAACCTTGTGCATTGGATTGATGTTAGCCTCCAATGGTCGATTCTTTGACTATGAATTAGTGCCTTAGAATACATGGATCTCACTTGGGTCTGTGATTGTGCGGTAAGAAAACTAGTGCTCATGAGATCATGCTTGAGTTCCATCGCATGTGTGTATAGCCCATGAGACTCGTGTTTGATATTGATCACATGTGTGTCCATGTGTAGCCTGTGAGACCCATGTTTTATATTGGTCACATGTGTGTGCATGTCCTATCCATGAGACCCATGTTGATGATGATGACATGTGTGCATGGGGGAGGCTAATGATACTTAGGCTTAATATGCTATATTGTGCCTATATGTATTATACCCTATTATGTATGGATTTATGGACATTGGAGGATATGATTCCAATAGATTATGATAGTTGTACTGTTGAGGTGTGGTTATCCCTTAGATAGGGATCATGTGTGACATGTGATGATGTTGAAGATGGACTGAGGCATAGGTTAGGGTATGATAGCCTTGTGTCCTAACCTAAGACATCTCTATGATACAATGTCCATGTGTCTTAACATGAGGATGAGGCATGTGGATGATGGCCTTATGGCCTGACCCAGGATACAGTATGGGCTTGATGGCTTTATGGCCTGACTTGAGACTCACGGGCCTTATGGTTGTTATAAGATATATAAGGTATCCTTGAAGTCAATCGATGATCATTACTTTTGTTACTACCTTTTCTAGCATAGCACTAAAACATGTATGGTTGGGGGTTCATTGAAACTTGGTTAATGCACAATCACTTAGAATTTAGATGATATTTTCTTACTTTTTAAATGATGATTTTTTTATAAATTAGATTTTTATGTATTGATTATCTAATTATCCTACTGATATTATCACATGCATATACACTGAGCTCTACTGGTTAGGTACAGAACCACGTTGGTGGTGCCCTATTGATTTTTCCTCACACCTTGATCAATAATCCATGAAAATTGGGTACCCAGCGAGCCCTTTCTTATTGCAGGTACATGATGGGATGAGGTTCATGTTTGGTCATTGAGAAGGATAACTCGCTATGAGTCAGAGGATCGGGATAAGGAGAGTCTTAGAGTTGGTGCAGGTCCTTTTTTTTACTTATATTGTTTTTATATCTTGTACTTGTGATAGTCCCAAAGGAAAATCAATTTCCTTTTATTCAAGAATTATTTTTTAAGTCTATTTATTTTCTATATTCATTCATTATAGATTTTATTTTATTGAATTTTGTATACTCTAATTGTACATTTTTACATGTTTGGTTATTTATCTATTATTATACACTCTAATCGAGGGTATAGTATCCCCATTAATTCTAAATAGATCCTCACTGTTATTCAGTATCCTGTGGCATATGGGGAGGCATGCATGTGGTCATGCGACACTCTAGCTCATACTTTCAGATTTAGTTCAGGGTGTTATAGGGTGTTCAATTACACCTTGTTATGGAAATTGGAACTAGGATCCCCTAAAATTGGCTTTAAAATAACCATATTGAAATAAAAAAATCCTTTACATAATTTTTTTTATTTGGGTTCATAAAAATTTGGTGAAATTTTCAAAACCCTAGTAAATTACTACTATAACACTGTTCTTAGAAGGATTTAGAGAAAAACTCTTTACAGAATATATGAATTTTTCTCACCAACTATCAGACATTTAATGGTATTGCAGTTTTGATATACCCTTTTTTAAGTCTATAAAATCTATAGAGTAACCTTACTGGTATTCCAATGAATATATATTATTTATATTTAAAACCAAATCAAATACTTCTTCTAGAAAACATTCTGATAGTATTGTTAATCTAATTCTCCATCCTTAAGCACAAAAAATTTAAATAGAAATAATTATTGAAAATAATTTATAATGTCCCAAAACTATGTTTTATTAAAAATAAAGGGTTATATATCTAGAAATATAGGTACCATTTAATTGTAAATTATTTTAATTATAAACTATATTTTATTGTAATATAACACTTTTAATCAAATTTAATATTATTGATTCAAAACTAAATTCAATAAAAACTAATATTTCATTTTATTAAATGGTTTTAAAATATTTTTTAAAGATGTAAGACATTTTAAATGGTGATGTAGTACTTTTTTAATGAAACATACTAATATGTAGTGAAAAATAGTTGAATTTAGAATATTTATGAATAATGAAATCATTTAACAAATAAAAAAATTATTTGTCTAAATTTTCTTATATATATTTCAGGGAAATAATTTATTTGTAATATTACATTATAATTTAATTTATAATCATGAAATATATAATATCACTAAATTACTGGTGACAAAAAAATATTTAATTATTTTTCTCTAAAAATTTCACTGACTATATATATAAATAAACACACTTCTAATCATTTATATTCTCAAAAAAAATTTAAAATTATACATTAAATATATCTTAAAACATCTATATATTTTTTCTATTTCTATTTTTTTTATTTTCCTAAACGACTATGGTCTTTTTATAAATCATGGGGTCAAATTTAAGGTTCAATTCATTTAACTCACTTGTCAATTTGAAGTTTTCATGCAATCCATTTTCATTACATAGTACATTGTATTCCTTTTATTGTAGACTACCATTTCTCTATTTTATAAACCTCTATATAAGTTCATGTACCTATGGTATGGTTTTTTAAAAAAAATATGCAGATTCATTGTCAAAAATTTATGTCAAGTTTACAAAGATAAATCAATATAAATACAATAATGAGTACTCTACGTATTGAAAATATGTGACACAATGATATTTGAATGGTTGTGGTGATGATCCAACATGAATTTATTTGAAACAAAAGTGAATTGAAAATGACCTCAAACATATTCCCCTAAAGCATTAGAGTCTACCAATAGCAACATAGGATAAATGCATTCCATGTGTGGAACTATTTCACATAATAAATCCTTAAAAAATAAATTATCATATAAAAAAATTATGATATAAATTACATGAATAAAAGATGTTAAACAATCTAAAAACTTACTTAATATTAATAATTTATTATAAAATTTATACATTACAAAATCTAAAATGAATCAAAACAATTTTAGATTATATTTCTAAACATAGCACTGAGGATGTCCTGCACCCTTTTATCACTAAATACTCTATGATAAAAGCTGAATCTTTGACCACAATCTTATACAACTAAAAATAACTATATATGGGGTTTTTTATATAAAAATATATAGTTGGTTTTACCTAAATGATTCCCTAATATTCTTAAACAATGGTAAACTATGTTACTCATATAAATAATATGTAAAAAATTATAATTTAAAAAAATGATAAGTGAATAAATTTTATAACAACAAGTATACAAAAATAAATTCTTGATAGAATATATAGTTACATATTAAATTAATTATAAAAAACACTATCACTTTTTCCTTTGGAAACCAAAAACATCTCAAATAAAGGGGAAATCTAATCAATCAAGACAAAAGAAGCATAACTAGTAGAAAAACCAAAAATCAAAAAAATGAAATTGAGAAACCCTGAGTGGTAGTCTGGATAAAAACTATATTTATCCCCTTGTGGGGAAACCCTTCACCAGTTACTACCTAATTCTTCACTTGGTGGATCTCAATATAGTTTTATAGCATGAAAACAAAAACCTAAGCTATGAAATATCCACCCCAGATCCCATATGAGGAACATTTTTTCTCAAGGATGGAATTTATTTGTTTATAACCAATTATACCAAAAACAAACTATGTTTTATAAATAAATTATACCCAAATAAAAGTTTTATTTCAAATTGGTCACAGTAAAATTCTCTTTTAAAATCATTGACAATCTCAACTCACTTTACAAGAATAATTTGATAATAAACTCTTTGAATATCACTCATGAAAAAAATCCATAATTATCTATAATAGAACATTCAAAATAATAGTTACATATAATGATTATAAATAAATACCCTATGGGTAAAAATGTTATTAAATATTTCAATAATAAGATTTGTGGAATTATTTAAATACCTCACGGTTGAACACAAAATAAATCATATATCACATTATATAATTTAAAATAACCATTTGAACCATTTGAATTATTTTCATTAAAATAACCTAAGTTTTTTATGGTTTATTCATGGAATAAAAATTTTAAGGAACCATGTACCACTTAACACCTAATTTAAAATTAATCATAGATCATTTAAACCATGATTTCAATCATCATCACTAAATAAATTATTAATAATTAATTTTAAAATTTAAATAATTTTAAATAAAGGTACATGTTTGAATTTTTAAAATAAATACTCATTAGTAGCCAAATAATGCCAAAATAATTACCTGACAATGTACAAAAGACTCTGATTAACCAAAAAAATAAATATTACACAATTATAACACAATTTCCAAGGTGATTAAGGTTTATACTTTACATTTATGAAATACCTTAATCTATAATGTCAAAATATGAATCCCCATGAAATGGATAAATGAGTGGAATAATAAGAAGAGTAAGATAGATAATTAGTGGAAAAAATATAAATATTCCCTTGGGGGAGGAACTTCAACCATGAGAAACAATAGAGAGGGGGTCTATTTTGTCTCAAGCCCCCTTAAATGATATATTAATGTTATAATACTTACAATAATAACCTTTTTCACTTATAAAATACCACTAAAATTTTAAAATACACTCTTGAAATAAAAAATAAACATGAACCCATCAATATCCATACATTAATCCAATTTATTAATTTAAAATATTCCGCAACAACAAATTCCTAGTTAATTTTTTTAAATTAAAATATTATCAAAAAAAGTTAGTGGAAAACATTATAAACTCTTATATAAACAATTTTTATTCAAATATGAAAAATTTAAAAATATTATAACCTAATAAAATTTTAAAATTAATATATAATAGGAAAAAATATAGTTTTTATATGAATTATTCCTTGAATATTTTATATATTTTAAAAAAATTAGATACGTGTGTGTGTGTGTGTTAAAGTGATTATTTCCAATTTACACCTTGGTAAAACATATGATACTTTGAAATAATTCCATTTCAAAATATATATTCTGACCAAATAAATATATATATATATATACACAACATATTTGATTTAATTGAATATTATTATGTTATTATAAGTAAATTTCCACTAGATAGGGATATATTTACACTAATAAAATTTCCTTGATTTAATATATATTGACATTATAAATCATTAATTATTAATACATGAATATAAAGTGTTTTATTTCTTAAAATTTTTTATTATTTATAATACCCTTCATATTATATCATCCATTTGTTTGGGATTCCTTATCATGACACAAACATTATTCATTCATGTAACAAATGTGATGATTGATAACATGTAATAAAAATATTTCTATTTCACACTCTTGTATATATTGATTTTGATGTTTTGTATCGATTATTAGAAAATTCATATACTTGTTGGAACCATTAATATGTATCCCCTCAAGTACTGCGTAATTATAAATATATAATGATGTTACGTAATATAATAAGTAAAAATACCTTCATACATTGACATGGTATCTTGGAGGTTTTCCTTGACCAGTCAATACCCTAGAGGTTAGTATTGATTATATGTTTATAATGTCGTGATTCAAGCGTTAATTGTGTATCTTGATTACTAATTATTACTCTCATGAACTTTGAAAATATCCAAAATTTATTTTTATGAAACTAAGTAATATTTATTACCATGATTATCAAATTATGTGAGATTTTTCTATTTAAAGAAAATGTCTATAACGACCTAGACTTTTATCAATGGAATTTCACTTCTTAATATATAATAGTGTCGTATATAGTAATATAATATTATATAATTCACACACTTCACCAGATAAATACAACTACATTTTATTATTTTAATTTTAAAATTAATTTTATAAAATAATTATGTCCATAAGAATTAAAAGTATTTCAATGGGATGAAAAATAGAAAAAAAATTAAAAAATAGGAAATTTGAATCTGCACGATCCCACAGAATAATTGTACATAGGAACAATAATAAAAAAATGAAGCATATATATATATATATATGTTTGTAAAATTTTAAGTGAATAAATAATATATGAAATATAATGTATTTATAGAAAGTAGGGAACCCATATAAATGTTACAAATTTGATCATTGGAATTGTAATCTAACAGTTGGAATATTAATCTGGACATTAGGAATAATAACCTCACTATTAGGATAGTAACAGAACCTTTTGAAATGTAAAAAAAAGTAGATAACTTATAAAATGGGAATATGACATATTTATATCAGGATACAAGTAAATAAATGTTTTAAATAAAAAAATAAGTGTTTATATTTTGGTAAAAAAATTAAAGTTTTATTTTAATTTATATAAAAAATATAAATATTTAAAAAGAATATTTGATTTAATAAAAAAATTGTAAATAAATGTAAATTTTTATTATAACTATAATATAATTTTACGATATTATAAATAATTTTTCAAAGGGTCTGGATTTTGATCATGATATTAAAATTGGTATTTTTCAAATAAATAAGAATTTAATTAAAAAATAAATTTATTGTATTTTCAAAATTATTTTCATAAAATGGATATAATTTTTAGATTCTAAACATTAAAAAAATTAGGGTGAATTTTTTGTATATTTCTAAAATTGTTGAATTTTTGGTGAATAGTGAAATATGACAACATATGATATTTAACATTATAAGATAAATACATGAATTTTTTAGTCATGGATAATATAAGAACAAATTATTTTGAACTCACATGCACCATTTACTTTATATGGTCACAAGATTCATGAATATTTTTATTCTTAATCTAAAATAATAAATTAAATATGATAATATTGAAAAATACCTCTCTCCTCCCCTTATAAGCATTACCCCTCACCACCCCTTCTCCTTACATATTCCAAGCCTTGGAGCTTGAAAAATTTACACCTAATTATATTCCTAGTAATATTTCACATTCCCTGGTTCTTATGGTCTCATCAAATACCCTTTCAAGGAGTCTTAATGGGTAGCCTAAGAAGAGACAACTATAAGAAGAGGTAAAATTCATGATTAACCTATTTCAATTTTATACTTATTCTACCGACCCATTATATTTTACATATACCTATAAATAGTTACATAATTATCCTAAATATACTAATATTTTATTATTATGGTGGAATATTCATATTATACTCTCCCTTCTTTAGATTCTAAAATGAAAAAAAATGTTAATAATATGATTGGTTCACCACCTCCATGAACAACGTACTTCATTTTTTTCCACTGCCTTCAAGGCTGGTCATAAAAATATTATTATTCTTAAATAAGATGATAATAAGTATATTATAATATATTTCATGTTATTTAATTAACATATATAAAAATATTGAATAAATGAAAAAAAATTGATTTTTAGTAAAACTGCCTAAATGAAGTAACTGTATAACATTAACATTTTTACTAAACGAGTAATCCCTATTTAAAAAATAAAAAATTATATTTAGAACCATTTAAATTTATTGAATTAAATTAATACCATTTAGTTCCAAATATATATTTTTACTCCTGTTTGAAAAGAACATCAATAATTATCCACAAGTGATCTGGCCTTAGAACCATGAAACAAACACCCTATAAACAATAAAATTAAACATTATATCTCATCGAAATGGTTATAAATAAACATAATAAAATTATATTAAGTAACTTATTGATGTAATTTTTTTAAGTTATGTAATTAATGAATCTATTTTGATTAATCAGGATGTTAAGTGAAAGAGTTCATTGATTATGGAACCTAATTTAAGGGATCTATTCTAACTGCGTTGTTTTCATTGGGTTAAGAAATTTATATCTATAAATCGAATTATATCTATATTAAATTTTATATAATCATTATAAATACTATATATATGTTTATTACATATATAACTATCTTATTCTCTCTTCCTTTTATGGTTTAATGCATACTTTAAGTTCATTTATCAAATGTGTTCTCTAAAATAAAACCCGATTTAGGGGAACTTTTCAATCCCTTAACCCTTTTATTGAAAACTCTTTCAATGTTTTTACACCCATTAACAATTTTGATAATTAATGGGATATTTTAGTAATAAAATTTGTGGTTTACCACTATTTTTCAAATAAAATTCCATATTTATTCTTTCTTTGATGTATTTAACTGATTCATTAAACCACTATTTTAAAAGTTCATTTCTATACCCAATTCTATAAACTTTTTGAGATGTTTTTTTAATTAAAACCATATTTTGAAACCTATGATTGTGTTCTCAGTTATTAAATTCCAAAATATTTAATTCCTTCTTCTATATTTAATCTTTATGAAATCTTTTTTGATTTTGATATGAGACAATATTATGAAACCTATTTCTTTCCATGGGTAATTCTTATATTTATGCCTTATGTTTGATTTCCATTTGTGGTACACATAATAAAGGACATGCTATTATAGATTCACCTATATATAATTAAAATTGATTGGATAAATTTAATGCGTCATGAGAAAATATATATTTGATTAGGGAGTAAACACAATTCA
The DNA here is from genome assembly GCA_963277665.1 of Viscum album. Lineage (NCBI taxonomy): Eukaryota > Viridiplantae > Streptophyta > Magnoliopsida > Santalales > Viscaceae > Viscum > Viscum album. The sequence continues at coordinate 1,938,949,848 of OY728159.1, forward strand.
TGATGGGACTTTGTCCACCATGTGATGTTTTTTTGGTATTTATCCTTAATTTATGCTTATTTCATGTTATACGTTGCTGAAACTTTCCTATATTTCCATGATCTTATGATTACATGTTCTTTATTTTATTCTCCCATATGATTATTCATGATACTTTTCTTTTATGATATCTTATTATTTCTTCTAACTCATATGTATTTCATTGTTATCATGTTATTCTTTTTCTGGGATTTTTAGCACACCTATTTTTTCTATATATTCCCTAGGTTATACTATAGTTTTTTAAGAGCTAAAATGGATTTAGTATTGAATTATAGAGATTAAAATAAAAAAATATTATTTTCTTTTCATGTTGATTTTTGATTTTCCTAATCTTCCAAATACACTAGGCCTTTCAATCCTTGGATTGTATTTATTTGATATTTATATTAAAAATCAAATAACAACATGTGTAAAAGTTTTTGGTCACTATAGTTGGTATCATAAGAAGTTATAGTTATTTTTTTGTATTAGTAATAGAATAATTTAGTGATAACCCTAGGTATAAGTCTAATTATTAGTATAATACCCAAAAATCTTGGTAAAGTATAGAGCGAGTGCTTTCTAAGAAATTACATCCATGTTTGGATTCTACAAGTGGATGTGGATTTAGAATAGTTTTGCCTAGGTTTAATAACCTAAAAAGGGAGGATTGGGTAACTACTAGATATTCAACTAATTCATGACAAAGAGAATTTTTTGCAAACCATTTTTAACACTCCAATGAAATATGCTTTGAAAAATTAACAAACTCTTTACGAAACATTATAAAAGACTTAAATAGATTGTTAGGTTATAAAACTTAATAGGGAAATTACCATGGATAACTTTGATTGAAACCTAGAGACTCATAATTTAGGATATACTTTTAATTTGTAATTTATTACTTCTATGTTCATAGTTTCCCTTTTTACATATTTTTTAGTTTGAGTATTGTCATCCCATTTTTTATTTCCTTTATTTTGGTTAATGGTGGTAAATAAGTGGAATAATTCCAACAACCAACATGATAGGTAATGTGATGCTTTTCCTAATTATATTACTAACCTTATGGGAGTGGTATATGAGAAATTCATGGAAGTAATATATCATCTAACTCATGTTATGAATCATAAATTGAATTGTGTTGAACACCCTCCTTCTCCTAAGAAAGAGCAAGTTGCGATCAATTCCTTTATGTAATTAAGGAAACATACCTGTAGTGAATATTTTTATCCCCTCATCATGTAAAAATGGATTAACTTTGTTGAAAATATATCCTTAGTACTAAATTTCTCATAACACAAGAATGTTATGTTGGTTGTTTATTACATAGAGGGTAAATCTAATCAGTAGTGAAAACTTATCAAGAATCCTAAGCCCAAATAGGAAAATTGATTCCATAGAATTTGAAGGTTTCAAGAAAATATTCTTCAATAATTATTTTCAAAAAACTCTATATATTATAATGGATAAGGATTTCCCTAGACTGAAGAAAAAGTAATATGATTCTATCAGTTTGTATAATGAAAACATAAAAATTACTTCACGGTATGCATCGAGCATTGTCATCAACACTGAAAGTAAGGTGTACCACTTCTTTAGTGGATTAAATCCATTTCTACAAAAATATTTAATGATTTGAGACTTTTAAATCTATGATGATATTTTATATTGTTCCCCTAAGGTTTAGATGGATATTGGTTACTACCAGTAGTCTCATGGGGAGGGAGATAAAAATAATAAAATGGAGTTTAATTTAGAAGGATTAATGGATAAATACCATAGAGGAATGAAAACTAAACTACACACATATAAAAATTGTGGGAAGAAGAATCATGAAAATTATATCAATGGAACCAATAGAGGTTTCAAGTTTGGGAAATAGGGGCATCAGGCTAATCAATGTTGAAGTGATATGATGAAAAACACTAATGCGGTGGAATAAAATATGGTCCAGATCAACACTCATCCTATGGTATAGTGTTTAAACTAAAAGGGACAAAGGAATTATGTAATATAATATCCTAATACAAGGTTTATTGGAGACAATAAAAAACAACAACCTACATTTCCTAGAGTTCAAGGAATGGAATATGATATCTTTACTGCTAAGGTGGATCTTGATAATGATGATGTGATAGGTACACTAGTTATTCATTCAGGAATAGTGAACATACTTTTTTATTCTGGTTCTATACATTCATTCACGTATTTTAAGTTTAGTATAACTATTAAAACACCACTTCAAAAAATGGGTGTTGATCTATCTGAGAGAGAAAAATGGATAAATTGTTTTGTCCCAAGTATATAACTCCTACATGGTCAATGTTTGGGGATTTTACCTTCCAAAAAATATTATCATACTTACATTAGTGTAATTTGATGATATATTGGGAATTTATTGGTTTTCCTTATATAAATACAAAATCTACCATCATGAGAGGGAGATCTGTATTTACATATCAATTCATCCTCTGATTATGTACAAGTGTAAGGAGGGGGATTAATCTCTTTTGTAATTTTCTTATCAAGTGTGGATATTATTTCCTTGTGTACAAGTATATCTAGCTCAAATGATTGAGACCTACTAGGGAATCATGCTTTTAAGACATTCCCACTATGATGGATTATATTAATTTATTCCCTAAAGAGTTGTCTAGTATTCCTCTTAGTAGAGAGGTTGAGTTCTCAATCAAATATATACATAAATCTCTACTCATATCAAAGACTCCATATAGAATATCCACCATTGAGTTGGAAGAACTGAATAAGCAGTTATAAGAGAACCTAGAAAAGGGTTTTATATGCACAATTTCTTCACCATGGGGTGCTCTAGTCCTCTTCATCGAGAATAAGTATGGGTAAATGTGCCTCTTCATTAATTATCATGAACTCAAAAAAAAGGATGGTAAAGAACAAGTATCCCCTACCATGGAAATATAACTTGTTTGATTAACTATGTGGGCCCTAGTATTTCTATAAGGTGGACCTTAAATTGAAATATCATCAATTAAAGGTAAATAAGGATGATATTATAAAGACTATATTCTGAAAAACGTATTCACACTATGAGTTTATAATGATTCCCTTTAAACTCACTAATTCTCTTTCAATATTTATGGACTTAATGAATAGAGTATTTAGAGATTACCTTAACAAATTTTTGGTAGTCTTTATAAATGAAATTATGATATACTTCAAAAGAAATGAGGGGCATGAGGATCATTTTAATACTATGATAAATACTTTATAATAGGAGAGGCTATATGAATAGTATAGTAAATGTGAGTTCTAGATAGAGAAAGTATCATTTTTTAGGAATGTTATCATAAGAAAATAGATATTTTTAGACCATTATAAGACAAATTAAAATGAGGAGTGGCCCAAACCAACATATGTAACATAGGTTCATGGTTTCCTTGGACTATATGGGTATTACAAATGATCTATGAGAAACTTCTCATGATTTTAAAAAATATTAACCTAGATAAATAAAAAGGGAGAAAAATTAATGGACTGATTAATGTGAAGATGGGTTCAAGGAATTGAAAAAGAGGCTTATCATTGCACCAATACTCATGCTTCCCTTAAGTGGGGAACATTTCCTGCTATAAAAAGATTCTTTAAATAAGTTCTTGGGTTGTGTACTAATATAGAATAAAAAATTGATTGTATTTTACTCAAGGAATATAAATTTTCAAGAGTAGAGCTACTTAATGCATGATCTGTAGATGGTTGTAGTGATATTTTTAGGGAAGATTTTGTGGAACTATCATTATAGGGTACTTTTGAAATATATATAGATCATAGGAGTCTAAAATATATATTAACATTTAAGGAGCTTAGTATACACTAGTGAATATGGTTAGATCAGATTAAGGACTATGATAACTCAATCCACTACCATCCTGGGAAATAATGTAAAGTAGAAGATGCTATAATTAGAATTTATCTGGTAACCCTTTCAATGATGATAATTGAGAAAGGTCCAATATTCTTAGACTTAAAAATACTGGACATGGGGATAATAAAGGAAATAATATCATCATTACTTTCTCAAATTATTGTTCAACCATCCCCTCTAGTGATGATAAAGGATGTTCAAATAGATGATTTCAAAATAAAAAATAATGTGAAAACTATAAGAAAAAGTAAATCATTAGAGTTAAAAAAATTTGAAGATGGAGTTGTAAGATATGGGTCACGACTATGTGTATCATCAAATCCTGAGATAAATAAGGATTTATTGAATGATACACATTTCTCAACCTTCTCCATCCACCTATGGATTATGAAGATGTATCAAGGTCTCCATAAGCACTATTAGTGGGAAAATATGAAGAAAGAGATTATAGAATATACATCAAAATTTATGGTATGTCAAATAGTGAAGGCTGAATAGAAAAGGTCTAACGGGATGATGAAACAATTACCCATACCTATTTTTAAATGGGAAAACATCACCATATCATTTGCCACTAATTTTTTGAAAACATTAAGAGGAAATAATTCTATATAGTTTGTAGTGGATTTTATTACAAATGATTCTCATTTAATTTCAATTTTATAGGACTTCTCACTCGATTAACTTGAAAGGATATACATCATAGAAGTGGTGAGAATGTATGGAACACCACTATCGATTTTATCTAACTGATATCCATGATTTACCAATAAGTTCTAAAAAACTCTCTAAAATGATCTAAGCACTAAATCAAATATTATTATAGCTTATCACTACCAAAATTGTGTCTAAAATGAATGGAATATCTAGACACTTGAAGAAATGTTGAGAGCATACTCAATGGACTTGAAAGTCGGATGGGGTTAGCATCTTCCTCTGGTCAAGATCTCATATAACAATATCTTCCAGTCAAGCATCCAAATGGATCCATATAAATCCATTTTTGGGAAAATATGTAAAACACATGCATGTTAGGATAAAGTAAAAACACAAGTTGTGGGGTCCTAAAATGGTTAAGGAAATTGTAAAAAAGTTCAAGTCCATTTAGAAGAACATAATGGATAATCAAAGTTGGAAAAAGATCTATACTAAAAATCATTAATGAAACTGGGAGTTTGAGGTTGGAGATAAATTGTTCCTACACTTATCTCTATAGAATAGAGTTGTGTGATTTTGGAATAAATAAAAGATAATTCCATAGTACATCATCCCCTTTGATATTCTTGATTGAATCAGATATGTAACCTATCAACTAGAACTCCTGTTAACCCTTTATCAAGTATATGATGTATTTCACATATCTCTCTTGGGGAATAATATATCAGAATCCTCACATGTACTGAATTTAGAGGTGGTACTGCTAGAAAAGGATCTCTCTTATGAGGAGAAACTAGTGAATATCTTTGAAAATAGAGTTAAATTTTTATACAATAACAAAACTCTCCTAGTCAAAGTAATATGGTTAAACCATAAGTATGAAGAGGTGACATGGGAACCGGAGGAATCCATGAAGAAAAAATAACCTTACTTTTTTTCTCCTTATTTTTTAAAATGAAATTTCAAGGGTGGAATTTATTAATGGGGGAAGAATGTAAAGACATAGGATTTTATAAATGGAATTTATCTTATGAAAATAAAATTATGTCATATTTAGAAATATAATATTATATAATGCACACGCACTACATGATAAATCCAACTACATTTTATTATATTAATTTAAAAAATATAGTTGAAGAATAAATATGTCCAAAAGAATTTAAATTATTATAATGGGACAAAAAATAGAAAGTAAGATAATAATAATATGAAAATTTGGATATTCTCAATCCCCATGAATAATCACACTCATGAAAAAAATAGTAGAAATGAATCGGAATATTAGTAATGAAATTTGAATTTTGAAAATTAATATATATATATATATATATATAACATTGAAAGAAAATATAAGTGAATAAATAATGATGGAAATATGAGGTATTTATAAAAAGTAGGGAACCAGTATGATGATTACAAATCTAACTATTGGAATAGTAATATGACTATTAGGAATAGAAACCCAGCTGGTTGAATTGTAACATCACCTATGTAAATCTAAAATAATATTTAGGTATCTTATAAAATGATAATATGACATATTAATATCATTGTACAAGTAAATAAATTTTTTAAATGATAAAATAAGTGTTTATATTTTTATAAAACATAAATGTTTTATTTTAATTTTTATAATAAATATAGTAATTGAAAAGAAATTTTATTTTTATAAAATGGGTTTATAAATTTATATTAATTTGTATTATAATGATAATATAATTTTATAAGGCCATAAGTAACTTTTCAAAGGGTCTGAAAATTATTCATAATAATAAAATTTGTATTTTTCAAATAAATAAGGATTTTATTTATAAACTATATTTATCATATTCAGAAAAGTATTTTCATAAAATATAATTAATTTTTTTAATCTAAAAATCAAAAACTAGTTAGGGTGAATTTTTTATATTTTTCTAAAATAGATCATTTTTTGGTGGATAGTGAAATGCCGTAAAATATGACATTTAACATTATAAGCTAAATACATGAATTTTTTAGTCTTGGATAATGTAATAACCCATTAGTTTGAAATCACATTAACCATTTACTATATAATATAACAATATTTTTCACTCTTGGTAGTCTTGGTCCAAAATAATAAACTAATTATTATAAAATTCAAAGACACCTCTCTCCTCCCCTTTAAATTCCACCCCTCACCACCCCTTGTTCTCACATCTTACAAGACATTGATATTTCAAAATTTCTACCCTTTTATATTAAACATCCTCTCCCCCACATTTTAGTGCTTCTTGTATCACTATAAACTATTTCAAATATTATTAAGGGTATCCTAAGAAGAGACAACCAAAGGAAGATGTAAAATTCTCTACTGACCTCTTTCAATTTTATTCTTCTTCTAACACCCCCTTATTTTTTACATACACCTATTCATAGTAACATAAGTGTACTAAATATATTTATATATTATTATTATGGTACAATATCTATCTTTTACCCTCACTTATTTATATTATAAAATGAAAACATTGTTTACAATATGGTTAGTTCACTACCTCCATGAACAGCATACTTTGTTTTTGTCCATCACCATCAAGTATGGTAATAAAAATATTGTTATGGTTAAGTAATATGTTAAAAATTATATTATAACTTATTTAATGTTTTTTATAAATATATAAAATAATATTAAATAAAATAAAACTTTTTTAGGAAGGTCAGTAAAATCGTAAATGAACTAACCGTAAAACGTTAACATTTTTACTAAATGAATCATCTATATGTTGGAACAAAAAAGGATATTTGGGAAATTTTAAATTTCTATAAGGAAATGATTATAAATTAATTTTACTTTTTATAATTTTAGTACCATTTGACTAAAATATCAATAATTATCCACAAGTGATCTAAACATGGAACCATAAAACAAACGCCCTCCGAATAATGAAATTAAACATGATATATCATTGAAATGGTTATAAATGAATATAATAAAATTATAGTAAATAAAATATATATGTAAAACCTAATAAAATAAGTAATTAATTAATCTGATTTTATTATTCAGTATGTTAAGTGCAAGTGCATAATAATTCTATAACCTAAGGTGAGGGATCTCTCTGATCCACCTTGTTTTCATTAGGTTATGACCTTTAACTTTCTAACTCACATTTATCTCTATTTGATGTTTTGGAATGCCAATAAATTCCATATATATTACTCTTACAGATATACCTATCTTATTACCCATCCTTTAATGTGGTAATATATACTTTAATTTTATTTCTCAAATGTATCCTTTAAAATGAAACCTAATTAAGGGAGACTTTTCTATCCCTTAAAAATTTAATGCAAAAATATTTCAAATTATTTATTCCCATTAATGAATTTAATAATTAAAGGAGTATTTTAGGGATATAAATTCTTATTTTATTCTAGTTTCAAATAAAATTCCATATTTATTCTTTCTTAAAAGTATTTAACCAATTTCTTAAACAACTGTTTTGAAAGTTCATTTCTATACTAAATTATATACCCCTTCTCATGGCCTTTTTTTAAATAAACACCATATTTTAAGACCTATTCTTTTGAATTTATAGATGAAGGTCCAAAATATTTAATTCCTTATTATATTTATAATCTTTATGGAATCTTATTTGGTTGTGATATGAGACAAAATTATGCAATCCATTTATTTCCATGGGTAATTCTTATGTTTATTCCTTATGTTTGATTTATATTTCTGGAAAACATAAGCATGTACATGTTATGATGGGTGTGACCAAATAGTGATACAATATATTGGGTAGTGTTTATGTCTCATGAGATGATATGTATGGTATTAGGGAGTAGGACTAATTCATTATGGGACTCACTCAACCATGTGATGTTGCCTTGGTTGTTATTCTTGACTTATGCTTATGTCATGTTAAATATTGCTTCCACTTTCCTATGTTGTCCTGATATTATGGTTCCATGTTCATTATATTATGATCTTATATGATTATTCATGAGCCCATATTTTTATTATACCATGTTATTCCTTATTACTCATATGCAAAGCTTCATTATCATGTTCATTCCCTTACTGGGCTTTTTAGGTCACCTCTTTTTTCTATGTATACCCCTAGTTATCCTATGCAGTTTTAGGATCTCAAATGTATTTAAATAATTGTTAAGGAGATTAAAATAAATACATTTTATTTTGGTTTCATGTTGATGTTTTATGTACCTATTATTCCAAAAGAACTAGGACTTTCAATCCTTGTCTTGTATTTATAGGATATTTATGTTTACAAACATGTAACAATATGTGTACAAGGTTTGGGTATCTATAATATCTTTGTTAATTATTTGATCTATATCCATCAAAAACTAATGATATTATAATAAATTTAATTTATATGGATCAAGTGTGTAACAAGGAAGCTTCAAAAATAATTATTAAATAATTTATAATATATTCTATTTATCATGTGCTTAGTTCCAAAAAATAGTAGACTCGTTACTATAAAAACACAATAAATATAGCATTTTTCTCATTTAAAAAAATCATCATATATTAAAAATAATGATTTAATGACCTTAATCTAAGAATTTATATGAAATCAGGAGTTGTCAGATTTAAATTTATAGGGATCCATGTGAAAATTGAAATTTTTTAATTTGATCATAAGGGAAGACTTTTTTTGTTACTTTTAAATTTTTATAATGGTGTTTTTTATATAAAATGATTCAAAAAAACATAGAGGTTTTATTAATGGAATGTTTTTGATAAATTATTTCATAGAAGATAAATATAGTATATAATGAATTATGGGTATAGCGCCATTGTGTGACCAATGGAGAAACTAGTGTAAAGCCCCACTAGTTTATCCATTAGGGGGCTAGTGTCCTTACATCGAGAAATTATTTGGACACAAGGGAGTTGTTGGAGGTCTAATAAGTAGCCTCTTTCACCTAGAAACATTTATTTTAATGTGGTAATTTTATTCATTTAAGGGGTTTTTATAACACCCTAAGATTTTACAGTATGTGTCTTTTTAAAATTAAATTCATTAATGGATTATGAGATAAAAAATGGTTATATATTATTATTTAATTATTATATTTATATCATAGATGTTGGGAATGGAATAAATGAATGAGATTATATAATTATTAAAATATAGATTACACATGTTTATAAAATTAATTCATTAGTCATCAATTAATTAAAAATGAAAACCTATTGAACATAAAGGAGATATATTTATAAAAACTATATTTATGACAACAAATGACATTTTAATAAGTATTAGTGAAATATAATAATGAAATTTATATATTATATGTTAAATAAAATATTTTTAGATACATCCAAAATATTTATAGAGGCATAAGATAAGAATAAATCCAATTTTACACATAAAAGGCTATATTTTTCTAAACATAGTTATAATACCTTTTAATTGAGAACTTGTTTTAAATATAAATTTTGAAACTTTGATAAATTATATTTTACAAAATAAACATTATTTTTGAAATTGCAATATAAAAAATTACTTTGGTTAAATTTTTGGTATTTTTATGATAAGTCTCATTTTTTGATTAATAGTAATGTGACTATTGGAATAATAATGTGACTGTTAGGAATAATAAACTGGTAAAACAAATATTAAACTCACCCATGAATGTATAAATAAAATTTATTCATTTTATAAATGAAATTATGACATAATTATATCATAGTATAAGTAAATAAATATTTTAAAAAATATTGATTAAGTGTTGGTATTTTTATAAGTCGTAAATATTTAATTACAATTTTATAATCAAAAAATTATTTAAAAGAAATTTTAGTTTCATAAAATGTATTAATAAATTAATGTTTTTTTATTATGATTTTAAGATAATTTTAAGAAACCTTAGTTGAGTTTTCAATTTGTTTTAAAATCAGTTATAATTTAAAATTATGTATTTTTTTTGTAAATGATTATTTTTAAAAAAAATAAATTTCTCATATCTAGAAAATTATTTTCATAAAATTGAGTTTATTTTTTAATTATACACATCAAAAAATGGATATGGTGAAATCTTGGGATTTTTTTAAAATACTTGAATGTTTGTGAATTTAAAATATGATAAATTATGATAAATTAAAAATACATGAATTTTTGAGTCATTTATGATGTAAGGATAAGGAAAGAAACATTATTTTAAACTCATATGTACTAGTTACTTTATTTAGTCATAATAATTAATACTATTGATTGTCTGGATCTAAAAAAATAAACTAATGATTAAAATAATCCTAAAACACCCCTCTCATCCACTATAAATATCACCCATCGCCACCTCTTCTCCTCCCACATTTTAAACTCTGATCCTAGTTCAAATTATACCCAATCATTTTCCCAATACCCTACCCCACATCTAAGAGCCTTTGGTCTTAACAAAATACCAAAACCTTTTCCCAAAGGAGGTTCTCAAGGAGGAGAAATTCAAAATGTAAAAACCACTTTCTTTTATTTTAATTTCTTTTCAAGTTCTTTTATAAGGCATGCAATTTTATTGATTACAAAGTGATAAGGGCTTCTTCCCAAACCTCAATTTTCCTCCAGGATATGCTTACTCTATATTTACACTAGTGTAATTTTCAATTATTATTAATTAATATTCCTATATTCTATGTGTATGTTCCAAATATATGTATCTAGATAAAATATTCTTTATTTGATGGGGAATTACATGTTTTATAATGTTCCTTTCTCAATTCCTTTTGATAAGCAAGCCCGATTTAAGGTAACTTCCCCATTTTTACCCATTTTCAAGTGCACTCTATAATCTATTTTAAACCACCATTATTTTTATAAAATAAAAAATTTTATCATTAAAAAATATCCTTTTTCATTCATGTTTTTATACAAAAATTACACCTTTGTATATTTTAAAGTCTCTTTAGTATTTTCCCTTAAATCGCACTAAAGCAGCTCATTTCTAATGTTTCTTAAATCCTCTTTTTACATGTTTTCGCTTTAGTTGGAAAATAATTTATTGAAAAAATATTATTTCATTGTCCTTCCCTTTTCATTTATAGGATATAAATGTTTATAATCTGATTTTATGAAAAATACAAATGATTTTCCAAAAGAACTCTTCTTTCCAAAAGTAAAAAAAAGTTATTTCTCTCAATAATTTCTCAATGATTTTATTAGTGTAATTTCATCTATGTTTATGATTAAAATATTTAAAAGTGTTATGGGACACATTTATTTAAATATATTTTTTATTTTACATATTTGGAATGAATAGGAGTTAGTAAGTGATAGGTGGGGCCCTCTATATCCCCTCGATGCATCGATAGGTCTCATAAGACAAAATAGAAATGGTTTTTAGCCAAGACCTAAACCATTTATTTTCAGATGTCCTGGACAAGGCCTCAATGGTATTTTTATGATGTTCAATATTATTAATTCCCTCATTATGAAATTAGTAATTGATAATCCAAGTGAATATTCAACTAGTATAATATCCATGGTTAAGCTTCATACTCATGTGATTATTTTTACGGAATTATTTATTTATCTATTATTCTTTCCATATTATGCTCAAATTTATGTTCTAATGGCATGTGTTTCTAGTCATTCACTGTGCCTTATTGTTTATATAAGGTTCTTCTATATTACTTACCCATACTAAGAATCTTTGAAAAAATATCCCCAAATACGCCAATAGTTGAATCTACAAGTAGAAAAAAATTAAAGGGATGTTCAAATAAGGTTGAGGAGCTCAAGTGAGGACTAAAATGGGGGAAATAGTAAAAAATGAATGATTTAGGAAAGAAACAAATTACCTTTTCAAATATGAATGATTTGAGAAACCTAGAGAAAATTCTCCCAAATCCATGATGAAGACGATCTCCAAAGAGGGAAAACAGAACATGGGGGGTGCGACTAGGGTTTGTGGTCTTAAGTTAGAGGTATAATGACCAAAAATATTAAAAAATTATGGAGATATAAATGAAATAAAATATATTTTTTAAACATGAAATGGGCTCACGGGTTGGCCCAATGCCTGAATAAATCACCCAAATCCACCATGATTATAAGTTCCTAAGGGGTCAAAATGGATATGGTGGCTTAAATAGGTTAGGGGATTCCTAGTGGGAAGTGTAATGGGTGAAAAATGTTAAAAAATGAGTTATAAAAGAAAAAAATTGTTTTTAAATATGGAAATGGGATCATGTTTTGGCCCAAATATTGAACAAATCACCCCAATAAACATACCCCACAAAAGGTGCCACTAGTAGTGTAACAAAATCAATTATAATCCACATCATCCTTATAACTTACCTTTAAAAAGTCAAGGCCAAATAACATCCAATACTTCCAAGATTAATGAATTAGATCAAGAACACCTAAGACACCAAATTTAAACCTAGAACACCTAGAAACCAAGATAAAACTAACAACCAAAATAAGATTCGAAACAAATCATGGAATTGAAAATCCTTGTGTGACACATATTTTGGAGAAAAAATATGAGTGTGTGGTGGGAATTTATTAAAGGATGAAAATATAATTGAAAAGTAATTATGTTTCCTTCTTTTCATAATCTAGGATGTAAATTAATTCCTTAACTCTAAGAAAAGTATTTTGGAAAAGAAATTATCTGTTTAATTTTCTTATAGGGAAATCCCTGGTATCTTAACTAATCATAATATTTATGGTTTTTTATGGTTAAATTTATAATGACCATGTTTTATATCACTCTATATTATAACTTCATAGATATATTTCTCTTCAATGTCTATGTTATCGCTTTCCACTAATGATTTCCTACCAAAAATCCTTATTTTTTAGTAACCTTTGATTTTTTTCCTTTCCCTATTATTAAGAGGATATTTTATTAACCATATTTCCAATTTGGTTTACCATAAATAAATTTTTAAGTATCAAACTTTTATTTTGGAAGTATAATTTCAAATTTCGAGGATGCAATTTATTGTACGACAGGAGAATATAACACCCCAAGATTTTATAGTATGCCTTTTTTTAAAATTAACTTCTCCAATAGCATATGAGCTTAACAAATGATTAAATATTATAATTTAATTATTATAGTTATATCTTAGATTTTGGTAATGGAAGGACTGAATTAAACTGAGTAATTATGAAAATATAGATTACATATGTTTATAAAATTAATTTATTGGTTATCAATTAATTAGAAATAAAAACCAATTGAACATAAAGGATGTATCTTTATAAAAACTATTTTTATGCCCACAAATTACATTTTAATCACTATTAGTCAAAGATAATAATGAAATTTATATATTATATATTAAATAAAATATTTTTATATTCATCCAAAAATATTTTTAGAGGCATTATATAATAATAAATCCAATTTTACACATAAAACACTATATTTTTCTAAACACAGTTTTACCATAATTTAATGGAGAACATGTTTTAAATATAAATTTTGACACTTTTATAAATTATTTTTTACAAAATAAACAATATTTTTGAAAGCGTAATATCAAAATTTACTTTGATTAAATTTATGGAATATTTCTGATAAGTTTCATTTTTGATGAATAGTAATGTGACTATTGGAATAATAATGCGACTGTTATGAATAATAAACCATTAAAATGAACAGTAACCACACCCATGAAAGTATAAATAAAATTTTGGAATTTTATAAATTAAATTATGATATAATTATATCATAGTATAAGTAAAAAAATATTTTAAAATTTTTTAATTGACTGTTGGTATTTTTATAAGTCGTAAATATTTAATTACAATTTTATAATTAATAAACTAATTTAAAAGAAAATTTATTATCATAAAATTTATTCATAAATTAATATATTTTTTTATTATTTTAAAATAATTTTATGAGACCTTAGTTAATTTTTCAAAGTGTTATAAAATCAGTTTTAATTTTAAAATCTGTATTTTCCAAGTAAATGATGATTTTAATTAAAAATTAAATTTCTCATATTTATAAAATTATTTTCATAGAGTTTATTTTTGAATTATAAACATAAAATAATTTTTAGGGTGAATTTTTGGTATTTTTCTAAAATACTTGAATTTTTGGTGAATAGTAAAATACAATAATTTACGATAAATACTAAATAAATGAATTTGTTAGTAATTGTTGATATAAGGATGGGTTAAGCACCATTATTTAGAACTCAAATGCACTATTCACTATATTTAGTCAAATTTTTCTTGTCTTAAGACAAAATAATTAACTAATGATTAAAATAATCAAAAAACACATCTCTCCTCCATTATAAATACCACCCATCACCACCTCTTCTCCTCATACCTTTAAAGCTTAAATCCCTATCTACATTCTACTTAATCCTATTCCCAAGACCCTTACCCATGTTTAGGATCTTTTTTTCTTAAAAAAATTCCAAAACCTTTTCCCTAAAGAGGTTCTCAAGGAGGATAAATTCAAGTGGTAAAAACCTCTTTCTTTTCTTTTAGTTTCTTTTCATGTTATTTTATTTTATTATCTTATCCTCACCTCCCCTTAACCAAGTTTCATGATAACTCAAGTATAATTTATAAAATTTAATACTATAATGTTAATGGAATATCCATTATCAAAATCCTTCCTCTCTCTCTTTTATTCTATAAATTAAAACATCGCATGTGATGTGTCAATTTACCGACATCATGGATGATGCACTTTCATTTTTAATTAATGCCTTCAAGGAAGGTAATTAAACTGTTTTTATGGTTAAAAAAATTATAATATATGTATTATATCCTATTTAATGTTATAGAACAATTATATACACATGATTTTAATTAATAAAAAAACTAGTTTGTGATGTTTGAAAAGCCGCCAAAATAATCTAAACTATTATCACTAACATCTTATATAATGATTCATCCTCACCCTAAATAAAAAAATGAGTTATATAGAAATTTAATATTATTTATGTTCATTAATAACATTTAAAATCAATTTTTTATATCTATTCCCATTTTACATGAACTTCCATACTCATATACAAGTAAACTGATTGTGAAAACCAAGGAAACAAACGCTCCTGAATGATAAAGTTATATCTTATAACTCATCAAAAAGACCATAAATAAACTTAATAAAATTATAATAAATCAAATACATGTATAAAAGTTTTTTAATTAATTAATTAATGTATTTAATTTTATTATCTAGGAAATTAAGGTCAATTTCAGACCACTTTCAGACATACGGTAAGGGTTTTTATCATCTCACTTTTATTTCTGTGAGATATGCCTTATTCACTAATATTTCTTGTGTGTGGCATATGTATAATGAAGTTTGATGTATCATATCATGAATATCCTTATCTTCATGTTATTAAATGTTTCATTTTATTATTATTAATTTTATGGGGTATATTATTTGATTGATTACGAAGTGGTAAGGGTTTCTTCCTGAACCTCCATTTTCCTTCGGGATACGCTTTCTCTCTATTTACCCCAATGTAATTACAAATTATTCTTATGTAATCCTAATAAATTTTGTTTATATTTTCCAAATATATTTATCCAGATCAATTATTTTTTCTTTTATGGGTAACTACATGTTTTATAATGTTCCTTTCTCAATTCATTCCGATAAGCAAGTGTGGTTTAAGGGAACTTCCCAATTTCTTACCCATTTTCTAGTTCACTCCATAATATATTTTAAAACACCATTATTTTTATAAAATAAATAATTTTATCATGATAAACATTCCTTGTTCATTCTTAGTTTTATAAAAAAATTACACCTTTTTCTATTTTAAAGACTATTTATTATTTTCGATTAAACTGCACTAAAGTGGATCATTTCTAATGTTTATAAAGTTTATTAAATTCTATTTTTACATTTTTCTCTCAATAATTTCTCAATTATTTTATTATATTACATTCATATATGTTTATGATTCAAATATTTAAAAGTTTAATGAGACACTTTGAATTAAATATATCTTTTTATTTTACATATGCTGAATACATAAGACTTAGTATGTGACGAGTGGGGCCTGTTATAGCCCCCAGATGAATCGATAGGTATCATGTGACAAAACAAAAATGGACTTTGGATGAGGCATTAACCATTTATTTTCATATTCCTTATTCAAGGTCTTGATGGTATGTTCATGATGTTTGGAATTACGCATTCCTTAATTATGATATTAGTAATTGATAATCAATGTGAATATTCGAATAATAGAATATTTGTGGTTAATTTTCATACTCATTTGATTATTTTTATTGATTATTTATTCAGATTTTATTCTTTCCATATAATTCTAAATTTTTTATTCTAATAGAATGTGTTTTTACTCATTCACTGTGACTTATTGTTTATATTATATTTTTTTGTATTACTTACCCTTATTGAGCATCTGATCTCACCCCTTTCTTATGTTTTATTTTTCCCTATGAGGAGAAGATTTATATTATGGATGAATTTTAGGGACAATATAGGAGTTTATGAGTGTTTCCAAAGGATTTTATATGTTGTTTTTTCTTTCAAGTTATAATTTATAGTCCAGGTATGTAATCTGGTTTTCCAAAACTATTAAACTATTCAGTCCTTCAGGATGTGTCTTCCTTATTTATTATACTAATTTAATAAAGTAAGGCACTGGATTCAGGATACTGGGGCCAGGCTCTTTACAGTTTTTATTAAATACTGCCTCTTTGAGGGACTTTTCCTTATATATATATATATATATATTGGGAAAGCCACTACATTTCTTCTTCTTCCTTATTTTATCTTCCTCTTTGATCTATTGTGGAATAGGGGTTTCTGTTCACTAGTTATGATATGACCAAATCACTTTATATTACTTTCCTCACCCCAATATTCCTTATATTATTTTGTGACTTTTTTAGTTAGGGTTTAATGTCATATTTCAATGAATCATGGAGAAATATGATATATATATATATATAATAAGGATGTTACATATAATAGATATAGGTTGCATAAAGAGGATTATTTTTTCTATATTCTCATTTTTTACTATGACTCACTTGGTGAATTGTTCGTAGTTTTTTATCAAATTTTGCGATAAAATGATTGAAAATTTAGAATATGATTTCATGGATTTTTCTCAGGGAAAGACCAAGAGAATTTCATTAGCTATTAAAATTCCATTACTTCATATTTTTTTATGATGATGTTACTGAGTGTTATTTACTTAAATTATAAATATATTTAATTGTTCATTAAGATTTATTATTAATTTTTTATAAATAATTTAATATAGTTATTTTTAGATAGGATCTTATGAGCATCAAGAATTATAGGGTAAATCTATGGAAAATAAGGGAACCTTATTAGGTAAGTATTAATAATATTTCACTTATTTTATATGTAGTTTCATGTGTTTTATGATATTTTAGTTGGGGTAAGTTATTGTGACATACCTGAGTAAGAAACAAAGAATCTTTCGTAGATAATAAAAAAATATAGGTGTTTCCTGTTAAGGATGTGAGGGATGATTTTTATGTATTTACCCAATTTTAGGTTAATTCATTAATTTATTTAAAAAATGTTCCATTTATAGAAGTTATAATGTTACGTGTGATTAATGACTCGAGTGACCTTAGGAGGTCTCCTATAGTGGCATATGATATTATATAAAGTGTGTTGAGGTATGTATGAGAGGAGAAATAATTTTCCTTATTTATATTCATAATAATCATATTCATAAGGTGGGGTAGCCAATTGAATTAGATATGAGTCATCATGAAAGGCCATGTAAATCATAATTCTATCATTAAATGTATTTTTTAGTGGATAAACTGATTTTTTAGACTCCCAATAATCAATTTTACTAGATTTGTGTATAAGTTGGTCTAAACATAATCATTAAAAGAAATATCACAATTTATTTGGTGAATCAATAAGAAAGAATAGTTTATTGTTATACAGCTTTAGTGGTCTCATAAGATAGTGAAATATGGTGTACCATGGGTAGGTTATCATACTGACCATCAGGTCATAGGTTTATATTGAGACCATGTGATATATGAGTGAGCAATTATGGTTTAAATTTAATATTCATCATATAGATGATGTGGTGAGGTTGAGGTATTCCTAATATATATAAGCTCTGAACTGTGGGTATTGGGGTACCCTATTCATGGGATGCAATATTTGGTAATATTTGATGTCTATTTTATTGGTACACTAGGTTATTTATAATACATAAGGTTTTATGATTTCATATCTAAGGGCTAAGACATTGGGTAGTCTGATTCCTTTAAATTTTTCTCATTATCTAAAAAAATCATTCAAAGATATATTATATTAATAGACCTACGGGATGAAAATGAGAATATAAATCCATAATTATATGCTAATATATTATTTTTTGAAACAAATATATCACTAATGATGTTGAGTATATTTCTAGTTTAGGTGTTCTATCAACATCTGATATTTATGATAATTTCAAGGTTTTGAACTGCATAGAATTGTTATTATGACAGATAATTTACAAGAATGGTTCATTACCATCTAATAACTTTGATAAACCAATTCTAAAAGGATCATTATACTAACATGTAACTCAAAAGATGGGTTCTAAGTAGGATTCTTTTCCAACCTATGATTCTAATGGTGTATTTTATGGTTGTTCGCTCTACTTACTTATGTCTTCAAATGAATGTTTATGGGTTAGTTTATTTGATAGCCTATTATTTAATAAACTATATCTAGATTTAGTGATCTATAAATTTATATTTAAATAAAATATTTCAATTTTGGGTAATTTTATATCAATTTATTTTACAAACTATTTCTAGGTTAGGCTCTCTATCACCCATAACCCTTAAAAATATTCAATGAATTGGGGTTCTCTACAACCTACTATTACTATATCAGTTTTTTATATCAAATTCCATACTTGATCTTAGTGATGCAACTAAATCCTTGTGAAACCTATTCCACATAAGATCTATGAATGACTATACCACTTACCATCATAGATCTAGTAATCACTATCCCACTTACCATCTTAGGCCAAAGAATATAACATCAATCATCTAGGTAGATTCAGATGTAAATAATGATATTACATGTTTCAAATATGTGATTGTTTAGTTATTTCATGTAATTATATGCATTAAAGAACATATATTATGAATCATTTCAATGGAGTCTCGGTATTTATTTTTGATTATTATACTCACACCCTACACATGAGCCTCATTAAATATACAGATCATATGTTTGACATGGAATTAGAAAAGGGTCCCTATAATAGGTGACTGATATGGAGATATATCAATAATTATGTGGATATATTTTTGAGGTTATACTGATTACTTTTAGTATGGTGTCTATATATTAATTTTTTATTTATAATATTTCATTTAGATGATAGAACAATTGTTCAATCATATTCATTATTTGTAACTATAGTATAATTACATGGATTAATTTTATAATTTCATATGGTGTGTTATATTTTAGGACTAGATTTTCACTATGATTCCATTTGTCAGTGATTGTTTTCTTATTTTTATATATTCATATGTCATACATAATTATTTTATGGTTATGATATCAATGGTATATTCTTCCAATGGTATATTATTTAATACTCACTAATAGTTCAAATCATCCATCATATAAGGTGGAATTCCTGAGTTCATGGGGTATTTTGGATCTATTGGATGGATAGTTAACTCGTATAGGATGTTACATACATGTTTGTGATGTATTAGTTAGAATCAAAGTGAAATTTATATATTTTTATAAATTATTATTTTAAAACCTTAAAATTAAACCATAAGTATTATATGAAAATGTTAGTCATTAGTTTAAGGATTAATAAACTTTTATTATTATTCAAATCTATATGATATATGATATATGGGATAAGAATATGATATTCTATAAAATTACATATTTCTAAAAAAATTAAATTATAATTATTTTTATAGGAATATGATTAGAATATATGACCAAAAATTGGTTTTAAATGAAATAGGAAAGGAAGGTATTTCCTGAATGTATAAAATTTTGTCATAGGGTCTTAAAATATAATTAATGTTACAGTTTATCTAAAACAGGTAATGAAAAATAATAAAAAACATGTTGAATAGTTGAAAACACAATTTCATGGCTCATATATTCTAGAAATATACATCAATTAATTATAGGAATAATTTTTTATGATTATAGATCCACTTGTGTCCTAAAATTAGATGAAATCATTATAGAATCAATTTAATTATTATAATTTTGTGTTAAAAATACAAATATGGTGTGAGTGAAATTGAATCCATGGAGTCACAATACTTTATGAAATTATTTTTTGAAAAAGAATATTTCTATTTCAATTATTCCATTAATTTAGAAGTGAAAACTAGAAAAAAAAATGAATAGGGTATGACATTGAGGTGATGTAATAGTATCTTCACTTGGTTAAACCAATTTGAATATACTTCCTTCATTGAATCTCAAAGTAAAATTGAACACTTCTTCAATGTTTTAAAGGAATGTATTTATAAAAATTATAAATTTGGTAATTTTACTTCTTTAATGAATTTTTTCAATAGGTTATAAAATTATATATATAATTTTTTGACTCTAAATGGTCTCAAGTATACATGGAAAGTAAGATAAGGGAAAATAATATTCTTGTATATTCAATTGATAATGTAAGAGAATATAAGTTTTAAAAATTATCCACATATAAAAAGTGTAACAATAATTAATTATGATATTTATTTGATCGAATTTAAAGGTCATTAAACATTTTAATGTTTAGTTATATTTATCAAGAGTTTCATGGGTATATAAAATAAATTTTTTGAAATGAGAATGCTGAGAGAGAAAAAATTTCTTAATCACAACCAATAATTCTTTGTTTTAATTGTGATAAACTTTTAAGTTACTATATTCAATTATATAATAATATAAATTCACAAGGGAACCAAAATAAACAATTCAAAATGCTAAGGGAGCATGTTCATGCTGTTATAGTTACAATTAATGTGAGGTTCCCAATGATTTGGTTGCAGGTACCCTTATTGGGTACATAATGTTTTAGTAATAAGATATTTATTTTTTAGTCCATATATTATATTTTATTATTTTACATTTAATAAATATAAAATAATCAGATTATAAAAAATATCATGTGGGTCTATAGATGCAAAAATGGTGTAAATAAAAACCTTATTAATTTGAATTTGTTTAGTATAGTCACTGTCAAAGTTATTATACAAATTATGGTTTTGGTTTAAATATTTGAAATGTATTTTCTTATAAGATATAATGAAGAAACAAACTTTTGAGATAATTAAATATGAAAGGACCAAACCAAAATCTTTTCTAAGGGATAAATTTTCTTATTTGAAACCAGTTAACTACCCCTTATGAACAATTTAAGAAAATTTATTTTTAAGTAAATAAAAATATGTCAAAATACATATTTAAAATATTTTACCATAATATAGGATTCATTTGATGCCTTCTGATATAAATTATTCATAAATAACCTTTACAGAGAGGTAAATTTATTATTGTGACCCCAAAATCCCATATAAAACTAACCAAACATAACTTTGAAATATGAAAATAAAATTAAAATATATAGGGATTTTTACTTGTCTTAAAAGTAAGGTTTCTATCTGAGGAACATAAATCCAATATTTTTTTCATGTACTATAAAATCACTAACTCACTATTTTTTATTACTAGATTTTAGATTGTCTTATATTTTAATTAATGGTATAATACCACATATTATCTCTCCATTCATAGTTTTAAGATAGTGACACCAAGAATATAACTAGTATGTTATTAATAATGGATGATTCAATAATGAAACAATACAATAATTCTTCAGGTTTATTTATCTTTAGATCCATCTTCACACAAAAATTCATACCTTCAATATCAAGAAGGTTCTATAGTAATGTTATAAGAAAGTCCTCATGATTCTATCTTAACAAAAATTCATCTATTTTTGTGTGTTCTCTCTAAAACCATTATCTATTGTATTCTATAATATTCTAAAGAATAATAAATATATATTATTTAAAAATATCTAACATTGTATACTCTATGTTTTCTCCTAATTGGTTTTCAAAAATATCCTAAATGGCCAAGTTTAGTCATCGATTTATTAAGAAAATCATCCTCTATTTGAGTAATATTCAATTGTACTAAATATTCCCATAACAATAAAATGTTATCATAGTGTCCTTTATTACTATATAATATTTTTAAAATATAATATATCTTCAAAAATTATAGCTTTTTAGTTATTTAAAATCATGAATATCAATGGAATTTGAAATATAAGATAATCTCATTATACATGTGTTGCTACTTAATGTAAATAATTATAAAATAATAAATTTTTCATTATAAAACTATAGAGAGTTTTTGTAGCATAAAACCCTATATCATAACACATTGAAAAGTAAACTTCTTCCTAAAACATATTATACACTCATCACAACCATATCTTTTAGCATGATTAACAATTTTTCAAATAAATTTCATTAATTATAGAACTATATTTAATTCATAATCAATAGATCGAACACATTCTTCATGGTCAGTTTATATTGAGGTTGGTCTCACAAGTAATAATTCACAATAATCCACCAATTCATTATCCTTTGAAAACAATCAACACTAATCAAAATATAATATTTTTTATTCTAATTTTTTATTTCATCAACCTGTTAGTTAAATAATATATAAATAATTATATTATGACCATATTAATTATTTTATTATTTTAACATTCTCTATAAAATCAACTCTAATTCACCTTAAGGAATATCCAAACTTCTCTACAACTCCACTATAAGGAAATTTCATCTAATGATACCTATTACCAATAACCACAATGACTTCTCAAAATCATTCCATAATTTTTTTAATTGAACAACCTAAGATCCAACATTATTCCAATTTAGTTTTATTATAAATTCCTAAGATAACTCTTAATATATTCTCATTCTAAATGTATTCTTGAAAATTTCCATAATTTCAATAAATCCAAATAGTAATAGACATTATAACCTATAATTATAAGAGTACCTAAGTAATGGTTTATAAAAAGTTAAGATTTATTGAATTATTTTATTTCTCCAATTGAATATTAAATTCATTAAATTAATCTCTAATATTAACATTTTCTATATAATTACAAAATGTACACTCTATTATTACTTGTTGAAAACATTGTTTAAAATTTTATATGGTCTCTAATTTCTATAATTTCCCCTATTTGATAATTAACCTAAGGGGTTTAGTAATTTTCATTAATTAGGAAGCACATTAAATAGTAAATATAAATAAGGAGAGTGGATATTCTAAAACACCACATTCTTTAGGTGATGGTAAAACACTAAGTTTCAATAAATGCTATTAAAACACTACAATGGATAATGGTTTTTAAAAAAATAAATAAAATATTAATTTATTTCACTATGCTCCATAATAATAACTCTATATTACTCATTTTATTAAATAAAAATATATAATATTTCAATATTATTATCACTTTAATGGTATATTGGATTTTTCATAGGCTCAATTTTACTTTTTTAGATATATAATATGACCATAAACATCTTTACTTCTCCATTATAATCTTGTAATTATTTATTTAATAAAATATTTTTTTTATATGACACCATTTTTTAGAAATAAATTACATTAATGGGGGTAAGAAAAAAAAATTGCATGTTTCTAATCTGGCCAGCACATTTATTAAAATTTAAAATTCACTCCTGGATGTAGATTTTTTTCTTCAATGAATTATTTCTATTTAATATATGAATAGATTAAAAATATATCATTCCTTTCATATATAATATATATAGGAATAGTTAAGGGTACCTCATATATGTTTTATAATTCACATCACTATTATAAAGTTCCCTTCTTTCTGATTTCATTGAAATCAGGATACCAAACATGTTAAATAAATTATGTCGATCCGTATTACTATCAAATATTAAAAAATCCCATAATTATTTAGAATAATTTTGAATCAATAAACATTATATCCTAATGATATACATGATTAGTTTAAAATATAATTGGTGAAAAAAAACTATTTTGATTCGTATATATTATACTTTTTAACATCCTTATAAAATATTTATCCCGAGAGAAAGTGTATACTCACCTATTTGACTGTATTACAAAAAAATAAAATTATAAAGTTCTAAAATCAATTAATTTTAAAGATCAAATTATTGGGTTGCTATGTAAAATGTTTTTATTCAAGTGATAAATCATCCAAAATGTATGTTTCTAGAAGTTTTTCTTTGAATCTAGGATGATATAATTGGAAATAGAACTAGGGAAGTACAAAATATAAGGTAGGGGATAAGTGGTGAAATATAATTTTTATGATAGAAGTCTAGATGAAGATATTGGATTATGTAAGAGTAACTATAAATAAATGCATAATGATAAGTATAAATCATTAAAAAGGCTATTTTGGGTAATTTAGTTTGATTTTTAAGAATATAACAGATAGATTTCACTATCCACCTGGGATCGGATGTTGAGTTATTATGAATAAAGTTGACTTTGGCTAAGAATAGGGTCATCTTGAAAGAGTTAAAGGTTATATAAATTGAACTACAAGTTATAATTTTTTATAAATAGGTTACTGGGGTCGCTTATTATAATATATAATATTTTACTCATTGATTTATTCTTCCATTAATAAAAGGAGTATTTCTTCTCTTATAGAGTAGGAGTAAGTTCAAACAACCTAAATAAATTTTTTATTCCATGTGAGTGTGAGTTATCTTATTATTATTCTTATGTGTTCATTATGGAAGATGCGATAAGCTTAAGTTTATTAAGTGTTAAACATTACATAATAGTTCCATTTTATGGATATTGACATCATGTGTTGTAATTTTTGAAATGTATGAACATTATTTTGTAGGTGAGGTTCTAGAAGTTTGCTCTATAATTTTGGGTTCCTTTCACAAAAACTTATATTAGTGATTGGAAACAGTCTTATATAGATTTTCTTATCCTTAATGTATTTTTCATTACACTAAGAGCATACTGATTTTGAAGGAATGGAAATGGAAAATGGAAATTTCCAAATTTAAAATTTCAATGGTGTAGACATCGGATTTTAGAAGATGAAGATTAAATATTATCAATACCATAAGGATAATCATCTTTCATTTAAGGGTATAAAACATAATTTATTAGATATAGTGTAATAGGAAAGGCTCTAATGGAAACATATTGGGTTATTTTGTATTAAATCGTTGAATAACACAGCCATAAACATTTGGGAGGTAAAGAAAACTATAGGATAATGACCATGTTTTCCAAAATGTTTGAAATGAATATAACTACAAACATAATTTTTATGATAAGGATAATATTAGTAATTAATACTTCAAAATTAATGTTAATGGAATATATTTCCAACGAATTCAACATGATTCAGTAACTAAAATTTTTGGGATTGAAGTTTGATGATATATTGTGAGAATTGATAAATATTTCATCACTTCCATAATCATAGATCCTAATGTTTTCTGTCAAAATTAATTCTAGTTTCAAAAGAGACATGGTGTTTGAGGAAATATAAGATTAATTACTCAATGATGAGATCAGAAAAAAGGATGTCCAGGGTGATACCAGAATATCATTCAGTGTATAAGTTAAAATAAATTTTGTTTGAAGAGAAATACAATGTCAGAAGAATATGAAGGAGAAAAGAGAGAATAAATGATGGAAATTGGTAGGGAATAATCCCATATAGTGTAATTATTTGAAAATTGGGAATTTATAAAAGGTTTGTATGGATTTTAGAGTAAATTTTAGAATTAATACTTCTATAAGTTCTTATAAAAATACTAAAAATGAATATGAAAGACAATTATTTCTTAGTGCATCTAGTCTATTAGAGTCTGGGATTATTGATTCTGTGGATTCATTTCACTCAACATCTAAGAGGGGGATCATACATAATTATTTTACTAAAATATTCAATAGGGATCATATAATAGATTATAAAATCATGACATAGTTAGAAAGGGTTATGTGAATTTCTAAACAAGGACTAAATATGTGATGATTTTGTAATGGTTGATGCATATATAGGGTTTGAGGAAGAATTTTATATTAGTTGGTCAATATAATGATGTGGGTTTCATTATTCACTTTTTGGAAGGAACATAGAAGATAACATGATGTTAGATGGCATTTCCCAAAGGTGTGAAAGATATAAAATTATAATATACTAGGAGTTCAAATTATAAACCACTTTCCAGAACAACAACTTATTAATCCCCGATGTTGTGGCATGCTCATGTAGGTTAAATGGGTTAGAAGGTAATGAAATTCCTAGATGAAAATAGAATATTTAAACTCAGTTGTGTAGAGTATATATAATTCAAAGAATTAATTGGTGGGTTGTTATTGAGGGATTATTTCAATAAGGAGGGAAGGTCACCTTAGAATCACACGTTATAGCTTTTATATATAGATATATGGGGGTTAGATTTAGTTCAATCTCATAGAGGGTCATTGTACTTTCATGCATTCATATATGATGTGGAATTAAATGTGTTAGTGTTATTTATTAAGAAAATGTCATTTTTTTAAAATATTTGATGGATTCGGAGCCATAGTTGGAACATAGGGTGGTTTAAATTTGATCTATTCATGGTCCGATAATGGTGGGAAGTATAATGGATTTTTAGTTTATTCTTTAAAATAAATAAATAAATTGTGATAATATGGTTCATAAAACACTAGAATATGATGTTTTAAAAGAAAAGATAAATCAAACTCTATATGATAGATCCATAATAATGAGGATACACATTTCATTTCTCAAGGAGTTTTAGGATAAGATATATACTGTGAACCATACCTAAAAAATTGATGTCCTTCCACACCATTGGGGAGGAAACATCTATAAGAGTTATGGATGGGAGGAAATATCGATGAATCCAAAATTAGTTAGAATCATTACCTATGTCCTTGTTGATTTTATAGTGACGTACATGTTTGAATCCATGTCTCAAGTATGTTTCCCTATTCTTTATGTAAATAAAAACATTTTATTTTTGCACACATAATTTTGATACAAAATCCTATCATAGACCCAATCAAAAAAAAATATTTAACTCCCTAGATATAGAATAATGGTTATACCCAAGGTTATATCAATTAGAAAGTTTTTTAGTATTAAGAAAACATCAATAATATATTTTAGTTTTTTACTTATTTAGAAATATGTAAAGAAATAAATAAAAAACAATATTTTTGATACTTTATAAATCTATTGGGGTTTTTGATTTATTTAGATGTTAATGAGGAAATTAAGAAATAAAACAAAGTGTTGGGAAATTTTATTATGATCTTTCGAGACAATTTTTTACCATAGTATTTTTTGATATTATAGTTTTTTTAATTTCAAAATTTTTTTTAATTTATAATAGTTTGAATATGGGTCATTTTGGATTAAAAATGTAATTCATTCTATATTTTTCTAAAAATCATGAATTTTTCTGATAGATGTATAAGGTGTTATTACCTTTATATTTCATATATTTTGAGAAAAATATTATTATTTTTATTAGTAAATTTTTATTATATCATAATTTTAACGTGATTTTGATGGGGTTGTATTTTGAAGTGAATTATTTTATTGTTCCATGTTAATATTTTTCCTGGAATCTACAAGAAAAAATTGTATTTAGCTTTTAATGTTTATAATTTAATATTATTTAATTTTTCACAATGTTTTGTTAATTTTAACATTATTTTTAAAAAAAATTAATCTTTGTATAGGTATGTGAGATGGGAAGCCACAACATAATGTCCTATCCCTAAAACAGAGTCATAGAAGGGAAACATAGACTTATTTCAAGTTATCTATAGATTTAAAAAGTTTTTTCAAGGGTACCATTATGTATTTAGTGGATACATCATGGTGGTTTCACATTTCATCACCTACTTAAAGGTAAAGCCAGACAAAATATAGTTACATCAAGGTACCCATGGCTAGTTCTCAGGTATGTCTACCCATGTCATGAAATCGTACCTCCAAGTTAAAATGAGATACATAAAGTTTTCTACAGTAATTGTGAAAGGTTACCCATCTCACATAAAGTTTCCTCTATGATTTTAAATTTTATATAAGTGTAAGCATGAAGTGAAAAGTACTATGTAAAGGTTTTCTAAAATTTTCAAAGTTTATGTGAAGGTCCTCAGTGACTATACTCTAAATTGAATCATGTGATGCCCAAAATTTCATTTGAACTTAAAACAAATTACGGGTCAATATCAATACCTAATAACTAAAATAAGACTTTAAATATTTAAATGTAATATCTGAATATAAATCAAGAATCTCATGTCTGGTTGTTGATATCTGCAGAAGTATTAACTCAATCTACCTGAGGAATATGATGAATATTTAAGAATGTTTTTTTTCACTATCGATACAAATAATGAAGTTCATGTTTGTTTTTTTAGTGCTAAAAATGATTTAGTGAAGACAAAAATGTATCAACTTACCTATAAATTCATATAAGTTCATTTTTCTTGTAGACAAAGCCTGAACTACATGGAAGGAGTGCATTATGTTAGTTGAACATCATTTTGATCACTGGATCTTTGTTGGTATATAATTAATTTCATTCAAGGATAGTGATATTTGTAGGATTCTACCAATTATAAGATTTTGTAAATCCATTTTTTTCTATGAATAGGTGGTCTTTGTATGGGATTATATATTCATCATTCTACTCAAGAAGACTCTTTATTCCATCAATTTTTTTATAATTTCTTTTTTGTAAATAAGGTGTGCTTTTTTCATCCCTTGTGTTGATCTTCTACCTTCAAAAATGAAGGGATAACCTACTTATCCAGTACTAGGATATGAACTCTTATTCTTCCCAAAGATTAGAATTTCAAGAAGATCATCATTCTCTTCCACCCTATTGTCTAGTAGTGATGGTTAAATGGGAATGTATCAACACATTAAATATAGGTTCTATTGATAATTTATTCCCTTATTTGTTAATTCCACTTGAATGGGGGTTTCTAGTGTGGTTTTTTGATTGTATGAACTCAATGGTATCATCATTTTTTTATGATAAATTAATTCTAAAATAATTTTATTGAGTGATTCTTGTTATGGTTATGGATATTAATTAATGTACTAGAAGTTATTCCATGCACGGGTGATAATTTTTTTGGGTAGAGTGGTGTTTGAGTTAGTAAAAGTATTAAAAATATAGATAGGATGAGTGTTAATAATTAAGAAAAATTAGAAGATTTTTTAAGGGAAGTGAAATTGCATCATCCTAGGACTGATTTGGTTTCTCACTTGCCTTCTTCCCTCTTTTCTTCTTCTATGTTTTTTTTTCTTGTTTTCTTTTCACTAATTTTCAATTGTTTCCTTTATTTATTTCCTTACTATTTTATAAATAAATCAGAAATATATTTGGTTTTTTGATTTATATAGAAAGAATTATGGAATGAAATAAAAATCAGAAATAAATAATCAATAAAAATGAAACCAAAAAAATAAAAAAAGAAAGTGTGAGATAAGGTAAGTGAGAAACCAATTCAATCATAGATTTATCAAAATTAAATTCCATAAATACATATACTAAACATTTTTAATCTGCATCACTCATTCTAACTCAATATATAATCCATGTCTTAACTCAATCACCTCTCTCACAAGGAAAATTATCACTCATGCATGGAATGGATCATAGTACATGAAGTAATATACCTAACTATAATAAGAATAAGTCAAAAGAATAATCTTATAAATAATGTATCATAAGATAAATATGATCCTATAGAGGTCATAGGATCATACAACCTCACTTAAAACTCTAATTCATGTGGAAATAATAAATAAGGGGAAAAATAAAAGAAATAAAGTAGAAGCAGATCATGTATTGAAGGTGTTATCACATACCCATTTCACCATCACTGTTAACTAATAAGGTTGAGGAGAATGATGTCTTTATTGAAATTTGAATCACTTGTTAAGATAAAGCATTATTTTCTAGGGTTAGAAAACTAGGTTAGTCCTTTATTTTTTAAGGTAGTAGAGTGGCATGAGGTAATAAAATAAAACACTTTATTTACCAACAAAAATTTAGGATATAGTTCAATGGAATAAAGATATTCATCTAGAGAAAAATGATAAACAACCAATCCAATATAAATACATCCTATTTTTAGACAAACTAGATGGAATTAAAAAACTATTTTAACATAAATCATCTGAACCATGGAATGATCCCTGAATGACCTTCATTATCTCCCAACACAGCTCTAGTGATCCCAATAAAATTCTTATAATATAATGTTATCATTCCATGTGGTTCAAGATTTGTCTCTAATCAAGAAAAACATAGACGCATTTCTAGGTATGTTGAGACTTTATTGTCCTTGTTCGATTATTTTTATTACCAGTTCAACAAATATAAACTTCAATATTTTTATAGGAAAACCTCACATGGTGGAATTAACTATTCATCATCTTCCTCAAGTAGTTTTAGTGGAACACAATCACCGATGTCAATAGCCCCACCTAAACTTATTTATTCATATTCAAGAATTCCTATACAATCTTAAAAGGCTTCCTTAGATTTCAATGTATTGATATTGATACCTCCTTTGTTTTAAATTAAATTGATATATATTTATGAATTTATGTAATTTAATTGATATTTGAGGTGTTCGGGACCTAGAAATATCCTTTTAGATTTGAAGGGAACCCTTTATAAAATACTTTTTACTTCTAAATGACCATTTCATAACCTTTAGAATCCTTGTAGTACCTTTAAGTGATCTTATTACCCTTAGGAAATTGTTTTAGATATCATAAATTATATATTCTTCCTCAATTGTACCTTTTCATGAGTTGGGTACCCCTACAAAAGATCCTTCCATGGGGATACCCTTACACGAGTTGGTTGGAGCATGGAGATATTACCTTTACATGACCTTAACAAACCCAAGGTTACCTTCATGCAACCATATTTTTCATGGGGTTACAAATAAACTTGTTTTGAAACATTGAACTACCCTAATATATCCATTGAATGTGGTATTATACCCTAACATATCCTTTTTAAGGATCATTTTACCTTATTATTGATCTATGTTACCCTTTTGCATGTATTTTTCATGGATGAACCTTTACAAAATGGCCACCCAACTCAAATACATAAACGGTGTTTAAAAAAATAGATTTAAATGGAATGTGAGGGTCATTAAAAAAAGTAAAAAATTAAACAAAACTAAATTCTAAATAAACATAATTCCAATAGATTACATTAAAAATATTAATATGGAATAGTGAACAAAATCACACCAAAGTTTAACCTTCTTAAAATAACATGAAAATTATGATACAATGAATATTCATTGATAATAATAAAGATATTATTATTAAAATATATTAAATTGAATGGCAAGCTTACTTCCTCAATTTATCACAAAAATTCATCACTTTCATAAAAATATTTAAATAAATATATTTTTCATTTAAAATGACTCATATTTAATATATTATGAATCAAAGAACATTTTATCATTAAAACATTTAAAATCACATAAAAATATTGTGGAAAAAATGTATCCAAAAAGTGAAATATAAAATTCCACCACACGTTAAATATTTTTTATCGTGATGCAATGATCAGTTTCAATGAAATTAAATTAATCATAAAAATGGGTGATTTGAATTTCCAAAAAGGAACTTATTTTGGAAAAAAATCCATCTATGGACAGTTTTAAGTTAGAATGGATAGTTACCCTACTCAAAAAAATGGTTTAGTCAAATTTTCAATATAAATTTACAAAAATTATTGAAATTGAAAATTTTAAAATAATTTAAACATACTTCACATTGCATTTAATTATTCTTACAATTTTTTTATCCAATGTAAATGGTCTAAAATAATTAACATATTGAATAATTAGACACAATTTTTTGACTAGTGGGTTTAATAATTAAAAGGAATTCTAATGAACTCACCTACCATTTTAAGCTTTAATAATACAAATTTCAAAAGTATTAGGAGGTAATTTAATATCCCATTTAAAATTCAAATATTTTTTGTCTAAAATATGATCAAAAATTTAAAAATTAATTATGTTTTTCAATGATACTCTGAGTTTTTGACCAAAAGAATGATTCCTTAAAATTTCAATGAAAATAAAGCTACTAAATTGAAACCATGGTATAAAAGAAATGACTAATCACTCCAGGAGTAAAAAAGTCAACAATTCAATGAAAAACTAACAACCATATAAAATTAAAATTTAATCTTGAAATTAGTAATTTTTTTAAAAAACAATGGATTCATTTTCATGTGTAATCTATTGAAATACAATATATAACATTTAAAACTCCTCCCACACACTTAAAACCCAATATTATCCCGAATTTTAATCTATGAGTTTGAGGTAACATTTAAAACAATTTAGTTCAAAGGGATTTTCTAGATCTGTAGTGAAAATCATGTAAAAGGGTTATAATAATTTTTAAGAAGCATATTTTCCACATGATATAGAACTTATAAAATTTCAAATCATACAAAAGGACTTATAGATTGTTACTAATTGAAAAATTCAATGCATATGAAAAAAATTAGAAATTTTTATGCTTAAAAATGAGTTTCAAAAAGTCATTCCAATGGGTACAAAAACAATAATGAAGTGTAACAATTTATGTGAACAAAGATAGTAGAATTGTAGATTAAAAAAGAAAATTTTTGCATATGATTTTTAGTATGTATCGACACTCTTAAACACAATTATTTATCCATAAAATACATAATGTAAGACTATAAAAAATTAAAAAATATGTGAAAAAAATATTTCATATTTAAAATAATTACTCCCTCGATATAGAATATTTTCTCCTTTAATTGAATCCAATAACTCTTTCATCATTTTAACATTGAGAGATACCTCTGTTCATACTAATTAATCACCTATAAAATTAAGATAATAAATGATATTCTTAGAATTTAATTCTCAAAATAGAAATAAAATCATAGTTGAGTTAATAGAGAATTGATTTCAAAAATTCCCCAGCATATAGCTCCTATTAGGCATGAGAATTTGTAGACGTTTAGATCAGTAGTTCCAATTATCTTATAATTAATAAACTTAAAAATTAGAGATTAGAATTTACATTAATTCATATTTTAAAACTAAAAAATAAATTTTAAAGACACTCAAATTAAATGAATGTTTTTTAGTAATGATTTTAGTGAGTAACAACATTTTCATCATAAAGAAAAAAATTATATGGAAAATTAGATTTAAATTTTGTTTCAAATTGTTTTTTAAAAAATAAATTTATATAATATTAGAACCCCAGTAGATTTATCCTTGATTACTAGATCAATAAGAAAAAAACATATATGAATTAATTGATCTCAATTTAAATTATCAATTATATTCCATTATAAATAGAAACATCCATGAATATAACGAATTTCAATATAAAAATATAAATAAATTAATTGACATACCATCCCCCTTCACACTTTTTTTACATCAAAGAGAAATAAATTAATTACTCAAAAGGTTAGGTTGTAAGGATAAATCCTATGTGATAATTTATTAATGTGTAAAACATTTGAGGATTGTCATTTAAATTTTGGAATCCATTGTCTCTTTATTTTCCTAGAAAAGAAATAAGAAAACATCACATTATTTGTTAATCTAAAACTAAACAAATGAAAAACTAAAAACAAAATTAAATTCAAGAAAGTTTTAGGATAACTCCCAAGGGGTGAAATATTTAGTACATACATGTCTGTATAGCCATTAGTTTATTCCCAATCACATTGGGATGTGTTTTTTGATACATAAACCACCATATATTATTTCTTCAAAGGGATAGCAATATTAAATAGTGAAGGTCATGGGGTAGCTTATTCAATTTAAAATTCTAAAGGCCTTCTTTATGAATAAAAATTTCTTAAACCATTTTCAGATTAGATTCATTATTATCAATTATGTGAAAGGAATATGTAGAATATAAACCAATATACATTTCCACCCCTCTTTATTAACTTCTTATAACCCAATTATGGATTCAACTTGATCATTTTCAGTGGATACTAAATTTTAATTTTAAATAGTCAATAGGAGTTTCTTAAGTGCCTCAAATGGTGCATTTAAAGATTCCTATAGACTCTCTAGAAGTCACAATGTTCAAAAAACTCCTCAATACCTATAAAATGATATGATAAATCATAATCAAGACTAATATAATCATAATGAAATAGAAAAATAGCCTATTTCATAAAATAATAATCTCTCAAAATGTATTTTTCTTTCTCATAATCTTGAAAATCTAGTGATCCTATGGGTATGTATAGGGAAGGAGATAGGGAATCAAAATCCTCTAGCCTCTCCTTAAAATAAAAATCCTTAATATTACTATTTTATAAGGAAAAAAGATTGGATCTCTCTTGTTGGAATAACCTGTTCATCCATGGAAATATCATTAAACAGTTTTGTACAATTTAAATCATAAAATTATGTATTATAAAGTGATTTATATTATGAAAATAGTCCATATTATACTAATTCAGCTTGATCCCTCTTCTAAAATCCCTCAAAAAAATACATTACAGGTTGAATATATAATCACAACTCTTTATACGTGGGCATTTCATGTTAGAAATTAGGTATCCTTGATTCTTCTTCATAGACTAATTTAAGGATTATTTCTAAAGTTTTGCTTTACCATGTTGGTACTCTTTGATATTATTGATAAATTATGAAAACATTTTCACCATTCAATAAGAAAAATCCATTTCATCATTAGTTGGCTCTCAATCTTATCATTTCATAGACAACATTGAAATGCTGTCAAAATATCATTATTTTTTTACACCTAAGAGTACATAAATATTGAATCTAAATAATGATAATTAGTTTCTATCACAATTTATAGTAATAATTAAAGGAAAATTGATGATTCTCTAATATAAATGGGCCTCCCAAGAAATGGTTCCAATTTTAACATAAGATCCTATAGTGGTAATAGTAAAAAATTATTTTTAACTACCTGGATATAAAAAAGTGGCTAACCTTAATATCAAATTAGTGAGGTAGTTATTTTATCTCAGTGAAACTTAAAAAATAAATTTGGTTTTTTTATTTATTTTGAAATTAGTAAGAAAATAAAGAAAAAAACAACTGAAAAGTGATGAAATGGAAACATTCCTAAACAAAAACATTTGAATAAAATCATAAATAAGGTAAGTGAGAAACGAAATCATTCCATGGTTAATCAAATTTCAATTGCCTTTATAGATCTACTATATATTTTTAATCATCAACACTCATCCAAACTCAATGTTTGATCCTTTTCTTGACACAACCACCTCTCTCTAATAGAAAATAATCACTGATGCATGGAATGATTCCCAGTACATGAATTAATTTCCCAAACTATAACAAGAACCAATTAATATAATTATCTTATAAATAATTCTCACGAGAAGAATATGATCATGTAATTGTCATTCAAACACAAAACCTCACTAAAAGTTATCATTTTAGTAGAACTAATAAATAAGTGGGGAATTATAAAATGAAAGAATGTTTCAATAGATCCTATATTGAATCAGTTGTCACATGTCCATTTCACCATCACTACTAGTCAAGAATGTCGAATAAAATAATGATATTATTGAAATTTGAACATCCTGGAAGCTTCAAGACCTATTTCCTAATATTTTCCATGTAGGCTAGAACTTAATTTATGATGGTAGTAGAGAAACATGGTGGATGAAAACAAAACACATTATTTATAAACATAAATTACTATTAAAGTTCAAGGGTATAAAGAGATTCCTCTAGGGTAGAATGAGGAATACCTAATCCCATATAAAGACCCACCTATTTTCAAAAAAATAATAAGGCATTCACAAACTATTCTAACTTGAAACATCTTCTATATGGAAAAATATATGAATAACCTTCATCATCATCCAAAATATTCCAAGTGATACTAATGAATTTTCACTAATAGAATGTGCTCCAACCATTCAAGATTTAGCTCCACGAAACATAAACCTAGACTAATTTCAAGATAATTTAAGACTTAAGTGGCCTCACATGAATCTTCTTATCCCGGTGGAAATAAAAAATCAGCTTCATTATTTTCATCAAAATCCTCCACATTGAAGAATTAACTATTCATTATATTCTTCAGTATTTTTTAGTAGAACACACCCATAGATTTTGACAGCCCCATATACACTTTTTGATTCCTCTTTAAATATTTATATGCAATCATCGATGGTTTTCATAGATTATTATTGTGCAAGATTGATAACACCTTTGATTCAAATTAAATTAAGATTCGGGTTTTCATGAAAATTAATTGAAAATCAAGGTTCTGAGGTCCTTGACGTAGCCTTTTATAGTTATGAAGGACCTTTATATAGAACAATGCACTTTATTATTTCCATTAAATAACATTTTTAATCCTTATAGTAACTTTTTATGACCTACGTACCATTATATGAGTGCTAGTGATACCTTTATGTGCCTCAGCTTCCCTAGATAGTACATTTTCTTGATTTAGGTACCCTTTCATGACATCTATCCATAGGAAAACCATTATGAAAGCAAGCTGGATCTTGGAAATGTTATATTTACATAACCTTCAAAAACACAAGGACACCTTGATGCAATACTGTTGCACACAGGTTTACCTTTATGAACGTGTTAAAATATGAGACTACCCAGATGTAGCCACCAAATGTGGCATGGTAGCCTTAGGAAACCATTGTACAGCTCAAGATACCATGATTTAGGTCCATGTTACCATTTATAAGCTTAGTTTTATGGATGTATATTTACGGAGAATCCTCCCAATTAACATACCTATACACAACTTCAAAAATGAAATATAATTAAATGGAATGTAAAATTTTTCAAAACAAAGTGAAAATTTAAACAACATTACATTCTAAACTTCAAAACATGAATGAAAATTCATCCAAAAGATTCCATTAATAATATTAACATTTAAAATTGAAATAACTAACTATAAAAACAAACCTCATCAAAATCACAAAAAAAAATTATATAGTAATGAAAATTAACCATTAATATCAATGTTATTATTCTTAAAATATATGACATTTAAATGAAATATCGCTATTTATTCAGCTTAAAATTTCATTATTTTTTAAAAAAAATGACATAATTTAATTTTTTATCTAAAATGACCCATATTATAAATATTATGAATTAAACCAAATTGTGTCATTAAAATAATTAAAATCTCATAAACATATTCTGAATAAAATTTATCCATAAAGATCACATAATTTCCCAATGATTTTTAAGGGGAATATTTAAACTATTCCCCATAAATTGAAGTCCTTTCATGTCATTCAGAAGAATATTTTAAAAGAGTTATAGACCATATAAAATGTGATTTGTTCCAACTAAAATTCTTTGTACATATTTCATATATATGTTTTGATAATAGAGAGAGTTACACATTACAATAATTGTCTTAAACATGTTAATTTATGGGTTATGAAAATGAAAACATTATATTTTGCCTTTGGGATAATAATCTATTGAAGGCCATCAGAAGATGAAATGTTAAATTTAATGAATATATCATTTTAAAAATATTGGAATAAAGAAGAATATAAAATCCAAAAAAAAATTAGAAATCACTAAAATCCCAAAAAAAACTGGAAGTATGATTCTAGAGGCTTATTCAGGTCCATAAGTAATAAAATGATTGATAAATATGTATAATTAAAGCATATTTCTATAAGATGTAATTCTAAAATTTGAATGAACTCATTATTTTATGTGGTATACCAAATTCAAATTATATGTGATATGTTTTGGATGTTATTTTCATTTTCTAGTTCTTACAGATAGTAGAGAATAGGAAATCAAAAAATTATTGGCAAGTCTGAACATTGAAATATAGTGGGAGTATTTGATGAAGGAAGAGACAGACTCTATTCATGTTTCCAGAGCATGGGAAATTATATAACATTCAATAAAAAAGAATTCATTACGGAAAAAATGGTTTAATGGTTTAATGAATAAGTGGATAATAGGAAATGGTACATGTAAAGGGTAGTTATGAAAATCCTTCAAGAAAATGAAAAAGTATATTTTAGTGAAAAAATTTCTCAAGTTGTTAAGTATAAAATAATTTGAATGTTATTGGGAATGGTTATAGAAGAAGTTTACATATTTGACCAGAATATTTCATAATTAAATTATATAATGGATATTTTAAGGATGAGATTTCTATGAAGAAACTAGGATGTTTTGGGAGAAATCAAATGAAAGGACCAGTGTACAATCTAAAATATAGTCTGTATGGGATAAAGTAAGCACCTAAGAAATAGAAATTGATGTTCTATGATTTTATAGAATAAAAAAGTTCTTTTATTTAAATGTGTATCATTATTATAACCATAAGGTGTTTCATAATGAAAGAGTCATCATACTTCTCTTAGATGTGGATCGCATGCTCTTGGTGGGTCTGAATATGAAATATATTAAAGTGATATAGGCAGAGTTGTCTGAAAGTTTCAAGCTGAAGGATATTGAGGAATCCAAATGCATTTTGGGTATATTCTTATAGAGATAATAGAATCATGGAGCTTTGTGTTGTCACTATTAGAGTATATCCAAAATATAGTGGAAGAGTTTAGAATTTCTAGATATAAACCTCCCTCTACCCTAATGAAAGGAAATTTCAAAATATCTAAACATAATTCTCCAAATATGGAATATGATATTGGGTATAATGTAACAAACCAACCCAAGTCAACCAAAACATACACATGAGTCATTCATCACATGGTGAGTACAACAAAGAAAAAAACAACTCTTGAATATAACCAAAATAATTCATGAAACCAGAGTACAAAGAGAAAGTAAGAGATGCATCCAATATCCATACATTCTAAAACAAACCATCAACACCATAAAGTTTGAATACCAAGACAAATACATCTCCATGTGACTAATAGTCACCACCAAACCAACCCAAACTGAAGGCATCAACAACAAGAGAAGACATCATGCTACAAGATACTCTTCCCTTTACCTGAGTCATATAATACAACATATACAACCACCCAAAGAAAAAATTATAGTGTGAGAAAAATTACCATTAGGAAACCACCATAGAGTCTATATAAGGTCTAATATCTAGATGCAACAGTTCTATATTTTAAAATAAAAACATTTTTATAATGAATTTTCATAAATCCAATCCATTTATAAATCATTTTATCATTGGTTTCTCATACAATCTTTCATATTCACAAATACTATAATATAAAAAATAAAAGTTATAAAATATATATTCCAATACATACATAAATAGGTAAGTAGGTAAAAACATATCCATGAAATAACCTATCATGTGAGGATATGTGATACAACCTCATAAACCTCTAATCAACAATCCATGATAAAAAATCATGTGATAAAAATCCATAAATGAAAAATCACACTATAATTTAGGATTTAACCTATGGTAAAATACATACTAGACATAAAATATCCTAAACCAGGCCAAATGTTGGATCCAACCAATATTGAGTCTTTCTAGAGTTTATCGATATCAACAAAACAACCACTAGTGGTTCCACACACACTAAGGTTGCCTATTTTTATTTCATGATGCACCCAAGGTTCCCAAAGTTCAAATATTATCAAATTACATTTAAAAACCATGCTCACCATTTATAAGAAAAATCAAAGACAACCCAAACCACTTCAGTGTTTGAAAAACCCATTTCTGAATCAAAATAAATCTTTTTTTAAAGAAAACCACTTTAAAAACATTTATATTTACAAGAAATACCATGAAACTAGAAATCACTTCTATTCAATGAAAAACCTCAATGAATTTATCAAGAATGGTAATTAATTCACCAAATTAACCCATTATATAGAAACACCTACCTAAAAACATTATAAATCTATCTACCTTTGACTATGATGATTGGAAACCAAAAGATCGGCCTTCAAATGATAAGGCACGTTAAGAAAATACAATGGGTCGATGGAAAACACTATTGGATCTGGAATACGAAACCTTAACATATCCAAAAATGCTATCATTAACAACATAAAAGAAAGAAATAAAGATATATTACCCAGTTAGGCACACCACAACAACCCTAATTATCGATCCCTGAATGAGCAATCCAGAAGGATCAATGATTTCTAAAATCTCCCAAGGTGAGCTCTGGGTCATGAGAGGGAAGTTGTAGGTGGAATTAATGAATAAACACCCTCACAACATACTAAAAACTAAATTCATGATACTTACATGGTGTGTAATCACATTACACTATGTGAATTCCATGAAGGTTGAAAATGAAAAAAACACGTTAAATATTTATGAAAACCTGATTTTATCGATTATACGACATAAACTAGAAATATTCCATGTGTAAACTTCACACCCTAAAACAGTTTCACAGCATCTTCCCAATGACCATTACATGGAATAAAATCCCTTTAAATGATGTGTAATATCCCAAAAAAATATCAAATAGGCCAATTCTGCACAAAATATCCAAAACCAACTTTAGCATTATTTGAACTTGGGGCGAACCTTGTGATGTATTTGAAATATTTATACCCAAACTCCATTAATTCAAACAAAACAGTATCCCTAAAATTTAGACTATTTTCCATAGAAAATTATTTTCATCCTCGAGAAACCATTAAATGAGTTTAAACAAGGATAATAAAATTCAAGAATAAAAGAGTACCTGAGAATCATAACGAGGTATTACAATCTCCCCACTATAAATGATTTCTACACCTAAAAATCCCTCAGATTCCTAGACTCACAAAAATTTAAGGCCATTGTTGCCTCATAAAAAATTCCATCTCTCATGTATCATGGTTATCCTGTCCACACTTCCACAGAAATCAGACTAGAGGAATCGTTTTACCATGCAGTACCTTCTCTTAGGGATCCATAATCTGAACTGGCTACTCAACCATAGTGGTGTCGATCTTAATATCAACATCCTTCCATCAAATCACGTGGGAAGGATCTGGTATATAGCTCTTCAATTGGGATACATGTAACACATCATGGATGGAATCAAAACATGATGGTAAGTCCAACCAATAGTCCACCTTCCCTAGTCGTCCAACAATCACAATGGGGACCACAAACCTCAGTTCCAACTTACCCAACTTACTGAACCGAAGATGTACCAAGCGAGATGAAAATCTAAGAAAAACCTAATCACCAACCTCAAACTCTAGAAGATAATGAATATAGTCTTCATAAGATTTTTGATGACTCTATTTCATTATACATCTCCTCTATATCAACTGAAACCTCTCCTTTATCTCCAGAACAATACTCATCCTAACCAAGGACTGCTCTCCCAAATTTACCCAGAATAGAGGAGATCAACATGGCCACCCATAAAAAGCCTCAAATGGAGGCATCTTAATCGATTTCTAATAACTATTTTTATAGAAAAACTCAACCAGAGGTTAATGTTTTTTCCAAGATCCAATAAAATCAAGAACACATGTCTAGATTATGTCTTCAAGAACCTGGATAGCCCTCTCTGTCTATCCATCCATCTGTGGATAATAAGTTGTCATCAATTAAATCTAGGAACCCATAACCTCTAGAAAATTTTTCCAAAACCTGGATGTAAACCTCAGGTCCCTCTCAAATATAACTAAAGTGGGAACCCCATTAAGTATCACAATCTATCAAATATAAAAGTCCCCAATATGTTATACTTTATTCATCTCCTTGATAGGTAGGAAATGTGCAAATTTTGTGATTCGATCAATGATCACCCAAATCGCATCCTTCCCAATATGATTCCTTGGAAAACCAATGATAAAATCCATGGAAATCTCATACCACTTCCATAATAGAATGGGTAAGGGTTGTAAAAAACCCACGTGTCTCTGGTGTTCTTACTTGATTATCTAACAAGTAAGAAACTACAAAATAAAAACCACAATCGACCATCTCATCCCCTGCCACCAATACCGACGTCTCAAATCAGGATATGTCATGGTAGTCATAGGGTTAATAAACTAAAAAGATAGGTTTCCACTATCCATAAACTCCTTACTTAGGGAAAATGGAACAACCAACCTACTATGGAAGTACAAAGTGCCTTTAGGAGACTGAGACCACTCACTCGAGGTCTCCTAACCATAAATCCTTTTACCCGAGCATTGTCACTTGGTGTCTATCACCTGCTCGAACCAAACTCTCTCATAAAAAGATGATTCATCTTCTGTCAAATCCAAAAACTTCTATCCACCAACCTATTCTACTCCCAATATTATCTCAGTAAAAAAATCATTAGAGACCACTCCTTAACTAATTCATTCACATCTTGTGTCATTAATTTTCTTCTTAATACATCGACAACCACATTTCATTTCCCATGAGTGTATGAAATATCAAAATCAAATTTTTGAAGGTATTTAACCCATTTTCTCTGTAAAAAGTTTATATACCTCGGAGTAAAAACATATTTATGCCTCTTATGATCAGAATACATAGTAAACTGCTTCCTAAATAGGTAGTGTCACTACATTTTGAGTTTGTGCATCACTAAGTCCAACTCAAGATCATGGGTAGGGTAGTTCTTCTCATGTGGATATAACTAGAATTATCCATAGGCCACCACATGTTTCCATATCATTAGGAAAAATCCAAAACCCAAACTAGAAGCATCGTAGAAAACATCATAACCCTAACCTGGTTCTAGAATAATCAAAATTGGTGTTAAAATCATCCTCATAATTATCTCCTCAAAAGATCTCTAAAAAAATTTATTCCATTCAAACTTTATACCCTTATGGGTAAAATTTGTCATTTAATATTCGATATTAGAGAAATATTTTACAAACCACCTATAGTAACTAGCCAAACCCAAGAATCTCTAGATCACAAACAAGTTTTTGGGATACTCCCAGGACATAATAGCCTATACCTTTTCTGGATCCAGTGAGATGCCCCTCTCTAATATCACATGCCCCATAAATTTCACTTCTTGGATCCAAAAACTCATGTTTGAAAAGCTTACCATATAGATGATGTTCTTTCAAGATTCAAATAATGATATCCAAATGGTCCATGTGATCCTCTTATGTATTAGAGTATACCAAGATATCATATGTGAACATAATAAAATAAGAATCCAAGAACCGATGAAATATATGGTTCATCAAATCCATAAAGACCATAGGATCATTTGTCGGACTGAATGGCATAACCCAAAATTCAAAATTCCCATACCATATTCTAAACAATGTCTTAGGTATATCTCCTTCTCAGACTGTTAGCTGGTGGTATCCTAACCGAAGGTAAATCTTTGAAAACAAAAATGCCCCTTGAAGCTATTTAAAAAAATCATCAATCCTAGGAAAAGAATATTTGTTATTAATAGTAAAACTATTTAAATTTTGATAGTCAATAAATTCCGAGGCTCTTATTTTACTTTTTAGAAAATAGGAAAATTGAAGCCCACAATGACATGCTATGATGAATAAATGTATTAGCCTCTATGTCCTCAATTGGACCTTAAGTTCCACCAACTCAGTAAGAACCATTCATTATGATGGCATAGAAATGGGCATCGTACAATGGAGAAAGTCTATGGTAAACTCAACCTCTATATAGGGTGTAAACCAGAAAAATCATCTGTAAAGACCTTGGGGTATGCACATACCACCGTAGACAGTTGAACACCCAAAAAAGTGTCAACTGCATTAAGAAACATTTCTGAAAATTGGCATGATCTTAACCTAACATAAGGAATATAATTCCCTACCCTTCCCAATCTAGAGTCCCAATCACCCTAAAAAACATGAGTTACCCCATTCAAAGATAAGAACTAAACTTGATAGTGATAAAAGGCTATATGTACCTTAACACTGATTATCAAATCCATTACAATAATCAAGTCCAATATATCATGATCAAGAACTAAGAAGTCTCATACCCTCTCAAAGTCGGCTATAATCACCTCACACATAGGGCACTTAAAACCTTATTCGTACCTCTTTCCTAAAGTCATGAAAAGATTCAACAAGTGTGGAATAAGTTATTAATGCAATACCACAAGTCAACTAACCTTGATGGTATAAAATAATGACTAGTACCTGTATCAAACAAATCTAAAACCATAGAAAATAAAATAAACATTGTACCCCTAATAGTAGCTAACCCTACTTTAGATTCCGCTCGTGCA
The DNA here is from genome assembly GCA_963277665.1 of Viscum album. Taxonomy (NCBI): domain Eukaryota; kingdom Viridiplantae; phylum Streptophyta; class Magnoliopsida; order Santalales; family Viscaceae; genus Viscum; species Viscum album. The sequence continues at coordinate 1,938,994,707 of OY728159.1, forward strand.
TACTCCATTGTATATAGACATATAGTCTGATATACTCCCTGAGAATTCTTAGCTAGATTAACATCCCCTTTAGCTTGAGGATAGGACTCACCACCCTTGGAATCATTTTAGTGAACCTATGAACCCTTGGTGAATGTGGATCCTGCCTTACTATCCTAGTATATCTTATCACATAAAAATTTCATATAGCCAGATCTTCCACAAAGATTTCAAGTCTTGGGAGCCTCCGTACAATTTGTCTTGGTATGACCAATCTTCCTAAACTAATACAAAAAATCTATTATTTTCTTGATGAAGCCCCAAAAATAGGTCATGAAGAAAATTAGCTACCTTTGTGCTTCCTTTTCTGGACAGAAGATACACCCTAGATAACAACAGAACCAACTGAAGCTCCACCCAAAATTGTCCTTCTAGCTATGTCTGCCTCATCCAAAGTTTTCTTATCAACCACCTCTATAAAGGATGAAAGGAACATGAGAATCAATATCGATTGAATATTAGGCCTTAATACCAACTCAAACCTCCAAGTATTTAGTTACTCGTTAGTGACAAGCTTTGGTACCAAATCTACCAACTCAGAAAAATGGGTGGAATACTCCAGAACGGTATGTTCCCCTTGCTTCAAGGTCGGAAACTTTTGGTTCTTTTCCACATGTAATGTTTCAAAGTAAAACTGATAATTAATTTTTTTCTTAAAATAAGCCCATGTAAGATCCTCATACAATATCTTTCACAACAGAGTCCCACCATCTCCTTCCCCACCCCTTGATCATGTATGTAGAAAACCATACCTTAGATTCTTTAGGAGTCTTCAAGAAGTTAAAGATCAACTCAATCTGCTCAAGCCACTCCTTAGATTCTTGCGGTCCTTTGTCACCATAGAAGATGGGTGTATGCTTTTTACACTATCGGAAAAACATATATTTATGATGGGATATTTGCGATGGGATTTGTTTCTCATCGCAAATGGCCCTAAATAAAAAATTATTTACAACCTTTGGCATGCAGACGTGCCAAGTGGTGGGAACCATTATTTCCGATGTTTATTTTCTCCCATCATAAATATTATTTGTCTTAATATTTATTTATAGTGAAAATTTATAACCCGTTGAAAATAATGTGTTGGCAGAATAGTATATACAATGGGTTCCATCGCAAATAAATTTCTTATATCCAACTCTGTTATTTATGGTGGGTACTATTTGTGATCGAGCTCGTCGCTAATACTACTATTTGTGGCGGTAATCCTGTCACAAATAATCTTGTCTCTACTAATCTAACCTATATATATAACCCACCCCCCGCTCGATTTTCTCCCTGATATTCCACTTCTTACCTCTCCTCTGCTCTACTCTCCTCTATAATCTTCTCCTCCTTTTCATTTCTTATTTTAAAAGTTTTAATTCTTACTGGAAGTAATACTTTCATATTTTCCTCAGATGAAAAGCATCAATTTTGAAGTATTTGTTTAATTTTTTAAGTTTTAATTATTTTCTTTGATTTTATACTATAAATTAGTATTATTAATCAGTAGTAATTAGTTTTAATTATAAATAATTAGTTAATAGTAATTATTTCTAATTAGAAGTATTTAGTTTTAATTTGTAGTAATTATTTTCAATTAGTAAAAATTTTCTATAATTAGTATTAATTAGCTTTAATTACAATAAGTAGTTGTAATTAGTAGTAACTACTTATAATTGATAGATAAATATTACTAATTAAAATAACTTAACAATAATTCATAGATCTTAACAATAAGTAATAATAATTTATTGTAATTTGTAATAATTAATAGAAATTAGTAATTAGTATAATAATTAACACAAATTTTTAGTAATTAATGGTAAATATTAATAATTAAAAAAAGTAAAAATTAGTAGTAATAAGTAAAAATTAGTGGTAATCATTAAAAATTAGTGATAATTATTAGAAATTACTAGTAATTAGTATAAAATAGCAGTAATTATTAGAAATGAGCAGGAATTAGTAAAAATTAGTGGAAATTAGTGGAAATTAGAAAAAATTAGTGAAAATGAGCATTAATTTGTAAAAATTAGTGAAAATGAACATCAATTAGTTAAAATTAATGGAATTAACAAAAATGAACAATAATTTGTAAAAAATATAAATAATGAGTGATAATTAGTAAAAATTACCCGTAATGAGAGGGATTAATAAAAATTAATGGAAATAAGTGTAAATTACTAAAGATTAGCATAAATGAGCGACAATTAGTAAAAATTATCAGTAATGAGTGTTAATTAGATAAAATTAGTGGAAATGAGTGGTAAAAAGTAAAAATTAATAAAAATGAGAGATAATTAGTAAAAATTATAGGTAATGTGCGATAATTAGTAAAAAGTACTGGTAATGAGTGGGAATTACTATAAATTACCAAAAATGAGTAGGAATTAGTAAAAAAATCGAAAATGAGTGGGAATGAGAAAATTATCAGAAATGAGTGGTAATTAGTAAAAATTACCAGAAATGAGCAATAATTAGTAAAAATTAGCGGTAATTAGTAAAAATTACCAATAATGAGTCTTGTTTAGTAATAATTACCAAATATGAGTGGTAATTAGTAAAAATTACCTATAATGAGCTGTAATTGGCTAAAATTACTAGAAATGAGTGGTAATTAGTAAACATTACCAAAAATGAGTGGTAATTAGTAAAAATTATCAGAAATGAGTGTGAATTAGTAAAAATTATCATAAACTAGAGGGAATTAGAAAACATTACTGGTAATGAGCGGTAATTTGTAATAATTATCGATAATGGGTGGTAATTACTTAAAAGTAGTAGTAATGAGTGGTAATAGGTAAAAATTAGTGGTAATGAGTAATAATTAATAAATAATGTGGTAATGAGTATTAATTAAGAAGAAAAAAATACCAGAAATGATCCTTAAATAGTAAAAATTATTGGAAATTAGTGGTAGTTAGTAAAAATTACTAGAAATGAGCGGAATTTAGTAAACTTTAATAGAAATGAGTGTTAAATAGTAAAAATTATCGTTTATGGGAGGTAATTATTAAAAACTACTAGTAATGAGTGGGAATTAGTAAAAAATGTCGGAAATGAGTGGGAGCTAGTAAAAATTACTGGAAATAAAAGAAAATTAGTAAAATATATCTGAAATAAGTGGGAATTAGTAAAAAATATTAGAAATTAGCGGTAATTAGTAAAAATTACTGGTAATGAGAAGTAATTATTAAAAAATATTGGTAATGATTGGTAATTAGAAAAATATTATCAGAAATGAGGGGTAATTAGAAGAAATTACTGGAAATGAGCTGTAATTATTAAAAAAAATCGATAATGAGTAGTAATTAGTAATAATTAGAGAAAATTAATGGTAATTAGTAAAAATTACCATAAATGAGTGATAATAATTAAAAATTACTTGTAATGGGTGATAATTAGTAAAAATTAGCAATATAGAGCGGGAATTTGTAAAAAACTACCATAAAAGACTGGAAATTGTTAAAAATTACTGAAAATGAGTGATAATTGGTAAAAATTGTCAATTATTAACAGTAATTAGTAAAATTCACTAGTAATGAGTGTTAGTTAGTAACAATTATTGATAATGAGTAATGGTTACTAAAAATTATCAATAATGAATAGAGATTAGTAAAAATTACCAATAATGAGTATTGATTAGTAAAAATTATCCGTAATGAGTGATGATTAGTAAAAAATAGCATAAATGAGTGGTAATTAACAAAATTAAAAATAATTAACCATAATTGGATATATAAGGTTGACTAAGGGGGTTGAGGGAAGCATGGAGGAGAGGGAATGAAGGTGATGGGAGAGAAATAATTCTGGTGCTCAGGAGTTCTTACCATTTTGAGGAGAGATAGTCATGAGTAAACCTATGGGTGCTAGAATATGAAACATATGTGAGAGATAATAATGATACTATTAGTGATTTTTTCCCTTTTTTGGTTAAATCTATTTTTTTAGAAAATGATGTTTTATGGATAATTGTAATGTAAATGCACGATTATTGGTAAAAATTTATTTTCTCACAATGATAGGTTTAACTAAAAAATAGAAATAGTCCACTTAGAGTTTCATTTTTATCTCTCACATCTTCTTCCTCTTCTATTGCTCATAGGTTTATCCATACACGTCTCTTCTCCATTCGGTCTAAACCCAGCAGTGACGAAATTATTTCCCTCTATTATCACCATTATCCCCTTTAATCCCTACTTCCCTCAAGGGAAGCATGGAGTTGAGGGTATGCAGGTGATGATGAAGTGAAAGGATTATAGTGCCCCTTTATTTATATCATTTAAAGTGGAGGAAGTCATGGGTAAACTTAAAAATTTACCCATAACTGCCTCTCCTCCAAACTGTTTGAATCCAAGGGCATTGGAATTCTTCCATTATGCCATAACCTTTATCCCATTTACTTTATTATTATCTCATTTCCCTAGTTATACCTTCTATTTACCTTAATGGTAATTAATGATAAATAAAAAGAATTAATGTTAATTTGTAAAATTAGAAAAATCACTGGTAATTGGATAAAATTAATAATATTTACAAGTAATTTATAAATTTTTTTATTTTCTAATTTTTTTGTGTAGTCTCTTACTTGTATCAGATTAATTATAAGAAATTTTTTTATTTTCTATTTTTAAAAAAATATGGATTAAGGAAGTAGACAAAATTATTTATTACAAGATCAATATTGAATAAATCATCATAGGAATCCAAATGGTTCGGGTATAAATCCTATATATATCATTGGTGTTGAATATTTTGTATCATTTTCATCATCTAAACCAAAAAGTTTTTAGAAAGGATAATTAAGTGACCATATAAGAAATGTGATTTGAGGATATTTGAAACATTTTATAATGTCGTAGGCCATTTATTTCATTTTTTTAGGAAAGGTTTTATTTTTTGGTATCAACATAGTGAACACTGTTTTGGAGAAGATACTAATAATTTGGTTCCAAATCCATCATGGTATCACACTTTAGTAGATGAGGTTGTTGGTCCGTATTTTCAATAAATAAAAAGTTGTAATGATATTGATTTAACTCATGAGTTAGAACAATATAAATTTTATGAGTTTATGAATAGTATTGAATAATTATTATATCCTAGTTTCAAGATAAGAAAATTTAAAGAGGTTATTAAATTTATGCCTATTAAATAAAATGATGTAATTTTAAATAGTTGTTTTGATCAGATATTCTCTTTAGTTAAATCACTATCTCCAGAAGGAAATGTGTTACCAACCAATTTCTATGAGAGAAAGAGGTTGTTTTGTAATTTGGGTATTAGTAATCAAAAAAAATCATGCATGTTCAAATGATTGAATCTTATATTATAATGAAAATAATTAATTGGTTATTTTTCCTATATGTGGACAGACAAGGTACAATAAGGATCAACAAGGGAAGTTTGGATTAGTTCCCATTAAACATTTAAGGTATTTCCTACTTACACCCAAATTATAGTGTTTATTTATGTATCAAAACACAGTGTCACAAATGTCATGGTACAAATCCAATATTCCATTTGGTAAAATATTAAATCATTATTATGATGGTTATTCATGGAAACATTTTGACCATGTACATACTTCTTTTTTTCATAATCCCATAACATGTGATTGGATATTTATATTGATTGTTTCTATCCGTTTGGTTCATATAGTAGTCAATATTCTTATTGGTATGTATTTATAACTTCGTACAAATTACCTCCTTGGATGTTGATGAATGAATCATATATCTTTTCAACATTATTAATTATAGGACATCCAAGAAATAATATTGATGTTTATTTAAAGCTATTTATTGATGAGTTAATTTTATTTTGGATTAATGATGTCAGTACATATGATGTTTTTGAAAAATAGAATTTACTAATGAAAGTTACATTAACGTGGAAATTTAGTGACCTTCCTATCATATGGAAGGTTATGTGTCTGGAGTACACAAGGTATAAAATCATGTTCGTACTGTATGAGTGAAAGTAAAGTATTTATGCTCTTCAATAAGAAAAAAACTTGTTTTTTTACTGTTGTCACAGATTTAATCCTATTGATCATGTTTTCCAAAGGAACATAAATCATTTCAAAAAGGTACAATTAAAATATATAGACCTCCATAAATGATATCATTTATTGATTTAAAATATATTGTCTATTCATTACCACCCATTACCTTTGGACCGATTGTAAAATAAAAAAATGATGGCTTTGTTAAATATCACAATTGGATTAAACGATGTATTTTTTTAGGTCTCTCATATTGCTCTGACCTTTTTGTCTATAACATGTTGGATGCCATTCATATTTAGAAGAACTATTTTGATATTATATTTTATAAAATTTTGGACACACCTAGTAAGACCAAATATAATTTAAATTCATGATTAGATCTTTCCCAAATTTGTAGGAGATAGAAACTTGAATTGTTTTAAAATTACAGATCACAGAAGTTAATGAATCCAAAAGTAGCATATAAAATTTCCAAAGAAAATCATTTATTATTTTTTAGTGGATTTCTAATTTGAGGCTACCATATGGTTATTTTTTTAATTTGGATAGATTTTTCATAAATAGTAATATTACTGAATTAAAAATTCACAATTTTTATGTTACAATGGAAATACTTCTCTAATTTGATTTAGAGGATTGTTGAATTCTTTGATTTGTGATGTGAAAATAGAAATATCAATTATTTTCTAAGACCTTTGTGTAGAAATAGTAGAATATGATGCACTTTTTATACTACATGAATATGTTGTTTTAATTTTATGAAAACTAGAAAAAACAATTATTTCGGATTTCTTTGTTTCAATAAAGAATTTGTTATTAAATTTTATGTATGAAGAAAAATGTGAAGGGTATGTATAGTTTTGATGGATGTACTCATATGAGATATGAATTCTGAAATTGTAGAAAAATTTGCGTAACAAAGTATTAGTTGAAGGGTTAATTGCATAAGCATATTTGTAGGAGGAAATTTCTTTTTTCTGATCCAATTATTTTGAAACTGAATATCCTTCAAAACTAAACTGAATGGTCCATATTGGGGAAAATGTTGAAGATAAAATAAACATTCAATTATTAGTTTTTATTCATTTTAATCATTGATTTGGTGGAGGTCATGAATGATGGATTTAAAAAATGAACATCACAGGGCTCGTACATATGTTCTTCTCAACTATGAAGAAATGAAATGATTTGCACAGTGAGTGATACTGTAACATATACATTAAATTATTTTTAAAAGTGAATTAACATTTTTTTATTTTTATTTTAAATAATGATCATATCAAGAAACATTTTCCAAAAATTACACCGGTTGGCTTGAAAAACATCGAAAACATAATTTTTCCTACAGGTTTTAAAAAATGGTAAAGTAAATAATTTTTTATTTAACATATACAATCAATTTATTATTTTTTATATTGTTAATTGTTTTCCAATTTTTCAGGCATGTCAACATTCCAATAGAATTTATTATAGATTGTTTGTATTGAGTAATCCACCATCCAAAATGGTTAAATATTATAATTCATATATGGTGAATATTTTCCAATTTTATACATGTGCATATGATAAATCAAAAAGAAAATGAATAATGGTGTTTTATTAAGAGTATCTCATAATAAATAAAGTGAAGTTGACCTTTATGCAATGTTGGATGAAATAATTCAACTGTGTTATGTAAGACAAAATTATGTAATGATATTTAAATTCCATTGGTTTGATACTAATAGAGGATTGTGTGTTCATCCGCACCATGAAATCATCGACATTAAATATAAAATACTTCTTGCAAGAAATGAAGAATTTTTATTTTCTCATTAAGCACATCAAATTTATTACTCAAATTATTATGTTTCTTCAAGAGAGTTAATTTATTAGTGGAGCATTATAAAAATGAAATCCTATGAAAATCGGTTTATGTAAAGTGAATATGGTTCTATTGAAGTTTAAGGAATTTAAATTTTTAAAGAGGAAACTCCAAATATATATTTTCAACGAAGACACATGAATATCGATGATGAAACCCTATAGTTATGGGTTGATGGTGATGATGATGTTGATGATGTAACAAATGAATTTAAATTAAAAAGATATGATTAAGCTGAAACTCATATGGAAATTGATGATACTGAGGAGGAAGATGAAGATATTGACACCCTTTTATATGAATATGATGATGATGATGAATAATGAAACAATTACATGCTATTTATAGTGATAATAAATATATATATAATACTCATCTTTAATTATTTACTGACAACATTATTTTAATGTTTCATATGGCAAAGGAGAATTATGATGAGTTGTTTTGTAGCCTTAATGAGGATATACTTCCTAGTAATGATCCTCATTCTTCTTTATATGACCCTTAAGTTGTAGATGGTTCATTGACTCATAGGGGTCATGGTCTTACAAGATTGATGATTTATGACACTATTCATGAGTGACATCCACATCTTGATTTCGATCCACACATGCGGAGGTATGTTTAGTTGTGTAATTTAGTTAATTTTTATTATCATTAATTTTCATTAAATTATTTATGTACTAATTATTTTATTATTTTTTATGTTTTCCCATACTTATTCATATATAGTTTTTGTATAGGGGAGATTTATTATGCATAATTATTTTTCCAGATCATGGGTGACATGGGATCATATTCCCATTAATGTTCGGCATCGCATGTTTGATCATTGGATGGTACATAAGTGTATAATAGTTATTTTGAAATTTATTATTACATATGTGTGGGGAGGGGGGAAAACAACCAAAATCTACACTAATTCTACGTGGGGAGACTCAAAACTAATACCTTCCAAATACCACCAGAGGGATGCAACCATTAGGTTGCGCCCATAGGGCTTAGTTATTTTGAAATTTATTTAATTATTAACTTTCTATTATTAATTATTTTTTGGTTTTATGGTATATCATCAATGATAGAATGAGGACCTCTATATGGGAGGCCTAGGATAATGGCATACATGAGCATTATCATCCATTTTTTTAAATCTGAGGAATAGAACCTTGAAGAATGTTAGAGTCATAGTTTTTTATTAGTCTTATTATATCCATCGATCTGGTTACATCTCCTCTTAGGTTTGGGATAGATTGTGTGCATATTGGTTGGAAGATAGTTTTAAAAGGAGATTATTATTAGGTTGGTAGAACCAATGGAGGTAGGAGGTCATGCATTGAGCTGGTATTCGTATGTTCAGTACTCATCGATGAAATCCAGTGAGTACTTTTATTTAATAATTTGTATAACTATAAATATATATTTTTTATTTAATTATTCATATAGGTAGTTGATAAGCCCAATATTATGGATTTTTATGTTTATAAGATGATGTACAGTGATCCTATCACTAGAGATATTACTGGTGGTTGAAAATGTGGGATTGTGGTCAGTAAAAATTACATTTAAATTTAACTAAAAATAATATTTTAACTATTTTAATCTCAAATTTCATTTTAATGAGTCATATGAGGTTGTGAATTCTCATACACATGAAGAGATTTAGGATGATAGTGAGGGTTAGTCCACCAGTGTTTCATGATTTGATGATGTAGCATAAAATGTTGGTGACTCAGTATGAATTTTAGAAAGGCTAAATTTTTTGTATCAGTTCTCGATTTATGTCTGGTATTTATTATGTTATTGTTGCATTATCATCATCCAACTCTAGGGGAGAACATGAAGATTCTTTATCATCAGCTGTAGAGTATGAGGAGAAGCTGCAAGCTATGGATGAGGTTGTAGAGACTCTATGTAGAGCATATGAAGAGTTTCATCAACATCATGGGTAGTAGGAGGAGGAGTATCATTGACCGCACAAGCAACAGTAGTAGCAGATAATGATGAAGTACATGTGATTCTTGGAAGAGGTTATAGGTATGGAGTTCCCTCCACCACCTCCTCCTCACGACCTTATCCTTCCTTAGTGGTTTATGTGTTTTTTTGACATGTTTATTATGATAAACATTTGAATAAACATATTTTTTTTGTAATAATTTTATTAATTTAGGTATTTATAGTTTTATATATTGTGTTTTTTATATTATTATGATGTTTTCTGTTTTTTTATATTCATTTTTTTATTATTTTATTTTTGATTTTTTGATTTTTTTTTTTTTTGATTTTTTTTTCTTATATTATTTGCAATGAGAGTGTTCACCCGTCGCAAATAATTATTTTAAATTCATGAAAATTCCCATCATAAATAATGAAATATATATAACTGGAAAAATCTTTTTGCAATGGGTAGCTCCTCCATTTCAAAATATAATTTTTTTTGATGACCCATCATAAAAAATATCTTTGTGACGTGTTTTTCAGCTACGGGACATTTATGAAGGGACCTCGTCACAAATAATTCATCTATCAGTACTGTTAGTGAACTCAAATCCATGATCCACCACACGTCTGGGGAACCTAACACCCACTTTACCAAGAGTCTGAATAGTGTGGATTACAACTTCTACCAAAGAAGGTTCCACTAGAGGATTCAACCATATATCCTGTCTCACAACTTCCTATATCATATTTAGAAGAGCTCTTCTCGTATTTATTTTCTAATAAACACAATAAAATAACCAATTAGATCATTATCACATTCCAAAATATTAAGATCACTTTCAAAATTCAAACCAATACTTTAAAACAACCATAATTTAAAGAAATTATGAATTATACCAATGGAAGACATAACTAAAAAAATAATAAGTAAATTTAAATAAACTTCCCATAAAATTCATTCAAATGACCTAAAACTCCAAGTCTAAAACCTTGTAAAAGTCCCTGGACACCCATGGTAACTGGAGTTCATTCAAGGAAGTGAGCTATCCATGCCCATTTTCCGTTCTTATTCGAATTCTGACAGTCCTAACTGTTGTCTACCCAGGACATAGAACCAAACTCATGTAGTGTTAACACACATTAGATTTATCATTCTCTATGATGAAAAAATATAATAGACCAACCCAATTAAACCAAACCATACACCCATCCAGTCGTCATATGTTGGGGTATAACAAATAAAACTGAAACAAGTCTTGAATATAACCAAAATAAGGCATAAAACTATAGTACAAAGTAGAGGTAATAGATACATCCATGATCTATAAAATCTAATCCAAAATAAAAACACTATAAATTATGAATTCCAATACCTAAATTTATCTATGTGACTAATAGATACCACTATGTCAACCCAAACTGAAGGAAGCAACAATAAGATAATCCATTATTCTATAATATGCTCTTCCCCTAAATCCTACAATACAACATCTATAACCACCCAAAGGAAAAAGTAGGGTGTGAACAAAAATCTCAATAGGTTACCACCATAGATTCTATATAAGTTCTAATATAAATAATTAAATATTTCTATATTTTAAAACAAAAAAAAGTTTATAAATCATTCTCATAAATCCAGTATATTTGTAAATTATTTTCCCTTTAGTTTCTCATAAAATACTTTCATCACAAAACCTAGAATATAAAAAATAAAAGTGATAAAATATATTTTCCAATCCATACATAAATAGTTAAGAAGGTAAACATATATCCATAAAATAACCTATCATGTGAATCCATGTGATACAACTTCATATAAAAACTTGTGAGCAACAATCCATGATAAAAAAATCATTTGATAAAAATCCATAAATAACAAAGCACGCTATCATTTGGGCTCCATACTAGGGTAAAATATGAAATAGTTATAAAAGATACTAAACCAATACTATCATTGGATCCAACTAATATCGAGTCCTGACACATTCTATCAATATCAACAAAACAACCACTAGTTGTGCCACACACACTAAGGTTTCACATCTCTATTTCCCGATGCACCCAATGTTTCTAAAGTTAAAATATTTTCAAATTACATTTCTAAAACATGATCACCTTTTATAAAACGTTTTTCTAATCCAATAAAAACCACTTCAGTGTTTGAAAAAATCCATTTTTTAATAAAAAAAACTTGTTTTTTAAGAAAACCGCTTTAAAAACATTTATCTTTCCAAGAGATCACTTGAAACACAAAATCAGTTCCACTCAATGAAAACCCCAAAGGAATTTATTAATAGAGATAATAAATTCATATAATTAACCCATTTTATATAAACACTACCCCCAAAATAGTATAAACCTAATCGGCTTCGACAACAATGATTAGAAACCAAGAGATCGTCCTTCGAAAGACAAGTCACGTCAATAAATTGAAAAAGGGTTGATATAAATCACTATCTGATCATGAATCTGAAACCTAACCATGGAAAACATTTTTTCCACAGCCCACAAAAAATAAATAATGAAGGAATTCTTACCCAGAGAGGCACACCATAATAACCCTATTGATTGATCGCCAAACGAGTGATCTGGAAGGAGAGAAGATTTCCAAAATCACCTAGGATGAGATCTGGGTTGTTAGAGGGAAGTTGAAAGTGGAATGATAGAATAAACACCCACATAGTATCCTAAAAACCCATTTCAGGAGACTTATATGGTGTGTAATCCCATTACACAACATGAATTCTACGACGTTTGAAAACTCTAAAAAGTGTGTCTCATTTTTATGAAAACCTGATTTTAGCTATTAAACAATGTGAATTCCAAATACACAACATGTAAAATTCATTCCTTGAACCATTTTCACATAATTTTCTCGGTGACCATTACATGGTGTGAAATCCTTTTACACAGTGTGTAATCTCCTAGAAGAGAGCAAATAGTTGAGTTATTTAGAAAAGCTCCAAAACCACCTTCATCATTCTCCAAACTCGGGGATAACCCTATAATTACTTTTACACATTTATACATGAACTCAATTAATTAAAAAAAACATACATCCCTAAACATTGGGTCATTTTTTCCATCAATATATCTTCATCCCTAATAATCCCACAAATGCACCCAAACAAGGACAATAAATAATGAATGAACAAAGGGTTACCTGAAAAGTGTAATAGGATGTTACATATAAGGGAAAGGTTCCATATTTATTAGTAGTGAAAATTTTGATTTATTCCATTATTTTTACAAGGTCATGCATTGATAAAGGATTGTGAGTTGTCACTATGTTCATGGAAAATATAAAAAAGGCGCACTGAGAAGTGGTAAAGTGAATGATTTGGTATCTTAAAGGTTATAAATATCATATCTTATACATTGAAATGGGTGATCTATTATAAAGTTATATTCATGTGAACTTTAGTAGACATTAAGACACATGAAGATGTATCATGGACTTTTTTTACCTATAAAGGAAATATCATAAGATATATGTCTAGGATATAGTCAATAGTTCCACTATAATCCATAGTATTCTATAATAGTCATAATAGGATATATATTTAAAATAATACAATGTTTTACTCATGAAAAAAACACATTAATATGACATATTACATTATCTGTAAGCTTATGGAAGATGGATTATTGGATATATAGAAGTTAAGTGGAAGCTAGAATCTGGATGATATACTAACAAAGGTCATAGTCTGTGAAATTCTATGGTAGAGTTATACCTCAGTGGGACATGGGAGGATAATAATAAAATAAGTAATATTCAATTACTATTTATATATAATTAAGGAATAAAGGAAGGCTAAATTTTCCTAAGTGATCAATATAACTTTGTGGGGAATCCATGGGAAAAAATCTTAGTTATGATATTTTTTTGTTATAGTTAAAACTATTTATTCTATGTTATGAATCATCTAGAATGTATATTATTGGATGTTACACTTTATAACCTTGATTATAGAATTGATACAGGAACCAAGGAATTATAGAATCAAAATCAGGCAAAATCAGTGGAGAAAACTAACTCCAAATGATTAATGTGTAGAAGGATCAACTAGATTTCATTGGAGTAAATTTTATTAAAAGGATAAGAATATATTTCCATCTTTCAAATGGATATATTAAATTCAAAAAAAATTTGTGTAATACTAGAATAAATAGTTTTCACTGTCTTCCATGGATTAAATGTTTTGGAGGTGTAAGTGTTGAGAGATTTGACTAAGTTGTGGGTTTTATGAAAAGATCATAATGTTATATAACTATATATACTGGATAAAATTTTATATAAATAGGAGATCAGGGTCAATTTTTTAAATATCATTAATTATGTAATCATTTACTTATTATTTTTTTATTAGAAAAACTATTAGTGTTTTGAACATGGAGTAAGACTATGTTTGAATAATGTAAATCCATTTAATGTCCAATGTGAGTGTGATCTATTTTATTCTTCCACATGTTTTTGTACTCTAGTTGATCTATTAAGGTTAAGGTGATTCTTCTTGGGTCATTAGAGCTTTGATCCATTATCCAAAAATTTACCCTAGGTAATACAAGTTTTGGAATGTATAAGCCTTATTCTGCAAGTGAATATCTGGAAGAGAGTTCCAAAATATATGTTTCTTGACACAATGTAAAACACGTCATATTTTAAAATTCATATGATGATTCCTTATTGTTTCCACTAAATATCCTTTCATTGGTGTGAAAGAGTTCCATGAATGGTTCTTTTATTATGTAGGTCACTAGAATAAGTGACAATACCTAATAAAGGGGGAGTGGGTGAATTAATTATATCTAAATGATATTCACACACTCTTTTTACCAATATTACCATGATTTTTAGTGTATAATATTAATTATTAAACTAATTATAATGAGAGAAAAAATAAAAAGTAGGTCAAACAAGAATAAGATATTTTTACAAGGTTCCCATCATCCTTTTTATCATATGGGTACTCCTCGGTGAACAATAGTTGTGTTTTTTTATTTATGTTTCCTTATTATTATCAATAAAAAAATAATATATAAATATTTTAACTTTTGAACTATGTTACAAGATCAATAATTAATAATAAACATGGTTTATAATCTTCACCGTTAATCTTAATTGCCACTTTTGTGTTCACTTTCATTCTCTAACCCAAGCCTTGCTAAATTCACAAAGTAATGTTCTTAGGTAATTCATTTGAGTTTTTAAAATGGTTTTTAACACATTCTAAAGATGGAACCCCTAATATTTGTAACATTTATGAGTTGTGTAGCATGATTATTTTGGGTGTGGCATGATAATTATATGTTCAACACATGGATAAAATTTCTAAAGATAACTTTGACTATCATTACATCATGAAATGACTTATTAAGGAATGATATGTTAGTCAACTATATATTCATATGATCATGAAAAAACTTCATTTAAACCCATAGGAATCAATAAATTAACTTTTTATATCACCTATGGTCTTGCCTTAATTTTTCCATGGCCATCACTCTCAGAGTGTGATCATTTCATCTCCATTTAATCATGATTTCTTATATTTTTTCCAAAAATGTACTCCTCACATCATAACCAATTATATTTAGATGTGATCTTCTCAACTATGTAATAGTTACATCTAGATATATTTATTTTTGAGTAAAGTTTTTAAACCCCCAAAAACCAATAAACCATAGGATTATTACAACTCAGACCATTGATACATTATAATAAAGGTTATGACATGAACCACAACTACTCCCAAGATAGAGAAACACCAATTTTGTGATGCTTATCATCACAGTGCAATTTGTCCCCCATAATTCCTCAGGAACACCTTTACATATCAATGATATGTGATCCAAAATGACTCTATATATATATAAGTGATGTATTCCTCTACCTTATCTCATTCATGATGCATCCTTTATAGTTGTGGCATGAATCACTTCTAAAAGAGTAGTCATTTCACCAGTAACATTTATGTCATGATGCAACCTATAGGGTTGTGATGTGATGAGATTAAAATAAAAAATAGTTCATTCCATTTCATTATTAATTTCATCATGCAATTTAAGCATTTTTAAATAAAAGTGTTAGTATTTTTTCAAAAAATACATCATTAATATAATCTAGACTCATGAATTATAATCTCAAAAGTAGGTCATGATATTCTCTCCATTTGTGATAAAAAAACACTTCATCATTGGATTGAATTATGGATTTGAAATTTCTATAACCCATGGTGTAAATAATCATACCTAGTTGACCCTCCACAATTTTGGTCTTCTTCTTAACTTTTCCTTTTCAATAATGACTAATGATACGTAAATCTACCCCTTTGGATTTCTTAATAATATATAAAATAAATATCCTTCTATAAAATTAATACATATTCTCTCTTCATATCTCAAGAAACAAATTCTCTAAGACCCCATTCCTTCATCCTCACATACAAATAAGTTAAATTCCCCCAATTCTAAAAGAGAACTCTATAAACTCTTCCTATTTGGTAACAAATTCGAATAAACATGGAGTGGGAAAAAAATGTACTCATAGGGAATTTGGAGGAGGATACACTCCCAAAAATATATATTTAAATTCATACTTTGGTAGAGGTTTTTTCAAGATATCCACTACATGTTTTTTTATTAAATAATAATCTAATATGATCTCTCCATGGTCGACCTTACCTTTGATAAATTGTTATTTTATGTTAATGTTGTTTGACCTTGAATATTTGATGATATTTTTAGACAAATTAATTATGCCTTGTTTTTCACACCCAATTAATATTGGTTATATAATATACCCCCTCGTTTCATTAAGTTGATATTTCATCCATATTATTTGCGTTATAGCTTCATAAGCTACAACATACTCAAATTTATTCATTCTTGAAGTTAAAAAAACCTTTTATTAGAGTTACATGTTATAAACCTTCCTCTAATAAGTATCTTATATCCTAAAATAATTTTCTATTTTGTTCTATCACTTTACCAATAATAATCCAAAAAAATATACAAATTTATACTATAATTATTTCCATACCTAAACAAATTATAAATTGTTACTTTGAAATATAATAATATCCATTTTTTCTATAATTTTTATCTCCTTGTGAGATATTTAGAATCTCATAAAAGTTTAGTGGAAAAAAACAATTTCATTCCTAGATAGTGTCAAGTATGATAAACTTATATTAATTATCTTAAATTCTTTTTGATCAACTAAATTTCTATATTAATCCAAAGAGAACTTGGTCCCTATAAAAATAGTATTATAGACCTCACTTGACTCTTCCATTCTAAATAACTTTTGTAACTCTTTGGAATATTTTTATTGTGATAAAAAATTTCACCTAATGTATTTCTATTTTGGAAAAGTAAGAAAAAAAACTCATCTCACCATGAATTAACATTTAAAAGTGTTCTTCCATCTAGGTAGAAAATTTCTCACATGAATTAACTTTATTAATAGTTAAAATAATCGCATTAGTATACATAATCATAATAAGTTAGTTTATGTAATCTCCCTTGACAGAAGGATTAGAATACTCTTTTCCATTTCTAAATTCCATCTCTTATAGACCACTATCCATCTTTTAATACCACACTCATGGGTATAGTTTCAAACAAAATAAGTCATCATTTAATTTTCAAACATGAGACTTACCACCATAAAGTAAAAATCCTTATAATTTTTCAATATATACCTCATCTTCGAGATCTCAGTTCAAAAAACATTATTATACATCAATATGAGATATTTCTTAATTTATTTAGGAACATATTATAAGAAAAATTATGATAGCTTTAAGTAATTTAACTAAGTAAAATATCACATCAATATTAATATCCTTAAATATATATTAGATTTTTCATAAAATATAAGCCTTGTTCTGTGACACATCACCTATCTAATTCAAATTATTGAAAAACACCCACTTGGAAAAAATATAAATATTATATTTGGGATGGGTGACTAAATGTGGGGTACTTTTTATAAATTATATTCAAATATCCCTTTATTATTGATACCCAATGTTAAATCATTAAATCATATTTAATATACATCATATTAACCTATGAAGGTGGTATTTTATGTTGATGATTTATCAAGTTTATCTAAATTTTCATTACCATATTGAAATATAAACTAACATTCTTATTTTCTAAATATCTTTTGAGTGATCAAAAATTATCTCCACCTTAATTATTTATATCCTCATCATTGAAAATTATGAAATATATATGATAATTTTTATAAACATATTGTTTATTTATAAGTTCATCATGTTGTTCATGTTGTTCTTTATAAAACTTTTTCAATTTGTTAATTAATAAGAAATGAAAATTACATTATGTCACGGTCCTCCAAAATAAACACATAAAATCTTTCTACCATAATATTAATATTTTTATTGAATCACTAGTTTATTTAAATATAATGAGTATATCTAAAAAATATTCTTTTAACTTCTCATTCATCAAATTTTCCTAAATTTCTTCCTTTCACCTTGATATAACATGGAATTGAAAAACCCATCAATCATTAAAAGTTAAGATTTTATTTTAACCACATTTTATATAGTGTATTAACTAAATTTGAATGAATCATATAACAACCCACAATTTTATGCTATATTTATTTTAAAATAAATTTTATATCATTTATATATTTCTTTACACATAACACTGAGTTTGAACAAAATGTGATATAAAATTGAATTATTATTATTATTTTATGTGAATTTATCGCTTAGAAATGGAATTTTTGGGAATTAATAAGAATAAATAAATAGAACAAATGTATTTTTTTTAATCATGTATAAAAATAATTCATTATATGTCAATTATTTAGAAAATAAAATATAATAATTTGAAGGTTAAAAAAGATGTATTTCGGAAAAACTATTTTTATGTGCACAATGTATCTTTATCACAATAAATTAGACTAATATCCTTTGATGAATGAATTTAATTAAATTTATAGATTATATATTTAATTAAATGTTTTAACATTCATATAATGGTTTTTACTAGGCATCGAATAAGAATAAAACTAGTTTTATGATTGAAAAATCATTTTTTCTAAAATTGGTTTTTATTTTGTTTTGCTTGCTCCTTCTAAAATTAATTTTTTTCAATTTTATAAGTTGTATTTGAAAAAAATGGATATATTTTTTCAAATCATCTTTCCATATTTGACTTAGGATAAAAAAAATTATTTTTCTGAATAGATAGATTTTGGAATGAATAGTTAAAATACTGACTTTTCAAATACAACAACTTTTATGAAATTATTATGATGTAATAATGAATTAATAAAAATATATAAAAGTTTGATATACCATATATATTTTCATGTGGTAACATAATTCTTTAAAATTATTTCAAATATGGGAACCCATGCATGACTTTTGTTAACATAAGTTATATTTTATTCAAATTTAAAACTATTTTTGGGTCTTTGCATTTAATGGTATAGTTGGAAGGATATATTTTCTTTTGGATTGATAAAAAATCATAAAACCCCAAAAAAAATTAAAACCAAAGAAAATCATGGAGACTAACTTTTTTACTTGATTTTAATGTAAAATAATTTTTAGACTTAAATCGGGTATTTTTCTAAAAACTATTTTGCATTCATTTTGTGCCTTTATAATAAAAGAAATTTCCACCACCTATATAAATTTAATCTGATAAAATGGGTTCCATTTTTGTATTTATCATTCCTAAATTTGGTTGTATGTCTCTAATTTGTTTGACATAATTATGTTATCATGGTGAAACTTTAAGTTATCATGGTTAAATTTAAAATGAGTTTTGAGTGGTTTAACTATGATATAAGGATTAAAATGTCTTCAACATGTGTATAAATTTTATTTGTTAATATTATTTCAACCTACAAAATCTTATATTCTAATTTGGGGTTCCTTGTTTCCACTTGACATGATTTTGATATATTTTTTTATTTAAATATTTTAAGTAATTCCAAGTGTGCCCTTTTACTCACTTATAAAAGGGATCCTCTTATCATCCATTATTCATAAAGATTGAGAATTCTAGATCAGACACACCCTTTACTAATAACTACCTATATTCCCTCATTTTATCCTAGATATTCTGATATTCCCCTGATAAAATCCTAAGAAGGCTTAAGGTTTAATCCAGATGAGGTCTCTCAAAGAAGAGGTAATCATCTTACCTGACTCTTTTAATATTTATTTCTTATTCTAATTCCTTTAAATATTTTGTATCCATACTAATATGATAAATTTAGTATTATAAATATACTATTATGTTATTATGATTATTAAACAACCATTTTCAACCTTAATTCTATCAAATGGAAAAGAAAATATTATTCATGCGTACATGTGGACTACCACACCCACATAGTGATGTGATTCATTTTACATTAATACTTCACATTTATGGTTATAATGAGGAATTAATTGAATATATATGATATTTTTTATATTATTATAGTTCTGAGAAGGTGAATTGTTATGTATTTTTATTTCCATCCATAAAAAAGTGGAATCATCACTCGTGCATATGTACGGACTACCATCTCCATGAAGTAATGTAATTCATTTTTCATTACCACCATATATGAATGGTTATAAATATATATATAATGAATATATATGATATTTATATAGTTATTAGCATTATTTATATGATGAAATTGTAATCAAAGTGCAAGGACCATGATTTACAAACCAAAACATACATTAAATACGAAGTAGTTAACGCCCTAAATGATGATGATAATGCAAGATTATTAATAAAGGAGATAATATGTAATAATTAAACCATTTATAAAATTATAAATATGAATATGGTTCTTTAATTTAATTATAATAAATTTAAATTTATTATACAGGAGGTTGAAATTTCTTATGAAGAAAATCAGACTTGAGGTAATGGTTTCTCATCTCACTTTTATTTTATTAGAAATATGTCATATTCGACACTTAATTATTTCATGTGATGTAGATAAATCCCATTTAACATTTTATATAATGAATATAATTATATTCTTGGTATTTAAATGATTTATTTTAATTTCTTTCTTTCTTGAGTGTTATAATTAAAAAGTTACCAAAGAAGTAAGAGTTTAAAGTTACAATATCACTTTTTTACTAAGATTATTTTTTATTAAAATTATAATTATAGAATTATATGGTATATATCTCAAAAATATTATTTATTTTCTTATCATATATTTATTTCTATAAACTACATGTTTTTCTTTCATTTTTCCTCTCTAAGCACTAAAAATTCTGAAAACAATTTCTTAAGGATAACCGACTATTTTTTTATATTTAGTTGGGAATATTTTTCTTCGACATCCAAATTTTATTTAAAATGTTATCCAGAATGTTTTTAATACTCTAAAATTATTAATTAAAGTCATTTTTACTGATTTTTTACTTTCTATAAAAAGGTTTAAAATGAATCTTCTTGTCATTTTTCGAGTGAGGTTCTTTTTATCATAGGTGTGAATTAAATATTTGTTTTAACATATATCGAATTAATTAATTTTCCCATAATCATGAATAATAATTAATTTAAGGAATCCTTTATAAATTTACGTGGTTCTTTTCAGTGAAAATATTTTTCCTAATATTTTGGATATTTTTATATTTTATTTAATTAATTTCAAAATGAAACATGCATTTTATTCAAGAAATGTTCCTGTGATATTTTAATGTTATTTTCATCTATGAAATTATCCAATGATGTTACATATTATTCACTTGGGATATGAGAAAATGATACCATTTTAATCATTATCTAAATAGTTTATGATTATAATGTTGATATATTAATGAAACTTGTTTTCTTTTCCATGGTTTTAGATATGATGAAATGATAACTGTTTTCATAATCTAGTGGAATAAATATGAATGGATTATGTGATGGGTGGGTCTGTTATAGACCTCTAATGAACTGGGTAATGATTCATGTTTATGTTCTCAAAGGGTACATGGGAGGTTATCCAAGTCCTGAAAGAGGGTGCACTAGATGTTATCCCAAGACTGAAGTAGGTACATCAGTGGTTATCTCAAGTATAACATGTTATCATGTCTTAGTGGGTAGCTTTGAAATAAGACTTCAATTATTATGATTATGCCGCACATTTTATGACAATCTATATGAAATGTTCTAATGATTATGATATGATCTCATGGATAATTATCTCTTATTATTATATGATTCATATCTTATGATCTTACAAATTCTAATGTAATGATTAGGATATGTGAATTGTTGGGTATTAATTTCAAATGTTACGCTCATGTTCTCATACCCTTGTACTCATGATATGCTTATATATGATCATTTATTGATATCAAAAATGTTTACCCTTACTGATCATCTAAGATTTCATTTTATTATATTTATTTTCCCTAGGTTATGATGAAAGGTGTTTTGTATGGTATGAGTAGGAAGTTTGTTATATTAAAATAACATTGCAGGAGATTTTGAAGATCATTTTGGAAATAAGATGATTATGTATCTATTCTTCAAAGACACTAAACCATTATGATTATATGGTTTGTATTATTATCATATGTGTTTAATATTCATCTAAAACTATTTAATATTTATGTATGTAATTTTTTGTTCCCCTCATATGGTATAAAATTAGGTTTTAGTTACTTTTATCGATTAGGATTAGATAACTTTGCTAAAAATACTAAGGATAAGTTTAAGTAAAGAGTAACATCCTAAATATTTAGTAAATTATATGTTGTGTGTTTTACCTATCAAATACATCTCTTTATATATACTAGAAATTGGATGAATATTTGTCATTAATTCTGGGGTAACAACACTGAAAGGGGTAAATTAGGTATTAACTTGATTTCCACTAGTGCAGAATGAGTGGGCCTAAGATTGCACACCTGGATAGACACTAACAAGGGATAGACTTGGGTTAATTCAAATTTTCTTTATGAATCA
This sequence comes from Viscum album, assembly GCA_963277665.1. NCBI lineage: Eukaryota > Viridiplantae > Streptophyta > Magnoliopsida > Santalales > Viscaceae > Viscum > Viscum album. The sequence continues at coordinate 1,939,017,518 of OY728159.1, forward strand.
TTATAGATAATGAACATGGATGACCTAGGTTAAAACTAAGGTTTCATATATTGAAAATAAATTTTAATTATTTTGACATCCAATGAATGATTTTTCATGATTATATGACTTCTCACTATGAGTTTTTTTATTACACTATGATTTTTGGTTTGAATCAATGGGTGGAAATAGGAGGAATCGTGTTAATTATGAATGTGATGAATAATTCATTTATTTTACTCCTAATAAACTAAATGTTATGTTAGATAGAAATCAAAATCCTATTATTATGATTATGTAATGTTCTCAAGAAATGAATCATGCTAAGATTCCAAACAATAAAAGGAGGTAATGACATACAGTTGAGTCCTTAATGAGATAACATCCACCATATGTTAATGGGTTCACTAATCCACTAATTTATGATTAATGTATTAGTACCACTAAAAATATATTTTTTGTTCTTTAGTGATCAATGCATGAAAAAGTTATTTTGGTTATTTATCATTTGGAAGGGGGAAGAACATCAATGGTGGAATCTTATCAATAACATGAGGCATTAAGAATAAATCGACTCTATAGAGTGAGATTAGTTTATAACTTTATTTTTAAATAATTACTTTCCTCATATTCTTCATAAAAAATGGAGAATGGATTCTTTTAGAAAAAGAAAAGGGATGATTAATACATTAGTACATATGAGGAAAATTTTACAAGACATGTGAGGTATGTTTTTGGTGTTATCATTGAACCTGAAAGTAATAATGGTTGGTTATTTATTGTCTTAAAAACAAGTATCTAAAGATAATTATCTATTAGAGACTTCAGTAGCTATGAAGAAATCATTGGATATGCTCTAATGGTAGAAATAGATATAAGATTTACCCATAAATATCATAGCTTTTAAAAGATAATAAAGACATAATCTAAAGTAAAATCTAATAAAAATCATAGAGGGAGGTATATGAGTCTTCTTTTATGCCATAATTTTGGAAGGAAACTTGTAGTAAATTTTTTTAAAGGGGATAGTAAATATAATAAGTTTGGAAAGGAAGGTCATCGGGAAATAAAATTTTGATGTGATGGGAATAAGTTAGAAAATGATTTGAATAAAAAGGTTAATATATAGAATGAACCACCCAACCTCCTATTTTTTAAATGAAGTGATTATGGGTATTTTCTAATCAGTCCTTTCATCTAAGGTTTAATGATAATGACCAATGTTAGCAACCTCTTATGCTTCGAGATAAAGGGAAATCTCATGAGATAACTATTTCTAATATAGGTTACAAGAATAAAGTGGTCAAAGGTACACTTTCCAACCAATCTATAAATACTAATGTCTTATTTTAATATAGTTTTACCCACTATTTTATATCTAAAAAATTTACTAATGGTATCACATTACCACTTAAATGATTTTATATTGAATTATCCGTGAAAACTTCTAATGGTATGATGATTACATCACAAGTCTGTGATTCTTCTATGATTTTTTTTGAGTTAATGTACTTACTAAAAATCTTGTTAGTCTCCCTCTAGTTGAATTTTATGTGATATTAGGAATGCAATGGATCTCTATATATGGATACAATGTCAATTTTTATGGAAGGAAAGTCACATTTCATATTCTAAAAGAATTTATGATCATTTATCAGTGTAATGATGAATATAAGAATCCAATGGAAATTATTTCTATTTTATGGGTCTTTATTTATATTAATAAGGGATATTTATCTCATATGGTTGGGCAGAAACTCAACCTCAAATACATTCCTACTGTATGGGATTTTTTTGATGTATTTTTGAAATAGTTTCCTAGTCTTCCATTGAATTATGAATTTTATATTTCAATAGAATTCATACATGTTGGTACACCCATTTCAAAGACTCTATATATATTTTCCCTGATTGAGTTGTAGGAATTGAAGAAGCAACTCTAGGAGAATCTTATAAGGTATTCATTCAACCAAATTTGTTGACTTGGGGTGAACATGTTCTTTTTTTAAGAAGAAATATGGATCAATGTAACTCTGTATTTATTATCAGTAACTTAATAAGAGAATAATAAAGAATTAGTATCCTTTTCCGTGTATTGATGAATTGTTTGATAATTTTTTAAGATCTCAATACTTCTCAATTATTGGACTTTGTTATGGAAACTATTAATTGTGTGTCAAAGGTGAAGATATACCTAAGATAGCCTTTCATATAAGGAAAGAATACTATGAATTTATAGTGATTCCATTTGGACTTACTAATTTCTCTATTATCTTCATAGATATAATGAATAGAGTCTTTAGATATTACCTTGATCAATTTTTGGTTGTATTTATAGATGATATTATTATATATTCTAAGAAAAGGGATAACCAATAATATCACTATAGAATTGTGTTAGAGGCCCTGTAGAAGGAGAAAATATATTCCAAATTCAACAAGTGTAAATTATGGTTACAGAAAGTATCATTGTTGGGACACATGATCACAAGATAGGGTATATTAATTTATCCTTCTAAGATAGATTTCATTAAACATTAACCCCAAAAAACCACTGTGATTGAGAGCTATAGTTTTCTTAGATTTTATAGATATTATCGATGATCTATAAAGAATTTATCATGGCTGTATAATCCACTCACCAAGATAAAATGTAAGGGATTCAAGTTCCATTGTACTAATGAATATAAAGAAAATTTCATGGATCTAAATAGAAGGTTGGTTAGTGTAATGGTACTCACATTACCCTATAGTAGGAAGGGTTTTTGATTATCAATGATTCATCAAAGAAGGTACTAGGATGTGTTATTATATATAATGAATTATTGATAGATTATGCCTCTTTTCAATTTAATATTCATGAGTTGAATTACCCGACCAATGACTTGGATTTAGAATCAGTAATATTTTCATTAATGATATGGAAGCATTATTATAACAGATAAAGGTGTGACATATATACTTATCATAAAATTTTAAAGTATATATTCACCTATAAATAATTGAATATATGCCAAAGAAGATGGTTAAAGTTGATTAATGATTTTGACTTCTCAATACATCACCACCCTAGGATGGTGAACAAGGTGGTTGATTCTTTGAGTCAAAAGGATCATGCTAAACTATCTATGAGGAGGATTTAAAAAGATCTAAAATTTATGTATTTTCAATGTATGGACATTGAAATCTTAAATTAAGGGGAGAAATATTATCATGATAAAATGTGCATTCAACTATCTTTCCATGTAAAGATTAAATCAGATCAAAAGGATGATTACAAGCTATAAAATATTGCAAGAAATGTTCCAAAATTCAACCTTGATTATGATGGAAAGGATTATGAATGGGGTATTTTTACTTGTTATACTAGAATTGATGAAGGATCTATTTAATGAAGCTCATGGATCATCATTCTATATTCATCATAAAAGTATGAAGATTCCTAGAGACCTTATGTATCATTTCTAGGGGGATAATATAAAGAGATATATTACAGAGTTTGTATATCGATTCTTGGTGTGATAATAAGTTAAGGATGAGTAGAAAGAGCCAAGTAGATTTTGTAATCATTATAAAAACCAGTATGGAAATTGGAAAACATCGTTCTGGATTTCATAATCAGAATCCTTAGAAAATATAAATAGAATAATGTTATTTGGGTTTTAGTCAATCACCTTATGATTCCAACACATTTCATTGTTATCAGAGAATATTTCTCTCTTTTATTTAACTTTACTAGATGTAAATTAAGGTGGTGGTAAGGTTACTTAGAGTACCACATTATATTATATACAATCAAGATATGAGGTTTACCTTTAAGTTTTGGAGAAGTATTCAACAAGATCTAGATAAAGAGTTGTGTTTCAGTACTACATATCATCGTCAGATAAATGGTCAGTCTATGATTAAAACCCTAGAAGATATATTAAAATATTTTTATCTATATTTTAAAGTTGTTTTGGATCAACACCTTCCTCTTTTAGAATTTTCTTATAACATTAGCTTTCACTTGATCATTTAGATAGCTCCTTATGAATCCCTCTATGGAAATAAGAGTAGAACTACGATAGGCTGGGATGAACTCAGGAAAATAAACCTATTGAGACCTAATCTAGATAAGGAAGCATTGGAGAAGGTTGTAGCCATTCAAAAACACATCAATATGGATTAGAGTTGACAGAAATGTTATGATGAAAATCGTTAGAGGGATCTACTGTTTAAAGTTAGAGATATGGTATTCATGTGATTTTATCTATGGAAAAGGTTATGAGATTTAGAAATAATGGACTGAATATCCCTAGGTATATTTTCCCCTTTTATATTCTTGATCATAATGGTATGGTTTCTTATTGTTTGTGTTTCCACCAAATCTCTCTCAAGTTAACGATGTGTTCCATGTATCTTTGCTGAGGAAGTACATACCTGATCCTTCACATGTACTAAACACATAGGTCATACCACTCAATCATGATCATTCCTATGAATAAAAATAGATAAAAATCATGGATATTTTAGATAAATTTATATAGAACAACACTACTCAGTCAGTTAAAGTTCATTGAAGGAATCATAAATTTGAAGAAAGCTATAAGGGAACCCAATGATATAATAAGGCAGAAGTATACTAAATATTTTATATTAGATTAATGGAATTTCAATTGAGAAACTCATATAATGGGTATAATGTAACATCCCAAATTTTTATGATATATTTATATTTAAATAAATTTAATTTAATTGATGTCTTACTTTACACACAACACTGTGTTTAAACAAACTGTTATATAAAATTGATTTATTATTATTTAATGTAATAGTTATCACCTAAATGGTGAATAGGTATAACTAAATTATTAAAAATCATTTTTTGAACATTTATAAAATGAATTAATTTTTTATGAATTGGTTAGAAAAGAAAATAAAATCATTTAAAGGTTAAAAGATATAATATTCTGAAAAAATTATTTCTATGCTCATAATGGGTCTTTATCTTAATAAATTAAATTAATCAATATTGATGAATTAATTCAATGAAATTTATATATTATATATTCAACAAAAATTTTAATATTCATCAAATGATTTTTACTATGAATTAAATATAATAAAACAAGTTTTATGATTAAAAATGTGTTTTTATAAAAATGGTCTTCATTGCATTTTGCGCATTTATTTTAGAATTAATTTTATCCCATTTTTAAAATTTTATTTGAAAAAATTGAAATAATTTTTTAAATCATAATTTCATAATATTATTATGATTAATTTTTGGAAATTTTCTAAAAAGGTTGACTTTTTAGTGAATATTGAAAAATACAGATTTTTCAAATACTGTCACTTCTATGATATTATTATGATGTAAGAATGACTTAATAAATTTTAAAACATTTCTATAAAACATAGATATTTTTATGGATTAAAATAAGTCTTTTAAAAAATTATTTTGAATTTGGGAACTCAATCTTGAATTTTTTGCACATAAGTTATATTTTATTCAAAGTAAAAAACTATTTTTGGGTCTTTAAATTTAATGGCATAGTTTTATGGTTCCATTAAGTTTTTTCATGATAAAAGAGTCTTAAAAAGTTAATTTTTTTAGTAAATAACCAAAAAAATCATTTAAACCCACTTTTTACTTGATTACAATGTAAAAATGATTTTTACGCTTAAATCAGGTTTTTTCTTAAAAACTGTTTTTCATGCATTTTGTGTTCTTATATTAAACATAATTTCTAACACCTATATAAATTTAATATAATGAAGTTTATTAAAAAATTTGAATCTATGTTTTCAAATTTTCTTATAATTCTCCTTTTATTCTTGGTTATATAATTATGTTATCATGGTAAAAAGTTAAGTTATCATAGTTATGGTTAAAATGGGTTTAAAGTGGTTAAACTATCAAATGTGGATTAAAATATCTCCAAAAATTTTCTAAATGTGATTTTTTGAGTTTATTTTTCCCCTATAAAATATTATATTTGAATTTTTTTTGCCTTTGTTCCACTTTACATGATTATGATATATATTATATTTAAATATTTTAAGTAATTCCAAGTGTGATCTTTCCCTCACTTATAAAAGGTGACCTCATCTCCTCCCTTATTCACAGATTTTGAGAATTCTAGATTATAAATTCCAAACCTTAATACCATTATATACTCCTTCCCTTCATCATAGATATTATTTTCTTCCTCTAAGACCATCCTCATAAAAATAATGTGTAAGGTAAAGGAGGTCTCTCAAAGAAGAGGCAATCATCTTACCCGACTCATTCAAAGTTTATTTATTCTTATAATTAATATAAATATGTTGTATTAATCCTAAAATAATTAATATAGAATCATAAAAATACTTATATTTTATTATGATTATGCTAAAACGATTTTCCACCTCCTTTCTATAAAATTGGAAATGAAAGTATCACTCTTATGCCCGTGTGGTCTACCACCTACACAAAGTGATGTGATTAATTTATTATCACTCCTTAACATTGATGGTTATAATGATATATTTATATAATATATATGATTTTTATAATTTTATTATAGTTTTTTAAAGTTAAATTATATTCTAACATTTTCATTTTATCCAAAAAAGTGGAAACATCACTCATGTGTATGTACAGACTACCATCTCTATGAAGTGATGTAATTTATTATTTATCAAAACCTTATATAAATGGTTATAAATAAGAATATAATTAATATATATGATATTTATATCATTATTAAAATTATATATATGATGAAACCATGATCAAAGTGCAAGGATCATAATTATCAAACCAAAACATGAAAAATAAAGTAGTTAACACCTAAAGTGATGATGATAATGAAATATTGCTAATAAATGGGTGATAAGATGTTATAAGTAATCCATGTATGGTATTTTAAGTATGAATATGGTTATATAATTGAATTATAATAAATTTATATTTATTATATAGGAGTTTTAAATCACTTATGAGGAAAATCGGACTTAATGTAAGGGTTTATCATCTCACTTTTGTTTCTGTGAGACATATGTCATATTCACAACTTGTTTTTTTATATGTTTTATATTCTTCATATTTGATATTATATATCATTAATATCTTTATATTCATGTTATTTAATTTTTTGTTCTATTTTATTTCTTTTTTGAGGGTTATGATTCAAAATTTACCAAAGCAGTAAGGGTTTTATGTTACAATCTCACTTTTTTACTGGGATTGTTTATGATTAAATTTTTTATGATAAAATTATATGATATATCTCTTAAAAATATTATTCCTTTTATTATCCTATATTATTTATTTAATTTCTAATTTTTCTTTTCATTTTCCCCTCTTTAATTACTCAAAAGTATGAATGAATGTTTTTAAGGAAAACCAACTTCATGTTTTTATTTAGTTATGAATATTTTTCTTCCATGTCTATATTTTCTTTAAAATTTTATAAATAATGTTTTTACTAATATCTATTTATTGATTAAATTAATTTTTACCCATGTTTAGATTTCTATTAAATTATTTAAAATTAATCTTCTTTTCATTTTTTAATTTATGTACTTTTTACTAAATGTGTAGATGAAATATTTATTATAATATATGCCACAAAAACAATTTTTTCCACTATAATGAATACTATTTTCTTTGAATATTCCTTGAAAATTTCCCATGGTTATTTTCAAAGAAATTTTTTCTTCCAATATTCTATAAATTTTTATATTTTAAATAGGTTCTTTAAAAATAAAAAAGGTATTTTCCTCAAGAAATGTTCTAGTTATATTTTAAAGGTTTTTTCATCTATGAGAATATCCATAGATATTACTTAAGATTCACTAGGTATATGATCATATGGTACCATATTTATTAATTCTCTAGATGGTTTTTGATTATAATGATGAGATATTTATAGAACCTGTTTTATTTTCCATGGGTTAAGATATGATTAAATGATAAATGTTTTTATGATATTGTGTCATATATATGAATGGATAATGTAACGGGCGGTTCTGTTATAGATATCCAATGAATTTGGTAATGATTAATGTTTATGATCTCAGAGGGTATATGGGTGGTTATCTCAATCCTGAAACAGGGTATGTGGGAGGTTATCTCAATCCCAAAGAAGGCACACTGATGGTTATCCCAATATTAACATGTGATGAAATTATTTGTGGGTATAATTGACATAAGATATCTATGATTATGATTATGCCACACATTTTATGAAACTCTCAATCGTATGTTATTATGATTATGATATGATATCATGGATCATGATCTATGATTATTTTATGATTTAGATCATATGATCTTCCAAATCCTTATGTTATGATTATGATCTATGAATTACTGGGTATGAATTTCAAATATTAATATCATGATCTCATACCCTTATGCTCATGATATGTTTACATATGATTATTGATTGATATCTCCTATGTTTACCCTAAATAAGAATTTTAGATCACCTTAAATTTTCACTTTCCCCAGTTTATAAATAAGGTTTTATGTTAGGTATGATTAAGAAGTGTGTTGTGTTAAAAGAACATTATGGCATATATTGAAGATATTTCATGAAATAATATTATTTTGTATCTAGTCTTCAAAGACACTAAACTTTTATGGTATATGGTTTGTATTGTTATGAGATATATTGAATATTTATCTAAAATTATGTAATATTTATTTATGTATTGTTTCCTTCTACTCAAATAGAGAACTGATTATTCATATGAATGGACACTAATATAGCTTGTCTCAAAAAATATTTACATATTCTATTATCTACAAGAATTAATTTTCTTAAATCCACAAAGATCTTATTATTCCTTTATACCACTCTATTTTTTGGGGAGTGAATGGAGATTTGTATTCATTCGAAGCACCATGTTTTTAAATATAATCCATGAAATCTTCATTTTTTTATGTATATCCATTTTCCAATATAAAAATTTTTATAGAATAACCCATATACTATTCTTTATGTCATAAAAAATTCTTTAACATCTCAATTGATTTTAATTTTCTTATTATAAAGTAAACATATGTAAAATGAGTAAAATAATCAATAAATATAATAAATTGTCTATCAAAATTTTTAGATTTCAAAGCTATAAGATAGATACATTTTAATTCCCATACTCAAGAGGTTTCTTCATCTTGATGTCAACTCTCTTATGGTATTTTTTTTACCATATTTACTTTATGAAACACTTCGCACATGTTATTTAATTAATGAAAAAAAAATTAAATATTCCTCACTAATTGATTTTTAATAAGCTTCTCTATATTTTTTTGGCTGAAATTACCAAGTCATTGTTACCACAATTAATTCTCTATTCAATGCATGAACAACAAGTATTGAGATAATTTTAAATCTATAATTTGTTATTATGGTTATGTTTTACCTTAAGGACAATATTATTATCCTTTAATCTTCTAATAACACATCTATTAATCAAAAATCACACCTAATTTTTATTATTAAAATGTTGGGAGACACTCATGAGATTATATCTCATAAAATTGAGTATGAAAACATCATCAAATTCAATATTTTTCAATAAATTTTAGAAATTCCAAATCCTTTGAAATTTACTTATCCATCATTGTAGGAAGGTAATTATTCCATCATTATTCCTTTGGATGAGTGTTGGTAATTTTGTGTTTCCAGTCATATGAAATGAGAACCTATTATATAGAATCTAAGGATTTTCTTCTTTTAATTCTTTATGGGAAACCTCAACCCGTATGGATTTTTCTTAACTATTCAACTTCATTAATGATTTATTTTTCCCATATTTATTCACTTGATTTAGAAACAATGTGGGAAATTTATAGGTAGTGTATCCTAGTTGATCACACATATCATAGATCTACTCAAGATAATTAAATAAATTTTTAAGCTTCTCCTTTTATTTGGGATGTCACCTTTACTAGAATTTTATTTATTTAGAAAGTATCAAAAATTATTCTTATTGTCTTTTTTATTTTGGGGGTGATAAATTGTTCATGCACACATATGATTTATGTACATATACTTTACTACACTATTATCTTCCTTCAATTTAAATCTTCTTGGTGGAAAATTTATCCTTCTAATTCTACATGTGTAAATTTTCTCCAATTTAGAATTTTCTAATCTTTTATCACTAAATTATACTGAAAATACTCCCCCTTCATTATAGTATTTCCATTTACCTTTGACTCTTCATATTTATTCTTCTTTTAAAACTCATTATATTTGGATTTTTCATCCCATTTACATGTAATTAGAATGTATGTGTCGTTCTTATTTAATGAAGTAATTATATTGATACATTTATTATTATTGGTATTATAGTTTTAATTGTATTATGGTGTGTATCAGACAATTATATAAGTGATCAATGGAAAATCCAAAAGTTTTTTGGTGGTATAAACAACCTTCATATATTTTTTAGTATTACCAGATTTCTTTGATTGAATTTTGAAAAAAAAAACATAAGAATTTATAATGAATAGTTCATCATGAGTAAATGTAAAGACCTGTGTTTTTCCAGAATAATAAATTCAGAAATAATTTTAATTTTTTCTTTTAGATTCTCATTAGGGGTAAAATGGTCTTTTCCCCTAAAATATGATCTTGTATAATTTTTCTAACCATTCCATTTCTCCAAAATAAGTTATTTACCTCGAGGAAAGGGTTTGGTGGAATTTCGCGCTATTCGAATTTTCATGGAATAATTAATAATTAATAATTAATAATTAATTTATTCACACATGTTTAGGTATATCTTTTAAACAGAGCATCATATTGAGATTTTTTCTCCACCTTTGAGTTTGGAAAATGGAGTTTTTTCTGGTTGAGGTATAAACTCATGTTGGGCATTAGGGCCGAGCTTAGGCCCCTTTTTATTTTTATTTTTATTTTATTCCTTTTATTTTCCTATTTTATTTATTTTAGTCTCCTATATTCTCTTATACATACCATATGGGATATCCTTCACCACAACATAGATAGAAAAGGGATAGGTACAAAGAGATAGAGAGAGATAGAGGGAGGGAGGGAGGGAGATGGAAGAAGGGAGGTGTCATCGCAGAGCTCGATAGGAGATGGATCGTCCTGTGGTAGCTACGGATCGTGGAAATAAGAGAAGCTTTAGTAGATTTTTCCCAAATGTAGGATATTTTTAAGTTTATATTTTAAATCCCCATATATTTACTGCTTTCTAGTTTTAAGGGCCTATTATGATTTCTAAGGACCCTTAGTGGGTCGATCTATGCTTAACTAGGAGAAAATGGGTGTTTCATGATAATTGAATGGGTTCCCATTTTGGAGATCCTAATCACGTGACATATGGTTTGATGAACACACATTTTACAGTCTTCATGTTTAGGGAATATGAATTTTTAGAGGTATATGTTGTGTACTTGGAGTATATGATGTGTATTGGTTCTTGGCCATGTAGCTTATTACATGGAAAGGTAGCATGTACATGGTCACATAGTCATATAGGGTACACAACCAAACCTCGTGTGGGTTACACGTTGTATATAAGTACACATCCATGATAAGACACATTTCCAGTCCATGTGAGGTACACTAGAAGGTACCCTATGTGGGGTACACACCATTTACATGACCTACATGCCATGTACCTGGGTTATACATGCTATGTCTGGATAGAGTACACACCCAGGTGGGGTATTGAGAGGACACATTGTGTACAAGGGGAAACATGTCTTGTACTTATTTCTTACTACCCTTTTTATTTTTTTCATCTGTTGACATATCAAGGTAAGAATTGGACACATGAGTAGTACATTTTTAGTGTTTTTAAACATATATCATGATAGTGTAACCCTTGGGATGTTTTAAGGACTTTTAAATGGAATTATGGAGTGCTAGACTCAATGGATAGGTTCTTCCTCTAGTAAATGAATACAACTATCTCTGGTAAGTGAGGCATGGCATGAGACCCAGTTGAGGATAGTGATAAATAGTTGATAGAAATTGAACTAGATTACTAATTTCCTCATTTGAAATTTTCTTTGAATAGTTACAAGTTGGTGGGACTGATATGAAATTTGAGGAGACTGACAAGTTGTATGGTCGGGCCAACCTAGGGCGAGATATTGATCTGAGATGGTCCATGATCCATCTCCCTAGAAAAATGTTTCAGTATATTTTCCCTTGTGGACATGTACCTTGTGAGATGTTCCTTTCTGATAAAAAAATCCATGAGATATTTGTGATGGGGTTGTGGGATGTGTTTACCTCAATATATTAGTTATGATGGAGGATCCCACATAGTATGTCTCTACTTATGTATTGAAATAGATGATCCAAGAGGGATTCATTTTCTTATGTTTATACCTTGAGGACCCCAAGTAGGATTCCTCCATTATGTTTGATTTTGAGGGAACTAGCAGGTGCCCCAGTGGCTAACCAACCCTGAGTAAGTGCATTATGGGTTTGGGTAGAGATGGTAGTGGGTGTCAACTTATAACTTGTAATGAACATGTAAGCCCAAGGGTTTGTATAACTAGTGATGGGTTTAGGCATTCAGGAACCCTCGCTATTTTATTCATCCATTCACTCATTTTTGTTGGTACTTCTACAATTCCAAGTGTGCTTCCTAGAACATATCCCATGGATCCGGATACGATATGATGTTATGATGGGGATCCTAGAGGTACTTCCTAGGATCCAGATTCTAATAATATTTTATTGACTATCACTTTATCAATATGCCCATAGGTACTTCCTAGGATATAGATTTTTATCCTACTAATTTAATGTTATCTTATCAGGATGATGGACATGGAACTCCTCGTCGCTATTGAAATTAGTGTACACAGTGTTCCACAATTGACATGATGTTCCACATTTATGATTAAGATTAGTAGACATATAATTCCATGGTTATGATTGAGATTAGTGGACATGGAATTCCAATGATGGTATTGACAGGTGGAAACACTTCCCCCAAGATTTAGATATTATGATATTCACAAGGATTGATGATTGTCTTCCCAAGTGATGTATAAGATACTCCTCAGGGTCGTGTGGAAACATCGTTACTGTATCTCTCATACTTTCCTGGGGATGGGGTTATTGATCCATTTATTGAATTTATCACAAGTTATTACCTCATATTGGGATACAATCCCTTACACATCCCATAAGATTCATCCCCTTTAGTAATTATCCAATTCAAAATGTAGTGATTGCCTAGGGACCAGGACCCAGGACTTATACATTATACTGGATTTACATGGATTGAGTGGTAAAACATCCAACTTTATGACATATTTACATTATGTCTATATATTTTCTATAATCCCTCATTATAGTGATTGTAGGCAAGTATGGGTGAATTGGAGCTAGGACATGTATTTCCCTTGTGGTGACATAGCATTCTCGTATACTTTTCTAGAACTGTCCAAAGCAAGTATAGTTCATTGGGATCACAAGACCTAGGATCAGTGTGATTGTACATGGCTTGAGTGGTGTGACATTCATCTCAATGCCTTATTCACGGTATATCTTATTGGTTTGGATCACAGATCTATGAATCGGTTGTGGTTACAATTTATTTATTTTATTTATATATTTCAATTATTTCTCAACTAAGCATATTTCATGATCATGCACATATAGAATTATATTATAGGTTCACCATTGTGGGGTGGCCTACTATGATTTATTTCTCATCCAATGTATGTGAACCTAATTGTGCATGTAGAACTTATATTGGCTTTCAGGTTGATTGTGGATGTATGATGGATAGGGTCGAGGCCTAGGGCTTTATGATCAAGTAGAGCTACTCTGTGAATTCTTATGATCGAGTTTGAGCAGCTCGATAGTGTCATGGAGACCGGGTATGTGGTTCATCTTGGATTTAGTATTAGATATATATACTTTTATTTCTATCTCTTTTATTTACTCATGTATATGTGATTGGCCCAATGAGAAATCAGTGTTGTATGTATGACATGGTTTTTCAGGATCTTACTACATTCCATTCATTTATTATATCCTTATTTAAATTTATTGCTTCTGCACTCTAATTATTTACATCTATGGATGATGTTTGGTTATTTAAACTATTTTATTACTTTTATATGAAATAATATTCTACTCATAGACACACCCTATTCCCTCGCAGCTTATCGGTTGCCTCTAGAATATGAGGAGGTGTGATTGAGTCATTGTTTCCAATCGGTCTGGTTATTGTTTATATACTGAGCTAGGTTAGGACATGAAAAAGTTATATCAGAGTTGTTTCTTTCCTATTTTATTACTATTTGGGATATAGTATATAGGATTATTAGTAAATATTTATAACCTATGATGGATATCATATTGGTGTGTTGAGAAGGCTTGTTTTGGTAAGAAGTCTCAGTTTCTAGGGATATGGGATTGTTGTTCTTAATATGTGATGTTACAATTGTATATGATTTTCACTTTGATATATGAACATGTAATGTAGATTTTATTATTTATTATGGATTTTTGGATATCATCCCATTAGAGAGAGTCTAGTGATTGATTTTGACTCTTGGATGGCAGAGGCAAGTGGTGTTTCATGCATCATATTTTCTACCTAGGGTACACATGTTATAGGACCACTAGTGTGTGATTTTACTACTAATGATGGAGTTAAATTGTTTAAAGTTTCAACAAAAATCTAAATTGGTTTTTAATATATAGATTTTTGTGGAATTATACTCAATTAGGTTGACTTGTACATGTATTTCCTTCTGATTACTGGCTATGTGGATCTATGATGAGATGTTTAATAGTGAGGTTGATGAATTAATCTTCATTCCAAAGAGGTTCAATGACCCTAGTGATTTTATAGGGTACATGGTTCCAAATTTTTGGACCCATTATAGGGAATCGTTACTTATGTTTAGTAATTTAAAGTACCAGAAAACCCTATATAGTGTTTTCTCACATATCTTTGAATAAAATTCTACTTAATGGAATTGTATGAGTGATGTGTGAAACAAATCATTGAGATGATTCTATATGTATATTATTGACCTTCATAAGTCATCATTTTAAATTTATGCCTTTTTAGTATACTTGTTGTTGGTGTATCCTTTTCAGTTGAGGTTAACTAAATATTTGTAACAACCTACATGGGGTTTTCCCATCTAGGATATTGTACTATTTTAATTAGATAACCTTTTTCTATGTATATCTAGCAAGATCCTCTAGTATGATGTTGATAGGTACCTGAATATTTATAGTGAGAAAGGAACTAGAGTGGGTATTACCATATAAGGATTCTCATTGAGTGTTAGTTTATTGTTTTTCTATGTCATATTATGACCCTCCATGGATCAGTTCCTTATGAGGATGCTTGGAGAGGATCAAATCCTAGTAGGCTGATGCTTGGTAGGGGATGGTGTTAGAGTTATTTCTTTAATTTAGTGGTTACTAATGGGGTTTCCTTAAATAGGTTTCCAAATATAACTTAAAGGGTTTTTTCCTTTATAACTTGTAATTGAGATCTAGTATAATTAAAACCATATTGAAAAGTTTTGACCCTAGTAGGTTAATGTTATCTTTACCTTCTTTAGATAGGGTTGAAAGGAATGTTAGATGCCTTGAATTAAGACAGGTGTGTGGATGACACTCTGTGATATGTGACCATGGTGAGAGGTTTGACTTATGGGATTAGTGGTAGGAACTAGTTCCCTTATTATGAGACTTGATCAGTAGTTCTATATGGGAGACCTAGAGGACCTTAGTTATTACTCAAGACCCTTATAGGTTGATTTTTAGTTAGATTGAGGGAAACCTATGAGAGGGGTTGTCCCAGGTTTACACTTGCCTTTTTAGGTTGTGAACTTGGTTGTATGCTTGTGTAGAGACTGATGCATGGGAGGTTATCGGATTTTTCAATATAGACATGGTGATGCATTTGGTTTTTTAAGAAGAACCTAAGGTGCTTGGATATCAATACTGGATTCCATGAGTAGGATTGTTCGGGTGTGTGGCCTTGTTGACTAGTATTTGTGTGGTTGAAACTTTAATCTCATAAAATGACTTCGTTTTATGGGTGGTTCTGTAATAAATATCAGCACAAGTGAGGTGATCAATTTTGAAGGGGAGTTCTATGGGAGATTCTATATTAATGATACTGACATTTCAGGAAGCACAGTAAGCTTGGACTTGTGATGGATGACTCATAGGAGCCTATATAAGATCTTGAACTAAGTGGTACAGAAGAGTACACCTCTTATTCTAGGTGAGATAGTAATGGTATGCATCAATTACACATGGTTGTATTTAAATCATAAATTGGTGAGTGTTCATGTGTGAGCCAAATACAGATGGTTTCAAATACTTTCCATGAGCATGGTTTCTCGGGAGTTGTGATAAAATGAAAAAAAAGTCACTTTGTGGTAGAGGAGGCATCAAGAATTGACTATGTTTCATGAAATGGTAGACCCATGGGTGGACCTTGACCTGAATTATCATGAGACATGGTGTCATGTGTTGGTTAAGGCAAGTATAGCTTGGTTTTTGTGAGCGTGGATTAGGGATAGTGATAGATGCCTATCGACGGAATCTTAGTGTACTCAAGTTTAGTGATTATCATTACCTATATCTTGACATCATCATGAGTATGCTAATAGATAATTGGATATGTGACGAGATATCTAAATACCTTTTTATGTTTTGATAGAGGGACTCTCCAGGGGTTGTTCTCATTGAGAGGTATGAGGTAATTCATATGGTGGGGAGTGATCCTTTTTCTATTTGAGGGTGGTGACCCTCATTATGAGTGGAAAATTATTGTTTGTTATGGGGACTATTCTCAGAAAGTGGGAATGGGTGATGTTGTAGGTTGGAACTTGGGAATGAGTAGTTTTTTCTATGTCAGTCATTGTGCTTAGTGATGGATGGAGTGCGTGACTTTTATCTTGGAGCTCAATTGTGAGGTGATGATAAGGGTATTCCTATTTTGGGGAGTACCAGATCAGTCACGGTTGAATGACTTCCTTGTTGGGAGATTTTTGGAATATGTGGTATCATTCATTGGATGGTCAAGATGGAATAGTTATGTGGATTCTTGATATGGGGTCATGGATACTATCTGACTACCAATGCTTTATGAGGATGATAATGGTTATGGTGGGGAGGTTGTAAAGACCCATGTTTTTTTGGACTGGGAAATTCAACAAGAATTTTGAATTTTTTCTTTAAAATATGCATGATGGGTAAAATAGTCATTTTAACTTAGAATATGATCTCAGATAATTTTTATGACCAATCCATTTTTTCAAAATAGGGTGTTTACCCGAGGATAGGGGTCTGGTGGAATTCTAAGTCGTTCATATTTTCATGGAATAATTAATATTTAATAATAAATTAATTAATTATTAACTTATTCACATGAATTCTTTCAACTATATATTTTGAACATAGTGTCTTATTGATATTCTATCTCTACCATTGAGTGTGGAATGTTGATTTTTTCCTAGTCTATTTATAAACTCATGTCGGGTATCGGGGTTGGACCCAATCCCCTTTTTCTTTTTCTTTTCTTTTTCTTTCTTTTCTTTTCCACTTTTCTTTCTTATCCACCCTTGGCTTCTCACATACACCCCCTATGGTATCTTATTTTATATGGATTAGAGATAAAAGGGATAGTGTTAGAGAGGGGGATAGAGAGATATAGAGAGACAAAGGGAAGAAGGGAGGTGTCATCTCAAAGCTCGACAGGAGCCAGATCGTCATACAGTAGATGTGAATCATGGATATAGAAAAATATTTAGAATATTTAATACAAAGGCAGTTGGTTTTTAATTTTATTCCATAAATACCTATATATTTAACTCTTTATAGTTTTAAGGTCCTACTATGATTTTATAGATCCATAATGGGTTAATTTATACTTAATTGGGAGAAAACTAGCGTTTCAGGCTGATTTTAGGGGTTTCCATTTGGGAGATCCAAATCACATGGTGCATGGTTATATGAACACATGCCATGCACTCTTTTTTATCAAGGAATATGATTTTTTAGAAGTACATTCCATGTAATGGTGCTTAGACATGTATCCAAGTACATGGATAGATAGAATTTTTCTAACTACACATCGTGCACCAGTGGTACATGCCATGTAGTCATACTTGGCCATGTAGTCAAGTACATGGCTAGACAACCTGTTCAGGTGAACATGTCCATATAGGTTACACAGTCAGACCCCATGTGGGTTACACACCAATTTGAAGTACACAATCAGGCTAATACACATGGCTACACCATTTGAGGTCCAAGGGCTGGTACCCCGTGTAGGGTACACGCCATATACATGACTGAAATGCAATGAACTTATTTTCTGCATGCCAAGTATGGCTGGAGTACATGACCAGGTGGGGTATTGAGAGTACACATTGTGAACTTGGGTATACACGTCGTGCACTTCTACCTTGCTATTATTTTTAGGGTTTTTATGTTTTAATTCACTAAAGTCAAAATTGGACACATGAGTAGTCCATTTTGAGTGTTTTTCATGTAGATCATGATTGTGGGACCCTTGGGGTGTTTTAGGGACTTTTATGAGGTGTTATGGGGAAACAGACTCAATGGATAGGTTCTTCATCTAGTAAATGAATATAGTAATCTACTATAAGTGAGACATGGAATGATACCTAGTTGAGGGTCATGATAAATTATTACTAGACATGGAATGAGATTGTAAATTCCCTCATTTTATGTTTTCTTGGGATATTTCCCAGGTTGGTGGGACTATGATACGGTTTGAGGAGACAGATAGGTTGGGTGTTTGGGCCAAACTAAGGTGAGATCTTGATCTGATATGGGCCGTAATCCATCTCCATAGACTGATGTTTTAGTAATTTTTCCCTCATGGACATCACCCTTATGAGATCTTCCCTTTTGGACCAGGTGTTCATGATATGTTATAGATGAGGTTGTGGAATGTGTTCCTCTTAGATCTTAGTTGTGATCGTGTATCCCACATAGGATACCTCTGCTTATGTGTTGACTTAGAGGATCCCAAGAGGGATTCATTCACTTATGCATGGACCTTGAGAATCCCTAGTAGGATGCATCTCTTGTGTTTGATTTTAGAGGACCTAGCGGGTTCCCCAGTGGTTGACCAACCCTGAGCAAGTGAGTTATGGGTTTGGTTGGAGATGGTAGTGGGTGTCACCTTAGAACCTATATTGAACATGTAATCCCAAGGGGTTATGGAAGTAGTGATGGGTTTAGGCATTCAGACACCCTCGCTATTTTATTCATTAATTCACTCATCTGCTTTTGAAGCATCTATGATTCTAGACATGCTTCTGAGAACTCATCATATGGGGCATAATATGATTTGATGCTTTGATGGGGATTCCCAAATGTACCTCATGGGATCTGAATTCTGAGACTATTTTATTGACCATAAATTTATTAGGATACCCAAAGGTACTTCCTAAGATCTAGATTTTGAGCCTGCTGATTGATGTTATCTTATCAGGATGATGGACATGGAACTCCTCATCATTGTTGAAATTAGTGGACATGTCATTCTAAAGTGGACATTACGATCCACAATTATGATTGAGATTAGTGGACATAGAGTTCTGTGGTTATGATTAATATTAGTGGACATGGAATTCCATATATAAAATGTTTAGGTGTATACACTTCCCCTGAGCTTTAGATATTGTGATATTCCTATGTATTGATGAGGATCACCCTAAGTGAAGCCTGAGATACTCCTCAACATCAGGGTGGATCCACCATTACTACATCACTTGTACTTTCCTATGGATGGGGATGTTGATTCATTTATTGAATTGATTAGGATTTTTCATGTTATATTAAGAGAGAATACCTTACATATTGCCTTAGGTTTTTCCCCATTAGGGATTATCTGAGTCGTAATGTCATGATTGTCTATGGATTGGGACCTAGGAATCATACATTATATTGAAATTACATATCTTGAGTGGTATGACATCCAACTCTATACCTCGTATTTACAAGATATCCAAATATTATCTAGAATTACTCATTATAGTGATTGGAGGAAAGTACGAGTGGACCCAAGGCTAAGAAATGTATCCCCCAAAGGTGAAGTAGATTGTCCAAAGAATTTTAAAGTGATAGCTGAATTTGGTATAGTTGATCAAGATTAAGGACCCAAAGATTGACATGATTATACATGACCTGAGTGGTATGACGTCCATCTAAATTATTTATTCACAGTATGTAAAGTTGATCAGGATCATGTACCCAAGTATCAATTTTGGTTTCACTTTATTTATTTTATTTATATATTTCATTTGTGTCTCAGCTAGGCTGAGCATGTTATATGAGCATGCACTTATGGCAGCATATTATAGGTTCACCATTGGGGGTGACCTGCTGAGATTTATTTCTCACCCTTGTACATACACCTCAATGTTCATCCAGACCTTATGTCAGCTTTCATATTGAGAACAAATGTACTATGGCTATGGATGAGGCCTAGGGTTGCTTGATCAAGTGGAGTTGTTGTTTTGGATTCTTATGATCGGGCTGGAACAACTTGGTAGTGTCATGGAGACCAATTATATGGTTCAAATCAAAGTTATCAGTAGATCCATGTACTTTTATTTTATTTTCTTTTATTTACTCCTGTATATGAGATCAATCTAATGGGCTATCTGTGTTGTATGTATAACATGGTTTTTTGGGATCTTATACATTCCATTCATTTATTACAACCTTTTTTATATTTTTTACTTATTCAATCTAATTTTTTTACTTCTATGGATGATGTTTGGTTATTTACACTAGTTTCTTACTATGATATGAGGGTATAGTCTCCTCACAGACACACCTTAAGGCCTCACTACTAGTCAGAAGCCTCTAGATCATTAGAAGGCACACTTCAGGCCTTGTTTCTAATTGGTCCAGTTACTATTTATAGAGTGAGTCAAGTTGAGATGTGGTAGTGAACTTCTCTTAAAGTTTCTTAACTTCTGCTTTTTTGGAAAAGAAATTTTTTTATAGTAATTCCCAAGGTTTTCTTGTAGGGTTTAAAAATTTCATTGATATCACTTAGCTTCTTCAAACACTCTTCTTAAATTTTCTTAACATTTGATTCTTCATCAATGATTCATTCTCCTTTTTTAATTTTTACTTCTCTCTTTCATGCATTTTATTCTTCTTTAAGATAACTATGAGTTTTATAGTCGAATGGAACTCTTTTGGAGTTTCTTCTTCACTTCTATCCTCCTTAATCGATTCTTATTCACTTGAAGAATCACTAGGACATTTTTTTATTTGGCCATAAATACTTTAAATTATTCAATCACTGATTACTTTTCTTCAGGATTTCTCTCATTAGCATTGTATCACTCATCATGCTTATATAGAAAGTTTTTGTTATTTTAATCCTTGTCCTTATCTTTTTTGTGTAAGAAGTAACAACCTTGACTAGTTGATGACTTATTCCTCCTAGATGATCATTTAGGATGATTATATTCTTCACCATCTTCATTATTCTCAGATAAATTAGATGAAAAATGATTGATCATACCACAATTGAATCATTTAAAATGTATAATTACCTTGTACCTACCACTAACTCATTTTCTTCCATTATAAAAAATGAAATTTATTCATTGAAATTCATAATAGTTTCATGATCCTCATTAGGATTCATGGAACATGTGTTCTTAAAACTCTTGGATATATTAAAATCAATCTACTTCACATATTTCCCTTTATTTTTAAGAGTTGAAGCACTTGTCATCTCATGTTCCAAATAAATATTTTTGTGTTTATCCATTGAAAATCCATCCATATTTTGGTCTTCTAATGCTGAGATTTTAATACCAAACTTATTGAGAAACATTCTCATGAATTTTATTAAATTATGGAATCTTCAAGTGCCTCACCATAACATTGAACTAAAGGCATGATTTGATACACATAAACTAATATGGAAACCACTATATTGTCTTTTTTCATCTTAATATCATAAAATTCATCATGACATGTATGGAGTCATGAAACCTTCACATTTTTATCTCCTTTATGAATATCATATAATTTCCTCCAAAAGTGATTAGTGGTTTTTCATCCCATGACATGTGTTAGATCATTCTCTGATAGGTTATATAGATAATTACATGCATTTTCATCGACCGTAATTTTTTCAAGTCTTTTTTTATGATAGTTAATTCATTCATTTTGATGTCAAGAACATTCTAAATGAGATAAATTAAAAAAGGAATGATACATTCTTTCCAAATATGAAACTTATTTACATTAAACATGGGAATTTCATTTTTCATGATGGATAATTCATGATTTACATTTGAACATAATATATATATATATATATATATATATCAATGAATCCAAACTAAAATAATTATTAATAATTACTTAGAATTGTCATCTAGAACACTCTAATAACAATTCAAAGTCCCTCTTATGAGCGATAAGAACCACTGATAGCAGTGGTGGGGAATAAACAAAACGTATTTATGCTCTATTTTCTGTGATATTCCCATGTTGGATAGTGCATATGATAAATGTTGAAATTGATGATTAATAAAAATGATGAAATTTATCAAGGGTATCATACAAGCTCAAGAGAGTTTTATAAGGTTTTTGTCATCCTTTTTATCAAATACATATATCATGGTGAATAAAAATTGTGATTTCTCCATGCATGTTTCCTTCTTATTATCAAAGAAGACAATTATAGAGAAAGCGGGTGATCTTTGAACTCTACTATAATATTTATAATCATTCATCAACATAGATAAAGATCTTCTCCACCATTCTCAAGTGCCTCTCTTATGTGTACCTTCATTATCCTGCTCATGCTCATCCAAATTTGGCTAGGAAATATCTCTAGTATGTGTCCTAGGTAAACAAAAAAAAATCATGCATTCATTGTATGGAACTCTCCATATTTATAAACATTACAAGAATTATTGTGTGATTTTTTTGTCTATGGAATGACAATAAAATCCATAATTCCCTACTGAAATTTCTTCAGAGATATTTGACAGACATCGTGGCATGACATTCAGTTTTGTAGTGTGATATTCAAGTCAACTAGAAATTCATAGTATTTGAGTAAAATTTCATTTAAAACCTCCAAGAATCATAATGTGATATTTTTACATCTCCTTAGGTTTTCTCTTTATGGTGGAGTTCTGACCACTCTCCCAACACAAGGCCTTCAACTTTAGTCAATCAAGGTCTCCTAGATTTCCTTTGAAAATGAACGCCTCGTGTCATAATAAATTATGTTGTGATTTGATCTTCTTGACTCTTTCATAGTTCTGGTGTGATATACTCATTGCATTGTGAGATTTCTAAAAACACCAGAACTAGAAAACTATATGATTATTATAACTCAGACCATTGTGTTTTTATCCTGAACATTTTGACATAGAACTTCAACAACTAAGAATGTGAATCACCAACCTCCAATGACTTCTCATCACAGTTAAATTTATTCCCCCACAATTCCTTTGGAACGCCTTCATGAAGAAATGATATGTGATATGACATGACTCTTTATATGTAAAACTCTCTTGGTCCTCTTCCTTAACTCCTCCATGATGTAACCTTTAAGGTTGTGATGTGAATATCCTTCATATGAGTAAACTCTTCACATGAAATATCTATGTCATGACATAACCAGTATGACTGCAATTTGATGAGCTTCATCTTAAAAAATCATTCATTCCATTAAATCTTTAGTATCTTCATACATCTTCAATAATTTTCATATTAATTCATGATTATGTTGTCAAAAGATACAACATGAAAACAAACAACACTCATGAACGATCATCTCAGGAGTAAATTATGATATGTTCTCCATGTGTGAGGGAAACCATGCACCTCATTATTTTATTATAATATGGTTTTGAGAGTTCTCCAACCCTTAGTGTAAATAATCATACCATTTTGCCCTATATAAATTGAGGGCATATTCACAACTCTCCATTTGTCAACAAAGTCAAGGGAACATCACATTTATCTCTTTACAAAAATATTGTGATTTATAGTTGCCCTTTTAAACTCAAAATTTTATAGTATGAATCCAAATGAGAAAACTCTATTATCATTTCATTAATTAAACCATATAATTCCTTCTTTAAATTACTTAACTTTTTTCCATCAACACCAATTTTAAATCCCCTCGGATGTTCAATGTTGACTTCTTCTATAAGCACTCGATTCTATAATACAGTGTTAATGTTCATTTAATATATATTGAATCCTATTTGTATTTAGGCTGTAAAAAATAATTGAATCGATTAGATATTTTCCCCCACTTTAATTTTTTTTAATATTTAATCATTTTATTTTATTATAGATTTAGAACCCAAAATTTCATTATTACAAATTATATTCCCATGGATATATTATTTTTTAACACCCATTTTTTTCTAATGAAACTGTGATAATTTGATCACTTCACATTCTCCCAAGTTTGATTATTCTTTATTTGATTGAGTTCATAATTTAGTCATTAACACTTGATATATCTTTTATAGATTCCATAAATGATTTCAACTCTACCAGTGATAACAAGATGGGTTTCTTGAATCTTTTAGTTATTCATATTTATATTAGAGCATTATTATTATCAATGATATCATATATAACAATTTGAGCTCTCTTTTTTGCTTCATTATATTGATTATAGGATTACATTAGCCCTCATTTCCTCTTTTAATTTGATCTTAGAGTCCTCCTTGTGTATTGTTCCGTTGGTTTCTGTCGAAGATGATTCACAATCATCCTCATCATCAAATATCTCCTCTAGATTTGAATTTATTGATTTATTTCGAGGCTTATGCTAAATAACATTCACATAATTTCTCTCCAAAAACTTCTCAAGGCTCTTATTAAAGCATTTTTAAATCTTTACTTTTTCTTGAATAAGTAAGAGATACACCTCCATTCGTTGCATCACAATACATTCCTTATGTGTCGTCGTTGTTTTGATAAAAAATACATACTTTTAAAAACCCCAAAGTTTTTTTAGAGTTATTTTTCATCCATGACCAATCTGATATGGTGTCATCTTCTCTTTGGGATATAACGACCAATTTTAGTGTAAACTATTACATGCATCGACTATATTCAATAGTGCCTTGAGATACCACCCTCAATGAGTAGGATCATTCACATATTATTCACCATAGTGCTTCTTCTTTCTATAACTCCATTCTACTATGGAGTTCACACAGATGAAATTTCATAGACGGTCCCTCCAAGTAATTCTTAATTTCAATGGAAGTGTACATTAAAACATTATCTAATTTAGGGATTTTGTTCATCCTTCCAGTTTCATTTGCATAATGCCTTCAGTATCATTTAATTCAATCATCATCTTATTCTTCATTTTCATGAACATTATGAATCTCATGTGATGTGGCTTTTATTTGATACATTTTTTCACATCTTTTTTATTGATTTTTTGTGTTTTTTAGGTGAAAATACACTCATAATGTTTAATTGTTAAATTTTGCAACATTTTTTTGTGATTTGGTTAATCACAAGATCTTTTGATCAAAATGTGTGTTTTTTGTTCTCAACTGATTAATGTTCAGTTCTTTAATCTACATATATTTTCGAACAAGCATTTTGGGTGCTTTCAATGGAATAAAAAATTAAATATAATTTCAACGTATTTTGATGATTTCAGGTTTTTGAAATTTAAATGTCAATGTTCCATGATTTCATCTTGAATTTATTTTGTGGAATGATATATTCTATGAAATTTCGAAATTCATGAATTAATTTGCTTCAAAGTTTATTTTTTGGTTTTGAACATTTAATTTAATTATGTAGATTTGTGATTTTAATATTGTTTGATGACTTTTATTTAATTCTCTAAGTGTCGTAAATCTTTTATTTATTTATTTTCATAAGTGTTTTTCATTACATTATTTTTCATTAGTTGAGAGGACTTTTAATCTGAAGTCTTTTTGCACTTTCAAATGCCATCTTAAGACTTGAGCTGGGAGCCATCGTAAGGCCCCAAGCCTGAGCATGTTTCTTGAGAAGACTTCTTCAATGAGAAACTCAACACTATCCTCCCCATATCGATTGTCAGTACCAGTTGCAACTTGAAGGAAGGCCAATCGAAAAATTTGATGAAAGAACTGACCGAAGCCCGAAAATCAGGGAACGCGAACTCATGGAAGAATACGATCGAGCTGCAATTTGCAAACCATTTACACTGGGATCGACGAACCCTAGATCAATGTTGAACCAGTGCCAAGATCGTTTTATTGGTAATCTGGGTTCATTAATATTACTTGGTCGAAAGCTGCTAGTTGTGAAGAACACGACGAAGAAGAATCAAGTTCGCCGATGAATTGATTGACGAACCCGATGCGAAGCTGAATGAAATCGAACACCACCTCTGTTTCCCTATCATTCTCGAACAGAGATAGAGCCAAGCTTGAAGAATTTTGATGAAGCTTTTGGAATCCAGTTTAGAGATCGAGAAGAAGACCTATGCTCGTTGGTTTGTTCCATGTTGCAGGATTAAAGATAGAGGGTGGAGGATGGAACTTGAGAACGGGGCAGCGCTCGAGGGTGCCAAATCATAGAATGCTAGAGTTGGAGAAAAAAGTAATCTCAACAGATACGACTTCCTCCTTTTTCACTCCTTTTCTTAAATTCTATTATTGCCATTTTGAACATGTGTAGCTAAATCCTTCAAGGGAATCTGATTGAAATAAATTGAAATTCTTTAACCTGTTCTACTCATGATTTCACAATTGTATGATGTTCTTAAGCTTCTTCCACCGCCATTCTTTTTATTTACATTAATGATGAATCGATAGATTCAAGTCAGTGATTGAATTTATTCGTGTGGTGAGAATATTAATTCATAGAGAACGTCACTGTAATCATTTTGTTCTTTGTTCACATTTTTGTTCTATATGAGCATCATCTTTACACTCTGATGGGTGGCGATAGTGGATTAATTACCCGTAAGACTACGACCGATGTACCTCATTTGGAAATGTTTGATGTCAATCTTCTCCTTGTATGAACCATTTACCTCAAGAGATTTGATTGATAAATCATTTCTAGGGAGTGATCACTCAACCGTGTTGACCACTGAATGACTTTTAGGTGTTTAAACCTCTTATCTTCACAGCTTTTCCACAATTGTGATTATCATAATTCAAGAGAAAAAAATATTTTAATCAATTCATATTTGTCCGGTTCCCTAATTCATTAACGGTTCAACCTTCCTCTATTTTTCTGCTTCTTCCACTATTGTTCATATTTCACCTTTATTCCACATCACTTTTCACTTCTCAGCTTCATACCTTCACATTTTAGTTTGTTTTGATTTTATTTATTTATGTTTTATTTGGCCACACACCCTATCATTCCCTGAGTTCTATCCCTACTTACAATATTACTTGTAGTTAGTAGGTGTTATAAATAAGTAAATTTGAGCGCGTCAATTGCTGCTCTGTCAAACTTTTAGCTCCATTTCTTGGTAATGCATGTGCCGCCATAAAAAAACATTCAAAAAAAAAAAATCAATCTATTAAAAATCAGCTTTAAAAAAATTCTGCTTCTGAAATCTGCTTGTTTTCACTATGTGCGCTGAGATTTTGTTGTTTTTACTGAAATTTGCATACACGCTGGGGAATTTTATAAACTTGAGCTTCAACCTTTAATACCTGAAATAAAATAAACACTGCTCTACCATAAAAAATAAAAAGAAGGCTGAAATGGAAAATCTAGACATTAATTGAGTTGAAAACTTAAATGAAAATCAAAATTTTGCTGCACCTTAACCTAGAAACTTGAATGTTGAGAGGCCTAGGCTTAAGGATTTCTAGCTTTCCACTATTTCAAATAACTCCTCATGCATATAGTTATCCCCTAGGTTTACGAATTATGGGATGAAACAGTCATAGCTCTTTATATTACCCTCTTTTAATGGTCACCCCAGTGAGGATTTACTTGAGTTTATTGGGTACTTTTATAGTGTGGTTCAACAGTTACCTCTACAGGGGTTGAGTGATGAGGAGCTAAGGCAGAGAGTGTTTCCTTTTTGTTTAATGAGTAAGGTTAGAAGTTGGTTCAATAATTTAGATGGGTAAATTTTTGACCATTGGGACCAAAATTTCAATGCCTTTGTCATTAAATATTATCCCAGGAACACAACCATTGAAGTGAGGTGCAAAAACATGGGGTTTGTCCTGGATGAGGGTGAACTCATTCATGAAACATGGGATATATTTAGAGATTTACTTGGGCAGTTTTCTAACCACCAATTATTTCCCCTTCATTTAATCAACACGTTTTATGAGAGTCACACCCATTACCATCAAAATATGGTAGACCGACCCTTGGGTGGTTATTTTTTTGCTCACACAACTGAGGAATTAAAAGAAATATTTAATAAAATGGCTCAAAACTCCAAACATAATAGCTCTATGAAGAGAGTCATCAATATGAGTGAGACCCACCCTCGGTCTACTGAAATATATTTTTAAAACCCAAGATAAATCACTTAAGGCGCAATGCCAACACTATAGCATGTTTGGGCACACTATAACTTGTTTCCCCAACTTTAACTTGCATGCCTAGCTATAAAGATTTAACCTTAAACATTACATAATCTTGTCAATTCAACTAGATTTCACTTCTTTACATTCTCAAAGATCTTTTCGGTTTAGAGTTTTAGAAAGTTAGGACATAACTTATACATATCAACCCACAAGTATACAAAGTGGGTACCATTAAATCATTATCAATTTCTTCCAAAACATAATTTTTTTAACACAAAACAACAACATTATTCATTTGACAAAACTTGACTTTCTTCTTTCTCTTACACATCCTTATAATCTGTGAACAACATTGAAAAACATAGGATGAGCATAAAAAGCTCAGTAAGGGATATAAAAAGAATGAAAGAAACTACTATTAGTCCATGAATTTTTAAAAACATATGAAATCATTTTCACAAAGACATACTTCTCACCCATATATACTCACTTTGTGAAACATAATATTTCCATAAAACATTAAAGAACATATATAAAACCATAAAGGTATCTTGAGGCATTACTTATATTGTAACCCTTGCGACTATCTTATGATTTGTAACTCTCATGGCTACC
The DNA here is from genome assembly GCA_963277665.1 of Viscum album. Lineage (NCBI taxonomy): Eukaryota > Viridiplantae > Streptophyta > Magnoliopsida > Santalales > Viscaceae > Viscum > Viscum album. Next base: position 1,939,046,646 of record OY728159.1, read on the forward strand.
TTACAATGTAACTTTCACGACTATCTTATTGTGTAATTATCGCAGTTAAATTTGGAGTAACCATACAGTTGACCTCCAACTTACACATACCCAATGCATTGAAGGGAGATATAGGTATCACCCTTCATCATAAACAATGCCCAAGAATTAGAACATAATCATAAAACATGAATAATTGCATAAAAACATTGCTTTTAATTTTTGTAAAATAGAATTTTAAAAGAAAACTTTTGAAGAAAAATCCCTTACAAATATCATATAATTGAAGTGATAATTGAGAGAATGAAAAGAATATGTGTATACACTGTAAATGCATATAATACAACATAATATGAATTAAATTCGTTACACAAATTTTGTGTACCACGTAATTAACAAAATAGAACGTTAACTCGAAAAATGGAAACTCAGTTAAAAATTCTCTTACCTCAGATTCTTCTTACTTCAAACTTGTTTAAACCTCCTGTATAATGGTTAAAAGAGTGTTATGAATATTTTACAGAAACATATTCTTGTTTATAACATCTTATATAATCATTTTATAACATCATTCCACCCATTCATTAATAATATTTTGTTATTTACATTGTTTCGGGTGCGTTCTTTACATGGTTTCCATGGTTGGTTCGTAATGGATTTTCTTGTCGAAAGGAAGCGATTCTCCAGAAGTGGAATGAGTTGTTATTAATCTATTTCCAAAATATTAAATGATGCCATAAATTATTTTGGTTATATGGTATCAGGATGAATCATTAGATGAATCATTAGTGATATTCGTTTAGATCATTTTGACGGTTCTTCGATAATCACGAATTTGTTTCATCATATACCTTTAATATTATGCATATAAGTTAATTTCAGAACATAAGAGAGGTCATATAATACACTTTACAATCTGTTTCAACCATTAAAATGGTTTTACAACCAGTTTTGAAGGAAGTAAAGGAAATTGAAGACACATCGTCCACGATGTCGGTAAATCGACAAATCATGGACGATGTTTTTGTTTTTAGAATAAGAGGAAGAGGAGATAAATAATGATGATTAATTTTTCCATAAATATGATAAAAATCCAGTATATATATAATACTGGAGCTTTCATGCCTCTTGGATAAAGGGAAGAGATGAGAGTATAAGAAAATAAAAGAATTGAAAAGAAAACACAAGAAAATGAAAGAAGATTTTTACCTCTTGATCTCTTTTCCTTGAGATCCTCCTTAAGGCCTTTGGTTTTGACCTTTTGGTGAGACCAGCAGGTCTTGGCCGTGGGGAAGAGATTTGGGAAGAGGATTTTGCAGAATTTAGACAATACTCAAAGCTTGAGAGGTGCGAGAGGAAGAGGGGGTGAGAGTGATATTTATAGTGAAGAAGAGAAGTTTTTCATTATTTTAATCATTAGTTTAATATTTTTGCTCAAGATTATAGTCTTGATTCATGTGACCCAAAACAGTAATAAGTGTATCTGAGTTCGAACCAATAACCATTTACATCTATCATGACTCAATCATGATGCAAAAATTCATTTATTTAGCATTTTTCGTAAATTATCAAATTTAACTATTCACAAAAAATTCAAGTATTTTAGAAAAATCCCAAAAATTCACCCTAATCATTTTTCGATGTGAAGAATTCAAAAATGAACTCCATTTTTTGAAAATAATTTTCTAAATATGATTAATTTAATTTTTAAATAAAATCATAATTTATTCGAAAAATAGCAATTTTAAAACTATAACTCATTTTATATCAGCTTGAAAAATTAATTAAAATCTCATTATCTTATAACCTTAAGAAAATAAAATAATAATATGATTTACTATTCATAAGGGACTGTTACTATTCATCAAAAAACAATTTGGTTCTATCAGACTCCAAATAACTTACTGATCACAACCATAGATATCCGTTTTTCGAAATTCAAATCATAGAAGTGACAAAATTTTATTTAATGGGTATTTTATAACTATATCCTTAAAACAAAGTGTCATTATGTAGAGAATCGGTGTTTCATGAATTTCAATTTATTTTTAAAACCTTGGGTGTTATATTCTCCCCACTTTTTGGAAATTGCGTCATCGCAATTTTATTTAATTATTAAACAAATGAGGGTATCTTTCTTTTATAGCATTTTCAGATTTCTATGTTACTTCTTCAACTATGTAGTTTCTCCACAAAACATTTACCTAATAGATTACCCTATTCCGCAATACTTGTTCTCTTCAATCAAAAATTTGAACATGTTTCTCTTCTTAAAAAAGATTCTCTTCAAACTGAACTGCTTCTGAGCTCAAAACATGAGATGAATTTGACACATAATTTCTCAACATCGAAACATGAAAAACATTGTGTACCTAAGATAAACTCGGAGACAAAGTTACTCGGTGGGTAACTGGTTCAACTTTTTTCAAGATTTCATATGGTCCAATGAACTGTAGACTTATCTTTCTTTTCTTACCAAAATGCATAACACTTTTCCATGGTGAGATTCTAAGAAAAACATGATCCCACTACTGTAAATATGGTTTTTATCAGCATTAGAAAATGGTATTAACTGCGCTAGAAAAGCGTTGTTAATCGAGGCGAAGATAAAGGGGGTCTCTTTTATCAGCGCTCCGAAAAACATTGATAAAGGACCCTTTTATCAGCGCTTTTTTTAGCGCTGATAAAGGACACCTTTTATTAGCGTTTTTTTAAGCGCTGATAAAAGTCAAAAAAAATTAAAAAGAATTAAAAAGAATATATAATGTGGGGGGAGAGCTTTTAACAATGTCTGACCCCCCTTTTATCAGTGCTAGGCGGAACCCCCTCCCTCTCACTGCACACTGCCTTTGCCCGCGCAATCCCCTCCCACCTGCGCTTGTGACCCTTGCTTCTACCAGAACTCGAACCTGAGACCTCCCCCCTTGCGCGCTTGCACCTTTACCACTAAGCCATCTAGTTTTTCTCTCCATTTAATGATATATCTATTTTTATATATATATATATAGTTATATTTATTCATATATATATATATATTCTTATATTAATATATATTAATATATATTTATATATATATATTTAGTTATAATTTTTTATCCGTATATTTATTTGTATATTAATATATATTTATAAGATTAGTTTTAAATACATTTATAAAATATGTTTTTTATGTGTGTATAAATAAATACATACATACATACATACATACATATATACAACACACACATGCAGACACACATATATATATTTACGAATAAATACATATATATGTGTATCTGAAAAGCCATGGAATGGTAAAACGACCATAACTTCTAATCCAGAAGTCTGTTTCAATTCCACAACCAGTCAAATCAAAGAAAATGAAACAATCTTCGATATGATATGTGGTACAAGCCTAGCGAACATCTGGATGATAATTTATACTTGTTTGAATGTTAAAAAATCGGGGTATCCCGACTAAAAACTTAGTTTTGGAGGTCTTCTGGGTTTTTTTTGCCTCAAAAAATGTGACAAAAGCTTCCTTTGGGCCACTAGCACATATAACTCGTCGTAAGGTTCGATTTAATATGTTGTAGAGCTCAAACAGACACCCAAATCAAAAGTTATGGTCATTTGAAGTTTGAGTTACATTTTCAGCTTATTTAAAATCTTTTATTAATTTTTTTGGTTTTTTGTGTCTTCAAATCGTTATTAAATGATTATTAATTGATGATAATTAGCAAATTATTAATTGATAATATTTTTTAAATATTTTAAATCCATTTTCACTCAATTTCTTATATATTAAATGTAATAGTCTATTTATACTTATCTAAAACATATTTAAAAAATACATTTTATTTTTATATCAATATAAATATACTTATATAACAATATATTATTTTTCATGATTTTTTTTTGAAATTTATCAGTGCTAGGAAAAAGCGCTGATAAAGCCCCCCTTATCAACGCTACTGAAAAAGCGCTGATAAAGGAGACCCCTTTAACAGCGCTAAAAAAAACGTTGATAAAGGGTGGCGCTGTGAAAACCCAGTTTTGTGGTAGTGTCACCTATCTCAAAAGAAAAGTCTTTCCTCTTGTTATCTGCATAACTTTTATGCATGTTTTGAGCTGTCCTCATGTGTTGTTGGATTATTTTCACTTTCTCAACCAATTCCTCTACTAATTCTGGTCAAATCAACTTTCTTTCCCCGATTTCATCCCAAAATCTGGAGTTCGACACTGCTTCCTATATAATGCCTCAAATGGTGTCATCTGTATACTGTAATGAAAACTGTTATTATAAGAAAATTCAACTAAAGAAATATTTTGATCCCAACTTCTCTGATAATCCATTAAACAAGCTCGAAGCATATCCTCTAGAGTCTAAATTGTCCATTCTGATTGCCCATCTGACTGAGGATGAAAAGTTATACTGATTTTTTTTTTCAATGACTTCTGAAAGTCTTTCCAAAAATTAAAAGTAAACATGAGATCACGGTCAGATATAATGGAAATAGGAACTCCATGTAACTTGAAAATCTCTTCAAGGTACTGTCAAGAAAGTTGATCCAAAGACATAATATCTTGAATATGAAGGAAATAAGCAGGTTTAGTCAGTCGATCAACAATAACCTAGATTGCATTGTTACCTCAAGAAGCCTTTGGTAGCCCCACAATGAAGTCCATGAATATATTTTCTCATTTCTACTCTGACACTGGTAAAAGATGAAGCATCCCCTTCGATAACTATCGCTCTACTTTAACCTGTTGACATGTCAAACATTTCACAGTAAAATCTACAATATCTCTTTTCATTCCATCTCACCAGTAATATTTTTGAAGGTCTCCGTATATCTTAGTACTTCTAGGATGAACTGAAAATGGAGAACTATGAGCTTCACACAACAATTATTTCTTCAGCTGAGAATTACAAGACACATATAATCTCTTTCCAAATCTTAGAACACAATCTTTATCAATGATAAATTCTAGAAACTTACCCATTTAAACCAAATCTACATTTTTCTGTAGCTCTCCTTCTTCCTTCTGCGCTTGCTTAATTTTGTCTAACAAAGATGACTGCACTGAAACTTGAAACAAGACAGAAGAATTTCCTACACCAACAACTTCCAAGCCAAAATTCATTAAATCATTAATCAAATGGTCTTGTTCCATCCATAACATAGTTATTGATGCATGATGTTTTCGACTCAAGACATCTGCCACTTTGTTTTCTTTTTCAGGATGGTAACTGACCGTGCAATCATAATCGATTATCAATTCAAGTTATCTTCTCTGCCTCATGTTTAATTACTTTTGAGTGAACATATACTTCAGACTTTTTTGGTCAGTATATATTTCACATTTGGCTCCGTATAAATGATGTCTCTAGATTTTTAAAGAGAAAACCACAACTACTAATTCCAAACTGTGTGTGGGATAATTTAACTCGGGAGGTTTCAGTTGTTTTGAAGCATAAACAATTATCTGATCATTCTGCATCAGAACATAACCAAGTCCCTTTAATGAAACATCACTATAGATGACAAACTCACCTTTTTTAGAAGGTAGGGTCAGAACTGGATTATTCACCAATCTTCTTTTCTATTCATGAAAACAATCATCACATTCTATTGTCCAGATAAATTTAACTCTTTTTTGAGTTAACTTAGTCAGTGGGTTAGATAATCGTGCAAAGCTTTCAACAAACCTCAAGTAATACCCTGTCAAAACAAGTAAACTACGAATCTTGGTTATATTTGTGGGTCTTGGTCATTCTTTAACAACTTTCGTTTTAGAAGGATCAACAGTTATGTCATATTTAGAAACAATGTGCCCAAGGAAAGAAATTTACCGTAACCAAAATTCACACTTGTTGAATTTTCCATACAGTTTCTTTTCTTTGAAGGTTTACAAAACAACCCTTAGATGTTTTTCATGCTCCTCTTTACTTCTAGAATATATCAGAATGTTATTAATAAAAACAACCACAAACTTATCCAAGAACTCGTGAAATATTCTATTCATAAGATCCATGAATACAACAGGTCCATTAGTTAACCCAAATGGCATAACAAAAAATTCATAATGACCATATCTAGTTTGAAAAACTATTTTTGAAATGTCATCCTCCTTCACCTTCAGCTGATTGTACCTGGATCTCAAGTCAATCTTGAAAAATTACTAAGCTCCATGGAGTTGATCAAACAAGTCATCGATGTGAGTCAAAACATAATTATTCTTAATAGTAATGTTATTCAAAGATTTGTAATCAATGCAAAGTCTCATGGAACTATCTTTCTTTTTAACAAACAAAACAAGAGCTCCCCATGGTGAAGTGTTAGGACGAATGAAGTCTTTATCAAGCAAATCCTACAACTGATTTTCAATTCAAGAAGTTTCATTTGATTCATTCGATATAAGGGATTTAAAATTGGATTAGCACCAGGAACTAAGTCAATTGTGAATTTAACTCCTTGATCATGTATAACACTGGGTAACTCATCAGGAAAAACACCAAGGTATTCATTTACCACTAACACATCATTAATCTGGACAATTCCCTTGTTTTCAACAATATGATCAAGATAACTTTCATTTCCATCTTTCTATAGTTTCTCAGATTCCTGATATGTTATCAATTTTATGGGTTCGTTCTTGTATACAAACTGAAACACTTTCTGAAAAACAACTTCTTTATCACTAAAATCAATCTTAGAATGATAAACAGAAAGTTAATCTATACCCAGAATGATATAAAACTTTACTAAGGGAAAAACAACAAGGTTTGAAGGTAATGTATTTCCACAGATAACAATAAGAATATTCTTAAAATGCCTTTTTGTTGTAACATTTATCCTCGGTGTTTTAACAATAAGTTCTGGTCTCATTTATTGAGGTGATATTTCCAATTTACTAGAAAAATTCTCAAAAAAAAGGAATGTGTAGACACTGTATCAAACAAGAGTTTAGAAAAATCTGAGTAAATAAACAAAGTACCTGATACCACTTCATTTGATGACCCTACATCTACTAACGTAGTCGCAAATGATCTCACTATACTTTTATGCTTATAATCTGGCTGCTTTTCATAACTCAGATCTCTCTTTGGGCAGACATTTTAATAATGACCAATCTCACCACATTTGAAACACTTTACAGTTTTCTTATCAGAATTGAACTTGAGATCATTTTCATTACAATCTTGAAACATATGCCCAAACTTACCGCATTGAAAACACTTCTCAGTTTTTGTAAGACATTCTCCAATGTGCTTTTTACCACACTTTTCACAAACTGGAAACTGGAATTTATTATCATCAAATTTCTTTGATTGATTCTTATCCATTACTTTCCATCTAGACCTCTTCTTCTATTTTTCTTCAAAGTACACGTGATCATTAGAAAACTCCATTTTTACCCTCTCAGCACATTAGATAAGTTTTTCATTACTTTTTAATTCTCAAGAGGCCAATGACCTTTGATATCTTGGCTTCAATCCTAAGTAAAAATGGTTGATTTTTCTATCAAGATTTAGAATAAGATTTGGAGCATACCTTTTCAATCAGAAGTTTGCTTCATACACAGCCACTGAATCTTCCTCATTTTGCCCCATTTCAAGGAATTGCTTCTCCATCCTAAGTCGAACCACCTTAGGAAAATATTTTTCAAGCAAAAAACTTTTAAATTCATCACACTCTAAGGCTTGAATCTTCTCTCTATCCCTGATATTCTTGAACATTGACCACCACTAATCAGCTTCACCTTCAAAATGATACATAGAAAGACTAACATTTTAATTATCTGAACATCCTATAACATAAAATATTTTTTCAATGGATTTAATCCATCCTTCAGCCACTATTGGGTCAGAAGATCCACTGAAAGCAGGAAGGTGTTGCCTCATAAAATGTTACACTATTGTCATGTTCCTTTGTGGTAGTTCTGGTTGTTCTCTTTCATGGATGTTGCCTCCATTTATTGCATGTGTCAGCTAATCCATTACTGTCACAAATTGTTCGGTTCCAATTCCCACCATTCCCAGTTGCAGATTCAGAAAGATATCAGCCTCTCGGTTCCTTCCAACTCCAGCTTCCATGTTTCTTCTGTGGAAAATCATTCTGAACAGACATATCTTAGATGAAGCAACATAATAATCTTTAAATTCTATACAATTTCAACATAAACATAAAGTAAAAATCATTTATGGTATTCTATTAACATCATACTAACTCCTAAAGTTATCTAAATCATGCTATGATACCAACTATAAGGAACCGACCTTAAACATTACATAATCTAGATAATTCAACTAGATTTCACTTCTTTACATTCTTAAAGATATTTTTGGTTTAGAGTTTTAGAAATTTAGGACATAACTTACAAATATCAAACCACAAGCATATAAAGTGGGTACCATTAAATCAGTATCCATTTCTTCCAAAACATAAAATTTTTAACACCAAAAAACAACATGATTCCTTTGAAAAAACTTGACTTCCTTCTTTCTCTAACACATCTTTATAACCTATGAAAAACATTTAAAAACATGGGATGAGCATAAAAATATTAGTAAGAGATATAGAAAGAAGGAAATAAACCATTAGTCCATGAATACTTAAAAATATATGAAATCATTTTCATAAAGACATACTCCTCACCCATATATACTTTGTGAAACATGAGATTTCCATAAAGCATTAAAGAACATATATAAAACCATAAAGGTATCTTGGGTAATTAATTACTTATATTGTAACTCTTGTGACTACCTCATGATTTGTAACCCTCACGGCTACCTTACAATGTAACCCTCACAGCTACCTTATGATGTAACTATCACAGTTACACTTAGACTAACCATACGGACGACCTCTAACTTACACATACCCAATGCATTGGAGGGAGATATATGTCCCACCCTTCATCATAAAAAATTCCCAAGAAGCAGAACATAATCGTAAAACATGAATAATTGCATAAAAACATTACTTTTGAATTTTGTAAAATAAAATTTTAAGAGGATTTTTAAAGAAAAGTCTCTTACAAATATCATATAATTAAAGTGAGAATTTATAGAATGAAAAGAATATGTGTATACATTGTAAATACATATAATACAACATAATATGAATTAAATTCATTACACAAATAATCTTAGTACCACATAATTAATGAAATAGAAGGTTAACCCAAAGAATGTGAACTGAGTTAAGAATTCCCTTACCTCGGGTTCTTCTTACTTCAAACTTGTTTAAACCTCCCGTATAATGGTTAAATGAGTGTTATTAATATTTTAAAGAAAAATATACATGTTTATAACATCTTATATGATCATTTTGTAACATCATTTTACCCATTTATTAATAATATTTTGTTATTTACATTGTTTCAGGTGCGTTCTTTACATAGTTTCCATGGTTGGTTCATAACGGATTTTCTTGTCGAAAGGAAGCGAATATCCAGAAGTGGAATGAGTTTTTATTAATATGTTTCTATAATATCAAATTATGCCATAAATAATTTTGGTTATATGGTGTCGGGATGAATCGTTTGATGAATCATTAGTGATATCCCTTTAAATCATTTTGGAGGTTCTTCGATAACCAGGAAATTGTTTCATCATATACCTCTAATATCATGCATATAAGTTAATTCCAGAACATAATAGAGGTCATATAATGCACTTTAAAATCTGTTTTGACCATTAAAATGGGTTTACAACCAGTTTTGAAGGAAGTAATGAAAATTGAAGACACATCTACCACGATGTCGGTAAATCGACACATCACGGGAGGTGTTTTTATATTTAGAATAAGAGGAAGAGGAGAGGAAGAATAATGATGAATTTTTCCATAAACATGATACAAATTCATAATATATATAATACTCGATCTTTCATACCTCTCGGATAAGGGGAGGAGAAGAGAGTAAAAGAAAAGAAAAGAAAATAATTGAAAAGAAAACACAAGAAAATGAAAGAGCATTTTTACCTCTTGATCTCTTCTTCTTGAGATACTCCTTAAGGCCTTTGGTTTTGGCCTTTTAGTGATACCAATAGGTCTTGGACATGGGTAAGATACTTGAGAAGGGTATTTGGTATAATTTAGACAATGCTCAAAGCTTGAGAGGTGTGAGAGGAAGACGGGGTTGATGGTGGTATTTATAGTGGAGAAGAGGAGTTTTTCATTATTTTAATCATTAGTTTAATATTTTTGCTTAATACTATGAATAGTATTAATTCATGTAACCCAAAATAGTAATAAGTTCATGTGATTTCGAACCAATTTCCATTTAAATTAGCCATGAATCAAGCATGAGGCAAAAATTCATTTATTTAACATTTTTCGTAAATTATCGAATTTAACAATCTCAAAAATTCAAGTATTTCATAAAAATCCCAAAAATTCACCCTAACCATTTTCGACATGTAGAATTTAAAAATGAACTCTATTTTTTGAAAATAATTTTCTAAATATGATTAATTTAATTTTTAAGTAAAATCATAATTTATTTGAAAAATAACAATTTTAAAACTATAACTCCTTTTATATCACCTTGAAAAATTAATCAAGATATCATTATATTATAACCTTAAGAAAATAAAATAATAATTTTATTTACTATTCATAAGGGTCATTTTACTATTCATATTACAATTTATAATCGTATGCTATTATTCACCAAAAAAAAAGTTGGTTTTATCAGACTCCAAATAACTTACTGATCAAAACCATAGATGTCATTTTTTCGAAATTCAAATCATAAAATAGGTAAAATTATGTTTAGCGGCTAGTTTATGACAATATTCTTAAAACAAAGTGTCATTATATAGATAATCAGTGTTTCATGCATTTCAATTTATTTTTAAAACCTTTGAGTTTTACATTGGCTCACTAAGAATTTAAAAACTACTTGGTATGACACTCGTTTTCATGCTATCAGTTTCCCGTTCCCAAAAAATCAAAATTACAATCATGGTTTTGGGAATAACCCCAACTTTTTATGGAAAGGTTAGAGGGTTATTAAGAAATATCATGCCCCTGGATTTCCAAACCATCCAAGATAATAATTTTAAAATCATTATAGGGATAAATCCTCAATTCACATGGGAATCTAGAAGGGATGTTGAACCAATTGATTAGAAAAATGGATTCTCAAGAATCCATGATTAAGGATGGTATGGACTCTCAAAAATATTCCCTAAAAAATTTAAAAAATCACATGAGGCAAATGGCGAGAGACTTTTGAGGAAGAGAGAAGATAAATATTCCTAGTTCAATATAATTAAATCCAAGAGAAAATGTAAGGGTTGTTTCCACCAGATCATTACAGAAAACTCAGGACACTGTTAGGGTTAATCCTAGGGATGATGATATAAAGGATTTAACTAAATCAAAATAGATAAATCCAAAAAATATATAAATTTTGATAACTTGGTAGAAAGGTCCCAACCGAATAGAATGGTAAATCATCACATGAAAGAGATAATGTTCAAAGGAAAATGAAACGAGGAATAATCAAATAACATAAAAAAGGTATGGTTTGAAGAGAATGAGAAAAATCAACCTCTTTTACAACATTATTCCCCTCTCATTCCCTTTTTCATAAAGAGTCAAACAGAAAAATGATAAACATTTCTATTTAAAATTCTTATAATTATTTAAGACTTTCAATTAGACCCTTCCATTTTCCAAGGCCTTATACAAAATCCAATTATATTAAAAATCTCTCAAAAGTTTTTTGTCTAATAAAAGGGATTGGGAAGATATAGTCGCCATCAATTTAACCAAAAAGTGTAATGTTGTTCTATCAAAGATGTTACCTCTTAAATTGAAAGGCATTGGAAGCTTTGTCAAATATTATAATATAGTATAAAGTGAGGATATGAATTTCTTGTGTGATTTAGGTTCTAGTATCAACTCTATTTCTTTCTCCTTATTTATGAAATTAGTTCTAGGTGAGTTTAAATCAACCTTTGTTTCTATAAGGTTGTCTGATAGGTCGGTTACTCATCCCATTGGATGTGAATATGACCTGTTAGTCATTGTGGGGAAGGTTATTTCTACCACTGATTTCCTTTTTCTAGATATAGAATGTGACACCATGGTTCTTATCATTCTAGGCAGGACTTTCCTAGCTACAGGTGGGGCTGTCATAGATATTTAAAAGGATAAACCGACCCTTCAAGCTGGTTATGATCAATAAGAGTTTCGTGTTTTTTAGAAATTTAAACTTAAAGTGAGTTGTAAATTGATATATATTGTTGATGAAGTATTTAAAGACGGGTTAAGGAGGGATTTTCATAACACTTATGCTGAAATAATTCCAAATTAAGTTAATAAACATTTTTTATTTAATTTTTATAAATCCAAATCCACATAATAGCTTAAAATTTTAGGAATGATTGAGAGAAAAATATAGGGAAATTATTTTTAAGAACCATGAAATGGTTAAACATGAACATAATTTTTATTTAAAGAGTATAACTTATGTTGTTAGACAACCCTCACATCCATATGTTTTTAATAAAATCTCTTTCAAAGAAACAAAAATTGATTCATATTTACAAGTATTCCTTTAATAGTTGCATGATCTAGTTTATGAGAGTTTTTCATATGAGGATCCGTGTTTGAAAGTCTCAAAATCTAGGAAAAAATATGGTTTAAATCCTACTACAAAGAAACAAGAATTTGATTAATATGAACAAGTTTTCTTTCTTGATAACTTCTCACCTAGTATGATTGATGTTTTACACAATGATTTTCAACCCATTTTTAAAAATTTCGCTTAATTTGATTCTAGTAAGACTCATAAAATTACATGTTCAGTCAAGAACCTGATTTTTTCATGTGGGATCTTAATCTACTACATGATTTTCAAGTGTATTTTGGTTCATTTCCTAAAAATAGTGAGAAGGTTGCAATCAATTTTGCACCTATTTTGTATATTTTTCAAATATCTAAATGTAGGGGTAGTTGTGACATCATTTAAGATATTTTTCCACACTATTTCCACCCCTTTTGATAGCCATTAGTGAGTTTTTGAGAGGTCATGTATGCCGCAAACCATCTTGGGCTTCCACTGAACCTGACACTCGAACCAACCCATAACATGGCCCGTAACGGTTCATGAAAAAATGGTATCATAGCCTTAGGTTTTCTTCAGTAAAATATTAAGATTCTCATATATCTCTTTTTATTTGAGGATGTCCTGATAGAAAGAAGATTAAGGTTGTCATATCTTGATAGGTTAGGGCGAGGAGAGTCTAGCTAGCTTTTTCTTATCTCGAGCCTCAAACTTCCAGGGGAAGTTGGGTTTCAAGTTATGAATTTGAGTTTTTTTTGCTTCTTTTGATGTGAATTGATGCTATTCTGATCCTCTTTGAGTATGTATGTAATATTGGGGATTGTTCCTCGGTTTCAGGGTAAAAATATAGGAGAAATCAAGTTGTACGATTAGCCTGCACGACTTGGTAAACCATGAAATTCCTATACAATTGAGTCTTCCTAATTTATAGAGTGTATTTAACAATCAGAACACGGTTTCCCCACCTATCTATCTAATGCATGCACAACCCCATTTCTCCCCTAGTTATCCTATCTTGAATCCCATTGATTTTGGATTTCTACGAAATTGATTCCTACTTTTTTGGAGGTGGATTGAGGATTGTTTTATTTCCCTTTGCGTATGTGGTTCTTGTGAACCTTGTTTGAATGCTTGTGTAGTGATTTGATTATGCTTGGCTTTTTAAAACCTTGTTTGGAAAATTAATAGGCTTTGTGAAATGTTTCTTTTCAAACTTGGATTTATGGAACAATGGAGAAAGGAATTTTTTTAAAGAAAGTATGAAATGTTTTTTCAAAAGGAATGTGTGTTTGATGAGAATTTCTTGGATGCTTGGATTTCAAAAAAAATGGAATTTTGAAAGGATTTTTTGTGAAAATACTTATTTGGGCAGTGTATTTTTCATCATGGTTGTTTTTTTTAATATTTGGGACTGGATTGGTTTTTAAGCATACACCTCAGTAGAGGTAGATTTCAAAATTCCTTGGTAAAAATGGTGGTTTTATAAGAATTTTTTTTTGGTGTAAATGTATGTGCCTTTATTGATGGTTGGATTCCTGGATTATAAAGGAATCATTTGGTTTATGTTTTAAGATATGAATTTATTTTGTTCATGTATTTGTGGTTTTTTGTCCCCTAGAAGGGTCGAAAAGGTTTTTCCTATTTCAATACCTACCTAGACTCTGAGTTGAGTGGTATACATGGAACCTTCTTTGATCTCGAGCCCCATATTGGAATTTTTGAATTATCATTAGCCTTCCTTCAGTGTTAATCAAGGGTTAGTGGAAGCAATAAGGTCTTTGGAAGAGAATGATGTGATTCTTAATTCCCTTGGGACACCTCAAGCTTTGTGGGTGCGAGCTGTTGAGATCCTACTTATTGGTTTTAACCAAGTTTGGTGGGAGTCAATGGTACCTTCACAGCTATGCGAACATTTGTCTTGGGAGATCTTCAAGATGGAATTAGTTCAATGGTTCTTTCCTGAGGTTTTGAAAGTAGAGAGAGCGCTTGAGCTTGTGGGTCTTCATCAGGGTGACTGATTAGTGAGGGAGTCCATCAGTCACTTTTTAAAGTTGGTTGTCTTTTCTATGAAGCTGGTAATTAGATTTTTTGAGGAAGCTCGTTTCTTCGGAGGTGGTATTCACCCATATTTCAGTTCATCTATAATTACATCTAGTCTAATATCTTTTCAGGAGGTTTTGAATGAGTCCATTCGAATAGAATCTGACCATTCTAGGCATTTTGTGGTGTGTGATGCCTTATTTCCTTCCAGTGGACATAAGTATGACCCGAAAAGTAAGGATAATAAGCTAGAGGAGCCATAGCTTGGGTAAAATATTATTTATCGTGGGAAGAAGAGATCTATCATGTGCTTCATTTGTGGGGATCCAGGGCATGTAAATCCCTCCAGTCTTAAGTCTCCTAGATTTTTCCTCTGTTGTGACCATTTAGGTCATCTTCAGAAGTTTTGTAACCTCAATTTTCAGAATAGGTCTCGAGTTTAATCCTTGTGTATGTGTTGTTTTTGGGACCTTTCCTTTGATGGTTGTAATCTTGGTTTTGGATCTTTATCCATTGTTGTTGGGATCTTGTGGATGTTTCCTTTTGTATATGTTCTTTTGGATGGATTTAATATCGTCTATGGAATTCCTTGTTTCATTTTTGGAATTCCCCATCCATCCCTTATGGATGGATTTTGAGGTTGTTGATCCTGGTTGCCTTGTTTTTTTGTGGTTGGATGTGACTATCGTTTTCAGGTGCCTCGTTGTTTGGGTGAACCTTCCATGTGAGTTTTTGTGGTGCCCATTATTAGTTTGATCCTTTGACATTCTCATTTCTTAAACATGAGAGTAGCCTTGGGTGTATTATTGGGTAACTAGGGTGTGTGATTTGTCAATTGAGTTTTTTATACTAGCTAGTGTTTGGAAGTGGTCGTTCAGATGTACCATGTGAGGGTGATCTATGTTTTGAACTTAGGTTATCTTCATATATCGTGACCAGAGGTGAGATCTCTTATCATTCCTTTGAGACTACTTGCGTTTGTTCTTCCTTCCGTTGGGTTGGGGGTGCTTTTGGTTTAGAGTGAGTTTCTCTCATGGTTGTTCAGTTTCTCATGGTTGCATATGTAAGAGTTGGTGTCCTAGAACCAAATGTTTGTACTTTTATTACAAGAATATTTAATGTATTTAAATATTAAATGTCTTATTACATATTTTTCAATGTTATACATTACTATAGTGTAATAATGTCCATGAGTATTTGTCGCATTAACATGGTCATAGAAGTTCCCCTCTATGATGAGAACCTTGAAGTGTTATGAAAATATTCTAAAATATAGTTCTGCAGTTGGATGACATACTATGATGGGACACATAGTATATAGAGCATTAGGTGCGAGTACTCGTAAGCAGATAAGACTTCCTCTCATGAATTTCACACTTGGTAATCTCCAAGACGATAGATTATGAGAACAGACCCGCCAGTAGGAATTCTGCATGTTTTGGTGTCATTGGATATTCCTATCTACGAGCGTGTGTAATGGTTCTTAGACTTTAAGATTATCATTAATACGCGTCATGACTCGCACACTTTGATTTACTAATGAAAACTATCGCGCCATTTGTTGGTGGGAAGTAGGGTGTGTTGGGTGCGTCACGGGTGACATGTTATTAATGGATAAGTCGGGGAAGGATTTTTCCCTTCTATTTATAGAAGTTTATATCTTGACCCTTTGATTGAAATAGAACCATCATGCGGAATTCCATGACTATGGTGTAACATCGAGTTTATTTTAGGTAGTCAAAGAATGACGTATGAAGCACAAAGGTTGATGAAACTATCATGAAACCTGCTTGATGAGATATTGAGACAAAGAGATTATATTACACAGTGAGCATTCATATTGTGGATTTCGTTATTGAAACTTTAAGTTCTTTCTCTTGGGTGCCTTGACCCATTTCTAGACAGTACTCTTGGATTTTAGACAAGCTCGCCTAATGCCAACGAGGAAGAAACATAGAGAGTCACACACTGAACATTTAATAAATATTTATTTACTAGTTTATAAATAAAATTTTTATTTAATATAATACATTATTTATTTATTTATTCAGGTGTTCAATAAATGGAAGTGGTGTTCGAGTGAAACAAGGCCGGTCCGGTAGTTAAATAATTATTTTCAAGATGGTAAATAATTATTTAACTAGTTGGCACAAGTTAAAATAATAATAACACTTCTATTATTTTTTGATGTGGAATTTTATTTATAATTATGTTTTGCGCAAGTCGGCGCACCATAAATAATGACGTTGTATTATTATTAAGAGCATGAGTTTTCTCTAAGGTTATGAATTTATTTAATTGCTATTACGTAATTAAATATTGTAATCGAAGCCCTGTGTAAATAAATATATAAGTAAGTTTATTGTGTCATGTATCGAACTACACACCCGGTGCATTGAGAATTGTTGAACCAAACAATTTCTCTCTCGAATCATCTTTCCTCCTATCTCAAGAATGAGAGACGTTCTTTAATACCGAAGAACAATCGATCAAGAATGACCGACACAAGACACTCGCTTCGCCATGCTAGCACCTGGAGAACGAGTGGTGTCGGTAAGAGGCCATCAGAGCACGTGTGGATCACCGCTAGAGGGATTATGGTTTGGATCCTTTCAAGCACAATGAGACAATACATAAGGGTTATTTCAAATGATCAACATCATCAACAAATAAATTACCGAAGATCCAGGTACTCTTTTCTTTATGAAATTAATTAAATTAATTATAAACATGATGTGCAAGATTCTTTCTCTCTTAATCCGACGCCTTTATTATTTTGTCTAAATATTTGATTTTAAGTTGTGGATACTGGCATTCATTTTTGTATTGATCCCAGATTGATCATCGATTACGGAAAAAGAAAAGTTGGGCCCCACCCAACGCTGCACTTCCGCTGTACCCGGAACCTTCAAGTGGTATCAAAGGGAGCTCATCATAATTTATAATTATTTAATTATCATTAATGATTTACACTTTAATAATTTAGTTTTTCAATTCAAGGTTTAATCGTTCTTGTAATATGAAATTTAGAGATATGTTCTTCATTTTTTCGTTTCTCACAGATTTCACAGAAACGAATAATTTTTGGATTAAAATTAAAACAAGGAACTCATCAGGAGGCGCCGATGATTCTTCTCAGATTACATGAAAGCACACGCCATGTGTTCGGACCTACACATTGTGTTCTATTCTATACACGTCTTGTAATACGGACTACATGTTGTGTAGTCGTGTTCAGTGCATCAGAAGTAATTCAGAAATTACTCAAGTCATGTTCATTTATTACACGTGATGTAATTAATTTTACACCATGTGTTGACTGGGACAGATAGGCATACACTTACTGAATTACACGTTGTGTGGCCCATTACACACGGTGTTTAGTCCCTTCAGGTTAGGGGTAAATCCATTTATCCCATACGCAGATTGAGCTGACCGGTAACCGTATAACGTGGAGATAACAGGACGTGTAGCCCACTATACATTTCATGTACTCTGAAGTTTCCAAAGTATTCCTCACATGCTGATTCCCTAGGCGTGTACTTCGATGAAGAAGGTGAAGGTATTATAGGTCGTGTAGTCGAAACTACACACCTTTTACTTTACCAAATTACACAAAGTTAAAACTTTAATGTTTGTGTAATGTTCAAAACTACTTATCTTGTATAAATTGTACTACAGGTTATTACTCTATGCATTGAAGCATCATGTATTCCATATGTCAAAAGAGAAAAACAATATATGAATATAATACATGTTGGGTAGATTCGAATAGATATTCACCAGGTTACCTCCAAGGTGCATTTATGTACAAGGATGAGAATCTCAAGAAAATTCAGAAAAGGATTAAGATAAAATAATTGATTAATTAAAGATAATAATTAATCGATTCAAGCGTGATTTATCTTAATAATAAAGATTTAATAACTGAATGTTAGTTTTATTAAATGTGTAACTCGTTTCATGTATGTGGATGATCATGAGCTAGACCATACCTTGTATGTGATTTGTTTCACTTTTAATTTATTTTTTAAATTAATTGTTGGCATGCACGCCATATCTCCTCATTAATATATAGGGTTTGTGTGTTCATGGTTTCTTTTATGTAAACCCCCTTTTACCCCTCACCTTCATGTGAGTTAAAAAGAATATGTAATGGATGGAGATCCTAAGACAGTGGAGGCAGTTTAAGCTGGAGTCGAGACGAAACCAATCCCAAGAGATATAGAGGTGGACAGGTGGAAAGTTGTAAACACAAACCCAAAAG
This sequence comes from Viscum album, assembly GCA_963277665.1. NCBI lineage: Eukaryota > Viridiplantae > Streptophyta > Magnoliopsida > Santalales > Viscaceae > Viscum > Viscum album. Next base: position 1,939,065,502 of record OY728159.1, read on the forward strand.
GTTTAAGGTGTTTCTATCCTAGGTCAGGGTTAGTTTATCAACCTCTAGATAAACTAACCATTATAAAATCTCATGATCATGCCCTTTATTTTATTTCTATCAGTTTCATGGCTTATCATTATGGATGTGTTGTCGCGATCACATAATTAATGAATTAAACAAGCATGCAATATGGAACTAAAATAAACCAGGATTATGCGTAAATATTATCAAGACATTTTTTATCAATTAAGTAAGTTCCACTTAATATTAACAAATATGTTATAATGATAATAAGAAATTCATGCATAAGAGATAAAAATCCCTCAAATAAAATATTAATTCAAACCAAGCCTTTCGTTACTTGATTAAGGGGAAAACTCAATAAAACTATGTGTTTGACCAACCCTTATTGGGACACTTACTTTTATAAAGGAATCCCTTATCAAAGTTTTTAGGTTGACTTAACCATATTATATCAAGAGGAGTATCCTTTACTAAACTTGGTGTAATATTGGAGGCAAGAGTTAAGGAAATCAAAAATCAGGATTTTAGGATTGGGGAGTCCACTCAACATACCAAGGAGAAACTAGCCCGCAGTTGGCAAAGATCTAACTACCTAAATACCTTCAAATAGGTTGACCAACCCTTGTTGAGGTTATGCGAAGGGGAATATGGATCCTTGCCACTAGAATATCATGGAAACTGGACATTCTGAGTTCAATGGTGAGGGACATTGGGTCTTGATAAAAGAGTGGGAGACTTAATAAAATTAATTTATTATTTCTCATAAAATGTAATCAAGAAAGTACTATGATCTGATCTTTTAATTGTAGAGTAAAAATGACAATCTAATCAACCACACTATCCCTGCAATCAATTATGGATAAAGACAACATCCTCACCAGCAGTAACTTCCAAGAATGGTTTAGACGCCTTCGGGTTGTCCTACGCCATGAACGAAAGTCTTACGTGCTGGAGTCAGCATTACCTGATCTTCCTACCAATGAGGCGAGTGATGAGGATTTCCTAGTCTATAAGAAACATATGAATGATGCAGTTGATGTTTAATGTTTGATGTTATCATCAATGTCTAGTGAGCTCATGAAGTCTCACGAAAACATGGATGCTTATAGAATGCTCGAGTACCTCCGTGTTATTTACCAGTAGAGAGAAAGACATGAAAGGTTTGAGATCTCCAAGGAACTCTTTCAGAGTAATATTGTAGAGGGTGCCTTGGCTGGGCCTCATGTAGTCAAACTCATTGGCTACATTGAGCGCCTAGAGGTTCTAGGGTTTAAACTCCCTGAAGAATTGGGCACTGATCTCATTCTTGCATCACTCCCTCAGATCTTATCCAGTTTTTTGTTAATTTCAATATGAAAAATATTGAGAAGTCTCTATCTGATCTTCTTATCCTCATTCTCCAAGTGGAGAAAGATATGAAGCGCGAAGAGCCTTCTGTCCATATGGTGAATAAGAGGAAAGGGAAGGCGAATATCTTTAAGCCCAAATCTTCTTCACGACCTTACAAGAAAAAGAAGATCAGAGGGGATAAGAGGGAATAAAAGGTTGTTTGTTTCGCATGTGGCAAGAAGGAAAACTAAAAGAAAAACTACACACAACTAAAGAAGTAATGGGAAGCTTCATGTGCGTTTTTTATCTAGTGAAATTTATTTGTTTCTACAAATTGTATATTGGATATAGATTTTGGTGCTCATATATGTATTCAAATACAAGAACTAAGTAGATTTAGAAAAATTGACCAAGGGGAGGTAGATCTACAAGCAACCAATGAAGCCAGACTTGCTGTTGTAGCTATCAGGGACTACTATCTCACGTTGCCAACTAGGATGATCTTGGTGTTAAAGGTTTTTTTATGTGCCTTTTGTAACCAAAAATATAATTTCTTTATCTAGACTAGATACATATGGATTTGTTTTCAAGTTTGGAAATGAATTTTGCTTCTTTTATAAAGATAGAATTTGTTTTGGTAGGGCAGATTTATACAATGGTCTTTATGTGTTGGATTACACAAACTAAGTAATGGAAATCGATAAAAAAGATACCTCTCATGACTCATACCACACCTAAATTTGGAATCACTATCTTGGTCGTGTAAATGAGAAACACTTTACAAAGTTACATCAAGATGGATATTTATATTCTTTAGAACTAAAACCACTTGGTGTATGTCATGCGTGTTTACAAGGAAAAATGACCAAATCCCCATTTAGTGGGAAAGGTGAAAGGGCCAAAGAGATTTTTGAATTGGTTCATACTGATGTGTATGGATCATTTCTAGTTGAAGAAACGGGTGGGTGCTCATACTTCATAACTTTTACTGATGATTTTAGTAGATATGGATATATCTACTTAATGAGGTATAAGTTGGATTCTTTTTATAAGTTCAAATAATACAAGAATGAATTTGAGAACCATTTTGGTAAGAATATTAAGAAACTCCACTCAAATCGAGGTGGAGAGTATCTTAATCAATACTTCATTGATTACTTATGGGATTTTGAGATCTTATCCCAACTCCCTCCTTCTTACACGCCTCAGTGGAATGGTGTAAGAAAAAAGAGGAACCAAACCTTATTGGACATGGGGAGATCAATGATGAGTCATTCGAGTATTTTATTATTCTTTTGGGGACATGAATTACAAAAAGAAGCATACATACTAAACCAAGTACCAACTAAATCGATAAATGGTATTCCATACGATTTTTAGAGTGGGGGAAAATCCATGTTATCGAACTTACATGTTTGGGTTAGTGAAGCATTTGTTAAGGCCTCTTCAGGTAACAAGCTTGAACCCCAAGGCACAAAGTGTACCTTTATAGGGTACCCCAAGGAAATAGCACTACTACAATTTTGGGCTTTGAATCCCCCTGACACGGGCGACTGCCTTTGGAAGTCGCTATAGGTGCCCTACAGCTACCGCCCGGTCGCTGGGCTTTGCCAAAAAAAAAAACGGGCTTTGGCGCCCCCCCCCCCACGCCTCCTCCCTCGCCCTCGACCTAGCCCCCCCCCCCGTCGCCGCCCTCCCCGCACGCCCTCCCTCGTCGCCTCGCCGCCCTCCACCCTCCGCCCTCGTCGGCCTCCACCCTCTGCACGCCCTCCGCCCTCTGCCCTCCAGCTTCGGCTGCCCTCTGCCCTCCGGCCATCCTCTTCCCTTCCCTCTGTCCCCTCCAGCATCCCTCTGCCCTCTCGCCTCTGCCATCCGCCATCCTCCCCCTCCGTCTCCTACCCCTCTGCCCTCCGGCCTCCTACCTCTGCCCTCGGCCCTCCGCTCCCCACCCTGAACAGCCCCCCACCCAAGACAACCCCCCTTCACCCCGGACAACACCCCCCTCGCACCCCGGACACCCCCCCCGCACCCCGGACAGCCCCCCCCCCACCCCGGACAACCCCCCCCCCCCCCCCCCCGCTGCCCGTCCCCTCACCGCCTCCTCTCCTCCAGCTCCCCACCGCCCGTCCAGGTTTGTAGCACAATTAGGTATGACATGGGCTTTCACTTACATTATTATTTTATCAATGGTTCATAAACAATTGATTAGTATTTATTTTAAATATAGTTGATTTGAAAAATGAAAATGTAATTAGTATTGTGTAAATGTTTGTTATACAGATATTATTATGGATAAGAGTTGGATTGATCTTCCAAATCGAACGTCTAGAGAATATTTCAATGGAATTATGCAGTTTATTGACTTCACCAGAGGATTTGAAAGTGACTATATTAGTTGTCCATATAGAAAATGTGCTAACAGATATCAATTCACACGAGATACTATGAGGGAGAACCTATTATTTAATGGATTTCTAAAAAATTATAAGAGTTGGACTCGTCATGGAGAATAATATATTTGTTGTCAAAATACGTATGCAGTTCAGATGGATGTTGATGCAAGGATGAATGTTCCAATGCATGAAATGCTTACTAAAATGGTACGTGAGTTTGATCCTGAAGGCATTGACATCCAAAATCTTGAGACCGGTGAGATAAATCTTCGCTCTGGTGCAGATCGTGATTCGAGGAGGTTTTATGAAGCACTTGATGATGCGAAAACAGAATTATATCCTGAATGTATTTCTTACAATAAACTGTCATTTATCGTGGAGTTGTTTCATTTGAAGACTTTGAATAATTGGTCATACACATCATTCGAAATGCTTTTGGTGTTATTGAAAAAGGTTCTTCCCATCGACGCTAAGATTCCCGAGTCGTATTACCATGCTCATAAGTTGACAGAGAACTTAGGTTTTACATATGAGACCATAGATGCATGTTCAAAAAACTATATGTTGTTTAGAAAGGAAACCACCCATTTGGATATTTTTACGGTTTGTGGTGCTTCCAGGTGGAAAGAGAACAGCGAAAACAATACTCATCAAAGTCAGATTGCAATACAGGGGAAACCAGTTTTTGTAAAGCAAATGTGTTACTTTCCCCTTAAACTGAGGTTGAAAAGATTTTTTATGTCATCTAAAGTTTCTAATTTAATGAGATGGAATGGAGAAAGAGTTCATGAAAGTGATATGTTAACCCACCCAGAGGAATCTCATGCATGGAAGGATTTTGATAAGAGACATCCCGACTTTTCTAAATATGTTCGTAATGTCCGATTGGGATTGGAAGCAGATGATTTCAATCCATTCAAGTCTATGGTTGGTGCAACTCATAGCACATGGCCCATGGTGTTGGTTCCATATAATCTTCCTCCATGGATTTGTATGAAGCAACAATTTATATTACTTTCCACTCTTATTGATGGACCTAAAAGTTAGGGGGATAAGATTGATGTTTACCTTCAGCCATTTATTGATGAGTTGAATGAATTTTGGGGTGATGGTGTGATGACTTATGTCTATGAAATGAATGAAATGTTCAAACTACAGGATGCTTTATTGTGTACAATAAATGACTTCCCATCTTATGCAAGTTTATCAGGGTGGAGTATGAAAGGGGAATTTGCTTTCCCTTGTTGCAATAAAAGTAAAAAATATGAATGGATTAAACATTCAAAAAAATGGGTCTGCATGGGTCACAGACGTTTTCTCCCCCCTCAGCACAGGTTCAGAAAGGACAGAGTGGCATTTGATTGTTCTAGAGAGTCCATCCCAGCACCAAAGATCATGACAGGAGTCGAAATGTTATCGCAGATTGAGGAAGAAAACATCTGCACGGTATATGAAATTCAGGATTTGGTGACTCCTCCAGTACATAATATTCGTGCTGCGGGTAGGCAGCGCAGTCACAATTGGAAAAAGAAAAGTATTTTTTATAGTCTTCCGTATTGAAAAACTAACATGCTGAGGCATAATTTGGATGTCATACACATTGAAAAAATGTTTGTGATAACATATTGTGGACCATTTTAGGTGTCAGTGGAAAATCAAAGGACCATGTTAATGAACACTGTGATTTGAAAGAAATGGGTTTAAGGAAACAATTTCATTTACAGTTCACTGAGGGAAACAAAGCATATATGCCTGCTGCACAGTATACGATGACTACAAAGGAGAAAGAGGCATTTCTTTCCATTTTAAAGATGCTCAAGGTGCCTGATGGTTACTCTTATAATATTTCAAAGTGTGTGAATCTGACGAGCAAGACATTGTAAGGGTTGAAAAGTCATGACAATCACATACTACTTCAATAGTTGATTCCAATCGCAATTTGTGATTTTTTATCCCCCAATGTTGTTCAGCCGCTGATTGAGATGAGTAATTTTGTAGACAGCTTTGTTTAAGAAATCGATGAATGAGTGATTTAAAAAGTTTGAAGGACCGAATTGTACTTACGCTTTGTCACTTTAAGAAACTTTCTCCCCGCCCTCATTTTTCAATGTTATGGTCCACTTGACAGTGCACCTAACTAGTGAAGTAATGGCTGCTGGTCTAGTGCAATTTAGGTGGATGTATCCTATTGAGCGGTATTTGAGTATATTGAAAAGATTTGTATGCAACAGAGCTTGTCGGAAGGCATCAATGGCCAATGGTTATTTGATGGATGAGTGTACTACTTTTTGTGCAAAATATCTTATGGATGTTGAAACAAAATTAGATAAGCCCTCTCAGATTCATGATGGTCCAGTTGGAGAAGGAACCACATTTGATATGGACAACATTGAGTGGATACAAGCACATCAATATATCTTGTTCAATACTCCATCAGTTGCACCATTAATGCAGTAAGTATCTTATCAATGTTCTTGTATAACTTTTACATGTTTTGTTTGCAAAAGTTGTTCATTTAAACACCGTGTTATCATTTGCAGGAAACACATTAATGAGATAAAATAAGGGATGTATCATACGACTGAGTTGCAAATTCAACAATCTCATTATGCGTTATTTAATGATTTGTTAAAAGATTATGTAAGTATAAATTGATTTTCATTATGAGTGAAGTATTATACTAATTTATTTCTACATATATCAGTATTGAATTTTATAAATTATGTAGGTTCATAAGCTGAGGGAGTTAGGGGACCCCACGCTAACTGAAGAATTTATCCAACTGGCTGAGGGTCCATCTATAACGACTCGTCGTTATAAATCTATTGATGCTAATGGTTTTCGATTTCACATTAAAGATGTTGACGACAAACGAGAAACACAAAATAGTGGCATCAGTTGTCCATTTTTCGATTCTGGTTATTACTATGGTCAATTGATAGACATCATTGAAGTTGTATACACACACGGTTTGAAGTACATATTGTTAAAGTGTAATTGGGTTGATCCAGTGCGTGGATGTAAAGTCGATCAATATCATTTTTCATTGGTGAATTTTAACTATATGTTATAAAGAAATGAACGAGTTGAGAGTGAACCTTTCATTTTGACATCACAAGCGGAACAATTATTCTTCATTACTTTGCCTTCGAATCCAAGTTGGCAAGTTGTTGTCAAAATGTCTCGGTGAGGAGTGTTTTTATTTGAAGAAGATGAACCCGAGACTATTCCGTTTGTTTCCCAACAACTTGATCAACATACTGTAGTTCAACGTGAAGAAGATATTTATTGGGTCAGAGCGGCTGTTGAAGGAGAAATGGTCGATTTTCATGCTTAATGAAATGTATAATTGTTTTCCTGCTATTCAGTATTGAATGTCCTAGGATATCATAAATTATCTAACCATTTTATAAATCCTTGTAAATTTTAATCCTCACTTTTGGAAGTTTATTCAGTTATAAATATTTAGGGTGATTTTACTCTTGGTATATTGATGTTATTGTCGGTGTATCTTCCCTTTGAGGTATTCTTCATCTGGTTCATGTGCTGCTTGAATTTTTATTAATTCAATCTGAAATTTGTATATGCATTGATTGGTTTTGTACATAATTTATATATCTGTTTTGTTAACTTTCTGATTTTTTAAAATTCATTCACAAAAAATTATTCAATCCATTTTTGTTTGATTAAAAATTGTACAAGTTTGATTTTTTTAAGAACAATCCAATTTATCTTTTAGACACTTTGGATAGTCCACTTACTAAAGTTTTTTATGACTGTAGGCATGTCCGGGGAAGAGGCAGCAGATCCACATCATCCATCTGAGGAATTTATGTCTCAGGGTCGAGGTATGTTTGAATGTCATTGTCTCTATTTTTTAGGTAATTAATAAACATATATATATATATATATATTTATAACATCCGTCAAATTATATATAAAATTTCAACAGGATTAGACTCAATTGCTTCTTCCTCTCGCAAGAGAGGCCCCGGTCATGGCATTTTATCATGGAATTCCGACACGAAGATTGATGTTTCCTTTGATGAGGTATTTCATCCTATGGGAACGAATTCCCCTGCATTTATTCGTCAGCTGGGTCATATCATACGTGACCCACATCAATTTCCATTGACCACGCGTGACTGGGCTTCTATCCCTCAGGACACATTAGATCGTCGGTAAGAATACCATTTTACTTTATTCTCTATGTATAAACAATACTAATATGTGTGATTTTTTTCCTTAATAGAAAAATTTGAAAGTATTCCCCGATGAGTTTCGGCCCGTGTGTATGAGAAAATGTCGTAAGATGTGGAAATACTATAAAGGCAAAGTGAAGAGGAACTACTGGGTACCAAATGTGGGTGCCCCAGATATTCTGGAAAAATTCCCGAGAGGTGTCCTCCCGGCTCAGTGGAGTGACTTAGTTGAATATTGGTCTACTGAGGGTGTTGTGGTTTGTATATTTATTTTGGTATATTTATATTTTCAAGAATGTGTGATTTGTTTGAAATTTGAATGAATTGAATGCAAGAGGTGTCAGCACGCCATTCTGGGAATCGAGCTTTGCAGGGACCACCTCACAGGCTCAGGACTCGTCACGTGTCTCAGATCTGACATGATGTATTTATTATTCATTTTTTAATTTATTTATTGATATGGTTTTATGTTTATATTCTATTCATATACAGTTGCGGGAGCAAGGTGCACCAACTGATAAAATGTCGGTGTGGATGAGGACTAGTGATCGTAATGATCCAGAAGCTGCAGCATTGATAGTAAGTGCTTGTACTTACTAATACTTACATAAATCTATATATTAACATATATATGTATATATATTTAAATATTTCACAGGATCAATTTGAAGCCGAGTTAGAACATCTAACAGAGGACCAGCGACAGCTTCCCATGCGAAGGGATGAGATCTTTTATCGCATTATTGGTCGGGATGGGCATGGATATAGTTTGACCTATGGAATAGGGATTCCTCGTTCTGTAGTGTCACGCGCTACGATTGTCAGTCCTTCTGTTTCTCAGATGACATAGGAGTTGTCAGATTTCAAGGCACGGTTGCACGCTTCCGAGGAGGTAAATGCACAATTGACCACTGAGGTTAGAGCACTGTGGGAATATGTGTGTCCAGGTGATGATGCAGGGGATCATATGATGTAGGTTTATAGTGTATTTATTTATTTAATTTATATTATTTTTGTTATGAAAATATTCATCATGTTTATTTGTTGTAGGCTCCTGGCCCACCGGATGGAGGTAGCAGTGATGACCACGCATGACGCATCATATTCACAAGGTGTGTTTCTGTTTTTACTGGTGGGGTTGTTATTGATGTATAGGTTGGGTTTATAGTGAGATTTTTTGTGATTTGGGGGTATCATGTGTGTTTTGTCCTGACGTAATGTTTGTTTGCACGAATTGAGAAGTAACCATGAAACTGATTAATGATTTGGATATTTTTTTTTCATTTAATTCTTTAATGTTATAAATTGCATGTTCTGTAATAGTTTTAAAAAAAACCATGTGATTCCTAATATAAACCATGAAACTTGTTTTTCATGACTGAGCTCAGGTTCCCTATTTGTAGTCTCCGGACAGCCCACCCCACCCCCGGACAGCACCCCGCACCCCGGACAGCACCCCCCCCCCCCCCCCCGCACCCCCAAACAGCCCCCCCTGCACCCCCCGGACATCCCGACCTGTCACACCCACCTTTTTATTTAATTTGTTTTCTTTTTTTATTTTATTTTTTTCTTAGTTCCGTGGTCGGGCTGAGCCCCGGGTTAAAAATTTTGTTGTTTAGTCCCTTTACTGGGTTTCAGACCCGTGCGCGGTCACCGCGCAGTTGGTGGACACCGCGTGGTCGGCCCAGGTGTCGGGCAATTGCCCTTTATTTTTTTATTTTTTTATTTTTATTTTTATGTTATTATTATTATTATTATTATCACATTTTTTTATCTATATATATATATTTATTTATTTATTTAAAACCCTAATTCTACTTCCACACTTCCCCCACCTTGAGCCCCCCCCCCGATTCCCCTCCCCTCCGGCCTCACTCCGCCCCAGGCGCGCCCTGCTCCCTCCGGCACCCGGCTTCGCTCGCCCCGGCCTCCGCCGCTCCTCGCCTGCCCGCGCGACCTCCGGCGTCCCCCGCTCCCACACCGGCCTCCTCCCGGCCCTGCTCCCGCACCCCGGCCTCAACGCAACCCCCAGCCTCTGCGCGACCCCCGACCTCCACCGCTCCCCTCCCGCCACCGAAGATCCCGACCGCCGCGCCCGGCTCCCCGGCCTCGTCCCGGTCTCTCGTCGCCGCCGCTCCCCGCCAGCCCACCGTCCGGCCTCCGCCCCGGCGCCCAGCTCCTACGTCGTCCTGCCCTTTGGCAACCCCGTCGCGCCGCCCTGCCCCTCCAGCACCCCGTCGCGCCGCCCTCCCGCTCCGGCGACCCCGCCGCGCCGCCCTTCCGCTCCGTCGACCCCGCCGCGCCGCCCTGCCGCTCTGGTGACCCCGTCGCACCGCCCTGCTGCTCCGGTGACCCTTCCGCCCATCCTGATCCCTCCGGCATTTCCGCCTCGCTGTACAGCACCTCTAGCGAGCCCCCGCCTCCAGCCAGCCTGCTTTTGGCTGCCCCGCACCCGGCCGGCCCTTCTCGCCGCACCCCCTTTGGGCCGCTCCGACCTGCCGGCCTTTTACAGCGCCTCCGCGCCGTCTGGCGCCCCCCCGACCAGCCATCGTTGTCCTGTTCACCATGAGCCTTGTTCTAAAGTGGGCGCGCGATGAACACCGCTGCCGTAAGCGAGTGGTTTGGTTCTATTCTGTTTCTACTACATTAGTGTTAGGTGGGTTACGTGATTTTCACTTGTTTGGATTATTTTAAATTATTGTTTGTGTGTTTTTGATTGTTTTTGTGATTGTTGTGGCGTGTTGGAAGAGAAGTCTGTGATACCGCTGTCAGCAGCTTGCAGGTGCTTGCGCGCCCGTGCGTGGTGTGTCGCGTTGCTGTGTTCGGTCTGTGAGTTGAGGTAGGTTCCCCATGCCCTGACCTTTAATTAGAATTTCCATTACTGCTTGGTATTTTTTTAAAGTGTATTCTGCCTTTATATTTAATCCATATGCAATGTATACATATGTATATATATATATGTATATATATGTTGTGAATAAATTGTTGTGATTCTTGAAAATTGGTTTCTTAGACTTTTGAATGTGAAATGAGTATTTCCAAAGGTGTGTGGTCTTTCGACCGGTTTGTTATAAAATTGTAATGACGTGTTTTTTTTGTGTTATCCAAAAAAGGGTTATGAGGATGGTTTTATTTTCTTAAAAATATTTCTTCATTTTAAGTGCGGATTTAAGCATTATTTAAACATGCACCACCTTGGTTGTACATGTATTCTTCTAATTGATTTTTGAAACTTAAAGGTGTTGAGGAATAATATTTTTTTAAATTCCTTATAAAGTGATGAGACCTGTTTGTCACTTTGAAATTGGTTTGCTAAAATGGAAAACCCCACTTGAGACATTCCCCTTAATTCAAAAAAAAATGTGATGCAAGTGTTAATGTGCGGTTTGTGATATGTGCCTAGTGTAAAGGCTTGTGTGTGGTTGTGTGATGTAAAAAGGGGGAATGTGCTTAAGGAGGGAAAATAGTGGTGAGATATTGAGTGAGTTTTGGATAAAGAAAGTGTTATGTTCATTTTTTTCTTTTGATAAAACCTCACCACCATTTGAAAAAGGGCACATGGAAAACCCGAGGTATCTAGGTGGGTGGACTAGACTAGCGTTCTAGTGATACGAGAGTGGCTCCGACCCAGTTTCACTTAGCTGGATTGACGCAACAACACTAACTAAACATGTGATGATGATGAGGACCACTAGGTTATGGATGATCTCCTACTAGTGGCTCGTGCAGGAGAACAGATATTTGTTATGGTTACTCTTACACCGAGACGTGAGGTTCTAGGGCCCCACACGAGCTAGATGAACCTTAGGGGTTTTGACCATGGTTCTTGCTAATGTTTTTGGTATTTGTGGAGTGATTTTCTTTTCAGAGGTTTAATGCATGTTTCCCTCTTTTGTGAAAACCATAACTTGAAGTAAATTGTTTTCCTTTCAATTTGAAATGTCAAAGTAAGTTATAATTCTACCTTGAAAATGTATGGGAGATGAAATGTTTTCCTTAAAATTAAAATCCTGTTATTTGAATTTGAAAAATCTGAAAACATTATTTTAAATGAGCCTTATTTTCAAACTAGCATGTCTGGTTTTCTTTTTAAAGTTAAGGGCATAGGGCATTGGTTACTCTTGGATTTCCTACTGAGTATTTTTGTACTCATGCATATCATTTACCATTCCAGTTGCAGGTTTCCCTTTGTTCATGTTTTCCTGGTTTGAGTCGCTTAATATTGGAGCGATGTTGGTTTTTCGTTGGATGGTGACCCGTGAGGTCACATGGAGGTACGTTTGTTGTGTAGTTTTTTTGTTTATATTGTTAGTGTTGTCTATTTTGTTTAGTTTCTTTTTTTTACGGATCCTGGTTTGTTTGGGCTAAATCATTACCAATGATTAAAACTTGATGCCTGACACTAGTTGCCATCCCAGGGGGATCGGGAATGCCCCTCGAGACTTGCGGCGGACCGGCTCGGGTGACCGGTTCAGGGTTCACTCAGGCTGGTTCATGACAAAATGGTATCAGAGGAGACCCTTGTTATTTGGGTTGTCTGGTAGGTGGATATTAGGACTGTCAGGACTCGAGAGGTAGGTACGATAAGGACGTCATGAACCCTCGCCTGTTATGCACCTTGAGTCGCCAGGGGTAGTTCGGGAATTGATTCTTTGTCCTCATCCCGGTTTGTTTTGAATTTAGGGATGACAATAGAGGCAAGATGATGTTACATCGTGATTTCACATGGAGTAGTGACCCATGTGGAGTCCGGGTACACGGTTTGAATTCCTCCTAGTGGTCGACACCTACTTGGGACATGGACCACTACCATGTCGCCAGGTTAAGCGTGACTACTAGTCCCCTCACTCTGGTGTTTTATGCAATTTAAGTGTTGTTTTTGTTCTGGTTGGTGTAAGTGAATTTTTGGAAATGAAAAAAAGGGTTTTTAAAATGGTACTGATTTCTTTTAAAGGACTTTAAATGTATGAAATGGTTTTAAAAACTGAAAGATCTTGATTTGGAAATCCGTTGTTTGCTTGGTTTTGATCGAAAATGGTTTGGGGTGAAACCTCAGGATCTCTTTATGAACGTTTGCACATGTGTGAGAATGCATGGGAAGTGCATGTTGGTGCGCATATGAATTGAAATCAGATAAAGACATATGCAACGGTTCATGGGATTACCTGGGTGTGTATTTGAAATAAGAGGTTTGACCTTGTTTTCTGAATTGTTTTTTTAAAGGGGAAATGGTTTTGGAAAGTGATTTTGGTTTGAAAGTGGATTGGTATTTGGAAGGTGGTCTTGAAAGAAGGTGGTTTTGAAAACTAAAATGAAAAGGGGACTCTAAAAAGGGGATTTTATTTGGGGTTGTGTTTTTTTTGTTTGGATTTGAGCTGGTTATTGTTGGATGAGGGTGTTTTATTGATGTTTCTTCGAATGTTATCAGTTTTGGCATGTTGTTTTATATGTTGTTCAGAAATGCAGCCCAGAAAGGTCCTCGGAGTTTTTGATGATTCATGCCCAGTTTTTGGTTCTTCTCAGATGTTGTCTATCCTTCATGGTGATTGGAGTCTGTTAGAGACAATGCAGTGGCTTGAAGAGGTCAAGCGCGTCTTCAGGGTATTGGGAACTCCCGAAGCTGTTAGAGTGCATGCCGTTTTGGGTCTGTTCAAAGGTCCATCTCTGGATGAGTAGGAGTTGTTCGCCCCGCCATCACTGCAAGTTGGGATAACCTGGGTTTTCTTTAAATCTTTCCTCGTCTGATGGTTTATACCAGAAGAAGTGAAGATGAAGAAAAGGGAAGAGTTTGAGCGTATTCAACAAGGCCAATGGATGGTGAAGACATATGTTGACCATTTCAAGGAGCTTGTGTCCTTTTCTCCAGAGATAGTGTCTCCGGATTTGATGAAGACTTCCCTCTTTATCAGGGGTCTTTGTATGGAGAACAAAGAGCGAATCTTTCCTTTTTGGGAGCACACTTTTGAGAAGTTGGTGCATGAGGTGTTTTAGCTGAGTTGGTCTCCAGAGCGCAGACGGTTGGAAATCCACCGTATCCAGTTGCTCGTGAAGGTCTCCCATCCGACGAGCAGAGTGTGTCAAATGGATATGTTCCCAAAGAGTCCTCTGCAGTGGCTCTGAATTTCAGTTCGTCGGATCGTCTAATGGTGTACCGTCAGTATGGACGTTTAGGGTATACAAAGTCGTCATGTCACACCCCTTCAATGACGTGTCATCATTGCAGTTTTCTGGATCATCTAGAGAAGTTTTGCAGGAAGCGTCACTTGAAGAGGAGGTTGTGATCGGAGAAATTCAGTGTTTGACTGTGAGGCAGGAGATGCTTCATCTATCAGAGCCCTATCCACAGGTCTCAGGATGAAGCTCGCACACAGTCAGGAGTTCATGGGGGGTGTGAAGCCTTGGTTCGGCCTTTGTGTTCAGTGTTGGAAACAAAGCATTAAAGGTCCTTCCGCTCTCGTTCTTCCACTGACAAAGTTTTGGCATTTTCGTAGGTTCATTGTATTGTCGTGAATTTGGGATGAGTATGTTCATTTGTAATCCAAACAGTCTCGTTTGTCTGATTATGGTGTTCTGGATCGTGCGTTTTTCTTAAAGGTGTGTTTGGATATTGCGTGAGTTGATCTCGGTTTGACTGTGTTTGTTCAGATATGTAAGTGTCTTTGGGAGAAATGACGTTGTGGGAATGCTTGGGTTTACTTCATGGGTTAAGTCTTCTCAGAGTTTTATTTTTCCCTAGTGTTCGGTGTTTTGGTATAGGTCCAGAATTCCAAGTTTTAGTGGATGCTTTGTTTCGCTCAGGCTATAAAGGTTAGTTTGGGAGTTCCCGCGTCACCCCCCCCCTCCCGGGGTGGTATGGTTGAGTGTTAAATTTCTGTACTAGTTGAGTTATTGTGGTGGGGAGAACCCTTCCGTGTTCTCCCATCATCTCGTGTTGTGGTTCCTTTTTCTTTCAACTGGGCATTGATTCAAGTTTTGTCTATCGTTCTTTTGGGTGACTTTATGGGGACAGAAAGTGTTTGTGGTGGGGAGAATTGTCACACCCGCCTTTTTATTTAATTTTTTTTCTTAGTTCCAAGGTCTGGGCCGAGCCCCGAGTTAAAAATTTTGTCGTTTAGTCCCTTTACTGGGTTTCGGACCTGTGCGCGGTCACCGCGTAGTTGGCAGACACCGCGTGGTCGGCCCAGGTGTCGGGAAATTTCCCTTTCTTTTTTTATTTTATTATTGTTATTTGTATGTTATTATTATTATTATTATTAGTATGGTTATTATTATTATTATCATATTTTTTTTATCTATCTATCTATATATATATATATATTAAACACCCTAATTCTACTTCCCCCCTTCCCCCACCTTGCCCCCCCCCCCCCCCCCCGATTACCCTCCCCTCTGGCCTCACTCCGCCCCAGGCGCGCCCTGCTCCCTCTGGCACCCGACTCCACTCGCCCCGACCTCCACCGCTGCCAGCCTGCCTGCGCGACCTCCGGCGCCCCCCGCTCCAGCACCGGCTTCCTCCCGGCCCTGCTCCCGCACCCCCGGCCTCCGCATAACCCCCGGCCTCCGCGCGACCCCCGACCTCCACCGCTCCCCTCCCGCCCCCGGCGATCCCGACCGTTGTGCCCGGCCTCGTCCCAATCTCCCGTCGTCATCGCTCCCCCGCCTGCCCGCCATTCGGCCTCCACCCCGACGCCCATCTCCCACGCCGTCCTGCCCTCCGGCAACCCCACCGCACCGCCCTGCCCCACCGCGCTGCCCTCCCCGCTCTGGCGACCCCACCGCACCGCCATGCAGCTCTGGCGACCCCATCGCCCAGCCCGCTCCCTTCGACATTTCGGCCTCGCCGGCCAGCACCTCCGGCGAGCCCCCACCTCCAGCCAGCCTACTTCCGGCTGCCCCTCACCCGGCCGGCCCTGCTCGTCGTACCCCCTTTGATCCGCTCCGACCCACCGGCCTTTCGCGGTGCCGCCGCGCTGTCCGGCGCCACCCCCCCCCCCCCCCCCGACCAGCCGTCGTGGCCTCGGTCACCATGAGCCTTGTTCTAAAGTGGGCACGTGATGAACACCACTGCCGTAAGTGAGTGGTTTGGGTCCGTTCTGTTTCACCTGTGCGAGTGTTAGGTGGGTTACGTGATTTTCACTTGTTTGGATTATTTTAAATTATTTCTTGTGTGTTTTTGATGATTTTTGTTATTTTTGCGGCGTGTTGTAAGATAAGTTTGTGATACCTCTGTCAGCAGCTTGCGGGTGCTTGCGCGCCCGTGCGTGCCGTGTCATGTCGTCGTGTTCGGTCTGCAAGTTGAGGTAGGTTCCCTATGCCCTGACCTTTAATTAGAATTTCCATTACTGCTTGGTATTTTTTTTAAAGTGTATTCTGCCTTTATATTTAATCCATATGCAATGTATACATATGTATATATATATATGTATATGTATATATATGTTGTGAATAAATTGTTGTGATTCTTGAAAATTGGTTTCTTAAACTTTTGAATGTGAAATGAGTATTTCCAAATGCGTGTGGTCTTTTAACCAGTTTGTTATAAAATTGTAACGACATTTTTGTTTTATTTTGTGTTTTACAAAAAAGGGTTTTGAGGATGGTTTGATTTTCTTAAAAATATTTCTTCATTTTAAGTGCATATTTAAGCATTATTTAAACATGCACTACCTTGGTTGTACATGTATGCTTCTAATTGATTTTTGAAACTTAAAGGTGTTGAGAAATAGTGTTTTTTTAAATTTCTTGTAAAGTGATGAGGCCCGTTTGTCACTTTGAAATTGGTTTGCTAAAATGAAAAACCCCACTTGAGACATTCCCCTTAATTTGAAAAAAAAATGTGATGCAAGTGTTAATGTGCGGTTTGTGATATGTGTCTAGTGTAAAGGCTTGTGTGTGGTTGTGTGATGTAAAAAGGGGGAATTTGCTTAAGGAGGGAGAACGGTGGTGAGATATTGAGTGAGTTTTGGATAAATAAAGTATTATATTCATTTTTGTTATTTTGATAAAACCTCACCACCATTTGAAAAAGGGCACATAGAAAACCTGGGGTATCTAGGTGGGCGGACTAGACTAGCATGCTAGTGATACGGGAGTGGCTACGGCCCAGTTTCACTTAGCTGGATTGACGCAACAACACTAACTAAACATGTGATGATGATGGGGAACACTAGGTTATGGATGATCTCCTACTAGTGGCTTGTGCACGAGAACAGATATTTGTTATGGTTACTCTTACACTGAGACGTGAGGTTCTAGGGTCCCACACGAGCTATATGAACCTTAGGGGTTTTGATCATGGTTCTTGCTAATGTTTTTGGTATTTGTGGAGTGATTTTCTTTTCAGGGGTTTAATGCATGTTTCCCTATTTTGTGAAAATCATACCTTGAAGTAAATTATTTTCCTTTCAATTTGAAATTTCAAAATAAATTGGAATTCTACCTTGAAAATGTATGGGAGATGAAATGTTTTCCTTAAAAGTAAAAGCCTGTTATTTGAATTTGAAAAGGCTGAAAAGATTATTTTAAATGAGCCTTATTTTCAAACTAGCATGACTAGTTTTCTTTTTAAAGTTAAGGGCATAGGGCGTTGGTTACTCTTGGCTTTCCTACTGAGTATTTTTGTACTCACGCCTATCATTTACCATTCCAATTGCAGGTTTCCCTTTGTTTAGGTTTTCTGGTTTGAGTCGCTCAATGTTGGAGCGATGTTGGTTTTTCGTTGGATGGTGACCTGTGAGGTCACATGGAGGTATGTTTGTTGTGCAGTTTTTTTGTTTATGTTGTTAGTGTTGTCTGTTTTGTTTAGTTTTTTTCTTTTACGGATCCTGGTTTGTTTGGGATAAATCATTCCCAACGATTAAACATTGATGCCTGACACTAGTTTCCATCCCGGGGGGATCGGGAACGCCCCTCGGGACTTGTTGCGGACCGGCTCGGGTGACCGGTTCAGGGTTGACCCGGGCTGGTTCGTGACACACCCCACCCCCGGACAGCCCCCCCCCCCCCCCCCCCGCACCCCCCGAACAGCCCGCCCCACCCCCAGACACCCCCCACCCCAGGACAGCACCCCCTACCCAGACAGCCCCCCCACCCCCGGACAGCACCCCCGGATAGCCCCCCCGGACAAAACCCCCCACCCCGGCCAGCCCCCCCCGCACCCACGGATGGCCCCCTGCACCCCCGGACAGCCCGCCCCACCCCCGGATATCCCCCCCCCCCCACCCATAGACAACACCCACACCCCGGAAAGCCCCCCACCTCGGACAGCCCCCCGCACCCCCGAACAGCCCCCCCGCACCCCCCGGACTGCCTTCCCCACCCCCGGAATCCTGGTGAATCTCAAGCATCATGAATAAACAGAAATAAAAATAAAACAATGGTTGTAGAATCATCCACAGCTGACATCAACATCTTATCCCAAACCAGGATTCCAGATCGATTCAGATTATAATGTAACACTTGCAAGCATCACTACCCAAACACACACACACACCCAGGATCATTCTATCAATAGGTCACTCACTCGAGTCCTTAGTTTCTATATGTATGAAGATGCATTCCTATTGGGATCCTCAGAAATAGTATGCTATTTGAGAAATCCATCATGGAATCCTAAAAGGGCGTGTTGGGTGGTCAAAACCACTCGAATGAACTCGGAATTCTATGAAATCATACAACAACAACCGCGGTATGAATTGTGAAATGTTCGGGCAGACGACACGTCAATCGGAGGTGTCGTTTGACCGCGGTGACCGGAAACGCGTTTTCGGAGTCATAAAAGACCAAAAAGACGTGTCACAGTCGAATTCAGAGAAAACATGCTTTGAATGACCTGAAACCACAATAAAACGATAGGTATATTATTCGTGACATGCCTGAGGAAACGACACATCCATCGGATGTGTGGTGCGCGCTGTACGACCGAATGTGTCGTTTTCAGCAGTTCGGCGCGCTCTAAAAGGGCGCACTCTAAAAGGGCACGCTGGGTGGTCAAAACTACCCTAACGACCTTGGAATACCATGAAATCATACGACAACAATTGCGGTGTGAATTGTGAAATGGTCGGGTAGACAGCACGTCAATCGGAGGTGTCGTTTGACCGCGGTGATCGGAAACACGTTTCTGGAGTCATAAAAGACCAAAACGGCGTGTCACGGTGGAATTCAGAGAAAACGTGATCCGAATGACCAGAAACCACACGAGAACGATAGGAATATTATTCGTGACATGCATGAGGATATGGAATGTCCATCGGACGTGCGGTACACGCGGTACGACCGAATGTTTTGTTTTCAGCAGTTCGACGCGCTTTAAAAGGGCGCACGAGGTGGTCAAAACCACCAGAACGACCTCGAAATTCCATGAAATTATACGACAACAACCGCAGTGTGAATTTTGAAATGGTCGGGAAGACGGTATGTCAATCGGAGGTGTCTTTTGACCGCGGTGACCGGGAACGCGTTTCCGGAGTCATAAAAGACCAAAATGGCGTGTCACAGACGAATTCAGAGAGAACGTGATCTGAATGACTTGAAACCACACGAGAATGATAAGAATATTATTTATGACATGTAGGAGGAGACGGAACGTCCATCGGACGTGCAGTGCATGTGGTACGACCGAATGTGTCGTTTTCAGCAGTTCGGTGCGCTCTAAAAGGGCACGCTGGGTGGTCAAAACCACCAGAACGACCTCAGAATGCCATGAAATCATACGACAACAACTGCAGTGTGAATTATGAAATGGTATGGTAGACAGAACATCGATCTTAGGTGCTGTTTGACCGCGGTTACTGGAAACATGTTTTCGGAGTCATAAAAGACCAAAACGGATTTTCACGGTCGAATTCAGAGCAAACGTGCTCCGAATGACCTAAAACCACACGAAAACGATAGTAATATTATTCGTGAGATACATAAGGATACATCACGTCCATCGGACATGTGGTGCGCACGGTACGACTGAATGTGTCGTTTTCAGCAGTTCAGCGCGCTCTAAAAGGGCGCGTTGGGTGGTCAAAACCACCCGAACAACCTCAGAATGCCATGAAATCATACGAAAACAACCGAGGTGTTAATTTTAAAATGGTCGGGCAGACAAAACGTTAATCGGAGTTTTTTTTTGACCGCGGTGACCGGAAATGCGTTTCCGGAGTCATAAAAGACCAAAACGGCGTGTCACGGTCGAATTCAGAGCAAATGTGCTCTGAATGACCTGAAACCACACGAGAACTATAGGAATATTATTCGTGAGATGTAGGAGGAGACAACATGTACATCGGATGTGTGGTGCGCGCGGTACGACCGAATGTGTCGTTTTCAGCAGTTCGGCGCGCTCTAAAAGGGCGTTTTGGGTGGTCAAAACCACCAGAACGACCTCAGAATGTCATGAAATCATACAACAACAACCGAGGCGTGAATTGTGAAATGGTCTGGTAGAAAACACATCAATAGGAGGTGTCTTTTGACCGTGGTGACCATAAAGGCGTTTCCAGAGTCATAAAAGACCAAAACGTCGTGTCACGGTCGAATTCAGAGCAAACGTGCTCCGAATGATCTGAAACTACACAAAAACGATAGAAATATTATTTGTGACATGCATGAGGAGATGGTACGTCTATCGGGCGTTTGGTATGCGTGGTATGACCGAATGTGTCGTTTTTAGCAGTTCAGTGCGCTCTAAAAGGGCGCTTTGGGTGGTCAAAACCACTTGAACGACCTCGGAATGCCATGAAATCATACGAAAACAACCGCGGTGTGAATTTTGAAATGTTCGGGTATAAAACACGTCAATCAGAGGTGTCGTTTGACCGCGGTGACTGGAAACACATTTTCGGAGTCATAAAAGACCAAAACGGCGTGGCACGGTCGAATTCTAAGCAAACGTGCTCCGAATGACTTGAAACCACACGAGAACGATATGAATATTATTCATGACATGCAGGATGATAAGACACATCCATCGAACATGCAGTGTGCGCGGTACGATTGAATGTGTCGTTTTCAGCAGTTCAGCGCGCTCTAAAAGGGTGCGTTGGGTGGTCAAAACCACCCGAACGACCTCGGAATGCCATGAAATCATACAACAACAACTGCGGTGTGAATTGTGAAATGGTTGGGCAGACTACACGTCAATTGGAGGTGTTGTTTGACTGCGGTGACCGGAAACACGTTTCCGGAGTCATAAAAGACCAAAACGGCGTGTCACGGTCGAATTCAGAGAAAACGTGCTCCGAATGACCGGAAACCACACGATAATGATAGGAATATTATTCGTGATATGAAGGAGGAGACGGAACGTCCATCGGACATGTAGTGCACGCGGTACGACCGAATGCGTCATTTTCAGCAGTTCAGCGCGCTCTAAAAGGGCGTGCTGGGTGGTCAAAACCACCCGAATGACCTCGAATGCCATGAAATCATATGACAAAAACCGTGGTTTGAATTTTGAAATGGTCGGGTAGACGACACGTCAATCGGAGGTTCCGTTTGACCGCGGTGACCGGAAACGCGTTTCCGGGGTCATAAAAGACCAAAACGGTGTGTCACGGTCGAATTCAGAGAAAACATGCCCCGAATGACCTGAAACCACACAAAACGATAGGAATATTAATCGTGACATCCAGGAGGATATGACACGTACATCGTACGTGTGGTGCGCGCGGTACAACCGAATGTGTCGTTTTCAGCAGTTCGATGCGCTCTAAAAGGGCGCGCTGGAAGGTCAAAACCACTCGAACTACCTTGGAATGCCATGAAATCATACAACAACAACCGCGGTGTGAATTTTGAAATGTTTGGGCAGACAACATGTTAATCGGAAGTGTCGTTTGACCGCGGTGACCAGAAACGCGTTTCCGGAGTCATAAAAGACCAAAACGGCGTGTCACGGTCGAATTCAGAGAAAACGTGCTCCAAATGAACTGAAACCACACGAAAATGATAGGAATATTATTCGCGACATGAAGGAGGAGATGACATGTCCATCGGATATGCAGTGCGTGTGGTACGACTGAATGTGTCGTTTTCAGTAGTTTGGCACGCTCTAAAAGGGCGTGTTGGGTGGTCAAAACCAACCGAACGACCTCGGAATGCCATGAAATCATACGACCACAACCGTGATGTGAATTGTAAAATGTTCTAGCATATGGCACATTAATTGGAGGTGTCGTTTGACCGCGGTGACCGGAAACGCATTTCCGGAGTTATAAAAGACCAAAACGGCGTGTCACGGTCGAATTCAGAGCAAACATGCTCCTAATGACCTGAAACCACACGAGAACGATATGAATATTATTCTTGACATGAAGGAGGAGACGACACGTCCATCGGATGTGTGATGCACGTGGTACGACCGAATGTGTCGTTTTCAGCAGTTCGACGCGCTCTAAAAGGGCGCGGTGGGTGGTCAAAACCACCCGAACGACCTCGGAATGCCATGATATCATATGACAACAACTACAATGTGAATTGTGAAATGGTCGGGCAGACAACACATTAATTAGAGGTGCCGTTTGACCTTGGTGACCAGAAACGCGTTTCCGGAGTCATAAAAGACCAAAACGGCATGTCACGGTCGAATTCAGAGAAAACATACTCCGAATGATCTGAAACCACATGAAAACGATAGGAATATTATTCATGAGATGTATGAGGAGACGGCATGTCCATCGGACGTGCGGTGTGCGCGGTACGACTGAATGTGTCGTTTTCAGCAGTTCGACGAGCTCTAAAAGGGTGTGCTGGGTGGTCAAAACCACCCGAATGACCTCAGAATGCCATGAAATCATACGAAAACAACCACGGTGTGAATTGTGAAATGTTCGGGCAGACAACACGTCAATCGGAGGTGTCGTTTGACTGTGGTGACCAGAAACGTGTTTCCAGAGTCATAAAAGACCAAAACGGCGTGTCATGGTCGAATTCAGAGAAAACGTGCCCCGAATGACCTGAAACCACACTATAATGATAGGAATATTATTCGTGACATGCAGGAGGAGACGACATATCCATCGGACATCCGGTGCACGCGGTATGACCAAATGGGTCATTTTCAGCAGTTCAGCGCGTTCTAAAAGGGCATGTTTGGTGGAAAAAACCACCTGAAAGACCTTAGAATTCCAGGAAATAATACAACAAAAACCTTGTTATGAATTTTGAAATGGTCAAGCAGATGGCATGTCAATCTAAGGTTCCGTTTGACCGCGGGGACCGGAAACGCGTTTCCGGAGTCAAAAAAGACCAAAACGGCGTGTCACAGTCGAATTCAGAGCAAACGTGCTCCGAATGACCTAAAACCAAACAAGAACGATAGGAATATGATTTGTGACATGCAAGAGGAGACGGAACATTCATTGGACGTGCGGTGCGCGTGGTACGACCGAATGTGTCGTTTTGAGCAGTTCAGCGCGCTCTAAAAGTGCGCGATGGGTGGTCAAAACCACCGGGATGACCTCGGAATGCCATGAAATCATATTACAACAACCACGGTGTGAATTGTGAAATGGTCGGGCAGACAGAACGTCAATCGGAGGTGTCGTTTGACCGTGGTGAGGAGAAACGCGTTTCCGGAGTCATAAAAGACCAAAACGGCGTGTCACGGTCGAATTTAGAGAAAACATGCTCCGAATGACCTGAAACCACATGAAAACGATAGGAATATTATTTGTGACATGAAGGAGGAGACAGAACGTACATTGAACGTGCGGTGCGCGCGGTACGACCAAATATGTCATTTTCAGCAGTTCGGCGCGCTCTAAAAGGGCGCGATAGGTGTTCAAAACCGCCCGAACGACCTCAGAATGCCATGAAATCATACGACAACAACCAAGGTTTGAATTTTGAAATGTTCTGGTAGACAGCACGTCAATCGGAGGTGTCATTTGACCGCGGTGACCCGAAACGCATTTCTGGAGTCATAAAAGACCAAAACGGCGTGTCACAGTCGAATTCAGAGAAAACATGCTCTGAATGAACTGAAACCCCAAGAAAATGATAGGAATATTATTCGTGACATGCAGGAAAAGACGGCACGTACATCAAACGTGCGGTGCGTGCAGTACGACCGAATGTGTCGTTTTCAACAGTTCAATGCGCTCTAAAAGGGCGCGTTGGGTGGTCAAAACCACCTGAACGACCTCTAAATGCCATGAAATCATAAGAAAATAACTACGGTGTGAATTTTCAAATGTTTGAGTAGACGAAACGTCAATAGGAGGTTCCGTTTGACCGTGGTGACCGGAAACGCATTTCCGGAGTCATAAAAGACCAAAACGGCGTGTCACGATCGAATTCAGAGCAAACATGCTCCAAATGACATGAAACCACATGATAATGATAGGAATATTATTCATGACGTGCAGTAGGAGACGACACGTCCATCAGACATGCGGTGCACACGGTACGACCGAATGTTTTTTTTTCAGCAGTTCGACGCGTTCTAAAAGGGTGCGGTGGGTGGTTAAAACCACCCGAACGACCTCGGAATGCCATGAAATCATACGAAAGTAACCGAAGTGTGAATTGTGAAATGGTTGGGTAGACGGCACATTAATCGGAGGTCCCCTTTGACCGCGGTGACCGGGAACACATTTCCCGAGTCATAAAAAACCAAAATCGCGTGTCACGGTCGAATTCAAAGCAAACGTGCTCCGAATGACTAGAAACCACACAAAAACGATTGGAATATTATTCATGAGATGAAGAAGGAGATGGTATGTACATCGGACGTGCGGTGCGCACGGTACGACCGAATGTGTCGTTTTTAGCAGTTCGACGCGCTCTAAAAGGGCGCATTGGGTTGTCAAAACCACACGAACGACCTCAGAATGACATGAAATCATACGAAAACAACCGCAGTGTGAATTGTGAAATGGTTGGGTATAAAGCATGTCAATAGGAGGTTCCGTTTGATTTCAGTGACCGGAAACGCGTTTCCGAAGTCATAAAAGACCAAAACGGCGTGTCACGGTCGAATTCAGAGTAAATGTGCTCCGAATGACCTGAAACCACATGAAAATGATAGGAATATTATTCGCGACATGCAGGAGGAGACGGAACATGTATCGGACATTCAGTGCGCATGGAAAACATTTTTTTTATACAACAAAACACTTTTAGAAACTAAAGAAAAGACTCCAAAATAAGAAAAACAAATTCAAAAATGATAACTTTTCTTAAATTAGTGGTTTTAAATTATTATAGCACCCATGAGATGTTAGATTTCATTTTATTATATGTATATAACAACTGAATAAATATGTCAAATTTATGTTTGTTTTGTTTAGTTGTTTTCTTTGTATCTTATTGTAGGTTTCTAAAGTAGATGGATGTGGATCGTTGAAGCCTGTCTATCATTTATTATTTATGATGATCTTGATGTTTATGGTGTTTGGATTTTTTTTCCATTTTTTATGATTTATATTCTGTTTTTTTATTCTATACCATGAATTTTTTTTTAAAAAAATATTTCAAGTTTAGCGACCGCCAGTGGCGGTCACTGAAGGCTAACATTTGGCAAGCTTCAGCGATCGCCAGGCGGTCGTTGTAGGCCGACATTTTGGCCAGCTTTAGCGACCTCCAATGGCGGTCGCTGTAGTCCAACAACACCGGGCCTAAAGCGACCGCCATTGGCAGTCACTGTGTAGTCTCTATAGGCCTATAGCGACTGCCAATGGCGGTCACTATAGGCTGAATTTTTAGTAGTGTAAGGGGATGTTACCTATACAACCCCTCAGAAAAAAGGTTATATTGGAAAGAAACACCACATTCCTTGAGAGGGATCACATCTCCAAAAGATATAGTGGGAGAGAGATAGAATTCAATGAAGTAGAGGCTCATGGTACACAGGATTTGGTACAAGAACAGATTCCACAAAGACCTGTGGAAGAAAGAACTGTTACAGAGACACAAGAACTACATAGGAGTACAAGAGAGGTTAGAGAACCAGTACGGTATGGTTTTCTATTTATAGATGATGGTGACTCATTATTAGTTGATAATAATGATCCTCTAACCTACAAGGAAGTAATAAGCGGCACATACGTTTCCAAGTGGCAAGAAGCCATGAATTATGAAATGGATTCCATGTACCAAAACCAATTCTGGATTTTGGTAGATCCTCTAATTGATGTAAAGCCTGTTGGTTTCAAATGGGTATAAAAAAGAAATTGGTCATGGAGGGACAAATCGGTACGTATAAGGAATGACTGGTTGCAAATGGGTTCAAACAACATCAAGGCATTGACTATGATGAAACCTTTTCATCGGTTGCAATGATGAAATCCATCAGAATTTTAATCACTATTACGAATTACCATGACTATGAGATTTAGAAAATGGATGTCAAAACAACATTTCTTAATGGGAACCTTCAGGAAGATGTCTACATGACACAACCTAAAGTGTTTATGACTCCAAAGGATTCCAATAAGGTATGGAAGTTTCATAAATCCATTTATGGACTAAATAAATCATTCAGGTCATGGGACATTCATTTTGATAAATCCATTACAAAAATTTGGTTTTATAAAGAACAATTGTGATCCTTGTGTATACAAATGGTTTAGTGGGAGTGTAGTTGGTTTCCTAATAGTATATGTTGATGACATATTACTTATTGGAAATGAGATACCAGTCTTACAGCTTGTTAAGGCATGGTTGAATCAATGCTTATCCATTATGTACTTGGGTGAGACAACATATATTCTTGGGATCAATATTCATCGTGATAGATCCAAGAGATTATTGGGAAAAAGTCAAAGTACATACATTAACAAGATACTAAAGAGATTAATTATGGAAAAATCTAAGAGGGTATTGTTTCCAGCGTCACATGGAATTCATCTTTCCAAGAAAATGTGTCCTTAGACACATGAGGAAAGAGAGAGAATGTCAATAATTCCATACAAATCAGTGATTGGTTCAGTCATGTATGTTATGCTATGTACTAGGCTAGATTTTTCCTGCACATTGAGTGTGGAAGGAAGATATCAATATGACCCAGGTGACCACCATTGGATGGCGGTCAAGACTATACTAAATTATCTAAGGCGTACTAAGGATATGTTCCTGATTTATGGAGGAGATAAGGAACTAGTCATCAAAGGATATGAAAATTCTAGTTTCTAGACTGATCAAGATTACATGAAGTCACAAACAGGATACATCTTCACTTTGAATGGAGGTGTAGTGAGATAGAAGAACTCAAAGAAGAGTGTGGTCACATATTCTATAGCAGATTCTGAGTATATCGCAGCTTCTGAGGTAGCTAAAGAAGTATTTTGGATGCAGATCTTTGTCCAGGATCTAGATGTGATACCTAGCAGTAAAGATCCCATCATACTATATTGTGATAATACTACAACAGTGGCTCTCTCAAAAGAGACAAGGTTACATCAGTGGATGAAGCACATACTCTGGAATTATCATCTCTTGAGAGATTTTTCTTAGAGAGGTGAAGTTTTAGTGAGAAATATTTCCACGAAAGACAACATGGAGGAACCCTTGACTAAAGCCTTGACTCAGCTGAAATAGGATCATTATGTGAGGTCTAGAAGACTGAAATTCATAGGAATTTAGCTCTATTCCAAGTGGGGGTTTGTAAGAGTTGGTGTCCTAGAACCAACTGTTTGTACTTTGATTACAAGAATATTTAATGTACTTAAATATGAAATGTATTATTACATATTGTTCAAGGTTTTTCATGACTATAGTTTAATAATTTCCTAAAGTATTTTTCACATTAATAAGGTCATAGAAGTTCCCCACTATGATGAGAATCTTGAAGTGATATGACAACATTCTTAAATATAATTCTGCGGTTGGCTGGCATACTATAATGGGACACATAATATAAAGACCGTCATGTGTGAGTAATCATAAGCAGATGAGACTTCCTATCATGAAGTTCACACTTGGTAATCTCTGAGATGGGAGATTATGAGAATAGACCCAACAGTAGGAATTCTGCATGTTTTGGTGTCATCGGATATTTCTATCTGTGAGCATGTTTAATGGTCCTTGGACTTTAATATTATCATTAGTACGTGTCACGACTTGCATAATTTTATTTACTGATGAAAAATGTCACGCCATATGTTGGTGGGAAGTATGGTACGTTGGGTGCATCACGAGTGACATGTTATTAATGGATAAGTAGAGGAAGGATCTTTTCCTTCCATTTATGAGAGTTGATATCTCATCTCTTTGATTGAAATAGAACCATTCCGCAAAATTCCATGGCCATGGTGTAACAACGAGTTTATTTCAGGTAGTCAAAGAACGACGTATCAAGCACAATGGTTGATAACACTATCATGAAACCTTCTTGATGAGATATTGAGACAAAGGGATTATATTACACAGTTAGTGTTCTTATGTGGATTTCGTTGTTGGGACTTTAAGTTCTTTATCTTGGGTGCCTTGACCCATTTCTAGATAGTACTCTTGGACTTTAGGCAAGTTCGCCTAATACCAACGATAAATAATCCTAGAGGGTCACACACTATGTATTTTTGGTGGTCTCGGTTAAATTCTATTTGAATTTAATTAATGAAATAAATATTACTTTTAAGAACGTGGTATAATTTTATTCAAGTTAAAATGATCGTATAAATTAAATAAATATTTATACACCGGATTGTGAGTAAAATTTATTTATTTATTTTATTGAACATTTAATAAATATTTATTTACTAGTTTTTAAATAAAATATTTATTTAAGAGAATAAATTATTTATTTATTTATTTGGGTGTTCAATAAATGGAACTGGAGTTTGAGTGGAACAAGGCCAATCTGGTAGTAAAATAATTATTTTCAAGATGGTAAATAATTATTTAACTAATTGGCATAAGTTAAAATAATAATAACGCTGCAATTATTTTGTGACGTGAAATTTTATTTTTAATTCCATTTTGTGCAAGTTGGTGCACCATAAATAATAATGCGGTATTATTATTAAGAGCATGAGTTTCCTCTAAGGTTATGAATGTATTTAATTGCTGTTATGCAATTAAATATTGTAATTGAATCCACATGTCAATAAATAGACAAGTACGTCTATTGTTCCATGTACTGAACTGCACACCTGGTGAATTGAGAATTGTTGAGCCAAACAATTCCTCTCTCAAATCTTATTCTATCCCATCTCAAGAAAAAGATACTTTCTTCAAGACCTAAGAATAAGTGATCAAAAACGACCGACAAAAGACACTCGCTTCGCCACGCTAGCACCCGGAGAATGAGTAGTGTTGATCAGAGGCCATCAGATCACGTGTGGATCACCTCTAGAGGGATTATCGTTTGGATCCTCACAAGTGAAATGAGACAATATGAAAGGGTTATTTAGGATGATCAATATCATTAATGAAGAAAGTACTGAAGATCCAAGTATTATTTTCTTTATGAAATTAAATAAATTAATTATAAACATGATGTGCAAGATCCTTTCTCTCTTGGATATGACGTCTTTCTTCTTTTGTCTAAATATTTTATTTTAATATGTGGATATTGGAGTTCATCATCGTATTGATCTCGGATTGGTTATCAATTACAGCATATAAGATGTTGGGCCCCACCCAACACTGCGCTTCCGCTGCGCCTGGAACCTTCAAGCTCTCAGTAGTTTTCTTTATGCCTCCATGTTAGATGAATTCTAAATAGCGGGGAGACTGTGTTAGGTATCTCATGATTTTAATACTTCTTTATTGAGGTTCTCATTTTGGTTATGTTTGAGGATATTTGAAAAAATTTAGCTTGATTGTTTTGATCATTTTTAGAATCTTGAATGTTGGGTTTTGAGGTTGAATCTGTTGAAATAGTGAGTGTCCTAGACCCAACTATTCAGTGCTTTTGATTACCATATCGTGTATACAGTAAGCTATGCATGATGTCATCTTACCATTATAGTGTAAGAATTTTCTACGTCCACTATTGAAATGGTAATGTTCAAAGATTAATTGTCGTATCGAAAGGTTATAGTAGTTCCCAGGCTATAATGAGAACCTCTAGATACTATGACATTAATCTTAAATATATGTTCTATGGTCTAGATACATCTTACTGATTGGACACAGTAGATATCTGACCATCAGGTGTTGGGGGATCATAAGCATTGAGACTTATTCTCATGAAGTTCTCACTTGATGATCTCTAGTGGTGAGATCATGATGACTGACCCGCCAATAATAACTCCACATGTTTTAGGTGTCATTGTAAGTTCCTATATGCGGTCATGTGTAATGGTCTCCGGACTTGAGATCATTAACAATGTATGTCATTTGATTGTGTACTTTGATTCAAGACAAAAACCATGGAAATGAAGTCGTGGTGAGGTAGTTTGTGTTAGGTGCGTCATTGGTGGCATGCCATTGGTTGAATGGTCAAGAAAGGATTTTCGCTTCCGAGTTATGGAAGTAATATATCTCAGACCATGTTAATATGGATGACAGTACCTTTATAAGACCATGTCTATGAAAGTCGAGGGTAAATCCGTCCGATTACATCAACAAATAATAAAGCAATAAAAAGGGCGATGACACGTGAGTGCATCCTGATTTATGAGATATTACTGACAAAGTGATTATATTACACCGTGCGTGTTCGTAGGTCGGTTGTCGCTATTGTGACAATCCTTATTTCTTCAGGGGCCATGATGGGTTGCTAGATCCCACTCTTGGTCTGTGAATACTATTCAGTACTATTGAAATAAGGGCCTAGAGGGTCACACACAATAGCATATTCAAGAATCTTCTCTATTCAGTTTAATAGGAGTATTGAACATAGTGGGCCCCGCCACTGAGTTCTGAGAATTGTCCAAAGTTAAACGATCACCAATGCAATAAATAAATTCATATTATTTTAGTTTAGAATAATGAGTTTTGAATTTGTTTATTAAATGTATTTATGAGTTTTAGTAAATACGTGAAAAATATTAATTGACGAATATTAAGTTATTCAAGGTTCAATTAGTATTTATGGGAGCGAAGATTCGAGTTAATGACTCAATTATTATAGAGTAATATATTTTAATATATTACAAGTGAATGATAATAATATTTATGACTCAGATTAGTAGTCATAAAATTTCGTTGATAGTGCGTTAAGTATTCGAGGCCGGTGAGACGATACCAGGTATTTTAATTAATAACTATAAATAGAAGAGGAGTGGCATTTTCCAAACACTATTCATGGAGCTTCTCTCTCTTCTCCTCTCTCCCACACTCTAGAGAGAGATGCTCTGGATCCAAGGATCTCAGATGGAGCTCTCTCTCGAGCATCGCTAGAGAAGCGATGCAGTGATCATTGGAATGTTGAAGGCATCGTCGGTATTCTACACTAGCTTATGGACTATGACAAATGATGCTCCTATGGATTCCTTGAAGCGTGTGTGGATGATCTAGAGGAATTCAGATTTGGATTCTTCGAGCAGTGATCGCCAAGGACGAGAAGACGTTGTGCGCGACTTCAAAATTAAACCAGGTATTTTATGGTTTATTTTGTGCTTAAAAACCTTCGCGCGTGATCCTCAGCTTTTACTGGGCTACTCTTCACCGACGTCGACAAGTTCACGTTGAACGTCGGTGGAAATTTTTTTAAAACCCACCTGTTTGGGGCTTTTGCTGCACGCCTGGTTCCAAAAAGTGGTATCAGAGGGATCGTGTGTCGATTATAAGCCAAAATAATTAAATTTTCATTAAAATATGAAGATGGAATCGTTATGGTCCCAATGCCACATACCGTGTTTGAATCCGATATCGGATGACCCATCTGCGGTCATTCAAAGTTTAAAATCAGAATTAAACCGGTTGTTTTTTGATCACCAGGTGGACATCCTATTATCGGAATAGTGTTTTCTAGTGAACCTTAATGATGATTATTATAATAATTTAATTATAATAATAATAGTTTAATTATAATAATAATTTTATTATTATAAAATTATATTATAATAATATTCTATTATTTTAAGTTTTTATTCTTTCAAGTCTAAACACATACTTAAGAAAGAAAATAATAAAAAAATAGTTTGGGTGAAAGACCTATAAAGCAGGTCTTGGAATATTTAAAAAAAGGGTTGGAAAGACTTTGTAAGTCTATATTTACATTTAAAAAAAAGGGAGGAGAAAATCTTTTTTTATTATGTAAAAAGAAAAAAAGGGGAAAGGGACGATGACCTTCCTCCTCCCTATAGCAGGAAGACGGTCCACCTCAGCCGGGCTCTCCCCCTCACACTGTAGAAGGCCACCGCACCACCTGGCTCCTCTCCCTCCCCACGTCCAGAGGCAAGCCGCACCAGACGCCCAGGTCCACTGGTCTTTCTCACACCAGAATCAGGCCAAGCGGGCACCTGGGAACCGCCGCCAGCCTCAACAGGTGTTGTGTGCTGCGGCCACAGAGGCCATCTCATTCTCCTTACTCCCAGGTGGTCCTCGAACCTCAGCGCGTGGAACAGGATGATGCACACCAAGCTGACCCCCTACGGTGCTCCCCTATGAGGCCCGCTTCCTCTTCTCGAAGCACTACACCAAGCAGCCGACAGCGGCAGGAACCCCGCCGCCTCCCTGTGGTGCCCCATGCGGCCACACTATACCCTCCCTCCGGCCGGATGCTGGCTAGCTAGCCTGCACTAAGTTTCTTCGTACGGCTCCTGCTAGGCGCTCTCAGCAGGCTTTGCCCAGCCCCAGACCGCCTCTCTTCTTGTCATGGAGCGACACACAACCAGAAAGCCCCTCCGTCCCCAGTTCGGCCTCCTCCATCCAACCGCCGCAGTGGTCCGGAACCCCGTCCTGTGGTCTCTCAGACCAGCAGCGGTGATGAACTGTATCGGAACTGCCTCGCTCTGACCGCCGCTCAGTCCTCCAAGTGGGCAGGTAACATGCGCTGACCCGTATTGTGACCTGGCGGGTCTGCCCAGCCAGGAACAGGTGAGGGCAGGTTTGTTTGGTCTAGAAAGCCCATGCACCGGGTGGCACAGCTCGGTATGGTCCTGTGCAGGTCCGGCCCAACCAGCACAAGCCAGCTCGGGGTTTGCGGGGCCCGATTATTTTAATTAATCAATAGTTAATTAAAATAATTAATTTAATTACAGTTGATAATTAAATTAATTAAATATCAATTTTTGGTTGAAAATGTTTAGTGACATAATTAATTTAAGTGGGAGACTAATTAAATTAATTAATTAATTTAATTTTTAGTTTTAAAATTAAATTAATTAACCAGGACCGAACGAAGTTAAATTGAATTGAAAACAAGAGTGAAGTTTTTAATTCGATTAAATTGCCTCAGAATTTATTTAATGCAAGTTTAATTTTACTCTGCATTTATTTAATATATGCAAGATTAATGTATATATGACTGATTATGAGTCATCGACCTACCAATGCATGTCTGGTGTTTGTTTGTATATTTATTAATTTATTTAATTATTGAATTGTTTTGTAATAATTATTTTAATTAAATAAAAGGTGATTTGTGTATCATATCAAGTGTCATTATATGTATAAGGCATTGCACGCCCATTCTCAGAGTTTTATAATTATACCCCGAGACCGCCTCGCCTGTGTGCGAGTACTGTTGTATGACGAGACGAGGCGTGACACACTTCATTCTAAGTGACGGCGATGCACCAGACATGAGTTTGAAGCATTGGATGAGCAAACATTGCTATTCAAGTTGCAAGACAAAAGACTAAAAGGTATTTACCACTAGGGTTTTGGTTGGTCCGTTATTCACTCAACGGATCAACCAATAGTACCGGATCATGATCAGGTGTTCATTTTATTTTTTCATGGTTTATTATATTTGTGTATGTGTAATTTTTTGAGCGATCACATAGTATAATAATAAACAAGCATGCAAGATAAAATGAACATGGGACGTGATGAAATTTCTATTTCTTGCACGGTCAGTTGTGAGTGTCATCACATAGTACATGCTTATAAAAATATAAAATAATTTCATTCGTCACATTAAAAATAATAAAACCCTAAAAATATATATTAAATCAAAAACACCTTCTATCATTCAAGTTTGGACAAAACCAACTATTTGAGGTGCTAGTCATGCCATAGCTGAGGGTGACTCTTACTACCGGGGAGTCCTTATAAGAATGATGGTTTGAA
Organism: Viscum album; assembly: GCA_963277665.1. Lineage (NCBI taxonomy): Eukaryota > Viridiplantae > Streptophyta > Magnoliopsida > Santalales > Viscaceae > Viscum > Viscum album. Next base: position 1,939,099,553 of record OY728159.1, read on the forward strand.
TTAAATAAAATTGCAGCAAAGAAATATCCATAGCTAGCTTGTTTTAATTTTATATGCAAGCATTGAGTAAATCAAGTTCTAATTTTAAGAAGCTGGGACTTTACTCAACAGATCGGGGAACTGCAAGTTAAAGCGGTCGGCCAGCCAAAAGCCTACCTAGAACCCTCCAATTAGTGGTGTATCCATAGCTTGTAGACTATGAGGGGTGGTTCTGGGATCCTTGCCACTAGAATACTCAAGCGATAGAGTATTCCGGTTCTAGCACAGAGGGTTCCTAGAATCCTATAAAATAGTGGGAGACATTAAATGATTTAAGTAATTAATCAAAAAATTTCTAAACTAGTAATTCAGATAAAAGGCACTAATATGCTAAAATTCATTTTTGTAGAAAAATGGAAAGTTATACCACAAGATTAAAACTGTGATATTATAATGGACAAAGTAAATGTCCATACAAACATGAGTATCCATGAATAGTATAGGCGCGTGCACATAGTACTATGATATAGGAAACTCAAGGTGTCAGTGTTCCCCACACTGTTAAACTACCTCAAGAAGCGAGGGTGAAAATTGCTTACAGGAGACTAATGAACAAAGCATATGATAGTTATATCATTATGCTTTCATCAACATCTATTGTTAGTTTCGGTAGCTACACCAGGACATGGATGATATAAACATGAAGTCTCATCTCCAGAATGTTCTCAAGTATAAATTGAAGCAATGATATGAATAAGGCGATATACACCGGCATGTGTAAATTGAAATATTGATTATGACCTTTAAATGGATCCCTTTCTCATATCATTTTCACCACTTTTACTCAAGTTTTGTTTTAAATTATAAAATGATCAAGTATTGAGTAAACTCTCCATTACCTATCTAGGTAAGGTTCTCCAAGTGAATAAGAATAAAAGACAATTAAGTTTTAATTCTTACGGTGAATAAATTGAAAGAAAATGTGAAAAGACCAAAAGTCAAGTAATGCTAATGGCACATTCGCGGAGTCCTTCAATCAATGAGGTATTAACAAAGGTTATTTACATTGCATATTAGCCCGAATGTCTTGAAAGCCTTCTTTTTTATTTTATTATAGATAATCCCCCTTTTAAGGGTTTAAGGGGAACCCGTACATGACCCGTAGGCCTAAGACACAAGGCCCGACAAACCCGTAATACATGACCCGAAGGCCCAGAGGCATACTATGCCCAATACATGACCCGTAGGCCCAGCCCACTTAAACTTCCCCTCCCCAACTTTCGGCATCATTGATAACCTATCTCCCCACCTTTCATTGCTGATCAGCTATCATTGCCCTGTACAAAGCTGCACAGTGCCTAGTCCCGATGACGGCTTTCATACCCTCTCATTCTTCCAATCCGGTTGGCTCTGCATCTGGTGGCTGCTACTCCTGTTGCTCTGATCCTCTTCTGGTGCCTGTTCTGTGTGAACTGGGCTACTCCATGGTCTACGTGACCCGAAGGCCCTGTGGCCCGAAGGCCTTTGATGACCCGATGGCCCTGGAGACCCGTAGGCCCAAACCGGTGGCTCGAAGGCCCAAATCGGGTGAATAGTTCTGGCTGCTACAGTACCGAACAGTAACTGCTACAGTACTGCTACAGTGACCCAAAAATTCGCATCCACCTGGTTTTGAACCCGAGTCTCTTGGATGCCAAGCCGGAGCCCTTACCACTCGAGTACAGGCTCATTGGCATTTACATTGCATATTATAAAATCATACTATGGAAGTTTAAAATCAATAAACAGATTTAAAGAATCAAATTGTCGCTTCTACATTAGGCATATTCATCAATGTGATGTTTCCTTTTACTACTTGGGTATTAAATACAATATGCTGGTGACATATGTGTATTCTAATATGATAACCAATTTAGCATAAAAACCTTACTAGAAGTCAGGTGTATTATCCAAGTGGCTGCGAAAGGGTGATACTTAGGCCAATGGTGAGAAGTACATGACTTCATTAATTCCAAAGTGAAAGATTCACGTTGAATTATTGTTGAGTATAACCAAAAACATTAATCTCATGTGTCCTTGGATGCAAGGAGACATTCTTTCAGTTTCTGGAATGAATGTTGTTTTTGGTAAACTCAATCACTAGTTCAATAATACATGAATCATAGGAAATTAGTGATGAATATAAATGTAAGACTTATACCCAATTATGGTAGGACAATTCTTTGTCAAGTAATACTAAAAATGGATGTCATGAATATACCAAGTATGGTATTTAGGCTCAGAATAGCTAAATACTTTTGGTATTATTGATGTCTTTAGTTTGGACAAAGGAGCCTTTAGAACTAAAGGTACGTCACAAAGCTTTTGGAAATGGTTCAACACGTAAGCGTGAACTATTACAAGTATAAACTAGAGGTATATATGCTTCATAAGATTACTTTAATCAATTAAGGAATAATAAAGTGAATTATTTTCATGGTTAGGAGATATGAGCTGCTTCGGGTTGGGATACCGAAGAATATCTCGACCAAGCATTCATCAATCATGATAATGTAGCGTGGAGCAATTCCTAAATGCACATTACCTTATTGACATCACGACATTGATTTTAATGATGAGGATTGATGACGAATTCTTTCATATCAACATTGATCAACAAAATGTAGCGTGGATTAATTCCTAAACACACATTTTATACATCAAAATATTTATGTAAGTAATATCAATGTTGGAACAAGAAAAAACTTCCATTATATTTCATGAAATGCTTTGAAAATAACGGCGATATCCCACTACCATATGCCAACTATAATGACAAATGGATATCATATGAGTCATAGTATGATGTAAACCCATTATGTCATAAGAACATGTGTTTGTATGTAAAGATTTTGTTAGGACATAAACAAACTTGCATCAAGACAAACACAATGTGCATTTAGTGTAATAATCCTAACAGTTGTTTAGGATGTTACATAAATCCATAAGATAGAATAGTAGGTTGTCAAACAATAAACTACACTTCTATATAATGGTGCAAATCTCTATTAGAGATAGTGGGAGCTATATTGACTTGTGTTTAGTCAATGCTCAAAATGGACAAATAGTTGGCATAGAAACTAGTTCCACAAGTGCATGTGGAACATAGTATGTTCTAGAGACACATACTGAGTAGGAAGGATAAAACCATGGTGATGGTTTTTCTATTCACTGCGGCCGGTGATCTATTATTAAAAGTGAATAATATTTCCTAAAAGTAATCAATATATGGAAATTAACTAAAATTGATAAGGAAACAAAAATTCAATTAATGGATTCTATGTATCAAAGTGAAAAAGGGGATTATTATTTTGAATATTGTGGTGGGTATTCAAGTGAGATGATACATAGATGGTATATGCGCAGTGAAAATAAGGATCGATTGGTTTGACCAAGTCGTTATGCCTAAATCCATTATAATTTTACTTATCATAGCTAATATCTATGATCAATTTATTTAGCATTGGATGTCATGACCACCAATCATGGATGATGTATGTACGACACAACCAGAAAGGGATGGTCACATCACAGAATGCCAATAAAGGTTAAAAGTTACTAAAATCCAATTTAAGATTAAAGTAAGAAACATTATCATAGAAAATACATTTGAAAAAATGTTTGCCATGTGTCTACGTGAGGTTAGTGGGATCATCAATGTTTTCTAAACAAAATATGTTCGAAAACATATGGAAAACAGACATTGGTCTCACAGTTAGTTAAGACCAAAATGAAATTTACTTTCCAATGATTGACTTAAAGTAGCAACCTAAGTTCTAGGGAATAGGATCTACTAAGGTAGATCTATAGGTTGATTAGTCCTAGTCAATCGTACATATAGTGAAATTGTATTGAAAAATACATGTTGGAACAATTCAAGAGATGAATTTTTGCCTATGTCATAGGTCATAATCTCTCCATATTGACATGTCCATGACATGGGAAGAGATAAACGTTGTGAGTTGAAATCCGTACATCAGAGTGATGGATCAATCACGTATGCCATGATATGTACAAGAACCGATATTCACAAGGTATATTTTACAATAGGCAAATATCAGTTATATCCAGGAGCACTGCAAGGGATGTAGTCATAACTATCTAATTGTACTTCAGCAAGTACAAAAGATATGTACCTGGTAAGTGGAGAAGAAAGGATACTAGTTTTCGGGTATACAAACTAGTCTTCCATAGATCAAGAGATCTATTATTGTAGTTAGAGATGATGATTGAGACATGCTCATATAATCTAGTGGTATCCATACCTACAAAGACCGAGTACGTTGCAACTTTTAAGGCAGCTAAGAAGCAGATATGCAAGAAATTGTTCCAGTTCTTGGAATCGCACCTTGTGAGAAAAGTATTATCATAATGTAGATTATGATATTCTTACTAGCCAAGATATCAAGTTATGACAGTGGACAAAAAGTGAGATATACTCGGGATACCATCTCTTAAGTAGTATTACTCAAAAAGATGAGGTCGCTATAGTAGAATAGCCACGCAGCGAAACCGTGGCAGACCCAGTATCTAAAGCTGTTACTCAACAGGAACATGATGTTCATCATGTGAGTGGATAACAAGTTTGGTTATCAATTTGGCTCTAGTGCAAGTGGGAGTGTTGAAATAGTGGGTGACCTAGACCCAATTATTCAGTGATTTTGATTACCATATCGTGTATACAGTAATCTATGCATGATGTCATCTTACCATTATATTTTACTAATTTTCTGCATCCACTATTAAAATTTTAATTTCCAAAGATTAATTTTCATACCGAAAGGTTATAGCAGTTCCCAACTATAATGAGAACCTCTAGATACTATGACATTAATCTTAAATATATGTTCTATGGTCTAGATACATCTTACTGATTGGGCACAGTAGATGTCTAACCATCATGTTGGAACCATGGTCTTCTATGCATGATTTGGAGTATGGTTTGTGCTTGTTTTCAATCCAGGAAGATCATTTTTTATATGGACAAGGCATGAATTTTGCAAAGAGAGGATGCATGGATTAGATTTCGTGAAGACCAGAAAAATAGAGGCAGTGATGCTTCGCGATTACGTCAAAGCTTCACAAACGGCAGAGTTGAAGTGCATCACGGCGGTGAGGGGCTTTGCGAGGGAGATTCGTGGCGAAGGCACAAAATAATGTTGACGGTAATGCTCCGCGATTACGACGAGCTCCGCGATCCGAAAATTGCCGAGGTGCTTCACGATTTGGACAGAATTTCGGCGGAAACTTCGGAGCTTCGCGGTTAGCGATGACATGGCACTGACTTCGCACGGATGGGTCTAGGGTTGGTGGAATTGCCTATAAATTGAGACCGACCCCCCCCCCCCCCGAGAGAAGAAGAGATATTTTTTAGAGAAAATTCTTTGTTCTCGTTTCGCGAAGGAAGTTTGCGAAGGTAGTGTGTTTCGCGAAAGAGGAGCTTCACGGCAGCTATTCTAGCTCCGTGAAAGTCGTGTGCTCCACGTTGGCTCAGTGAGCTTCGCGAGGGAAGTCTCTTTGCGATGACTTGAGCTCCGCGACGGCCTAATCATTGCAAAGGCTTGAGCTTTGCGATGGTCTGAGCTCCGCGAAATTGTGAGCTTCGCGAAAAGGAAGGAGCTTCGTAAAGGCTTGTTTGAGCTTCGTGAAATTGGGAGCCTTGTGAAGTAGGTTTCTTTACGAAGGTACTTTCCAAAGGTAGTTTGCCCGGTGTTTAAGAGACAAAGGGTTATTCATCAGTGGATGAACATTGGACTTCAATAGATCATCTACATACAACGGAGGATGCATTCTTATGCAATGATGAAGAGACCTTCATGTCTATAAACTGAGTGTAACTTCACTAAGGGCAGTGAGCCAGGGGGAGTCAACAGGAGTGACCTGAGGGAAGCAGTGACCTATCCCTGAACCTTTGTAAAGGCAGTGAGCCTGGGACAGAGTGACTGTGCCCGAAACTCTGTAATCCACAGCTATTGAAGATTAGTGAAATTTGGTACGACCGACAACTTGTCGGCGTATGCTCCTTGGACTTAGCCCTTAGCGGTGAACCAAGTAAAAAGTTTTGTATCTTCTCTATGCATGTGAATGTTTTCTTTCTGATCATATTCATCATACAAGTTCAACAAGTTCCTACCAACGTGGGAACAAGATCCATCACATTAAAAAAAAAATTTCACCCTGATTCACCCCTCCCCTCTCAGGGTGTCCTGGGGTCCTTCACATCAGGTGTTGGGGGCTCATAAGCATTGAGACTTCTTCTCATGAAGTTCGCACTTGGTGATCTCTAGTAGTGAGATCATGAGGACTGACCAGCCAATAAGAACTCCACATGTTTCGGGTGTCATTGGATGTTCCTATCTACGATCATGTGCAATGGTCTCCTGAATTGAGATCATTACCAATGTATTTCATTTGATTGTGTACTTTGATGCAAGATGAAAACCATGGAAATGAAGTCATGGCGAGGTAGTTTGTGTTAGGTGCATCATTGGTGGCATGCCATTGGTTGAATGGTCAAGAAAGGATTTGTCGCTTCCGATTTATGGAAGTAATATATCTCAGGCCATGTTGATATGGATGACAGTACCTTTATAAGGCCATGGCCATGGCAGTCGAGGGTAAATCCGTCCGGTTACATCAACAAACAATAAATCAATAAAAAGGGCGATGACACGTGAGTGCGTCCTTCTTTATGAGATATTATTGAAAAGAGATTATATTACACAGTACGTGTTCGTAGGTTGGTTTTCACTGTTGTGACAATCATTATCTTTTCAGGGGCCATGATGGGTTTCTAGATCCCGCTCTTGGTCTGTGAATACTATTCATTGTTGTTGAAATAAGGTCCTAGAGGGTCACACACAATAGCGTATTCAAGAATTTTCTCTATTCAGTTGAATAGGAATATTGGACATAGTGGGCCCTGCCATAGGGGTCAGGGAATTGTCCAAATTTAAACGATCACCAATGCACTAAATAAATTCATATTATTCGAATTTAAAATAATTAGTTTTGAATTTATTTATTAAATTTATTTACGAGTTTTAGTAAATACATGAAAAATATTAATTGACGAATATTAAGTTATTCAAGGTTCAATTAGTATTTCTGGGAGTGACGAGTCGAGTTAATGACTCAATTATTATCACGTAATATATTTTAATATATTATAAGTGAATAATAATAATATTTATGACTCAAATTAGTAGTCATAAAATGTCATTTATAGTGCGTTAAGTATTCGGGTCTGGTGAGGTGATACCAGATATTTTAATTAAGCACTATAAATAGAAGAGGAGGGGCATTTACCAAACACTATTCATGGAGCTTCTCTCTCCTCTCCTCTCTCCCACACTCTATAGAGAGATGCTTTGGATCCAAGGAGCTCAGATGGAGATCTCTCTTAGGAATCGCTAGCGAAGTGATGCGGTGATCGTTGGAACGTCAAAGGAATCGTCAGTATTCTGTGCTAGCACCTGAACTACGAAGAATGGTACTCCAGCGGATTCCTTGAATCACGTGTGGACGATCTAGAGGAATTCAACTACGGATTCTTCGAGCAGTGATCGCCAACGATGAGCAGACATCATGTGCGGCTTCAAAATTAAACCAGGTATTTTATGGTTTATTTTGTGCTTAAAACCCTCCATGTGTGGTCCTCGGCTTTGACCGGGCTACTCTTCACTGACGTCGACAGGTTCACGTCGAACTTCGGTGGAAATTTTTTAAAAACCACATATTTGGGGCTTTCGCTGCATGTCCGGTTCCAACAGAATCGTGTTGGGTGGTTCTTTTGGCTAGGTCCTCCTTGGATCTCTCATTTTCCCATACCTCTTCTTTTTATTGTGGACATTTTGGGGGTAGAAAGTGGCATGATGGAGAGTTTTTGACACTCCATGTGTCATGATGTTTATTTTTTGTTCTTTTATGAGGTTGAGGTTCAGTTTAAGTTTCTTTAGAGTTTTGACTTGGATTTTAGAAATTTTGATTGGTTTCCTTATATGCATAGTTAAGGTGCATAGTTAGAGGGAAACCACATGACCTCCCTTTGTGAGGAGCCTTTTCATTTCATTTTGAACTGCACATGGTTTTTTATCATGATATATGCATGGTTAAGTCCAAATTGTGTGACCCCTTAGGAGAAACTGTGCGGGCTCCCTGGTGCGTATGAGGCATTGTACACAACTTGCACACAGTTTGGTAAATTGTGTTCATTAAATTGGGATCGACGAACCCTAGATCAATGTTGAACCACTGCCAATATAGTTTTATTAGTAATTTGGGTTCATTAAGACTACTTGGTTGAAATCTTCTAGTTGAGAAGAACAAAACAAAGAATAATCAAGTTCTCCAATGAATTGATAGAAGAACCTGATGCGAAGTTGAATGAAATCAGACACCACCTCTATTCCCCTATCATTATCGAACAAAGATATATCCAATCCTGATGAATTTCAATGTAGATTTTGGTATCGAGTTTAGATATCGGTAATAAGACTTATGCTCATTTGTTTATTCCATGTTGCATGATTAAAGATAGAGGGGGCCTCATCGATTCATATAACTATTGTTGCACTTTTTTAGGATGGACACATACAAGATGTTTATTGATATTCCACATAGATAAACTGATATCTGGAATTCTACATGAGGGATGTGAGTTTTCTTATGTTGTCTCGAGGGTTCCTTGAGATTAGTTTTGATAATTATTGAACCCAGTTAATTGTATTTTCGGTTAAATGGTTTTTCCAAGTCCCACATCAGATTATTCCAACTTATAATTCTTTTTATCAATCTAGAAAATAATGTCTCCACCTCTCCTTGAGGTTAGGGGAATTCACCATTATACATGATATCAGAGGGTGACTCCCGATAATCCCCCCCCCCTTTCGCTGCGCTCCGCACTCCAGCGCGGTTCCGTCCAGATTCCATCCCAACCTCCACAAATCCTCCCGCCTACGACCCTCTGTCTCCTTCTCTGGATCCCTCTTGGAAGAACTCTATTGACCCCGCCTCCCGTTATGGTCTCCCAACCCCGCCTCCCTCTTTTGAGTCCTGACCCTGCCTCTCTCTATGGTCTCCCAGCCCTGCCTCCCTTCATGGTGTCCTAGCCTCACCTCCCACTAAGATCTACTGACCCCGCCTCCCACTATGGTCTCTCGTCCCTTCCTCCCTCCATGGAATATTGGCCCGTCTTCTTTTGTGGATTCATTTCCTGCCTCCCTATGCAGCTTCTTGACCCCACCTCTCTCATGTGCTAATGCGTTGTCCCCCTCCTGGGTAGCAGGTGCCTCGCCTTTAGCATCACTCCCCTCTCTCCACCATCACAATGACGGATCCAGTAGCACCGACACCCCCCCCCCCGCGCCAGCTCCCTACAAGCTAACTTCCCAGCAAGTGCCTCATACGCTTCGCCTTCGCCGCTACATGCTACTACTCTCCCATCCAACGCCTCAAGCACTTCTCTCTCGGGTGATACCTCCTATGGTAACCTTATCTCTAATGGCCTGCCTCTCGCGTGATGAACCTCCATCGTGATAGCCCCCATGCTCTATCTCCGCCTTAGTAGATTTCTCGGTGTCCCCTCAACCGGCCCGCCTCCCTAAGCGCCCACCGTCTCTCCAATGATTGACTCTTCCGTCCTTTCTCAGATGATCACTGCCTCTACTAGCCTTATCGATGAGTGACTTGATTCATCAAATTTTTCTATCTAGAGGATGAAGGTTTTGATGTTTCTCACCATCATGGACCTCGACTCACACTAAGATGCTTCTCTGCCACTATTTTTAGATATGAAATACATGCTCTGGAAGCTTGTTGACAGAAAAATATTCACTTTTCTTGTAAATTATATGGATCGCTCGGTAAATTTTGTGACTCGGACAACAAATACGGTTAAGGAACTTTGGGAATCCTTAAACCTCATGTATTCCGAAACAAACAATTTGGCTCGGGTTTCATAAGTTCTTCATCGCTTGTCCATTATCCACCAACACCATCATCCTTTTTCGATATACTTCATCGAGTGGAAATACCTCCATGAGGAATTACTTGAGTTGTGGCCTATTCCGCAAACACTTGAGGCAGATTTGACTTAGTGGGACCAATTATGTCTCTTCATCCTTCTCCATGGACTTGATCCCGAATATGCGACAATGGCCACAGAGATGCTCACCAGCCCCTCCTCGCTTGATATTACACTAGTTTATCATCTCCTTGGAAAGAAACATCAGGTTCTCCCCCTATCCAATTATAGTATCAATCCTACTGTTCTTCTGGGACGTGGCAGTGGATGTTCTTTGGCTGCTTGTGGATGTTTCTGTGGTTAGGTCCATACTCTTCCTTTATGTCAGCGCTATCGAAAGCTGGGACATATCATTGAGAGATGTTGTATTCTTCATGGAAATTAGTCTTAGCCACATCAGTAGGGTCAGAATACAATCCACGATGCTTCCCCATTATGTTCTGATCTTCTTCTTACTCTGGACCTCTTCATGGATGAGCTTCATCTTCACGCTCGTCAGGTCACCTCTATACCTGGTTCTTCTTCAGCATCTATTTCCCATATAGGTGGCCCGAATTCTTGTGTCACACAACACCCACCTACTTGGATTCTTGACTCAGGTGCATCCGATCAACTCATAGGTGATGCGGGTATGTTATCTACATATCGTCCATATATTGGCCCCACAACCATCACTATTGTTGATGGATCCACTATACCTATTACGGGATTTGGTGGCTGCTCCTTGAATTCATGTATTCTCCTACTATCTGTAGAACATGTTCCTCAAAGACCTTTTAATATTCTCTCTATTAGTAATATCACAAAGGACTTCGACTGTATTGCTATTTTTACATCTTCTGATGTTGTGTTTCAGGAGCGGATGACAAATTGGAAACTTGTTAGAGGTCGGATTCATGATGGGGTGTACATTTTCAATGACCCAACATCTTTAGTAAGCATGACACTCTTTGCATGTGCATTGTATCTTCATTATCGGTTGGGATGTCCTCCTACATCCACCCTTCATCATATTTTTCCTGAGATTAGTCTGCATATTTCTTTTCATTGCGAATCATGTAAATTTTCAAAACATCACCGCACATTATATTTTTCTAGGTTGGTAACACGGACCTCCGAACCCTTTGATTTAGTTCATTTAGATGTATGGGTTCCCTATGTAGTCCCGATTCAATTAGGGTACCGCTATTATGTATCCTTTATTGATGATTTGTCTCGTATGAAATGGATTTACCTTCTTCATGATCATTCTAAGGTGTTTACTCCTTTTCAAACCTTTTATAATGAAATTCATACTTAGTTCTCCACATATATTAAATTTCTCTGCTCGTAAAATGGATGAGAATATTTATACACTTACTTTTAGTAGTTTCTCAAGGATAAAGACATTAGTAACTGGACATCCTGCTCTGATACACCTCAGTATAATGGAGTGGTTAAGCCTAAACATCATTATATTCTTGAGACTGCTTGTTCCCTATTATGCCACATGCAGGTGCCTCTTCTTTTTTAGGGGATTCCATCCTTACTTCTACATAGATCATCAAGCACCTTCCTTCTTCTATGTTTCAGGGGGAGAATCCTTTTCAGGATTTGTTCTCCTCTCTCCCTCCTCACCTACTTCCTATCCATGTGTTTGGCTATCTTTTTTATGCCTGTGACACTCATCCCAACCTCTCCAAGTCTTCTCCCAAATCCCTCCATTGAATCTTCCACAGATATTATCACACTGAACGCATATATCAATGTTTCTCTCCAGACTTACGCTGATATATCATCTCTTATGATGTATCTTTTGTTGAGAGCTCTCATTTCTCTCCACTGTCTTCCCATCCAGGCACCACCATCAATGATTGTATTCCTCTCACTATCCACCCACCTTTTCCTTAGGTGTCCCACTCTACTAATCACCAGTTTGGAACCGTCTACTCTCATTTTCCATCGAATGTGTCCCCCATCCAGGCCGAGGACACCATCTCCCCATATTTTTTCGACGCCCCTGCTATGGAAACAAATGAATTGCCTATTGCAATAAGAAAAGGTACTTGTTATTTCTATAATACTCCTCTCTACACATCCTAATAGAGAGGTATTTATACTCCAGAGATGATACCTATTCCTCGCATGGTTGGTGATGCCAAATCTCACCCTAGGTGGATTCAATCAATACGGGATGAATTACAGGCTCTAAAAGACAATCATACTTGGGATCTGGTCCCCCTATTGATAGGTAAATAGGTTATCAATAACAAATGAATTTATATGGTACGCCCAAATGCGGATGACACTCTTCATCACTTTAAGGCCATACTTGTGGAAAAAGGCTTTTCTCAGACATATGGTGTCGATTATTTTGATACTTTCTCTCAGTTATGAATATGACATCTGTTTGATTATCCATCTCACTTTCCACTCGTCATCATTTTCCACTTTATCAACTTGGTGCCAAAAAAATGCCTTTCTACATGGTTTTCTTGAAGAAAATGTATGTCTGAAACAGCCTCATTGCTTTCATGCCTTAGGATTCGATTCTCATGTATTTCAACTTTGTCTCTCTATTTATGCACTCAAGTAGTCTCCTCATGCATGGTTTGGAATATTTAGTATAGTTTTCACTAAATTTGGCCTATATCATAGTATGAAGGACCACACTATCTTCAATTGCACGACGTCCTCTAGTTGTATCCTAATAGTTGTCTATATAGATGATATCATTATAACTGGTAGCGAGTCAAATGGAATCTCTCATCTAAAGGGGAATCTTCAACACCACTTTCAAACTAAAGGTCTGGGTCCTCTGACATAATTCCTTGGCATTGAGGTCTCCTGTTCTCTATATGCCATCTTTCTTTGCAAATGGAAATATGTTTTGGATATCTTGAAGGATGCTAGTTTGAATCATGAAGCTTCCATTGACACCCCTCTTGATCCCAGAGAATGATCTCTTTATGAAAACACGAAACCATATTCTCACCCAGATAGGTACCATTGTCTTATGAGAAAACTCAATTATCTCACAATGACTCATCTAGACATTGCATTCACTATTAGAAAGGTTATCCAATTCATGGAGCATCCAAAACAATCCCAGTGGGATGTTTTTATTCACATTTCCAAATACATTAAGAAAGACCCTATCAGTGGTCTTTAGTATTCACATCACGATCATATGAATACTAAGGCCTTCTGTGATGCTGACTATGCCAGTTTATTAGATACTCAGAAGTCTACTTCTTGGTTTTCCATTTTCCTGATAGGTAACCTTATCTCATGGAGAAGTAAGAAACAAACTATCATCTCTAGATCCAGTGATGAGTTTGAATACCGTGCAATGACCACGGTCACTACTAAGATCCTTTGGCTTCATCATTTCCTCCATGATATTGGTTTCTTGCAATAGGAATATGCCCATATTTGGTGTGATAATTAGGCTTCCATGAAGAATGGTTCCAATCCCATATTTCATGAATGCACAAAGCATATCGATATGGAATTCCACTTTCTTCTCCATCACCTCGAGCAACACAATGTTAGTTTTATCCACATACCAATGACATATCATCTTTACAACATTTTCACCAAAGGCCTCCCAACAGCTTGACTAGATTCTCTCTGTACCAAACTAGGCATCCATAGCATTAATGACCCAGATTGAGGTGGGAGTGTGTATGGTCTTGTTTGGTGTTTTCTTTTTTTTTTGTGGGACTATTTTTCCATTCTATCATGTACTAGCTTGAGAGGGGGTGTTGAACTCGGTTAATTGTATTTCTGATTAAAGGGTATTTCCGAGTTCCACATCGGATTATTCCAAATTTCAATTATTTTCATCCATCTATAAAAGAATGTTTTCACCTCTTTTTAAGGTAAGAAGAATTCACCATTCTATAATTATGATTGATCAATTTTGGATGTTTGTAAAGACAGTCAGAAGATGATGAAGAATTTCTATTTTGAGCTGATGAAGATCAACTATAAATATGGAATTTGGTCAATGGAATTTGGATCAGGTGTGGCCTTTGTATTGAAAACAAAGTAGGTTGAAGCATGTGACAAACTAGAATTGGTAAGAGGTCTGTATTAGTGAAGAAGATGAATTCCTCTACTAAATTCATAGTGTATATAGATTTAAGACCAACTAGTACATAGATTGAAAATGTTAATCATACAAAATTAATATAAAATAATGAGTAATAAGTTGGATAAATCTTGAAAAAATTGGAACATGAGCATGAAAAAGGAATTTTTTTAAGATTTTTACTAAATTAATAGGTGTAGTGATAGGAAGACTGGAAAGAAAATATTTCAAGTGACTATAGACAGTGAAATTAGAAATTTAAGTTGATGGTTTTGAATTAAAATAGGGGAGTTTCCTAGAATAAAAAATATATTTGTTCACATTATTGGGGGCATTGATTCATTCATTTTTTTGTACATAGTAACAGTGGAGAGTGGAGGATGGAACTAGATAATGTGGAAGTTCTAGAGGGTACCAAATCATATAAATAAATAGTTAGATAAGAAAGTAATATCAATATATATGACTTCCTCCTTTTCACAGTTTTTTTTATTTCTTCTATTTTTGAGATTATTTTCTTAAATTCTATTATTGTCATTTTGAACATATGTAGCTAAATCCTTCAAGGGAATCTGAATGAAATAAATTGAAATTCTATAACTTTTTCTACTCATGTTTTCACAATTCTATGATGTTCTTCTTAAGATTCTTCCATCACCATTATTTTTTTACATTAATGATGAATTTATAGATTCAATTAAATTGTTTAATTTATTAATGTGGTGAGAATATTAATTCATAACATGATAATAAATTGAAAAATTTAGGTTGGTATTACCTAGAGAACATCAGTGTGATCATTTTATTCTGTTTTCTCATTTTTGTTCTATATGAGAATCATTTTCACACTATTTTACGTATCGATGGGTGAAGATAATGTATTAATTAACCTTAAGCCTATGTCCAATGTAATTCATTTGGAAATGTTTGATTTCAATATTCTCCATGTATGAACCATTTATCTCAAGATGTTTGATTGATAAATCATTTCTATAGAGTGATCACTCAATTGTGTTGACCACTAAATGACTGTTAAGTTTTTAAACCTCTTTTCTTCACATCTTTTCCACAATTGTGATAATCTTAATTAAAGAGAAAAAAATATTTTAATCAATTAATATCTGTCTATTTCCCTAAATCATTAACTATTCAACCTTCCTCTATTTTTCTTCCTTTTCCATTATTGTTCATATTTCACCTTTATTCCACATCAACTTTCACTCCTCAGCTTCATAGATTCCCATTTTAGTTTGTTTTATTTTATTTATTTTTATCTTATTTTTTCACACACCTTATCATTCTCTTAGGTTCAATCCCAACTTACCATATTACTTATAGTTAGTAGCTTTTATAAATAATTAAATTTGAGTGTATCAATGACCACACTGACAAATTTTTAGCTCCATTTATTGGTAATGAATGTACGA
The DNA here is from genome assembly GCA_963277665.1 of Viscum album. Taxonomy (NCBI): domain Eukaryota; kingdom Viridiplantae; phylum Streptophyta; class Magnoliopsida; order Santalales; family Viscaceae; genus Viscum; species Viscum album. The sequence continues at coordinate 1,939,115,097 of OY728159.1, forward strand.
CCATAAAAATCATAAAAAATTAAAAAACATTAAAAACATTAAATTTATTAAAAACCCATATTTTAAAAAATTATGCTTTTGAAATATTCTTGTTTTCACAGTGCACTATATTTTTTCTATTTTTACATAAATTTACATACACTGTAGGGAATTTTATAAACTTGAGATTTAACCTTTAATACCTAAAATAAAAAAACACTACTCTACCATAAAAAAATAAAAAGAAGGCTCAAATGGAAAATATAGACATTAAATAAGCTGAAAACTTAAATGAAAATCAAAATTTTTTTGCACCTCAACATAGAAACTAGAATGTTGAGAGGCCTAAGCTTAGGGATTTCTAGCTTTACACTATTTCAAATAACTCATTATGCATATAGTTATCCATAAGGTCTAAAAATTATGAGATGAAATAGACATAGATATTGATATTACCCTCTTTTAATGGTTAGCCCACTGGGGATTTACTTGATTTTATAAGAGACATTTATAGTGTGGTTCAACAGTTACATCTACAGGGGTTGATTGGGGAGGAGATAAGGATGAGAGTGTTTCTGTTTTGTTTAATGTGTAAGGTTAGAAGTTGGTTAAAGAATTTATATGGGTATACTTTTGACCATTGGGACCAAAATTCCAATACCTTTATCATTAAATATTATCCCAAGAACACAACCAATGAAGTGAGGCACAAAATCACAGGGTTTGTTCTAGATGAGGGAGAACACATTCATGAAACATGGGATTGATTTAGAGATTTAATTAGGCAGTGAAATAACAACTAATTAGTTACCTTCCATTTAATTGAAACATATGATATCCTCACCCATTACCATCAAAATATAGTTGACCAGCCTTTCAGTGGTGATTTTTTTTATCACACAGCTAATGAATTAAAAACAATATTTAATAAAATGGATGAAAAATCCAAAAATAATATCTCTAAGAATATAACCATCAATATGAGTGATACCCCAATATACTATATTTTATTTTAAAGACCAATGCAAATCACTTAAGGTGCAATTCCAGCACTGTAGCATGTTTGGGCACACTAGAACTTGTTTCCCCAATTTTAACTTGCCTGCCTGCCCAATTAAGGATTTAAAATTTGTTGGCTGTGGTACTCGTTTTCATGTTATCAGTTCCCTATTCTCAAAAAATCAAAATTAAAATTATGGTTTTAAGAAAAACCTCAACCTTTCATAGATAAATCAAGAAGTTATTAAGTAATCATATTCCCTTGATTCCCAAACCATCCAAGAAAACAATTTCAAAATCATTATTGCGATAAATGCTCGATTCACATGGGAATCTAGAAGGGATGTTGAACCAATTGATTATAAAAATGGATTCTCAAGAATCTATGTTTAAGTATGATATGGACTCGTAAAAATATTCCCTAAACAATTAAAAAATTCACATGAGTCAAATGGTAAGATACTTTAGAGAAAGAGAGAGGGGAAAGATTCCTAGTTCAAGATAATTAAATACAAGAGAAAATATAATGGTTGTTACCAAAAGATCAATATAGATAACTTATGACAATGTTAGGGTTCATTGTAGGGATTATTAGGGTTCATTTTAGGGATGATGAGATAAAGGATTTAACTAAATATAAATTCAAAAATCTAGATAAATATAAATTTAGATAACTTAATAGAAAGGTCCCAACTAAATAGAATGGTATATCATCACATAAAAGAGAAAATGTTCAAATGAAAATGAAATGGGGGAAATAAAAGAACATAAAAAAGGTATGGTTTGAAGAGAAGGATAAAAATAAAAATATTTTACAATATTATGCCTCTCTCATTCCCTTTTTCCAAAAGAGTAAAACAAAAAAATGATAAAAAAATATACATAAAATTCCTAGAATTATTTATGAATTTGAACTAGATCGTTCCCTTTTCTGTGGCCCTATATAAAATCCCATCATATTAAAAAAATATTGACAGTTTTTTTTCTAATTAAAGGGACTGGGAAGAGATAGGCTCCAACAATTTAACTGAAAAGTGTAATGTTGTTCTATAAAATAAGTTTCCTCTTAAATTGAAAGAAATTAGAATATTTTTCATATCTTATAGTATAGGATAAAATGAGGAGAAGAATTGATTGTGTAATTTAGGTTCTAGTATCAAATTGATGTCTTTCTCCTTATTTAAGAAATTGGTTCAAGGGGAGATTAAATCAGCCTCTGTTTATATGAGGTTGGATGATAAGTCGGTTACTCATCCCATTAGAAGGGAATATGAACTATTAGTCATTGTGGGGAAGGTAATTTTCCCACTGATTTCCTTATTGTATACATAGAGTGTGACATTAGGGTTCTTATCATTCTAGGAAGGCCTTTCCAAGCTATAGGTAGGGTTGTTATAGATATTTCAAAGGATAAACTGACCCTTCAAGCTGGTGATGATCAAGAAGAGTTCCATGTTTTTGATAAATTTAAAATTGAAGTGATTTTTAAAATTGATATATATTACCAAGGAAGTATTTAAATATGATCTAAGAAGGTATTTTCATGACACTTAGGGTGAAATAATTCTGAATTCAGTTAATGAGCATTTTTTAGTTAATCATGCTAAATCCAAATCTATACAATAGCTTGAAATTCTAGGAAGGATTGAGAGTAAAACACAGGGAAATAATTTTTAAGAACCATGAAATGGTTAAACATGAAAAAATATGTTATTTAAATAGTATAACTTGGGCTCTTAGATAAACCTTGAATCCATATGTTTCTAATAAAATCCCTTTCAAAGAAACAAACATTGATTCATATTTAAAAGTATTACTTTTTTAGTGGTGTGAGCCAGTTTATGAGAGTTTTTCATCTGAGGATCTGTGTTTGAATGTTTCAAAAGCTATGAAAAATATAGTTTTAAATACTATTGCTAAAAAACAATGATTTGATAAACATAAAAATGTTTTTTTCTTGATAAATTCTCACTTAGTATGTTTGATGTTGTACATAGTGATTTTTAACCCATTTTTAAAAATTTCACTTCATTTGATTCCAGTAAAGACTCTAAAAATCACATGTTTAGTCAAGAACCTGATTTCTTTATGTGGGATCCTAACCTACTACATGCTTTTCAAGTAGATTTTGGTTCATTTCCAAAAAATAGTGAGAATGTTTCAACTAATTGTGTGCTTATTTTAGATATTTTTCAAATATCTGAATGTGAGGGTAGTTGTGAGATCATTTAAGAGATTTTTTCACAATGTTTCCACCCCTTTTTATATCCATTATTGAGTTTTTTAGGGGTCGTGTATGTCACAAACCAGCCCATGATACCACCGAACCTGACACTTGACCCGGCCCATGACATGGACTGAGCTAGTTAATGAAAAAATGGTATCAGATCCTTAGGTTTTCTTCAGTAAGATCCAAACCTTATCGTGTAACCCTTTTTATTTGGGGATCTACTGGTAGAAAGGAGATTAAGGTTTTCAAATATTGAGAGGTAAGGTAGGGGAGACTCTAGCTAGCCTTTTCTCATCCCTAGCCTCAAGATTCAAGGGGAAGTTGGGTTTTGAATTATGAATTCAAGTTTTTTTAGCTCCTTTTGATGTGAATTGATGTTGATTTTATCCCATTTGAGTATTCATGTGATATAAGGGATTATTACTTGATTTTAGGGTGAAAATAGAGGAGAAATCAAGTTGTATGGTTAGCTTGCATGGATTGGGAAACCATGAGATGACTGTATTGTCAAATCTATATCCTATATTGAGTGTATTTTCTAATTGGAACATGGTTTCCCAACCTGTGTGTCCAAGGCATGCACAACACCGTTTCTTCCCCGATTATCCTGTCTTGAATCCTCTCGATTCTGGATTTTTCTAAAAGTTATTCTTGCTTGTTGGAGGTATTGAGAAGTATTTTTTATCCCTTTATGGATGTGGTTATTGTGAACCTTGTTTGAATTCTTGTATATTTCTTTTATTGAGATTTACTTTTTAAAACCTTGTTTGGAAAATTAAGAGGTTTTATAAAATGTTTGTTTTCAAACCTGGTTTTATGGCACAATGGAAAAAAGAATTTCATTTTAAAAACAAGTCTAAAAGGTTTTTTCAAAATAAAAGTGTGTTTGACGAGAATTTCTTGGATTCTTAGATTTCAAAACAAAATGGAATTTTGAATGTAGTTTTTGTGAAAAGCCTTGTTTGTGTGGTGTGTTTTCCACTGAGGTTGTTTGTTTTTAATGTTTGGGGTTGGATTGGTTTTTAGTAACACACCTTGGTGTAGGGTGATTTCAAAATTCCTTGGTGAAAATGGAGGTTTCAAAAAGAAATATCTTTGGGTGAAAATGTATGTGCCTTTATTGATGGTTGGATTCCTGGCTCACAAAGGAATCATTTGGTTTATTTTTTAAGACATGAATTGATATTTTTCATGTCTTTGTTATTATTTGTGAAGGTATCATGGTGCGCAATAGAAATCAATGGGTGTGGTATTTTAAAAATTTCCATCACCAAAGTGATGATATTTTTCGTCTCTAATTATCTGATCCCCAATATGGACTAAGGATCTCATGTGAATTAAATAGAGCACGAAAAATAAAAATGAACACATATTTTGTTCGAAATGAAGTGTGTTCAACTACAGCTAGTCACCGACAATTTTTTCTCAAAGGATCTGAATCCAAACCCATCTAGATCATCCACACATTCTCTAAGAATTGGCACACACATCATTCATCTAATTATAGGTTCTATCATGTAACTTTAACGATCACTTCAATATTGCGAGGATCACTCCAACATTGCGACGATCACCATGATCCCATGCCTTCAATTTGCGAAGGCATACTTGGATCAGTGGTCGGAGAGAGACTATTTTTCTTTAAGGTAGGTGGGGAGAGAGAATCTCATTTTTTTAGAAAGAAAAATGCTCTAGAAATGAATCTCTCTTGGTTATATAGTGGGAGAGTGAAAATACCAGAAAGGGTTCCTTGATTCCCTGAAATAAAATGCCTACTAAATATACAATAAATAAATAATTGTGACAAACTAAACTGCATAATAAATATTATTTATATTTTATCACATACATATAATATATATTAAATATATTACTTGATAAAATCAAGTCATTTAACTTAACTCGTAATTCCCACTAATATTAAACGAACCTGAAATATAAAAATAATATTCGTTCAAATAATATTATTTATTGTATTCACATAAATAATTGTAAATACTTTTAATAAATAAATTCTACCTAATTATTATTTACTTTAATAATAATGAATTTATTTATTTATCAAATACCAGTAAACTTGGACGAAACCCTTGGTGGGTCCCACCATATTCTATATACCTAATCACCTAAATATAGAAAATTCTTGAATACGCAATTATGTGTGATCCTCTAGACCCTTATCTCGATAGCAATGAATAGTAATCACAGACCATGATAGAATTCTAGAAACCCATCAAATACCCTAAATAGATGATGAATATTCATAACAACTATCACGACCTAACCCAAACCGGGGCTTGAGCCACAACTACCCCAAACCCGCCTCCATAGGCCAGGGGCTGACGACTAGCACTGAAGGAATAACTAACATGGGGAGGCCTTTTTCAAAGTACCTGTATGCCCAAAAACAACCATCTTGATTCAGAAGTGCAGAATAATAATCGTAAAAGATGAAAAATAATAGGGGAATATCCATGAATCTAAAACCTCTAGGCAGTACAAGAGTACGGTAGTGCAAACTGAAAAGTAAAAGAAAAAATACACACCCAACAAGAAAGATGTACCAACCTGAAAAAAATGGAAAGTAAAATACTGAGAGATCTCAACTCCTGATCTCCAAACTGCAACCACCATACGCTGTCCAAAGTACCAGGTATCCCTAAGCTCCTCTGTAGTCACCGCCGACCTGTCCGTCTTCTTTATAAGACATGACACGTGTGGGAAAATCCCATGAAAGGGTGAGTATATATATACCCAGTAGGACGCCCTAAAATTTTAAGGGGGAGTGGTAAGATATACAATAGTAAATGAAATACAATAGGTAGTAAACATGATACAGCTGAACCCAAGAAAGAGAAATAGTAACCTCATACAACCACAAGGGGATCAACATAGTGTGTAGATGGACTAAATATCGAGTCTTTGCCACATATAGAAGTTGAGTAACCGCATCCAACAAAGATAATCTAATCATAGAAATCATGTGGCATACCATGTGAATCTTCACAACCCATGGAAAGAGAGTAACCAAATCTAAAGGTATGGATATGTATATGTATATATATATATATATATGCACTCAGTAAAAATAATCCCAAACAATAGAGTAATGGGATCTCTATCTCACAGCCCAACCCAGGAAAAGATTTGAAAACAATTCCAAAGACCCATCAACGATGCCCAACATCTCATGAATCTGCCCAGAAGTGACCATGTGAAGGACCATGCCTCTCCATTATGTTGTACAGTTGAGGGGGCACAAACTCAAAATAGAGGACCCGCGCCCTGGTGCTTCAAGGATTTTCCACTCTGGTGTCATGAGGACTCACACCCTATCTGATAGGGGGATCTAGTTGGTATGTATTTGTAGAGGACCTGTCTCAAGATAATGGGGGGGAGTGGGTTCAACTCTAGTGTCATGAGGACCTACGCCCTATTCGATAGGGGGGTTTGAGTCAGTAAGTATCTATAGAGGTCTTACACCCTGATGCATCAAGGGGGTTCCACTCTAGTGTCATGAGGATACACACCCTATCCCATAGGTGGTTCCACTCGATAAGTAGAGGACCCATTCCCAAGATGATGGGGGGGGGTTCCACTCTACAGGTTGAGGACCCACACCCTTGTATAGTAGGGGGGTTCCACTCATGTGTCATGAGGACTTATGCCATATCCAATAGGGGTTCTACTTGGTAGGTATTTGTAGAGTAATTGTTCCCAGATGCGTCAGGGAGATTCCACTCTAGTTTCATGAGGATCCACTCCCTATCATATGGGGGTCCAATAGGTAGGTAGAGGACCCACGCCCAAGATGATTGGGGGGGTCCACTCTAGTGTCTCTGGTGATCCTCTGCCTGAACATTTCCATCACCGGGCATCTCCTAAATAAGTGACATGATTGTAACATTTCACATCATATCCCAAAATCCAAAACAGAGGAAACAATCATGTTCTACGTAGAGAAACACTCAGTATAGGCTACTCACAAACCAAAATAGAAGTGAAAATAAAGGAGATATGGAAGATTAAAGTTTCCTTAAAAGAAGAAAAGGGGTAAAAAAAGTGTGAGGGGACCCACATGGCATGTGGTCCCACTCTTTCACCTAGTCATTTACCTATGGGTACATAGATCACCAAATTTTTAAGTATACACGCGATGTGTGGGAACTACACAGTGTACCCATGCCACTTGGGGTCTCACCCGCATGCTTGGCCATGTCTGTGTACCCCATCCCATGTTTTTGTACTTTATTACACGACATTTCAATTAACATAGGGTGTCTCCCATGTCTCTGGACATGCCCATGCATCGTGGTCATGTCTGTGTACATTGGTACATGGCCGTGTGTCTAACCATGTATTTCCACACATGGTCCGACCCATGTGTTCCACCACATGGATCGACCACTTGGGGGAGTGGTACATGGAGTGTATGGAGTATACAAATTTTTTCATCCTTATAAATTCCCAAAACCCTATCCACTATTTCACAGGGGTTACAGGTCATTTGTTCATCACGGTACATGATGTGTAGATACGTTTTTCACAAAACTTCAGATCTATGTTCCACGCTTCACATCCAGTCTTCTGACATCAATTTTGGCCTTTTCTCCACCCGTTATTAGTGGATCTATCTCCAACTAGTGGATTCTGGCCATCAAGTGGCCAGAAAACTAATTCCCAAAGATTCCCATGTCTGGTCTCACACCGCGCACGCTTGGGTCCTTCCATCATCGAAGATTTGATCAACAATCATCAAAATAATCACCAACAACCCAAAAAAATCTAGATCTATCCCCAATTCTTCGATCTGTCTCTCAAATGTGAATTCGTCCTAATTTTGGGGGTCTTATCAGGCTTGGTAACACCTGGTAATGTCGAATTGGGACCTCGGGGTCCAACCGGTGAAGAACGTGGAGAAATTAAGGGGGGAAAGAACAAAAAAATCTTTAACCATTGTTGGAAAAAAATTTCTGGACAAAAATCAAGAATGGGGATATTCGGGTTATAAAACAAGAATAATCAATTAAATTTCTATACATAGGCATATACAAAAACCATAATTAGTGCAGATCAAATGAGAAGATTGGTATGCTCAATTAATTCAATAAAAAAGGTGTAATCCAAAAATTAATGAGTACTACCTGAATATTGTATCGTTCATCATTGAAGAACATTCTTTCCAATGATTGAAGGAAGTCGTTGTGTTCTCTACTCTATGATATTCTCTGATCTAGAGTTTCATCATCTTCTACTGTGATTCACCAATAGAAAGAGAGGAGAAAGAAGATCTCGACAGTCCTAGGATTATGAGGCTAACCCTGAGCATATCTCCATAAAAATATATTTATAGTAAATTCTATTTGGTTTAATTAATTAATTAATTAATTAATCCATTGAATGTACCCCCAATAGACAAGATATCTGAATGCCCCATATCTACCTATTTTAGGTCGCGTTTAGGGTAAACATTGCGTTCCGGACTCAACCTTGGTATCATATTTTTGATCTGAGATTCAGTTTAAGAGTTTCCTCATTTTTCTTAAGAAACTAAATGTGTGTAATATGAAATATATTTAATATTTTTATAAAATTAATCTTGGGCACATCGGGGCTTGGAATCGCACACCGTCTTAGTGCCTGGTTCTAGAAATATATGTAGAAATATTTTAAAGTATTACAAGGAAAAAACTGGGTCTCTACATCATTCTATCCTTCAAAATTTTCATCTTTTAGAAGAAAAACTAAATAAAAAACTCAATATACTAAGCCCATATTTGGATCTCCCTCTCCCAGGATCTCTTCTGCACATTCTTGTACTGCCACAACAAGTGAACTAAAGGGATGGTTCGTCTATGTAGGGTCCTCTCATGTCGATCCTTGATCACCACCAGGTGCTCTGCAAAGGTGGGCCCATCCTCTATTTCTAGCTCTCCCCAGTTGATGACATGTGTAGGGTCATGCATGTATCTCATCAGCTACGACGCGTGGAAGATTCCATGCTTCCTCTCTAGTAGTGGGGGTAGGGAGAGATAGTAATAAATCTCACCAACCATCTGCATGATCTTGAATGGCTTGATAAACCTTGGGGATAGATTTCCTCCTCGGTCGAACCTCTGTAATCCTCATCATGGGGGGACTCTTAGGAAAATGTGGTCTCCCTGCTTGAAATCCAAGGGGCTACGATGGTTATCTATATAATTCTTCTACCAGCTCTAAGTCATCCTCATCCACTCACTGATGAACTTGATCTTCTCCATCATTTCCTACACCAAATCTGGACCCACAAGAGAAGTCTCACTAATCTCTATCCTGTACAAGGGTGACATGCAGGGTCTCCCATACAGGGCCTTAAGGGGTTCCATGCTGATAGTAGAGTGATAGCTATTGTTGTACGCAGACTCTACCAAGGGAAAGTGATCTTTCCAACTCCGACCAAAGTATAACACACAAGCTCTCAACATATCCTCTAACACCTAGATATTTCACTTGTTCTAATCATATGTATGGTAGTGAAATGTTATACTCATTCTCATTTGGATCCTGAATTCATCCTGCATACCTCTCCACAATCGTGATGTAAACTGCATGTCATGATCAGAGATAATCATCGAGGGAACCCCATGAAGGAGAATGATCTCTTGTACGTACAACTACCCCAAACTCTCCATCGAACTATGCTCCTTGATAGTAAGGAAGTGTATTTAATTCTTGATTTGGTCAACTATCACCCTGATGGAATCATGACCCTTCGCTATTCACAGAATTCTTGCTATAAAGTCTATGGATATGTTATCACACTTCCACTATGGGATCTCAAGGGGGTGAAAAAAACCTTCCAGAACCTTGTGCATAACCTTCACCTACTAAAAGGTGAGGCACTAAGAGATGAACCCAGCTATGCTCCGTCTCATTCCAAACAACTAAAACTACCGCTGAAGATCTTTATACATCTTCCCAACACTGTAATGTACACATAGGGGAGAAGTGTGAACTCTCTCATCACCTTCTCTCACATCATTACTGGGACCACCGTACATCCCTAAAAAAGGATGATGTGATTACCTCCTTTAGAATATTCATATGATGAGTACCCTGTGGATATTTACTTATGAAAGAACTCACAATCGATGTCTCCTAGATAGGACTCTCTCACACACTCAAGAAGCGGAGGATTCAATACCATCAACTATAGAAAAGTTGCACCCTCCTTCTCCACTAGGTTCAGCTACAAGGAAGCCAAGTTCTCGGAATCCTCATTCACCAAGGTTGATTAAGACTTACTAATAAGGAAATATGCTACCATGTAGCCCTTCCTTGGAGTATAGACTAACTCAAAGTCATGGTCCTTCAGGAACTTCAACTAGTTCCATTATCTCAGAATCAAGTCTCTCTATGTGAATATGTACCTGAGACTCTGATTGTTTGAGTAAACCACAAAGTGCTCCCCCAAAAATTAGTACCTCCATATCCTTAGGGAAGAGACTATGGATTCTAGTTCTAGGTCATGAGTCACATAGTTATAATCATGGGGTCTCAAATGCCTTGACTCGTATACGATAACTGCCTACCGCTGCATCAATACGCAACCAAGCCCAGCTACTGAGGCATCACATTACAATACGTACTCCACACCCTCCTCCAATAGTCTCAACATAGGATCACTCATTAGCCTCAACCTAAACTCCTTGAAGTCCCTCTAGAACTACCCAGTCTAGGTAAAAGGTTTCCCTTTCCACGTTAAGGTGGTCAAAGATGTTGCAATCCTGGTGAAGTTTTCCACAAACCTCTTGAAGTACCCTACCACGCCAAGAAAACTATGCACATCTGACAAGATATTAGGTGGATCTCAAGAAAACATTGTATTGATCTTTGCTGGGTCCATGGATAAACCATTATCAGAAATGAAATTCCCCAGAAAGTGAACCTCATGAATCCAGAACTGGAACTTTGATGGGTTCCCATAAATCTAGTGCTCTCAAAGAAAATCTAGGACCAACATCAAGTTATCTTCATGTCACAACTCCGATGCAAATTAAATGAGTATGTCTTTGATTAAGACAACCAAAACTGGTCCAAGTATGGCTGGAATACCTGGTTCATCAAATACATAAACACGGTGGGGACATTTTTCACACCAAAGGGAATCACCAGGAACTCATAGTGTTTGTAGCAACATCGGAATGCCAACTTCAGAATATCAGCCTCGTGAACCCTCAACTGGTGGTATCCAGACCTGAGATCGATCTTTGGGAACTGTTTCATGCCTCGTAACTAGTCAAAGTGGTCATTAATCCTCAGAAAAAAGGTACTTGTTCTTTACCATGGTCTGGTTCAGGTGACAACAATCCATGAAAAGTTGCAAACTCTCATCCTCCTTTTTCACAAATGACACTAGAGCTTCCCAGGGGGGGACACACTGGGCATGATAAAGCCCTTATCTTGAATTTCCTCCAACTAAAACTATAACTAAAGATCCCATATCTCAATAGGTGTCTCTAATATGTCTCATAAGATATAAGATCAATATCAGGATTTAAGTCGATACAAAACTACATATCCCACCTCACAGGTAGTCCCCAGACATCCTCGAGGAAAATGTCTATGAAATTCTCCACAATTGAAGGAATCCAAATTCCTAAAGATCTTTCTAAACAAAGGGATACATTCTCCAACTGATGGGTGATGGGATGCGGCCTCCTTCTCACAAAATGCGCTTTCCCTGGCATGAGATCTCTATCTCTAGAAAAGGAGAATCTCTTCCCATCAATGTGAAGGTATATGACTCGTCAGTAGTGATAGTCAATCTGGGTTTGGACTATAGACAGACAATCCATACCCAATATGAAATCATAGGGTTCCATAATGATGAAAAAAAGGTACCACATGAACCTTTATACATTATAAAATAACTCACACTACCGAAAGATAAAAGATATAGAATAAGTATTCCCTCTATGAACCTAATGATGAAGTTTACGGGATAGCACCTTAACAGGGAGCTCCATCTCTCACACCAGGATTATAGAGATAATGGAATGACTGAAACTTGTGTCTACTAACACTGAATCAAGAGTAGAAAATACACATATCGTACCTCTAACCATCTCGTGAACTGTAGGGTAATAAGTTTGCAGAGCATAAAAATGTCCCTGACCACGATCTCCAACTCCCTATGCCTGATGTGGGATTTATGGTGGTGGTGGTGGAAGAACCTAATATCATCATCCACCGACCATAGATCCCCATGCTCCTTTGTTGGATCCACCTTCCAGGGGCCACCCTGAACCCTCTTGGGAGATCCATGATCACGGAACTACCTCTACCATGGCGGTCTATAAGATTTCTGCCTGCGCTCCTTGGCACATCTGGTCGAGTAGTCTTGTACCATGTGGCCTCACCCTTCACAATAATAGAACCACCCCTATTCGACCTTCCCTAACCATCCACGCTTCCCCTAACTACATGCCTGATTATGATCACGGTTAGGTCTCCTGTGTCAAGATCCTATCATCTGGAATCTGCTATCCATTGCAGGTGACTTAGCCCTATGATTCCCACTACCATCTCTAGCTATCTGAATCCCTAGGACATGAAGCTCTTTCTCCCCTGTTTCTGCTCCAATACCCCAAAATTAGTGGGGATGCACAAGGGAACTATACTATACAGATCTATCTGTGGAGTCCCTTCTCAAAAGTAGCCATCCCAGATCATGTTAAGGGGGTATCGTGTAAGGACTGTGAACCTCGCTACTTACTCAAGATTTGTCATCCCTCCCCAGTGTAGTTCTAGAAGCTCCTGAATTTGAATCAAGTGCGAGCATTAGGGGTAGCACTCCTCATGGAACAAATGCTAGAAGTTGGGCCATTAGAGTGTCGACTAATTGTGCATCTAGGTAATAAGACTCCATTAGTGCCCAACTGATCCGTGAAAAAATATAGCTTCCAATACAACCACCTAATCCATCTGTGTCTAGATGATCCTAAAAACATGGACCCCTGACTCTAGACAATCCTTTAGTGCCTGAGGATTTGACTTTTCGCAGAACCTCAGTGAACACTGTCACTGGAACTCACGGAGCATGATAAGACTATGCACATCATCATCCATCCCTGCTGGGATGATCTATATCTCAATAGGTGGGGGTGTTTCTACCTACCCACCTAGAGAAATAATCTCATGGGATGGACCCTAAACTGAAGCCTCATTTCTCATTGGATCGTCATCATGATCTGGAATTGGTATCCTAGTTAGCTTCCATCATGAAGGCATATTGAAATTTAATCAAGATGTACCATGGTCAAATGAGCATATATATTTACATAACTATAGGGAGATGACTCAAGAAGAATAGTAAAAGGATCAATCCTATATAATGCAAGTATCATTGATCCATTCAACCAATGTTTCATTATGACAAGTCAACAAGCAGATAGTCAAGGTCCTGGTGAATGGATACGTCGACCGCCCGTACTAACACTGGGCTCTTTAGCTTGAGAGCTGCACTCAAGATTCCCTGACACTGTTTTCCTAATCCCAATCAAATCCTTGTAAGGGGACTACTCCAAATACCATCCCAAGGAATGAAACACCTTTGATACCAATCTGTCACTACCCAACCCTAACCGGGGCTCGAGCCGCAACTACCCCAAGTCCATCTCTATAGGCCAAGAGTTGGAGACCAACATCGAAGGCATAACTAACATGGGGATGACTTTTACAAAATACATGTATGCACACACACATATTTCTCAATGCATGTTTGCAGAGGAATAATTGTAAAATATGAAAAATACTAAGGGAACAACCATGCATGTAAAACCTCTAGACAGTATAGGAGTACAGTAGTGCGAACTGAAAAGCAAAGGGAAAAAATATGTGCCCAACCAGAAAGATGTCCACAAAACCGAAAAGTAAAATTACGAGAGATCCAAGATCCCAATCTCCAAGCTACGACCACAATACACAGTCCAAAGTAATAGGTATCCCTATACTCGTCTATAATCACCACTGACATGTATGTCATCTTCATAAGACAGGACATGTGTGAGAAAATACCATGTAGGGGTGAGTATATACATATCTAGTAGGATGCCCTAAAATCTAAATGGGGTAGTAAGAGATACAATAGGAAAAGAAAAACGAAAGGTGGTAAATATAATATAGGTAGACCTAATCAAGATAAAGAGTGACCTTATCCAAGAACAAGGGGCTCAAAACAATGTGTATATGGACTACACATTGAGTCATTACCACCTATAGTAGGATATTAACATCATCTAACCACAAGAAGCTAAACACATAAAGAACATGGCATACCTCACACGCCTTTACAACCCATGGTGGGAGAGTAACAAAATCCAAAGGTATGGATATAGATAGTTATATATATATATATGTGTGTGTGTGTGTGTGTGTGTGTGTGTGTGTGTGTGTGTGTGTGTGTGTGTGTGTGTATGTTTAGTAAAAAGAAGACCAAACGATGGAGTAAGGTGATCTTCATCTCACAGTCAAGTTCTCAAAGATCTATCTAACAATGGAGTAGCATAATGAATTATCTCTTAATTTTTCACCATAAAAGGTGTTTTAATTGTTACACGCTCCCCTAGAAGTTGATGTTAATTTTTTTTAATTCTGTTGGTGCATGAAATATAGTGTAAGGGGAAAGGTGTTTATTTTTAAAGTAACTTGATTTAAATTTCTAGGTGTCTTTTCTCTCTTTGACAATCCTTTTGAACTAGGATTGGTGTCCTTTCATAGAACCTTGATTAACTTTCCACTTTTTATAGCATTACTTAAAGTCAAGTTGTATGTTTTAAGGAAAATCATGTACTTTTTGAAAACTATTTTGGATGTGTTGGAATTTGTGGCAGGATAATGCTTTAAGCTTTCTTGTGAAACTTATACATGGTTTCTCTCTACTAAATTGTAGATAATTTTAAATGGAGAATGTATTAATTGTTTCATCTACCATATGATTAAAAAATGGGGACAATTTTGGGTTATAAATATGGGTAGGTATCTTTCACTGTGCTAAATTGTACTTCAATGTAGTATACATCAAATTAACCTAATTTTTTTTAAAATTGAATTTTTATCATGCTTCAATTTTCTTACTCAATAGGCAATTTTTTTTTCTAAAAAATGGGAATTGTTTCTTCACCTTGAGGGGGTTAATGTCTAGTGCCCCATAGATTTAATTGGGTACTTATCATTATTTCCCTCTTGACCAAAATCATTATTTTGGTAAAATTTTGGGAGTATTTATTACAATTATCATTGGATTTTTAATTTTATGTTCGAATTAAACTCTTAAGATATGCATCCAAATGATCTATGAAATGAAAATCTTAATCCAATTTGAAAATTTCATTATTTATTTTTATACTGATGGATGTGTAAATTATTCATTCTTTTTAATTATTATTCCCACTCATACATTTGGTTGGGTTTATTTATTCCCTTTAAAATTATGTGTTTGTTCATCTAGAGGTAAAAAAAATTTAGAAGTTTTGATTGGTTTCAAATTGAAGTGTGTTTAATTCATTTAAAAATTTTAAATTTCAATTTCAATTATTTTTGTAAAATAGTAAAACAACATTGCATTGGAATAATTTAATTTTAACAGGAAATCACATTTTGCTTCTAAAGAGAGTCTATGAGGAAAAATATTTTTGAGAATCAATTATTTATGACATTTTAGTTTTTCACTCTTAAGATTACTTTTCATTGAATTTTATGAATTTATTACATGATGATAAGAAATACCTTAACATTTTAGGAATTTTATGTTGCTTTTATTTGATATATTTACACATTTTTGATGGATTTTTTGTGTTTTTGAGATGAAAATATGCTCATAATTATCAATTATTGAATTCTGCATCGTTTTCTGTGATTTAGATAATAATTTAATAATTTAATAAAATTGTGTGTTTTGGTGCATAATGGATTAATGTTTTTTTCTTCAATTTCAATATATTTTCAATCAAACATTTGAGTTTTTTTGATGGAATACTAATTTAAATATAATTTTCATGTATTTTGATGATATGAGTTCTGGGAATTTAAATGTTTACATTCCATTATTTCATCTTGAATTTATTTTATGTAATAATGTATTTTTTAAAATTTAAAAAATCATGAATTAATTAGTTTCAAAGATTATTTTTTCAGATTTGAAGTCATTTAATTTAATATAAATAGATTTGTGATTTTATTTTTTAGCGGGTTTTTATTTAATTTTGTATGTATCATAAGTATTTTATTTATTTATCTTCATAAATATTTTATTCTAGAATTTTTTATTAGTTTTTATTATTTTTATCATAAGACTCTAATAGTAAGTCTTTCTGGATGTATGACTCAATCAAAGAGAAACCCAACCCTATCCTCCCCAAATCAATTTTCCAAACCAGTTTCTACTTGAAGGAAGTCTGACAAAAAAATTTGACGAAAGAACCAACTAATTGGCTAAAATCAGGGAACCTGAACTCTTAGAAAAGATGATCGAGCTGTAGTATGAAAATTGTTTAAACTAGGATCAATGAACCCAAACTCAAAGTTGAACTGATGCCATGCTCATCTGATTTGGAATCTAGGTTTATTAATATTTCTTGATTGAAAGATGTTGGCTGAGAAGAACGCAACAAAGAATAATCGAGTTTGATAATGATTCGATTGGGAAACCTGATACAATGCTAAATGAAATTGATCAAAACCTTTGTTTCCCCATCATTCTTGAGCAGATATAGAGCTGAGATTGAAGAATTCTGATGACACTGTAGGAATCTATTTTGGATATCAAGAAGAAGTACTTCACTCACTGGTTTTGTTCCATATTTCAGGAAGTAAGGAAGATGAGGGCTCATTGATTCTGACAGATGCGGTTTCTATTTTGAAGATCGATGTTTACTAGGTCCTTGTCGATATTCTATTGAGAAGAACTAATGTTTGGAGTGCTACATGAGGTATGTAAGTTGTAGAACGTTGTATTAAGATTTACCTTAGCACGGTTTTTATTATGATTGATTAACATTGAGGAACAAACCAAAGCCATGTTTGGATGTCTGTGAAATAAAGTAGGAGATGATGAACCATTCATGTTTTGAGCCGATGAAGATCAACTATAAATGTCAGACCCAGTTGATGGTTGTTGGATCTAGTGTGTTTGTTGTGTTGAAATAAAATAATGTTGAATCCTATTACAAACCCGAATAGGTATGAGGTATTTATCATTACAGAATATTACCTTATCTTCTACATTCATAGTAGTATGAAGAAATATTCATTCACATTTTTGGGGTACATTGGGGGTGGGGGGATGAAGAAATATTCATTCACATTTTTGGGGGATATTGAATCATTCATTTTTTCATACATGGAGATAGTGGAGAGCGTAGTGTGGACCAACAGAATGAGGGAAACAATTGAGTGTGTTGGATTGGAGAAAGCTGGTGGTGGAGAAGAAAGCGATCTTAAGAGAGAATAGTTTATCATTTTTGAGTTTCTACACTTTTTGAGATGATTTTCTCTTGTTTATTGGTTTCTACTAGTGGGGAAGAAAGTGATCTCATAATTATTTCTTGTTTTATTATTTATTTATCTAATAAGATGGATTTACCTTCGACTGACTTGGTTAAATACTTATGAAGGTACTACCATCCTGATCAACCAGACCTATGATATATTATTTTCTTAACTCATAATCGAAAAATTCTATCTTGATCATTCAATCAATGTCATACCAACAACACAAGTTAACTCATCATGATTTCATTATCATGGTCTTTTCCTTGTATCAAAGTACGTGATCAAATGTCACACATCGATAATGATCTCAAGCAAGGAGACCAATACACATGTTCATATATAAGAACAACCAATGACGCCTAAAAACACATGGTGTTCCTATTGGCGGGTATGTCATCATGATCTCAACCACTCGAGATCACTAATGTGAACTTCATGAGAAGAAATCTCAATGCTTATGAACCTTCAACACCTGATAGTCATACATAAACTATGTCCATTCAGTATGATGTATCTATACCGTACTACATATATTTAAGATTAATTTCATAGTTTCTCAAAGTTCTCATTATAGTTTGAGATATACTATAATATTTTGATATGACAATTAATCTATAGACATTACCATTAAATAGTGGATGTGGAAATATCTACACTATAATGGTAAGTTTTCATTATGCATATCTCATTGTATATATGAAATGAAAATATAAAATTACTATTTACTTGGGTCTAGGGAACCCACTATTACAATAAAATTTCCCCTAGAATGGTTGAAAAAGTGTTTCCATTTTTAGTACCTACCCAAACTCTAAGTTGAGTGGTGGACATGGAACCTTAATTAAGCTCAGACCCTATCTTGAACTTCTCGAATCAGTATTCACCTTCTTTTAGTGGTGATCAAGGGTTAGTGGCAGCAATAAGGTTGGTGGAAGAGAATTAGGTTATGGGTAATTACCTTGGGACACTTGAATCTTTGCGGGTGAGAGAGGTTGAGAGCTTTCTTATCAGTTTTAGTTGAGTTTGGTGGGATTCGATGGCACCTTCACAGCTATGTAAAGGTATGACTTGGGAGATCTTCAGGATGGTGTTCGTTTAGTGGTTCTTTCACGAGGTTGTGAAAGTGGAGAGAGAACTTGAGCTTATTTTCCTTCATCAAGGTGACTGACCAGTAAAGGATCGCATCAATCACTTTTTAAATTTGGGTATATTTTCTCCTAATATGGTCATCAATGTTTTTGAGAAATCTTGTTTCTTCAAAGGTGGTATTCGCCCATATTTCGGTTTAGATATACTTGTTTCTGGTTGGATATCTTTTCAGGAGGTTGTCAACAAGGCCATTCGAATAGAATTTGACCAGTCCAGGTAGCCTGTGGTGGGTGATACCTTAGTTCCTTCCAGTGGACAAAAGGATGACCTGAAAATTAAGGAGAAGAAGTAGGAGGAGATAGATCTTGGGGAAAGATTACTTCTCATAGTAATAAGAGATATCTTATGTGCTTCCTGTTTTGGTATTTATGGTATGAAAAGACCTTCGGTCTTAATTCTCCTTGATTTTTCCTCTATTATGGTCATTTAGGTCATCTTCAAAAGTTTTTTAACCTCAATTTTCAGAAGAGGTATCAAGTTTAATCCTTGTGGATGTGTCATTTTTGGGACCTTTCCTTTGATGGTTATAATATTGTGGATGTTTCCTTTTTAGGATGATCTTATGGATATCTTGAATATCATTTATGGAATTCCTTGTTTTATTTGTGGAATTCCCCCCTCCCTCCACCCCTTATAGATGGATTTTTAGGGTGTTTAACTGGGTTCCTTATTATTTTGAGGTTGGTTGTGAGTTTTTTTTGAGGTGCCTTGTTTTTGGATGAACCTTCCCTACGTATTTTGGTTGTTCTCATTCTCATATTGAGCCTTTGAGGTGCTCATTTCTTCCAAAACATAAATTTTTTAACACAAAACAACAACATGATTCTTTTGACAAAACTTGACTTATTTATTTCTCTTACACATCCTTATAACTTGTCAAAAACACTGAAAAACAAGGAATGAATATAAAAATCTTAGTAAGGGATATAAAAAGAAGGAAAGAAACCATTATTCCATGAATACTTAAAAACATAAGAAATCATTTTAATAATGACATACTTCTCACCCATATATACTTACTTTGTGAAACATGAGATTTCCATAAAACATTTAAGAACATATATAAAACAATAAATATATATTGGGGAATTAATTGCTTATATTGTAACCCTCACGACTATTTTATGATTTGTAACCCTCATGGCTACCTTACAATGTAACCCTCATGGCTACCTTATGGTGTAACTATCGTAGTTATAATTAGAGTAACCATACAGTTGACCTACAAATTACACATACCCAATGCATTAGAGGGAGATATAGATCCCACCCTTCATCATAAACAATACCCAAGAACCAGAAAATAATCATAAAATATGAATAATTTCATAAAAAACATTTCTTTTGAATTTTGTAAAATAGAATTTTAAAAGAGAATTTTTAAAGAAAAACCCCTTACAAATATCATATAATTAAAGTGATAATTGATAGAATGAAAATAATATGTGTATTCACTATAAATAAATATAATAAAACATAATATTAATTAAATTAATTATTCAAATAATATTAGTATCACATAATTAATGAAATAGAATGTTAACCCAAAGAATGGAAATTGGGTTAAGAATTCCCTTACTTCGGGTTCTTATTACATAAAACATGTTTAAAACTCCTATAAAATGGTTAAAAGAGTGTTATTAATATTTTAAATAAATATATTCATTCTTATAACACCTTATATGATAATTTTATAACATCATTCCACCCATTAATTAATAATATTTTGTTATTTACATTGTTTCGAGTGTGTTGTTTGGATGGTTTCCATGGTTGGTTCGTAACGAATTTTTTTATAGAAAGGAAGAAAATATCCCAAAGTGGAATGAGTTGTTATTAATACATTTACATAATATTAAATAATTCCATAAATAATTTTTGTTATATGGTATCAGGATGAATCATTAGATGATTCATTAGTGATATTCGTTTAGATCATTTTGGCGGTTCTTCAATAATCACGAACTTGTTTCATCATATACCTTTAATATTATGAATATAAGTTAATTCTAGAAAATAATAGAGGTCATATAATACACTTTAAAACTTGTTTAATCCATTAAAATGATTTTACAATCAGATTTTAAGGAAGTAAATGAAATTGATGACACATCGTCCACGATGTCGGTAAATCGACACATCACGGATGTTGTTTTTATTTTTAGAATAAGAGGAAGAGGAGAGGAAGAATAATGGTTAATTTTCCATAAAATTATAAAAATCCATAACATATATAATATTTTAGCTTTATTACTCTTGGATAAGGGTAGGATAATAGATTATAAGAAAATAAAAGAATTTAAAAGAAAACACAATAAAATGAAAGAGGATTTTTACCTCTTGGTCTCTTCTCCTTGAGATCCTCTTTAAGGCCTTTTATTTCGGAATTTTGGTGGGACCAGTAGGTCTTGGAAGTGGGTAAGATTCTTGGGAAAAGGTATTTTTCATTATTTAGAAATTTCTCAAATTTTGAGTGGTGTGAGAGGAAGAGTGGGGTGATGGTGGTATTTATAGGGGAGGAGATGAGGGGTTTTCCATTATTTTAATCATTAGTTTAATATTTTTGATCAAGACTAGAAATATTATTGATTAATGTGACCCAAAATAGTAATAATTTCGTGTTATTTCCATACAATTACCATTTAAATCATCCATGACTCAATCATGGTGCATAAATTCATTTATTTAGCAGTTTTTGTAAATTGTCAAATTTAACTATTCACCAAAAATTCAAGTATTTCAGAAAAATCCA
This sequence comes from Viscum album, assembly GCA_963277665.1. Lineage (NCBI taxonomy): Eukaryota > Viridiplantae > Streptophyta > Magnoliopsida > Santalales > Viscaceae > Viscum > Viscum album. The sequence goes on from OY728159.1 coordinate 1,939,136,738, forward strand.
AAAAAATTAACCCTAACCATTTTTTGATGTGTATAATTAAAAAATAAACTCCATTTTTTGAAAATAATTTTCTAAATATGATAATTTTAATTTTTAAATAAAATCATAAATTATTTGAAAAATTACAATTTTAAAACTATAACTCATTTTATGTCACCTTGAAAAATTAATCAAGATCTCATTATCTTTTAACCTTAAGAAAATAAAATAATAATATGATTTACTATTCATAAGATTCCTTACTATTTATATAACTATTCATAAGGGTATGTTACTATTCACCAAAGAAATAAGTTGGTTCTATCAGACTCCAAATAACTTACTGATCACAACTGTAGATGTATATTTTTTGAAATTCAAATCATAGAAGATGAAAAATTATGTTTAAAGGATAGTTTATAATTATCTCCTTAAAACAAAGTGGTATGTATAGAATCATTGTTTCATGCATATTTTTAAAACCTTGGGGTGTTACATTCTCCCCACCTTCTGGAAATTGCATCCTCGCAATTTTATTTACTTATTAAACAAATGAGGGTACCTTTCCCTCGTAGAATTTTTAGATTCCCAAGTTGCTTATTTAACCATGTGATTTCTCCATAAAACCTTTCCCTAGTGGATTACCTTATTCCTCAATACTTTTTCTCTTATATCAAAAATATGAACAGTTTTATCTTCATAAGAAAGATTCCCTTCCATCTGAACTGATTATAGGCTCAAAACATGAGATGATTTTGGAACATAATTTCTCAACATCAAAACATGAAAAAAATTATGTACCTGAGATAAAATCATAGGAAAAGTTACTTGGTTGGAAACTGGTCCAAGTTTCTCTAAGATTTCATAAGGTCCAATGAACTAAGGACTTATATTTAATTTCTTACCAAAACACATAACACTTTTCCATGGTGAGATTCTAATAAAAACATGATCATCTATCTCGAAAGAAAAGTCTTTCCACCTGTTATCAGCATAAATTTTTTGCCTACTTTGAGTTGTCCTCATATGTTTTTGGATCGTCTTCACTTTCTCAACCACTTCCTCTACTAATTTTTTTCCCATAAACTTCCTTTTTCAGACTTCATCCCAAAAAGTGAGAGTTCAACAATGCTTCTCATATAATGCCTCAAAAATTGGCATCTATATACTGGAATGAAAACTGTTATTATAAGAAAATTAAACTAAATAAATATTAGGATCCCAAATTCCCTGGTAATCCATTAAACAAGATCGAAGCATATCCTCCAAAGTATGAATCATCCGTTCTGACTGCCCATCTAACTGATGATGAAAATTTGTATTGAAATTTAATTTTGTTCCCAATGACTTCTAAAGGCCTTTCCAAAAATTATAAGTGAATCTGTGATCATGATTAGATAAAAAGGAAATAGAAAAACCATGTAACCAAACAATATATTTGAGGTACAGTCGAGAAATCTGATCCAAAGACATTATATCTCAAATAGGAAGGAAATGAGAGGATTTATTCAGTCGATCAACAATAACCCAGATTGCATTGTTACCTCGATAATTCTTTGGTATTCCCACAAAAAAGTTCATGGATATATTTTCTCATTTTCACTCTGACATTGGTAAAGGCTGAAGCATCCCTTTCAGTAACTGTCACTCTGATTTAACCTATTGACATGTCAAACATTTCATAGTAAAATATACAATATCTCTTTTCATTCCATCCCACCAGTAATATTCTTGAAGGTATCTATACATCTTAGTAATTCCAGGATGAATTGAAAATTGAGAACTATAAGATTCACACAACAATTATTTTTTCAGCTGAGAATCACAAGGCACACATAATCTCTTTCCAAATATTATAATGTAATATTCATCAATGTTAAATTCTGGAAACTTACCCATTTTAACCAATTCTACCTTTTTCTATAACTCCTCATCTTCCTTCTATGCTTGCTTAATTTTTTCTGACAAATATGACTACACTGAAACCTGAAACAAAAGAGAGGAATTTCCTGCACCAAAAACTTCCAAGCCAAAATTCATCAAATCATTAATAAAATGGTCTTATTCTAGCTGTAACATAGTTACTGATGCATGATGTTTTCGACTCAAGTCATCTCCCAATTTTTTTTACTTGTATAGGATGGTAATTGATAGTTTAATCATAATATTTTATCAATTCAAGACATCTTCTTTGACTCATGTTTAATTCCTTTTGAGTTAATATATACTTCAAAATTTTAGGGTAAGTATATATTTCACATTTGGCTATGTATAAATGATACCACCAAATTTTTAAAGTGAAAATCATATGTGCTAATTCCAAATCATGTGTGGGATAATTTTACTTATTAGGTTTTAGTTGTCTCAAAGCATAAGCAATTACCTGATCATTCTCCATCAGAACACAACTATTTACATTTAATGAAGCATCACTATAGATGAAAAACTCACCATTTCTAGAAGGTAGGTTTGGAACTGGAGTATTCACCAACCTTCTTTTCAATTCCTGAAAACAATCATCACATTCTTTTGTCTAGATGAATTTAACTCCTTTTTGAGTTAACTTAGTCAGTGGACTAGATAACCATTCAAATTTTTCAACAAACCTCCAATAATAGCCTGTGAAACCAAGAAAACTATGAATCTTGGTTATATTTGTGGGTCTTGGACATTCTTTAACAACTTTTATCTTAGAAGGATCAACAATTATGACATATTTAGAAATAATGTGTCCAAGGAAAGAAATTTTCTATAACCAAAATTCATACTTTCTGAATTTTCCATACAGTTTATTTTCTTTTAAGGTTTAAAAAACAACCCTTATATTTTTTTCATGCGCCTCTTTACTTCTAGAATATATGAGAATTTAATCAATAAAAATGACCAAAAATTTATCCAAGAACTAATGAAATATTCTATTAATAAGATCCATGAATACATAAGGTGAATTAGTTAACCCAAATGTCATAATAGAAAATTCATAATGATCATATCTAGTTTGAAAAGATATTTTTAGAATTTCATCCTCCTTCACCTCCATCTGATGGTACCCAGATCTAAAGTCAATCTTAGAAAAATACTGCTCTCCCTAGAGCTGATCAAACAAGTCATTGATGTGAGGCAAAGGATAATTATTCTTAATAGTAATGTTATTCAAAACTATATAATCAATGAAAATTCTCATGGAACCATATTTATTTTTAGAAAACAAAATAAGAGCTCCCTATGGTGAAGTGATGGGATGAATGACGCCTTTATCAAGAAACTCTTGCAACTAATTTTTCAATTCAAGAATTTCTATTTGAGCCATTCGATATGGGGGATTTGAAATTGTCTTAGCATCAAGAACTAAGTCAATTGTGAATTCAACTTCCCGATCAGGTATAAAACTGGTTAACTCATCAGGAAAAACATCAAGGTATTCATTTACCACTGGCACATCATTAATCTGAACAGTTCCCTTGTTTTAAAAAATATGAGCAAAATAACTTTCATTTTTATATTTGAATAGTTTCTCATCTTACTGATATGTTATAAATTCTATTGTTTTGTTCTTGTATACAAACTGAAACTCTTTCTGAAAAACAACTTATTTGCCTCTACAATCAATCTTAGCATGATAAATAGAAAGTCAATCCATACCCAGAATGACATCAAACTTTACTAAGGTAAAAACAATAAGGTTTTAAGGTAATTTATTTCCACATATAACAATAAGAAGATTCTTTAAATGCATTTTTACTGTAACATTTCCTCCCAGTGTTTTAACAATAATTTTTGGTCTCATTTATTGAGGTGATATTTTCAATTTACCAGAAAATTTCTCATAAATAAAGGAATGTTTGGACCCTGTATCAAATAATACTTTAGAAAAATATGAATAAATAAACAAAGTACCTGATACCAATTCATTGTGTGGCCCTATATATGTTGTTTTAGTCACAAAGGATCTCACTACACCTTTCTTCTTATAGTCTGGTTGTTTTCCATCACTCAGATATTTCTTTGGGAAGATATTTGTATAATGACCCATCTCACAACATTTAAAACAATTTACACTTTTATTATCATAATTTATCTTAATATAATTTTCATTACAATATTGGGATATATGTACAAGATTACCACATCAAAAAAAATTCCCAGTTTTGGTAAGACATTCCCTAGGGTGCTTTTTACCACACTTTTCAGAAACTGGAAACTGGACTTTCTTACCATTAGATTTATTTGATTAATTATTACCCATTGATTTACATCTTGATCTCTTCTTATGTTTTTAGTCAAAGTAAACATGATCATAAGAAAACTCTATTTTTATCCTCTTAGAAAATCAGAAAAGCTTTTCATAAATTTAGAATTCTCAGGAGGCCAATGCACTCTGATATCTTGGATTTAATCCTGAGTAAAAATTGTTAATTTTTCTATCAAGATCCAAAATAATATTTGGATAATACCTTTCCAGTTGGGTGAAGTTTTCTTCATAAATGGACACTAAAGGTTCCTCATTTTGTCTCAATTCAAGGAATTTCTTCACCATTCTAAGACGAACCACCATAGGTAAATATTTTTCAAGGAAAAGACTTTTAAATTCGTCCCACTCTATGGATTCAATCTCATCTCTATCCCTGATATTATTGACCATTTACCACCAATGATCATCTTAATATTCAAAAAGATACATGGAAAGACTAACCTTTTTATTATCTAAACATCCCATAACATCAAATATCTTTTCATGGGCTTTAATCCATCCTTCAGCCACTATTGGGTCAGAATATCCACTGAAAGCAGGAGGTTGTTGCCTCAAAAAATGTTCCACTATCATCATGTTCCTTTATGGTAGATCTGGTTTTTCTCTTGAATGGATTCCAACACCATTTATTTCTTGCATAAACTAATACATTACTATCACAAACTACTCGGTTTCAATTTCCACCATTCCCAGTTGCGGATTCGGAAAGATATCAACCTCTCGGTTCCTTCTAACTTTAGCTTTCCATTTTCTTCTGTGGGAAACCATTATTAATAGAAATATATTAGACGAAAAAACATGGTAATATTTAAATTATATAACATTTCAACATAAAAATAAGGTAAAAATCATTTATGATATTCTATTAACATCATACTAACTCATAAAGTTATCTAAATCATGATCTAATACCAACTGTAAGGACCTAGCCTTAAACATAACATAATCTATCTAATTCAATTAGATTTAACTTATTTACATTCCCAAATATCTTTTTTATTTATAGTTTTATAAATTTAGGACATAACTTATACATATCAACCCATAATCATACAAAGTGGGTACCATAAAATCAGTATCCATTTCTTCCAAAACATAATTTTTTTAACACAAAACAAAAATATGATTCCTTTGAAAAAACTTGACTTCATTATTTCTCTTAAAAATCATTATAAACTGTGAAAAACATTTAAAAATATGGGATGAGAATAAAAATCTCAGTAAGGTATATAAAAAGAAGTAAAGAAACCATTAGTCCAGGAATACTTAAAAATATATGAAATCATTTTCACAAAGACAAACTTATCACCCATATATACTTTATGAAACCTGAGATTTCTATAAAACATTAAATAATATATATAAAAACATAAAGGTATATTGGGTCATTAATTAATTATATTGTAACCCTCATGACTACCTTAGGATTTATAACCCTCACACCTATCTTAAAATGTAACCCTCACGGCTACCTTATGGTGTAACCATCATAGTTACACTTGGAGTAACCATACATCCAACCTCCAACTTACACACTCCCAATTAATTTTATAGAGATATAGGTCCCACAATTCATCATAAATAGTTCCCAATAACCATAACATAATCATAAAACATTAATAATCTCATAAAAACATTGCTTTTGAATTTTTTAAAATAGAATTTTAAAAGAGATTTTTTAAAGAAAAGTCCCTTACAAATATCATATAATTGAAGTCAAAATTGATAGAACGAAAATAATATATGTATACAATATAAATAAAAACAATAAAACATAATATTAATTAAATTTATTACACAAATAATCTTAGTACCACATAATTAAATAAATATAAGGTTAACCCAACGAATGAAAATTGGGTTAATAATTCCCTTACCTCAGGTTCTTCTTACTTAAAAATTGTTTAAACCTCCTATATAATAGTTAAAAGAGTTTTATTAATATTTTATAGAAACATATTAATGTTTATAACACCTTATATGATCATTTTATAACATCCTTACACCCATTTATTAATAATATTTTGTTATTTACATTGTTTCATGTGTGTTCTTTACATGGTTTCCATGGTTGGTTCGTAATGGATTTTATTATTGAAAGGAAGTGAATATATAGATGTGGAATGAGTTTTTATTAATATTTTTTCATAATATTAAATTATTACATAAATCATTTTGGTTATATGGTATTAGGATGAATCATTAGATGATTCATTAGTGATATTCGTTTAGATCATTTTGGAGTTTCTTCGATAATCATGAACTTGTTTCATCATATACCTTTAATATTATGCATATAAGTTAATTACAGAACATAAGATAGGTAATATAATAAAATTTAAAATATATTTCAACTATTAAGATGGGTTTACAACCATATTTGAAGTAATTAAAGGAAATTGAAGACACATCATCCGCGATGTCGGTAAATCGACACATCACAAACGGTGTTTTTATTTTTAGAATAAGAGGAAGAGAAGAGGAAGAATGATGATGATTTTTTCCATAAACATGATAAAAATAAAGAATATATATAATAATGGAGCTTTATTTCCTCTTGAATAAGGGGATAAAAATATAGTATAAGAAAAGAAAATAATTGAAAAGAAAACGCAAGAAAATGAAAGAGGATTTTTACCTCTTGATCTCTTCTCCTTGAGATCCTTCTTAAGGACTTTGGTTTTGGTATTTTGGTGATACCAGAAGGTCTTGGACGTGAGGAATAGCCTTGGTAAGTGTATTTGGCCTAATTTATACAATGATAAAAGGTTGAAAGGTGTGAGAGGAAGAGGGGGTGAGGGTGATATTTATAGTGGAGGAGATGAGGTGTTTTCCATTATTTTAATCATTAGTTTAACATTTTTTCTCAAGATTATGAATATTATTGATTAATGTGACTCAAAATAGTAATAAGTGCATGTTATTTCTAAACAATGTCCATTTACATCATCCATTACTCAATCATGATGCATAAATTCATTTATTTAGCATTTTTTATAAATTATCAAATTTAACTATCACAAAAAAAATCAAGTATTTCCGAAAATCCCAAAAATTCACCATAACCATTTTTTGACATGTAGAATTAAAAAATAAACTCCATTTTTTGAAAATAATTTTCTAAATATCATTAATTTAATTTTTAAATAAAATCATAATTTATTCGAAAAATAACAATTTTAAAAACTATAACTCATTTTATATCACCTTGAAAAATTAATCAAGATCTCATTATCTTATAACCATGAGAAAATAAAATAATAATAATATGGTTTACTATTAATTAGGATCATATTAATATTCACATTACTATTAATAAGTGTATGTTACTATTCACTAAAAAACAAGTTGGTTCTATCATACTCTAAATAACTTACTAATCACAGCTGTAGATGTCTATTTTTTGAAATTCAAATCATAGAAGTGGTAAAATTATGTTTAATGACTATTTTATAACTATCCCCTTAAAACAAAGTGTCATTATATTAAAAATTGGTGTTTCATTCATTTCAATTTATTTTTAAAACTTTGGGGTGTTACACTAGCTTACTAAGAATTTAAAAATTACTGGTTGTGACACTCATTTTCACGCTACTAGTTTATCATTCCCAAACAATCAAAATTAAAATCATGGTTTTAGGAATAACCCCAACTTTTCATATAGAGATTAGGGGGTTATTAAGCAATCTCATTCCCCTGGATTTCCAAACCATCCAAGACAACAATTTCAAAATCATTATAGGGATAAATCCTCAATTCACATGGGAATATAGAAGGGATGTTGAACCAATTGATTAGAAAAATGGATTCTCAAGAATCTATGTTTAAGGAAGATATGGAATCTCAAAAATATTCCCTAAACAATTTAAAAAATCACATTAGTCAAATGGAAAGAGGCTTTGGAGGAGAAGAGAAGGGAAAATTTCCTAGTTGAATATAATTAAATCTAAGACAAAATGTAATGTTTTTTGCCACACGATCATGACAAAAAACTCAGGATAATGTTAGGGTTAATCCTAGGGATGATGAGATAAAGGATTTAACTAAATCTAAATACAAAAATACAGAAAAAATATAAATTTGGATAAATTGGTAGAAAGTTCTTAACTGAATAGAATGGTAAATCATCACATGAAAGAGATAATGTTCAAAGGAAAATGAAACGAGGAATAATTAAAGAACATAAAAAATGTATGGTTTTAAGAGAAGGATAAAAATACACCTGTTTTACAACATTATTCCCCTCTCATTCCCTTTTTCCTAAAGATTCAAACAAAAAATGATAAACATTTTTATTTAAATGATTAGAATTATTTAAGACTTTGAACTAGACCATTACTCTTTCTGAGGCCTTATACAAAATCCAATTAAATTAAAAATTTCTCAAAAGTTTTTTATCTAATAAAAGGGATTGGGAAGAGATAGTCGTTATCAATTTAATCGAAAAGTGTACTATTGTTCTATCAAAGAAGTTACCTCTTAAATTGAAAAGTATTAGAAGCTTTGTCAAATATTTTAGTATTGTATAAAGTGAGGAGATTAATTTTGTGTGTGATTTAGGTTCTAGTATCAATGTACTATCTTTATCCTTATTTATGAAATTGGTTCTAAGGGAGTTTAATTCAGCCTTTTTTCTCTAAGGTTGGTTGATAGGTTGGTTACTCATCCCAATGAAAGTGAAGATGACCCATTAGTTATTATGGGGAAGGTTATTTTTTCCACTAATTTACTTGTTATATATATAGAGTGTGAAACTAGGGTTCTTATCATTCTAGGAAGGCCTTTCCTAGTTACAGGTGGGGTTGTCATAGATATTTCAAAGGATAAACCAACCCTTCAAGTTAGTGATGATCAATAAGAGTTTCTTGTTTTTTAGAAATTTAAACTTGAAGTGATTTGTAAATTGACATATGTTGCTGACAAAGTATTTAATGCTGGGTTAAGGAGGTATTTTTATAACACTTATGGTGAAATAATTATGAATTCAGTTAATGAACATTTTTGAGTTAATTTTTCTAAATCCAAATCCACAAAATATCTTGAAATATTAGGAAGGATTGAAAGAAAAATATAGGGAAATCATTTTTAAGAACCATGAAATGGTTAAACATGAACATAGTTGTTATTTTAAGAGTATAACTCAGGCTTTTAGACAAACCTTACATCCATATGTTTCTAATAAAATCCCTTTAAAAAAACAAACATTGATTCATATTTATAATTCTTCCTTTAATATTTGTGTGAGCCAGTTTATGGGAGTTTTTCATTTGATGATCTGTGTTTGAAAGTTTCAAAATCTAGAAAAAAATATTTTTTAAATCCTACTACTAAGAAATAAGAATTTGATTAATATGAACAAGTTTTATTTCTTGATAACTTCTCACCTAGTATGATTGATGTTTTACATAATTATTTTCAACCCATTTTTTAAAATTTCAATTAATTTTATTCTAGTAAAGACTCAAAAAATTACATGTTCAGTATAGAACATGATTTTTCATGTGGGGTCTTAATCTATAACATGCTTTTCAAGTGGAATTTGGTTCATTTCCTAAAAATAGTGAGAAGGTTGTAACCAATTTTTCACCCGTTTTGGAGAGTTTTCACATATTTAAATGCGGGGTAGTTGTGAGATCATTTAAGATATTTTTACACACTATTTCCACCCCTTTTTATAGTCATTAGTGAGTTTTTGAGAGGTCATGTATGTCATAAACTATCCCAATCTTCCACTAAACCTGACACTCGACTCGACCCATAGCATGGCCTGAGACGGTTCATGGAAAAATGGTATCAGAGCCTTAGGTTTTATTCAATAAGAGATTAATATTCTCATGTTTCCCTTTTTATTTGGGGATTTCCTAATATAAAGAATATTAAGGTTGTCAGATCTTGAGAGGTAAGGGTGGGGAGAGTCAATCTAGATTTTTCTCATCATGAGCCTCAAACTTCCAGGGGAAGTTGGATTTCAAATTATGAATTTGAGTTTTTTTAGATACTTTTGATGTGAATTTATGTTATTATTATCCCCTTTGAGTATGTAATATTGTGGATTGTTCCTTGGTTTTAGGGTGATAATATAAGAGAACTCAAGTTGTAAGATTAGCATGCATGACTTGGTAAACCGTGCAATTTTTGTATGATTGATTCTTCCTCCTTTATATAGTTTATTTCCCAATCGAACATGGTTTCCCGACCAATCTATCCAATGAATGCACAACCCTATTTCTCCCCTAGTTAAACTGTCTTGAATCTCGTTGATTATGGATTTATCCAAAAGTGATTCATACTTGTTGGAGGTGGATTGAGGAGTGTTTTTCCCCTTTTCATATGTGGTTCTTATAAACCTTATTTGAATTATTTTATAGTGATTTGATTATTATATGGTTTTTAAAACCTTTTTTTGGGAAATTAAGAGGCTTTGTGAAATGGTTCTTTTCAAACCAATATTTATGAAACAATGGATAAAATAATTTTGTTTTAAAAAAAGTCTGAAAGTTTTTTTAAAATGAAAGTTTGTTTGATGAGAATTTCTTGGATGATTAGATTTCAAAACAAAAATGTAATTTTGAATGGAGTTTTTGTGAAAAAACTTTTTTGGGTGGTGAATTTTCCATCATGTTTGTTTGTTTTTAATATTTGGGGTTGGATTGGTTTTTAATCATACACCTCGGTAGAGGAAGGTTTCAAAATTCCTTGGTGAAAATGGTGGTTTTAAAAGAAAAAATATTTTGGTGTAAATGTATGTGCCTTTAATAATGGTTGGATTCCTGGATCATGAAGGAATCATTTGGTTTATTTTTTAAGACATGAATTTATTTTGTTCATGTATTTTTTGTTGTTTGTCCCCTAGAATGGTCGAAAAGGTTTTTCCAATTTCACTTCCTACCCAGACTCTGATTGGAGTGGTAGACATGGAACCTTCATTGATCTCGGGCCCCATATTGGACTTTTTGAATCATCATCCACCTTCTTTTAGTGATAATAAATGGTTAGTGGAAGAAATAAGGTGATTGGAAGAGAATTAGATGATGCTTAATTACCTTGGGACACCTAAAGCTTTGTGGGTGAGACCTGTTGAGAGCATGCTTATTGGTTTTAGATGAGATTGGTGGGATTCGATGGTACCTTCACAGCTATGCGAACGTTTGTCTTGAGAACTATTCAGGAAAGAATTCGTTCAATTGTTCTTTCCTATTGTTGTGAAAGTAGATATACTGCTTGAGCTTGTGGGCCTTCATCAGGGTTACTGATCAGTGAGGGTGTTCATTGGTCACTTTTTAAAGTTGGTTTTATTTTCTCTGAATATATTCATTAGTGTTATTGAGAAAGATCATTTCTTCGGAGGTGGTCTTCACCCATATTTCGTTTCATCTATAATCAAATCTAGTTTTACATCTTTTTAGGAGTTTTTCAATGAGGCTATTCAAATATAAGTTGACCATTCTAGTCATTATGTGGTGTGTGATGCCTTATTTCCTTTCGGTGGACATAAGGGTGATCCGAAAAGTAAGAAGAAGAAGCAAGAGGATCTAGAGCTTGGGGAAATGATTCTTTCTTGTGGGAAGAATAGATATCCATTTTTCTTCATGTGTGGGTATCCAGGGCATGTAAATCCCTCTTGTCTTAATTCTCCTTGATTTTTTCTCTTTTTTGACCATTTAGCTCATCTTCAGAAGTTTTGTAACCTCAATTTTCAAAATAGGTCTTGAGTTTAATCCTTATGGATGTGTTGTTTTTGGGACCTTTCCTTTAATGGTTGTAATATTGTTTTTTATCTTTATCCATTATTATTGGGATATTGTGGATGTTTCCTTTTGTGGATGATATTGTGGATGGATTGAATATTGTCTATGGAATTCCTTGTTTTATTTTTGGAATCCCCCATCCCTCCCTTATGGATGGATTTTGAGGGTGTTGATCTGGGTTGCCTTGTTATTTTTAGGTTGTATATGACTGTCATTTTGAGGTGCCTCATTGTTTGGGTGAACCTTCCCTGTGAGTTTTGGTTGCACTCGTTATTATGTTGAGCCTTTTACATGCTCATTTCTTTTACATGAGAGTGTCCTTGGGTGAATTATTGGGTAACTAAGGTGTGTGATCCACCAGTTGAGTTTGTTATACTAGTTGGTGTTTGGATGTGGTCATTCTGATGTACCCTATGAGGGTGATCTATGTTTTGAACCTATTTTATCTTCATATATCATGACCTGAGGTGAGAGACATTATCATTATTTTGATACTGATTGTGGTTTTTTTTCCTTCCATTGGTTTGGGAAGTGATTTTGGTTTAGAGTGAGTTTCTCTCATGGTTGTTCAGTTGCTCATGGTTTCATATCTTAGTAGTTTTATTTATACCGCCATGTTAGATGAATTCTAAATGGAGGGGAGAAAATGTTAGGTCTCCTATGATTTTAAGACTTATTTATTGAGGTTATCATTTTGGTTATGTTTGAGGATATTTGTAAAATTTTAGGTTGATCATTTTTAGAATCTTGGTTGTTGGGTTTTGAGTTTGAATCGTGTTGGGTGGTTATTTTGGGTTAGGTCCTCCTTGGATCTCTTATTTTATCATAAATTTTCTTTTTTTACTATAGACTTTTGGGGGGTATAAAGTTCCATGGGGGGATTTTTTGACACCCCATGTGTCATAGTGTTGTTTATTTTGTGTTATTTTATGAGGTTGAGGTTCGGTTTAAGTTTCTAGGGAGTTTTGAATCATATTTTGTAAATTTTGATAGGTTTCCTTATATGCACAGTTAAGGTGCACGGTTAGAGGGAAACCATGTGACCTCCCTTTGTGAGGATCATTTTCAGTTCATTTTTAACTGTACAAGGTTTTTCAGCATGAGCTATACATGGTTAAGTCCAAATTGTGTGACCCCTTGGAGAAATTGTGCGGGCTCCCTGGTGTGTATGATACGTTGCACACGACTTACACACGGTTTAGTAAACTGTGTTCATTAAATTGGGATAAAAACCCTAGATCAATGTTGAACCAATTACAAGATAATTTTATTGGTAATTTGGTTTCATTAAGATTACTTGGTTTAAATCTACTAGTTGAGAAGAACACAACAAAGAATAATCAAGTTCTCCAATGAATTGATTGATGAACCTGATGCGAATTTGAATGAAATCAGACACCACCATTGTTTCCCTGTGATTCTAAAACATAGATAGAGCCAAGCCTGATGAATTTTGATGTAGATTTTTGAATCCAGTTTAGAGATCAAGAATAAGACCTATGCTCATTGGTTTTTTCCATGTTTCATGATTAAAGATGGAGGGGGACTCATTAATTCTTAGAACTATTGTTGCACTTTTTGAGGATGGACATAGACTATGTGTTTATTGATATTCCACATAGATGAACTTATATATGGAATGCTACATAAGGGATGTGAGTTTTCATATGTTGTATCTAGGGTTCCTCTATATTAGTTTTGAAAATTATTGAACCCGGTTAATTGTATTTCCGGTTAAATGGTATTTCTGAGTCCCACATCAGATTATTAAAAATTGTAATTATTTTCATCTATCTATAAAATAATGTATCCACCTCTCCTTGAGGTTAGGGGAATTCACCATTATACATGGTATCAAAGTGTGACTTCTGATATTTTTTCCCTTCCCCTCCCTTTCTCTATTCCCCACCCTCCAGTGTGGTTTGTTATGGACATCAGACCAACCCCCCACAGCTCCTCCCACCTACGGCCCACCGCCTCCTCCAGTTTCTCTCTCTTGGTGAAACTATCCCGAATCTACCTCCCGTCACGGTATCCTGGCCCCGCCTACCTCCATGGAGACCCAACCCCACCTCCCTTCGTGGTCTCCTAGACATGCCTCCCTCTTTGGCATCCCGGCCCCGCCTCGCACTATGGTCTATCATCCCCACCTCCCATTGTGGTCTCCTATCCCCACCTCCCTCCACGAAATCTCATCCCACCTTCTTGTGCAGATTCCCAACCCGCCTCCTGGTGTGGCTTCCTGAACTTTCCTCCCTACTATGCGGATGCTCCACCCTCCTCCTAGGTAGTGGCCTCCTCACCTTCACCATCGCACCCTGCCTTCTACTATCATAATGACGGATCCAGCAGCACTGACACCCCCTCCCCCCGCATCAGCTCCCTGTGAGCTGACTTCCCAGTGACTGCCTCCTACGCATCACCCTCACCATTGCGTGCTAATTTTCTCCCATACGGAGCCTCCAGAACTGCTCTCCCATCTGAGGCCTCCTACGACAACCCTATCTATAGTGGCCTACCTCCCGCATGATGACCCTATGCTGTGATAGTCCCAGTTCTCCATCTCCACCTCAGTAGATTTCTTGGTGTCCCCTCAATAGACCTGCCTCCCTGAGCTACCACCAACTCTCCAATGGACAACTCTTCCATCCTTCATCAGATTATTACTACCTCCACTCACTTTTTCGATGAGCTACTTGGTTCAAAAAAACTCTATCTCGCAGAAGACGGTTTTGATGTCACTCACCAGCATAGACCTCAACTCACACTTAGATGCTTCTCCACTACCATTTTTAGATCTAAAATACAATCTCCAAAAGGTTGATGATAGAAAAATATTCACTTTTTATATAAATTGTATGGATCAATTAGTAAATGATGTGAATATGATGAAAAATATTGTTAAGGAACTCTGAGACTCCTTAATCCTCATGTATTTCGAAACAAACAATTTGGCTCAGGTGTCAGACACTCTTCACCACTTTTCCATTATCCACCAACAACATAATCCTTTTCCAACATACTTCCTAGATTGTAAATCCCTCTATGATTAATTACTTGTGTTGTAGCCCATTTCCCAAACACTTGAGGCATCTTTGACTCAGTGGGACCAATTATTTCTCTTCAGCCTTCTCTATGGACTTGATCCCAAATATGTGATAACGACCATAGAGATGCTCTCCAGCCCCTCCTCGCTTGAGATTCCACTAGTTTATCATCACCTTGGAAAGGTACATTTGGTTCTTCCCCCATCCACTAATAGTATCGATCCTACTATCCTTCTAGGCCATGGAGGTGGATGTTCTTATGGTGCTCTTGGACATTTTTGTGGTTAGGTCCATACTCATCCTTTATGTCAGCATTGTGGAAAGATAGTCCATCTCATTGAGCTATGTTGGGTTCTTTATGAATATTCATATCAGCCACATCAGCAGGGTCATACTACGATCCATGATGCTTCCCTATAAGCTTCTGATCTTCTTCCCACTCTAAACCTCCCCATGGATGAGTTCCAGCTTATTCACACTCGTCGGGCCGCCTCGCTACCTGGTTCTTCTTCAACATATATTTCCCATACGGGTGGTCCAACTTCTTGTGTCACACATCGCCCGCCTACTTGGATGCTTGACTCAGGTGCATCTGATTATCTCACAGGTGATGCAGGTATGTTATCTACTTATTGTCTGTATATCGGCCCCAGAACCATCACTGTTGTTGATGGATCCACTATCCCTATTACGGGATTTGGTGCCTACTCCTTGAATTCATGTATTTGTATGTTGTCTATAGAACATGTTACTAGAATTCCTTTTAATCTTCTCTCTATCAGTGATCTCACAAAGGAATTCGACTGTATTTTTATTTTTACATCTTTTGATGTTTTTTTTTCAGGAGTGGATGACAAATCAAGAACTTGGTAGAGGTCAAATTCATGATGGTGTGTACATGTTCTATGACCTGACATCCTTATCTAGAAAAATACTATTTGTTCGTGAATTGGATCTTTATTCTCAATTGGGAAATCCCCCTGCATCCAACCTTAATAATTTTTTTCCTGAGATTAGTCTGTATATTTCTTTTCATTGCAATTCATATAAATTTGAAAAACAGCATCGTACATCATATTTTCCTTAGTTGGTTACACGGGCCTCCAAAACCTTTGATTTAGTTCATTAAAATGTATGGGGTCCTTATGTAGTCCCAAGTCAATTAGGTTACCACTATTATGTATCCTTTATTAATGATTTCTTGCATATGACATGGCTTTAGCTTCTTCGTGATCAGTCTGATGTGTTTACTACTTTTAGACCTTTTATCATGAAATTTATACTCAGTTATCCACCTTCATTAAATGTCTCCACTTGAAAAATGGATGAGAATATTTATCCACTTCCTTTTAGAAGTTTCTCAAGGATAAAGGCATCATTAACCAGAAATAATTCTTCGATACACCTCAGCAGAATGGAGTGGTTGAGCATAGACATCGTCATATTCTCAAGACTACTTGTGTCATCTTATTCCACACGTAGGTGCCTCTTTTTTTAGGGGATACCATCCTTACTACTACATACCTCATCAATCGTCTTCTATCTTCTATCCTTTAGGGGGATACTCTTTTTTAGGATCTATTATCATCTATCCCTACTCACATGCTTTTTATTTGTGTGTTTGAATGTATTTTTTATGTCTGTGACACTCATCCCAACATGTCCAAGTTTTATCCCAAATCCCTCTATTACATATTCCTCAGATGTCCCCACACTCAATGCTGATATCGATGTTTATATCTAGACTTATGCCAATATATCATCTCTACTAATGTATCTTTTGTTGAGTATCTCCTTTCTCTCCACCCTCTTCCTATCCAGGAACCACCATCGATGATTATCTTCCTATCACCATCCACCCACCTCTTTCTTAGGTGTCCCACTCTACTGATCACTAGTTTGGAACTTTCTACTCCCATCACCCATTGAATGTGTCCCCCATCCAAGACGAGGACACCATCTCTCCACCTTCGTCTGATTCTCCTACTCCAGCAACTGATGACTTTCATGTTTCATTGTGAAATGGTACTCATTATTTCCAAAATACTACTCTTTACAAATCCTCATACAGGTGTATTTCTACTTCGGATATGATACATATTCCTTGCATGGTTAGTGACACCAAATCTCACTCTGGGTGGCTTTAATCCATGCAGGATGAATTGCAGGCTTCGAATGACAATCATACTTGGGATCTGGTTCCCCTTATAATAGGTAAACAGGTGGTCAGAAGCAAATGGATTTATATGGTATTCCTGAATGTGAATGACACTAACACTCTTCATCGCTTTAAATCTATACTTGTGGCAAAAGGCTTTTCTCAGACGTGTGGTGTCGATTATTTTGGTACTATCTCTCTGGTTGCGAACATGAAATCTATTTGATTATCCATCTCTCTTTCCACTCATCATCATTGGACTCTTCATCAACTTGATGTCAAAAATAAATTTCTACATGGTTTTCTTGAAGAAGAGGTATATCTACAATAACCTCCTCGCTTGCATGCCTCAGGAGCTGATTATCATGTATGTCAACTTCTTCTCTCTATTTATGGACTCAAGTAGTCTCCTCATGCATGGTTTAGAAGATTTAGTATAGTTTTTACTACATTTTTCCTATCTGAGAGTATGAAGGACCAAGTTGTCTTCTACCACATGATGTCCTCCGGTTGTATCCTGCTGGTTGTATATGTTGATGATATCATTATAAATATAAGGGACTCAAATGTAATATCCCATCTAAAGGGAATATTCAACACCACTTTCAAACCAAAAGGTTAGGGTCCACTAACATACATACATGGAATTGAGGTCTCTCATTATCCAGATGCCATCTTTCTTTGCAAATGGAAATATGCTTTGGATATCATGCAGGATGTTGGTTTGACTTAGACAGCTACCATTGACACTCCTCTTGATCCCTAAGAATGATCTCTTTATGAAAACACAAAACCATATTCTCACCCAGAGAGGTACCGTCGTCTTATGAGAAAACTCAATTATCTCACAATGAATCATCCATATATTGCATACGTTGTCAGCAAGGTTAGCGAATTCATGGAACATCCAAAAAAATCTCAGTGGGATGTTGTTCTTCACATTTCCAAATACATTAAGAAAGACCTCGTCTGTGGTATTCATTATTCATACCATGATCATCTAAATACTGAGGCCTTCTATAATTCTAACTATGTTGGTTTCTTAGATACCCAGAAGTCTACTTCTGGGTTTTCCATTTTCCTAATAGGTAAAATTATCTCATAGAAAAGTAAGAAACAGGATTTCATCTCTATATCAAATGACGAGTTTTAATATCATGCAATGACCATGGTCACTACTGAGATCTTCTGGATTCATCAACTTCTCTATGATATTGGTTTCTCACCACATGCATGTGATCATATTTGGTGTGATGGTCAGACATCCACGGAGATTGATTCCAATCCCATCTTCCATGAATGCACAAGTATATCGAGGTGGACTTACACATTCTTCACCATCACCTAGAGAAACACTATGTCAGTTTTATCCACATATCAACGACATATCAGCTTGCCGACATCTTCACCAAAGGCCTCCCATGATCTCGACTAGACTCTATCTGTAACAAGCTGGGCATCCACAACATCAACGATCCAGCTTGAGGGGGGAGTGTGTATGGACTTGTTTGGTGTCTTATTTCTTTTTTTGTGGGACTCTTGCTACAAGATATCATGTACTATCTTGAGGGGGTGTGTCGAACCTAGATAATTGTATTTCTGATTAAAGGGTATTTCTGAGTCCCACATCGTATTATTCATACTTGTAATTCTTTTCATCCATTTATAAAAGAATGTCTTCACCTCTCCTTGAGGTAATGGGAATTAAACATTCAAAAATTATGATTGATAAACTTTTGATGTTTGTGAAGAAAAGCAGAATATGATGAAGCATTTATATTTTGAGCTGATGAAGATCAATTATAAATATAGAATTTGGTCAATGGAATTTGGATCAGGTGTGGCCTTTGTGTTGAAAACAAAATAGGTTGAAGCATGTGATAAACGAGAATTGGTAAATAGTCTGTATCAGTGAAGAAGATGAATTCCTCTACTAAATTCATTGTGGATAGAGATTGAGGACCAAATGGGATAGAGGTTAAAAATGTTATTCATACAAAATTAACATAAAATGATGAGTAATAAGTTGGATAAATCATGAAAAATTTGGCACATGAGTATGCAGAAGGAATTTTTTGAAGAGTTTTACTAAAGTAATAGGTGTAGTTATAGGAATATTGGAACAAAAATACTTCCAGTGACTATAGATAGTGAAATTAGTAATTTAAGTTGATGGTTTTGAATTAAAATAGGATAGTTTCCTAGAATAAAAAAATATTCATTCACATTATTGGGGACATTGATTTATTCATGTTTTTTGGACATAGTGACAGTGGAGAGTGAAGGATAGAACTTGAGAATGTGGTGGTGTTTGAGGGTTCCAAATCATACAAAGAAATATTTGTAGAAAAAAGTAATCCCAATAGATACAAATTCCTCCTTTTTCACTCCTTTTTCTATTTCTACTATTTTTTAGATGTTTTTCTCAAATTCTATTATTTTCATTTTGAACATGTGTAGATAAATCATTCAAGGGAAACTAATTAAAATAAACTGAAATTTTGTAACTTGTTCTACTCATGTTTTCACAATTGTATGATGTTCTTCTTAATATTATTCCACCACCATTATTTTTTTACATTAATGATGAATTGATAGATTCAATTAAATTATTTAATTTATTCATGTGGTGAGAATATTAATTCATAACTTTGCCATAATTTGAAAAATTGAGGTTGGTATTACTTAGAGAACGTCAGTGTGATCATTTTGTTTTGTGTTCTCATTTTAATTCGATATAAGAATCATTTTACACTATTTTATATACCTATGGGTGATGATAGTGGATTAATTACCCTTAAGACTATAACCAATGTAATTCATTTGGAAATGTTTGATTTCAATATTATCTACGTATGAACCATTTCTCTCAAGATATTTCATTGATAAATCATTTCTAGGGAGCGATCACTCAACCGTGTTGACACTAAATGAATTTTAGGTATTTAAACATATTTTCTTCACAGCTTTTCCACAATTGTGATTATCTTAATTCAAGAGATAAAAAAATATTTTAATCAATTCATATTTTTTGGGTTCCCTAATTCATTAACTGTTCATAATTCCTCTATTTTTCCACTTCTTCCACTTTTGTTCATATTTCACCTTTATTACACATCACCTTTAACTCCTCAGCTTCATAGCTTCACATTTTAGTTTGTTTTTATTTTATTTATTTTTATCTTATTTGGACACACACCTTATCATTATATTGGGTTTGATCCCTACTTACCATATTACTTGTAGTTAGTATGTGTTATAAATAAATAAATTTGAATGTGTCAATGACCACACTGACAAATATTTATCTCCATTTATTGGTAATTCATGTGAATCCATAAAAAATTCATAAAAACATTAAAAAAGATTAAATTTATTAAAAAATTGGCGTTTAAAAAAAAATTATTTTGAAATGTGCTTATTTTCAATGTGCGCTAGATTTTTTTTTGTTTTTACTTAAATTTACATAAACATTAGGGAATTTTATAAACTTGAGCTTTAACCTTTAATACCTGAAATAAAATACATTTCCCTATCATAAAAAATAAAAATAAGGATGAAATGTAAAATCTAGACATTAACTGAGCTGAAAACTTCAATGAAAATCAAAAATTTTCTACACCTCAACCTAGATACTATAATGTTGAGAGGACTAGGATTAGGGATTTATATCTTTCCACTATTTCAAATAAATATTTATTCATATAGTTATCCCTAAGGTCTACAGATTATTAGATGAAACAGTCATAGATTGTGATATTACCCTCTTTTATTGGTCATCCTGGTGGGGATTTACTTGAGTTTATAAGAGAATTTTATAGTGTGGTTTAACAGTTATCTCTACAAGGGTTGAGTGACGAAGAACTAAGGCTGAGAGTGTTTTATTTTTTTTAATGAGTAAGGTTAGAAGTTGGTTCAAGAATTTATATGGGGAAATTTTTTACCATTGGGACCAAAATTTCAATGCCTTTATCATTAAATATTATCCTAGGAACACAACCAATGAAGTGAGGCACAAAATCATGGGGTTTTCTCTGTTTGGGGGAGAACACATTCATGAAACATGGGATATATTTAGATATTTACTTAGGTAGTGATCTAACTACAAATTAGTTCCCTGTTATTTAATTGAAACATTTTATGATAGCCTCACCCATTACCATCAAAATATAGTCGACCAGCCCTCACATGGTGATTTTTATGATCACACAGCTAAGGAATTAAAAAAAATATTTAATAAAATGGATCAAAACTCCAAAAATAATCTCTAGGAATAAAATCATAAATATAAGTGAGACCCACCCTCAATCTACTATATTTTATTTTAAAGTACAAGACAAATAACTTAATGTTCAATTACAACACTGTATCATGTTTGGTCACACTAGAAATTATTTCCCCAACTTTAACTTGCCTACCTATCCAACTGAGGATTTAAAATTTTCTAGGTATAGTACTCATTTACATGATATTAGTTCCCTATTCTCAAACAAAAAAAAATTAAAATCATGGTTTTAGGAACAAACTCAACCTATCATTGAGAGATCAATGAGTTATTAAGTAATTGGATTCTTGTGATTCTCAAACCATCCAAGAAAACAATTTCAAAATCATTATAGTGATAAATCCTCAATTCACATGGGAATCTTGAAGGTATGTTGAACTAATTTATTAGAAAAATGGATTCTCAATAATCTATGTTTGAGGATGATATGGAATCATAAAAATATTCCCTAAATAATTAAAAAAATCTAATTAGTTAAATGGTAAGATACTTTAGAGGAAGAGAGAAGGGAAGATTCATAGTTTGAGATAATTAAATCCAAGATAAAATGTAATGGTTATTACCACCATATCAAGATAGATAACTCAGGAAAATGTTAGGGTTTATTATAGGGTTCATTAGGGTTCATTCTAGGGATGATGAGATAAAGGTTTTAACTAAAAATAAATACAAAAATCTAGAAAAATATAAATTTAGATAACATGATAGAAAGGTCCCAGCTGAATAGAATGGTAAATAATCACATGAAAGAGAAAATTTTCAAATGAAAATGAAATGGGGAATAATAAAAGAATGTAAAAAAGGTATGGTTTGAAGAGAAATAGAAAAATTTACCTGTTTTACAAAATTATTCCTCTCTCATTCCATTTTCATAAAGATTCAAACAAAAAAATGATAAACCAAATATACATAAAATTCCTAGAATTATTTATGAATTTCAACTAGACCATTCCCATTTATAAGGCCTTATAAAAAATCCCATCATATTAAAAAATTCTTGAAAGTTTATTGTCTAATTAAAGGGACTATGAAGAGATATATGCCATAAATTTAACTAAAAAGTGTAATTTTGTTATATCAAAGAATTTTCCACTTAAATTGAAAGACATTAGAAGATTTGTCATATATTATATTAAAGGATAAAGTGAGGAGATGAATTGATTGTGTGATTTAGGTTCTAGTATCAACTTTATGTCTTTCTCCTTAATTAATAAATTGGTTTAAGGGGTGATTAAATCAACCTCTATTTTATTGAGTTTGGCTGATAGGTCGATTACTCATCCCATTGGAAGGGCATATGGCCTATTAGTCATTGTGGGGAAGGAAATTTTCCCACTGATTCTCTTATTGTAGACATAGAGTGTGACACTAGGGTTCTTATAATTTTAGGAAGGACTTTCCTAGCTATAAGTGGGATTGTTATAGATATTTCAAAGTATTAAATGACCCCTAAATATGGTGATGATGAAGAAGAGTTCCATGTTTTTTAGAAATTTAAAATTGAAGTAATTTTTAAATTGATATATGTTGTTGAGAAGTATTTAAAGATAATTTAAGAAGGGATTTTCATGAAACTTAGGGTGAAATGATTCTGAATTCTATTAATGAACATTTTTTAGTTAATTATGCTAAATCCAAATCCCCATAATAGCTTAAAAATCTAGAAATTATTGAGAGAAAAATATAGGGAAATAATTTTTAATAACCATAAAATGGTTAAACATGAACAAAGCTGTTATTTAAAGAGTATAACTTAGGCTCTTGGAAAACCCTTACATCCATATGTTTCTAAGAAAATCCATTTCAAAGAAACAGACATTGATTCATATTTCCAAGTCTTACTTTATTAGTTGTGTGAGCTAGTTTATGAGAGTTTTTCATTTGAGGATCCATGTTTGAAGGTTTCAAAAGTTAGGAAAAAATGTGGTTTAAATACTACTACTAAAAAATAATAATTTGATCAATATAAAGACTTTTTTTCTTGATAACTTC
The DNA here is from genome assembly GCA_963277665.1 of Viscum album. Classification (NCBI taxonomy): domain Eukaryota; kingdom Viridiplantae; phylum Streptophyta; class Magnoliopsida; order Santalales; family Viscaceae; genus Viscum; species Viscum album. Next base: position 1,939,160,199 of record OY728159.1, read on the forward strand.
TCACTTGGTATGATTGATGTTGTACACAATGATTTTCAACCCATTTTTGAAAATTTTACTTCATTTGATTCCAGTAAAGACTCTAAAAATTACACGTTTGGTAAAGAACCTGATTTCTTTATGTGGGATCCTAATACACTACATGCTTTTCAAGTAGATTTTAGTTCATTTTCTAAAAATAGTGAGACCGTTTCAACTAACTTTGCACCTTTTTTGGAGGTTTTTCAAATATCTAAATGTGAGGGTATCTGTGAGATCATTTAAGAGATTTTTTGCATCGTTTCCACCCATTTTTATAGCCATTAGTGAGTTTTTGAGGGTTTGTGTATGTCATGAACCAGCCCGAGATACCCACTGAACTCAGAACTTGACCTGACCCATCACATGGCCTAATATGGTTATTGAAAAAATGGTATCATATCCTTAGGTTTTCTTGAGTAAGAGACTAATCTTCTCATGTATCCCTTTTTATTTAAAAATCTCTTGGTAGAAAGGAGTTTAAGGTTTTCAAATATTGAGAGGTAAGGGTGGAGAGACTCTAGCTAGATTTTTCTCATCCTGAGCCTCAAGATTCAAGGGGAAGTTGGGTTTAAAATTATTAATTCATGTTTTTTAGATATTTTTCATGTGAATTGATGTTGTTTTGATCCCCTTTGATTATTCATGTGATATTAGGGATTGTTTCTTGATTTTAGGGTGAAAATGGTGGAGAAATGGAGTTGTATGGTTATCTTTCATGACTTGGGAAACTGTGCGATGCATGTATGGTTGAATATACCTTTTAAATTGAGTGTATTTCTTGATTGGCACATGGTTCCCCAGCCTATGTGTCTAAGGAATGAACAACACCATTTCTTCCCCAATTATCCTATCTTGAATCATCTTGATTATGAATTTTTCAAAAATTTATTCCTACTTGTTGGATGGATTGAGGAGTGTTTTTTATCCCTTTGAAGATGTGGTTCTAGTGAACCTTGTTTGAATTCTTGTATAAGGATTTTATTGATCTTACCGTTTTAAAACCTTGTTTGTAAAATTAAGAGCTTTTGTGAAATTTTTCTTTTCTACCCTGGTTTTATGGAACAGTGGAAAAATAATTTCATTTTAAAAACAAGTCTAAAAGGTGTTTTCAAATTTAAAGTGTGTTTTATGATATTTTATTATATTCTTGTATTTCAAAACAAAATGGAATTTTAAAGGAGTTTTTGTGAAAATCCTTATTTGTATGGTGTGTTTTCTACCAAGGTTGTTTGTTTTTAATGTTTGGGGTTGGATTGGTTTTTAAGAAGACACCTTGGTAGGGGGAGATTTCAAAATTCCTTGGTGAAAATTGTGGTTTCAAAAGAAAATATATTTGGGTGAAAATGTATGTGCCTTTATTGATGGTTGGATTCCTGGATCATGAAGGAATCACTTGGTTTATGTTTTAAGACATGAATTGATGTTTTTTATGTCTTTTTTATTGTTAGTAAAGGTATCAGGGTGTGAAAAAGAAATCGGTGGGTTGGGGATTTAAAAAATTTCATCACTAGAGTGACGGTATTTGTTGTATACAATTATCTGATCCCTAGTATGGTCTGTGGATCTCATGTGAATTAAGTAGAGCGTGAAAAATAAAACTGAACACATGCCTAGTTCGAAACGAAGCACGCTCGACTGCAGTTAGTATCCGACGATTATTGATTGAAGTATCCCAAGACAAACCCATATATATATCATGTACACACATTCCAGGAATAATCACACACATCATTCATTAAATTCAAGGTTCTAGTATGTAACTCTGATAATCACTTCGACATTGCGATGATCACCATGATCCCCTACCTTCGATCTGCAAAGGCGTAATTTGATTTGAACTAGGAGAGAGACTCTGTATAGAATGTGGGAGGGAATAGAGAATCATTTTTTAAGAAAAATTCTCTAGAAATGAACCTCTCTTGCTTATATAGTGGGAGAGTGAAAATACCTGGAAGGGTTCCCTGATTCCTAGAAACAAAACACCTGCTAAATAAGCAATAAATAAATAATTTTTACGAACTAAACTATATAATAAATATATTTATATTTTATCACATGCCTATAATATATATTAAATATATTATTTGATAAAATCAATTCATTTAACTCGACTCATAATTCCTACTAATATTAAACAAACCTGAAATAAAAAAAATTCGTTCGAATAAAATTATTCATTGTATTTACATAAACACTTGTAAATACTTTTAATAAATAAATTCAACCTAGTTATTATTTACTTGAATAATAATGAATTTATTTATTTATCATAGACCGATAACCTTGGACGGGCCCCATGGTGGGGCCCACCATGTCCTATATACATATTCACCTGAATATGGAAGATTGTTGAATAAATAATTATATTTGATCCTCTAAGACCTTATCTAGATAGAAATAAATAGTATTAAAGGACCAAGAGAGGATTATAGAAACCCATCAAGGCCCCTAAAGAGATGATGAATAGTCATAGCAACTATCACGACCCAACCCTAACCAGGGATGAAGCCACCACTACACCAAACCTGCCTCCATAGGCCAGGGGCTAGCGACTAGCACTGAAGGAATAACTAACAGGTGAAGGCCTTTGAGTAAGTACATGTATGCATAGAAATGACCATCTCAATGAATAAGTCTATAAGAATAATAGTAAAATATTCAAAATACTAGAGGAAACCCCATTCATGTAAAACCTCCAGATATTACAAGAGTACGGTCGTGAAAAATGAAAAGTAAAAGGGAAAAATACACGCCCAACCAGAAAGATGTCCCAACTTGAAAAAACTGGAAAGTAAAATGCTAAGAGAGCCCAACTCTTTATCTTCAAACAAAAATCATCATACGTTGTCCAAAGTACCAGGTATCCCTAAGCTCCTCTGTAGTCACCGTCGACCTGTCCGTCATTTGAATGAGACATGACACATGCGGGAAAAGCCCATGCAAGTGTGAGTATATATATACCTAGTATAATGCCCTAAAATCTAAAGGGGGAGAAGTAAGATATAAAATATTAAAAGAAATATAATAGGTATTAAACATGATACAACTGAACCCCATCAAGAGAAAGATTAACCTCATCCAACCATAAGGGGATCAACATAATGTACAGATGGACTACATATCGAGACTTTTCCACCTATAGTTGTTGAGTAACCTCATCCAACCAATAAAATCTAAACATGTAAAGCATGTGTCATACCCTATGCATATTCACAACCCATGGTAGGAGAGTAACCAAATACAAAGTTATGGGTACATATAGGTATATATACACACACTTAGTAGAAATAATCCCAAACAATAGAGTACCCAGCCAGGGAAAGGAGTCGCAAACAGTTCCAATGAACCATCAACGATGCCTAACATCACACGCATCTTCCCAGAAGTAACTGTGTGAAGGCCCATGCCTCACCACTATGATGTACAGTCGAGGGGGAACAATCTCCAAATAGAGAACCTTCACCCTAGTGCTTAAGGGGGGTTTCACTCTAGTGTCACAAGGAATCACACCCTATCTAATAGGGGGTTCCACTTGGTAAGTATCTTTAGAGGACATATGCCCAATCCAATGGGGGGTTCCACTCTAGTGTCATGAGGACCCACACCCTATTCAATAGGGGTTTCAACTCAATAAGTATTTGTAGAGGTCCCACACCCTGATGCGTCATGGGTGTTCCAATCTAGTGTCACAAGCACCCACGCCTTATCCCATGGGGGTTTTACTTGATAAGTAGAGGACCCATTCCCAATCTGATGGGGGGGGGGGGTCCACTCTATAGGTTGAGGACCCGTACCCTTGTGCGATAGGGGGTTCCACTCAGGTGTCATGAGGACTCGCACCCTATCCGATAGGGGCTCCACTTGGTAGGTATTTGTAGAGGACTCATTCCTTGATGCGTCAGGGGGGTTTCACTCTAGTTTCATGAGGAATCACTCCCTATCTGATGGGGGGGGGGTCTACTCAGTAGGTATAGGACCCATGCCCAAGCTGATGGGGGTCCACTTTAGTGTCTAGTGATCCTCTTTCTGATCACTTCCATCATTGGGAATCTCCTAAATAAGTTCCATGCTTTTAATATTTCACATCGTATCCCAAAATCCACAATATAGGAAACCATCACGTTCTACAAAAATAAACACTCAGGATAGGCTACTCACATACCAAAATATAAGTGCAAACAAAGGAGATATGGAATATTGAAGTTTACATAAAAGGAGCCAAGGGGTACACAGTGTGTGAGAGGACCCACATGGAATGTGGTCCCACTCTTTCACATGGTCATGTCCTTGGAGGTACACAGATCTCCAACTGTGTAAGTATAAACAGCATGTGGGGAAACTATATGGTGTACCCATGCCACTCGAGGTCCCACCCATGTGCTTGGCCATGTCCGTGTATCTCATCCTATGTTTGTGTACTTTATTACATGGCATGTCACTTCACATGGGGTGTCGCCCATGTCTATGTTTGTGCCCATGCACCATGGTCATGTCTATGTACATTGGGACACGGTCGTGTTCTTGAACATGTATTTCCACACATGGTCATGTCCGCGTGTTCCACCACACGGATCGACCACTCGGGGGGGTGGTACATGGAGTGTAGGGAGTCTACACGTTTTTATATCCTTATAAATTCCCAAAACCCTAGACACTATAGCATAGGGGTTACATGTCGTGTTTTCATCACAGTACACAGCGTGTAGTCGCGTTTTTCACAAAACTTCATATCTGCATTCCACACTTCACATCTGGTCTTCCACCTTCTATTTCAGAATTGTCTCCACCTGTAATTAGTGGATCAATATCCAACCGGAGGATTACATCCATCAGGTGGCCATAAAAACAATTACTAAAGATTCACATTCCTCGTTTCACACCATGCATGCTTGGGTCCTTCTATTGTCGATGATTTGATCTTCGATTATCAAAACAATCACCAAAAACCCAAAAAAAATATATTTATCCCCAATTCTCTGATTCGTCCCTCAAAAGTGAATTTTTCAGGATTTCGAGGATCTTATTAGTCTTGGTGCCACATGTAAATGTCGAACCGGGACTGTGGGTTTTTCACGCTCAAATTTACCCAAGAGATGAAGGTAGAATGGTCCTTGTAGTCTAGATTGGGTTGTCGAATCCACTGAGATCTAAGAAGATACCTAAGATGTACAACCTATGAGATGTATTTTTGGATATGAAGTGGCCAACTTGGTTTTGATTTTAGATGGTTTTAAATAACACTAATAAACCTAAGTGAATTCAATTTCATGAAAATGGGTTGATCTTAGGATTATGCTCGGGATGGATTGAATGAATTCTACTTCTTTAGACAATTTTGGTTTTATTAATTCTTGATGAATCCATTATTCAAAATAACACTACCTTCATAATTTTCTAGTTTAATGCTAAATAAACTCAATTATTAATCCCATACACACTTATAGAACCAAATTCATGATCTCTTCAAGGTATATGGTGATTTTAGTACTTTGATTTAGCTTCCTCAAACACAGTGAAGATGAAGAATGGAAATAACTGAAGAATATAAGTCTTAAATTAGTTAACCAATTAACAAAAATTTGTTCCTAAAATAAAATTAAATCAATAATTTTAATCTTCCTAAGATAATACCATTAAAGGTTTATCCCTCCATTGATGGTATACTCTCAATGGTAGGCAGAATATGGATTACAATAATTGGATTAAAGAAATTAAAACCGCGGAAATAACGAGCACTCCTCTGTGTATGTGAATGAAATTCAAACCTATGTGTGAACTAATTCAAAACAACATAGAGATATCACTGTGATTTCTGATTATAGAGTTTTAATGAAAGAAATGGGAAGAATATAAGAGAAATATATTTATTAATAACATAGGAATACAAAAAGAAACTTACATGGCAATTGAAAACATCACAAATGAACTTTGGCATAATAACATTACATCAAAAACAAGATATGTCTTCCCCATCACCACCACTACCTTAAATAAGAAATTGGGAAGCCTTAGGTAAATACTCAATAAATTTATGCCCAATTATTATATTAATTTAGGCCTTAGGGTGGTGGAAAGTAGTGGATAAAAATTGATTCCCTCTTTTGACCCGAAGTGGAAGCCAGCTTGCACTTACCGAACAGACGCATAGAAAAGACCTTCTAGATGGCCGAATTAGAGTGGGACATAGAAGATTACAATGAATCCACGGATGTCTCCTAACCTCATGTAAAATTTGGGCCCATTTGGAGTTTTGTATCGAGAGTTATGGCCGATTTATTAGGATAAAATTCTGGGCCGCAGATTCTGGCCCTGATTTTGATATTCTACTTATTCTGCATTAATAAACACCATGGATGCCAAATTATCACTGAATACTGAAGAAGTATTTGTTAATATACATGTATTCTAGTGCCCCACGAAATTTGGGATTCATTGGGATTTTATTGCGGGCCCCATAGTCTCATCAGTGGGTTGGTGTCCAATCTGCCTACTCTCGAATTTTTTCCTTTTATCTCCAAATATCACCATCATCCTTTTTGAATCCTCCATTGATCCCTGAATGAAAAATGTTCATATTGATATTTATATCAAATTCCAAAAATATCAAATTAAAATATGGATAATTACATTCCTTAAAATCAGATGAATCATTTGGCCTAAATTGGTGTACATTAGGCATGAAGTGCACAACTGATTAGAATGGATGTTCAAAATTAAAATCCACTAAATCGGGCCCATAAGATCAAAAATGAACATTTAATACCATTAAAATGTAATTAACATATGTGTTTTTATTGTCTAATCAGTGGGGTCCAACCAGTGAAAAACGCGAAGAAATTGAGGGGGGAAGAGCAAAAAAATGTTTAACCATCATTGGCCAAACGTTTTTGGACAACGATCAAGAACGGGGATATCTGGGTTAGAAAATGACAATAATAAATTAAATTTATATACATGGGAATATACAAAAGCCACAATTGGCGCATATCAGATGAGAAGATTTATCTGCTCAGTCAATTTAATCAAAAATGTGTAATTCACAAACTAATGAGTACTACCTAGAGATTGGATTGTTTGTCATCAAAGAACGCCTTTTATAATGATTGAATGAATCACTACAACAGAATCTCCATTTAGAGGCAGTTTGTTTGCATTTAGCGGCAGTTTAAACTACCACTACTTTTTTTTGCAGAGGTTTACAGAAACCTCCGCGAAATAGGGCGTCGCCAATCTATTAGTGGCATTTATTTGCGTTTAGCGGCGGTTTCAGGAAAGCGTCATAGCTGCCTCATTTCACGGTGGTTTTTCTGAATTTAGCAGAGGTTTTACGAGCCTTGGATATCACTTTATTTTCGGCGGTTATAACTGCCGCGAATAAACTCAAATTCCAGCGGCCGTAAAACTGCCGCTAAAGTCACGGTAACCGCCGTAGAATGAGGCATCCACGATACTCCTATTTAGCGGCGGTTATAACCTCCACTAAACGCAAAATAAAATTTACGTTTAGCGGCAGTTTTAACTATTTAGAGGAGGTGTAAACCTCCGTGAAACCTCTGTGAATATGCATGTAGCGGCGGTTAAAACCGCCGTGAAAAGCTGCCCAGAATAAAAATAATAATTCTTTGCTTCTACTGCACCACTATCCTAAAAAACAAATAAAACCAGAAATATAAACCAACTGAGAACGACCTGAGAAACAACACCCAACATGGGGATCAATATGAAGGAATCACATATCATATCGACCAACCAGGTCACTACACCTCCTGTGTAGGAGGAAAAAGTCATCAGCCTCACAAAAAAAATGTTTCAACATAGACCCAAAATACATTCCAACATTAATGTTCAAAAGTAAAATCAATACATGGTGCAATAAAACTTCAATGTAACAAAATAAAAGGGACTATGTAGCAACATCAACTATTACGATGCCTAAGATATTAATATCTAGTGTGATCCTAAAATCCACCTGGAAACCTGGTTGTAGTTGTATATATATAAGGTGATCATACATGTATACTCAGTATGGAAACCCAAGTCACTCATGCATAGGTGGGGGAACATACTAATATTCTTGTGAAGACAGCAGAATCCAAAATCACTTATCATGGAATAATCGCCACACAGCCTCACCACGACACACTCACCGAATAAACCAAGTCAAGTAAAGTAGTAGTATTAGATCATTGTTATTTGGGTTCCCATCATCACTTTGACACTAGTTAATTGAGACATCCTAACACATCATACCTCCCCCACAAATCCCACTGTAATCTTACTACCACAACCCACCCGCTCACACCAGGTCCATAACCACACACATATACTTCCTACAACAACAACATGCTTATCAATCCTGAAATAATGACCATGTGGTCCACCAAAAAAACATGCATACCCTTCCCACAACAACGACCATGTGGTCCGCCACAACCACACAAATACCTCGACCACAAAAACAACCATATGGTCCACCCCAACCACAAACATACCCCTCCTCCAATAATAAACATCTGGGTCATGAAAACCACACACATAAATTACCATAAACAACAACCATATAGGCCACCAAAATCACACGTTCAATCCATAGACACATGGAACTCATCCAGAATACACTTGGGAAACAAACCAACCTCCAGACACCTAGGCATCCCATCCACAACACCTCATACCCAAAGAGCCTTGGGAAATAGAAAAAATTAAGCCATTATAGACTGATCGGATTACACGAGTGGTATGGAAGGTGAAGAAGAGATGATCCAATAACTATCCATTCTGAAGAGCCGAGATGGTGGGAAAAGACACCCTATCCAATGGAATGGGGGTGTTAAACACGTGGTGGTAAATGACGGTCAGGTGTGTATAGAAATCAAAAAAAACAATATGTTCATATACATATAGATAATCAAATAGTATCCCAACCTATAGGTTTCAACCAAACAATGAACAACCCAATAGTAACACTTTTTTTGCTACCGCTATATGCAAACCCACACAACAGATACTTCCAAAGAATAATCTAGCCACTTTTTATTTAACCATGTTATATTCATTTATTCAAGGGATTAACATTATATATTCCATTACTACCAAAAAATAAAATCCCTAACCAACTCAAAAATGAATTAAAACCATTCTTGTAGTCCCACTGCACAACACCACCAATGCCACATTGCAGTCCCCATACAGAATCATATATGATGGACACAATACAACCAAAGGTAGTTCAACTACCTACAAGTTCTTCCATTCAAAAATCAATCCCATAAACATAGATAGAATTGTCGCTTCAATTCACAAAAATTCCACATAAACCATAAAACCCAACCATAACACACATTACATGACCACACCCATCAAAGAGGGGTAAATTCATATTTAGCCAACATTGTTCTTGAATTACATTTTTTACTGGGGTATCACATAATGGTTCTTATTCCTCGAGCATCCATTTAATTAACCATGTGTACATGATTAATCAGTTTCCACATTACAACATTTTTCCCCAGCATTATAACCAATAAAAATATTAATAGTGTGTAAGAAAAGACCACCAATTGTCATGATTTTTATAAGGCACACATCCACAACAAGTCAGAACAATAAAAAAAGATAACAAGTAGAAATAGTAAATGTACTATAACGCATTCAATGAATTTTTATCATCATACTCAATAAATTATTACTTATGTTAAATAATATATTTCAGTCATATTCACATAGAACATTACTAAACCTACCATGCAAGATGCTCATAGGAACTGAAATGAAGGAAATCCTTACTTGGATGATCAAAGGATCGAAGTTCCTCCTTGAATAAAGAGCATGATATCACGTGAGGAGTAAGGAATAACTCCAAGGAACTACATGAAAGTAGAATAGGGTAGGGGAATGTCTCTTCTAAGGAGGAAGGACTCTTTCCACACCTTGGGAGAAGGAAAAGAATCCACTGGAAATTAGAGGATCTTGTCTTAAGAATGAGTGATATCCTAATAACAAGGGATATAATTTCAATGTGCTGGATAAAACAGATCATGGATTGACCATGCTATTTTAATATCTCAAATCCCCAAGGACATTAGGAAATTAAATATATAAAAAATATCCTTCAAAAAACTCTTAAAAACACCCAAACATAGCATCAAACTCGGTTTTTTTAAAACATATAACAATAAAATTAGAGAGATGACTTAAAAATACTTGAAATACATGTTGTAGTCAACACCACATATCGTTAATTTGGTTTTTCCAAATTTAAGGGTGATTACGGTTTGGAGAAACAATAATTCTCCTCGAATACAGTGGAAAAAGATTTAAGAAAATTCAAACTCAATAGGTAACATATTTTTTGTTAAAAGAAAATCATAAGGGAGAGACTGGGATGTCTGGGGAAAACATGAAATGACTCACTGATGGGTGGCTCATTAATACCCTATCACTGATGCCATGAAATTGTCACCCTAGCACCAACACCCTAGCACCGATGCCCTAGAACTGATTCCATGTGAGCAACACCCTTGTACCGATGCCCTGGAACCGACACTGACACCCTTGACTCATTGACACCAAATCCTTGAGTCGCTGATAGGATGATTCACTGAAAACCTGACTCATTGACAGGATGACTCATGGATAGTTAAAAACTGTATTTTTGAAAAACTTCTGTAATGAGTGAAAAACATCCCCTAGAACACCCTAATCACTGAAGTTTCACAATGTAATTAATCTAAGAGGTTTACTCCATTACATCATATAGCTCTCAAAATAGCCTCACCCTATAGAATGCAAAACTACCCAAGAAGAGAGGGGTCCGAACAACCACCCTGTAACATAACTATCAGGTATAAACCACCATGATTTGTTCTAAAGCTGGAATGAAAACCTCGACATTCCAGAACCCCTCCTCAATAGTTATCTTTCTCCAAAACAATTGTGTAATCCCCAAGGCCCCACACTACACCTAACAACCATGTAATCACATATGGTCACACTATCTAGACACATGGATTAGAGAGCTCCTTCCTCCATTTCAAGATACAACATATCTTATTGAAAAACAAGGTCAGATATCACTTAAATGAAAATTAAAAAATTAAAACATCAAAGTAATGCTCAGAACATCAACTCAATACAGATTAGTGTACTGGGAACGCATATTCGCTTCTCACTCCCTAGTACTCTCCTCATGGAAAACATTCCTCCACAACACGTGATCCAAATAAATAGTGATAAAACTCTACTACATGATTTTATAAAACTCTATTACATACAACTGTTGTATAGTGATAACTATTGTTGTATAAAAATCTACTACATACAACTGTTGCACCCACATCAACAATGGGTTTAACTCCTAGTCATCCAAAATCTCGACTACCAATTCAAACACAGACCTAAATGGAATGATATATACCACACTCAAGAAATGAAGGCATAAAAAGAAACATTAGAAATCAATAAAATGAATAAAAAGAAACATGAGAAATCAAGGAAATTTTAGGACATGAAAATGTGTGGTAGAAACTATATGCCACAAATGTTACATATACAAACCAACTATTTCCATTTTTGTTCAACACATCAACAATACAACTACTCAGGGTCCGATGATGCATCGTCACCCTCTCCACCTTCATTTCCACTTTGTGTTGTCACCTGTAAGAACATTATATTGAAAATTAAATACGGTTACATATTTATATTAAAACTTAAAACCAATGAAAGTTAGAAAACTAAATGATTTTGATTTTATGTGATTTACCTACATACTATCAATCGATGCACTCACACCGGGGGCATATCTGCTCATCTGCTGACGTATTTTAGTCAACTCTTTCTGCAATACAGATATCTGATCCCCCTGCTGGTGAACTATGTTTCGTAAAGAAATAATCTCTTTCTTAGCATCTCCGAGTATGGGCTGACTAAATTCAAGAGTAGATGCAGCAGTTATCCCCAGTGGCCTGCTAAAAACCTCAGATGGCACGGGTCCCAAACCCATCCCGCGCACTCTCCCAGGATGCTCCTTCCCAAGGACTTTAGAAACCGAGTCATCCTGGGAGATAGAGTAGGAATACGCAGGATTGGAATCCCATAGTTCTTTAATTTTGACCTATAAATCAAATATCAATATATATCAACACATTAAAAACTGATAATAAGTTATTATGTTAAAAAATTGACTTCATACCCCAACTTCTTTAGTAGGCTCATTAACAAAACATCCATCTGATTTCTTGTGAACATCCAACCATAGTTCAGTTCTGGATGCTTCATGGCCTAAACTTTGTGACTGCATTAATCAAAGAAAAATCAACAATTCAATATATTAAATAGATAATATTGTCTTATAAATATTTAAACTAATTAAAATATTACCAATGTCGTTCGACTTCTAGAAAAAAAATTTGAGCCCATAGTGTGCGGAATGACTTTCTTCGCTCGGTTTGACGCATTCTGTCTTGAGAGATCCTGAAATAAATAAAATGCAATTTAATGCTGATGTATTGAATGTCATGTCCTTTTCATGTACATGTATAAATGTAAAATGAGGATAATGTAATAATATACATATTTCAATACCATCCGCTTCTGATCCTAATGCCTGTCAACAAACACTTTCCACTGCTCTTTCGGTACCCCACTGGGTAGCTTCTCATACATTTGCAGTGCGGTCAATGAAGAATCATTGACATCACACCACAATCTCCATTTAAAATCTTTCCACTTCTTACCTAGATTTTTCAACGTCCACTTCTGTGCTATCACATCCGCAACGGTAAAGTGGAAGAACATCTGTATACAGAAATTCATTTTGAACATATTAGTAACATGACATTCAATTAAACCATAATGTAATAAATTTACCTTGATTTGAGAATCAAACACTTCATTTTTCCAGCTTGGAGGCATATGTATCCAATCGTCATATGAAATGGGAAGGGAAATGGGCTCCGCTGCCAGCTGGCCTAGAATCTGGCCAAGTAACCCCGCGGCATCATCCGTAGGGACCCCGTAAGAATCAAATGGTACAACAATCTTCTCGCCATTCATATTCCAAACATCTGAACTTTTTATGTTTTTCTCCACAGTTGCATTTTTGTCATATTCAATGAGAAAACAATTAGTATAAACAAAATGCAATAAATTTATTTAATTAAAATTTGTACCTATGATAGTGACAGTCCAGTATGTCCGGGATGAACTGGAAGGGGCGCGTCGCTGCCCCACTGCTGAGGCTCCTGAAGGGGGATTCGACAACTCAGCCTCTACTGGGACATCCACAGATGGTGTGAGAGATGGTGCAGGGGGAGATGGTACAGGGGTGTCGGCAGCTGGTGCCTCAGATGTCGTGGGGAGGGAGCCAGATGGATAGTCATCTGTCGCAGAACTGGATGAAATAATGTACTGCTTCTTCCTTGGCATTCCTGTCATTTAATCAAATAAAATTAAGTTCAGAATATATATTTCAAAAAAATTGTGCAGAAAAAAAAAATTAAAAATGATAACAGATGGAGTACTAACAGAAAAAATATATATAACAATGATAATGAATGACTGCAGAAATGAAACAAGTGGTTGCGGAATAAATAAATAATTGTACATACAATCATTTTCCCCTTCAATCATGTCGGTTTCCTGCTCCATTGCTTCATCCACTTCATTCATCCTTGTTAGACTAATATTTTCAATATAATGATGGAAAAATAATTCTGCTTCCTGTTGCTGATTAAATTCAATTTCAGAGGTCAAATTTTCTACTTCATCACCCATATCATACAAATCTCTTTATATTACATGAGAAACTACACTCCACCCTTCATTAGAAACATCATTCACATAATATACCATTTTTTCTTGCGATGCTAAGATATATGGATCATGCAGTTCACGATCACCAACATCCATCAAGCGAGAGAAGTTCACAGAAGTAAATTGCAAGGAATCTTTTTTAACACCTCTGATAATATCGACCCATTTGCATTTGAATAAAACAACCGAAAAATGTCCATGGTAGTTTAATTCAATAATATCATGCAGATTTCCATAGTATTCCACTTCAACAAATGTAAATATACCACTATTCTATGTTCTCAAACCCACTTCTCGATCGACTGTACGAAATATAAAGCCATTCACATTATAAGCGTCGAACTTTCTAACTTCTTTTAGAGGACCTCTAGCAAGAAACTTCAAATCTTCTGACACCTCTGCTCGAGTATCAGTATTCATGATCTAAAAAAAGAAATATACTTTATTAGATTTACAAAATGTATGTGTCAAACTAATATCCGTATTTATTGCAATATTTATGAACTTACACATCATGCAAACCATTCTACAAGCTCTTTATTAACATCTTTCGTTATATCTTTCTCATTTCATGTTCAGCCTCTCATTCATCTCTTTGTTTGTATCCTCAACTCTTCAATAAATGGATCTGCAATTTCACTAATTAGCAGCACATATCTATGTGCCTGTAATAATTCCAATTCAGTCAGTGTCACATTTGAGGTCCTCCCAACTGATCGGCCAATAGCAGGAAATTTTTTGGATTTCTGATGTATTTGAGATTGAGTCGATGTGTCATCAACATGTCCAACTCAATTAAATCTTGTCTCAATATCATCCAAGTATCGAGAAAAAAAGTTAAGACACTCCTCAGCCACATAGCCTTCAGCAATTGAGCCTTCTGGTTTAGCTTTATTTCTCACGTATGATTTCAAATGCCCAAGATATCTGTGAAATAAAATAAACATAATTATGCATTTAATTAAGTACCAAAAATTGTTTACTTAACTGGAAAACATATAAATAAAGTACCTCTCAATTGGATACATCCATCGATAATGAACGGGGCATCTTAATTTAGCTTCCTCAACCAAATGCACAGTTAAATTCATCATTACAGTAAAAAAGGATGGAGGAAAGATCATCTCCATTGTGCAAAGGGTCAATACAAACCTCTCCTAGAGGTTGTCAAGATGAAATGGATATAGAGATTTCTCACATAGTTTTCTGAAAATGTGCAGAACTTGAGTACAACAACAATAATTTTTTCAGGTAATAATGTACGCAATGCCAATGGTAGTAACTATTGTAACAAAATATGTGAATTGTGGCTTTTCAATCCATGTAACTTACGATTCTTCAAGTCAACACACCTTGAGATGTTAATTGAATACCCATCAGATACCTTAACATTATTTAACATTCTAAGGAATGTATCTTTATCCCTATTTTTCATTGCAAAAATTGTTGGAGGATACTTTTCATTCTCATCTGGCCAGAGACCACGTTTTATGTTCATTGCTTGTAAGTCTTTGCAAGCATTGAGATGATCCTTCGACTTTCCATGCTCATTAAGCAATGTAAAAAATCAAATTGTCACATACATTCTTCTCAATATGCATCACATCATGATTATGCCGCAACAAATTAAATTCCCAATATGGAAGTTTGAAGAATATACTTTTTTTCTTCCATTGTTGCGTTCCGGTTTATCTTGACAATGCACTTCGGACCTGTTTTCCGCTATCATTAAAATGATGAACCTTCCCAAATTTTGTTTCAACATTTTCAAGTTGTGCCAATATTTCAAAACCATTTAACAACTTTGGAGGTGGTCTACGATCAATGGAACCATTAAATTTTGATCTGTTCAGCCGAAATCTATGAGATGCATCGAGAAATCTTTGATGACACAAGAAGCACCATTTTCTACTGTGAGGTAGTCGTTTGGGATCAAAATCAAAGTTACAAACTAGACAAGCCAAACCCGTGTAAGTGTTCCAACCAGATAAATTCCCAAGCCCAGGGAAGTCATTAATGGTCCACATTAAAGCAGCATGCATTTTGAACATTGTTTTAGAAGAAGCATCAAATGTCTCAACATCGTTGCTCCATAACTCCTACAATTATTCAATCAAAGGCTGCAAGTATACATCAATATCATTTACAGGCATTTGTTTTCCAGGAATAATCATCAAAATGATAAAAGATGTTTGTTTTATACACATCCACAGAGGCAGATTATAAGGGATCAAAACAACTGGCCAAATGCTATAATTGGTATTCAAAGTCCCAAATGGGTTGAATCCATCAGCAGCCAATCCCAATCGAACATTCCTAGGATCAGCTGAGAAATCGAGATGTAATGAATCAAATGTCTTCCACGATTGGGAATCTCGTGGATGTCTCATTAACCCATCATTGTTATTATCTACAGAATTCCACTTCATGTGTTCGGCAGTTTTCGATGACATAAATAATCTTTGAAATTGAGGCTTCAAAGGAAAGTAACGCAAAACCTTTGCAGGTGTTCTCCTTTTCTTCTTCTCCATTAAATTATGTTCATTCAGACTTCCAACATCACCCTTTGCCTGCCATCTAGAAGAAGAACATTTCTTAAAATTCTGTCTACTTGAATCCTCTCCCCAATAAAGCATACAATCATTGGGACATGCATGTATTTTTGTATAATTCAGACCAAGCTTGTTAACAAATTTTTTCATATCATAAAAATATTCTGATATTTTTGCTTCATGAAATGCATCACAAATCAATTCCAATATCATGGAAATTTCCTTATTTTTAATTCCACATAGACATTTGATATGGTACAACTTCAGCAGAAATGAAAGATTTGAATATTTCAAACACCCACTATACAACTCTTGATTTCCATCATCAACTAAATCATGAAACGAATTTTCCTCTGTGAAGTTTTCTCTTACATTTGGCTCCACAAAATCAAGAGAAGGATCCAATGATATGTGACAATCTTGATTAGCCTGTGTTACAGTCTCAAAAACATCACTTGTCACATTGCAATTTGTAGCACCCTCTTCTGGTTGTTCTGATATGTTTTGATGCTGATAGTGGTGTCTTGCAGTGCTGAATGCATCATTTATTAGGTTTTGCATTTCATTTTACATTTTCGACGAACTTGGGACCTCATTCTGTGGATTAACATCAGTGCTCAGTCTTTCTATAACATTCGATTCTCCATGCCAAATCCAACACAAATATTTACCAGGGAATTGCTTCACTATTAAATGTTCATAAACCTCATCTCTCTTCAACCATGTTCTAAATTTACATTTAGGACATGGACATTTCATTCTCCCTTCAACGGATCGATTAGAAATTGAAAAATCTAAAAACTCATTCAAACCCTTAACATACTGAGGTGTGTTCCTCAATAATGTGATCCATCTTTTATCCATATATATCACAATGTTCCTACACAATAATAAAAAAAATTAAAACACATAGTTACTACTAAATAGATAAAAAGATTCATATATACGATAGTGTAAGATTATAGAAACATAATATAATAAAGATGACCCATTGATCATAAAGTATGCATAATATAATAAAGATGATACATTGATCACATTTACCACTTACTTAGCATGCCCAGACAAACCGAACAAGTCTGGTCCCAAGGAGACAATGTCAACACCTCATTGAGGAGCAATAAGAATATCGAGTTACACACTTATCATAACACTGTCGATCACACATTTATGTTACCTCAAACAATACCCCAATGAAAGTGATGTCATTGAACACACCAAAGATGCACGATTTTCATACAATTAGTACAACGACATTACTAGAAATATTTATCCCTTATATGACACCCTTTGAGACTTATCGCAGGCTAGCTTGGGTACCTGGATTATGGGTATCCTAGGTCAGTTCATGAAAATTGGTAATGTTTCATTGCTCTTTATGTTTTTCAATATTTTCACTATCTATTTGAATTTACCTCTCTCTTTTAATTTGATATTGTTTCTTATTTCCTTGAATTTGGAGAGACCTTTGTTATTCACTATATCATTAGGTTGTGCAATTTTAATTCATCCACTTGGATTTCCATAGTGGGGTTCTCATTAAAATATCTTTTAAAAACTAATGAATGATGTATGTTATTTTCAATTAAATATGTTTTGTGTTTAGTACTATAGAAATTTATCTTCAATATTTCAAACAACTCATATTAAAAAAAAGCATGCAAACCATAAAATTTGGATTAGATATAATACAAAGGACATGTCCAATTTTTACTTCAAACATTTATGTATATTTAAAGTCCTAAGCTCAGTTAATTTGAAGTAATTATTTAGAAATTAATTTTCAACTTGAACACAAACTATTACACTTAATTCAATCATAATAAATTTAAAATATTTAGTAAGTGACACTAGTTTAGAACTTATGAAGATCTTTGCTAACATTTTTGAGAATCCCATGGTGAGAATCCTGGTGTTCAACTTCTTGGTCTGAGCATAAAGACCATAAATTGTCTTCACCTCTCTTTGTGGTCGTTTATACTGATTTAGACCCATAACAAATTCATGTCATGTTTGATTTTCCCTTATTATGAAATATAGTAATTCACCATTCATGGTCTGAGTATAAAATCCTTAAACAAAGTGAATAGTCCCCTATTAGGGGTAATATGAATTGGTATGGGGAAAAACAATTTAGGTAGGGACAATTTTATTCTATGTTGAACATACGACCTCACCTCTGTGGTCTAAGATATAAAACTATAACCCCCTATAAATTTTTGTCTAAGAAATATAAATTTAATCTATGTGAACCCATAATTGAGTCTTTTTGTATTAGTATTAGGATCTTAATCTTACTTGGGATTACCTTAAACTTACCACTGTAGAGAAAACCTCATACTTTCATTAAATCTTTATAAAGTTAAGCCTCAACCACACATTGGTCTACAATGTTTGAACTTAGACATAAAATACATTGGTACACCTTAAAAGTCCATAAGCTACTAATGTAAAGATAATTGTCACTCTCGACGTCAAAAACCCATAATAGGTGACATTGGAAAAATCGAGTCTCCACTCACAAGATATTTACCTTGTATAGATAGGGAATCATTTTGATCATCTGAAAATTTGAAAGGAAAAAAAATTCAGGTTGAAAACTTTCAAAGGGGGAACTATGAAAAATCAACGTTTCTTCCCCCTAAGTCCTTTACAATTCACTGCTAAGGGAAATATTAGGGATAAATTCAAAAGACATAAACCTACTAGAAATCACCACTCAACCCTAGAAAAAGTCATGGTATACCCTATAGGCCCATCAACTAGGAATATGTAAGATAACACTTATGTTCCTTGAATATGATAGTGCATATTATTTTAACAGAATGAAAAAATATGCAATAAGAGATGCACCATAAAGTGATGTCATTGAACACACCAAAACAAAACCAAATCGCTACCGCAATCCCCATGTGACCTCAAGTTCACCACCATCCTCTACTAACCCATGGATGTTCCCACATCCAATGAAACCCTTTAACATTCATGAGACACCCAAAAATATTTTTAGAATCATCACTTTCCTTTCAAACCAAACTCATCCATTTCATATAATTTCCAAAGGACCAACAATTATCTTTAAAAACTAAGATATCTTTCCAAACAACACTTTAACCATACTATAAAAATCACCATGTTCTACATAACAAATGCCAAACACAATCCAATCAATTAACTAAAACATTAATAAGGTAAAGAACCATCCAAATCATCCAATTTCACTATTAAAGACCAATTAACATTTAACCACACACATTAGGCATAAGAAAACATGGGCATAATTTAAGATTCACTTTGAAAGCTATTTTTAACAAATCATATCACCAATAAAACACCATAATAATTTAACCAAGTACATTAACAAGGTGTAAATCATGTTTTAAAAATTATTTAGTAACACCCAAGGATCATATGGATTGAATTAGAAAGAAAAAGCAGGTAAATGCCCACTGCTTGAGTGTGAATGCAATGAAACTTCAAAAGGAGGGAGAACAAGGCCCCACATACCAACCACATACCCTAGATCCAAAGAAAAACGAACTAAACATCAACCCTAACATCTAGGGTCTGGCCAAGACCTAAAAGAAAACCAAGAAATATATAAGGGGAAGAGAGAAAGGGGGAAATGGGAAAAAACCCTAAAAATCACCTTGGATGTGAAGAGGGGGTAGCTGCGGGGTCACGGGTCGCTGGGGTCGCGGGGTCGCGCGGGGTCGTCGGGGATCGCGGGGGGTCGTCGAGGTCGCGGGGTCACGCGGGGTCGCGGGGGGTCGAGGGAACAAGGGGGTCGGGGTAGGGGGAAGGGTCGGTAGCGTAAAAAATATGGAGGGTTTAGCGGTGTTTTATAATAAACCGCCGCGAAACCATTGTAGCGAAAGGTTTAGCAGCGGTTTTGTGAACCGCCACCACAAAACCGCCGCTAAAACCTAATTTTGGTGTAGTGAATTCGTTTCTTTCACTGATCTCTAATCTACTATGATCCATAGTTTCATCATCATCCAATATGATTCGCCAATGGAAGGGGAGGGGAAAGAATATATCGATGGTCCTAGGATTATGAGGCTAACCGTGAGATGATCTCCATAACAATAGATTTATAGAAAATTCTATTAGGTTAAATGAATTAATTAATTAATTTAAATAATTAATTAATCCGTTGAATGTACCTCCAACAGGAGAGATATCTGAACTCCCTACACCGACCTATTTTTGGTTATGTGTAGGGTAAAAATCTCTATCTGGACTCAAACTTGGTATAAGATATCTGATCTGAATTTGGTTTAAGAGTTATCATATTTTTTAAGAAACTGCATGCATGTAATATGAAATATATTTAATATTTTTATAAAATTAATTTTGGGAACACTGGGCCTCGGAATTGCACGTCGTCTCAGCGTTTGGTTTTGGAAATATATGTATATATATTTCAAAGACTTACAGGGAAAAAACCATGTCTCTACATCATCCTATCCTTCAAGATTTTCATTTACAAAAAGAAAAAAATAAACAAACAACTCGGGATACTAATCCCATATATGTCTCTCCCTCTCCCAGGATCTCTCCTATACATTTTTGTTCTACCACAACATGAGAATCAAGGGGATAGTCCATACATGTAGGGTCCTCTCCTTTAGATACTTGATTTCCACCATGTTCTCCGCAAATGTGACTATATCCTCTAATTCTAGCTCTCCCTAGTTGATGACACGGGTTGGGTCATGCACGTATCTCCTCATCCACAACACATGGAAGATGTCATGCATCTGATCTAACAATGGGGGTAGGGTGAGACAATAAGAAATCTCACCAACCCTCTGCATGATCTCGAACGGCTCAATAAACCTTGGGGATAACTTGCCTCCTCGAATGAACCTCCACAATACTCATCGTGGGTGGAATTTTAAGAAAACATTGTCTCCCTACTCAAACTCCAAGGGAATATGATGGCGATCTATGTAAGTTTTCTACTTTCTCTGAGTCATCCACATCCACTCACAGTTGACCTATATCTTCTCCGTCATTACCTACACCAAATTTGTACCCACAAGAGAAGTCTCACCAATCTCTATACAACACAAGGGTTCCCTATAGGGTCTCCCATATAGGGTCTCAAGGGTTTTCATACTGATAGTAGAGTGGTAGCTATTTTTGTATGCAAACTCTTCCAAGGGAAACTGATCCTCCCATCTCCGACCAAAGTATAACACGCAAGATCTCAACATATCCTCCAACACCTGGATATTGTGCCTAGTCTAATCATATGTATGGGGGTGAAATTTTGTACTCACCCTAATTTGGATCTTGAATTCCTCCTACAGGCCTCTTCATAATCGTGATGTAAACCACACATCATGATAGGAGATAATAATTGAGGTCACCCCATGAAGGCAAATGATCTCCCATATATACAAGTACCTCAAACTCTCCATCGAAATCTCATCCCTAATAGTAAGGAAGTGTGTAGAATTCATGAGTAGATCAACTATCACCCTGATAGAATCATGGAACTTTTCTATTCATGGAATTACTATTACAAATTCCATTGATATGTCATCCCACTTCCACTCTGGGATCTCAAGGGGATGCAACGAACCTTCTAGAACCTTGTGCTTAGACTTCAATAGTTAAAAGGTGAGGCACTGAGACATGAACCTAGCTACACTCTATGTCATTACAGAACACTAAAACTATTGTTTAAGGTCTCTGTACATATTCTCCATACCATAATTTACTCCTAGGGGAGAAGTGTGGAACTCTCGCATCACCTTCTCTCGCATCGTGACTGGCACCACCATTCATCTCTGAAAAATGATGATATTATTACCTACTTCAGAATATTCATCTTTTGAGTCCCCTATGAATATTTTCTCACACAAGACCTCATAATCGATGTTTCCCAGCTAGTAATCTCTCACACACTCTAGAAGAGGAGGATTCAACACCATCGACTGCAGAAAAATTGCACCCTCCTGCTCTACCAGGGTCAGCTGCAAGGAATCCAACTGCTCAGAAGCCTCCTTCACCAAGAAATCTTGAGACATGCTGCTAAGGTAATATGTTACCATGTATCCCTTCCTCATATTATAGACTAACCCAAAGTCATATTCCTTCAGGAACTCCAACTAGTTCCCTTATCTCAGGATTAAGTCTCTCTACGTAAAGACGTACCTAAGATTCGGATGGTCAAAGTAAACCACAAAGCTATCCCCCAAAAGGTAGTGCCTCCACATCCTCAGGGTGGAGACTATGTATTCCATCTCTATGTTGTGAGTCACATAGTTCTACTTGTGGGGTCTCAACTTCCTTTACTCGTATGTGATAACTGAATACGGTTTCATCAATACGCAATCTATCCCAGCTACTGAGGCATCATAATACACTACATACTCCGCACCCTCCTCCAGTGGTCTCAACATAGAAGAACCCATTAGACTCAGCCTAAAATACTTGAATACCCTCTCTAACTACCCAATCTAGTTAAAAGGCTACCCTTTCCACATCAAGGCGGTCAAAGGGGTTTCAATCCTGGAGAAGTCTGCCAAAAAACTCTTGAACTACCCTACCAAGACAAGAAAAATTTGCACCTATGAAAAGTTCTTGGGTGGCTCTCAAGTAAGCACTCCATCGATCTTTACTAGGTCCATGGAAAAAACATGCTCAGAAATCACATTCCCCAAAAAGTGAACCTCGTGAATCCATAACTGGCACTTCGATAGGTTCCCAAAAAGCCAGTTCTCTCGAAGTAAATCTAGAACCAACCTTAAGTGCTATAAATGTTCCTCCATCGATGAAAAGTAGATGAGTATGTTGTCAATGAAGACAACCAAAAACTATTCTAATTACTACTGGAATAATTAGTTCATCAAATCCATAAACATGGCGGGGACATTCATCACACCAAAGGGCATCACTAGGAACTCAAAGTGTCTGTAGCAAAATTGGAATTCCAACTTTGGAATATCAGACTCATGAACCCTCAACTGGTGGTATTTGGACCTGAGATCGATCTTTGAGAACCATATCTCACCTCTCAACTAGTCAAATTGGTCATCAATACTCATAAAAAGAGTACTTTTTCTTTATCGTGGTCTAGTTTAAGTGATGAAAATCCATGAAAAGTTTCAAGATCTCATCTGCCTTTTTCACAAATGAAACTGAAGATTACCAAAGGGACACAGTAGGAATGAAAAATACCTTCTCTTGAAGGTCCCTCAACTGCAACTGTATCTCCCGAATCTCTATAGGGGATTCCAATATTCTTTATAAGATATCAGAGTAGTCTCGGGATGTAAGTCGATACAAAACTCCCTCGACTGCCTCGTAGGTAGTCCTCGGACGTCATTGAAGAAAATTTCCATGAAATTATCCACAACTAAAATAATCTAGATGCCTAAATATCTTATTACACCAAGGGATACACTCTCGAACTGATGGGTGATGGGGTATAGCCTCCTGCTTACAAAACCCACTTGCCCTACCATGAGATCTTTGTCACCAGAAAAGGAGAATATTGTACCATCAGTGTGAAGGCATATGACACATCTGTGGTGATAGTAAATCTGGGTTCGGACTATACACAACCATTCCATTCCAAATATTATTCCATAGGGTTCTATTGTGATGACCAAAAGGTACCACATGAACCTTTATCCACTAAGAAATAGCTCACACTACTGGTAGATAAAAGATATAGAAGAAGTATTCCATGTGGGGAACCTCAAGATGAAGTTGTTGGGATAGCGCCTTAATTGGGAGCTCTATATCTTGCACCATGAGTATATAGATGAATGAATGACTGAAAATTGTGTCTAATAACACTGAATCAAGAGTAAAAAATACACAGATCATACCTCTAATCATCTCATGCATTTTAGGGTCATAAGACTACAGAGTCTGTAGCTGTCCGCAACCATGATCACCAACTCTCTTTGCCTGATGTGGGATGTCTGGTGGTTGTGGTGGAAGGATGTCATAGCATCGTCCACCACCCATAGATCCCCATGCTCCTCTATTGGCTCCACCTCCAAGGAGACCACCCTGCCCTCTCTTGGGAGATCCCTAATCATGGTGTTGCCTCTATCGTGGAGGTTCGTCAACTATATACCTTCGGTCCTCGGCATGTCTGGTCAGGTATTCTTGCACCATGTGGATTCATTTGTCAAAATCATAGAACCTCCCCTTTCTAGCCTTACTTGGCCCTCTGTGATTCCCCTGACCACATGGCTGAGTCTGATCATGGGGAGGTCTCCTGCATCGAGATCCTGTTATCTAGATTATGCTATCCACTACAGGAAACTCAGCCCTGTGGTCCCACTGCCAGTTCTAGTTGTCTAACATCCCTCTAACATGAATCTCTCTATCACTAGTTCCTACTCCAATACCCTGACATTGGTGGGGATGCACAAGGGAAATATGTTGTGCATATATTTTTGCGAAGTCCTTGATCGGAAGTATCCATCCTGGATCATGTCAAGGGAGTACCATGTAAGCTCTGTGAACCTTGATACATACTTAAACATTGTCATCCCTCTCTGATGCAGATCCAAAATCTCCTAAATCTGAATCGAGCGTAAGCATGAGGGGTAGCACTCCTCTTTGAATAGCTGATAGAAGTCCGACCATTAGAGTGTCGAATCATCATGAATCTGGGTAACAAGACTTCATCAACACCCAACTGCTCCATGGGAAAGGATAGCTTCCAATGAAACCACCCAATCCATTGGTGTATGGATGAGCCTAAAAACATGGACCACTAACTCTAGCCAATCCTCTACTACCTGAGGATTTAGATCTTCACGGCACCTCAGTGGCCTTTGGCATTGGAAATCACAGAGCACGCTAAGCCTGTGCACATCCTCATCCTTCCCTTCTAAGATGTTCTGCAGCTCAACAGCTAGGGGTGCTGCTACCTACCCACCTAGAGGGAGACTCTCATGGGATGGACCCTGAACCGAGATCTTATCACTAATTGGATTTTCATAATGGTTTGGAACTGGTATCTTGGAAATATGATGATGTTCCCGATTTTTTTATACATTTTCATACATTATATTGAGTATCGAAAAAAATTCATTGGATATATGTTGTTTTTGAGATAAAATGTTTAATTTGGTGATAATGAATATTTTCAGGAGTTTTACAACCAAAGTAACAAATCGGGAATGATCATAACATAATTTCATAACTACACAACATGTACTTTTCATTCACACGTCGTGTACCTTTGCCCAGATATGGATCGACCAGAACAAGTTCATGCCAATGTTTCTGGTTAGATGTTGCACGCCATGTAATTAACTTTACATGCCATGTACCCCCTTATAGAAGTGGTTGGTGGATAAAACTGACACTACACACCATGTGGGGAAGCACTACATGCCATGTACCCCCACCAATCGACCGCCAATGCCTTCAAGTCAAGGGTGGTGCGGAAGATCACCTACTAGAAGAGAAAGAAGATCCGATTCAAGTTGACTTGGTTACACACCGTATACTTTATGGTATATGCAGTGTATTTTGAAATACTATAAATAAGAGGGAATATCCTCTTAATTTGATACACTGAAGGAGGGGACAACTAGAGACACAAAATGTGAGAAGAAAGGAGAGATAAGAAGAGAGAGAAAGAGAAATAGGGAAGAGAAGAGAGGAGGTGTCACTGGTCTTCCTTCTTGATGATTTTCAATCTGAAGCTATTGCAATGTTTTATTCAGGTATTAAGAATCTGTTAGTAATCAGCTACTCCATGTGTAGCTAAATCCCCCCATGTGTTGGGGCTATGGATGATTATGGTTCATTATTAATCAATTGTATTATTATATTTGTGTTATTTATATTTCTCTCATAATCCCTTAAAATCTCTTGCTTAATATCGCTGGAAACCCTATATCATACCAAGAACAAAATTTCCAAGGATCTTCAAAGGAATTAAGACAAAGTACACCCATGATCATTGGGTGCACTTATCATCTCAAAGTGTCCTGCAATTAATAAAATTAATATGAATCAAAATCCAGAACAAGGAATTGGTCTCTATTGATTTAAACAACTCACCAGACCAAGGGGGTTCCATTATATTCAAAACTTAGAGATGTGAGTTATAATGAACAACAAAACAAGATAATAAAATCGATTAATTAATAACCTTAAAAAAATCTACAACCCCAATTCATTCTTCCCATTTATCATTATAATCAATTTTACATTTTTCTTTATCTTTAAATCAAGCCATCAAGAAATGGAAAAATCGGTTACTTTATCTTTGAATCATCAAATGTCGACTCTAAATTCAGTTAATATTCACCTAATGAAATACAAATTATAGAAACAAAATGCATTGACCCTCTATCCCTATGGATCGACCCCATACTTTCACTATACTAGTAACAAGTTTGGGTATTTCAATTTGATGCGCCAAACATAACACTTTGGATAAAATGATACCGAACTTTGGAACCTTTTCTGGGGAGAAAAGTTAATGGTGTTTTGTGAAATCAAGTTTGTATCAATTAAAGTGAAAATAAAAATCAAAAAAATCTAAAAACTCTATTCTTAAACTCATTTTTATTTTTCTATTTTTCCTCTTTTACGTTTGGTGTGTGTTTAGTGTTGTGTAAGATCACAGGTACATGAGAAGTAAAATCACTCGTTCCAAGTTATATCCTGCAACATCCCTAGTAATACTATCCACCAGAGTGGTTTCTATAAAAAATTCAAATCAAGGGCCTTATTTTTCTCATGAGCATCAATTTTTCCCCCACCTCCTCAAGAACAACTTCCCCCACGATGTACCCTTATGGAGTACAATATTCCTTCCATCCAAGGAGCAGATACAGGTATTCTCAGAACACCTGTGCAAGCCCAACACTTTGAGATCAAGTCGGCCATCATGTTTCTCATCCAAAATATGGTTCAGTTTGGTGGATTACCAAGTAAAGACAACAACACTAATCTATACAATTTTCTGGATATTTGGGAAACATTCCTTTATCATGGGGTGTATGAGGATGTCATTCAACTTTTCTTATTCTCCTTCTCATTAAGGGATAAAGATAATGAATGGATTAAAATACTACCTCAACATTCCATCCTCACCTGGGAGGCATTGGATTAGGCATTTTTTTCAAAATATTTCCCACCATCCAAGACAGTGATGTTGCGGAATGAAATTCACAATTTTTAGTAGCATGATTTGGAATCATTGTATGAATCTTGGGGTAATTTCAAAGAAATTTTAAGGAGGTTCCTTCATCATGGAATTCCATTGTGGATGAAAGTTCAAAATTTCTATGGTGGTCTTACGACAAACAACAAATCAGTGGTGGATGTAGCTGCAGGAGGAACGGTGATGAGGAAATCCCTAGAAGAAATTTTTGAATTGCTAAAATATATTTCATCAAATAGCTTCCAATGGAACTCTTATTTGGGTACTCAAAAGTAGGTCATGCATAACATTGATTCCAATATGATTTTTTCTACCCAATTTGATGTTGTTTCCAAGAATATTGATGTGTTGAATCTGAAAAATGCATCCCAAGTTCAAGCGGTAAATCACCCAACATGCAGAGAATGTGGTGACAATCATGCCATGGGTGAATGCCCGAGATCAAGTGTAGGTCCTTCAATAAGTGAGTTAAGTTATGTTTCTTAGAATAGAGGGCCAAACATGTACCCTCAATACCAGAACCCTACTTGGTAAGATAAAACAAACACTAGATGGGGGCAGCAACAAAAAAATTCTCAACCCCACCCCCAAAGGCTGGCCGGTTATGGTCAACATCAATATCATAATCCATATCCCAAAAAGTAGCAGGGATCCTTCCAACAACAAGGGTATCAAAACCCTCATCCGGAACAACCACCTCAGCATCCAAAACCTCAACTAGATGTACAACAACCTCTGCAGTAACACCCATCAAAGCTAGAAGAAATAATGTCAAAATTCATAACAACTACTGAGACAAGATTTCAAAATCAAGAGGAATCTATTAGAAACCTTGAAAATAATATTGGGTAACTTTACAATCAACTCACTTCAAGGAAACCCAGGACACTACCGGGAAACACTGAAAGGAGCCCATGGGAGGAGGCCAATGCTATCACTTTATGAAGTGGGAAGGAGATAACCCAGAAAATAGCTACAAATAAAGATGAGCACAAAAATCCAACTCCACCTACATCCTCTTCAAATAATGAATCTGAGATCGAGGAGTCCCCTTCAACACAAGGCTTATAAAAAGAGGAGGAAGAAAATGGTAAGGGAAAAGATGTGGTCAGACCTTATGAACCCACCATACCATTTCCCAAATGAATGAAGCAGAGGAATCTGGATCAGCAGTTTGAAAAATGTATAGAGGTATTCTAGAAACTTCACATTAATAATCCTTTTGTAGAGGAATTAAATCAAATTCTAACATATACAAAGTTTATGAAGGAAATCCTCTTAAACAAGAGGAAGATGGAGGATTTGGGAACCATTCCTCTCACTAAGGAATTCTCAGCAGTGGTTTAGCACTCCCTTCCTCCAAATATCCAAGATCCATGATGTTTTACAATCCCTTTCACAGTTGGATCTTGTGAGTTTGGGAAATACATTTGTGAATTGGGGGCTAGTGTCAATATTATGCCCTATAGAATCTTTAAGAAGTTGGGGCCAATTGATTTACAACATACTCGAGTGGCACTACAAGTAGAATATTATTCCATTAAATATCCTAAAGGGATACTTGAGGATGTTCTAGTGAAAGTGGGAAGGCTGATTCTTCCTGCATATTTTATCATACTTGACATGAAGGAAGACCAAGAGGCATCTCTTATTCTGGAAAGACCCTTCTTGTCCATGGGGAAAGTTTTGATTGATGTTCACTTAAGAGAATTGATCTTCAGAGTAGGAGATAAAAATGTATCCTATAACATCCTCACAGTTGTTAAGAAAGTATCACTTATGGAAAATGAGGACTGTTATTCATTGACTATGGTGTCCAATCACTTTGGCCATGTGAAAGATGGCATGGGATGTTGTTATATCAACGATGAACCAATCATCAAGGATATCCAGCCTGATTATGAACCATAGGATCTTCAATTCATCGTAGGTCAGGGTAGTCATTATAGGCAGCACACACTTATTCCGAATATTCTAGAGAGATAAAAGGTAGAACTGATTGTTTATTTGGTTCTTAAATCCCAACAAATTGAACTGAAACCTCACCCATATTCTTTAAAATATGGGTAATTGGGAGATAAAGACACGTTTCCAGTTATACTAAATGAATCTCTCTCTCATGAGAAAGAACATGATATTTTATAGGTTCTTAAGCGAAGAAAATAGGAAATTGGGTGGACAGTTGCTGATATTAAAGGGATCAGTCTGACCATTTGCACACATAAGGTGCTACTTGAAGAAGGATTCAAGCCCTCTCGGCAACCACAACGATGGATAAACCCTCCAATGATGAAGTTCGTGAAGAAATAAGTGATCAAGCTATTAGATGTGGGAATCATCTACCCCATCTCTGGCATCCCATGGGTGAGTCATTTGCAAGTGGTTCACAAAAAGGGGGTATTTCTATAATTACCAATGATAAAAATGAACTCATACCTACAAGAACAGTCATGGGATGGAGAGAGTGTGTGGAATGCTGAAAACTTAATGATTCCAGATGGAAAGATCACTTCCCACTTCCTTTCGTGGATCAGATGTTAGAGTGATTAGCAGGGCATGAGTTCTATTGTTTTCTAGATGGTTATTCTAGATATAAACAAATTTCCATTGCCCCTAAAGACCAAGAGAAGAGCACTTTCACATGCCCATATGGAACTTTTTTCTATAGAAGGATGTCTTTTCGCATGTGAAATGCTCCAGCCACCTTCCAATAGTGCATGTTAGCAATATTCCATGACATGGCAGAGAAAATTCTAGAAGTCTTTATGGATGATTTTTTAGTCTATGGAAAATCATTCAATACCTACTTAAGAAATATGGAATTGGTCCTGGAATGATGTGGAAACACCAATATGGTTTTGAACTGGGAGAAATTTCACTTTATGGTGTATAATGGTATCGTCTTAGGCCACCGTATTTCCATAAAAGGGATTGAAGTTGACCCTACAAAGATTGATGCCATATCACAACTACCCATTCCAAATTTTGTCCAAGAAATCTGAAGTTTTCTTAGGAATGAAGGTTTTTATATAAGATTCATTCGTGACTTTTTGAAGATAGATCAACCACTAACCAACCTCATTTTAAAAGATTCTATCTTCGAATTTGACGAAACATGCACCGCATCCTTTCAGATCTTGAAGCAATGATGAGTTTAAGATCCTATTATGATTGATCCAAACTGGGAGGAAAATTTTGAAATCATGTGTGATGCAAGTGATTGTGTGGTGGGAGTAGTTCTTGGACAGAGGCTTAATCATATCTTCAGACCGATTTACTATTCCAACAAAGCCCTAAATGAATCACAAATTAACTACACTACCACGAATAAGGAAATGCTAGCAGTGGTTTTTGAATTCAATTGGTTCTACTCTTATTTGGTTCTATCAAAATTATTTTTTTATAATGACCATGAAGAACTCAAATATTTTCTGAACAAGAAGGATACAAAACCATGTATCATCCATTGGGTGTTTTTCCTCCAAGAGTTTGACTTGGAAATCCATAATAAGAAATGAAGAGAGAAAGTTGTCACTGATCATCTATCCCATCTAGAATTGCCTCATTTAGAAATAGAGGATTACAGAGAAATCAAGGAGGACTTCCCAGACAAGAATATTTTCTCATTTGGAGTTACACCTCACCCATGGTATGCCAACATCACCAATTACTTGGTTACGGGAGTCGTTTATCCTGATCTTACATTCCAACAAAAGAAACAATTTCTGTCCGAAGTAAAAATATATTTCTGGTAAGACTTGTTGCTCTTCCATTCATGTGGAGATGGGGTGACCCGCCGCTGCATCCCAAAATAAGAAATTAAAGGAATTATGGAGTTTTTTAATTATTCCCTAGTTGGGGGACATCACGGTCCAGACCGAATGATAGAGAAAATTATGAAATATAGTTTTTTATATCCCACCATGCACAAGGATTTCTAATATTTTTTAGCACACTATAATAGGTGTCAGAGGACTAGTAACATGGGGTATTGAGCTGAAATGCCTCAACATCCCATTCTTGAGGTTGAGATCTTTGACGTATGGGGTATTGATTTCATGGGCCCCTTTCCCCCAGCATTTAGAAACTCCTATATTATGGTTTGTGTGGATTGTATATCCAAATAGATAGAAGCTACTTCTATGACACAAAACACTGCAAAGGTCTTCATTGCCTTCTTGAATTAGAATATTTTCAGTAGATTCGGTGTTCTATGGGTTCTGATAAGTGATAGAGGGATGCATTTTGACAATGCATTGATGCGGAATATTCTCATGAAGTATGGAGTGAAGTATCACATAGGGACACATTATTATCTCAAATCTAGTGGACAATTGGATGTATCCAAGTGACAACTGAATCAAATCCTAGAGAAGATGGTGGGAGCCTCAAGGAAGGACTGGTCCAATAATCTTGATGATGCCTTATGGGCATACCAAACTGCCTTCAAGACACCTTTGGGTATGTCCCCATTCCATTTAATCTATGGAAATATATGTTATTTACCAGTGGAACTTGATCATAAATCATATTGGGTTGTGAATTCCTTGAATTATGATCTAATGGCCATGAAAAAAAACCTAAGTTTTAACTGATGGAGATCGATGAAATTTGGTGGGAGGCATATAAGAATGCCAAGATGTATAAAGAAAATAAAAGGTGTTCCATGACCGCATGATCTCTCAGAATTCATTCCATCCTGGCAATGAGGTACTATTTTTTAACTCCTATTTGAGATTGTTTCTAGGAAAATTGAATTCCCAGTGGTCAAGACCTTTCCGAGTGATCAAGGTATTCCACCATAGTGCAGTGGAAGTTGCTAGAGAATATGGTCAACCATTTAAGGTGAACATGAATCATCTCAAACCCTATCTTCACATGGAGAACATGGTGGGTACGATCTCTACCATGAAATTCAGATAGCAAGAGACTCAGTTAAGGTCGATCCAATGACCTAAAACAAAGGTGCTTCCTAATAGGCAACCTAGAGACTACACGTCATGTATCATCTCTTAACATGGAGTGTACTTTCATTTTTAAATATATATTCTAATAGAAATAGTAGTATAAGTATATATTAATTAATTTAATAAACGTGGATGATTCCTATGCCAATGGTAAGTTCACTGGAATGCATCTGATCCATCACCAGTTTGAATCACTCCAAACCTTCCTTCGTTGCATGGTTCATCCATTTTTAACCCATGTTTAATTAAATAGCGTGTGAGGTATTTTCAAAATAAAATATATTTTTTTCCAAATAAAAGGTCAATCAGGTCATGACATGAGTAAAAATGATTAGTCTAATAAATATAAATGTCCAAGACTTGAAATCCTAAATCAAACTATATCAACAATCATTTAAAATTACTTTGAAATTTAAAATAAGCACATAAATTTTAAAATCACCTATTATCTCTCCACTATTTATAATTATAATTAATCAAAAAAATTCCAAATTTTAAAATATTTCAACTATTAATGATTTCTCCTCGACCAGTTTAAGGGAAAAGACTAGTGTAGTCAGAGACTATCCCACGGACTTAATATAGAACATGATCCCCTGAGTGCAACACTAAGGAAGAGGAAAGGATGTAGGGACACATGGGAAGCCAGGATGAGGGGAAGCAGTGAAATAATTAAATCCAAAAGAAAAAATAAAAAAGAAACTCCAAAATAATACTCCCCTTGTGGTGAGTCGACAAAGATGGGAATTAGTTAAAAGAAAAGTTTCAAGAAATACAACATGGAACATGTGAATGGTGAGGAAAAAGAAAAATAAATTTGCAGAGACACACATCATCATAGCACATGCGTAGCACAAAAGAGATATATATAAAGAAAAAAAATGTGTTAAAAACCAGTCATGGGGTGGCCTCAGAAGAGGCATCATCGACAATAGGAGGATCCTCCAAAGGAGGATCAGCTGTAGTGGAAACTGGAGGCACTGACTATGTGCTCTGAAGGGAAGGCACAGCGAGAACATATGTCGCGGTTGTAGGAGGAACAGTAGCCAGAGACACAACATCAGTGCCCTACATGGGAGGTCCTACCAACACATCTTGGTGGGCAGTAGGAGGAGGATCATTTGGTCCATACCATAAGTACACCCCCAAATCCCAAAAGAGAATGCTCATCATTTCCCCTCCCCTTCGTTTCCTCTATCGGTGCTTCGGTGTCGTTCTTTTTCCCCGCCATGAGGATATGGGAGTCTTGTCTGGATGTGACATGGAGCTTCTCACCTATGTCATCCGACATGATTACCTCGACCTCCCCTATATTATGGCCACCTATTTTCATTCCATTATTCCTGGCCATCAGGGCAACCTGAATGGTGGCTTCTATGCCACCTTCTTGGCACACCACCTAGGTGTTTTTGAGCCCTCTCTTCCTCACGACCCCTTAGGCTCTCCTCAGCATTTCGACTTCCTCATGATTATCTGCATGAATGTGGTTGAGCATAGGGGCGATGGTTATGTGCTCTTGTAGGATGCCCCAACTCCAGCATGGGTGAGAGATGACCCGACTACCCCAAATGGTGTTACTAAGCTGGTCCTACCCCATCCACCAGTGGATGCTATTTCACCACCCCACCCCATTTCTTCCCCCCTTACATATTATTACACCATTACCTATTCTTCTATGCCCTCCACATCCCCAACTCCACCCGTACCCTCAGCTGATCTCCCTATTACCCTCTGCCTAGCCGTGATGGACTGCCATCTAGTCATCCTTGAGCACTAGAAGACTACCATACTACAATCCCATACATGGATTTAGTAGATTTTAGGCCTTCTTCTTCAGCATCACTGACTTTTGTTACCCCCAGCACCTGCTCCTCCCTATGCTACTTCGCCTTCTACCACCCATGCCCCGATGTTGACACTAGCCACCGATTTAGTTCTTCTATCCACCATTGGCTCAGCTTCTCCTACTACTACTGCCAACCAGGATGTGTCAATAGAGCCTCACATACAGGGCACTGATGCTATGTCACTAGATACTATTCCCCCTACTGTCGCGGTGGATGTTCTCACTACGCCTTCACTCACAGATCCGGTGCCTCCAGTTTCCACTATGGTTGATCCTCCTTTGGTGGATCCTCCTATTGTCGATGACACCTCTTCTAAGGAGACCCCATGATTGGTTTTTGGCATATTTTTTTTATATATATATATCTATTTTGTGTTATCCATGTGTTATGATGATGTATGTATTTGAAAATTTATTTTTCTTTTTCCTCACTAGTCAAAGGTTCCAGGGAGTGTTGCTTGGAACTTTTCTTTTAACTACTTCCCATATTTGTTCACTCGCCACAAGGGGAGTATTATTTTGGAGTTTCTTTTTTATTTTTCCTTTGCCTTTACTTCTTTCACTGCTTCCCCTCATCCTGGCTGCCAATGTGTCCCCACATCCTCTTCTCTTCCTTGGTGTTTCACTTAGGGGGCCATGTGCCATATTAAGTGTGGGGGAGAGTATCTTACTACACTAGTATTTTCCCTTGAACTGATCTAGGATACATCATTAATAGTTGAAATATTTTAAAATGTGAAATTTTTTTTATTAATTATAATTATAAATATTAGAGACATGATAGGTAATTTTAAAAGTTACATGCTTATTTTAAATTTCAAAATATTTTTAAATGATTGATGATATAGTTTGATTTTGGATTTCAAGTCTTGGACATTTACATTTATTAGACTAATCATTTGTGCTCATGTCATGACCTAATTGACCATTTATTTTTCCTCTTTCCCAAGATTTATTCTAATCCCTTTTGACATATTCTTTATTATACCCTCTTTATTAAGTGTTTCTTGGGATATGCATAACTACCAGATCTTGCTAGTCTTTCTCTTCAAAATATGAATATTTTTGAATCATGTTAAAATGATTGAGGCATTTGATTGTTTTTCAGCCCCTTTGAACTTGAGACCTACCCTACATCTGATCTTTGTAAAACCTCTAGAAACTATGAACTACCTTATTAAGAATCCACATTACAATCCTATTTACCCTTTCTACCCTAATTCTTTCATAATTTTTCATGATTATTCATTTGAGTTTTAGAGAGGTATTTTTGACCATTCATGGTATATTTTGGTGAGAAACCATGAATTTAAGTGTCGGGGAGAGTGCCACTTGTTCATTTGGGAAGAAGGGTTCCAAAACCATTATTCATTGTATTCTTGGTGGTCCTTAAAAAAAGAGGATAAATATTAAAAAATGAAAAAGAGGGACCATATTCATTTGTTACTCATTATTGATGGTTTATGAACCCATGTTGGTAAGGGAATATCATGGTGATGATACCCTTTGAGATATCTTGATTGGGGATGAATTTTTAGTAAAATTTATTTTGAATATCATGCATTATTGTTTAAGAATTCAGCCTCATTTTTCAATCCTCTTAGATTATTTTTCACATCATTACCTACCAACCCTTAGCCTCAGAAACATTTGAACCTTATTGAAAGCCCTCATGATTTTTGTGACTTGAATTCTGAAGTGGATAATGAGAACACTTTCAACCCCATGGATAGAGTGTATATACTTAAGATTTAGTATAACTCTGATAAAAATAATCTTGAGTGATGAGTGTGATATCTGTTGGTGAGTTAAATCATCAAATGGAATGTTTATTTATGAAAAGTTAAAAAATGTGGATGAAATAGGATGAAAATATAAAATTGAATTAAATAGGAGGTATGATTTGAATATCTTTGGAATTAAAATAAGTTTTGTTCTTTTTAAAAATCCTCTAATATAAATATATTATTTATAAGTATAATTAGCTGAATACTTCCCTTTTTAGATTATGGATTCTATTGATTTGATGTTGATATTTTTCATGAGGACAATAGAATGACTAAGTTTGGGGGAGTTTGATGTGCCCAATTTATGTATACATTTTCATACATCTTATTGAGTATCAAAACATGTTTCCCCAGATATATGTTGTTTTTGAGATAAGATGCTTTAATTCAGTGATTATGATGATTTTCAGAAGTTTTATAGCCAAAGTCACAAATCAGGAATGATCATAACATAAATTCATAACTACAAGGGGCGTAATTTTCATTCACACGTCGTGTACCTTTTCCAAAACACAGATCAACCAGACCAAGTACATGCCCATGTTTTCGACCAGATGTTTCATGTCGTGTACTTAACTTTACATGCCACATACCCCCTTCTAGAATTGGTTGGTGGCTAAAATTTACATTACATGCCATGTGGGGTGGCACTACATGTCGTGTACAACTGACCGTAGATGCCTTCAAAGTCAAGGGCAGCGTGGCGGATCACCTACCGACAGAGAAAGAAAAGCCAAGTCAAGTTTACTTGGTTACACATCGTATACTTTATGGTACATGCCATGTATTTTGAAATAATATAAATAATAGGGAATGCCCTCTTAATTCGACACACTGAAGGAGGGGACAAGTAGAGACACCAAATGGGAGAAGAAAGGAGATAAAAGAAGAGAGAGAAAGAGAAAGAGGGAAGAAAAGAGAGTAGGTGTTGTTGCTCTTCCTTGCCGGCGATTTTCAATCTGAAGCTGCTACGATGTTTTATTCAGGTATTAATAGTCTGTTAGTTATCATCTACTCCATGTGTAGCTAAATCCCCCATGTGTTGGGGTTGTGGATGATTATGGTTCATTATTAATCAATTGTCTTATTATATTTGTGTTATTTATATTTTTATCATAATCCCTCGAAATATCTTGCTTAATATTGCTGCAAACCCCATATCAGACCAAGAATGGAATTTCCAGGGATCTTCAAATGAATTACAAAGAAGTAAACCCATGGTCATTGGGTGCACTTCTCATCTCAAAGTATCATGCAATTAATAAAATTAATAGGAATCAAAATCCAGACCAAGGAATTGGTCTCTATTGATTTAAACAAAACTCACCGGACCAAGGGGGTTTCATTATATTCAAAACCCATAGATGTTAGTTATAATGAACAAGAAAACATGATAAGAAAATTGATTTATTAATAACATTAAAAAAATTCACAGCCTCAATTAATTCATCCCATTTATCATCAAAATAAATTTTACATTTTTCTTTATCTTTAAATCAATTCATTAAGAAATAGAAAAATAGGTTACTTTATTTTTGAATCATCAAATATCGACTCTAAATTCAGTTAATATTTACCTAATTAAATAAAAATTTGAGAAACAAAACACAGTGACCCTCTCTCCCTATGGATCGACCCCATGCTTTCACTATACTAGTAATGAGTTTGGGTATTTCAATTTGGTACAACAACTGCCATCACAGATGCATCTTGAAATTTAATCAAGATGTACTATAGTGAAGTGATTATATATATTTACATAACTATGGGGAGATTACTCAAGAAGAATAGTCAAATGTGCAATCCTATATAATTCATGTATCATTGATCCCTTCAACCAATGTCTCGGTATGATGAGTCGACAAGTAGATAATCAAGGTCCTGGTGAATGGATACATCGATTGCTCGTACTAACACTGGGATATTTAGCCTGAGAGCAACACTTAAGATGCCCTGACACTTTTTTCCTAATCCCAACAAAATCCTTATAAGGGGACTACTCCAAATACCATCCCAATGAATGAAACACCTCTGATACCAATCTGTCACGACCCGACCCTAACCGGTGCTTGGTCTGCATCTACCCTAAACCCACCTCTATAGGCAAGGGGATGGCGACTAGCATCGAAGGCATAACTAACATGGGGATGCCTTTTCTAAAGTACCCATATGCACACACACATATATATCGATGCATATTTGTCAAGGATTAATTGTAAAAGATGAAAAATACTAAGAGAACAACCATTCATGTAAAACTTTTAGACAGTACAAGAGTACAATAATGAAAACTGAAAAGAAAATGGGAAAAATACATGCCCAATCAGAAAGGTGTCCAAAAAACTGGAAAGTAAAATGCTGAGAGATCCAAGCTCTTAATCTCCAAGTTGCGACCACCGTACGCGGTCCAAAGTAATAGGTATCCCTAAGCTACTTTGTAGCCATTGTTGACCTGCCTATCGTTTTCATAAGACAAGACATATGTGAGAAAATCCCATGTAGTGGTGAGTATATACATACCCAGTGGGACGCCCTGAAAGCTAAAGGGGTAGTAAGAGATACAATAGGAAAAGAAAAATTATAGGTTGTAAATAGAATATAGCTCAACCCAATAAATAAAAAGAGTGACAACATCCAAGCACAAGGGTCTCAATATGATGTGTATATGGACTACATGTTGAGTCATTTCCACCTATAGTAGGAGAGTAACATCATATGACCACGATAATCTAAACACAGAAAGAACACGGCATACCCTGCACATTTTCACAACCCATGGCAGGAGAGTAACCAAATCCCAAGGTATGGATATAGATAGTTGTATATATATTTGTGTGTTCAGTCAAGAAAAGACCAAACAATAGAGTAAGGTGATCTTAGTCTCATAGTCCAACCTAGGAAAAGAGTCACCAATAGTTCCAAAATCCCATCAACGATTCCTAGCATCTCACGCATCTTACCATAAGTAATCCTGTGAAGTCTCACACCTCTCCACTACATCATAAAGCTGAGGGGGCATAACCTCCAAATAGAGGAATCATTCCCTAGTGCATCAGGTGGGTTCCACTCTGGTGTCAAGAGGACTCATGCCCTATCTGATAGGGTGTTTCACTCAATAAGTATCCATAGAGGACTTGTGCCCAAGCTAATAGGGGGGTCCACTCTAGTTTCATTAGGACCCACGACCTATCTGACAGGTGTTTCCACTTGGTAAGTATCTATAGAGGACTCATGACCTGATGTGTTAGGGGGTTCCACTCTAGTGTAATGAAGACCCTCACCCTATCCCATAAGTGGGTTCCCCTCAGTAAGTAGAGGACTCGTGCCCAATTTTATGGGGTTCCACTCTATAAGTCGAGGACCCATGCCTTGGTGAGACAGGGGGTTCCACTTGGATGTCACGAGGACCTGTTCCCTATCCAATTTTAGGTTCCACTTAGTAGGTATCTATAGATGACTCGCACCCTAATGTGTTAGGGGAGGTTCCAATGTAGTGACATGAGGATCCACACTCTATATGATAGGGTGGTTTCACTCTGTAGGTAGAGGACTTATGCCCAAGCTAATGCAGGGTTACTCTCTAGTGTCTCTGGTGACCCTATGCTTGACCATTGTCATCATCGGATGTCGCCTAAATAAGCGTCATGCCTGGAAAATTTCACATTGTATCCCAAAATAATTAATGGAGGGAACCATCTTGTTCTACATGAAAAAACACTCTAGATTGGCTACTCATGGTTCAAAATATAAGTTCAAATGAAGGAGATATAGAAGATTGAATTTTCCTAAAAATGAGCTTAGGGGTACACGACATGTGAGGGGAACCACATGACGTGTGGTCTCACTCCATCACCTGGTTATGTACCTTGAGTTACATGGTTCACCAATTGTGTAATTATAATTGTCATGTGGGATAACTACATGGCCTTACTAGGCCACTCGGGGTCTCGCTAGTGTGCTTGGTCGTGTCTGTGTACTTTAGTACACAATGTCTCGCTTCACATGGGGTGTCGCCTATGTCCTTGGTCATGTCTGTGCACCATGGTCATTTCTGTGTGCTTTGGTACATGACCGTGTGTTTGGATATGTATTTACACTCATGGTATTTCTTGTGTGTTCGTCCACATAGCTCGACCACCTGAGGGAGTGTTACACGGCATGTAGGGAGTCTACACTATGTTTCATCCTTATAAATTATGAAAATCATAGCCTCTATAGCATAGGGGTTACAGGTCATGTGTTTATCATGGTACAGGTCGTGTAGTCGTATTTTTTACAGAACTTCATATCCACATTCCATTCTCTAGATCTGGTATTCCGCCTTCTATTTCATCCTTATATCCACCCAAGATTAGTGGATATATCTCCAACTGGTGGATTCTGGCCATCCAGTGGATAGAACACCAATTATTGAAGCTTCACACACCTTATCTCACACCGCACATGCTCTGGTCCTTCCATCGTTGAAGATTTGATCTTCAATAATCAAAACAATCACCCACAATCCAAAAACAACCCAAAACTATCCTTGATTCTTTGATTCATCCCTTGTTCGTGAATTCGTTATTATTTTGGGGGTCCGATCGGGCTCGGTACAACCCGTCAATGTCAAATCAGGATTGCAAGGTCCAACCAGTGACGAACGCAAAGAAATTTAGGGGAAAAATAATATAATCAAATGTTTAACCATCATTGAACAAACATTCTTGTCCAATGATCAAGAAAAAGGATATCTGGTTTGGGAAACAAGAATAATCAATTAAATTTCTATACATGACCTCATACAAAGGCTACAATTGGTGTAGACCAAAGGAGGGGATCAATATGCTCAATCACTTTAATAAAAAGGGGCATAATCCAAAAATTGAAAAGTCCTACCTAGGTATTGTATCATTCTTCATTGAATAATGTGCTCTCCAACTATTGAAGGAAGTCATTGTGTTCGCTGCACTCTGATCTTCTCTGATCCAGAGTTTCATCGTCATTTGATGTGTTTCTCCAATGGAAGGAGAGGGGGAAGAAGATCTCGATTATCCCAGGATTATGAGGCTAAACCTAGGTAGATCATCATAAAAATAGATTTATAGGAAATTCTATTAGGTTAAATGAATTAATTAATTGTTTTAAATAATTAATTGATCCACTGAATGTACCTCCAACAAGTGAGATATCTGAATGCCCTGCGCCGACCTATTTTAGGTTATGGGTAGGGTAAAAATCACTTTCTGGACTCAACCATGATCTTAGATTTCTGATTCGATATTCTATTTAAGATTTATCCAATTTTTTTAAGAAACTGCACATGTGTGATATAAAATATATTTAATATTTTTATAACATTAATTTTAGGAACACCGGGTCTCAGAATCGCACGCTATCTTAGTTCCTGGACCTAGAAATATATATAGAAATATTTTAAAGTCTTATAATCCAAAAAATAAGTATCTACAGTAATGATAACGAACCTATAAACACACACTGTGTAATATAATCTTTTTTTTCAGATATCACATAAAGAAAGACACACACTTTTGTCATCATCCTTTCTTACTTTATTATTTGTTGATCTAACTGGACAGATTTACCCTCAACTACCTTGTCTAAGGACTTATGAAGGTACTACCATTCTGGTCAATGAGGATCGATATATATTACTTCCTTAACTCATAATCAACCAATTCTATCTTGATCATTCAACCAATGTCATACCACCAATGACACACCCAATACAAGCTACCTATCCATGATTTCATTATCATGGTTTTTCCTTATATCAAAGTACGTGAAAAAATGACACACATTGATAATGATCAAAAGTCAAGAGATCAATATACATGTTTTTAGATAGGAATAACCAATTACACCTGAAAACATGTGGTGTTCCTATTATAGGTTTTGTCCACATGATCTCAATTACTAGAGATCCTCAAGTGTGAACTTCATGAGATGAAGTCTCAATGATTATGAGCCCCCAACATTCGATAGTCAAACATCAACTATGTCCAATAATTATGATGTATCTAGACCATAGGACATATATTTAAGATTAATGTCATAGCACTTTGAGGTTCTCCTTATAGCCTGAAATCTGCTATAACCTTTTGATATGACAATTAATCTATGAATATTACCATTAAATAGTGGATGAAGAAATATCTACACTATAATGGTAAGTTTACATCATGCATATCTCACTTAATACAAGAAATGGAAATCTAAAAGTACTGTTTAGTTGGGTCTAGGGAATCCATTATTACAAAACTTCCACTTCTACTAGAGCCAACTTTCTAACCAACGTTGTTAGCTCTCACATAATTAAGATCATGTTTCTGTTGAGTCATGACTTTAGATGTTGGGTCTTCTATGTTTCTGTTGCATGGATATTTTGTTATTTATGACCTCACCTCCTTGAGTAAAACAACTCGAGAGATTTTATCCCCAAGTATATCCCTTTTTCCACTATCATAGCTTGGCATCTTGGATAATACTAGTAATTGATTTATCATCATGATAATCCTTTAACTACTAGGTATGATTCCAAGAACTGGAACAAATTGTTGTGTTTAATAACTTCTTCTTAGCTGCATCATAAGCTACAACATACTCGATATTTGTAGGTATGCCTACCACTAGCTTTTTTGTGATTGTATTTCTTGATACCTTATCCTGACTGTGATATTAGATCACATTCATCCAAAGAAGACTAGTTTGTGTCCCATAAAAACTAGTATCCCTTATTCTCCACATACCAGGTACATATCCCTTTTGTACTCTAGTACAATTGGATAGTTCTAACTATTTCCCTTACAGTTATCCTAGATATAATTGTTATTTTCCTACCGTAAAGTATATGTTGGAAATATAATTTCTTGTATATATTATGACATATTTTATTGATCCATCACTAAAGAGTATGGAACTCAAATCACCACTTTAATCTCCTCCTATGCTTATCCATGTATTCTTGGAGAGATATATGCCACGTGACACTGGTAACAATTCTTTCTCAAATTGTTCCAACTTGTATTTTTCAATGACTTGTCAGTATTTGTATGATTTAATGGGTCTAAGAAACCATTAGGTCTACCTCATTAGATCATGATCCCTATAAATTAGATTTCTAATTTAAGTTAATGACTATAGTATATCTTATATTCTGGTATTAACTATCTATAAGACCAAAATTTGTTTTCCATATGTTACCAAACATATTTTACTTGGAAAACAATGGTTCTCCCACTAACCTCTAGTAGACACATTGAAAATATTCATTCCAGATGAATGCTCTAAGATATTATTGCGTACTTTAAACCTAATATGTATTTGAGAAATTTTCACCCCTTATTGGCATTCTATGATGTCACCATCCCTTTCTAGTTGTTTCATATAGACACATTCCAAGTTCAGTGGTCTTTACATCAAATACATAATAAAATGATCATAGAATGTAGCTATGAAAAGTAAAACTCTAATGGATTTAAGCATAATGACTTGGTATAACCAATCGATCCTTATTGCTACCAC
The DNA here is from genome assembly GCA_963277665.1 of Viscum album. Taxonomy (NCBI): domain Eukaryota; kingdom Viridiplantae; phylum Streptophyta; class Magnoliopsida; order Santalales; family Viscaceae; genus Viscum; species Viscum album. The sequence goes on from OY728159.1 coordinate 1,939,203,875, forward strand.
ACTTGTACCACCCATGTATCATCTCACTTGAATACCCACCGCAGTATTCAAAATAATAATCCCCCTGTACTTTGATACATGGAATCAAATATTGAATTTTAAATTTATCTTTACAAAATTAGCTAATTTCCATATACTTCTTACTTATAGTAATTATTATTCTCAATGAATAATGCATCACCATCCGCAGTGAATATAAAACTTTCACCATGGTTTTATGCTTCCTACGTAGTATGTGTCTCTCGAACATTATCTTCCACACCTATTGTGGAACTTGTTCCCATGTCAACTATTTGTGCATCTCTTAACATTGACTAAATCCAAGTCAATCTTACTCCCACTATCTCAAGTAGATATATGCACCCTATAAAAATAGTACATAACTTGAATATATCTTTTCTATCATAGAGATTTTTGTAATATCCTAATAAACTTTTAGGATGATTACTATAGATTCACATTGTGTTTTTCTTGATACATGTTTGTTTATATCCTTAATAAACACATTGCATACAAGCCCAATTTCTTTTTACATAATGGATTTTCATCATACTATAACTCATATGATATCCATTTGTCATTATAGTTGACATATGGTTATGGGATATTACCATTATTTGTGAAAAACATCTTGAAATATAATGGAATTTTATATAATGCATATATATCTATAACATTGATACTCCTTATCCTTAAATCATGAATATGATGTGTATAAGGAAATGTGAGTTTATAAAATACTCCACGCTGCATTTTTTATCAATGTTAACATGTAAGAATCGTCATCTATCCTCCTTATAACCATCATAACTTTTATTTGGATAGGGTAATGTGTGTTTATTAAATACTCCACACTATATTATATGATGATCGATGAATGCTTGGTCAAGATATTCATTGGAATGTCAGGCTGAATAAACTCATATCTTATGACCATGAATATACTATACTTCACTTTCAAATTCCTTAATAAGAACTTAAAGGAATATAATTAAGTATATTTACTACTAGCTTACCCTTAGTATAGTTTATGCTCTCTTTCTAAACCAATTTCAAAAGATTTGTGGCATACCTTTATTTATAAAGTTTTATTTGTCCAAACTAAATAGGTATATATGTCGATAATACCTAATGTGTTTATCTACACTAAGTATAAATACCATACCAGGTATATCCTTGATGTCTGATTTTAGTTTTACTTGATAGATAATTATCTTTTCACAACTGGGTATATAAGTCTTACATTATATATTCATCATGTATTGCCTATGATTCATGTATCACTAAACTATTTATTGAGTATGAAACACCATAAACAACATTCATTCCTAAACTGTAATAATGTATATGTATGTCCAGATGAAATGGGAGATAAATGTTTTAGTAACACTCAATAAAAGTTCTATTAGAATCATTCACTTGGAAATTAGAAGTTGTGTGTTTCTCGCCACTAACTTAGGAACCACCCTTTCTCAGCCACTTAGAGAATACACCTTACTTCTAGTAATGTTTCTATACTTACTTAATTATTGTATTCAAATACTAATATGTTATAGGTATATTGAATTCAATACCCAAAAATTATTATAGAAAAATTACAAATAATGATGAAAATACCTGAAGAAGAAGTGATTATTTGCTTATTTAATTCAGATCATTGATATTAAACTTCCATGGATTTATTTCATGATATGCTATACAAATAACCTTCTATTTAATACCTCTTTCTTTAAAGGATGTTTTGAAGGTGCCTTTGGCGTCACTCTTGTCATTTTATTTTTTTCCTTATCTTTTAACTTGTTCGCTATAAGAACTAAAGATTAATATTTTTTTAATGTTGTTATTTATTTGGTGAACCTTAGCTAAAAGGTAATGAAGAATTTTTTCCATACTGTTCTTTTTTTAATCTTAAACAAAACTAGATAATATGGGTGAAAATGATATTATAATGGGATGTATTGAAAATCACAATCTTCCTTTAAAAATTACACGTAACTAGTGTAATTATAACCTATTCATATTTCACTTCATTTTATCCTCACAAGCTTCTCAAATATGAGACTACAGGTAATATCATCCATGTCCTGATGTAGTATCTAAAACTGACATCAGACATTGATGATAAAATTATGACATAACCATTATATGCTCTATACATGAGCCTCCTGTAATCATTTTAAACATCGTTGCTTCCTAAGGTGACTTAATATGTATTGGGGACACCAGCATCTTGAATTTATTTTGACATAATATTTTGCACAGACACCTATACAACTCTTGGAAACTCGTGCCAGATAGGACATTGACTTTTTCCAAGTAATATCATAGTATGTCTTGTGGTATGGATTTCCATTTTTAACAAAAATAAAATATAGCATATTGTACTATCTTTATTACCAATTTATATATTATTGATTAATTAAATCATTAAATGTCTCATACTATTTTATCGAATACTAAGAACCCTCTGTACTACAATCAGAATATTTTTTCACTTAAGTATTATAGTGGTAAGGATCCTTGAACCGCCCCTCATGGTCTATAATTTATGGCTACGCCACTACTCAGAGAATTAAATGTAGTATTTTGACTAGTCAACCACATTAACTCACGATTCCTTGATCTATTGAGTGAAGTCTAAGATTCTAAAATCATAAACTCGATTTAATCAATGATTACCTTTGAAGTTGAAACAAGTTAGCTATGAATACTACTTTGTTTCCAACTTCAGTTAAGTCTACCCTTTGTTCTCATAAGAACTCCTCGGTAGTAAGAGACACCCTCAACTATGGCTGATCAAGCACTCTGAACATGTAGTTTTTTTCAAATTTGAATGATGGAAGGCATTTTCATATTAATATTCCTTTGAGTATTTTTTTTATATTTTTCTAGATGAATGTAATCCATTTATTTTGGAGTCTTCTTCCCATATCATACTTGTGGTATGATTTGGTCTTTATTATTCCTTATAAATTAACCTCAAGGCCGCCCTTAGAGAGTAACCTTGGGTATTTGGTCCACTCTTCCATTTCTACATGGTATCAAAGGAGGATCTGCAAACCCTACCCCTCCATATCTATTTTTTTTTCATCTAGGTTTTCCTACATTTTCCCCCCTTTGGGGGGAGGCGACCCCAGGTCATTGCCACCATTAAAGATGACCACCCCCCTCTCGTCGGTGCTTTGCCTCCATCAGCGAGTATGGTCCTTGTGCGGCCTCGCATCTTGCTACGTGTGCGCCTCCTCCATCCATTGTGTGCACCTCCTCTCTCCGGTCGGTTGCCTCTTCTGCTTCCGCGCCTTATCTGCCTCTGTGTGGCTCCTCCGCTTCCACTCTGGCCTTCTGCACAGGACCTCCCAGCCTGATGCTCTTTCGCCGACTCCCTCCCTATGTACGACACCCGCCAGAACCTTCCCTACATTTGATGCCTCTTTCATCCCAACCTTGCGTGTTCCCATCTTGTCCAACCAAATCTGGTTGATCGCGCCTAGAATCTCCAAACCCTTCTTGGTGCATTATCTCTAATGACACCCAATGACCCAACTCCTCCAGATCTGCCACGTCAACTCCTATTATCCTGCACGTAGGTCCTCCCATCCTGCATGCGACTCCTCCCATCCCACGTGCATCCCACCCAGACGGTCCTCCGACCGTCTCCATCCTGGCACAACATCTCTTCTGGTGAATCATCCCCCTCTTTGCACGCGACAGTTCCCGCCTCTAGCCCCTCATGCATAAGCTCCATCCCCTCATGTGGTTGCCCCCCGCATGCCCTAGTTATCCCCTATTGAGTCGCATCTCACTTCCACACCTCCACCACATCATCAATCTACAACACGACTCCTCTGTAGCTTTCCCGACATATGGACAACCATCCCCACAAGTGTGGATTTCCTGGTGCTCCATCAACCGGCCATGTTTTTGTGGCTTTCCCAGCGCTACAACGTCTGGCCCGCCTATGTGGCTTTCGCTCCATCGACCAACCATGCTTGCGTGGTTCCTCTACTGTGCCTTGATGACTTGCCTCGCCACTGATGTAATCCAACTTTTTTAGCATCATCTTCCATAATTTTCATCTCGAGGGGGAGCAGTGAATGCAGGTGATTTATCTTCTTTTTTTTGTCTTGTTTTGTCATCAAGGTGGGTATGTCCCGCTTCGGGGGGAGTGTTTGTAGTGTCTATTGATTTCTTTGTTTTTATTTTCTTTGATATATTTTTTGTTATGTTCAAGCTAGGTAAACCTGTCTTGAGGGGGAGTGTTGGAGTCTACATCCCACATCAAATTTTTGGTTTGATGTTGTCTTTACTATTCCCTATAAAATAACCTCAAGGCCTCCTCTAGAGAGTGACCTTGGGAATTTGATCTACCCTTCCATTTAAATAATTTCTATTAATATTGTTCATTCTATGTTGTCTCACTCAGAAATAGAAACTAATAGAAAAAAATATTCATCACTTCTTTATGTATTTTTCTTTTTTATTATTTTATGTGTTTCCCACTATCATGCAAATGTATAAAATAATAAACAAATTTATAAAGGAAATAATTTTACTTGAATGTCCTTGAGAATCTAATTGTGATTGATCCATTTTAAAAATAATAGATCAATCATGACCTAAGGGGTTTCATACCGGAGTCTTATATTGACTCATGATACAGTTTTCCCCCTGTCCAATGTTTTCACATCTCGTCCAGATTACCTCATTGTCTTGTCAGGGTCTGCATCTTAAAATGTCATCATCCAAAAGTATAGGTATACTCACACATAGGTGAGGGGAACCAGGGGAACAATATACAACTGATAAAACTGGATGTGAAAATCCTTATACATATTAAAAATTGGGTACAACCGCGAAAGCGACACACAACACAAAGAAGAAAATTACACTAAATCGGAAGCCCGGGGACTTGACCCCGCGACCTACCCCTCACCCCACCCAAAAGAAGATAATGCGTAGACCTTCATATTTAATTACAATCATCGCACACAATTAAATGAATAAATCAGACATACAGAGGTTGGATCAATTCCTCAAGACCAGTCAGTGGGTAATATAAAAGAATGATAAAAAACTAAATTACAATAAATTAAAGTGTGGGGGTATTTAATTAAATTAAATGAATTAATAGAATTCAAATAATTTTATTTTATTTGGTCCTATAATTAATTTAATTTTAATTATAAAAATTAGTTTAATTAATTAATTTAATTTAATACAAAAAAATAAATTAATTTTTCTCGGGTATTAAAAAATTATAGTTTAAACCAAAATTAATTTTAATTAATTCAATTTAATATTGAAATTAAATTAAATAACTAAATTAATTTTGATTAAAAAAATTCTGGGACCTCAAACCCAACACAGGGTCTGCGTGGGTCAGGCCGACTCCGCGCAACCCCGTTTTTGGGTTGTGTAAAACATGTGTAGGGCCATTATATGCTGGACAGATCTGCCATTCCAAGTTAGGTCAACTAGACCCATTAGATTCTGATTAGGGAGGGGAGGGAGTGCGAAGGGGGTTACCGATGGTCGGGGTTGCGACAGAGCTGGTCGGATATGAAGTTGGTGATCGGCTAGATCTGGCCACGATGGGATCTACAGAGCTCGATCTGGTAGGAGGCACATACCAAGGGAGCGGGTAGATGGTGTGATGAGGAAGACAACAAAGGGGATCCCACTCGAGTCACGGAGTCAGCAGGGCATTCCGACGAGCAACTGCGAACTAGGAGGTGCTGACCTGCTTCAGCTTCCAAGGAGGAGCATCCGGGATGGGGTGGTTATCGCTGTTGGAAATGCCTGACCGTTCGACATGAAAACACAAGTGAGAATGGAAAGAAGATTGAAGGAAAAATACTTGAACACAAATGATGTTTTGTGCACCACCAATTGGGATGCTTTTATGGAGAGGTTTTCATTTCTTTATATAGACAAAAAAACCAAGACGTATTTACAACGTAATTAATACCACGCGGAAACATTAATGGGGACAAACCGCGTTGACCCATCAATAGGGGGGGGGAGAAAAAAACGGTGAAATAAATTCCTTAAAGAAATTAGTCAACAATCACCCCCCTAATTTCTGTCTCATTCACTGGATCTCAACGACGCCAATCTTCGTGCGTAGCTCCAGAAACCTGACACGCCCAAGTGACTTCGTGATAATGTCTGCAAGCTTCTCCTCGGTGCGAGTGTGCTCTAGAATGATTTTTCCTCCATCAACGCACTCTTGAATGAAATGGAATCGGGTGTCAATGTTCTTGCTTCGGTCATGGAAGACGGGGTTCTTGCTTAAGGCAATGGTGGACTTTTTGTCCACTTTGAGCACCGGTTTACTGAGGTCTGAGTGTAGAAATTCCCCAAACAGTCGAGCCAACCAGATGCCCTGGCATGTTGCAGTTGTCGCGGCAATGTACTCTGCTTCGCATGAAGACAATGCCACCACCTTTTTCTTCTGAGATTTCCAAGTTATGGGCTTGTCTCCAATGGATAAGAACACCCCAGTAGTGCTCTTGCGGTCATCAACGTCACCAGCCATGTCGCTATTGCTAAAGCCCAACAGTATCGACCGATTGTTTTCCTTCCTTGTGTAGCGGACACCGTAGTTGTGTGTCCCGGCGATGTAGCACAATAGGTGTTTGATTGCGGATATGTGATCATCATGTGGCTCTTCCATGAACTGGCTTACGTAACCTACTGCATAGGCAATGTCTGGCCGTGTATGAACTAGGTACCTGAGGCTGCCGATGGTGCTCTGGTACTGAGTGACATCAACCAACGGGCCAGTTCTAGACTTGCTTAGCTTTAGGCGGGCCTCCATCAGCACTTGATAGGGGTTGCAATCTCCCATACTGCTCTTATCCAACAATTTAGTCGCATAGGCATATTGACGTAGGGAAATTCCATTGGGCCCTTGGTTCACTTCGATGCCAAGGTAGTAGGAGAGAAATCCCAAGTCACTCATCCGAAAAAGCTTCTTCATCTCCATCTTGAACATGTTGATGTTGGTCACATCAGTGCCGGTGATGATCAAGTCATCTACGTACACCCCGATGATCAGATGAGAAGTGTTATTTCCACGAGTATACACAGCATGTTCAGAGTCGCTCTTGTGAAACCCAAGCGTCAGAAGGCTGGCATCAAGCTTGGTGTTCCATGCTCTTGGTGCTTGGCGGAGGCCATAGAGTGCTTTCCGGAGTCGGAGCACCTTGTGCTCATGGTCTTTGATGATGAAGCCAGGTGGTTGCTCAACGTAAACCTCCTCTTGGAGGTCGCCATTTAGGAATGCCAATTTGACATCCATGTGATGGACCTCCCACCCTTCTTGCACTGCCACTGCGATGAGGAGCCGCACTGATTCCATGCGTGCGACAGGGGCAAAGGCCTCCTCATAGTCGATCCCCTGCTGTTGGACATATCCTTTTGCAACAAGCCTCGCCTTGTTCTTTGCTACCGCACCACGCTCATCGCGCTTCACATGGAAGATCCACTTGAGCCCAATTGGACGATGGCCAATAGGGAGATCGATGAGCTCCCATGTGTCATTGTCCTCGATCGTCCTCATCTCTTCAAGCATCACCTTGCGCCAACACTGGTGTTGTTCTGCTTCACCAAAGGAGGTTGGCTCATCAGCTGTAGTGAAATGTAGCTCACCAGGGTCGAGCTCACGTAATGAAAACCCAGGTGGTGTTGTGGCCCCGATGATGTTGTCAATAGTGCGGAACCGAAGTGGGGCGTCGTCGTGCTCGACGTCAAGTGCTTCCATCATGTTGGATGGTGGTGAGACGAACTCCACTGCGGCTGATGGCATGGGCATTACCTTGACCACATCTGGTGTTGCAGCATCTGCAGAGTGTGCGCTAGTGGGTGTGAGTGACGATACCTGTTCTCCGACAGTGTCTTCGGCCTCTGTCGTCCCTGGCATACATTCCGTTGTGTGTTCGACGATGAATGGCTCCTCACTGCTCAACACATCTTGTTCATCATGAGCACTCCAATTCCACTGTTCTGCCTCATCGAAGATGACATCATGTGTTACATGCACGCGCTTGCTGACGGGGTCATACACGCGGTATGCCTTGGACCCGGACTCATACCCGACGAAGATCATCGGCGTACTCCGGTCATCCAACTTCTTCGGGTGAGGTTTCACATTCTTGACATGCGCAATACAACCAAAAGTGTGGAAAAAATGCACCGTCGGTCATTTTCCATGCCAGGCCTCGTATGGCGTCAACCCGTCAAGGCTATGTGTCGGCGCCCGGTTGAGGATGAAGACAGCAGTGGAGACAGCCTCACCCCAGAACATCCCGGGAAGGCCTTTTGCCTTCAATATGCTTCGAGCCATGGAAACCACTATCTGGTTGCGTCGTTCAACAACCCCATTCTGTTGTGGTGAATAGGGGGCCGTGAGTTGTCATTGTATGCCACGTTTGGCACAGTATTCACCAAATTCCACTAAAGTGAACTCGCCACCGCGGTCCGTCCGGAGAACCTTCAGCTTACGCCCTGTCTCCACCTCCACTGTGGCTTGAAAGCATTTGATTGCCGTCAAAGTCTGGTCCTTGCTTCCGAGTAGATTGAGCCACATGTAGCGGATCATTTCATCTACGAGCAGTAGAAAATAACGGCTCCCGCTTGGTGTCGTCGGCGTGATCGGCCCACAGAGGTCACCGTGGACAAGGTCGAGGGCTTGTTCCGCATGATGCTTCGCTTGTTCAGGGAAAGACACCCGTCGTTGTTTCCCAATGAGGCAGCCATCTCATACTTGATTGACCTAATCAATTTGTGGGAGCCCTCGCACCATATCGCATTGAGAGAGCTTACGCAGGGCCTGGAAATTCAGGTGGTCGTACCTCGCATGCCAACGCCAAGCCTTCTCGGAGCCCCTTGCAGAAAGGCATATTGGCTGTTCAATGTCGAGTTTGAGTTTGTACATCCGTCCGGGGAAGCGCTTCACCTTGGCCAATAGACGCCACTGCTGGTCTTGGATCCTCAGGATGCCATCTTCGATCAGTATCTGGAAACTGTTCTCATCAAGTTGTCCAATGCTAATGATGTTTGTGGTGAGCCTCGGGATGAAGTACACCCCCGTGAGCATGCGGTGCTCACCGGTTTTTCAAGTGAGCAAGATGGTCCCGCACCCCTCAATGTTGACGATAGAGTCATCTCCAAACTTCACGGTGCCACGGATCCCAGAGTCAAACTCGGAGTAGACGGCGCGAGATCCAGTCATGTGGTTTGTGGCACCGGTGTCGAGGTACCAAAAATTGTCATCACGTGCCTCCTCCTGATCCAGTTGTGCGAAGACGTTCGTCTTGATCAGCCTTAGAGGGCTGCATTGTGGTTGTAAAGTATTGGTGGTGGCGGATTGCAGTGGTGGAGAATCAGGCACTGCGGTGCATGGCCTTGCCATAAGGAGCGTGGGCTCATCGTCATCACCTTGGGTCAGAAGGGCCTGAGGCATTTTAGGTCTGCTGCGACAATCTTTGGCCCAATGACCCATTTTGCTGCAATTCTGACATTTGTCCCTTGAGACTTCACGACCACCATCGTATCCCGAGCCATCCCTTCCATTTTCACTATTACCACTACCAGTCTTTTGTCGTGGTCCTCGGCGACGCCGGTTTCCGAACTTGGAGTTGTTGAAAGGTTCCTCCCTCGTCTGCCGCTCCTTCATCCGTGCAACCCATTCCTCCTCGGTAAGGAGTAGCTTCCCTCCAGTGTTTGCGGTGGGTGCCCGCTCAAAATAGTCCTCCGACGCTTTAAGTCTCCCTGTTACCTCCTCCATAGAGAGTGTCGAAATATCGAGAAGCGTTTCAGTTGAAAGGGCAATTTGGGAGAACCTGGAGGGGATGACGCGCAAATACTTCTCAACGACCTTGTCTTGAGGCTCCGGATCGCCGAGGATCGTGAGTTGGTTGACCATCCCGGTGAGCCGCATTGCAAAGTCGTCCACCGATTCGCCGTTGTGAAAAACAATGCCTTCGTACTCCTTGCGGAGTTTTTGAGCATTGGCCTTGCGAACGCGATCAATGCCGACGCGCATGGTCTTCACGGTGTCCCACGCTTCCTTGGAAGTTTCCTTGACGGCGAGTATGGAGATCATCTCCGGCGGGACAGCGCGGAGGATGGCCTCCAGCGCCATCCGATCTTCCTGGAGTTCCACCGCCAGTGTCGACGGCATCCCAAAGACCGCGTGCTTGAAGAATGACCTTCATCATCAAGGACCAGTCGCTGTAGTTTGTCTTCATGAGGATCGGATACGTCGTCGATCCCCCGATCTCCTTCACCACTCGATGTACCACCAGAGGGCCGCTACCGTTGTCAACGGGGGTTCTGGGATGTGCCGATGATGTCTGGGAGAGTCGGGGCGATGAGGGATCGGAGTTCGGCATTGTGGATGAAGTCATCCTCCCTTTGATACCAAATGTTGGAAATGCCTGACTGTTCGACACGAAAACACAAGCGAGAATGGAAAGAAGATTGAAGGAAAAATACTTGAACACAAATGATGTTTTGTGCACCACCAATTGGGATGCTTTTCTGGAGAGGTTTTCATTTCTTTATATAGACAAAAAAAACCAAGACGTATTTACAACGTAATTAATACCACGCGGAAACATTAATGGGGACAAACCGCGTTGACCCATCAATAGGGGGGGAGAAAAAAATGGTGAAATAAATTCCTTAACGAAATTAGTCAACAATCGTGGCTCACTTGATCTCATGCGGGATGACTAAATAGGGAGATGAGAGCATAGCATCGTACCAGGTGAAGACTGATGATCCTAGATCATGGCGATGGGAGGGAGGTCTGGTCGACGATGATGAGAGGTGAGGGTGGTGGGTTGGTGCTGCTCAGGTGGTCAACCTCCAACGGTGGGCTAGGGGTGCGAGGCGATGGCGGACCACTAGGCGGGGACGAAGTCTGGCCACCAAAGGTGGGAGGCTAGGTTTGAGATAGGTTTTGGGAGCTCTGGTGCACCACCAAGAGAGAGACGATAAGGGAAGTGTGCCTCACACATGCCCTCAGAGAAAAAATTGTCCTACCTTTTTTTAACTTTAAAATAAAAATTTTCTTCATCTATATTGATAGAATCAGATGCCTTTTGGATTTATTCAGAAATTCAAAAATTCTATTAGGATATTTGGTTTTTTTATACGCTCGGTCCCCCCCCCACCAATACGTCTTCTACCATTTTTTTATTCATGGCTATATACATAGATTTTTCCTTTCAAAATAAAACAATATTTATTTTAATTAAAAAACCATTTTATCAGTGGAAACATGTCACTAGCCAGAAAAAAATTATTTCATCGATTATTTTTCGGCAATCGGACAAGTATTCGGTAAATTACCGGAATTACCTCACCGACTACCATATATATATATATATATGGAGAATTCCTCTTACAACAATGTGAGGTGGGGACATTATTTTATAGATGAGTAAAAAGGATTACAAGGTGGGATAATCTTATGTGGGATTCAGAAATACCCATTATAATAAAACGAGGTTTAACACTCCCCCTCAAGCTGGACATACCCAGCTTGGATGAAGAGTCCCACAAAAGAAATAAAAAAACGAACAAGACTATACACACAAACTCTCCATCAATTTGGGTTGTTGATTTTATGGATACCCAACTTGGTACTGAGTCCGGATGTGCTCCTATGAGGCCTTTGGTGAAGATGTCAGCAAGCTGATTTGCCGTCGAAATGTCTCCAAAACTGATATGGTTCTGCTTGAGGTGATGGAAAAAAAGTGGCAGTCCACCCCGATATGCTTCATTCGATCATAGAAGATGGGATTAGAAACAATATTCATGGTTTCCTGATTGTCATGACAGATATAAGCAGACATCTGTGGTGGGAATCCAAGATCATAGGGGAGACAACGAAGCCAAAGTATCTCAGTAGTGACCATGGCCATGACACGGTATTCAAACTTTGCACCAGATCTAGAGATGATAGTCTGATTCTTGTTGCACCAAGATATGATGTTACCTTCCAAGAAAACAGTAGACCCAAAATTAGACTTTCAAGTAGTTGGGAAACCATCATAGTCAGCATCACAGAAAACCTCAACATTCAAATGAGCATGATGTGAGTACCGAATACCAACGGTAGGGTCTTTCTTTATGTATTTGGAAATGTAGAGGACAAAATTCTACTAAGAATTGGTTGGATGCTCCATTAATTGACTCAATTTTCCAACAGCGCAGGTAATGTCTGATCATGTCATGGTGAGGTAATTGAGTTTTCCCACAAGACGATGGTAGCTCTTTGGGTGAGAAAAGTGTGTCATGTCTTCATAGAAAGAATGTTCCCCAGGATCAATAGGAGTGCCCATGATAGTTGTCTAACTCAAACTCGCATCCTATAAGATATCCAGGGAATATTTTTGTTGGTATAGAAATATGGTGTCCGTAGAATGGGAGACCTCGATGTCAAGGAAGTATGTGAGATGATCAAGATATTTGGTGTAGAAGAGGTGGTGAAGATTCCCCTTGAGTTGGAAGATTCCAGTGGAGTCTCTCCAAGTGATGATGATAAAATCAACATATTCCACCAGCAGAATGCAGCCATTGGATGTCTTATAGTAGAAGACGGTGTGGTCCTTCATACTACGAGAGAGCCCAAATGTGGTGACTACAGTGCTGAAGCGGCCAAACCAAGCATGAAGAGACTGCTTGAGACCATATAGAGAGTGAAGAAGTTGGAAGACATGGGAGTCGGCTCTTGAGGCATGAAATCTGGGGGTTGTTATATATATACCTATTCTTCAAGAAATACATGAAGAAAGGCATTATTGACATCCAGTTGATGAAGCAACCAGGGATGATGAGCGGTCAGAGAGATGGATAATCGAAATGATGTCATCTTGACAACCAGAGAGAAGGTCTCAAAATATTCTATGACATATTTCTGAGCAAATACCTTCACCATGAGTTGGGATTTGAGGCGATGGAGAGTTCCATCGGCATTGAGATAGATCGTATAAATCCATTTGATGGTGACCACCTATTTGCCTTCTGGTAGGGGGACCAGATCCCGAGTATGGTTGTCATCCAGAGCATACAGTTCATCCCACATTTCTTGTATCCAATCAGGGTGAGATGCGACATCATCAACTGTGTGAGGAATAGATATCATATCTAGATTTGAAAGACCTCTATATGAGGATGTGTATAGAGGAGTATCCTGGTAGGAACAAGTTCCTTTTCGGAGTGCAATGTGCAAGTCATCTAGAGTTGAAGTAGGAGTATCAGACGAGTCTAGGATGATGGTGTCCTCGACCTGGATGGGGAATATATTCGACGTGCGACAGGATTAGACAGTTCCAAACTGGTGACCATCAGAGTGGGGCATCGAAGAAGGGTGGATGATGAGTGGAAGACAATCATCGATGGTGGTGTCTGGATGTAGAGAGGGAAGAGTGGAAGGAGGGATCTCTATAAAAGATACATCAGCAGAGATTATATATCACCGTAAGTCAGGAGAGAAGCACTGGTATCTGCGTTGAGTGCAAGAATATCCGAGGAAAATGCAATGAATGAATTTGGGAGAAAGTTTGGAGAGGTTGGGATGAGTGTCCCAAACATAAAAGAGACACCCAAGCACACATAGTGGAAGTGAGTGAGGAGGGAGAGAGGAGAACAGAGTCTGAAAATGAGTCTCCCCCTAAAGGATAGAAGAGGGGAGTCGGTTTAGGAGGTAGGTAGTAGTCAGAAAGGAATTGGACCAGAAAAGGAGAGGTACCTTCATGTGGAATTGGAGGGCATGAGTAGTCTCTAGAGTATAGCGATGTTTCCGCTCAGCCACTCCACTCTGCTGAGGTGTATCGGGTAGGATGTATGGTTAATGATGACTTTATCCTAGAGAAACTACTAAAAGGAATTGTATAGATATTCTTGTTCATTTTTGGAGTAGATACATTTACAGGAGGTGGAGAATTGAGTATTAATTTTATTATAAAAGGTCTAAAAAGTAGAAAAAAACTTCAGACCGATCACGAAGAAGGTAAATACATGTCATGTGCGAGTAGTCATCAATAAATGATATATAGTTATTGTACCCGGACTTACTAGGAACCCTGCAAAGACCCCATACATCAGAATGAACAAGGTCGAAAGGACTCGCTGCACATGGTTCCAATCGAGGAACATACGTCACCTGTCGCACCCTGACCTGGAACATTGTATTTTTATTTTCCTTTATGACATTTTTTGGGATAATATTATTATTAGTATCAATATTATTATTATTATTATTATTATTATGTTTAGTTTTTATTTAATTTTTTTCATTTTTTTTCTTTTTTCTTTTGTTTGGAAACCTTAGGGATGCCCTCCACCCTTTCCTCCCTATGCACCTAATTCCTACTCCCCTTCGACATATGATATCCCCCCTTTTTCTTGTCCATGTGACTCACCACCTCCTAAGATCCCCTCTCTATGGAAGACTCCTCTCCGATATCCCCTCTCCACGACCTCCTCTCTCAGCTCCCCCTCAAACCCGCATGGCAAAACCCCCTTGGCCAAGACCCTGTAGTGTGTGATCCACCACCCACCTCTCAGATCCAACTCCAATTTTAACATCCCACCATTTTTCATCACATTTCTCCTTCAAATTGACATGGTTATGTGAAGGCTTCATCGCGTCTCATTCATGTGTTTTCCGACAATCGTCACCGAAGGCGGAGTGGTTAGCTTCGATTTGGTCTGCTCGCTAATGTTTTTGGGTATGTTTTTCTTTCATTCTTATTATGGTTTAATTTATATTGGGGGTTTTGTGATTTATGAGTATATGGTAAATATTTTAAGTTGCATTGATGGTGTTGTGTTGTTTTGGTTTGTTTCAATCCGTTGGTCGTCAGTCGAGGTGAGGTTTCTATCACTGCATTGTTTAATTTGGTTTTATTTGGAGTCTTTGATAATTTTTAGTCTCCCTTACAATTGTTTCAGTGAGTTGTGGTCATCTTCATGTGAGTTTGGGTGGTTGGAAGCGAACGCCTATATGTATATACATGGGTAGGCATGTATATATACATATCCTCCTTGCGCATATTCCCTCATGGAGTGGGGAATATGTTCTTGGATCAAAGGATATATATGTATATATATATATATATGAAAATGTATATGTGTGTAGGTGAAGTGGTCTCAGACTGCCTTCGTCAAAAGTTTTGTGTTTTGAGGTATGGAATCTTATGTCGTTGGTTGGTTTTTCACTTGATTTATGGTGTTATTTTGATGTTTTATGGTTACTTTTAATTGTTGTGTAGTGTGATTGACTGTTCTGAGTGGTTTCGAGTCACCGGTCTAAGGGTCACTCGCCTGCGTGTGCATAGGTAAGTAAATATATACATGTAGGTTCCCCGGTTACATTTATATTCATCCATGTAATTGAATATACATGTATGGGTCTAGGTATGCCTATGTGTATATATAAAAATGCATATGCATGTGAGTGGAGATTGGTATACACATATAAGTATACCTGTAAGGATCCCCTTGCACATGTTCATGGGCCATGAAAATGTGTGCATAGGGGATATGTGTCCTTAAATGTATGCTAAGGCGCATGTGCTTAGTGGGGGAGTTGCGGTTTTTATTTAGAAAGCGTCAAGAGATGAAGTGGAAGACTTGATTCGACTCTGAGGTAGGTTCCCTATGCCCTTATCTTTATTTAGAATTTTTATTATTGCATAGTGTTCTTTTGAAAGTGTGTTTTCTGCTTTTATATGAAATTCATATGCTATATATATATATAAATGGTTGTGGTCCCTAAAGAGTGTTTTTTTAGATGTTTTTAATGTGAAACGGGTATTTCCAAAGACATTTAGATTTTTGGCCGATTTTGTTTTAAAAAGGGTAATGACCTATTTGATTTCCAAAGAGTTCCAGAGTGATTTCCAAAATGGGTTTTGGGTGAACATGTTTTCTAAAGAAAATTCTTTCTTGTGGAGTAATGAGGCTCATTTGGAACCTTGAAAATGATTTGTGAATGTGAAAAAACCCTCTTAAGGCATGTCCTATTGTTTTAGAAACATGATGTGTATGTTAAATGTGTGATTTTTGATATGTTCCTAATGAAGAGGCTTATGTAATGTTGTGTGAGATAAAAAGGGGAATGTACTTAAGGAGGGAGAAAGGCGGTGAGTGGGTGAAAGGGTTTTGGATAAAGAAAGTGTTATGTTAATTTATGTTCTTTTTATAAAACCTCCCCACCATTTGAAATAGAGCACATTGGTAACCCTAGGTAACTAGGTGGGTGGACTAGAACTAGTGCACTAGTGACCCAGAGTGGTATTGTCCCTATTTCACTTAGAAATTTTGACGCTTGCAACACTAACTAAACTATTATTATTATGTTGGGGACCACTAGGTTATGTGTATGTTCATTACTAGTGTATATTGCATGAGAATGGATAATTTTTATGGTTACTTTTCACTTAGATGAGAGGTTCTAGGGTCCCACTTGTGCTTTTTACCTATAGGTATTTCCCATGGTGCTCATTTGTGACATGATGTTTTTTATATGAGTTTTCAATTTAGTTGTGTCTCAATTTATGTCTAATTTTTAAAAACCACATATTAATCTAATTTGGTTTCCTTTTATTTTAGGAATTTTAATGCATGGTTGGATTATATTTTGAAAATGTAGTGGAAGAGAAATATTTTTCTTAAAAATTTAAACTTGTTACTTGATTTTTAAAAGAATGAAAAAACATTATTTTAATATGTCTTATTTTCAAACTAGCATGATTGAGTTTTTTATTAAAGGTAAGGTCATAAGGCGTTGTTATCCCTTGTCTTTCCTAATGAGAATCTCTATGCTCAAGCCTACTTTTCAGTTCAAGGTCTAGTCTTGGATCTCTCTTAGAGCGAGCATAGTTATATGTTCGATGGTGACCCATGGGGTCACTTTGAGGTATGTCTAGCTGGTTATCGTTTTTTCAATATTAGTGTTTACCTGTTTTTTCCAGTTTATTTATTTTTATCTATCTTTTATTTTTTGGTATAAATAATTCCCAACTACTTGTTTTGATGCCCAACACTAGTTTCCAGGCCATGGAGATCGGTAACGCCCTTCAGGCCATGCCGTGAACTGGATCGGGTGACCGGTTCAGGGTCAAATCGGGTTGGTTTGTGAAAAAATGGTATCAAAGGAAGTTTAACCCATGTTATTTGGAGATTTCTAATAGTTTAGAGTTAGGAGTGTCAGAATCCAAGTGTTCAATTATGGGTAGGTGCTTGATCACCACCTATTAGGAATAACACTTGAATTTCCAGGGTGGTCAGGAATGGTCTTTCCTCAAAGTCCGTTCTTGGATCTCGATTTTTTTCAAGGTCCTTAGTATTGTTTGTGTGTTTCCGATTGGTCTTTAGTTTTGGTGGTCATTCTAGAGGGGTGCATGGTTGTTTTACATGACCTAGAAATCCATGTGCAGACTGTGCAATTTCCTTTGATGACTTTCTATGTGCTCACCCGATTGGTGCACGGTTTTCCAAATTGTGTTACCAATCTGTGTGTTACAGTTGTTTATTTGAGAATTTGGAATCTTGATTCATTGAGTGAATTCTTTGTTTTGGGATGTTTTTTCTATAAGTTTTAGTTGGTTTTGGGGTTTTTTTATTGGGACTTAAAATTGGTGATTGGTTTATAAAATTGGATTTCCAAAATGAAAATATTGGTTTGTTTGAAAATGAAATGAGTCATTTTGAAAATGGATGTTCTTTTGGGAGCTGTTTGGGGATATTTGAAATCTTTTATGAAGTTTGAATCAGAAATGGATTCGGAAAAATGTTTTTGGGTTTTTGAAATGTTTTAAGAAATGTGGAATGGATGTTTCTTGGAAATGATAATTTGGAAATGATTTATTTGACCTTTGGTATTCCTATGGATTCCCACATGTATGGATGAATGTAGTTAGATGTGGATGGTTTTTAGTACATGTGGATGGGTTCCTGAGTTGTCATGGGAACATATGTATGTGATGTTTCTTAGAATACCAATGGTTGGTGATTAGTTTTCAAGGATTTTTTTGTTTTCCAAAAGCATGTTTTGATTAGTGATGTACTGGGATGAATTTTGTTTAAGAAATTTTAAAAAAGAAAATGGGTTTTAAAAAGGGGTTGTTTACATTCTGATGGTTTTGAAATTGGATAGTTTTGAAAATGGTCATTTGTGAAAGAGGTTTTCAAGCTTGGTTGGTGATGTTGCTTTGGTATTATTCGGTTGATATTTGATTTGGTTATGGTTTGGTTTTGTGATTTATTAGTCTATGGTCTCGATGGTTGTTTTTGATCTAGTGTTTCAAGTTTGAAATGATGTTTTGAGTTTGAGTTGATGGTTTATGGTTAAATGTGGAGGCTTGTTTTGTGATGTGCTTCAGGTTGGTTTTGTTATTCTTGTTTAAAGTATGTTGCCCAAAAATTTACAAAGGTCCCTGAGGGGTCATTTTCAGTTTTTAGTTTTACCTAGACCCCCAGTAGAGTGGTGGGGTTATTTTCTTTTCATTGTTGCTTGTTTATCTATGGTGGCTAAGGTTTAATAGGGGTTGCGGTGTAACTTGAGGAAGTCGAGTGTTTTTTAGGGTCTTTAGGAACTCCAGATTTTGTGAAAGGAAGGTTTTTTAGTTTTGTTTGAAGGGTCATGTTTAGGCTAGAGAAGTTTGATTGATACCTTCTCCTTGCAAGTTGGGGTCGTAGCGAGTGAATTGTGACAAATAGAATTTTTTTTTCAAGGTGCTCGTGAAGGGATCTTCATCCAATACAGAGGGTGAACCAAAGGCATATGTTCTTGGAATACGTCTTTCGTCGCTTCTTGTTTCTCATTCCTAAGACCACACACTTGTTTGTTTCCAATGTGGTCGATTTGGGAACTCAAAGTCATTCGTCGTAATATTCTGAAGGCTTGTAAATGGTTATCTTGTTAGTGTAAACTTTAAATGGTTAGTCTTTATTTTGACCAATTCCAGCTTTTGGGTGATGCTCGTTTGGAGATATATATGGGTTATGGATCTTATGAATCATGGTTTGTCTTGGCGTTTGTCTAGTGTCTCTTTTCTTGGGATTCCCCTTAGACTGGGGGTTTCAGGATAGTCTGTGTTAATGTTTCTTCCTACGTTTGGGGTTGGACCATGTCGGTGGGTTCATGATGGGAAATTCAATCCACATTTTAAAACTGAATTGAGAGTTCCCATGTAGGTTCCATTGTACTACTCAGTTCCTAATATAGTGGGGATACCAACATAGGAAAAATTCATGAAGAACTTAGTCTTCAAGGTGTTTTTGTTGGGGTAAATATTTGGCTCTACCCCACCTGACCCCGATCAATGTAGATGGTAATACTATACAATGGTCCATATGGATAATTTTCATTGGAGATCTTGAGCGGACTCTAGTGATTTCTAGGTCAGGGGTCAGGGTATTCCAGGTTTTGGTTGTGTTTGGAAATGTGAGTCCCGTGTCGTTGGTTATTTCACTTGGTAGTCTAGGTCTCGAGGTTTCAGGTCTTGGGTGTAAAGTGAGTGTTAAATCCTCAAGTTTTAGGGGTTCTATTTTGAGAATATTTGTGTCCTTGTTTCAATATTTTAACATCCAAGTCTTTTGGGACTTTCTGGGGGGAGAAAGTGTCATGGTGGGGAGAATTGTCGCACCCTGACTTGGCATGTTGTATTTTTATTTTCCTTTATGAAATTTTTGGGATAATATTATTATTAATATCAATATTATTATTATTATTATTTTTACATTTTCTTTTCTTTTTTTCTTTTGTTTGGAAACCCTAGGTAGGCCCTCCTCCCTTTCCACCCTACACACTCGATTCCCCCCTCCCCTTCGATGCATGATCCCCCCCTTCTTATTGGTCATGTGACACACTATCTCCCAATCTCCCCTCTCCACGGAGGCCTCCTCTCTGATATACCCTCTCTACGTCCTCCTCTCCCGTCTCCCCCTCAAACTCGCATAGCGAAACCCCCCGGACGAGACCCTACAGCGCGTGAGCCACCCCCCTCCTCTAGGATCCAAATCCAATTTTCCAATCCCACATTTTTTCATCACATTTATCCTTAAAATTGACACGGTTATGAGAAGGCTTCCTCAGGTCTTTTTCATGTGTGTTCCGACAACCACCATTGAAGGCGAAGCGGTTCGTTTCAATTCGGTGCACCCACCAATGTTTTTTGGGTAATTTTTTCTTCCGTTATTCTTGTGGATTAATTTATATTGGGTGTTTTGTGATTTATGATTCTTAGGTAATTATTTTAAGGAGTGTTTATGGTGCCATGTTGTTTCGGTTTGTTTCAATCTGCCAGTCACCGGTCGAGGTGAGGTTTCTCTCACTGCATTGTTTAATTTGGTTTTATTTGGAGTCTTTGATAATTTTCAGTCTCCCTTGCAATTGTTGTAGTATGTTTTGGTCATCTCCGTGTGAGTTCGGGTGATTTTCAGCAAATACATATACATATATACATGGGTAGGCATGTATATAGACATATCCTCCTTGCACATGTTCCCTAATGGTGCAGGGAATATGTGCTTGGATCAAAGGATATATATGTGTGTGAAAAAATATATGTGTGTAGGTGAAGCAGTCTCAGACTGCCTTCGTCAAAAGTTTTGTGTTTTGAGGTATGAACTCTTATGTCGCTGGTTAGTTTCGCACTTGATTTGTGGTGTTCTTTTGATGTTTTAAGGTTCCTTCTAATTTCTCTTTAGTGTGATGGACTATTCCGAGTGGTTTCGAGTCGTCGGTCCAAGGGAGACTTGCCTGCATGTGCATAGGTAAGTAAATATATACATATAGGTTCCCCCATTGTGTATCTTCATCTATGGAATTTAATATACATTTATGGTTCTAGGCGTGCCAATGTGTATATATAAAAATGCATACAAAGGTGAGTGGAGACGGGTATACTCATATAAGCATACCTGTAAGGATCCCCTTGCACATGTTCATGGGTCATGTGAATGTGTGCATAGGGGATATGTGTCCTTGTATTTATGTGAATTTGCATGTTCTTAGTGGGGAAGATACAAATTTTAGTTAGAAATCATCAATAGATGAATTGGACGGCTTGATTCCACTTTGAGGTAGGTTCCCTATGCCCTAATCTTTATTTAGAATTTCCATTATTACTTAGTGTTATTTTGAAAGTGTGTTTTCTGCTTTTATATAAGATGTATATGCTATATATATATGTGTGTATATATAAATGGTTTTGATTCTCGAAAAGTGTTTTTTATAGATTTTTTGAATGTGAAATGGGTATTTCCAAAGACATGTGGCCTTTCGGCTAATTTTGTTTTAAAAAGGGCAATGACCTGTTTGATTTCCAAAGAGTTGCAGAGTGATTTCCAAAATGGATTTTGGGTGAACATGTTTTCTAAAGAAAAGTCTTTCTTGTGGAGTAATGAGGCCCATTTGGAACCTTGAAAATGATTTTTGAATGTGAAAAACCCCTCTTAAGGCATGTCCTATTGTTTTAGAAACATGATGTGTATGTTAAATGTGTGATTTTTGATATGTGCCTAATGAATAGGCTTATGCGATGTTATGTGACATAAAAAGGGGAATGCACTTAAGGAGGGAGAATGGTGGTGAGAGGGTGAATGGGTTTTGGATAAAGAAAGTGTTATTTTCATTTATGTTATTTTGATAAAACCTCACCACCATTTGAAATAGAGCGCATTGGTAACCCTAGGTATCTAGGTGGGTGGATTGGAACTAGTGCGCTAGTGATCTGGAGCGGTATCGTCCCTATTTTACTTAGCAAGTTTGATTATTACAAACTAACTAAACTATTATGATGATGTTGAAGACCATTAGGTTATGGGTATGTTCTCTACTAGTGGATCATGAAAGAGAACATATAATTATTATGGTTTCTTTTCACTGAGAAACGATGTTATAGGGTCCTACTTGTGCTAGTTACCTGTCGGGATTGCGCATAGTTCTCATTTTTGATATGTTGTTTTTTATGTGAGTTTTTACTTCAGTTTTTTCTCACTTGATGTATCATTTGTAAAAAACACATCTTAATCAAGGTTGGTTTCCTTTCATTTTGGGAATGTTAATGCATGCTTGGATTCTATTTTGAAAACGTAGTAGAAGAGAATTTTTTTTATTAAAAATGTAAAATTGTTACTTGATTTTGAAAAGAATGAAAAACATTTTTTTAATATGTCTTATTTTCAAACTAGCATGATTGAGTTTCTTATTAAAGGTAAGGGAATAGGGTGTTGTTATCCCTTGTCTTTCCTACTGAGCATCTCAGTGATCATGCCTACTTTTTAGTTTCTGGTTCTAGTCTTGGATCGCTCTTGGAGTGAGAATGGCTCTATGTTTGGTGGTGACCCATGGGATCACTTGGAGGTATGTCTAGCTGGTTATCTTTATTTTTTTTCACTGTTAGTGTTTACATGTTTTTTCCAGTTTATTTCTATTTATATGTATTTTATTTTCTTGGATAAATCATTCCCAATTTCTTATTTTGATGCCCAACACTAGTTTCTAGCCTGTGGGGATTGGGAATACCCTTCGGGCCATGCTGTGGACTGACTCGGGTGACCGGTTCAGGGTCAACTCAGTTTGGTTCATGACATCACCTGATGATGTTTAGCAAACTTACAGGATTCACAATGGAAGGAAAGTTGGGGACTAAATTGGGGGAAAAACTTATGGAGGATAGAAGCTGGTGGATGACCAATGTGAGAATATAGGTCAAGGAAACAAGATGAGGTGGATGAGAAATCAAATGATGGTGGGGTATCGAACATGTAAACCCCATTTCGAATATGACCTTGACTAATTTCCTGATTCTTCGTACTCTCCTGAAAAAAACACCAAAGGAAGTAAAATTAGCAACACAATTTAATTCTCTGATGAGTTTTCTGATGGAGATAATATTAAATTGAATATGAGGAAAATGTGCGGCTGAATCCAAGTGAATAAACGGTGCCAAGGGTCATGTGCCAAATCTGGTAATAGGGATTGTTGATCCATTAGGAAAAGTAATTATTGAGGAAACGATGTACGGATGATATGTAGTAAACATTCTATAGTCCCCTGTGAGATTTTTTGACACACCAAATTCAAGAATACAAACTATCATTCGATGAGATACATAGGCGATAGAGCTGTCAGTTTGAGCAATGGGGTCCAGAGAAGAGGACGATGGCACAACAACCTGATAAGATTGTATCAAGGAAACCTTCTCCATCAATAACTTCATTCTTTAATGGGTACTGGATAAAGGGAGATCTTCTTGTGGGAGAGTCGATGACGGATCATGGGACAGTAGCTCAGGTGGACACACAAACACATAGATGAAGCGTGGGGGTAATGTGTAGGATGGTTGGGATGTTTCTGCAAGAGGTGGGTTGGGAAACTGCAAGGGAGTTGGGATTTGGAAGAATACGAGAGGGGGTCTGGGAGTGTCTAGGAGGGAAGGGTCGGGATGCATCATTGGATGCGGGCTGGGAAGGTGGGTCTCGGCTGGTTAGGACGCTGTTGTGCACAGTAGGTGCGATGGGTGGCCGCTTCAATCGGGAGGCCGAGAGATCACTATAGGAGGGGCAGTGGCTGGGATCCATGGTGGAGTAGGACTGGGATGCCGCACGAAGGAGGTAGAGACCGATAGTGCTGAGGAGGTGGGATTTCACGTGGAGGGCAGGGCTGATCAGGAGGGCGGGGTCGATCGTGTAGTTGGGAGGCTGCTGGAAGGCGGTGGATGGTTGTGAAGCCAAGAGAGCGCCACAGGAGGGCAGGTAGGTGCCAATCGTGAATCCCAGAGAGTACGAGTATGTTCCACTCATAGGGAGTCATATGAGGAGCCAGAGAAGAGGGTTCCTCCTAGATCCGGGAGACCATAGGGAGGGTGCCTCCAAGAAGGGCGGGGCTAGATGATGTCGGATGACCGTAGTATGGGCGCTGCTGGGAAGGGTGGGGTACCTAGGTCGGATAGGGGTCCGCCTGGAGTGGGGGAGGGTTGTCACATGCTGGATTGAGGGAGGGTCATTCCGTGCTGGAGGGCCAGGAGATCGTGTCAAGACCGGGAGGCACTGAGAGAGGCGGTTCATCCGTCACGAGGGAGGTCGAGCCAGATGGTACCAGGAGAGTGCCACATTATAAGAAGTGGCACCGAGATCTGGCTTTGAGACTAGGAGACATCAGGAGAGGTGATTGGTTGAGCTACGATGTTAGGATCAAGAGGCATGGCATCAGGATTAGGAGGTGCGGAGGGTCCAGGAGGCATGATGAGTGAGGCAGGGCCGGTAGAATCAGGGAGGCCGATGGGAGGGCGGAGCTGGGATTCCATAGGGAACTGACGGGGAATATAGGGCAGGACAGAATGGGGATTCTGAAGAGAGCCGATGGGAGGGCGTATCTGAATAGAACTGGGAGACCGTAGGAGAGGGTGGGGGAAACGAGCGCCACATAGGAGGGATTCTTAGGGAGATGGGATGGAATCAGAAATTAACAGGATTTTTCCTCTGATACCATGTAGATGGAGAATTCCCCTTACTTCAATGTGAGGTGGGGACATCATTTTATAGACGAGTAAAAAAGATTACAAGGTGGGATAATCTGATGTGGGACTTAGAAATACCCATTCTAATAAAATGAGGTTTAAGAATTTAAAGCAACATATATTTATGTATATATGTTCTTCTATTTTAATACCCAAAAAGAAACTGCTTTCGATCTATAATTTTTTTTGGATGGTTATAACTTGGCCATTCGAAATCAGATCGATAAACAATCTATTTATTTGGTACTGAAATAATACCCTCTACTTAAATTTAAAATCCAATTTAATTTTCTTGGCTCAGAAAATTCATGTGACTTACACTGATACCAATTGAAGGTATCGGGGTGCGCAGTGGAAGCCGGTGGGTCAAGGATTTTGAAATGTTTTATCACCAGACCGACTGTACTTGTTGTCTCCAATGATATGAGTCCCAATATGGTCTGAGGATCTAGTGTGAATTAAACAAATCATGGAAAATAAAACTGAACACATACCTTGTTCGAAACGAAGTGCGCTCGACTGCAGCTAGTCGTAAATGACCATTGTTTGAAGGATTTAAAGAAGAACACCTCTAGATCATCCACACATTCTCTAAGAATTTGTGTGCATGTCATTCGTCAAATTCTAAGTGTTATCATGGAACTTTAAAAATCTCTTCCATGTCGCAACGATCACCACGATACCCTGCCTTAGATCTGTGAAGGCATACATGGATTGGCGCTTAGAGAGACTCTCACTCTCTAGAAGGTGGGTGGAGAGAGAGGGTCTCATTTTTTTTTCAAGAACAGTTCCCTAAAAATGAACCACTCTCCTACTTATATAGTGAAAGAGTGAATATAGCCAGATGGGTTCCCCAACACCCAAAAATAAAATGTCCACTAAATAATCAATAAATAAATAATTATTATGAACTAAAGTGTGTCCTAAATATTATTTATATTTTATCACATACCTATAATATATATTAAATATATTTCATGATAAAATCAAGTCATTAACTTGACTCATAATTTCTGAAAATATTAAACGAACCTGGAATATAAAAATAATATTCATTCGAATAATATTATTTCTTATATTTAATAAAAACTTGTAAATACTTTTGATAAATAAATTCAACCCAATTATTCTTTGATTAAATAATAATGAATTTTTTTATTTATCGGTGATCCAAAAACTTGGGCAACTCTTGGACCCCATCGTGGGGCCCACCATGTCCTATATACCTATTCACCAGAATAGGGAAGATTATTGAATACACTATTGTGTGTGACCCTCTAGGCCCTTATCTTAATAGTATTTAATAGTATTCATAGATAAAGAGAGGATTCTACTATCTCATCAATTCCCTTGAAGAGATAAGTAATATTCATAACAACAACAACCTATGAACACGCACTGTGTAATATATTCTCTTTGTCTTCAGATATATCATAAATCAGGACACACACTTGTGTCATCATCATTTCTTATTTTGTTATTTGTTTATCTAATTGGATGAATTTACCCTCTACTACCTTGGTCAAGAACTTATGAAGGTACTACCATCTCAATCAACCAGGCCTGAGATATAGTACTTCCTTCACTCAGAAGTGGAAAATCTATCTTGATCATTCAACCAATATCATATCACCAATGACACATATAACACAAGATACCTTGCCATGATTTAATTATCATGGTTTTTTCTTTATATCAAAGTACACGATCAAATGATGCACATTGATAATGATCTCAAGTAAAGAGATCAATACACATGTCTGTTGATAGGAATAACCAATGACACCTAAAAACATGTGATATTTCTATTGGCGGGTTTGTCCTCATGATCCCAACTACTAGAGATCACCAAGTGTGAATATCATGAGAAGAAATCTCAATGCTTATGATCCCCTAGCACCTGATAGTCATACATCAACTTTTCCCACTCAGTATGATGTATCTAGACCATAAGACATATATTTAATATTAATTTCATAGTATCTCAAGGTTCTAATTTTATCTTGGGATCTACTATAACCTTTTTATATGATAATTAATCTATAGAAATTACCATTTAATAGTGTATGGAAAAATATCTACACTATAATGGTAAGTGTACATCATGCATATATCACTGTATATATGAAATTTCAATCTAAAATTATTATTTAGTTGGGTCTAGGGAACCCACTATTATAATAGTTTGTCCCCCTATAATGGCTAAAAAGATTTTTCTATTTTCAGTAACTACCCAAGATTTGAGTGGAGTGGTGGACATGGAACCTTCTTTGAGGTCAGACCCCACTTCATACTTCTTGAATTAGAAGTTTCCTTTTTTGAGCGGTGATCAAGGGTTAGTTTAAGCGATAAGGTGGTTGTAAGAGAATAAGGTGATTCTTAATTCCCTTGGGACACCTAAAGATTTTAAAGTGAGAGGTGTTCAGATATTTCTTATCATTTTTAGCTACATTTTTTAGGATTTGATGGAACCTTCATATCTACACAAAGATATGACTTGGGATCTCTTAAGGATGGTGCCTTTTTAGTGGTTTTTTCCTAAGGTTTTGAAAGTTGCGAGATCTCTTGAGCTTGTGGTCCTTCATTAGGGTGACTGAACAGTGAGGGAGTACGTCGATATCTTTTTAAAGTAATCCATATTTTCTCCAAAGATGGTCATTAATGTTTATGAGAATGTTTATTTCTTCAGAGGTGATATTCACTCATATTTTGGTTTAGCTATACTTGTTTTTGGTCAGATAGCTTTTTAGGAGGTTGTCAACAAGGTCATTTAAATAGAATATGACCAGTCTAGGAAGCATGTGGTGGGTGATGACTTAGTTCCTTCCATTGGACATAAGGATAACCCAACAAGTAAGGATAAGAAGGAGGAGGAGCCAGAGCTTGGGGAAAGATTCTTTCTCGTGGTAAGAAAATATCTCTTGTGTGTTTCCTATGTGGGTCCCTAAGGCATGAAAAGACCTCATGTCTTAATTCTTATTGAGTTTTCCTCCATTGTGTCCATTTAGGTCATATTAAAAAGTTTTGTAACCACATTTTTGGGAAGAGGTATCAAGTTTAATCCTTGTGTATGTGTTGTTTTTAGTACCTTTCCTTTAATGGTCGTAATCCTAGATTTGGATATTTGGTCCTTGTTGTTGGGTTCTTATGGATTTTTCATTTTTAGGATGCTATTATAGATAGATTTAATATCATTTATGGAATTACTTGTTTCATTTGTGGAATACTCCCCTCCCTTGTGGATAAATTTTGAGGGTGTTGATCTAGGTTCCCTTGTTATTTTGTGGTTGGTTGTGAGTGTTGTTTTGAGGTGCCTCATTGTTTGGGTGAACCTTCCTTATGTTTTTTGGTTGTGATTGTTCTTGTATTGAGACTTTTAGGTGCTCATTTTCTAGACATGAGAGAGTCCTAGGTTTCATTATTGTGTAACTAAGTTGTGTGATCTACCAATTGATTTTGGTATACTAGATGGTGTTCGGATGTGGCTGTTCGGATGCATTGTGTGAGGGTGATCTATGTTTTGACCCTAGATTATCTACATATATTGTGGCCTGAGTTGAGAGATCTTTTCATTATTTTGAGACAATTTTTTTTTCTTCCTTTTATTGGGTTGGGGAGTTATTTTGGTTTAGAGTGAGTTTATATCATGGTTGTTCGATTTCTCTTGGTTGCATCTCCTGGTAGTTTTCTTTGTGCCACTATGTTATATGGATTATAAATATTGGGGAGAACATGTTAAGTCTCCTATTCTTTTAGGAATTATTATTTTAGGTTCTCATTTTTTTTATATTTGAGGAAGTTTGGAAACTTTTAGGTTGATCAATTTGATCATTTTGATGATCTTGATTGTTGGGTTTTGAGGTTGAATCATGTTGAGTGGTTCTTTTGGGCTAGGTTCACCTTGGATATTCCATTTTCTATTACCTATTATTTTCAAATGTGGAATTTATAGGGGTATAACGTGTCATGGTGGGAATTTTTTGACACCCCACATGTCATGGTGTTGTTGATTTTATGTTCTTTTATGAGGGTGAGGTTCAGTTTAAGTTTCTAAGGAGTTTCGAGATCTTGTAAATTTTGAGAGGTCTCCTTTTGTTCATGGTTAAGGTGCATGGTTAAAGGGAAACCACATATCCTTGATTTGAAAGGAGAATTTTCAGTTTATTTTGAACTGTGCATGATTTGTTAGCATTTTTTACGCATGGTTAAGTCCAAATCACGTGACCCCCTAGGATAAATCATGTGGGATCCTTGGTACATCTGAGGCATGGCACACAAATTACACACAGTTTGGTAAACTGTACGACAAGCATGAAATTTGGGTGTGGTTTTTGATAATGACTAATGGCATGGTTGGAGAATGGTTTTTACAACCGTACAATGCCCAAGGTGAACCGTGTGAGGGTTGTCTATCCTAGGCAGTAGCCAATGCATGGTTTGGAAAACTGTGCGGCTTTCCCAAGTGTTTTATTTTTTTGGGAATTTCCCATTCTTACCTCTTTTAATTTAAGAGGTTTCCACCACTATTATCCCCTATTCATGTCATCAAACCCATAGTATCCAAGGAGTATCTCCATCTTCTTCCTCCTCTTGATTCTTGATCTTCCTTTGGGAATTTCCAAGAGATATTGAGGTATTTCTTTCTTTTTCTCTTATTTCCTTCTGCCACACTTTTCTCTTAGTTTTGGATTCCCCCATGAACCCTAGGTCTCTTGTGGATGATTTTAGGGTTATGGGTGGATCTAATTTTGGGTTTTCTGGTGTCTACGGTTCATATATTTCATTTATATCTCTGTTGTTGTGTTCACCATTAATGGCGACACATTTCGGCTTCATTACAACTTTTTCCAAGTATGTGTTTCTTTGAAATTGTTTCATTTTTAAATATAAAGTGTTATTATTCTTTCTAAATTCTCTTTTATTTAAATTATGAATATATGTGATATATTTGAGGTGATTAGAACCATTTCATTGTGTTTTAAGATTATCATAAATGGGTTTTCATGTGAATTACCTATTTTCATGATTGAAATGAAATGTTTTATTGTGATAAGTTTTTATGAAATTCTCAAGGGGCTATTTGAAATGGTTTTCATGATGTGTGTTGGATTTTAATCCAGTTTTGGGTTTCAGGAAGTGAAAACTATGTTTCAAGGTGAGTTTTGTTTTAAAGGTAGGTGTTGACCTCAAAATGATTTGTAAAGGGGTTCTTTAATGTATTTAAAATGGTGATTTGAAATGTGTGTGTGGTCTCCCCTTATAAAAATGTCATGATGGATTCTTTAAAATGGATTACCTATGACCTTGTTTAGTATTATAATGACCCGAACCATCAGGGCCCTCCCGGCCTATGGAAGGCTGAGTCGTCACAACCCCAAGACTACCTCCAAAGGCCCGGGGCCGCCTACAAGCACCGAAAAGACATAAATAAAATGGGAGGCATTTTCATAATGTACTTGTACACATGAACCCAACCATCTCAATGAAATAGTGTAGAGGAATATAATGTAAATATAGTAACATCTAGAGTATAAATCATTCAAGAAATATACTTTAGGGAATACAAAAGATTGTGATAGTGTAATCTGAAATGGAAAAGTGAAAAATTACATGCCCAACCAGAAAAAGATGTCCCAACCTGAAAAAAACTAGAATAAAGTAAAGTTGAGATATCTCGACTCCTAATCTCCAAGTTTGAACACCATACATAGTCAATGCACCCAGGTTTCACTATGCTCCAGCATAATCTCTGCCAATCTATTTATCATCTGCATAATACATGACACATAAGAAAAAATCCCATATAGGGGTGAGTATATACATACCCAGTAGGACACCTTGAAAATTTAAAGGGAGCAATAGAGAGGTGAAATAATAGTTATATTAACTCAAATCTAGAGGGAAACAAAACCCAATAGATCCATATATATATATATGCTCATAAAGAAACCATAAGGAGAGAGAAATGTGATCTCCATCTCATATCCCAACCAAAGTTTATGAGTAAGCCTACTGCTCCAAAAGTCTATCATCAATGTCCATCATCAAATGCAACCTCACCAGAATATGAGTGTAGGGGCCCACACCTTGCAACTGCACTCCACAGCTGAGGGATCATACATATCTTATGGAGGACCCACACCCATCTAGAGCTTGAAGACAAGGGAGAACCACTTTGTAGGTAGAGAAAATACACCCTGTAGTCAGGGGAGTATTGACCCTATATAAATAAATACATTGGAAACATGCGACCTAGTTTCCTAGGGGAGTATTAACCCCAATATATCTATGATAGTCTGAAGAACTCGTGTCCTGATGTGACAGGGGAGTACTGACTCTATAATTTCTTTGGTATCATGGGGAACCCTCACCCTAGTTAAATAGATGAATATTAACCCCAATATCTCTGATATAATAGAGAACCCATGATCTGGTATCATTGGGGAGTACTATCCCCATCATCTATCAGATATTCCCACCTGATCACTATCGTTTTCAAGTACTGCCTGAATAAGAGTCGTGCTTGGAACATCTCACATATTATTTCAAAATCCATTTTTAAGGCCATCATCACATTCTATGTGGAAAATCACTCAGGTTAGGCTATTTGTGGGTTGAAATATGAGTTAAAATGAAAGAGATATGAGAGGTAGAAGATTCATAAAGAAGTACATGACGTGTATGGGGTCCACATGGTGGGTGGCCACGCTCCACTATCTGGAAATGTTCTCCCTAGACACAGATCAGGAATCCATGTCTCTGTACATAGAATTAATTTGTAAATACATGGCTTGTATTACCACCTAAGGTCCTGGCCTTACATCTCAACCTGTGCCCGTGTATTCCTGCTTATTCCCATGTACTCTGGTACATGACATGTTTGGTCACACGGGGCCATGAGTGTGTGTCATCTGGAACATGTCTTGACCACCCGGGGAGGTTCACATGGCATGTAGGCCCACCTAAATGATTTGTGATATTTAACTCTTCCCAAAACCCTAGCATCGCAGCCAGGGTGCTACACGTTGTGTGTTCTTCTATGACACACAACGTGTAGTCAAGATTTTCACACACTCCATGCAGTTTCCAGATCTAAGATCCTCACCACTAATCATGCCTATATACCACTCAAAATTGGAGGGAACCACCTCTAGTCGTCGTTTACCGAACTCCGATGGCCAAAAAATGAAAATCGGTGATCCATTAGAAGTTCGCACCACCTTTGTCATCTGTAGTTCCTCGCATCGTCGTACATCACCACACAGGATCTAAGATCCACAAAGAAGCACCTACAAGCCATCTTGATCTATCACCATATCATTATCTAATCTATCGTGAATCTGGGGGTCTGGTCATGCTTGGGATTTCCCAAAAATGTAGAATCATGGTCTTGTAAGCCAACTATGAAGAACATGAAGAACGGGTGGGGGATAGACAAAAAAAACAAAGGTGAAAGCATCGTTGGCCAAGCATTATTGGACAATGATCATAGATCTGGGAAACTAGAGTGAGATTATGGAATAATTCAAGAAAAATTTAATAAACAACTTAATTCGATAAATGGGATCATGTGAAGAACATGAGGCCGTAGAATCAAAAGAAGATACAAATCTATGCTCAAAATTTTAATCAAGGTTGGAAGGTGTAGTTTACAAGACCTACCTTGATTATGGATTGATCAGTGGGGAAGAAAGTGTTTTCCAATGATGTGGGGATCCTTTGTGGTCTCTTCCTACCATTTTACCTTGATCCGATCTCTCGTCATCCTCTGATGTGATCCTCTAACAAAGAACGATGAATCTTCTCCTCTGAGAGCTCCCAGGGTTATGCAGCTAACCCTGGTGAAACACTATAACAACATTTAAATAGAGTAAATTAGGTCTTTTGGTCATTTAATAATAAAATAAATTATTTAATTTATTTATTTCATTTAAACACACTGCAAATGATCACCTTATTTGAATGTCTGATGCCAACCAACTTTAGGTCAAGCCTAGGATAAACCCTACATTTTGGACTCAACAGTGGTATTATATTTCAGATATAAGGCTCCATTTAGGATTTATTCCATTAATCCTGAAAAACTACACACATGTGACATTAATATATTTAATATTTTTATAATATCAATTTTGGGCTAACTGGGGATTAAAATCTCGCATCATCTCATCGCCTAACTCCAAAAATATTCCTCAATATATTTCAAAGTTGTCTTACAAAGAAAAAATAGGTTCACTATAAGTATTTCAAAGAATAAGACCCATGTTGAGGGTGGATTTGAAATGTTTTTAAATGGTGTGTGTGATTTCCATTGTTTTGTATGAAATACCTAAAGTGGTGTTTCTTGAAATGTGAAAGGGATTGGCATTCTGAACCATGCTTTGGTGTTAAAGGCCTGATTGGCTCTTTGGTTTTAAAATGGTGATTGTGAAAGTCATACCTTAAATTTCCCTTGATCTAGTTCTTGTTTGTATCATTTCTGGTGATTTCATTATTATGATACCTTTTCTTTCTTATGTTGATATATGCCTTATGATGCTTGGTGTCAACTGTGTTGTACTTGAACCATGTGTGCGTTGGGTCGTTTACTTTGGAAATGTTTTTTCAAATATGTTTAGAAACCTATTTTGAATTTAAAGATTCTTGTGTGAGTTATTGAGTTGTATTTTAAAAAGGGTTTTTTAGTTTAAAGATGGCTTCGGCTGATGAAATGTTTTAAAGTGGCCATTTCTATTTAAATCAAATGATTGAGATATTTTTGAGAAATGTAAATGGGTGAGCATGGTTTTGGAATAGATTAGGCTAGTATAAATGTTTTCAAACTATTATTTTCATTTTGGGAAATCATGAGAAATGTTTTGGAAGATAATTATGGAATTATTTTTGGGTTTCCAATAGTTAAATTGAAAATATTACTTTATAGTTTTATTTTTAAAATAGCATTGATGAATTTTCTTATGAAACAAATTGCACAATCTAATCTGGTTGTGGTGACCTACTAGGATTTTTATCTCACACATATATATTTTAGGTTCCATATTTTCAGTTGGATTCATCTTTCATACCTTGAGGCTGCCATGGGGTGAGTTGGGTGGTAGTGAGAAATCGGAGGTTGCATGGAGATGGTTTCAGGCTCATCTCGAGTTAGTTTTCAGTTGTATTATTTTTAGTTAGTTTTGTATCTGTTAATCTTGGTTGTATCCTAGGTTTATGATCTATTTTTATGTTAATGAAAATGGGTTGGATCAGTCTAGTTGGTTATGACCTGTTTGGCATATTTATTTATTATAGATCCTGTATTTATTTATTTCGTTGTCCCTTTTATCTATTATATGCTCAGAATAGTTTCCAAAGGGATTATTGTGATTTACAAACACTATTTGTCAACTCGTGGGGATATATAATTCCCTTTAGGCCTTGTGACGTGCTGGGTTAGGTGTCAGGTTTGTTTGAAACCCGGGTCGGTTCGTGACAGTGTAAATCTAGACAATAGATTAAGTGTTGCTTTTTTAGGAGATTCATGGAATTTTTTTCTTATTGTTGGAGCTCAATAACTCTTGGAAATAATTTTTTTATTTCTTAGTAAATAATAATCATTCTCCCAATGATAGAATAAGCTTTCATAGAGAATTTGGTTAGATTTAAATAGAAATATCTGGTAGAATACTTTAAATTTAGTATTGTATGGGAGGCATCCCATGTTATACTTGCTTTCAATAATGATGTTTTCTTTTCATATTAAGTTTTTTTCTTTTTAATACTTATTTTCTTGTTTCTATTTTAAATAAATACCCCTAACCCATGCTTCTGTGTTGTTTCACATGCTTGTCTGATCACCTACTGTACCTTTTTCTCCAAAGTCTTGGGCATTTATTTTCAAATCCTCTTAATTTTACTAGGTTTCATTTTTTGTGGTACTCTAGGATTGGATTTAATTATTAAATGGTTTTATCATATCAGTAAAATTCTTAGAGAGGCCAAATGGAACTTGAAGTTTTTTTAAAGAGAGTGATCAAATGGGTTGGGCATAAAGATCTCAAAGAGCTATCTAATAATGGAGTAGCATAATGAATTCTATCTTACTTTTTCACCATAAAAGGTGTTTTAATTGCTACACGCTCCTCTAGAAGTTGATTTTAAAATTTATTTCTTTTAATTCTATCAGTGCGTGAAATATAGTGTGGGGGAAAGGTGTTTGTTTTGAGTAGAACCTGAGTTAAATTTCTTGGTGTATTTTCTCTCTTTGAAAATACTTTTAAACTGGGATTGAAGTCATTTCTTAGAACCTTGATTAACTTGCCACTTTTTAGAGAATTATTTAAAGTCAAGTTGTATGTTTTAAGTAAAATCATGTACTTTCTGAAAATTATTTTTGGATGTTCTAGAATTTGAGGCAGGATAATGCTTTAATCTTTCCTGTGAAACTTATACATGGTTTCTCTCTTCTAAATTGTAGATAATTTTAAACTGAAATTGTCTTAATTGATTCATCTACCATATGATTCAACATTGGGGGAAATTTTGGGTTATAAATTTGGGTAGGTATCTTTCATTGTGCTAAATTTTACTTTAATGTTGTATAAATCAAATTTCCCTCAATTTTTTTTAAAATTGACCTTTTCTCATGCTTCAATTTTATTACTCAATGGGAAAAAAATTCTGAAAAATGGGAATTGTTTCTCCACCTTGGGGGGGTTAATATCTATTGCCTCTTAGATTTAATTGGGTACTTCACATTATTTCCCTCTAGACCAAAAACATTATTTAGGTAAAATTTTGGGACTATTTCTTACAATTATCATTGGATTTTTTACTTTTATATTTGAATTAAACTCATAAGATATGCATCCAAATGAGCTATGAAACGAAAATCTTAATCCAATTTGAACATTTCATTATTTATTTTTATATCGATGGATGGATAAATTACTAATTCTTTTTAACTATTATTCCCCCTCATCCATTTGGTTGGGTTTATTAATTACCTTTAAAATTATGGGTTTGTTAATCTGGAGGTAAAAAGAAGTTTAGAAGTTTCAATTGGTTTCAAATTTAAGTGTGTTTAATTCATTTCAAATTTTTCAATTTC
Organism: Viscum album; assembly: GCA_963277665.1. NCBI lineage: Eukaryota > Viridiplantae > Streptophyta > Magnoliopsida > Santalales > Viscaceae > Viscum > Viscum album. The sequence goes on from OY728159.1 coordinate 1,939,239,512, forward strand.
AATTTCAATTATTTTTGTAAAATAGTATAACAAAATTGTACTGGAATAATTTAATTTTAATAGGATATCACATTTTGCAGCTCAAGAGAGTCTATGAGGAAAAATATTTTTGAGAATAAATTCTTTATGAAATTTTAGTTTTTCACTCTTGAGATTATTTTTCATCCATTTAATTATATTAATTGATTACATGATGATAATAAATACCTTAACATTGTAGGAATTTTATTTGGTTTTTATTTGATACATTTTCTACATTTTTTGATGGATTTTTTTTGTGTTTTTGAGATGAAAATATGCTCATTATGATCCATTATTGAATTCTTTATCGTTTTCTGTGATTTGGTTAATAATTGAATATTTTAATAAAATTGGGTGTTTTTTGTGCTTAATGGATTAATGTTATCTTCTTTAATTTCAATATGTTTTTAAGAAAACATTTTAGTTTTTTTATGTAATGATAATTTAAATATAATTTTCATGTATTTTGATGATATGAGTTTTTCAAATTTAAATGTTTACATTCCATGATTTCATATTGAATTTATTTTTTGGAATAATATATTTTATGAAATTTAAAAAATCATGAATTAATTTGTTTCAAAGTTTATTTTTTGGATTTGAAGTCATTTAATTTAATATAAATAGATTTGTGATTTTATTTTTAGCAGTTTTTTATTTAATTTTGTATGTCTCATAATTATTTTTTTATTTATTTTTGTAAGTCTTTTATTCCAACATTTTTCATTAGTTTTTATTATTTTCATTGTAAGACTCTAATAGTAAGTCTTTCTAGATGTATGACATGGTCAAAGAGAAACCAAACCCTATCCTCCCCAAATCAATTGTCCAAACCAGTTGTTTCTTGAAGGAAGGCCGACCAAAAAATTTGACGAAAGAACCAACTAATTGGTGAAAATCAGGGAACCCGAACTCTTGGAAAAGATGATCAATCGGCACTATGAAAATTGTTTAAACTGGGATCGATGAACAACCCAAATCCATGTTTGGATGTCTGTGAAAGAAAGCAGGAGACGATGAACCATTCATGTTTCGAGATGGTGAAGATCAACTATAAATGTGAGACCCAGTTGATGGATGTTGGATCAAGTGTGTCTGTTGTGTTGAAACAAAATAAGGTTGAAGCTTATTACAAACCCGAATAGGTATGAGTTATTTATCATTTTAGAATATTACTTTCTCTACTTCATTCATAGTGGGATGAATAAATATTCATTCACATTTTGGGGGGAAATTTGGGAGGGGGTAAGAAGAAAGATTCATTCACATTTTGGGGGACATTTAATCATTCATTTTTTCAAGCATGGAGATAGTGGAGAGTGTAACATGGAATGAGAGAATGGGGGAATCGATTGAGGGTGTCATATCAGATAAATCTGGTGGTGTAGAAGAAAGCGATCTCAAGATAGAATAATTTATCCTTTTTATGTTTCCACTCTTTTTGATATGATTTTATCTACTTTCTATGTTTCTACTTGGGGAGAATAAAGTGATCTCATCATCCTTTATTGTTTTATTATTTGTTGATCTAATTAGATGGATTTACCTTTGACTGACTTGGTTAAAGAATTATGAAATTACTACCATCCTGATCAACTAGACATGAGATATATTATTTCCTTAACTCGGAATCGGAAAATTCTATCTTGATCATTCAATCAATGTTATACCACCAACACAAGCCAACTCTCCATGATTTCATTGTCATGGTTTTTTCCTTGTATCAAAGTACACAATAAAATGTCACACATTGATAATGATATCATGTTAGGAGATCAATATACATGTCCATAAATAGGAACAACCAATGACACCTGAAAACATGTGGTGTTCCTATTGATGAGTATGCCCTCATGATCTCAACTAACAGAGATCACCAAGTGAGAACTTCATGAGAAGAAATATCAATGCTTATAAACCTTCAACACCTGGTAGTCATACATAAACTGTGTCCAGTCAGTATGATGTATTTATACCATAATACATATATTTAAAATTAACTTCATAGTATCTCAAAGTTCTCATTATAGTTTGAGATATACTATAACCTTTTGATATGATAATTAATATATAGAAATTACCATTAAATAGTGGACATGAAAATATCTACACTATAATGGTAAGTGTACATCATGAATATCTCACTATATATATGAAATGAAAATATAAAAGTATTGTTTAGTTGGGTCTAAGGAACCCACTATTACAATAATTTTTCCCATAGAATGGTCGAAAAAGTTTTTCCATTTTTGGTACCAACCCAAACTCTAAGTTGAGTGGTCGACGTGGAACCTTCTTTGAGGTCAGACCCTATCTTAGACTTATTGAATCAACAGTCACCTTCTTTCAACAATGATTAAGGGTTAGTGGCAGCAATATGGTGGTTGTAAGAGAATGAGGTTATGGTCAATTCCCTTGGGACACTTGAAGCTTTGTGGGTGAGATATGTTGAGAGATTTCTTATCAGTTTTAGCCGAGTTTGGTGGGATTTGATGGCACCTTTACAACTACACGGAGATCTTCAGGATGGTGTTTGTTCAGTGGTTCTTTCTAGAGGTTGTGAAAGTTAAGAGAGTTCTTAAGCTTGTGGGCCTTCATTAAGGTGACTGAACAGTAAACGAGAATGTCAATCAATTTTTAAAGTTGGTTTTCTTTTCTTCGAAGCTGGTCATCAGTGTTTCTGAGAAATATCATTTCTTTGGAGATGGTCTTCGCCCATATTTTGGTTTATCCATACTTGTTTCTGGTAAGATATCTTGTCAGGAGGTTGTCAACAAGTCCATTCAAATAGAAGCTGACCAGTCTAGGCAGCCTGTGGTGGGTGATTCCTTAGTTCCTTCTAGTGGACATAAGGATGACCCAACAAGTAAGGAGAAGAAGCAGAAGGAGCCAGAGCTTGGGGAAATATTATTTCTTAGGGTAAGAAGAGATCTCTTATGTGCTTCCTGTGGGGGGATTTAGGGCATGAAAATCCCTCCTATCTTAATTCTCCTTGATTTTTACTCTATTTTGGTCATTTAGGTAATCTTAAAAAGTTTTGTAACCTCAATTTTCAGAAGAGGTATCGAGTTTAATCCTTGTGGATCTATCATTTTTGGGACCTTTCCTTTGATGGTTGTAATATTGTGGATGTTTTCTTTTGAGGATGCTCTTATGGATGGATTTAATATCATTTATGGAATTCCTTGTTTCATTTTTGGAATGCCCCCTCCCTCCCTCCCTCCCTTGTGGATGGATTTTGAGGGTGTTTATCTGGGTTTCCTTGTTATTTTTTGGTTGTTTTTTAGTGTTGTTTTGTAGTGACTTATAGTTTGGGTGAACCTTCCCCATGAATTTTGGTTGTTCCCATTCTTATATTGAGCCTTTAAGGCGCTCATTTCTTGGACATGTGAGAGGCCTTTGGTGTATTATTTTTTAACTAAGTAATGTGATCTACCAATTGAGTTTGGTATACTAGTTGGTGTTTGGATGTGGATGTTCGGATGCACCATGTGAGGGTGCTCTATGTTTTTATCCTAGGTTATCCACGCATATTGTGACCTGATATAAGATATCTTGTCATTATTTTGAGACTACTTGTGGTTGTTCTTACTTATATTGGGTTGGGGAGTGGTTTTGGTTCAGAGTGAGCTTCTCTCATGGTTATTCGGTTGCTTGTGATTGCATCTCTCGGTAGTTTTATTTGTACCACCATGTTAGATGAATTCTAAATTGTCATGAACTAACCTGGGTTGACCCTGAACTGGTCATCCGATCCGATTTATGGCAAGGCCCAAGTGGTGTTCCCGATCCTCTTAGGCTGGCGAAAAGCGCCAAGGGCATCATAAGAGACAATGGGAACTGTTTCACCCAATGAAACAAACAAAGGTAGCAAAAGAAATAAAAGAGAAACCAAATTAAATATGGTTTTTAAAATTTACATTATTTATATTTAAAATTAAAGGAACAACAAACTGAACACCAAAAAATACTAGAAAAGCCAAACTGAACCTAACACCCAGGACATCTCCATGCGACCCCAAGGGTCACTCTCCAATCCACAACCAACTATCACCCAAGGCGATCGAACCTGATCCAAACCTACAACATGAACTAAAAACAATAAAACACTATAGACATGAGTATTAAAACTTAGTAGGTAAGCCCGAATAATTCTATTCCCAATGCACATCCTTCAAATAAAGAGACATTGATCAAAAGGTTTGAAATACAATATATAAATCTAAGTTTTTCACACTTTCCATTTTAAAATATCCAAATCACATTCACCATCCAATGCCCCTAATGTTTTAAAACAAGGCTCAAGGGGAGAAGGGAATAGGTAACCAAGTAGGAAAGGCTTATTTTGTATAAAAGTGACAAAGGGGAGAGTGCTTATTCTTTACAAAACATTTTTTCTTGAAATCTTTTTTAACAAACCACACATTCACAAATTTCCGAACAAACTTTAAAAATAAAGTACAAGGGGTACTATTCTACATAATGAGGGTAATGCCACTAACCATACTAGTATCAGAGAAACACAGGAAAACCTAGGAACTTAGAGGAGAACCAGAACATACTATACATGAAACTCATCCTGAATAAATACCCTACTCGGTGAAATCATAACGGCCAAATGCCCGATCTTTACCCTACCTTGTCTGACCGAGGGGGCCAATACCATAACAATGATAACAAAATAACCCCCTCCTATAGGACACTAGCTAGTCCAATAACTTAGACTAGTTCAAAAAACGTTCTCAGAATTCCTCTTTTCTATGCTAGGTTCTCATGATATGTTCACAAAGGGGTGTTTTAAACAATACAAAAAATAATCCATGTACACATGTCATCATATAATCACACAATCAACACCACCCCGGACACTTCTAGGGTCATCCTTTGCCTTAAAACAATTATCATGCAAGGAAGGTCCCATACCGAGGACACTCTCATCTCAAGGTCAACCAACAAGGAAAGCGATTCACCATTAGAAGAGTTTTCCAAATGAAACCACTTCAAAAATGCAAAATGTACCTCTCATAATATCCTCAAATCAACTCTTTTCATAAATAAGCGCAAAAAATCCACTTTCAACAAAAAAACACTTTGTAAATCCATTTTAAAAAATTCAAACACCATTTTAAACATCACAATATCATTTATAAAACCAAACCAAACCTTTAAAAATCATAAACCACTTGAAAAAGCCAAATGAGATATTTCTAAAATAAATGGTGTGCACAATTTAACAATTTCACACCGCATATTTAAAACAACTGAACAAAAAACATTATTTCTCACAAAACAATTATTCTAATCATGGAACATAACTATTTAACAACTAAGGGAGGTTAGAAAATCAATAAAACAATGTAATATTTAATTTAAAGAAGATGTGAAAAGGGATCCTACCTCAAACGATGAAGAAACTTTCGAAAATTGGTGTGAAAATCCAATCTCACCTCAACTGCACCCAAGGGGAGTTTTATCCTATCTAAAACACCAAGATCAAACCCACAATTTAGGTTTCAGCACTAAAAATCGGAACCCTAGTCGTGTAAGAATATCAAACCAAGAGAACAATCACCGGAGGTTAGGCCGCGTGCTGGAGAGGAGGGCACCGGAGGGGCCACACTGGAAGGGAGGGTGTCCGGGGGGGTTGTCCATGCCGAAGGGGCCACATCGAATGGGGGTGGCTGGAGGAGTTGCGCATGCCGGAGGGGCCGCATCGAAAGGGGGGATGCGCTGGCGAGGGCTGGTGCACGCCGGAAGGAGGGGGTGCCAGTGGGGGATAGAAGAAGAAGGATGGTCGTCAAAAGGGGAGGGCTGGCTGGGTAGGGGCACACGGGGAGGGGGCTCACTGAACAGGGAAGGATGGGGGAGAGGGGCTACATGAGAGGAGGGGAAAGGGGAGGAAAAACCCTAAAAATATAAAACTAACTTAAAAATAATAATTTTGATACTAATAACTTAATAGTAATAATCTACAATAATAATAATAAAATAACTCTTAATAATAATGATAATAAACATTAATAATAATTATAATATTATTCATGATAATTATAAAAATAATTTCTCATTATAATAATATGAATATTATTATTATTATTAAGCACTGTTTTTGTCTTAATTTATTTCTCATTGAATTTTTATTTATTTTAAACACTGGGAAACCATGTTGTTACCCTGCATGGATCAAGAGAATGTGAAAAAACTGTGTGGTAGCTTCTTTCCATTCTAGAATCGGTTGCACGAGTACCTAGGATGACCATAGGGTTTCTGCTAACCATGCAGTGTCCATGCACTTGCCTAAAACCCACAAAACCTCCCAATAATAATAATAATAATTAATAATATTCTTAATAATAATAATAATAATCCCAATAATAATATTATCATTATTATTATCAAAACAATACTTTTAATTTTATTTTACTTTTTATTATTTTATTTTAACTTTAATTTAACTTCATTTTATTATTCATTTAATTTTTAATTCATTCTGAACACCGGGAAGGTTGCATGATGACCAAGGCATAGTCGCACGATCTTCAAACCATTTTATTCCCATGCTCCATATGCCTCTAATCCCAAAACACTCATCTTTAAATAAAAACTCAAATTTCAAAATGGGACTCAACCCGAACCCCGAAAAAATTATCCAAATCCAAGAAAATAATAAAATAAAGTAATTAAAAAGATCAGTATGTGACATAATGGTGGGGAGACCATGTGAAGTATCTTGTGCTTTTAGGAATTATTATTTTAGGTTCTCATTTTGGTTATGTTTGAGGACATTTGGAAACTTTTTGGTTGATCTATTTTGTTATAGTATAAGAGATGTGAGACCCAATTCCCAAGGTGCCTCTCTAAGGGAGGCCTTGAGGTTATTTTAAAATGAATAATAAAGACCACATCAGACCAGTAGTCTGATGTGGGATGCATACTCCAACACTCCCCCTCAAGCTAGGTGTACCTATCTTGAACACATAAAGAAAAACAAAGCAATCAAGAGATGTTGAAAACACTCCCCCTCAAGCTGGACATACACAGCTTGATTACAAAATAAGACAAAACATAAGAAAAGATAAACCATTATGACTGGTGTTCCCCCTTAAGAAGGTGATGGACGATGTAAGAATCCGCTGAAAAGGATGTGAAAACGAGGTGCCAGGAAAGCTGCATAGGTGGGGCCAGATGATAGAGCGTTAGGAAATTCACACTGGTGGGCCTGTTTTCAAAGTGCTGGGAAATCCGCACGGGTGGGGCCGGACGATGGAGTGCTGGGAAATCCTCACTGACGGGGCCAAAAAGCAGAGAATTGGGAAATCCACATGGGTGAGGCTGGTCAATGAGGCGTTAGGAGAACCACAGAGGAGCTGACGAATGGGTGTCACTAGAGTAGGTTGACGCCCAAAATAGGGAAACCATGAGGGTGCGATGTGCAGGGACTATCCTACAGGAAGCAGTGGTGCGCAAGGAGGGAGTCTGCATAGGAGTATCACACTGGGAGGGCCTGTGTATAAGGCCTAAGGGGAAGCATAGGAGTTTCACGGAGGTGAAGGAGGTGCGAAATCAGAAGAAGTAGCCGAATAGTGAGAGGAGGCACGCACAGCGGACGGGATCCAGCTGGATCTGGGAGGGTAGCACCCCTTGTGTTGTGAACATAGGGAGAAGATCAAGTCACATTGTAATAGACAGTGATGGGAGGTTTAGGTGAGCATGGATTCATCGAGCATTAAGAGGGAGGGTGCACGCGAGAGAAACCACAGGCGGGTGAGACGACATCAGGGAGGAAGCCTGCCAGGAGGAGTCGTGAACTAGGGGGTGCCGATCGGGGCTCGATCTACTGGGAATGGGCATAGAGGAGTCTGAAGAATGGAGGTGGGGCGTTTGTCTTTGAGAACACCATATAGTGAGGCAGGTCTGGACGTAGATGGGAATCGACATAGAGGGAGGCCGGAAAAGCACCGCAGGAGTCCTGCCGGGAAGAGTCACGAACCAGGGAGGTTCCGACCGTGGATTGATATGCGGGGAATGTGTGTAGAGGAGTCCGATGAATGGAGGTGGGGCCTCTGTCATCGAGAACACTAGAGAGGGAGGTGTGGTCGGACGTAGGTGGGAAGCCACAAGGAGGGTGGTCGGAAAATAACCACGAGAGGGAAGGAGGTCGTACGTAGTCGAGAGACCACACCTGGAGGAGACCGTTGTTGGATAGAGAGCGACACATAGGCTGATGAGGGGAGACCGACTGCCCTAGGGCTGAGGGGCCCCTACCCCCTAGCAGGGGGAAATTATTAAGTGTCCTCTGAGAAGGAAAAAAATTAATGGTATGGATGGTTAGGGTTATACCTCCTCTGATACCATGTTATAGTATACGAGATGTGTGACCTAATTCCCAAGGAACCTCTCTAAGTGAGGCCTTGAGATTATTTTATAATGAATAATAATGACCACATCAGACCACTAGTCTAATGTGGGATATAGACTCCTACAGATTTGATCATTTTGAGGATCTCGGTTGTTGATTTTCTAGGTTGAATCTTGTTGAGTAGTTTTTTTGGGTTAGTTCCTCCTTGGATTTTCCATTTTCTCTTACCTATTTTTTTCAACTGAGGAATTTATAGGTGTATAAAGTGGAATGGTGGGTAATTTTTGACACCCCATGTGTCACGGTGTTTTTGATTTTGTGTTATTTTATGAGGTTAGGGTCAGTTTATGTTTCCAGGGAGTTTCGGCTCAGATCATGGAAATTTTGAGAGGTTTCCTTCTATGCACGGTTAAGGTGTATGGTTAAAGGGAAACCACACTTCCTCTCTTTATAAGGATCCTTTTAAGTTCATTTTGAACTACGCATGGTTTTTTAGCACAGTCTACACATGGTTAAGTCCAAATAGTGCGACCCCCTAGGGGAAACCATGTGGGCTCCCTGGTGTGTCTGAGGCATGGCATGCAACTTACACACGGTTTGGTAAACCATAGGGAAAGCATGCCATTTGGATCTAGTTTTTGATAGTGTCGAATGTCATGGTTGGAGCATGGTTTGTCTAACTGTGTAGGCCCCAAGGTAAACTGTGCGAGGGGTGTCTAGCCTAGGCAGTGGCTAGCGCATGGTTTAGAAAATTGTGTAGCCAAACTGTTTGTGTTGCCCAAGTGTTTAATTTTTGGGAATTTCCCATTTTCACCTCTTCGAATTTAAGAGGTTTACAACCCTATTATATCCTATTTATATTGTCCAAACCGTAGGATCCAAGTAGGATTTCCATCTTCTTCCTCCCCTTGATTCTTGATCTTCCTTTGGTGATTTCCCAGAGATTTTGAGGTATTTCTTCCTCTCTTTATCTCTTTTTTCCTTCTGTCACATTTTTTATTGGTTTTGGATTCCCCCATGAACCTTAGGTCTCTTGTGGCCAATTTTAGGGTCCTATGTGGATCTAATGTTGGGTTTTTGTGTGTCTAGGGTTCATAGATGTTGTTTCTATCTCTATTGGTGTGGTTTCCATTAAAGGAGACACATTTCGGCTCTATTATCTCTTTTTCCATGTAGTTGTTTCAATAAAATTATATCATTTTGGAATATAAAGTGTTATTATGCTTTCTAAATTCATTTTTATTGAAATTATGAATATAAGTGATATATTTGAGGTGATTGAAACCATTTCTTTGTGTTTTTAGCTTGGCAGAAATGGTTTTTCTTGTTAATTCCCTATTTTCACGATTGAAATGAATTTTTTTCTTGTTCTAGGTTTTTGTGAAATGACTAAGGGGATATTTGAAATGGATTCCATGATTTTTTTTGGATTTTAATCTGTTTTTGGGTTTCAAGAAGTGAAAACTATGTTTTAAGGTGAGTTTTGTTTTAAAGGGAGGTTTTAACATCAAAATGATTTGTAGAAGGGTTATTTAATGTATTTCAAATAGTGATTTGAAATTTGTGTGTGGTTTTCCCTTGTGAAAATTTCTTGATTGATTCTTGATAATGATTTGATAAAAATGGATGGCCTATGACCTTGTTTAGTATTGTAACGACCCGACCCATCGGGTCCCTCTTGGACTGTGGAAGGCCAAGCCATCACAACCCCAAGCTAGCCTACATAGGTCAGGGGCTGCCAACAAGCACTGAGAAGGCATAACTAAAATGGGAGGCCTTTACGTAATGTACCTATACACATGGACCCAACCATCTCTATGCAATAGTGTATAGGAATATAATGTAAATATAATAATATCTAGAGTAAAAATCGTGCATGTAATAACCTATAGATAATACAAAAGTGTATGACAATGTAATTTGAAATGGAAAAGTGAAAAAATACACTCCCAACTAGAAAAGATCTCCCAACCTAACAATAACTAGAATAAAGTAAATCCGAGAGATCCTGACCCTTGATCTCCATGCTCGACCATCCTACATCAATGAACCCATGTATCACTATGATTCACCATAATCTTCATTGATTTGTCTGTCATCTGCATAAGACATGACACATGTGGGAAAATCCCATACTGCGGTGAGTATATACATACCCAATAGGAAACCTCGAAAACTGAAAGGGAGCGATAGAGAGATACAATAATATTTAGCTTAACCCAAAGCAATAAGGAAACTAAACCCAATAGATACACATATATACATGCTCATAAAGAAAACCTAATGAGAGAGAAAGGTGATCTCCATCTCACAGCCCGACTAAAGTTGATAAGTAAGCCCGCTACTCCAAAATTCCATCATTGATGTCTAGCATCAAACACAACCTCACCAAAATATGAGTGGAGGGGACCACACCTCACAACTATGCTCCATAGTTGAGGGATCACACATCTCCTGTAGAGGACCCGCACCCCACTAAATCTTGAAGACAAGGGAGTATCAATCTGTGGGTAGAGAACCTGCACCCTGTAGTAAGGGGAGTATTGAACCTATCTATATAAAGAAATGGGGAACCCATACCTTGGTGTCACATGGGAGTACTGACCCCGATATCTATCTGATAGCCTGGGGAACATGCGTCCTGACATGACAGGGGAGTACTAACTCCGGAATTTCTATGGTAGCATGGGAAAAACACGCCCTGGTGAAATAGGGGAATACTAAACCAAGAATATCTCTGATATAATAGAGAACATGCACCCAAGATAGGGGAGTACTGACCCCAATATCTATCAGATAATCCCATCTGATCATTGTCATCGTCAAGCACCGCCTGAATAAGTGTCATGCTTGGAACATCCCGCATAGTATCTCAAAGTCCATTATGAAGGCCATAATTGTGTTCTACATGGAAAAAAAACTCAGGATATGTTACTCATGGGATTAAATCTGAGTCAAAATGAAAGAGATACAAGAGGTAGAAGATTTATAAAGAAGTACACACATGTATGGGGTACACACAACGTGTAACCTCACTCCTTTTTCTAGCCATTTTCTCCCTGAACACGGCTTGGGATTCCATGTCTCTGTACAAGGAGTGTCTTATGAAATACATGGATTGTATTACCACTTGAGGTCCCAACCTTTCATATCAACCTGTGCCTGTCTATTCCTATTTGTGCCCATGTACTCTGGTACACAGTATGTTTAGTCACACGAGGCCCTAAGCATGTACCAGCTAGCACATGGCTTGGCCACTCGGGGAGGGTCACATGGCGTGTAGGTCTACCTAAACGGTGTGTGATATTTAACTCTTTTCAAAACTCTAGCGTCACAGCCAGGGGGTGACATATCGTGTGTTCTTCTGTGATACACAACGTGTGGTCTGGATTTTCATAGACACTCCACAGGGTTTCCATATCTAGGATCCTCACCGCTAATCATGCCCATAAACCAACCAAAATTAGAGGGAACCACCTCTGATTGTCATTTCCCAACCTTCTATGTATGGAAAATGGAATCTGGTGATCCGTTCGAAGTTCGCACCACCTTTGTTGCCCGTAGTGCCTCGCGTCACCATCCATCACCACACCAGATTCGAGATCCACGAAAAAGCACCCGTAATCCATCTCAATATGTCATAAAATCATCATCCTAGTCATCATTCACTAATTTATCATGAATCTAGGGTTCTGATCATGCTTGGGCCCACCCAACAATGTCCAACCATGTCCCCGTAGGCCAACGATGAAGAATGTGTAGAATAGGTTGGGGAAATGCACAAAAATGAATGTGAAATCATTGTTGGACAAGATTTATTGACCAATGATCATAGATCTGAGAAACCAATGTGATATTATTTCATAATTCAATAAATAATTGAATAAACGACTTAATTTGATAAACGGGCTCTTGTGAAGAATGTGAGGTCTCATAATAAAAATCAAATACAAATTTATGCTCAAAATTTTAATCAAGATCATAAGTCGTAGCTAACAAGTACTACCTTGATTATGGATCAATCAGTGGTGAGAAATGTGTTTTCCAGCGATGTGGAGATCTGCTGCGTTCGTTGTCTTTCATTCCATCTCGATCTGATATCTCGTCGTCCTCTAATTTGATCCACCAACAAATAATGATGTGTTGAGTCAATAAGGTTTTCGTTATGACTTTTCCATTCCTTCTTGTTTTGAAAATCACAAACACCTTATCTTTAAGTAAAATTGTTTTTATAAGGAAAATTGCTTTTATAAGGAAAATTGCTTTTATAAGGAAAATTTCTTTTATAAGGAAAATTGCTTTTATTAGGAAAATTTCTTTTATAAGAAAATTTTTTTTTATAAGGAAAATTGCTTTTATAAAGAAAAATGATTTTATAAGGAAAATTGCTTTTATAAGGAAAATCGCTTTTATAAGGAAAATTTCTTTTATAAGGAAAATTATCCTTATCATATTTTCATTATCTATATCCATATATTTCTTAAGTATAAGAATCAGTTTCATTTCTATATTCTCAGAATCATTTAAAACTTTGATATAAAGCATTCTGTTTTAGGATCTGAATTCTGGATACGAACTCTGATAAAGTTCTACTCCGAATTTTAGATACGAACTCTGATAAAGTTCTACTCCGAATTCTGGATACAAACTCTGATAAAGTTCTACTCCGAATTCTGGATATGAATTCTGATAAAGTTCTACTCCGAATTCTGGATACGAACTCTCATGAAGTTCGACATCGAAATCTAATGATGAATCCTAATTAAGAATTCTCATTACGAATTTTGATGATGAATTCTCATTCTGAATTTTCATTCCGAATTCACCTATTAAACAGAATCTGATCATCTTTGCTTTATACACTCTGAATTTATTTAGACTCCAAATATTATTTTTGGTTAGACTCCGAACTTTCATTTTGATTACACTTTTATAATTTGTCTACTCTTTGACATTTTGTTTACACTCCGAACTTTTGAGTTAGACTTTAAACAATGTCGTACATTCTTTTACACTTGTTTTGTTATAAAACAATGTCGTCTATTCAGTTATAAACTAACCATTGGTAAAGTGACACGTGTACAGGTCCCTCCGATTTTTAAGGAAGATATGATTGTTGGAAAGGAGGTCGACCGAGCCTATAAATAGGAGCTCATTTGAAAGAGCTCAAAACACAATGAAGTTGGATCGATCTAGAGACCACACGCTGCTAAGGTGATTTCTAGAGATAGAAAGCTTTTCATACCTTGTGCGTACTGAACTGCTCGTTCAGTTTTTGCTTCATGCGACTTAGAATGTTGGTGATTACATTCGAGGACTTCCGAGGATAGGAAGACAGAGGTGCCGACTACCTTGAAGTTCAAGGGCTTCCTTGCTGAGGAAGACAGAGGTTCCAACTACCTTGAAGTTGAGGGATTGCGGGGATAGCAAGACAAAGATTCTGATCTTCGTATCGAGGTCTTACCCTAGTGTGGGTAAGACAGACTTGCTTGAAAGTATAAATCAAGGGACCTTTATCCAAGGTTGTTGGATACCCTTCTCTTTGGGTTAAAAGATTTATATCTTGTTACTTGTAGTTTTACTACTTGTTTGTTTCCGCTGCATATTGTATTATAAGTAAAGTATAACTTTATTATACTTCCTTACTTGTACTCTGGTTCATTTAGATTCTATACACTTTAAGGTAGAATCTCATATTGTAATCTTTAGTTAAGTTTCAATTTCTGGATCCATATTTCCAGAATATACTTTCGGAATATCTTTCCAGTTTTAAGCAAGTACATAGGACTTGAAGTTTATAACTTAATTCCTTATTCCAAGTTTTCAATTGGTGTTATAGGTGTTGTGAATTTGCTTAGTTTAAATTTGATAAACTTAGATCTTTCCTTTGTTTAAAGAAATTTTTAAAGTATACAATTCACCCCCCCTCTTGTATATTGAGCATCTACATCATTATTTCGATCCTACAATTGGTATCAAAGGAGGTATCTGAAATACTTATACTCACGTATAAGTTTTTTTTCATTTTCCTTTATTCTTCACACTTCCTTAGAAAGTTATTTGTCATTCCGAACTTTTTCATTCTGAAGTTTTTCATTCCGAACTTTATCATTCCGAACTTTGTGATTACGAACTTTGTGATTATGAACTTTTTCTACTAACAAGTTTGTGTACCGAAGGTTATTTTAAGTATGGAAGGAATTAATGTTGGTTCCATTGATAATCTAAATCCTACAAGACCACCAATCTTTGATGGTAATGACTATGAGTATTGGAGAGATCAAATGAAGACTTTTGTTATCAAAACTGGAGTGTACAACTTTGTTATGCTTACTAGAGATTATAAAATTCCTGATAAGGAAGTTAGAACTTTCACTAACCAGGAAAAGCAAGAGTATCAACTCAATTATAAGGTATGCAATACTTTACTATGTTCAATGACTAGAAATATATATAGCCAAATTTATTTTTGTTAAGAAGCTAATTGTATCTGGAAGAATTTAGAGGTTACACACTTTGGAACTTCTAAAGTGATTGAGACTAGGAGAGCTATGCTTAGAGCTGAATACCATGGCTTCAATTTTCCTTATGGTAAACCAATTTGTAAAGTTCAATAGAGATTCATGACTATAGTCAACAGCTTACAGTCTATGGGAGAAAAAGGGTTAGATGATGAAGCACTTGTGGATAAGATAATTGATATTATGCCCAATGAGTGGGAATCCAAAAGAACTGCTATAGATGAGAATAGAAAGGTCACTCAAATTTCTCTTGATGAGTTATTCGGAACTCTTCTCCAACATGAAACAATAATGAAGAGAGATGATGACAACATCAAAAAGAAGAATGGGAATGGTACTATTTCTTTTACAACAACATCAAATCATATGAAAGCTAAGACTCCTGAGAGAGTAATCAGATCCAAGTCTAAGAAGGTAGTTATTCAATCAGATTCTAGTGAAAGTGAAATCCATGAAAATGAGTTAGCAAATCTTGCTCGAATGATGAACAAGATAGCTGGCCAAAGAAATTTCCAGTCCAAGTATAAGAAAAAGGAAAGGAAAGATAGGAAAGATGGAGAAGTCACGTGTTATGAATGCAAGAGAGATGGACATATTAGACCAGATTTCCCTTTGCTCAAAAAGAAAGAAAGGAAAGAAAGGCATTCAGACAAGAACAGAAAGAAGTATTATAAAGCCAAAGCTAAGAAAGTTCTGAAAGCTAGTGACACCTGGAGTGCCAGTGGTGGTGACTCTTCAGATGAATCTTCTGATTATGAATCTTCAGGACAGAAGAATCTTGGTCTTGTATCCAGAATACCTATTAAAAATCATTGCTTTATGGATAAGGTATGAAATGCTGAATCATTGACCAATTTTTCTTTAAATTCTAATGATAAAGAGTATTATAACTCCTCAGATGAAGAATCCTCTTCTGATGAAGAAAATACTTCACCTACCTATGAAGAATTCTCTAGGTTTGCTGAACTTCTTCAGATTGAGAACTCTAAACTCAATAAGAAACTTGATAAGAAAAACTCTAGGAATTCTATTCTTACGAAAGAAATATCAGATCTTTCTAAAGATCTTGATAAGAAAAATGATGATTTAGAAAGTATTTCAAAAAATCTTGAGGAAGTAATTTCTGAGAAGAACAAACTTTCTAAAGAATTAGAAAAAAGTAATTTCTAAGAAAAGTGTTTTTGAGCCTAGCTCTGGTTCTAAATCTAATGATTTTGAAGATAAAAACTTGGTTATCAAACTCAAGTCCGAAATCTTTTCCTTAAAGAAGTGTTTATCAAACTTTACCCATGGTAAGGAAAATTTTGATAAAATGTATTCCCAAATACGACCTTTAAGAAATAAATCCAGATTTGGTTATACCCATGAAAAAACAATTTTTAGTAACAATTATTTTGTTCCTCAAAGTGCCCCATTTTTTACTAAGTGTCAATGTGGTGGTCACTGGGCAAGGAATTGTTCCTTAAACAAAACCCAATCTCTAGGATTTCATAAATCTTATTTCTCTAAGAAGATGTGGGTTCCTAAAATTTTGTTTTCTGGAAATCTTGGATCCAAACAAGTTTGGATTCCGAAAGTCTAATTCTCTTCTTAATTTCAGGAAAATAAAGAGAGTACCAATAGCAACACATGGTACATGGATAGTGGATGTTCCCGGCACATGACTGGTAACAAAAGCTATTTTAAAAAGATTATCAAAACGAAATGAGGAAAGGTAACTTTCAGAGACAATGCTAAGGGAGAAATTGTTGGTATTGGTAATATTGTTCTACTAGGTAAAACCTTGATTTCAAATGTTCTTTTTGTTAAGGGTCTTAAGCACAACCTCATTAGCATAAGTCAGTTATGTGATGAAGTATACCTTGTGAATTTTAGGAATGATATGTGCTTAGTTCACAATTCCAAGGAAGAATTTATTCTCTCAGCCAATAGGCAGGAGAATGTTTACACCTTAAATTTAGAAGACCTTAGGATCCAAGATTTACCTTGCCTAAGTGCAATGGAAGATCATTTCTGGTTATGGCATAGAAGACTAGGTCACTGTAACCTTAGGAACTTATGCAAACTCTCTAAGAAGAAACTATTTAAGGATCTACCGGAGCTTAGATTTGATTCTTCTAAAGTTTGTGATCCTTGTCAATATGGAAAGAAACATAAATCTAGTTTTAAATCAATCGTTGAAGTCTCAACAACTGATGCATTATAGTTAGTGCACATGGATCTTTTTGGTCCAACACAAACTGGAAGTATTGGAGGCAAATACTATGTGTTTGTTCTAGTTGATGATTGCACTAGATTTACTTGGGTCTATTTTCTAGCAAAGAAGTATGAAGATTTTTCTTATTTCAAAAATTTTAGAGCTCAAGTTAAAAATGAGAAAAACCTTCCATTGAAAACTATTCATAGTGATCATGGAGGAGAATTTCAAAATTCTTATTTTGAAACTTTTTGTAGTAGGAAAGGTATTACTCACAATTTTTCAGCACCTAGAACTCCTCAACAAAATGGTGTAGTTGAGAGAAGAAATAGAATTATTCAAGAGATAACTAGAACCATGTTGAGTGAATATTCTATAGCTAGAAATTTCTAGGCTGAAGCTGTAAGTACTGCTTGTTATACTATAAATCGAGTTTTGATTAGACCTTTTCTTAATAAAACACCTTATGAGTTATGGCATGGTAGAAAACCAAGACTATCCTACTTCAAGGTTTTTGGTTGAAAAGTATTCATTTTGAATACTAAAGATAACCTACATAAATTTGCACCAAAATCCGATGAAGGAATTTTCTTAGGTTATTCCACAACTTCTAAGGCATATAGAGTTTTCAATAAAAATACTTGTATTGTTGAAGAAATAGTGCATGTAAAATTTGATGAGTCTGATCCTTTTGTTTTTAAAATAACCCAATCCTCATTCTCGGATGTGTTTTTAAAAACTGATTGTCAACCTTTGATAGAAGAACCTTCTGATAAGGATAATGTTCAAGAAGATACTTCTGAAACATTTACCCCAGAATACTTTTTACCCTATGTTGATGAACAGGCTTTTCAAAACCCAAATCAGGTGTTTCTTAAGAATCATCCTAGTGATAGTATCATTGGTGATGTAAATCAACCTGTAATAACTAGAAGTTCCTTAAGAAATGAAGTAGAACATCTAGAATTTATTTCCCAGTTAGAACCAAAAATCACTAATGAAGCTTTAGGTGATGATGATTGGATCAAAGCTATGCAAGATGAACTAAATGAATTTGAAAGGAACAAAGTCTGGGTCTTGGTTGAAAGACCTAAGGAAACTTCTGTTATTGGAGTAAAGTGGGTCTTCAGGAACAAATGTAATGAAAATGGAGTCATAGTAAGAAATTAATCTAGACTTGTTGCTAAAGACTATAATCAGCAAGAGGGAATATACTATGAAGAAACCTATGCTCCAGTAGCTAGACTTGAATCTATCCATATTCTACTTGCCTTTGCAGCATTCTTTAATTTTAAACTTTTTCAAATGGATGTAAAATGTGCTTTTCTTAATGGTTATGTACAAGAGGAAGTTTTTGTTGAACAACCTCCTAGCTTTGAAGATAAAAAACATCCTGATCATGTTTTTAGACTTACCAAAGCTCTGTATGGTCTTAAACAAGCCCCACGATCATGGTATGATAGACTCACTGGATTTTTGCTTCAAAATAACTATGTTAAGGGAAATGAAGATCCAACTCTTTTTATAAAGAAATATAAGAAAAATGTTTTGATTGTTCAAATTTATGTTGATGACATCATATTTGGTTCAACTCAGCAATCTTTAACCGACTCTTTTGCAAGTCTAATGAAATCTGAGTTTGAAATGAGTATGATGGGTGAGTTAACTTTTTTCCTTGGTTTTCAAATTTCTCAAAAACCAGAAGGAACCTACATATCTCAACATAATTATATTAAAGATATTCTCAAAAATAATGGTTATGACAACACTAAGAGTATAAGTACTCTCATTGGTACCTCAAACTCTTTAGATCTTGATGAAGCTGGGAAACCAGTAGATCAAACATCTTTTAGAGGTATGATAGGAATTTTACTTTACTTAACAGCTAGTCGACCAGACTTAATGTTCTCAGTATTATTATGTGCAATATATCAATCCAATCCTAATGAATCTCACTTAAAGGTAGTAAAAATAATTTTTCACTACCTTAAGGGAACCATGGATCTAGGATTATTTTATACTTCTGGAAATAATTTTGTTCTAAAAAGCTTTTCTGATGCTGACTTTGGTGGATGTAGAATGGATAGAAAAAGTACATCCGGAACTTGTCATTTCTTAGGAGATTCACTAGTTTCTTGGTCTTGCAAGAAGCAACATTCTGTAGCACTTTCCACTGCTGAAGCCGAATATGTAGCAGCCAGAAGTTGTTGTGCTCAAGTGTTGTGGATGCAACACACACTCACAGACTATGGCTTGAGTTTTACTAAAACTCAAATTTTGTGTGATAACACAAGTTCCATTGCCCTAAGTAAGAAACATGCACATCACTCTCGTGCAAAACACATAGATATTAGGCATCACTTTCTTAGGGATCACACACTAAAAGGAGATATTATTCTTCAGTTTATCAGAATGCAAGATCAACTTGCTGATATTTTCACAAAATCTTTACCCTACGATAGATTTGAATATATTAAACAAAAGTTAGGAATGATAATCGTTAGGTAATCATTCTTCATTAACTTTCTATTGAGAAAGTCTCCTTACAGTAATAAACTCCTTTTCATAGGGGGTACATTTGATTGTTAGAGTAACTAAATTTTTCAAAGTTAGTTTTTCAAACTTTTCGGAACTAAATTTCCGGAATGGGAATTTCTGGAACTGAAATTTTCCAGAATGGATATGTTCGTATAGAAGACTTATGGAATGGAAATTTTTGTATTGAAAACTTTCGGAATGGAAAATTTCGTACTGGTATTTCCATAACGAGATTTTCATACCGAGTCTTTCATAATGAGCTTTTTGTATTGAAACTCTTGTAATGACATTCTCATACTGAAATCCTTATAATGATTTTTTGTTGTTATTATTATTATTTTCGTACTGAGTTTTCCATACTGAGTTTGTTTTTCGTAGTGAGTTTTTCGAACTATGTCTTTTCGTAGTAAAGATTTTTCATAGTTAATTTTTCTTCAAAAAGAATATTACCCATTACGAATAATCCTCCTAATACAATCTGAAAGGTATGATTTCCTTACTAATGTTTTCATAATAATATTTTACTAGATGGTATTTTCTTATATTTTTTTGTTTTTGGACTATAGTTTTCTTAAATCCTTGTTTTAATAAAAACCTCAAAAGATCAGATTCAAGTTTTCTTGAGAATTGGTTTTCAACCGTCAGATCAGATCAAAGCTTTTTCAACCGTTAGATGGATTTGGAAGACCAACGGTCAATTTCTTTTCCTATTTAAAGGGGACCCCAAATGGTCGTCCCACATCGGTTTTTCAAGCTCCAGCGTCCCGAAGCTCTGCCTCTCTGTTTTAAGGCCGTTCTGATCTTCAGCAATCTCCGTTCCGAACTTCTCAGAAGTCTTCAGATCCGAATGTCTGTGGAAGCAGCTTCTCAAGACATGTCTTCCTCTAAGCCAATTTCCAAGTGGTTAGTATATAGAGAAAGGTTGGTTCATCCTGATTTTTTCAATAAATATGATTCTCTTATATCCAAGAACATAAAGCTTAATGGATGGGAAGATGTTGCTGTGTCTAAGCCTGGGAATCAAGATGAAGTATTTTCGGAATTTCTTTTTGAGTTCTATGAGACAGTTTCCTTCTTTAAGGAAAATGATAGGGATAAATTTTCATTTAAGTCTTATGGCAAGACTTATAAGCTTTATTATGTCAATGCATCTAGCTTAGTAGGGCTGACCTATGAAGGAGAAGCCGAGTTCATCTCGCATGTTTTGCCGGATTCAAATGGAAGTTTCAACAAAGAAAAGGCTTTGGAGACTCTCAGACTGTCAGATGACAAGGCTCCGAAGATTGCTAGTCTCTCTACAAATTTTCGGATTCTAGAATTATGGGTACAAGGATTTATCGTACCGAGAAAGGGTGACAAAGACAGTTTGAAGAAAAGCGAGATCTATATTCTAGATTTTATGATAAATATAAGGAAGTTTAATCTGATGAAACACATTCTTATTACCATTGAGAATGTTAAGAAAGGTAATATGAGAGCTCAGATCATTATGTATCCAGAAATCTTCTTGAAGTTAATAGTTCGGTGCCTTGATTCTTTCAAGGAGGCTTTCAAGTCTAAGCCAAGAGTTTTCAAAATTATGTTGGTGAGTCAGTACCCTCAAAAGGATGGATGTTTCCTTCGATAAAAATACTGGTCAGTTCGTTGATTTACCAGCTCAAGAAGAAGCGGTTCTGAAAGTTGGTGAACCTGAATCTTCTAAGCCAGTGAAGAAGAGAAAGTTGAAAGAAGTTGAAGTTGAAGCAGGAAATCCAAAATCTAAGGAAGTTCATTCTGCACCTCCAAAACCGAAGAAAAAGAAAGCTTACCCTAATGAGGTAGTTGCTAAGTGGAGGGAAATAAAAGAGAAGAGAGTGCAAGGGGAGCCTCAGTTTGGCTTAGACCCTGCGGAGGCTAAGGCCTTGAAGGAAAAAACAGCGGATGAGCTAGAAAAACAAGTGAAAGAAAAGAAGCTTAAGAAGAAGATGTCTGAACTTGAGGTGGTTCAGACTTTATTAAAGTTTAATGAGATGGCCTCCAGAAACATTCCAGTTCCGAGATCATTTTCTGTGGAATCTCTACCTGAAACTCCAGGAAGAAACTATGTCACTCCGGAAGAGTCAGTAGCTAAGCATGTTGAGGAAGAATCAGTTTCTGAAGGTAGTGGTGAGATTGGAAATCTATTGAAGCAAGTAGACGATTATAAGGGGACACCTTCAGAACATTTGTCGCTCCGAACTTCAGAAGCTGAGTCCTCTAAGTTAGTCACTCCAGGGAAGGATGAGGAGAAAGGAGAACAAGAAGTAGCTTATCATGCAGAGAAAGAACAACTTCTACATGAAATTGCTCAAATGGAGAATGTAGAGGATGGTGCTCAAAAAGTTTTTGATGATGAAGACAATATTGTTCAAGTGTCTGATAGTGAACAGAAAACCCCGGAACAGGAATCCATTCTAAAAAAGGACAAGGGAAAGCAACTTATTGTCGATACACTGAGCTCAGTGGTTGTAAAGATAAGGGAAGTTGGTGATTCTTCTTAGAAGAAGGATGATCAATTTGAAGAAGAAAATTCTCCAAGTAAAGTCTCGGATTTGGAGTCATCTTCATTGGGGCATGACTTTGTTGTTCAGTCATTAAAGAAGTTGGTGGGTACTATTCCGACTTTCTCAAGTATCGATTCAAGATTCCAGATGCTCCAACATACTTTGAATCAAAAAATAGACTCTGTGTCCATGGTTATGGACAAATATGTTGAGATAGAGGCTCAGTTCAAAACTTTTTTTGTCGGCTATGAAGCCCACAAAAGGTCTTGAAAGAGAATGACTAGTTGGTCGAGGAAAACTGTAGAAGAGATGAGGCTCTTTGATGAATTCCAAGATAATGTTAAGGATGCTTTTGAGACAGAAGACAAGAAGATAAATGAACTTACTTCTTCCTTTGAAGAAAATTTGACAGCTGAGAAGAATTCCCGGATGCAAGAAGATAGAGATCTGTATGGGAAGCTGAATTCTGTTGCTCAAAACTGGAGGAATGAAAGGGATTTTTGGATTGAGATTGAAGAGAAGTTGTTAAAACAAGAACAAGTTTTAAAATCTCAGGAAGAAAAGCTTCAAGCCCAGGAAGAAAATATTGAAGCTCAAAGTGCAAGAATAGTTGTGTTAGAGAAGCAGGCCGAGGAAGATCATAAAGACTTGAAGAAGATAAAGAATATTCTCAAGGGTCTCATGGCAAAGGAAAAAGATCCAAAATAGACAAATCTGATCTTTTGTTGTATCTTAGATTCTTTGTTTTTGAAATTTAAAACTTAATGAAAATTTTGTTTGATCGTCTATTTTGTTGTTGTTACTAATTTTTTTCAGGTACTTTGTTATATTTTCCATTCCCTAAAATTCTTTTTTAAAATCACAAAGGGGGATAAGGAAAAAGAATCCTAATAAAGAAAGGAAAAAGAACCCTAACAAAGGGGAAAAGGAAAAAAGAACCTTAACAAAGGGGGGGTTTTCATTAAAGAAGACATTCTTATTCTTAATGGAATACCATTCTAGAAATCTAGAATACGATCCTTAGAGTTTCAAATCCTAAGGGGGAGTTAGTCATATTCATAAACATCCATAAGAAAAGGGAGATAAGCTTTAATGTTTTCATTTTTTTCCTTCTTTCTACTTAGTCTTTCTTTTTCGAAAGGATGTTTATGCTTTCTAAAAAGGGGGAGATTGTTGAGTCAATAAGGTTTTCCTTATGACTTTTCTATTCCTTCTTGTTTTGAAAATCACAAACACCTTATCTTTAAGGAAAATTGCTTTTATAAGGAAAATTGCTTTTATAAGGAAAATTGCTTTTATAAGGAAAATTGATTTTATAAGGAAAATTGCTTTTATAAGGAAAATTGATTTTATAGGGAAAATCGCTTTTATAGGGAAAATCGCTTTTATAAGGAAAATATCTTTTATAAGGAAAATTATCATTATCATATTTTCATTATCTATATCCATATATTTCTTAAGTATAAGAATCGGTTTCATTTCTATATTTTCGGAATCATTTAAAACTTTGATATAAAGCATTCTGTTTTAGGCTCCGAATTCTAGATACGAACTCTAATAAAGTTCTACTCCAAATTATGGATACGAACTCTGATAAAGTTCTATTCCGAATTCTAGATACAAACTCTGATAAAGTTCTACTCTGAATTCTGGATATGAACTCTGATAAAGTTCTACTCCGAATTCTGGATATGAACTCTCATGAAGTTCGACATCGAAATCTAATGACGAATCCTGATTACGAATTCTCATTACGAATTCTGATGACGAATTCTCATTCCGAATTTGTATTCCAAATTCACCTATTAAACAGAATCTGATCATCTTTGCTTTATACACTCCGAATTTATTTAGAATCCGAATATTATTTTTGGTTAGACTCCAAACTTTCATTTTGCTTACACTTTTATAATTTTTCTACTCTTTGACATTTTTTTTACACTCCGAACCTTCACTCTGAATTTTTGAGTTAGACTTAAAACGATGTCGTACATTTTGTTACACTTGTTTTGTTATAAAATGATGTCGTCTATTCTGTTATAAACTAACTGTTGGTAAAGTGACACGTGTACAGGTCCCTCCGATTTTTAAGGAAGACATGACCGTTAGAAAGGAGGTCGACCGAGCCTATAAATAGGAGATCATTTGAAAGAGCTCAAAACAAAATGAAGTTGGATCGATCTAGAGACCACATGCTGCTAAGGTGATTTCTAGAGAGAGAAAGATTTTCATGCCTTGTGCGTACTGAACCGCTCGATCAGTTTTTTCTTCATGCGACTTCGAATGTTGGTGATTACATTCGAGGACTTCCTAGGATAGGAAGACAGAGGTGCCGACTACCTTGAAGTTCGAGGGCTTCCTTGCTGAGGAAGACAGAGGTTCCAACTACCTTGAAGTTGAGGGCTTGCGGGGATAGCAAGACAGAGATTCTGATCTTTGTATCGAGGGCTTATCCTAGTATGGGTAAGACAGACTTGCTTGAAAGTATAAATCAAGGGACATTTATCCAAGGTTGTTGGATACCCTTCTCTTTGGGTTAAAAGACTTATATCTTGTTACTTTTAGTTTTACTACTTGTTTGTTTCCGCTGCATATTGTATTGTAAGGAAAGTATAACTTTCTTATACTTCCTTACTTGTACTCTGGTTCATTTAGATTCTATACGCTTTAAGGTAGAATCTCATATTGTAATCTTTAGTTAAGTTTCAATTTCCGGATCCATATTTCCGGAATATACTTTCGGAATCTCTTTCCAGTTTTAAGAAAGTACATAGGACTTGAAGTTTATAAATTCATTCCTTATTCCAAGTTTTCAATTGGTGTTAGAGGTGTTGTGAATTTTCTTAGTTTAACTTTGATAAACTTAGATCTTTACTTTGTTTAAGGAAATTTTTAAAGTATACAATTCACCCCCCTCTTGTATATTGAGCATCTACATCATTATTTTGATCATACATGATGAAGCTACTCCTCTAGGAGATCCCAAGGTTATGTGTCTAACTCAGGTGAAACACTATAACACCGTTTAAATAGAGAAAATTAGGTATGTTGGGAATTTAATAATAAAATAAATTATTTATTTTATTTATTTCATTTAAACGCATTGCCAATGGCCACCTTAGCTGAATATCTTCCCTCGAACAACTTTAGGTCATTATTAGGATAAACCCTGCATTTTGGACTCAACCGTGGAATCAAATTTCTGATCTGAGGCTCTGTTCAGGAGTTATTCCATTAATCTTGAAAAATTTCACATGTGTGATATTAATATATTTAATATTTTTATAATATCAATTATGGGCTTATCGAGACTCATAATCTCATGTCATCTGATCGCCTAATGTTGAAAATATTCCTTAATATATTTGAAAGTCTTACAAGGCAAAAATCGGATCACTGCAAGTATTTAAAATAAGTAGACCCATGTTGAGGGTGGATTTGAAATGTTTTTAAATGGTGTGTATTATTTTCATCATTTTGTAAAAAATACTTAAATTTGTATTTCTTGAAATGTGAAAGGGCTTGGCATTCCGAGCCATGTTTTTGTGATAAAGGCTCGATTGACACTTTGGTTTTAAAATGGTGATTATGAGATGTATCCCTTGAATGGCCCTTGATCTAGTGATTGTTTGTATTATTTCCTCTACTTTCATTGTTATGACACCTTTTCTTTCTTATGTTGATATATGCCTTTTGATGCTTGGTGTTTAATATGTTATGCTTGACCCATGTGTTTGTTGGGTCATTTTCTTTGGAAATGAGTTTTCAAAGATGTTTGGAATCCTATTTTTAATTTAAAGTCTCTTGTGTGAGTTCTTGAGTTGGATTTCAAAACGAGTGTTTTAGTTTTAAGATGGATTCAACCGATGAAATGTTTTAAAGTGATCGTTTTCATTTAAATCAAACTATTTAGATGTTTTTGAGAAATGTAAACAGATGAGTGTGGTTTTGGAATGGCTTAGGCCAGCTGAAATGTTTTTAAAGCATTATTTTTATTTTGGGAAAACAAGAGAAATGTTTTGGAAGATGATTAGGGAATTGTTTTGGGTTTCCAATAGTTATATTGAAAAACCTACTTTCTAGTTTTATTTTCAAACTGGCATTGATAAATTTTCTTATAAAATGAATTTCATAGTTTTGGCTGATTATGGTTACCTACTGGGATTTTTATATCATTCCTATGTATTTTAGGTTTCATATTTTTAGTTAGATTCATCTTTCATTCCTTGAGGCCGACATGGGGTGAGGTGGGTGGTGGTGAGAAACTGGAGGATTCATTGAGATGGTTTCAGGCTCATCATGAGTTGGTTTGTAGTTGTTTTATTTTTATTTTGTGTTATATCTGTTAATATTGTTTATATCTTATGTTTATGATCAATGTTTGGGTTAATGAAAATGGGTTGGATTAGTCTAGTTGGTTATGACCTGTTTGACATATTTATTTATTTTAGATCTTGTATTTATTTTTTCCACTATACTTTTTATCTATGATATGAGTGAAATCATTCCCAAAGGGATTCTTGTGATGCCCAGGCACTGGTTGTCAGCCCATGGGGATCGTGAACACCATTCAGGCCTTGTGAAGGGCTGGGTCAGGTGTCGGGTTCATTGGAAACCTGGGTCGGTTTCTAACAATGTAAATCTAGACAATAGATTAAGTGTTGATTTTTTTTTTGAGATTTATGGAATCTTTTGCTTACCTTTGGAGCTTGAGAACTCTTGTGAATAATTGTTGTTGATTTCATAGTAAAGAATAATCATTCACCCGATGAGAGAATAACCTTTCCTAGTGATTTTGGTTAGATTTAAATGGAAATTTCTAGCTGAAGACTTTAAATTTAGTGTTGTATGGGGGGAAGCCTGTGTTATTATTTCTTTCAATAATGATGTTTTCTTTTAATCTTAACTTTTCTTTTTAATACTTGTTTTTTTGTTTCCCTTTTAAATAAAAACCCCTGAATCTTGATTCTGTGTTGTTTCACATGCTTGTCTAATCACCCGCTGCACCTTTTTCACCAAAGTCTTGGGAATTTATTTTCAAATCCTCTCAATTTTAATAGGTTTAATATTTTTTGGTATTCTAGGATTGGATTTAATGATTAAAATGTTTTACCATATCAGATAAATTTTTGGAGAGGCCAAGTGGAACTTGAAGTTTTTTTAGAGAGTGTTCAAATGGGTTGGGCATCAAGATCTCAAAAGCTAGCTAACAGTGGAGTAACATATTGAATTCTCTCTCACTTTTCCACCATAAAAGGTGTTTTAATTGCTACATGCTCCCCTGTAAGTTGATGATAAAACTAAAAAGTTTTTTTAAAATTATGTCGGCGCATGAAATATAGTGTGGGGGGAAGGTGTTTGTTTTGAGTGGAACTTGAGTTAAATTTATAGGTTTCTTTTCTCTCTTTTAAAATAATTTTGAACTAGGATTTAAGTCCTTTATTATAACCTTGATTAACTTGCCACTTTTCAGAGCATTATTGAAAGTCAAGTTGTCTGTTTTAAGCTACTTTCTAAAAACTATTTTGGATGTGTTGGAATTTCTGGCAGGATAATGCTTTAAGATTTCCTGTGAAACTGATACATGGTCTCTCTCTTCTAAATTGTATATACTTTTAAACTGAGGCTGTCTTAGTTGTTTCTTATAACATATGATTCAACATTGAGAACAATTTTGGGTTCTAAATGTGGGGAGGTATCTTTCACTGTGTTAAACTGTACTTCAATGTTGTACACATCAAATTTCCCTAAACTTTTTAAAAATTGACTATTTCTCATGCTTCAATTTTCTTATTCAATGGGTGATTTTTTTTGGGAAAATGGGCATAATTTCTCCACCTTTAGAGGTTATTATCTATTGCCCCATAGATTTAATTGGGCAATTCACTTTATTTCCCTCTTGCAAAAAAACATTATTTTGGTAAAATTTTGGGAGTATTTATTATAATTATCATTTTATTTGTACTTTTATATTCAAATTAAACTCATAATATATGCATCCAAATGAGTTATGAATTGAAAATATTAATCCAATATAAACATTTCATTATTTCTTTTTATACCGATGGTGTAAGAACCCGATTCTTATTCTTGAGGTACGGGTTTCTTCTTTTCTATTTTCCTCAAGTGTTTTTGAGAAAATAAGGAAAATGGGAGAAAATCCTAAATTTTGTGACTACATGCCGTGTACTTTTTCACATGCTGTGTACTTTGGCCGTGTGGAAGGAGTACACAGGGCGTGTAGACCGGTCGACGATGATGGGTGTAAAAACCAACTACATGCCATGTAGTGGGTATTTACACACCGTGTAGTCAGTCGGTAGGCAAACAGTAAGGCAGTTTCCAGCTTAGTGGCAGTACACGCCATGTACTTAGGTATTACATGTCGTGTACTCAGGTCGATAGATAAACAGTGCCATGCTGGCGAGAATCCTCCGAAGAAACAGTTAAAAAATGAAAACTACACGTCGTGTACCCAATAGTACATGTCATGTAGTCTGTTTTTTACCTTAAAATGGGCAGTAGCCTCTCCTGTTCATAGGGAAGGCTTTGAACTGGAGGAGAACTCGGGAGGGATGGCCGGAGCTTTGGAGATCACCCGATCAAACACCGGGAATCCGATTCCGCCTCCGTCGATCTCATTGGAACCACACGGGTGAGTTCTTCCTTATCCTTGCATAGCTCTTGCCAATTATTCCTATAAGGGAAGTTATTTGAGTTTGAACAAGGTTATGTTCACCTCAGATCTACGACATTCTTAGACGTTTCGAGGAGCATCGTTCGCGTATACTAATCAGGGGCGATCGAGGTAGGTGGTCTAGTGTTTATTTCCAACTGTTGTGGTGAATTTGTGTATCATTGTGATACTCTCCCATGAATGGGGTGTCGTATGGCTGAGGCCTTGCATAATTAAATACCTATAATTGCATAGGTAGTTTAATAAACATGTATAACTGTTTTTTGGGATCGCTGCTTGGATCCAGGACCACCCCTGGGGTGTGTTCCTCTGTTTAGCCATTTGGCCAGGTTACCTGAGGGTATACCGTGATTTTAGCATGTCTTAAATTTCCTTGAGAGGAATGGTATATAAATTACTTGTTTATGTGTTGGGCATGGCCCGATTACTTGTTTAGCCTGAGGGTAGTGTTGTGATTAGTCTGTGGGCAGTGCTCTGTTCAGCCTGAGGGAAACTTCTTTCATGCTTATGGGAAGTAGATTTTGTGCCTGTGGGTGACACCTCGTAAGCCTATAGGAATTATTCGATATGCCTGTGGGAAGATTCCTGTGGTTTAGATTCTCTTTACCTGAGGGTGAGGGTTTAAGTTCCTGAGGACACTGACTGTTTAATTAGAAATACACTGTGGTGTTTTACTTCTATTGAATGATTAAATGAATATTAAAATGGAAATATAATAGGTAAATTTAGTTACTTTTGAGTACTTCTTAGTTTATTGCATTTACTACTGCACACTACTATTGCACATTTACACTAACAGTTGGGCACAGATCTTTGGTGGGTGCCTACTGGGATTCATTTATCACACCATGTTTGGGTCATGTCTTCGGCCCAAACAGATTATATTTTTGCAGGTATGGATAAGGGCAAGGGTCCCTATATAGGTACATGAGTGTTGCTGAGGTGTAGGGGAGCATGGGACCGAGCTCAGGCTCACGATGTTGCTGGCTATTTTGTTTTGTTCTTCCATACCTATACTTTTCATTATATCATATTGTACTACTGTGTAACATGTTTTGGATGTTTTCATAGAATAGTGACATGCTGCATCTTGATATATATATATATGACCGCTAGTTCTTTTTAATGCAGTTGTTCATTTCAGTTATGTATGTTTTACTTCTTCCGCTGTTGTTGTATGTTTTGTTCTTGTATTCCACTGTGCTACACTTTGAAAAATGAGGGCATAGTTTCCTCACTATCAGACCTGGGCCCTCGCTGCTAGTAGGTATCCACTGGCATTTGGGGAAATGCGCTTGAGGTCATGTGACCAACTAGGTTCAGGGCACCCATGGAGTGGTACCCGGATCCGGGACGTTACAAAGTGGTATCAGAGGAGTTTATTTTCTTTAACTTTGTATTTGGAGCCTTAGTCAGGGATAGGACGGAAATAGTAGTTGGTAATAAGTTGTGCCCGAGAGTAGCTAACCCGTGTACAGGGAAAATCCAATTTACCTCGTATTTCAATTTTATTGATTTTTCAATTTACAGTTGATCTAATTTTCACCATTGGGTGACGCACTTGGGATTGTGCTGGTTATATGTTATTCATGGGTTCTATTTAGTTTCAACCTGATGAGATGAGGGTATGCCATCTCATGCATCATTTAGGCACATATGACTTGCATAGTTCCATGCCATGCAGGCACATTAGAAATTTCATGTTGTTGTGATAGTTGTTGTGCTGGAAAAGCATGTTGTTGTGATAGCTGCTTTGATAAATACCTGCTATGTGATAGGGTATTTTTGTGTGAGGTGTTGAAGAATGAACGTCAAACTTTGGTTTTTGGAGATTATGGGCCCTCATTGACTGGAATTAGTTGGATCATTGACTTATTTACCTTATTATAACACATATAAGATGTCAAGCTTTGATTCGCGGGGAGTATGGGCCCTCACGAATCAGAATTTGGCACTTAGGTGTTGTTTTCAGTATTTTATCTAGGCTCCGGAGTAGTTTCCGAGATATAATGTTCGTAAAACCCAATGTACATGTCGTGTAGTTCTCTGGAAACACGCCATGTTTTCTTCTGTTTGGGAAGATATGGAAAAAAAATTAATTAAGTACATGTTGTGTACCCTAAGTACACGCCGTGTAGTCTCTTCCCGTGTCATAGACCATGTGGGAGGGGACACGGGGTAAATAATAGTTTGGGGAGCACGCGTCGTGTACAGGTTGTACTCGTCATGTAGTGTTGAACTGGGGTCCTCCGTGTAACTAACAACACGGACGGAGGATACTTT
Source organism: Viscum album (assembly GCA_963277665.1). Taxonomy (NCBI): domain Eukaryota; kingdom Viridiplantae; phylum Streptophyta; class Magnoliopsida; order Santalales; family Viscaceae; genus Viscum; species Viscum album. The sequence goes on from OY728159.1 coordinate 1,939,270,650, forward strand.
GAGGCATACACGCCATGTCCACCATGGAACACGTTGTGTAGTCTGACCTGGGGGCCCGACCATGTAGCTAACAAACACGGGTCGGTGTTACCTATCCTTGAACACGCCATGTACTTAAGGGACACGTCGTGTAGTCCTTACCGGTGGGAGACCGTGTGGGCTTAGCCGTGTGGCTGGGAAACGGGGTGGTGTACACGCCGTGTGCGGTGTAACATGTCGTGTAGTGTCGGCCAAGTATCCGGTCGTGTCACGAACGACACGGGCAGTTGGAAATTAAACCATACACGCTGTGTAGATGTTATACACGCCGTGTAGTCTTGTTCAAGTGATATATGTGGCTTCGCTGTGTAGAAGGACTCGGGTAGGGAAGAAGGATTCAAGTACATGTCGTGTATTTAGTAGGCACGCCGTGTGTTTGGGGTGTTACACGGCTAGTTTAAGTTGGGGTACATGCCCATGTGAATGTCTTGAGGAAACATGTCGTGTCATTTCATACACGTCGTGTAGTCAAGTTTTGTAAATTTTAAAAACTTTCCTTCTCCGTCTCCTTGTTTTCGGTCTTTGATAATCTTGATCTAAGGTGTGTGTTTGACCTTGTAGAGTCATGCCGCCAAGATGACCACGCGTTGTACGCCAAGAGAGCGACAACGATTTTACTCTAGAGATGGTAGGCCCTGGGCTACCAGTGGATCCTCTAGCAAAGCCAGATGTGGTTCCAACCATTATATCGGACACAGGCACGGATGCGCAGTTCCGTGAAGGCTTCATGCGGTTCATGTTGACCTTTCAGGGAGAACCGCCGGCTGTCACATCTATGGCTGAGATGACTCGTATCTTTCAGCAGCATCATTCGCCTACGTTTTTAGTGTATGGGAGACCACAGGCTGCGGAGTCTTGGATGGACTCATTGCAGACTATTTTTGAGCATCTTGAGATGCCTCTAGGGCGGAGGTTCAAGATCGCGATGTATATGCTACGTGACTCCGCCAAGAGGTGGTGGGATGTTACCACCCAGTCAGAGCATCACAGAGACATGGAATGGGAAGATTTTCAGATAGCCTTCTTTGACTTCTTCTTTCCAGAGACGTTGAGGGCAGATCGAGCTCGATAGTTCATGAATCTGCAGCAGGGCGCTATGTCGGTGATGGATTATTCTTCTCATTTCACCGAGCTTCGGCATTTTTCACCCGTTCTGGTGGGTGATGAGACGTTGAGGGCTAGGTGCTTTGAGGATGGTCTTCGATATGACATCCGCTCACTGGTGAATGTTTTCAGGTTGCCTGTTGTACATGCTATTGTGAACCAGGCACTGATTACCAAGTAGAATCTGTGGGAAGCTAGTGGTGTGGGTCAGGGCGGTTCAGCACCAGTTTCTGGTACTATTTCTACTGGAAAGAGGAAGAGACAGATGGACTTCTCTCATGGTGGCAGTACCAGCCAGAGAAATATTTCAGGTGGCCAGGTCATGTGCTACCAGTGTGGTAAGAAGGGGAACAAGAGATTGTAGTGTCCACGTGACCCAGTGGAATGCCGAGCTTGCGGCAGGATGGGTCATCTTCAATGCTTTTGTAGGGCATTTCCACCAGTGGCTAGTGAGAGGGCTTCTGTGAGACTCTGCGTGCGGGAGTAGGACCAGCACCTTCTTACCAGTCGGGAAACTGGAATACATCAGGGCGTGCAGGCAGGGATGGTGGTCGTGGCTGTGGTAGTCAGACACCAGGATCTCAGAGGCAGCAGGGCGGGATAGCTCAGGGTAGTCAGGCTGTGTCGTAGGACCGCGGCACTGGGCAGGCATATGCAGTGCAACAGACCCAATAGGAGCAGGATTCTGGACCTTCTACTGTTAGAGGTAATATTCTAGTAGCTTCTGTTTTATCTTCAGTACTTTTCGATACGGGTGCTACACATAGCTTTGTATTTGTGCCTATTGTGTAGAGCCTTGGGCTCTGTGTTTCTTCTTCTTCTGAATTTATGATTCTAGACACTCCGTTGGGGACTAAAACGGCCGGTGTGTGTCAGTGTAAGGAGTGCCCCCCTTGAGTTTGGTGGGTGTCACTTCCTTTGGGACCTCTATGTCTTGGAGATAAAGAGCTATGATTTCATTATCGGGATGGACTGGTTGGTTCCCTTTCGAGCCTTTGTAGACTACTATCGTTGCAGGGTGCGTTTCACGTCACCAGAGGGGGAGATTTTCTATACAAGGGCGAGTGGGATGTTCAGGTGAGTCGATCTAGACCAGAGCATCGTGGGCGAGGTGGATTCACAGCCCAGATTGTGAGTTTATATCTGGATGATCAGGGGAATTTTCAGAAGAATTTCCCTCCAGTAGTTGATCGTTTCAGGGATGTCTTCCTGTACGACTTTACAGGTCTACCTCCAGAGCGTGAGGTGGATTTCTCTATTGATCTTGTGCCAGGAGCAGTATCGATCTCCATTCCTCCTTATAGGATGGCTAAACCTGAGTTACAGGAGCTTAAGAGACAGTTGGAGGAGTTACAGTCAAAGGGTTTTTATCTGACCCAGTACTTCTCCTTGGGGTTCACCAATCCTTTTTGTGAAGAAGGCGGACGGTACCCTCAGACTCTGTGTGGATTATCGGAAGCTGAACCAGTTGACGGTCAATAATCGATATCCCTTGCCGAGGATTGATGATCTTTTTGATCAACTTTGTGGAGCATAAGTGTTCTCGAAGATTGACTTGAGATCTGGATATCATCAGTTGTGCGTTAGACCATCTGACATACCGCTCACAGCCTTTAGGAGTAGGTATGGCCTATACGAGTACTTGGTTATTCCGTTCAGACTCACGAACGCACCAGCAGTTTTCATGGATCTGATGAATCATGTGTTCCATCCTTATCTGGATTCCTTTGTGGTAGTATTCGTGGATGATACCTTGGTGTACTCTCACACTCGACACGACCATGACACCCATATTGAGATCGTATCGAGTACACTGAGAGAGCATTGGCTATATGCTAAGCTCTCAAAGTGCCACTTTTGGATGGACCAGATTCACTTCTTGGGTCATATCATCTCAGAGGCAGGAGTCACCGTAGACCCAGAGAAGGTGAGAGCAGTATTTTCCTAGGAGAAGCCTAAGAACGTGTTTGAGATACGAAGTTTCTTGGGGCTGGCTGGTTACTACAGGAGTTTTATACAGGACTTCTCCCGCTTAGCAGCGTCGTTGACGGGTTTGACTAAGAAGGGTGTGAAGTTCGTTTGGTCAGAAACTTGTGAGGCAGCCTTCCAGGAGCTGAAGGGAAAGTTGACATCAGCACCAATCCTGATACTCCCAGAGAAGGGAAAGAGCTATACAGTTTACTGTGATGCATCAGGTATTGGGCTGGGAGCTGTGTTGATGCAGGGTGATCGAGTTGTTGCGTACGGGTCTCAGCAGTTGAGGCCACATGAGAGGAATTAACTGACGCATGATCTCGAATTGGCTGCAGTTGTTCATGCGTTGCGCTGTTAGAGACATTATCTTTTGGGAGAGAATTTTGTGGTTTTCACCAACCACAAAAGTCTCAAGTATATCTTTACTCAGCATGACTTGAATTTGAGGCAGCAAAGGTGGGTCGAATACCTTCAGTCCTTCGATTTTGAGCTTGCTTATACACCTGGTAAGGGTAATGCAGTTTCTGATGCACTGAGCAGGAAGACTCAGACACATGCGGTTCATGAGGCCAGTGGTGAATGGAAGCTTATGACTTTTTTCTCTAATATGCATTTGGAGGTGCACGATAGTCATGGGAAAACCTATCTTTCATCTTTAGCTATGACTTCTACCCTCCTGGATAGAGTGAGGATGAGACAGCTATCTGATTCAGAAGGCCTAGTTCGACGGGATTCGGTGGCCAGTGAGGACACTCTTCCTGGGTGGATGATAGGAGACGATGAGGTACTGCATTTCCATGGACGAGTGTGGGTTCCAGGGGATATATGCGGGGAGTTTATGTGGAAGTTTCATGCTTCAACTTGGGCAGTTCATCCCGGAATTACCAAGATGTACCGTGACATGAGACGTCAGTACTGGTGGTCGGGTATGAAGAGAGAAGTAGCTGGTTTTGTTACGATATGTTCCACCTGTCAACAGGTGAAAGTAACGCATAAGAGGCCATCCGGACTATCACAGTAGTTACCCATTCTAGAGTGGAAATGTGATGATGTCGCGATGGACTTCGTGACTGGGTTGCCGAGGTCACCTCGAGGCAATGATGTCGTGTGGGTTGTTGTGGACAGACTCACAAAGGTAGCTCACTTTTTGTCAATCAAGGAGACCTTCAGTGTTGACGAGCTCGGAAAGCTGTATATCTGAGAGGTTGTACGTCTTCATGGGGTTCCTCATTCTATCGTTTCATATAGGGATGCCCGTTTTACCTATCGTTTTTTGCAGAGTTTTCATAGGGCACTGGGTACACATGTGCTTCTGAGCACAGCTTACCACCCTCAAACCGATGGTCAGTCAGAGCGTACGATACAGGTGCTTGAGGACATGTTGCGTGCATGCGTCCTAGACTTTGGGGGCTCCTGGGAGAAGCATATACCCCTAGTCGATTTTTCCTACAATAATAGTTTCCAGGCAACTATTGAGATGACACCTTATGAGGCTTTATATGGTAGGTCATGTCGATCACCTTTGTGCTGGATGGAGGCAGGTGAGGCAGCTTTACTGGGACCACGTCTCGTGTAGGAGACTTCTGAGTAGGTCCAGTTGATTCAGAAGCGGATGGCTACTGCACAGTCTCGTCAGAAATCTTATACTGATCGCCGCAGATGACCCTTGGAGTTCGTGGTCGGGGATCAGGTTTTCTTGTGTGTTTCACCGAGGTTGGGACACAGGTGGATCAGGTGACAGGGTAAACTTTCACCGAGGTATGTGGGGCCATTTGAGATTCTGGAGAGAGTCAGGTCGATTGTCTATCGGTTGCAGTTACCACAAAGGTATCGGGCCATGCATGACGTCTTCCATGTATCTCAGTTGCGCCGTTATCATTCAGACTTGTCTCACGTTTTTCAGCCCGAGGAGGTTGAGCTTCAGATAGATGTGTCCTTTGAGGAGCATCTGATTCGTATCGTGGATATGAGCACGAAGGTTCTCCGAGGCCGGTCAGTTCCTCTCGTACGGGTGTTATGGCAGCATAGCCGAGTGCAGGACGAAACTTGGGAGCGGGAGACCGACGTACGTGCTCAGTGGCCAGAGTTGTTCTAAGCTTTATCTTCACCACCCTTGGAAGGGGCAATTCGGGGACGAATTGCTTTAAGGGGTGAAGTTTGTAAGAACTCGGTTCTTATTCTTGATGTATGAGTTTCTTCTTTTCTCTTTTCCTTAAGTGTTTTTGAGAAAATAAGGAAAATGGGAGAAAATCCTAAATTTTGTGACTACACGCCGTGTACTTTTTCACACGTCGTGTACTTTGGCCGTGTGGAAGGAGTACACAGGGCGTGTAGGCCGGTCGATGATGATGGGTGTAAAAACCGACTACACGCCGTGTAGTGAGTATTTACACGCCATGTAGTCAGTCGACAGGCAAACAGTAAGGCGGTGGCCAGCTGAGCGGCAGTACACGCCGTGTACTCAGGTATTACACGTCGTGTACTCAGGTCGACAGATGAACAGTGCCACGCTGGCGAGAAGCCGTCGAAGGAACAGTTAAAAAATGAAAACGACACGTCGTGTACCCAATAGTACACGCCGTGTGGTCTTTTTTTCGCTTAAAATTGGTAGTAGCCTCCCCTATTCACAGGGAAGGCTTAGAACCGGAGGAGAACTCGGGAGGGACGGCCGGAGCTTTGGAGATCACCCGATCAAACACCGGGAATCTGATTCCGCCTCCGTCGATCTCGTTGGAACCGCACGGGTGAGTTCTTCCTTCTCCTTGCGTAGCTCTTGTCAATTCTTCCTCTAAGGGAAGTTATTTGAGTTTGAACGAGGTTGTGTTCACCTCAGATCTACGACGTTCTTAGACATTTCGAGGAGCGTCGTTCGCGTATACCGATCAGGGGCGATCGAGGTAAGTGGTCTAGTGTTTATTTCCAACTGCTGAGGTGAATTTGTGTACCGTTGTGATACGCGCCCATGAATGGGGGTGTCGTATGGCTGAGGCCTTGCATAATTAAATACCTAGAATTGCATATGTAGTTTAATGAACATGTATAATTGTTGTTTGGGATCGCTTCTTGGATCGAAGACCACCCCTGGGGTGCGTTCCTCTGTTTAGCTGTTTGGCCAGGTTACCCGAGGGTATACCGTGATTTTAGCATGTCTTAAATTGCCTTGAGAGGAATGATATATAAATTGCTTGTTTATGTGTTGGGCATGACCCGGTTACTTGTTTAGCCTGAGGGCAGTGTTGTGATTAGCCTGTGGGCGGTGCTCTGTTCAGCCTGAGGGCAACTTCCTTCGTGCCTGTGGGCAGTGGATTCTGTGTCTGTGAGCAACACCTCGTAAGCCTGTGGCCATTATTTGATATGTCTGTGGGCAGATTCATGTGGTTTAGATTCTCTTTACCTGATGGTGAGAGTTTAAGTGCTTGAGGACACTGACTGTTTACTTAGAAATACACTGTGGTGTTTTCTTGCTATTGAATGATTAAATGAATATTAAAATGGCAATATAACAGGTAAAGTTAGTTACTTTTGAGTACTGCTTAGTTTATTGCATTTATTACTGCACACTGTTGTTGCACATTTACACTGACAGTTGGGCACGTATCTTTAGTGGGTGCCTACTGGGATTCATTTCTCACACCCTGTTTGGGTCATGTCTTCGGCCCAAACAGATTATATTTCTGCAGGTATGGATAAGAGTAAGGGTCTCTATAGAGGTGCATGAGTGTTGTTGAGGTGTAGGGGAGCATGGGACCGAGCTCAGGCTCGCGATGCTGCCGGCTGTTTTGTTCTGTTCTGTTGTACCTGTACTTTCCATTATATCGCATTGTACTGTTGTGTAACATGTTCTGGTTGTTTTCATAGAATAGTGACATGCTGCATCTTGATATATATATGACAACAGGTTCTTTTTACTGCAGTTGTTCATTTCAGTTATGTATGTTTTACTTCTTCCGTTGTTGCGGTATGTTTTGTTCTTGTATTTCGCTGCGCTACACTTTGACAAATGAGAGCATAGTTTCCCCACTATCAGACCTGGGTCCTCGCTGCTAGTCGGCAGCCTTAGGCGTTTGGAGAAATGCGCTTGAGCTCATGTGACCAACTGGGTTCGGGGCACCCGTGGAGTGGTACCCGGATCCGGGACGTTACAGATGGATGAGTAAATTATTCATTCTTTTTAATTATTTTTCTCACTCATCCATTTGATTGGGTTTATTTATTCTCTTTAAAATTATGTGTCTATTCATCTGGAGGTAAAAGTAAGTTTAGAAGTTTTGATTGGTTTCAAATTGAAGTGTGTTTAGTCCCTTTCAAAAATTTCAATTTCAATTTCAATTATTTTTGTATAATAGTAAACCAACATTACACTAGACTAATTTAATTTTAAGAGGAAATCATATTTACTACTCAAGAGAGTCCATTGGGGGAAATCTTTTTGAGAATCAATTCTTTGTGTCATTTTTGTTTTTCACTCTTGAGATTAATTTTCATCCATTAAATTTGATTAATTGATTGCACGATGATAAGAAATACCTTGACATTGTAGGATTTTTATGTGGCTTTTATTTGATACATTTTTCCACATATTTTTTGATGGATTTTTTGTGTTTTTTAGATAAAAATATGCTCATAATGATCAAGTATTGAATTATGCATCATTTGCTGTGATTTGGTTTATAATTGAATCTTTTAATAAAATTGTGTGTTTTTGTTGTTTAACCGATTAATGTTCTCTTCTTTAATTTCAATATATTTTAAAGCAAACATTTTAGTTTTTGTTGATGCAATGCTGATTTAAATATAATTTTCATGTATTTTGATGATTTCTGTTTTTTTGGAATTTAAATGTTTACATTCCATGATTTCATCTTGAATTTATTTTTTGGAATTCTATATTCTCTGAAATTTAAAAAATCATGAATTAATTTGTTTCAAAGCAAACATTTTAGTTTTTGTTGATGGAATACTAATTTAAATATAATTTTCATGTATTTTGATGATTTCTGGTTTTTGGGAATTTAAATGTTTACATTCCATGATTTCATCTTGAATTTATTTTTTGGAATTCTTGAAATTTAAAAAATCATGAATTAATTTGTTTCAAAGTTTATTTTTTGGTTTTGAAGTCATTTATCTTAATATAAATAGATTTGTGATTTTATTATTTTTAGCACTTTTTTATTTAATTTTGTATGTTTCATAAGTATTTTATTTATTTATTTTCGTAAGTCCTTTTTTATTCCAGTGTTTTTCGTTAGTTTTTCTTATTTTCAAGGTAGGACTCTAATAGCAAGTCTTTCTGTACGTGTGACTCTGTCAAAGAGAAACCCAACCCTATTTCCCCCGAATCAATTGTCTAAACCAGTTGCTGCTTGGAGGGCCGATCGAAAATTTCGACGAAAGAACCAACTGATGACCTAAAATCAGGGAAATCGATGCCAATCTCATCTGATTTGGAATCTGGGTTCATTAAGATTGCTTGTTCGAAAGCTGCTGGCTGAGAAGAACGCAACGAAGAAGAATCGAGTTCGACAATGATTCGATCGGGGAACCTGATACAATGCTAAATGAAATCGAAAAGCACCTTCGTTGCCCCATCGTTCTTGAGCAGAGATAGAGCCGAACTTGATGAATTCCGATGATGCTGTAGGAATCCGGTTTGGAGATCGAGAAGAAGTCCTGCCCTCACTGGTTTTGTTCGATGTTTCAGGAATGAGGATAGAGGGGGCATCATTGATTCTGACCGCTGCGGTTTCTCTTTTGAAGATCGACGTTTACCAGGTGCTTGTCGATATGCTACTGAGAAGAACTGATGTCTGGAGCGCTACATGAGGGATGCGAGTTGCCGCACGTTGTATTAAGAGTTCCCTGAACTCGGTTTTGATTATGATTGATCAACTTTGAGGAACAAACCAAAGCCATGTTTGAATGTCTGTGAAAGCAAGCAGGAGACGATGAACCATTCATGTTTCGAGCCGATGAAGATCAAACTGTAAATGTCAGACCCAGTCGATGGCAGTTGGATCAGGCATGTCCGTTGTGTTGAAACAAAAGAAGGTTGAAGCCTGTTACAAACCCGAATAGGTATGAGGTCTTTATCAGTTGAGAAGATTACTTTCGCTGCTGCATTCATTGTGGACAGATTCCAAATAAAATAGGACAGATTCTCCTTTTTCTCTCCTTTTTATGTTTCTACTGTTTTTTATATGATTTTCTTGAATTCTATTTTTATCTTTGTGAACGTCTGTAGCTAAATCCTTCAGGGGAATCAGATAGAAGTGAATTGAAAATCCTTAGCCTATTTTTCTCAACTCATTACAATTGTCTGTTCTTCTTCTCAAGCTTCTTCCACCACAATTCTTTAAGTCTACTCCAATAATGAATCGATAAATTCAAGTCATTGATTGACTTTTTTCTTGCTGTTCGAAAATTCATTCAGACCTTTCAAATAAATTGACAAATTGAGGTAGTTATTACTAAGAGAACATCAATGTGGTCATTTAGTTTTGTGTTTTCATTTATGTTCTATATCACCATCATTTTTACACTATTCTACGTTCCAACCGGTGATGATAGTGGATTCTTTTCCTTTGAGACTAACATCAAAGTACTTCATTTGGAAAAAGTTGATTCCTCGTCTCCATGTAAGAACCCTTTATCTAAAGAGTTTTAATTAATAAATCATTTCTAGTGAGAGATCATGGTCAAAGCTAGCTGTCCCAAATTTTTGTCTTCACATCTTTTTCACAATTGTGATTATCCAGATGAAAGAACATAAAATATTTTAATCAATTCTCCCTAAATCATTAAATATTTACCCTTAATATCTTTTTCTTCTTCTCCCACTGTTGTTCACATTTCACCTTTCACCTCTCTTGCACATCACTTTTCACTTCTAAAGTTCATATCTTCAAATTTTAGTTTTGTTTTCTTTTGTTTATTTTTTGTTGTTTGGTCACACCTCTTAGACTTCTTTTGGGTTTGATCCCTACTTTCCATATTATATGTAGTTAATAACTGTTGTAAATAAATAATTTTTGAGAAAGTCAATGAATTATCTTACACCATGATACAATAAGCATATAAAAATGGTAAAGTACATTAATCATATTGTTCTCATACACGTCTTGGGATAACACATGTTAATATGAACCAAATCATGTAAATATGAAGATATTATTCTATTTGACTTATAATAAAATTACACCATATTCCCTACAATGATCCACATCTCGGTCGGAATGAGCCGAAAGCCTTCATTTTTTTTGATAATCCACATTTCAAAGGGTGAGGTGGAACCCTTACAATGCCCGAAGGTTTAGAGACAATTACATGACCCGTAGGTCTTAGAGGGAATCACCCAGACAAGACAACTTGGAACTGCTCCTCCCCAGCATATGTCATGATATCAACACTCCACATTCGTAGGGCTGGTTGACTAGCTATCTTATGCAAAGCTACACAGACCCGGTAACGATGGCAAAGTCATACCCTCTCATTCTTCCAATTCCGGTTAGCTCTGCTCCAGTGAATGCGTCTGCCCTGAATCCTCTTCTGAAGCATTGTCCCTTGTAGTCTGACTAGTACATCTGCATTTCATGTGCCCCGAAGGCCTTGAGGTGGACCAAATGCCTTATGGTGGCCCGAAGGCCTTATGGTGGCCCGAAGGCCTTGAGAATCAACTGGCCCGAAAGCCTTGCAGGACCCGAGGACCAAATCGGTGGCCCAAATGCCCAGATGGATGAATAGTTCTGGCTGCTACAGTACCAAATAGTACCTGCTACAGTATTGCTACAGTACCCCCCCGAAAATACGCCTCCACCCGGATTTGATCTCAGGTCTCTTGGATACACCTACCGAGTCCTCACCAACCGGGCTGAGGCTCATGTGCACCCACATCTCATACACATTACAGTACAACATTTTTAACTTAAATAACTTTAAAGAACACCTAGAAATCTTGAGGTATAGTATCCTTAGGCGATTTGATAAAAAAATAAAGCATTTTTAAAATGTGCCACATAATCCTTTATTCATATCTTCACAATATGATCCTATAGTTCACCTATCTCCTATCACCGTATAGGATATTCTATGGATATATATATAAAATAAGGGGTGATTCATAAAGGCCAGCCAAGTTATAAAACATGACATACATGGGGTGAGAAAATCAAGAGTCAATAATAATAGCCTGGAATTAATAATAGGAATGATTATAAACCATAACATAGAAACATGTAATAAGAGACAATATTTCATAAGATCATGAAAATCATGAGTAATGTAAGACTATATAAAAAAAAAGACATGTAATTATACTCATAAGTCAAGAATCACTACTAAGACAATATAACATAATACATTAGGCTCACTACCCATGCACTATATATTGTATCTTATGAGATGTAAGATTTACTCGATTGGACGATGGGTGTATAATTCTAGGTCCACCCATATCATCATAAAATCTCATGCTTATGCGCATCATAAAGAAAATAAATATGTATCAAGCATAAACATGAAATAAACCCATGTGAAGGAAATAGTCTATATAATGATGCTTGAAGGATTAGTCTAATAGAAAACCATGTAGAGCCCCAAAACTGTAAGGGAATATGTCTTATTAAATGAATAAAGTGCATAATAAACCAATAAACCAAATATTTAAGGCCATGAAGGAAAGAATAAAGTTGGAGGAACAATATTAAAAGATTGGGAAAACTTTAATGAAACATGAAAAGATTCCCCTACAAACATCATAGAGTTTGGCATAATGAATTAATAGAAAGGGTAATATAAAGGTATGCATATCCTCAAAAATGAAGGAAATTAATTTTATGAGAAAGATATGAAGATAGAGAGAGAGAGAGAGAGAGAGGGAGGGAGAGATAAATAGCGGGGAATATAACCACTAGAACGAAAAAGAGCAGGATTGAACCATTACCTTGAGTCCCGACATAATTTGAAATATCCTCTAACACATGAACTATAAAGACTGGTTTAATAATTAAATTAATTAGAACCTTATTCATAGTTATTTGATCTCATATAATCCATTTATTATCACATTTTATCAATTTATTAAATTAATATGGGTTTCCTCCCCCATTTTGAGTTTGTTCAAATCACGATTCCAAATATCCCACGATGCAATAGTAATAGTTGATGGTCATTATCAAATGGTTCCATAGGATTTATAAATTTAATTATATAATTTTCATGTCATTCTAGAAATGAGGTTGTTTAATAGATTTGTAGGTAGCTACAATTTAGAGGATCATCCTCGGTAAGCTAATTTTAGATGCTTAAGCTGACCATGACGAATTATCTTATATATTATTTTTATAATTATCATTTAATATTATCATTTTGTAATCTTAAAAATCTATTATATTTATTATTAATATTATATATATAAAAATACTTTTTGAATCATTATTGATGGTCATAAGTGAAAACAAAATATCATTTTCATCTTAGGTAGTATAAAACAACAATGAGTGAATGATACCTTTTAAAAGTTTTTTAAAAAATTGAGAGGAACATAAGAAGTATTTTAATTTTATAAAAACAATAAAGTGAAATTAATCTAGGTTTTTTTAAAATTAATTTTAATGGTTAATTATTTTATATATTAGGCAAGAGAAGAATAAAAAAGAAAAACATGGGTTCTAAATCCCTTACCTTACTGTTTGTGTTGCCTCTATAGGATTGAGTTTAAAGCCATCAGTGGATGGAAATTTGATTAAAAACTGCTATTAATGAAGTGGCTATGAGAGTTTAGAGAGGAATTTAGGATGGTATATGGAAAAAGAAAAGGTTTTTGAGGAGGGGAGAAAGGGGTGGAGGATGGGTGTATTTATATCTAGGGGTAGGGGTATCATTAAAAAAATATCAATTATATTATTATTTATGTAATGGTTCGGCCCTTCCCGACCCTTACATTGCATTTTCCCGACCTTTCTATTATGTTACCCTCACCATATATCGTGAAATGACTTTCCAAGTTGTTTTGAAGGGTGTTTTGGCATGGCTATGACTCTGTGTGAAACAGGCTATGTGACTTTGCCCTGGGGAGGGTGTGGTGCTGGGCGTGTTGTCCTGGTGGTCAGTCGATGTGCCACGGGTAGATATGAAATTCCCTAGAGAAGGTGCGGTGTCAGGCATGGTGCTTTGACCAAGTGCCTTGGCCGAGTTCCTGTCTAAAAGTGGAAGAGGAAGCTCACCATGTCGTAGTCTTAGGAGTGGCGAGGGTAAAATGACTAGATGTCTAGCACCAGGGCATAGTGGATGGTCATGGTATAAGGTGGAAGAACCACAATAGATTGGACCATGCTTTGTTCAAGACCATGGTGGTGGTCATATCTTGTTTTTAAAATGAGTGGGAAAAGTCGATCTCATGCGGTGGCTTTAGATATCACATTGACTGGTCCCACTATGGGCATTTTTTCTATTTACCACGCCGTGGTGGAGTCCAGAAAGCTTGGATTATAAATAAGAGGATCAAACTCCCTTGTTTTGATTCTCTTGTTCACCCTTCATGCTCCAAATGACTTTTAGACCTCCTTATCCATCTATAGTTATTATTTTGTGAGGCCTAACACCTTGGATCATTGGAGGGAGTCTTGTGAGTAAAGGGGTGATCTCCCCTCTTCTTTCTTCCCATTTCTTAATTCACTTTCTCTTATATAGATGGGTTTGATGTGGATGTTTCCTCCTCTTTTTTGGGTGGTTTTTTTATGGAGGTTTATTTTTCATAGGAATACAATGGTTATTCCTTTGAGTTTGGTGGTGATCAATCCTTAGTTTTGTGTGTTTCTCTTTGAATCTTCAATCGAGGTAGGAGATCCTTCATCATGATTTTTTTCTATTGGGAAGATGGTATGCACTGGTTTAATGAAGACAATTAAATGCTTTAGTTGAAATTGAATAGTAAGGGGAGAAATATCACGTTCTTGTGTTTTTCCAATATGTTCGATCATGTTTATAATTTCTTTTCCCAGCTCGATCTTATGCTGAGGTTTGTTATATTTGTAATCTCGTTGATTAATATGAAATAAGATATGTGTTTGTGTGGTGAGGTGAATGTGTAGTGCGGTGGTCATGTTGTGTGGTGGCAGTGACGCGTGATAGTTGTTATGAGAAGTGGTGGTGATGTGTATTTTTTATGGTATGTGGTTGAGATGAGATATTGTTACATTATGTGGTGGTTGAAGCACGAGGCTTGTTGAAATGAGGGACACATACTGTTTGTGTTGCGTTGTGCTAGTTTCTCAGTAGTGATGGGATGAAATGATAATTATGAAACTGAAATATATAGGATGTAATGACTAATAAATTCTTGAATTAAAATGATAAGTGTCGTTAAAGTGGTAAATTTTTAAACATTAAAATGAATGTTCTTGATAAATGAGGATGGGTGGTGATCGGGAAATTTGAAAATGGATTAACTTGAAGAGAAGAGATGGAGTGTGGCTTGTCGTTTATGGATTTCTTGTGTGGTTTTATGCATTTAGAGGTGGAAATGGAAGTGGAAAAGGTTGTGGGGCCTTGATGTGACGTTGTGAGTGGTGATGGTGCTCTTGCTGTGAAACCATAGGTTGGGATTGTGTGTGTGACTATTATATATATTTTATTTTTATTGTGATTTCTATTTTCACCCCACCTACATCGAGCACTATGTGAAGACACCCAAATGATTTTTTTGGGGGGAGGTGTTTTTCACAACATCCTAGATGGTGAGGATGGATGGATGACTATTCCCTCTTCCCTGCTATCTCTTTTGGGAGAGGTTCTTATGCATGAGTTGTGATTGATAGAAGTAAAAAGTGCACTAAAGGTATTGATTGATGTGAAGATGATGTGTTTTTTGAGGGGGTCATGCATGGTAAGATGAGGGTATGTGATTAATTTTCTTCCTATTCACAATATCTTATAATCTTAGATATATGGAAGTGGTTACACGAGGATGTAGATGAGATGACCAAATGCATGTAGGGTTCTTGGTACGATGTTGTTGTCTAGGTGTCTTCAGGAGGGATGTGATGGCCAGTTGCACACAGGGTTCTTGACATGATGCAGTTGCCCAGGTGTCCTCAGACAAGATTCTACATAAGGGATGAGAGTGCTAGGATCTTTGACGTTAGGGTGTGAGAGAAAAAAATCTATGATAAAGCGATGCATGACACCCTTTTATTGATATGATTCATATTATGTTACTATACTTGGATGTGTGATTTAGTGAGTATGCCTTGACAAGGATGGGATTGGTTAGTTGATCTGCTTAAGTGATGTTGGTTATACTATTTTCTCATGGATTTATTAGTATGATCTTTTCCCATGTGCACAAGAGAATTTGAGTATGATCATATTGAGTATACATTTATTCTAGTCCCATGTATATACAAACTATTTTTTAGGTTTACAGGAGGGGTTTGGAGACAGAGAAGGATATTTCTAGCACAGATGTTGGAGTTGTTGCTAATTCACTACCATATGACTTTCTTTTGGGTAATTATTTTGAGATTCATTGTATTTTTTTACATTATACATTCATTGTGTGATGGTTTTGGTTTACTTTATTTTACATTTATATCATGGATTTTATTAGTGGTTGATATCAAATCTCTCGAACCCACTTTATCTTTAGAGGGTAGCGCCTCCTACATGTGAGGTTTTTATACCCTCAATGATAGTCTCCAACCTAGGTCTAATTAAAGGTGGGACTTGGGAGTCATTATATCTCTTCCTTCATTATCGACCTAGGAGGGGTACTTTTGGAGGTAGGGGGTCATGACAGAGTGGTATCCTTGGTTTGGTTAAGCGATAAGATGGAGTTTTGATTTAGACATAATGAGGATTTTATGTGATGGTAAAACAATGACATTAGTTTATCTTAGTGCATGACATAGGCCAGAGAAGACTGACTAGGACAGAAGATTTTATCCCCCCCATTATTTGATGCAAGGACTTTGAGTCTACTGAATAACCAAGTGAGGTGGTTCTGTTTGCAAGGTAAAGATCTAGGATAGGTATATGCATCATTATTATTTGTTTTCTTATCTGAATTGGGTGGTTTTGGGGAGTTGAAATGAATTGATTTAATGAACCTTAAGAAAATTTCATACCACCAAGCTTAGGAAATCTTTATTTACCTTTCAAATATGGCTCCTGGATGACATCTGTGTGTGGTTCAAGCTAGTGAGGTTCAGCAGGCCAACTCGGTTGATCGTCGGAGGGTCAACCTAGTTGAGGAGGATGACCAGTGGCAGAAGATTCTATGTTCCTTTTAGCTGAAAATTTTGAAAATTATGAAGGATCTCTAATCTGGATACAAAGTATTGATTGGACGAGAATGACCAGTTGCTACTTGAAGGAAGGTCAACAACAAATTTCAATGAAAGAACCAACCGATTGATGAAAACTTATAAACTCTAACTCTTGGAAAAAGATGACCGACCACACTATGAAAACTATTCAAATTGGGATTGATGAACCCAATCTAGAAGTTGAACTGATTCCAAGCTCATGTAATTTTCAATCTGGGTTCATTAAGATTACTTGATCGAAAGCTGCTGGCTGAGAAGAATGCAACGAAGAAGAATCAAGTTTGAAAATCATTCGATCTGGGTACCTGATACAATACCAAATGAAATAGGACAACACCTTTGTTGCCCAATCATTCTTGAGAATAGATAGAGTAGAGCTTGATAAATTCCAATGACGCTGTAGGAATTCGGTTTGGATATCGAGAAGAAGTCATGCGCTCACTGGTTCCATGTATTAGGAATGAAGATAGAGGGGGCCTCATTGATTTGAACGTTGCGGTTTCACTTTTGAAGATTGATAGGAGCTTGTCGATATTCTAATGATAAGAACTGATGTCTGGAGCGCTACATGAGGGATGCGAGTTTCGTATATTGTATTAAGAGTTCCCTAAGCTCGATTTTGATTATGATTGATCAACTTTGAGGAACAAACCAATGCCATGTTTGGATGCCTGTGAAAGAAACTAGGAGACGATGAACCATTCATGTTTCGAGCCGATGAAGATCAACTTTAATGTCAGACCTAGCCGATGGAAGTTGGATCAGGTGTGTCTGTTGTATTGAAACAAAAGAAGGTTTAAGCCTATTACAAACCTGAATAGGTATAAGGTCTTTATCATTGTAGAATATTACTTGCTCTACTGTATTCATAGTGGACATATCCTAAATAAAAATTGGAGGATATTCCTTGGGGAGGGGGTGAAGATGAAAGATTCATTCACATTTTTAGGGTACATTGAATCATTCATTTTTTCAGGCATATATACAGTGGAGAGAGTGGGGTGTAATGAGAGAATGGGGGCAGCGCTTGAGGGTACCAGATCAAAGAAAGTAGGCGGTGGATAAGAAAATGATCTCAATAGAAAATACTTTCTCTCTTTTCTCTTTTTTTATGTTTCTACTGTTTTTGAGATGATTTTATTGAATTATATTTTTATATTTTTGAACATATGTATCTAAATAATTTAGGGGAATCAGATAGAAATGAATTTAAAAATCCTTAACCTATTTTTCTCAACTCATTACAATTCTCTATTTTTCTTCTCAAGATTATTCCACCAAAATTCTTTTTCTTCACTCTAATAATGAATTGACAAATTCAAGTCATTGATTGGATTTTTTCTTACCGTTAGAAAATTTATTTAGACCTTTCAAATAAATTGAAAAATTGAGGTAGTTATTACTTAGAGAACATCACTCTGGTCATTTGGTTTTGTGTTCACATTTTTATTATATATCACCATCATTTTTACACTATTCAACATGCCAACGGGTGATGATGGTAGATTCTTTTCCCTTGAGACCAACATAAAAGTACTTCATTTGAAAATAGTTTATGCCTCTTATCCATGTATAAACCATTTATCCAAGGAGTTTTAATTAATAAATCATTTCTAGGGAGAGATCATTGAATCATGTTGACCATCGAGCGATAGTTAGGTGTCTCAAATTCTTGTCTTCACATCATTGGCACAATTGTGACTATCCTCATGAAAAAATAGAAAATATTTTAATCAATTCTGATTTATCTGATTCACTAATTCATTAACTATTCGTCCTCAATCTCCTTTTCCTTTTCTCCCACTATTGTTCACATTTTACCTCTCTTGCACATCACTTTTCACTTATCAACTTTATATCTTCACATTTTAGTTTAGTTTTATTTTTATTTTTTGTCTTGTTTGGTCACACCTCTTAGCCTTTTCTTATGTTTGATCCCAACTTACCATATTATATATAGTTAATTGGTGTCGTAAATAAATAATTTTGATCATGTCAATGACTAAGATTCCACCATGATATGATAATCATATAAAAATAGTGAAGTACATTAATCACCCTGTTCTCATATACATCTTGGGATAACACATGCTAATATGAACCAAATCATATAAATATGAATATATTCTTCTATTTTACTTATAATGATATTAAACCATATTTCCTACAATGAACCACATCTCATACACATTATATTACATAATTTCTAACTTAATTAACTTTAATGAACGCCTAGAAATCTCAAGATATAGTATCCTTAAGAGATTAGATACAAAATAAAACATTTTTAAAATATACCACATAATCCTTTATTAATATCTTCACAATATGATCCTATGGTTCACTGATATCCTATCACCGTATAGGATATTCTGTGGATATATATAAAATAAGGAGTGATCCATAAAGGCCAACAAGGTTATAAAATAAGACAAACAGTGGGTGAGAAAATCGAGAGTCAATAATAATATCTTGGAATCAATAATATGAATGATTATAAACCATAATATAGAAACATGTAATAAGAGACAATATTTCATAAGATCATGGAAATCATTAGTAATGTAAGACTATATTAAAAAAATTAAGACATGTAATTATAGTCATAAGTCAAGAATCACGGCTAAGACAATATAACATAATATATTAGGCTCACTGCCCATGCACTATATATTGTATCTTATGAGATGTAAGATTTACTCAATTGATTGGGGGGTGTATAATTCTAGGACCACCCATCTCATCATAATATTTCATGCATATGTGCACCATATAGAAAATTAATATACATCAAGCATAAATATGAAATAAACCCAAGAGAAGGAAATATATTATATAATGATGTTAGAAGGATTAGTCAAATGGAAAATCAGGTAGAACCCCAAAATAGTAAGGGAATATGTCTTATTGAATGATTAAAGTGTATAATAAACTAGTAAAAAAAATATTTTATGCAATGAAGGAAATAATAAATTCAGAGGAACAACATCAGAAGAATGGGAAAATGATAATAAAACATGAAAATATTCCCTTATAAACATCATAGAGTTTGACATAATGAATTAATAAAAAGGGTAATATAAAGGTATTCATATCTTCAAAAATGAAGGAAATTAATTTGATGAGGAATATATAAAGAGAAAGAGAGAGAGGGATAGAGATATATATAAATGGTGGGGAATATAACCACTAGAACAAAAAAGAGCGGGAAGGAACCCTTGCCTTGAGTCCCGACATACTTTGAAAGATCCTTTAACACATGAAATATAAAGTTTTATTTAATAATTAAATAATTTATAACCTTATTCATAGTTATTTATCACATATAAGCCATTTATTATCACATTTTATTAATTTATTAAATTAATATATATTTTTCAACCATTTTGAGTTTGTTCAGTTCATGATTCCAAATATCCCATGATGTAATAGTAACAGTTGATGGTCAATGTCAAATGTTTCCACAGGATTTAGAAATTTAATGATATAATTTTCTTTTTCATTCTATAATTTATGTATTTTAATATATTTGTAGGTAGCTACAATTTAGATGAACATCATTGGTAAGCTTATTTTATATGCTTCAATTGACCATGATGAATTATCTTATATATTATTTTTATAATTATCATTAAAAAATCATAAAAAATATCTTATATTTATTATTAATATTATATATGTTCAAATAATTTTTGAATCAATATTGATGGTCATAAGTGAAAATAAAAGATCATTGTCATCCTAGGTAGTATAAAACTACCACGAGTGAATGATACTTTTTAAAATATTTTAAAAAAAATGAGAGCAACACAAGAAGAATTTGAATTTTATAAAAACAATAAAGTGAAATTAATCTAGGTTTTGAAAGTTAATTTTAATGGTTAGTTATTTTAAAGATTTTTTATGTGAAGAATAAAAAAGGAAAACATGGTTTTGAAAACCTTACCTTACTCTTTGTGTTTCCTCCATAGGATTGAGTTTAAAGCTTTCAGTGGAAGGAAATTTGATAAAAAAATACTATTACTAAAGTGTCAATGAGAGTTTAGAGAGGAATTTAGGCTGGTATATAGAAATAGGAAAAGTTTTTGATGAGGGTAGATAAGGGTGGAAGATAGGTGTATTTATATCTAGGGGTAGGGGTATCATTAAAAAATATTGATTATATTATTATTTATGTAATGGTTCGGTCCTTCTCTATCCATCCATTTCATTTTCCTGACCTTTCCATTATATTACCCTAACTAAAGATTGTGAAACTACTTTTCATGTTGTTTTGGAGGGTGTTTTGTCTTGGTTATTCCCCTGTGTGATACAGGGTATGTGACCATGCCCTAGGGAGGGCGTGGTGCTGGGCATTTTGTCCTAGAGGTTAGACTCTATTCCATGGGAAGATATGAAATTCCCTAGGGAAGGTGTGGTGTTAGGCATGGAGCTTTGGATAAGTGCCTCTCTAAAATAGTAAGAGGAAGCTCACCATATCGTAGTCTTAGGAGTGGTGAGGGTAAAACGACTAGCTGTCTAGCACCAGAGCATAGTGGATGGTCATGGTATAAGGTGGAAGAACCACAGTGGCTTGGACCACACTGTGTTCAAGACCTTGGTGGTAGTCATATCTTGTTTTTAAAATGAGTTGGAAAAGTGGATCTTATGTGGTGTCTTTATATTTCACATTGACTGGTCCCACTGTGGAATTTTGGCTACTTACCACGCCATGGTGGAGTCCAGTGGGCTTGGATTATAAATAAGAGGATCAAAATCCCTTTTTTTGATTCTCTTGTTCTCCCTTAAGGCTTAAAATGACTTCTATACCTCCTTATCCCTCTATAGTTATTATTTTATGAGGCCTAACACCTTGTATCATTGGAGGGAGTCTTGTGAGTCAAGTGGTGATCTCCCCTCTTCTTTCTTCCCATTTATTCATTCTCTTTCTCTTATATCCATGGGTTTGATGTGGATGTTTCATCATCTTTTTTGGGTGGTTTTTGATGGAGTTTTATTGTTCATAGGAATATGATGGTTATTCCTTTGAGATTGGTGGTGTTCAATCCTTAGTTTTGTGTGTTTCTCTTTGAATCTTCAATCGAGGCAGGAGATCCTTTGTCTTTCTTCCTCTATTTGTTCATGTTGGGGGATTATGATTTTTTTCTGTTGGGAAGATGGTATGCACTTGTTTAATGAGTAAATATTTTAATTGAAATTGAATGGTAAGGAGCACATGAGCCTCAACATGGTTGGTGAGGACTCGGTAGGTGTATCCAAGAGACCAGAGATCAAATCCGGGTGGAGGTGTGTTTCTGGGTAACTGTAGCAGTAATGTAGCAGGTACTATAGCAGACACTGTTTAGTACTGTAATAGCTGGAACTATTCATCCATCTGTGCCTTTGGGCCATCGGTTTGGTGCTCAGTTCCTGCAAGGCTTTCGGGCCACCCAAGACCTTCGGTCCAGTTGATTCTCAAGGCCTTCAGGCCACCATAAGGCCTTTGGGCCACCCCAAGGCCTTTAGGCCACATGAAATGCAGATGTACCAGTCAGACTACAAGGGACAAGGCTTCAGAGCAGGATTCAGGGTAGGCACATTCACTGGAGGAGAGCTAACCAGAATTGGAAGAATGAGAGGGTATGGCTTTGCCATCGGTACCGACCCTGTGCAGCTTTGCATAGGATAGCTAGCCGACCAACCCTACAAAGGTGGAGTGAAAATATCATGACATATGCTGGGGAGGACCAGTTCCAAGTTTTCTTTTCTGGGTGATTCCCTCTAAGACCTACGGGTCATGTAATTGTCTCTAAGCCTTCGGGCCTTGTAAGGGTTCCACCTCACCCCTTTAAAGGTGGATTATCAGAAACAATGAAGTCCTTTGGGCCATACCGACTGAATGGTAAGGAGATAAATCCAATGAGTTTAACTATTCTTGTGTTTTTCCAATATGCTTGATCATGTTTATAATTTCATATCCCAGCTTGAGCATAGGTTGGGGTTTGTTATATTTGTGTGGCTATTTAAATTGGTAAACCTTGTTGTGTTTGTTTATTGAACTCACCACATATGAAATTGAATAAAAACATATATTCAGATAATAATTTGGTTTCACATGGAATCTTGTATTGTGTGATAATTCCCTTGAGAATATTGAATTAAATATGATGAAATACCCTCGATTAATCTAAAATAAGATATGTGTTTGTGTGGTGAGGTGAATGTGTTGCATGGTGGTCATGTTGTGTGGTGGTAGTGATGTGTGGTTGTTGTGATGAGAAGTGGTGGTGTTGTGAATTTTTGATGGTATGTGGTTGAGATGAGATTTTTTATAATATTTGGTGGTTGAAGAATGAGGCTTGTTGAAATGAGGGACACATACTGTTTGGGTTGTGTTGTGTTGTGATAGTTTCTCAATAGTGATGGGATGAAATGATAATTATGAAACTAAAATATATAGGTTGGACTGACTAATAAATTCTTGGATTAAAATGATAAGTATAGTTAAAGTGGTAAATTGTTAAACATTAAAATGAATGGTCTTGATAAAATGAATATGTTTGGTGATCAGGAAATCTGGAAATGGCTTAATTTGAAGAGAAGAGATGGAATGTGGCTTGTCGTTTATGGATTTCTTGTGCGGTGTTATGCATTTAGAGGTGGAAATGGAAGTGGAAAAGGTTTTGGGGACTTGATATGACATTGTGAGTGGTGACAATGCTCTTTTTATGAACCCATAGGTTGGGATTGTGTGTGTGACTATTATATATATTTTATTTTTATTATCATTTCTATATGCACACCACTCGAATCAAGAACTATGTAAAGACACCCAAATGTTTTGGGGGGTGTTTTTCACAACATCCATGATGGTGAGGATGGATGGATGGCTACCCCATCTTCCCTTATCTCTCTTCCAGGATAGGTTCTTATGAACATTCTGTAATTGATAGACGTCAAAAGTGCACCATAGGTATTGAATTATGTGAAGATGATGTGGTTTTTTATGCGGGTTATGCATGGTAAGATAAGGGAATGAAGTTAATTTCCTTCATGTTCACGATACCTTACAATCTTAGATATATGGTAGTGGTTACAAGAGGATGTGGATGAGATGACCAGATGTATGAAGGGTTCTTGGTACAATATGGTTGTCCAAGTGTCTTCAGGTGGGATGTGATGGCTAGTTGCACACAGGGTGATTGGAATGATGCAGTTTCCTAGGTGTCCTCAGAATGGACTCTATAGAAGGGATGAGAGTTCTAGAATATTTGAAGTTGGGGTGTGAGAGAAAAAAATCTATGGTAAAGAGATTAAAGGAACCCTTTTATTAATACGATTCATATTATGTTACTATACTTGGATGTGTGATTTGGTGAGTGTACCTTGGCGATGATGGGATCCGTTAGTTGGCATTCTTAAGTGCTATTGGTTCTACTATTTTCTCATGGATGTATTTGTATGAACTTTTCCCATATGCACAAGATAATTTAGGTATTATCATACTAAGTATACATGTTATGTTCATACCATGTATATAAAAACTATTTTTCAGGTTTTCAAGAGGATTTTGGAGACCGAGCAGGAAATTTCTAACACATATGTGGGAGTTTCTTTTAAGTTTCATCTATAAGTCTTTCTTTTGGGTAATTATTTGGAGATTCATTTTATTTTTTTTACATTATAAATTCATTTTGGTATTCTTTTGGTTTCATCTATTTTACTTTTATGTCATGGAGTTTCTTAGTGGTTGATATACTATCTCTTGATCTTAATTTATCTTTAGAGAGTAATTCCTTCCACATGTGAGGTTTTTATACCCTTGAAGATAGTCTCCAAACCAGGGAAAATTAAATTTATGGCTTCAGAGTCATTATCTATCTTCCTTCATTTCTGACCTAAGAGGGATACCTTTAGAGGTAGGGGTTATAGTAGAGTGGTATCTAATGTTTGGTTGAGAGATATGATGAAGTTTTGAGTTAGAAACAATGAGGATTTACTATATTGGTAGGACAATAACATTAGTTGATATTACTTCATGACATAGGCTAGATAAGACTGGATAAGACACATGATTCACCCCCCATGTTTTGATGCAAGGACTTTGAGTCTACTGATCGACCAAGTGAGGTGGCACTGTTTGAACGGTAGAGATCTAGGATAGGTACATGCATCATGATTATTCATTTTCTTATCTAAATTGGGTGGTTTTGGGGAGTATAAATGAATTGATATAATGAACCTTAAGAAAATTTCATACTACCATGCTTAGGAAATCTTTATTTACCTTTTAAATATGGCTCTTGGATGACGTCTGTCTATGGTTTGAGCTAGCGAGGTTCAGCAGGCTGACCTAGCTGACCGCCGGAGGGTCGACCCGATTGAGGAGGATGATCGGTAGTAGAAGTTTTTATATTACTTTTAGTGGAAAGATTTGAAAAAGTATGATGAAATCATCTCTAATATGAATACATAATACTGATTGGAGGATCATGACCGGTTTCCCCTTGAAGGAAAGACAACTGAAAATTTCGATGAAAGAACCAATTGATTACCAAAAACCAGGGAATCCAAAATTTTGGAAAAAGACAATCGAGATGCATAATGAAAACTTTTAAAATTTGGGTTGATAAACCCAATCTCAAATTTGAACCGATTCCAAGATCATATGATTTGGAATCTAGGTTCATTAAGACTTCTTGATTGAAAGATGCTGGTTGAGAAGAACGAAACATAGAAAAATAAATTTGGACAATGATTCGATTAGGGTACCTGATACAATTCTAGATTAAATAAAATATCACCTTTATTTCCCCATTATTCTTGAGAAAAGAAAGAGCCAAGATTTTTGAATTTCGATGATGTTATAGGAATCTGGTTTGGAGATCGAGAAGAAGTCCTTCACTCATTGGTTTTGTCCCATGTTTCAGGAATGAATATATAGGGGGCCTCATTGATTCTGAACACTGTAGTTTTTCTTTTGAAGATCGACATTTACCAGGTTCTTTTTGATATGATACTGAGAATAACTGATGTCTTGAGTACTACTTGAGGGATTCAAGTTTCTGCATGTTGTATTAAGATTTCCCTAAGCTCAATTTTGATTAAGATTGGTCAAATTTGAGGAACAAACCAAAGACATGTTTGGATGTATGTGAAAGAAATCAGGAGACTATGAACCATTCATGTTTAAAGTTGATGAAGATCAACTATAAATGTTAGACCCAGTCGATGGAAGTTAGACCAGGTGTGTCCATTGTGTTGAAACAAAAGAAGGTTGAATCCTTTTATAAACCAAAATAGGTATGATTTGTTTATCATTGAAGAAGATTAATTTCTCTAATGAATTCATAGTGGAAAAATATGGAATAAAAATAGGAGGATCTTCATGGGGGGGATAAAACATTCATTTCCATTTTTGGGGGACATTGAATCATTCATTTTTTAGAGATGGAGATTATGGAGAGTGTAGGGTGGAATCAGATAATGGGGGGGGGGAGACGAAATATTCATTAACATTTTTGGGAGACATTGAATCATTTAATTTTTCATACATGGAGATAATAGAGATCATAGGGTGGAATGAGAGAATAGGGGAAGCACATGAGGGTGGAAGATCAAAGAAAGAAAGTGGTGGAGAAAAAAATGATCTCAATAGAGAATACTTTCTCCTTTTTTCTCTCTTTTTTGGTTTGTACTATTTTTGAGATGATTTTATTGAATTCTATTATTATATTTGTGAACATACCTAAATCATTTAGGGGAATCATATATAAATGAATTGAAAATACTTAACCTATTTTTCTCAAATCATTACAATTTTCTGCTCTTCTTCTCAAGTATATCCCAATATAATTAATTTTATCCACACTAATAATGAATCAAAAAATTCAAGTAAATGATTAAATTTTTTCTTGGCATTATAAAATTTATTCACACCTTTCAAATAAATTGAAAATTTGAAGTAGTTATTACTTGGAGAACGTCAATGTGGTCATTTAATTTTGTTTTTTCATTTATTTTTTACATCATCATCATTTTTACACTATTCTATGTGTCGATGGGTGATGATAGTGGATTATTTTACCTCAAGACTAAAATTAAAGTACTTCATTTGGAAAATGTTGATGTATTTTCTCTATGTATGAACCAATTATCTCAAGAGTTTTTATTAATAAATCATTTACAGGAAGATATCACTGAATCATGTTGACCACGGTGCAACAATTAAGTGTCTCAAATTATTTTATTCACATATTTGGAACATTTGTGATTATCAAGATGAAAGAACAGAAAATATTATAATAAATTATGATTTATTTTATTCCCTAATTCATTAACTATTTATCCTTAATCTCCTTTTCTACTTCTCCCACTATTATTCACATCTCACCTCTCTTGAACCTCATTATTCACTTCTCAACTTCACAACTTACAATTTAGTTTAGTTTTCTTTGGTTTATTTTTTTTCCTTGTTTGGTCACACCTCTTATCCATCACTTGGGTTCGATCCCTACTTAACCTATTCTATATAGTTAATAGGTTTTTTAAATAAATAATTTTTACCATGTCAATGATTTATCTTACACCATGATACAATAATCATCTAAAAATGGTGAAGTACAATAATCATCTTGTTATCATACACGTCTTGGGATAACACATGTTAATATGAACCAAATCATGTAAATATGATGATATTATTCTCTTTGATTTATAATTATATTATACCATATTCCCTACAATTAATTTTATCTCATACACTTTATATTATAATATTTGTAACTTAATTAACTTTAAATAACACCCAGAAATCTCAGCGTATATTTTCCTTAGGAGATTAGATACAAAATAAAACATTTTTAAAATATGCCACACAATCCTTTATTCATATATTCATAATATTATCCTATATTTCACTAATATCCTATTACTATATAGGATATTATTTGGATATATATAAAATAAGGGGTGATCCATAAAGGCCAACAAAGTTATAAAACATAAAAAACATGGGGTGAGAAAAGAAAGAGTTAATAATAATATCCTGGAATCAATAATATGAATAATTATAAACCATAGCATTGAAACATGTAATAAGAGACAATATTTCATAAGATCATGTAAATCATGAGTAATGTAAGACTATATACAAAAATAATACATGTAATTATAATCATAAGTCAAGAATCACTGCTAAGACAATATAACATAATATATTAGCCTCACAAACCATGCCCTATATATTATATATTATGAGATACAAGATTTTCCCAATTGATTGGGGGGGGGGTTATAATTCCATTCCCACCCATCTCATCATAATATTTTATGAATATGTTCACCATATACAAATTTAATATACATCAAGCATAAACATGAAATAAGACCAAGAGATGGAAATGGACTATATAATGATGTCAGACGGATTAATCAAATAGAAAATCATGTATAACCCCAAAATATTAATAGAATATTTCTTATTGAATGATTAAAGTGTATAATAAACCAATAAACCAAATAATTTATTCCATAAAGGAATGAATAAAGTTAGAGGAACAATATCAAAAGATTGGGAAAATGATAATAAAACATGAAAATATTTCTTTTTAAATATCATAGAGTTCAGAATAATGAATTATTAGAAAGGGTAATATAAAGGTATACATATCCTCAAATGGAAATAAATTAATTTTATGAGAAAGATATAAATAGATATAGATATATTGAGATAAATGGTGTGGAATATAACAACTTAAATGAAAAAGAGATGGAATAAACCCTTACCTTGAGTCCTAACATGATTTTAGAGACCCTATAACACATGAGATATAAAGTTTTATTTAATAATTAAATACATCAAAACATTATTTATGGTTATTTGATCTCATATAATTCATTTATTATCACATTTTATAAATTTATTACATTAATATTGTTCATGTCAACCATTTTGAGTTTGTCCATTTCATTATTCCAAAATACCATGATGTAATAGTAATGTTTGATGGTTATTATCCAATGGTTCCATAGGATTTATAAATTTAATGAAATAATTTTCATTTCATTATATAAATGAGATTATTCAATAGATTTGTAGGTAGCTACAATTTAAAGGATCATCATTGGTAAGATTATTTTAGATTCTTAGGCAGAACTTGATGAATTATCTTATATATTATTTGTATAATTACTATTTAATTATTCTAAAATATTAAAAATAAATTATAATTATTATTCATATTATATACATACAAATATTTTTTTTAATTATTCTTAATGGTCATAAGTGAAAATAAATGACCATTATTAACTTAGGTAGTATAAAACCACCATGAGTGAATGAAAATTTTTAAATGTATTTTTAAAAATCATAGGAATATAAGAAGTATTTTAATTTTATAAAATTAATAAAGTGAAATTAATCTATATTTTAAAAATTTACTTTTAATGGTCACCTATTTTATAGAATGGGTAAGAGAATAATAAATAATAAAAAAATAGAAACTGAAACCCTTACCTTACTCGTTGTGTTGCCTCTATAGGTTTGAGTTTAAATCCTTCATTGGAGGGATTTTTTTTTAAAAACTACTATTAATTAAGTGTCTTTGAGAGTTTTGAGAGGAATTTAGGTCGGTATATGAAAATAAAAAAAGTTTTTGAGGTAGGGATAAAGGGGTGAAGGAGGGGTGTTTTTATATCTAGGGGTAGGAGTATCATTAAAAAAACATTGATTATATTATTATTTATATAATGGTACCATCATTCATGACCCTTCCATTGCGTTTCCCCATCCCATCCATCGTGTTACCCTTGAAACTGATTGTGAAATTAATTTCCAAGTCACTTTGTAGTGTATTTTGGCTTGGGTGTGACCCTGTCTGAAACAAGCATTGTTACCATGCTCTAGGGAGGGTGTGGTGCTAGTCACGTTGTCCTGGTGGTCTACCTATATTCCATAGGTAGCTTGTAAATTCCCTAGGCAAGGTATAGTGTCAGGCATGGAACTTTGGTGGAGTGCCTATCTAAAAAGGGCAGAGCAAGTTCACCATGTCATAGTCTAGGGAGTGGTGAGGGTAAAACAACTAGCTATCTAGAATTAGGGAATAGTGGATAGTCATGGTAGAAGGTGGAAGAACCACTATGGCTTGGACCAATCCATGTTCAATATTGTGGTTGAAATCATATCTCATTTTTAAAACCAGTGGGAAAAGTGGATCTCATGCTGAGGCTTGGGATCTCACATTATCTGGACCCACTATAGGTGTTTTTTCTATTTACCATGCCGTGGTGGGGTCCAAAAGTCTTGTATTATAAATAAGAGTCTCAACCTCCCTTATTTCTATTCTCTTGTTCCCCCTTAAAGATCCAGATGACTTTTAGACCTCCTCATCCCTCTATAGTTTTTATTTTTTGAGGATTAACACCTTGGATCAATGGAGTGAGTCTTGTGAGCAACAGTGTGACATATGCTGTTCTTTCTTCCCATTTCATCCTTCTCTTTATCTTCTATCCAAGAGTTAAATGTGGACGTTTACTCCTATTTTTTGGGTGGTTTTTGATATAGGTTTACTAAGAATAGGAATCTAGTTGTGATTCCTTTGATATTGGTGGTGTTCGATCCTTGGTTTTGTGTTTTTCTCTTTGAAGCTTCAATTGAGGTAGTATATCCTTCATATTTCATCCTCTAGTAATTCATGTGGGGGAATCATTCTTTTGTTCTATATTAGGAATATGGTATTCACTGACTTAATGAATATAATTAAATGGTTTAATTGAAATTGAATGGAAAGGGGAGAAATATCATGAGCTTAATTGTTCTTTTGTTTTTACAATATGTTTGAGAATGAAAACTATTTATTTTCCCATATTGGGATTATATTGAGGTTTTTTATATATTTTATGGATATTTAAATTAAAAAACCAATCTTTTCTTGTTTCTTGAAATCACCACATATGAAATTGAATAAGAAAAATATATTTGTAAAATAATTTGGTTGCACATGGAATCTTGGAATGTGTGATAATTCCATTGATAATATTTAATTAAATATGATAAAATCCCCTTGATTAATATGAAATAATATATGTTTTTTTTGGTGAGGTGAATGTGTTTTTTGGTGGACATGTTGCGTGGTGGAAGTGATGTTTTGTAGTTGAGATGACAAGTGGCGGTGATGTGCATTTGTGATGGTATGTGGTTGTGATGAGATATGGTTACAATATGTGGTAATTGAAGAATGGGGCTTGTTGACATGATGGGCACATATTTTTTATGTTGTGTTGTGTTGTGATAGTTTCTTGGTAGTGATGGGATGAAATGATGACGATGAAACTGAGATGTATAGGTTGTAATGACTAATAAATTCTTTAATTAAAATGAGAAGTGTGGTTGAAGTGATAAATTATTCAACATTAAAATTAATGGTCTTGATAAATTAAGATGGTTTGTAATCCAAAAATACGGAAATGGATTAATTTGAAGAGAATATATAGAATGTGGCTTGTTGTTTATGGCATTCTTGTGCGGTGTTATACATTTAGAGGTGGAAATATTAGTGAAAAAGGTTGCGGGACCTTGATGTGATGCTGTGAGTGGTGACAATACTCTTGTTATGAACCCATAGGATGGTATTGTGTCTGTTATTATTATATATATTTTATCTTTATTTTGATTTCTATTTTCACCCCACATGCATCGAACACTATGTACTGGCACCCAAAAATTGGGTGTGGGGGTGTTTTTTCACAGCATCCATGATAGTGTGGATAATGGATGGATATCTCATCTTCCCCACTCCCTATTACAAGAAAGGTTCTTATGCACATGCTATGGTTTCCTGAAGTAAAAAATTTCACTAGAGGTAATGATTGACGTGAGGATGATTTCTTTGGTTGGGCTCTGCATGGTAAGAGGAGGGAATGAGGTTAATTTCATTCATGTTCACAATACCTTACAATCCTAGTTATATGGAAGTGATTATAATAGTATGTTAATGATATTACTAGATGCATGAGAGGTTCTTGGTACGATGTAGTTGTCCAAGTATCGTTGGATGGGGTGTGATGGATAGTTTCACATGGGGTTCTTGGAATGATGCAATTTCCCAGATTTCCTCAGATAATATTCTATAGAAGGTAAGAGAGTTTCGGGATGTTTGACATTGGGGAGTGAGAGAAAAAAATCAGTGGTAAAGTGATGTGGGGAACCCTTTTATTTATATGCTTCATATTATGTTTCTATACTTGGATTCATGATTTGGTGAGTGTGCCTTAGCAAGGATGTGATTGGTTAGTTGACCTTTTTAGGTGATGTTGGTTCCACTATTTTCCCATTGGTGTATTAGTATGTTATTTTCCCATGTAAGCGAGAGAATTTGGGTATAATTCTACCAAGTATACATGTTATTCTCTCCCCATGTATATAAAAACTATTTTTAAGATTTTTGGGAGTGTTTTGGAGATCAAACTGGACATTTCTAGCATAGAAATTAGAGTTATTGGAAAGTCACTGCCATAGAAATTTCATTTGGGTAATTATTTAGAGACTTATTGTATTTGTTTACATTATACAAGCATTATGGGATGGTTTTTATTCCCCTTATTTTAATTTTATTTATCAGAGTTTCTTAGTGGTTGATATCCCATCTCTCGATCCTACTTTATATTTAAAGGGTAATGAATTCCCCAATTGATATTTTTGTACCTTTAGTGCTAGTCTCTAACTCAGGGCCTATTAAAGGAGGAATTAGGAGTCATTATCTATCTTCCTTCATTTTCTACCCAAGAGAGGTAACTTTGGAGGAAGGGGGTCATGAAAGAGTGGTATAAAAGGTTTGTTTGAGAGATAGGATTGAGTTTACTATTAGGAACAATGTGCATTTAAAGTGTTCATAGGATAATGATGTCAGTTGATCTTAGTGCATGACAAAGTTAATAAAAGATTTTCTAGGACACAAGATTTTGTCCCCCCCTGTGATTTGATGCAAGGACTTTGAGCCCACTAAAAGACTATGTGTGGTGGTTTTGCTTGTATGGTAGAGATCCAGGATATGTACATACATCATGATTGTTTGTTTTCTTATATAAAATGGGTGGTTTTGAGGAGTTTAAATGATTTTATTTAATAAAACTTAATAAAATATCATACTACTAGGATTAAGAAATATTTATTTTTATTACAAATATGGCTCATAGGTGACATCCGTGTGTGGTTCAGGCTAGTGAGGTTCACAATGATGACCTGGTTGACCACTGGAGGGTCAACCTAGTTGAGGAGGATTATCGGTGGTAGAATATGTTATATTAATTTCATCATCAAGATTTTTAAAATTATGAAGGATGCATCTATGATCTGTAGATTGAGTACTAATTGGAGGATCTCAAGATTACCTTCAGACTGATTTAGACCTAGGTATATTACTGGGTCATGCTGTTAGTCAGTTAGAAAATGGGTGAATCATGTCAGTGATTGAATTTTTATCTCATGAAATTAAATAAGGTGCATGTTTTGTATGGAAAATTCTACAAAGAGTTATGATTAGAGTTCCTATCATCAACCATGAAGGTAGTGAAGAAGAAAAATCTACTCTCTCTTCAGTATGGGAGTATTTTAGTGAAATAGATTGGAATTAAGTTCAATAATATTTTATGTTTTCTTCAAATATTTTTTATAATGAGGAGTCTCATGAATGGAATCTTGAGGAGGCACTCCAACCTTCTATCCAATATAAAGTTACTCCTTTTATGTATCCAACATACTTGGAGGATTATAAGATGGTGTAAGTGATCAATCATATACACTCGCGATGAGAGTTACCATGAGAGGGGAGTTAGTAGGTTTCCTCAAGGTGAAGAGTTTTTAGTAGCATATCTTAAGCACCAGGTCCTTTAAAGGTTTTAGTAGAAGATATTTGACCTCAAAATATTTCTTTTTAGCCTTCTAGGGCTAGTGGATTCCTTAAATTTCAGGGGAAATTTAGGCTAGTGTTATTTTCCTATGGGGGTGTGATCATTATCATAATCAATGTCTAGTGGTTCTCACATATTATCATAGTAAAGGTGGCCAAGTTTAATTCCATTCTTAGCAGTAGCTGCTGGTGAGGCTGTTTTAGTAGTAGGGGAAGTAGGATTATGATCTACTAAGAGGAGATGGGTTAGGAAAGGGATGACCCTGGGATGTTCTTTTTTTTAGGGAATTTAATATAAGAATAGGAATTGAGGTGGTATTCAACAATGAGGAAGGGAATTCAGGCATTGATAGTTTCATTATTTGAAGGTTCCAACACCAAAGGGTCTAGATATCATCTTACATATAATTATCTTCTCACATTCCCTTATTTGTGGCTTGTTTGATTCAAGAGATTCACACTCCTTTGTTTCACCTACTTTAGTTTATTCATCAGGACTATAGTAGAGAGGCTTCCTATGCCCCTAATGTTGACTATGCCAGTAAGAGACTAGAATAACTTATTTTATGTATTCTAGGGGAATATAATGATAATGAGAAAACATTAGTCATGTGGGGGTCATTTATTTCTACAAACATGACCATACAATTTCATCCTCAACATAAATTTTTTATATTCCTTGACCATAATTATCAACTGCTTCCATAAGAATGTTATGTTCTCATACGTGGATAGAAAACATGCAGTTTTCACCAGTGAAAGGGGTTTTTGGTTAGGAAGTATATGTGTGGATCACATTCTTTCCTTGACAATTTTTTTGGTGAGATCAGTGGGAAAGGGGTTGGTGGAGGCTCCCATGTTCATTAAGTAATTTATAGATGTTTTCCCCAAGGAGCTTGTGATGCTACCCCCTTGACATGATATCGAGTTTGAGATAAATTTTCCACCAGAAGCTTCTCCAATTTCAATGGATCCTAATTGTATTTCACCCTCTAAGTTATGGGAGTTGAGAATCTAGATAGTTTACCTGATTAGAAAAGGTTTTATCCCACCTAGTGTGTTACCATGGGGAGCTCTGATGTTATTCTCCAAGAAGAAGGATGGTAGTATGAGATTTCATATATACCATGAGAGGTTGAATCAGGGAAAAATCAAGAATCATTAACCTATTCTAAGTATCAATGCTATTTTTAACTATCTGAGAGGATATAGTTAGTTCTCTAAGACCGATCTGTGGTCTGGATATCACCAGTTGAGGGTGAAGGAGGAATATATCATAAATAATGACATCTGATTCAGGTATGGGAACATTGAGTCCGTGTTCATACTGTTTAGTTTCATGAAAACACAAGCTATGTTCATGAATCTCATGAACTCCATTTTCTATGAGTTCCTAGACCAGTTTGTAGTCATTTTCATCGATGGAATCTTGATCTACTCAAAGTTAGAGGAGGAGCATGTACATCATCTCAAAGTTATTATTAGGTGATTTGACTCCACTAGCTCTATGGAAAGATAACCAAGTGTATGTTTTGGATATATATGGTTAATTTCCTTGAGAATTTGGTATCCCTATAGGATTTAAGGATAAAACATTCAAAGATCGAGGTATTTATTTATTGGGAAGTACCCAAGAATATAATAGAATTTTTCAGTTTTCCTAATCTCACAGGCTATTATCGAATGTTTATGCATGATTTATCAAGGATTACAGCCCCATTGGAAGCTTTGAACAATAGGTACCATGATTTCTTTTGGACTGATCAGTTTGAAGTATCATTTGACTACATTAAGGGGAGGTTGATCTGTGCTCTATAGCTTGTGTTTCTAGAGGAATGGGTGATTTTGAAGACTTCTATGACACTTCCTACCTAGGATTAGGATGCATCTTGATGCAATACAAGGTGGTGATCTATTATGGTTTTAGGAAGTTACATCCTCATGAGTTTAACTATTCCACCCATAATTTTGATCTAGGATCGAATGTATTTTCATCGAATTTATGGTGATGTTACCTCATTGGAGATAACTTTATAGTTCTTATAGATCAAAATAGCTTGAGGTACTTATTTTCTTAGTGTGACCTAAATCTGCGACAATAGAATTGGATAGTGTTTCTCCAAGATTTGAATTTGAGATCTCCTATAACTTTGTAAAGGGGAATGTTGTGGTTGAAACATTGAGTAGGATTCCATGAAGGGATGTTATTCAAGATTCTATAGATTCTTAGAAGGCGATGGAGGAGTTGGTAGCCCTACACCTATATTTATGAATGATTGATGGTGGGGGTTTCTTATTTTAGATGATAGTGAAGTCTCCTTTGATGAATTATGTAGAAGAGTCACAGTGGGGAGACACAGAGGTTAAAGTGATCCATGATCATGTTATCCATGGTGATGTTATGAAGGGATTATTGAAGGATGACCAGAACTGAATATTGTTTTAGGGGCAGTTGTTTATTATAGTGATGATACATGAGGGAGTTCTTTATGAGATTCATAGATCATGTTTGATGGTCCACCTAGGAGTATCCAAGATGTATTGTGGTTTATGTAACTAGTTTTGGTTTCCCAATATGAAATAAGTGGTGTGAGAGTTTGTGGCTTGATGTCTAGTTTTCCAACATTTGAATGTAGAACATCGTGTTCCTGATAGTTTTCTACAACCATTGGATGTTATTGAGTGTAAGTGATATGAAATCTCAATGGACTTCATAATTTTATCACCATGATATCATGGAGGAGATGATTATATCAGGGTAATCATTGATTGCTAGATTAAGTCATCCCACTTCCTAGAAATCATGGATTCAAGCATTTTGGATCTTATGACAAGAAGGTATGTGGGCGAGGTTGTGGGTATTCACTAAGTTTCAAGGTCCATTTTCTTGGATTGGGATTCTTGTTTTACCAAAATATTCTAGAGAGTTTTGAAACACACATTTTTTACTTAGTTACACTTCACCACTACTTTCCACCTTTAGATAGATGAAAAAATGGAGATGACCATCTAGATGTTGGAGGATATGTTGCAGGCATGTATCTTGAAGCTCGATGGATCTTGGAAAAATAACATACCTTTTTTTGAGTTATCTTATAAAAATAAATACCACTCATCCATCAACATGGCCTCCTTTGAGTATTTATATAGGAAACAATCTCGTTCTCTTTTGTTCTTGACTGAGGTTGGGGAGTCATCTATCCTCGATCTTAATGTGGTGTAGATCATGATATATAATGTTAAAGTGGTTCATAAGAGGATGAAGGAAGTGTAGAACCGACACAAGTATTATTCCTACTAGAGGTGGATGACCTTTGGGTTTTTATTTTTGAGATTATGTTTTCTTGAAGTCCTCTCCTCATCTTGGAAAGTGGAGGTATGGTAGGGGGAGTAAGATTTATCCCTTTTTTATTGGGCCCTTCGATGTGTTTGAGCACATTGGTGAGGTGAATTATCAGTTGGTGCTTCCTATGAAAATGGATAGGATCCATGATGTCTCCCCCGTATCATATATCTGTCAATATCTTCATGATAAATCCCATGTAATTAACTTGGGAGAGTTGGATGACAAGGATAATTAAATGTTCGTGGAGTGGCCATTAGAGATCTAGGATCACCAGGATAAAGTGTTGTGTAGATGGAACACCCCTTGGTTTTTTTCGTAGGATTCATGGTGGATTGGAGTAGAGTACTTGGTAGCATGAGGCATATAAGTGTTCCCTGTACCCAAAGTAGTTTTTAGTTTTTTCTTTCTTTTTTTCTTTAATGACGTGATTCTTAAACATTGTTAATTTATAAAATGTTATTTTTCCCTTGATAATGTGACGTGTTCTAAATATTCTAGTATATTAAGAGGGTAAGGTCCCTTCATATGTAATATGTGTTATATTATGACATGTTTTAAAACCATGCGGGCGATTCAGTGCCACCCAAATTAGATGATATCTTGATATAGAGGGTGAATTTCCTTGATTTGTGTTCTTGGGGATGTGTTTTTTGGTGGTTGAGTAGTAATTGGCTTGGACTATATGGAGGTTAGAAAGGAGGTGTAGATAGTTGTGTGGGGAAGTGGTAGATTATGGTTGGTGTGAGATAGTGGCAGTATCTCAATTGTAACAAGATATGTGAGAGGTATCTCATGGAATGGTTGTTCAGACCCTCCCATTTCTATTTGTGCTCTGGGTTCATATTGATTATTGAGGATGATAATTTTTTGAGATGTATATTATGCAATGGACCTAACCTTATTAACCTTTCATTTGTGTTTTCCTATGGTTTGGAGATGTTTTGGGAGAGTTTAGTAGTGATCTAGAGGCATGAGGTGGTGTTTTGACCTTTTATGGAACACCAAAGATTGTGAAATGGCTTACCTATAAATCTTAGAGGATTTTTTGGTTTGGGTGATCTATTATGTGAAACATTCTATGTGAACATGCCTTAGAGAGGGAATGATACCAGGCATGTTGGTATGCCTATGTTCCATGAGCCACTCGGAAACCCCCTAGGGAAGGTGTGGCACTTTGGAGAAGCAACTATCCAAAACAGGTAGAGGAATCTCACTATTCTATTTTCTTGGGTGTGGTGAGGGTAAATGGTCAGCTTTTTGGTGATATGGTGCAGCGAATGACCATAGAAGAAGGTATAAGAACCACTAAGTCTTGGACCACGCCATGGTCAAGACCACAGTTTTGGTTAAATATCATTTTAAAAATGAGCATAAAAAGTGGATATCACAAGGATTCTTTGGATCTTTCATCAACCAAACCCACCATAGGTATTTTGGATGTTCACCATATCATGTTGGAGTCCATAGGATTGAATTATAAATAAGACTCTCTAACTCCCTTATTTTAATTCTCTTGTTCTCCCTTTGAGTCCAGGTGACTTTTGGACCTCCTTATCCCTCTCCATTCATTCCTTTGTGGGATCTAACCCCTTGAATCCGTGGAGTGAGTCTTGTGAATCAAGGTGAAATATACCCTATTATTTTTCCTGTTTCTTACTTCCTTCTCTTTCTAATCTCTATTTAATTTCACTTTGTAAATTTCTTCCATTTCAGGTGGTTTTCTATGGAGGTTTTCTATGTATAAGAATATAGTGGTTATTCCTTCGGGATTAGTGGTGTTCAACCCTTTTTTTGTGCATTTATATTTGATGATTCAATCAAGTTAGGTATCCTTCATATTTATTCCTCTAGTTGTTCATGTTAGAGGGGGGGAATTATTTTGTTTTCCTTTAAGAAGATGGTATACACCGGCTTAATGAAGATAATTAAATAGTTGAATTGAAATTGATGGGTAAGGGAATAAATCACACGTGTTTAATTATTCTTGTGTTTTTCCAATATGTTTGAGAATTCTTACTATTTAATTTCCTTTCTTAGGATTATGATGAGATTTGTTATTTTATTGTGGATATGAAATTAGTCAACCTTATTTTGCTTCTTTCTTTAACTCATCACATATTAAATTAGGTAAGAATATATATTTGGATAATAATTTGGATACATATGGAATATTGTCTAGTATAATAATTCCCTTGAGAATATTGAATTAAATATTTTAAAATACCCTTGATTAATATGATGAGCTATATTCCTTCTTGAAAGGGGATCATTTTAAAAATCCTTACTTCTGTCTATTGTAAATTTTGATTTATTTTAATAAAGGAGGCATATAATTTTTGGTAATATACTCATTCTCTAAAAAAATGTATTGTGTGGTGGTTAGGTTGTGCGATGGTAGTGATGTGTAGTAGTTTTGATGAGGATTGATGGTGATGTTCAGTTGTGATAGTATTTTTCCGAGATAAGATGTATTTGATATATTCCGTGGTTAAAGCATGGGGATTAGTGACATGATGAATATGAAATGTTTGTGTTGTGTTATGTTGTTCTAGTTTCTTAGCAGTGATGGGATGAAATTATAATGATGATACTAAACTATAT
The DNA here is from genome assembly GCA_963277665.1 of Viscum album. NCBI lineage: Eukaryota > Viridiplantae > Streptophyta > Magnoliopsida > Santalales > Viscaceae > Viscum > Viscum album. The sequence goes on from OY728159.1 coordinate 1,939,309,928, forward strand.
GGGTTGTACTGGATAATAAATTCTTGAATAAAAATGGGAAGTGTGGTTAAAGTGGTTAATTTCTAAACATTAAAATGAAAAGGCATGAATAATGAATATGGTTGGGGATAGGGAAATATGGAAATGTATTAACTTAAAGAGATGATATGGAATGTGGCTTGTGGTTTTTGTCCTTCTTTTGTAGTGTTATGAATTTATAGGCGGCATTGGAAGTTGAAAATTTTGTAGGGCATTGAGGTGATGTTGTAAGTGGCGATAGTTCTCATTTTTTAAACCCATAGCATAGGCTTGTGTGTATTACTATTATATATATTGTATTTTTATTGTGATATATATACATACCCCACTCGAGTAAAGTACTATGTTCCAATACCCAATTGTTTTGGGGGGTGTTTTTCCAATATCCAATATGGTGAGGATGTATGGATGGTTACCCACTCATCCCCACTCTCTCTTCCAGGAAAGGTTCTCATGCATGAGCTATGATTTCTAGAAGTTAAAAGTGTACTAGATGTAGTGATTTATGTGAGGATGATGTGGTTCATGGTGTGGGTCATCCATGGTAGGATAATGGAATGAGTTTAAAATCCTTCATGTTCATAATACCTTACTATCTGGTATATATTTTAGTGGTTATGAGAGTATGTGGATGAGATCACTAGATGCACATTGGGTGCTTGTCATGATGTGGTTTTCCAAGGTTTATTTGGGTGGGATATGACGGAAAGTTTCATGTAGTGTTCTTGACATGATTAAATTACCCAAGAGTATTCAAGAAGGATTATATGTAAGGAATGGGATAGTTGGGATGTTCAACGATGGGGTGTGAGAGAGGAAAATTAGTGGGAAAGAGGTGCAATGTAGCCTTTTATCGATATGATTCATATATATTATTATACTTGGGCACGTGATTTTTTGAGCATGCCTTGGTGAGGATGAGATTGATTTATTAACCTACTTAGGTTCTATTGGTTCTACTGTTTTCTTATAGGTTCATTAGTATTCTATTTTCAAATGTTCTTGAGAGACTTAGGGTATGATTCTACTGAGTATACATGTTATTCTTACCCAATGTATACACAAAATGTTTTCAGGTTTCTAGGAGGGATTTGGGGACTAAGATGGAAATTTATTTCCCAAACATTGGATTTATTATCGAGTCATTAACTTATGATTTTTTTGGTCATTTATTTAGAGACTTTTTTATTCGATTACATTATACATGCATTTTTTGATGGTTTTGGTTTCCTTTCTTTTACTTTCATGTCATTGAGTTTCTCAATAGTTTATATCCTATATCTCGATCCTAATTTATCTTTAGAGGGTAATTCCTTACACGTTTGATATTTTTATACCCTCTTTTCTGGTCTCCAACCTAGGGTGTATTGAAGGTAGGATTCATGGGTCATTATCTTTATTCCTTCATTACTAGCCCAGAAGGGGCACCTTTGGAGGGAGGGGGCCATGAAAATTTAGGTTGATGACTATAAATAGTATTTATTAATATGAATTTTATTATAGTTAGATAAATATATATAGGTTTATTTTAAATTTTATGACTCCAAAAGATAATGAAATATTTGGAATATTGTTTTAAAAAGTAAGAAATCATGTGTATTAATTCGTTAGGATAAAATATCACATCAGATTCGTTAATTGATTTATGGATTTTGAAATTTAGTATATAATATTTAAATAAATTATTATACTCATTAAATACATTTTATGTAATATAAAATCTTTTTAAATTTTTTATTTAATATCTAATCATGATGGTTTCATAAAACATATGGTATGTGTACAATTTGTATTTTTACTATTCACTAAAAAATTAATTTTTTTATAAACATACTAAAAATTATTCCAAATATAATTTAGATTTGATGATTTAAAAAATGAGACCCATTTTCTAAGAATTAATATAATATTTATATATATAATATTTACAATTTAACATATAAATTAACACTACACTAGAATAGTTAAAATGTACCTTATTACAATTTAAACTTATTTATGATTTAAGTTATACTATTTGGTAAATAATTGTATATATTTACAATATATATTTTTAATTATTTTAATCAATTAAAATATTATTTTTTATTAATTTTATAACTCATAATTTTTTAACTATTCCAAATGTCAAATAAGATTTCAATGCCTAGTTATTATTCCAACAGTTAGATAATTATTATACTTCTATAAATACCTCTAATTTTTTACATTATTCATTCCCACATTATCTATTAAAGATAACTAAATTTAATTTACACAATTATAATCATATTATTTGTTTTTTATTTAATTATTATAGTATTATTTTCATGTGTTATTATTTTTAGGAGACCACGACCCAATGGATATTCATATTCCACTAAGGATATTTATTTTATTTTATTATTTTTTCGTAATTTTTTTTAATTTTTATGGATTATATTTATAAATAATATATAATATTCTATGTTGATAAAATAAAATGGAGTTTTGTTTTTTTATGTTTTTATGTGATTTATACTACATTTTTTTTAAAAATATAACACACATATATTTTGAGAACATAATTATTTAAATTTAAAAATTTTGGGTGGCTACATTCTTCCCACCTTTATAAATTTCATCCTTGAAATTTAAACTCAAACCCTTTAAAAAATGTAGATTAATGTAATTTAGTTTCATTGAATTCTTAGGTTCCCATGTTGGCTCTTAATTCATGTAATTTCATTATACTACATTGACTAGATGAATGGTCCTATTTCATAGAACATGATCTCTACAATATTATATTTCAATGGATGCTCCTCAAAAGATAGATCATGCTGTAATTATACCACCTCTAGATTTAGTACATGTGATGTATTTGGTATGTACTTCTTTTATAGGGATATAAGGAACACATTTTGTACTTGATAAAAATTTTGTAGATGGGTATGCTCTTAAGCCACATTTCCAATATGATCAAGAATTTAAAAGGGTATATTATACCTAGGAAATATTTTTAACTTTCTCCCAAAACACATCACTCTCTCTTGTCAGTTATGTGTTACCATGAAGTTTTTTTAGTGGATTATACCTTCCATATCATCCCATCCACCAGTTCTTTTCCCAATAGCTTCCTTTATACAACTCCCTCCTACCATGTTGGAGTTCTATATTTATTCTCATAATGAAATTCATAAGGATCCACCAAAATAATTTATTGGAATATATTATTGCATAAGAAACTCAACTAAATTATGATATTGATCCCAACATCCATTTAAATCCATAGATGAAGCATTAAGCATGCACTTGAGAGTTTTAATAGTCCTTTTTGATTAAGCATCTACCATAGGATAATAGATGATAAATAATTTAAACTATATGTTCAATTATTTTTGAAGAGTTCTCTAAAACATTGATGAAAATATAGATTCTTGATTAGATAATATCGATATATGTGTTCCATGAAGTCTAACCAATTCTTTAATACACACCATGCCAACATTATAAGGTTATATGTCTTCAAAAATAGTGATTAAGTGGTTATTATTTTTTATGATGATCCATGAAGACAAATATGGAATTTTTTCCATTAGTTTTAATTGAAATTCAAATGAAAAATTAATAGTCATGTTCTCCCATTTCCATGTTGGTAAGAGTAATGATTCTATCATATCCATGTATTTTTTTTCATTTTTTCTTAATGTGTTGGAATACATGGAACATTTAAGCATATTAAGAAATATCTTTCTTCATATTTTCTGACCAGAACTATTCTCAAAAATACTTATTCCCCTTCATATTACCTAGGTGGATAATGAATTTTGAGCTATGAGAATCATATAATAACTCTTTATTTTTCATGATCTTAGATGGTGCACATTATTGTGTCCTATATCGTAAAATTCTATCTTTATTAACAATGAAATCTAAAAATTTTCCATTTTTTATTTCTTCAACCTTTTTTTTGTATCCAAACATCATTAATTTATTCCAACATAATATTCTCTATGATAGATGGCTCAGTAATTATATAAGAAAGTTAGGATGTAAAACCTTTCTTAACGATTCCCATGTCAATCCATTACATGTCAAATAATATTGGATCCCATTAAACCCTAATCAAGAATAAAGTTGTATTATTTTTTTACACATATTATTTATTAGGGAATTTTATTTTTGGTTATGTTAATATATTAAACACCCATAGTCTTTGATCAACTATAATAATCATCATTGGTGCATGTTAAACTCCTTTTATGTGAATTCATACATTAGAATTTTATGTTTAGTATATATGTCACAATTTTATCCACTGAGATAATCCCTCTAAATATATAAGTAAAACATTACCACTTTATAATAAATGTAACACCCCAAGCTTCCACGGTACGCTTCTCTTTGAATAATACTGTAGTGTGTGTTGTATGCAACTTCGAGTTCTAACACACCTCAACCAATCAAACTAGCCGTTATGAATAGTAATAATCACTTTTTGAAATTTTATAAATTTTATCTTTCAAAATGGACTTCATTTTTGGATTCGGAATATCGAAATTAGCTTAGGGTTAATTTTTGGTATTTTTCTGAAAACATTCAATTTTTGATGAATAGTGAAAAAACACTGAGTTATATTTTAAAACCAAATTTTTATTTAAATAATTAATTATTTTATTTAAATTTAATTAAGGTCAAAATATATACATAATACCTATATAAGTTCAATGAAATTCATTGGAGTTAGTTTAGAATAATTTTAGATATATAAAAATTTTATTGAACTTTTCACCGTCTTTTACCCACCTCCTAGGAGAATTTGGAAATTCACATAAAACTTAATTTTACCACTTCTGCGAGTGGAATTTCAGAAATCCGAGAGACACGGTTAATATCAAGGAGTAAAATGTGGTTCAATAAGATAAAAATAATTTTTGGTGAATAGTAACTTTTTACTTTTATTTACCACGGTTAAAAGTAAATTGGGTAATTAAGGGTAAAAATGATATTAATATTACCCTAAAACATGTAATAATTCTATTGGACAAGTTTATATCGACCAAAAACAACCTTAGGAATAAAATATTATCATTTAGCTCCACTTGGATTTTATTAGGACATTTATTCTTATTTAATTCAAAGAAGAGTTAAAAGAGTTAAAATCAAAGTTTAATTACTACATTTTTTTAATATAGGGTTATACATAAGATAAATTCGATTGTAAATATTCATTATAAATATAAAAATATTTCCTACATAATGGTATTTTATTTATAATTTTTAGACATTAAATAATTTAATTTATTTTTGACACAACGGTGATCCAGTAATTACCTAATTAATGAAATATTAAAATAATTGATATTATAAATATCAAAATAAATGTAATTTGAGACTTTTTATGAATTAAACTAATTTTATAGGTTAATATGGCATGTAAATATTGATTCAATTATGTTTTTTTGAAGTAATCATGCTGTTATAATTTTTACAAAAATCAAATACCAAATAGTGTCAAAATTGACATAAAAGAGTTTTTAAAACAAATATTATATTATTAATTGATATTCAATTCCTAAAAATCTAAGGTTTGGAAAAAAGACTTATATAATGATAGGTGTATAATTAATGGACAACTTGGGGGTTTCTTGGATGTATATAGTAAGTTTATTAACTATATAATATAAAAATACAAAGTGACAAGGTAAATGTCAAACTAATTAACTAAGAGTTAAATATAAATTATAAGGTTAATTTAGTGACCCAAACCTATCTAAAATATATTGGTTGAAAGTATTTAGACCCATAACCACCTTATACTTTGAATAATACACTTTGGATCCATTAGAAACTGAACATGAATTTATTATAAATTAATACTTTAAGTTTTTCCTAAAGAGCCCCTCCTCCCCCTTATAAAAGGACACCACTTATAACCAATTCATCATACCATCAAGCCTTTTGATTCGGCAAACCTCTGCCCAAATACCCTATCAACTATCCTCCCTTAATCCTATATGCCTTCCTTTAGTCATAAAGCCATCCTAAGGATCCCTTTTGATCAAATCAAAAGGAAGAACCCGAAGAAGAGGTAATGTTTTCACCACCCTTTTTCAAGTTCCTTTCTTCTTAAACTTATTCTTTCTTTGTTGTTTCCATTCTAAAATAATAAATCCAGTATATTCTATATACCGTGATGTTATTATAAATATGGTACAACCATATTCAGTATTCTATCCATCCTTTGAATGACATGTCACCATACGTGCGTACGTACGTCCTACTGTCTCCACGTCGTGGTGTAATTGTTATTCAATACATTATTATTTGTATGGGTATGATAAAGATGTGTAATTCATGTAAATAATAAATATAACATGATAATGATTATGTATATATGATATACCATCCAATTATATATTATTTTAATATCAAAAGAATGATTGTCGCTCGTGCGTACGTACGGACTACCGTCTCCATGAACGCGATGAGATTCATTCCCCATCGTATCCATTAAAGTCTAATTATCATTTGATGATTAAAAATAATGTTTAAGGACTTTATATAATTATGTATATTAATAATATACAACCTATTCATAACAAACATGACTTCTTTAACAAAATAGATAAAAGAAAATGAGTAAGTTAACACCCGAAACAACGATAATACTAAGATATTATTAACAAAGCAATGTTAAAAGATCATATATGATATCATATTAATGTATATGATTCTTGTATAATTTAAATAAAAATTATTTCACCATTATATAGGAGGTTAACCTACCCTCAACCAAAGAAAATTACAAGGTAAGGGTTTATTTCACAATCTCTTCATTATCCGAGGTTGTTTAAACATAATTATCTACTGGAACCTCTTTATCATCCACATACATGTTTCTTAAAAATGTATTTCAAAAAATTCTTACTATTTTACAGAATATTGGTTAAATTCATTTATACCATTATTTTAATTTTTATAAGATGTTTATAAAGGAATCTTTCTGTCGTTTTCCAAACAAGGTCCTTTTTAACCTTTTGACAAAATTAAGGTAAGAATGTATTTTTTTAACTTATATGGCGGGTGCGGCTATTTTCTACTATTATAAACTCATCGAAGCTTCCATTACAAGATTATAAGAATATTTTCAAAGTAAATGTTTTATTTTATAATTATGTTACTCTTAAATGATTTCAAAATAGAAGGAGATATTTCTCTAAAAAGAGTTTTGATTTCATCTATGTCAACATCCTTGGATGGATTTTAAGTTTATTTGGAGTTAATTTATTATGACACAAGAATTCCATATTGTATTGAAGGTTTTGTGATATGTTTGACTGTGGATGTGCTATTTTTATACCATTCATTATTTATGGTTAAAGTATTGACATTTCGTATGCTAGTTTTAATACGAATGTTTATGATATGTTTAAACTTTTTCATACGAGGAATGTATTGGACTTAGTAAGTGACGGGTGGAGCCCGTTATAGCTCCTCGATGCATCGGTAGGTCTCATGAGACAACTAGACATGGAATTGTCCGAGGCCCTTTCCCAATTTGATTTATGATTTTGGCATAGGCCTTAATCATATTTAGACGTCTTGGCCGAGGCCTTGACAAAATGTTTCAGAATGTCCGACATTATACATTCCCTCATTATGGAAATAATATTGGTGGTTCATGTGGTCATTTGACTAGTAGAATACCCATGATTATGTTTTATTATGGCATTATTTACTCATCTCATTTTCTTTCCATAAAAGTATTCTTATTTATTATTGGTAATGGCATGTGGTTTCAATTATTTACCATGCTTAATATTTATGTCATTTTCCACTGTATTACTTACCCTTACTGAGCGTTTAAGCTCACCCATTTCTTATGTTTCATTTTCCCAGGATTTGAAGAAGTTAGTTATGAGTGACCTGCAGGCATAATCTACGAGGCTTGGATTTTTCTAATGAAATATATTTTTTTGTATTTATTTTCAAGTTGTAAAGTTGAACTTGTGTATGAATCTTGTTTCCAATAATACTAAACTGATCGGTCTTTAGAGACATGATTTTCTTGTGATTATGCCAATGTTATGTAATAATGCACCGACTCTGGGTAACTAGGGTCGGGGCGTTACACTAAATGTCTCGAGTCGGGTAATTTTTCTAATGCACCTTTAATAGTATTTGAGAATATGTTATAACATTATCATTTTTAATGAGTATAAAACCTAATAAATTCTTAAAGAATTACTGAATATGCCAAAACCATCAATATATGAGGGTAATGTGAGTACATGTTATGTAAATAACCTTCAACATAGCTCTTTAAATATATCTTTACATTAATTAGTCCATATTTTTTTACTTCATTTTGAGTTATATTGGTTAGTGGGTTTGAAAATCATCACACATTTCTCACAACCCATCAATAGTACCTAGATAATTTGAGAAAACTATAGATCCCTATCATAGATAATCCTATAGTCCATTCATCAGTTATCTTAGTCTACAAAGTACCTAAAAATATCCATTTTCTTGTGTTAACATTCTATAAGAATGTGACTTGATCTATCAATAAGTCACATTTAATATTTTTTTACTAAATATACTTTCATAATGTGTTTAACACTATGATTAAATTCTCTCCATACATCTCATTACTTTGGTAATATAGTAGGATATCATCAATAATGAATATGATAAAATTATCAAGGTAATATATGTATAAATTAATCATCATGTCCTTGAATATTAATAAGCATTAGTGAGTTTTAATAACATCAATATTAACTCATATTATTCATATCTTATACAAATGTTAGTCTAAGGAATATCATACTTATTAACTTTGAATTGATATTATCCCGATCGATGAGAAGTACTAAAACCCTTCTAGTTAGTTGAATAATTCATCAATAAATGGAAGAGAATAGTTTATTTATTTATCATGACCATGTTAGGCTCATGATAAATAATGAATAGATTCATTGACTCATCTTATTTCTCAATAAATAGGATTGGGGTTACCCATGTAGAAGCACTATATGATTCCGCAGACCCACACTCCTAGATCCAGTGCTCATAGACTTATACTTTACATACTTTCATTGATTATATCTATAAAAACCTGAATATAACCATAAATAACTATAAAATAAATAATAAATATTTAGTCTCCTACATCCAAAGGATCTTTTTTGGTTTAGAGCTTTATAGAATGTGAAAAAAACTAATAAATACCACGTTCTTTGTATTAAATGGATAATTTTAACATTATATACAAAAATAATTAATTCATTATAAGTCTTCAACATATCCCAATTTTTTTTCCACATGTTATATCCTTATAAAAATACCATGTGTATTAAATTTACCTATAACTAGGGGAAATGAAAATATATAAGGGGTGAGATCAAATTCCCTGCAAGGGAAACATATAACTAAAGCAATCGTGGCATGAATATTATTGAAGGAATAGTTAAACAACATGAAGCTGAAATAAACTTGAAACCAGAAGAATGATATATCCCAGAAAATAAATAAAAAGATGAATATCCACAATACCAATCATATACTAATGTAATGCATAATGCTATACATCAAAACCTACTATCAAGGCCTTGTTTTAAGACACTACTTATCACTGAGACCGTTGTCAAGACATATTATTGAATTGGGTTGGCATACACCATATAACTAAACCTATTCTGTCTCATTATACCCATTTATTAAACACAAGGATATATAATTACGGGCCCCACACATCACCTGATTAAGTCCAATTCATTCACTATAATATTCATCATGACCTTTTATACCATTTCCCAAGGAACCTATTACTAAATAATATTTAGCTATACATATAATGATAAATATAGAATATCAATACATGGTAAACCACATTTTAAAGTTAATAAACACATGGAACTCCAATAATTTCCATCATGCCAATAGAATATAATTATTTCTAGGTGAAAATCTTCCAATTTGAATTATGTAAAATGTGATGTTCACATTGTATAGAAAAATTAGTATAAAAATATTTAAAAACATGAATAACATGATCATATGAAATCCATATTAGGAAGTTTTATGGTTTTAAAATAACATATCCCTAGTGTATTAAATGAAACATTCAAGGATTTTAACGTAGATGAAAAAAATCCTTGAAAAATAATGCTTAGATGATACCACCCAAGAAGGGATCATGAATTAGATTGTTTGGTATCATGATTTCATTCCCAAAAAAATACACACATAGATATATCAGAGTATAAATAGTGAAACATAAACCTAATTAGGGTAAATATTTGTGAAAAATGAAATGGTAAATGAAAGCGAAAACTTAAAAGAGATTTTATAAATTTTTTTAACATTTACATAAAGGAGGATGTTACGAGTCACTTCCAAAATTATTTTTTAAAATGTGATGTGAAATATCTTTTAAAACCAATAATTTTAAAAATTACATTCAATAGTAGTTCCTTGAAAAGGAAAAAGTTATTTCATGGAGAAATGTGGAGGGGAAGACAAAACATATGAATGTGAAAGAAAAAAAACCCTTTTTAATATTTTCAAAAATTTCTTATAAAAAACTCACATTGTAAAAAGAGTAATAATTTTTTTTAATAAAAGTTAATTTGTCCAAATAGTATTATAGAATTCCATAAAATATTAGGGTGGGAGAACCCAATCATGGAAGAAAAATGTTCAAGATAAAACATTATAACTCCAAAAAGGGGATTTGAGTTACCAAAAAATCTTACTACTGAGAACACAACTATATAAATATCCAATTGAACAAGGGAACACGATTTGGATAGTAAATACCATAAAGTAAAAAATTGTATAATTAAAATATATACATTTTAATTGAATACAAAATACAATGAAAACATGGTGCATACCATGTAACATATCTAAAAGAATCAGATTTGAGACTAAGAAAACTCTTGTGACTTGAGTAAAAATTTAATCAAATATACTTTAAAATAGGGATTTTAAATGAAATTAAAATAAAATTATTAAATTAAAATTAATTATATGATATCTAAAATAGTTATTATATACACCACATAAATTAAATTAATTTCATAATACCAAACATGTCTTAAAGAGTGGAATTTGAGATGAAAACCCTTACCTATTATTCTTGACTTCCACAAGTGTACTTTAAGTTACTATATAATAGATATAGATATATTAGTCACATAATTAATAACCTTACTCATATATATTTTCATTTATACACTTAAAAAATATTCATTCTATATATGATTTCTACTGATTTTCCACATCAAGTGTTTATAATTTTGATAGTTTGTACTAGTTATATAACAACACTGTCCATATTAATTCTTATTTCAAATTAAATAATCACTAAATCATTAAATATAGTTCCAGGTATTATTTAAAATTATTTATGATTTTTAAAAATATTTTTATCAGTGTTTTAGTCTTTAACCTTGAGTATGAAATCTATAACAAGCATGTTTTGGTGATTCTTGATGATCGAAGTACGTTTTATTAATTTATAAATTAAATATTGATATAAAAGATATATAAAAATAATAATAATTATTTACAAATTTAAATCATATTATACTATTAAATAAGTTTTTATAGTCATCCATGATATAAATTCAAGATATTGTTCAAGTAGGTGGTTAAACCGACCCATTCATGAACATACCCTCATTTAATGAATTATTATGAGGTGGTGTTGTTGTAATATTATTATACCAAAAGAATAATGATATTATAAAGTTTTTATTAGTGTTATTTAGAGACCCAAAGCTTGACGTACATGGACATTACATTACTTTTGCGGAATACTTAATACATAACAAAAACATGCACCAAAGGACCGTAATAGTTTAATGTATTTGGAAACTCGGAATATAATCTTCTAATCATGGTGAAAGATCTTCAATATCTCCCATAAAGATCTTCCCCTTTTGTTTCTTTACCTAAAACCTTTCTTTATATCCTGGGGAAAAGAAAACATATAAAGGGTGAGCTCAAATTCTCAGTAAGGGTAAGCATGGAGAAAATAAAACAAACCATATACATTTGAACATAAAAACATGAACATAATGTTTAAACATCGAAATATTGAGCAGTGACATAAAACATGGTAGTACGTAAGGCACAGATCATAATAGAACAACAATCATGATAAAATATATTGGAAATAAAACTTGTAAATGTGGAAAAACATTAAGCACATGATATGATTTCCATATTAGCCAAGGCATTGCTTCCATGACCATCTTAGTGGACAAAGTCCCTTACTGAACCGGGTTTACTTGCCGTTCCAGCCCTGTATTCCTGAACCGGATTTACTTTTCATTTTATCCATGTATATCTCATGAGATATAAATCTTTACCCAATTCATTGGAGGGAGATATAGGTCCCACCCATCTCATAATGAAATCATTCTTTCATGTGCCACAAAATCATAAATCATACATCATAGCATAACTCATGTAATAGAATGGGATTCTTAAACATCATGCCATCATAACATAATCCATATAAAAAAATGGATATCATTTCATCATAAGAATAATAAAACCATGTAAATAATGGAGACATTATACTTGAAACATAAACATATTAAATAATGTCATTTTAGATGGAAAATAGTTTTGATAAAACACTTGAAAGGAATTCTCGAGGAAAATATCCTTTCTTCTTCAAAATCATTTTCTTTTCAAAAAATGACATGAAATTTTAAAAGAAAAGTGTTTTTTTGAAAATAATAATGCCATCTTGTAGAGGAATCTTCATGAAAATGAGGCTTTATGAAATCGTAAAAATCAGTTCACGCCGTATAAGTTAAAAATAACATTCTCCTCGTACTTTTGTCAAAAAAGTAAAAAAGTAACTCATGTGGTAAACAAAAGTAAGATTCCTTTCATAACATGTGGTAAAATTCAAAAATGGGCAAAAATCCATTAAACATACATGAAAACATTTCTAGAAAATAGGGACATGGATGATAACAAAGCCCTCAGTAAATACTTACGAATAAACAATCTCGGATAAGAGCGAGATTGGAATAGTTATCCCTTACCTTAGGCCCGATATGCTTCATATGTATCCGAACCTCCTGTATAATGATTTAAATAATGTCATTAACTTATTAACGAATCATATTCATTGTTATTATATCATATATGGTTCACTTATGGATTTATATTACCCGTTCTTTTGTAAATTCCATGTTAAAGAGTGTTTTGGGTAAAATCGTTTCATTTCTCATCCGTGTTTTGACTTGTAATTATTTATAGGATTACTTAGATCATGATTAATTAATTACAGAATATAAAACATTATTTATATATAATATATATTCAGAATATACATATATATAATAGATTGATAAATGGAAATAAATACACTGTTCATGGAGACGGTAGGCCGTACGTACACATGAACGATGTTTTCGTTTCCTTATTGAATTGAATGGAATTAAGTAGATGAAATACATATATATATACATAAATCCAGTAGCATTATTATGTTATATATTTAATGATTACTTATTATATATACTTTATAATCATTCTTGAATTGTTAACATGGAAAATGAATCTCATCGCGTCGTGGAGACGGTAATCCGTACGTACGCACGAGCGGTGATATCGTTCCCATATTTATTTAATGGAATTGGAGTGGATAATAAAATATCTTAGAATCAGTATGGTGTTATAATAATTATATATAGTTATTCTTTACACAATTATACGGTGGTGGTGGAAAAATAGATTACACCACGGCGTGGAGACGGTATTCCGTACGTACGCACGCGTCGTGATTTCATTTTCCGTAGGATGGATAGAAGGTGAAATAGGGTTGTTTCATATTTATAATAACATATAATTATATAATTAATACTTATTTTATTACTTTATAATGAAACAACTAAATAATAGGAAGTAGAATAAGAAATAAATTTGAAAGAATCGGTAACAGATATTACCTCTTCTTCGACATGCCTCTTTGAAATCTCCTCTTAGGGAACTAAGATTGGTCTTTGAAGAAGACTAGAACCTCTAGTATTTTCTAGGGAAGTGTAGAAGAGAAAATGGCAGGGTTTTTCCGAGATTTACGGCTCAAAGTGGTGTGAGGAGGAGAGGGAGGAGGTTCCCTTTTATAAGGGAGGAGAGGGGCACCTTTGGAATCCTCAAAAATATTAGTTTAATATAAATTCAAACCCCACATAAAAACCTCCAAAAATGACTCAATTAAAAGATTAGATGATATAGGGTTGTAATATCATCAAACAATAAAATTTGTACATGTCTTGATCTTATTTTAAACCTTATCATTTTGATTTATCCTTATTTAATCTATTTAATTTTATTTGTGGTAATAAAATTCTAAATTTTAAATGGTTATAAATAATCACTTATGTGTTGTTAATTTTCCATAATTGGATACTTTATGAAATTTTAAACTATATAAATTTCAATTTATAATTTATAATTTTTTTTTATTTTTAAACAATTTAATAATATGTTATTTTTATAAAATAACAATAGTATCAATTTTGACACTATTCATTTATTTGAATTTAAATAAAATCCACACAGAGGATATATTCTAAATAAAATATTTAATAGGTTCCTAAAATGTCATATTAATCTATGAAATTAGTGTAGAACATTAAATAGTTCATATAATATTTATTTTATAATTTGTAAAACCATTTATTTGATACTTCTCTTAATAAAGTAATTTCTACAGCATTTTTGTCTAATTATTAAATATACTTATTTGTTGCATAAAAATTAAAAATAAAATACTAGGATGAAGATAAATAATATATATTTAATAATAATACTTTTATTAGGATTTATATTCTAAAACACCCAACTTTTAAAATGTTATATTTATTAAATTATGAAGGTGACAACTTTGACATCATTTAAAATAAAATAATATAAGTGTCATAATAACTTTTATAAGACTCAAAACGGTCATATATTAGGTCATTGAATGATTATTGTGTATATATACACTAACAATAAGTTTGGGTAGGTTTGTGAGCCTTTTAATGGGTATTATTATTTCAATAAAAACTATATTACTTATTTTTCACTAAATAAATAATTTCTGCATCATTAATGTATAAGCTATTAAGGTAATTAAATATATCTTAAAAATTATAAATAAATTACCACGATAAATAAAAACATTTTATCTTTCAAATGAGTATTTATAACCGAATTTATATTCTGTATAAACTTATATTAAAAATACTTTAATTATTAAAGTTGAGTGAGACATATTTCACTTTCCTTGAAATAAAATAAACTAAAGGTCTTAATCACCTCCAAGTGGGTTCCAATGGATTCAATTTCGACCCAAATATGACTTAGGAAGAAATATAAGCATCAAATTATATTAATAAAAGTGTTAGGGTAATTTTATAATATTATATTTACCCTTAATTACCCGATTTACCTTTTACTATGGTAAGTAAAATTTACCGTATCTACTATTCATAATGCCCAAAAATAAAAAGTAGCACATTAACATAATTTGGACCCAATAATTCAAAATATGGAATTAATTTTTCTAAATTCAATATAAAAAAGTTGCAGAAATTAATTTAAAATTAATCCTGTTGTTAAGAAAACGAGTTTTAAAAGTTAAAACATTGCAAAAGATTGAAATGATTTTACCTATGAATTCAATGTAAAATCAATGATAATGAAATAAATTATATTAAATGGTAAAAATATATTCTATTTATACTTTAAAACCATTCAATATTATAATTTAACCATATAAATTATTACGATGAAAAAAGCTATTTTTAATTAAAATATAGCATGTTTTTACTATTCATTAAAATATGAAAGTTATCAGAAAAATATCAAAACATTATCCAATGTAAATTTTTATATCCTGATTCAAAAGAAGAAGTTTATTTTGTAAAATATAACTTATAAACTTGTCAAAAATAATATTTAAAATGGGTTTTCCATCAAAAGGTGGCAAAACTGCATTTTTTGAAAAATACTTATTTTACCTGAAAAATTTATCTTGTTCTCATACCATGTTCTAGAAAATGTGTAAGATGAATAATAATGTTATAAAATTAAAAATTTAGTTAATACTATTCATAACGGCTAGTTCATAACAATATTATAACCACATATCATTATTTAGTGAAACATCGTATTGCGTACAACACACGCTATCGAGGAAGGTTGTGATTGCGTGTAATGCAATCCAAGTCAGGGTTGCGTGTAGTGCAAGACTCCTTTGTTGTTGCGTATAAAAAAATACAACCATACTTCATTTATACATTGAATATATATATATATATATACACTCAATTTTGCGTAAAATAACTACTATCAAACAAATTTGAAATCGTGTTTAACACGATCCAAGATTAGTGTTGCGTATACTACAAGATAATACGGTGTTGCGTATAGCGCAAGATAATATTGGTGTAGCGTACAATAGAATATATGAAATAAATTAAAAAGAATATATCTTATAAAATCTTGGGGTGTTACATTCTACCCCCCTTAAAATGAATTTCACCCTCGAAATTAGTCAGGGTTATAAATGGTTTATTACTTGATAGTTTCTTTTATAGAAACCCACATCGTAAAAAGGAATACTAAAACTTTCATTTAAAAAATGAATGTTAGAAACAAAACGGATACCCAAAGTAACTCATCACTTGGGTTCCCATATAGGAGATCATAGGTGAAAATATGGATATGGAAGAGAAATCTAACCGTCAAGTTCTGATGGAGTGTGGTAGAGAACAGGGCTATTTAAAATCCAACAGTCAAAAAGCCATAAAATTGTGATGATCTAAGGTACCATCTGATTAATCAGATATGAGAGCACTCAGACAACATTTTTGGTTTTCAAGATCATTTCCCTAAAGTTGAATAATTTTTGAATTAAAAGAAATACGTAATTGATTTTGGTACAATCTCAACGTTGCTCATGCCTCGAACAATTTCCACTTCATCTCTTAAAGAAATGAAGTTGAATTTGTCTTTCGTGAAGTGTTAGCAGATCATGCGATAGAATGATAGGTCATTCCATCTGTCTCAAACATAGGGTTAGAAAAAGTTATATACATAAGTCCATCTATGGTGAGATTAATCGGATATGGTTCTAAAATGGACTTATACTTCATCTATCATCCTGCTTAATAAAACTAGTTTCTACTAACTGGGGACTTTCAGTAGGCCAGTAGTAGGCGATAAAGGCCTGCCGCACTTTAGTTGTGGGTTCTATTACCACATCCTTGTCCGACGCGACGGGTTGTCGCCCGTTCTGCAGGTTGTCCCTTTTATTAAACTACACTATTATATCATTCTATCAATAATATCGAAAAACATTTCTAGCCTTAAAAAATACTAACTTATGTTCAACATAATCCATTCCAATATTTAGGCTTATCCAAAATACTTCTTTCCAAACTCACATTATAAAAAGAACGATTACAAAAAGGGTCATATAACAAGCACGTGAATACCATCATTTATCCCTAATATATGAAAAGATATATCTTGTTGATCGCATTCCAAACATGTGGATACCATAATCATGTATTCTCTTGAAAAGTGAATACCCATTGAACCTTAGTGAAAACATGAATGCTGTCAAAAGTTAACACTTTCCACATAGAAAAATCCCAAAATTTATATATACTCAAACCATGATATAACTTTGTCCTTATATCAGTCATGATCTCATTACATTTTTTCTTTATCCTTTAATTATGCACATATCATCTACTTTCCAAAAATATCTAAATAACCTTTCATGGTTACTGGTACCATTAAAAATATAATTTCAAAAACATATGGAAAAACAATAGTTTAATAATCCTTAGATGTCTCTTTATTCCATAGTACCATGAGATTACTTATACAACATTACTCTTGATAAACATGTAATCATTCCACTACCTTCTTAAACCATTGACCAATCTTGAACAATTATTTCATCTCACATATCATTTGTAGTCTCTTCATCATCATCAACATAAATACTACCCATATGACCTTGATGATTCACTTCATGATACTTTCCCTTAGGGCATTGGTTTCCATAAGGCCCGTACATTCCGCATTTAAAACATTTAACCGTTGTTGGTGTCCAAGAAATACCATTAGCCTTGTCCATGGTGTTAACTGAACCTTTTACTTTGCACTTACTGACTTTGTGTCCTTCTTTTCCACACCCAAAGCATCTTCCAGTTCCTTTGAAACATTCTCCTTGATGTCTCTTTCGACATGATTCACATGAGAAAAATTGAACTTTCTTTCCTCTATGATCATCATGAAACTCCTTCTTTCTCTTATTAACTGAGTCAGGAAACTTACCAAAGTTGATATTATTGATCATATTATGAGATTGCTGATTAGGCATAATAATGATGTTTTGCCTTCCAAATTTTATTTCATTTGATTGATAATTAAGAATATCATTCCATTGTCTATCATATTATCCATTATTGTGAATCTTCCTGTTTCCAGCCATTTTCTAAAACCCAAAAAGAATAGTGTGAGAGGCAAAAATCATGCTAGGTAAAACAACACAATAAAGGGGGAGTACCTTCCATATCTAACATCTTAGGTTAAATTCTAATATTGTTACCATAATTCTAGGACTATAACCCATACTTATACTTAACCTTAGGGACATCCCTAGACATACCTTAGAAATATCTATGGGGATCTAACTAAAGTTTTCGCGTCCTAGTTTCCAAAGGTTAACTCAACCCTTCCTCTGATACCAACTGTAGAGACCCAAAGCTTGACGTACATGGAAATTACATTACTTTTGAGGAATACTTAATACATAACAAAAACAGACACCAAAGGACCGTAATATTTTAGTGTCTTTGGAAACTCAGAATATAATATTCTGATCGTGGTGAAAGATCTTAAATATCTCCCATAAAGATCTTCCCCTTTTGTTTCCTGACCTAAAACCTTTATTTATATTCAGGGGAAAAGAAAACATATAAAGGGTGATCTCAAATTATCAGTAAGGGTAAGCATGGATAAAATAAAACAAACCATATACATTTGTACATAAAAACATGAACATAATGTTTAAACATCGAAATCTTGCGCAGTGACATAAAACATGGAAGTACGTAAGGAACAGATCATAATGGAACATCAATCATGATAAAATATCTTGGAAATAAAACATGTAATTGTGAAAAAACATTAATAACATGATATGATTTCCATAGTAGCCAAGACATTGCTGCCAAGACCATCTTAGTGGACAAAGTCCCTTACTGAACCAGGTTTACTTGCCGTTCCAGACCTGTATTACTGAACCTAATTTACTTTCCGTTTCAGTCATGTATATATCATGAGATATAAATCTTTACCCAATTCATTGGAGGGAGATATAGGTCCCACCCATCTTATAATGAAATCATTCTTTCGTGTGCCACAAAATCATAAATCATGCATCATAGAATAACTCATGTAATAGAATGTGATTTTTAAACATCATGCCATCAAAACATAATCCATGTAAAAAATGGATATCATTTTATCATAAGAAGAATAAAACCATGTAAATAATGGAGACATTATACTTGAAACATAAACATATTAAATAATGTAATTTTAGATGGAAAATAGTTTTGATAAAACACTTAAAATGAATTCTTGAGGAAAATATCCTTTCTTCTTCAAAATCATTTTCATTTCACAAAATGCCATGAAATTTTAAAAGAAAAGGGGTTTTTTGAAAATAATCATGCCATCTTGTAGAGTAATATTAATGAAAATTAGGCTTTATGAAATCGTAAAAATACGTTCACGCCGTATATGTTAAAAATAACATTCTCCTCGTACTTTTGTCGGAAAAGTCAAAAAGTTACTCATGTGGTAAAAAAAAGTTAGATTCCTTTCATAACATTTGGTAAAATTCAAAAATGGGTAAAAATCCATTAAACATACATGAAAAGATTTTTAGAAAATAGGGACATGGATGATTACAAAAACCCTAGTAAATATTTACGAATAAACAATCTCGGATAAGAGCGAGATTGGAATAGCTATCCCTTACCTTAGGTTAGATATGCTTCGTATGTATCCGAACCTCATGTATAATGATTTAAATAATGTCATTGACTTATTACAGAATAATATTAATTGTTATTATATCATATATGGTTCACTTATGACTTTATATTACCCGTTCTTTTGTAAATTCCACGTTAAAGAGCGTTTTGGGTAAAATCGTTTCATTTGTCATCTGTGTTTTGACTTGTAATTATTCATAGAATTACTTAGATCATGATTACTTAATTAATTAATATAAAACATTATTTATATATAATATATATTCAGAATATACATATATATAATAGATCGATAAATGGAAAGAAATACACTGTTCATGGAGACGGTAGGCCGTATGTACGCATGAACACTGTTTTCATTTCCTTATTGAATTGAATGGAATTAAGTAGATGAAATATATATATATATATAAATAAATGCAGTATAATTATTATGTTATATATTTCATGATTACTTATTATATATACTTTATAATCATTCTTGAATAGTTAACATGGAAAATGAATCTCATCGCGTCGTGGAGACGGTAATCCGTACGTACGCACAAGCGATGATATCGTTCCCATATTTATTTAATGGAATTGGAGTGGATGATATAATATCTTAGAATCAGTATGATGTTATAATAACCATATATAGTTATTATTTACACAATTATACCCATCCAAGTAAGGTGGTGGTGGAAAAATAGATTACCCCACGGCGTGGAGACGATATTCCGTACGTACGCACGCACGGTGATTTCGTTTTCCGTAGGATGGATTGAAGGTGAAATAGGGTTGTTTAATATTTATAATAACATATAATTATATAATTAATACTTATGTTATTACTTTATAATGAAACAACTAAAGAAGAGGAAGTAGAAGAAGAAATAAATTTGAAAGAATCGGTAACAGATATTACCTCTTCTTCGACACGCCTCTTTGAAATCTTTTCTTAGGGCACTAAGATTGGTCTTTTAAGATGAACATGACCTCTAGTATGTTTATAGGGAAGTGGAGAATAGAAATTTTCAGGGTTTTGCCGAGATTTAAGGCTCAAAGTGGTGTGAGGAGGAGAGGGAGGAGGTTCCCTTTTATAAGGGAGGAGAGGGGCACCTTTGGAATCCTAAAAAATATTAGTTTAATATAAATTCAAACCCCTCATAAAAACCTCAAAAAATGACTGAATTCAAATATTAGATGACATAGGGTTGTAATCTCATCAAAAAAATCAAATTTAGACATGTTTTGATCTTATTTTAAACCTTATCATTTTGATTTCTCCTTATTTAATCTATTTAATTTTATTTGTGGTAATAAAATTATAAATTATAAATGGTTATAAATAATCACTTATGTGTTGTTAATTTTACATAATTGGATACTTTATGAAATTTTAGACTATTTAAATTTAAATTTATAATTTTTAAATATTTTTTTGATTTTTAAACAATTTAATAATATGTTATTTTTATAAAATAACAATAGTGTCAATTTTGACACTATTCATTTATTTGAATTTAAATAAAATCCACAAAGAGGATATATTCAAAATAAAATATTTAATAGGTTCCTAATATGTCATATTATTATAGGAAATTAGTGGAGAAAATTAAATAGTTTATATAATATTTATTTTACAATTTGTAAAACCATTTATTTGATACTTCTCTTAATAAAATAATTTCTACAACATTTTTGTATAATTATTAAATATACTTATTTGTTGCATAAAAATTAAAAATAAAATACTATGATGAAGATAAATAATATATATTTCATAAGAATAATTTTAGTTGGATTTATATTCTAAAACACCCAACTTTTAAAATATTATATTTATTAAATCATGAAGGTGACAACTTTGACATCATTTAAAATAAAATAATATAAGTGTCATAATCACTTTTATAAGACTCCAAACGGTCATATATTCGGTCATTGTATGATTATGATGTATATATACACTACCAATAAGTTTTGGTCAGGTTTGTGATCCTTTTAATGGGCATTATTATTTCAATAAAAACTATATTACTTATTTTTACTAAATAAATAATTTCTGCATCATTAATGTATAAGATATTAATGTAATTAAATATCTCTTAAAAATTATAAATAAATTACCATAATAAAGAAAAACATTTTATCTTTCAAATTAGTATTTATAACCTAATTTATATTCTATATAAACTTATATTAAAAATACTTTAATTATTAAAGTTGAGTGAGACATATTTCACTTTCCTTTAAATAAAATAAACTAAAGGTCTTAATCACCTCCAAGTGGGTTCAATGGATTCCATTTCGACCCAAATATTCCTTAGGAAGCAATATAAGTATCCAATTATATTAGGACAAGTGTTAGAGTAATTTTATAATATTATATTTACCCTTAATTACCTGATTTACCTTTTACTATGTTAAATAAAATTTACCGTAGTTACTATTCATAATGCCCAAAAATAAAAAGTAGCCTATTAACATAATTTGGACCCACGGATTCAAAATATGGAATCCATTTTTCTAAATTCAATACACAAAAGTTGCAGAAATTAATTTAAAATTAATCCCGTTGTTAAGAAAACGAGTTTTAAAATCTAAAACATTGCAAAAGATTGAAATGATTTTACCTATGAATTCAATGTAAAATCAATGATAATGATATACATTATATTAAATGGTAAAAATAAATTCTATTTATACTTTAAAACCATTCAATATTATAATTTAACCATATAAATTATTACGATGAAAAAAGTTGTTTTTAATTAAAATATAGCGTGTTTTTACTATTCATTAAAATATGAAAGTTATCAGAAAAAAATAAAAACTTTATCCAATGTAAATTTTTATATCCTGATTCAAAATAAGAAGTTTATTTTATAAAATTTAACTTATAAAATTTTCAAAAATAATATTTAAAATGGGTGTGCCATCAAAAGGTGGCAAAACTGCATTTTTTGAAAAATACTTATTTTACCTAAAAAATTTATCTTGTTCTCATACCATGTTCTAGAAAATGTGTAAGATGAATAATATTGTTATAAAATTAAAAATGTACTTAATACTATTCATAACGGCTAGTTCATAATAATATTATAACCACATATCGTTGTTTAGTGAAACACGGTATTGCGTACAACACACGCTATCGAGGAAGGTTGCGATTGCGTGTAATGCAATCCAAGTCAGGGTTGCATGTAGTGCAAGACTCCTTTGTTGTTGCATATAAAAAAAATCCAACCATACTTCATTTATACATTGAATATATATATATATATATATACACTCAATGTTGCGTAGAATAACTACTATCAAACAAATTTGAAATTGTGTTTAACACGATCCAAGATTAGTGTTGCATATACTGCAAGCTAATACGGTGTTGCGTATAGCGCAAGATAATCTTGGTTTAGCATACAATAGAAGATATGAAAGAAATTAAAAAGAATATATCTTATAAAATCTCGTGGTGTTACATTCTACCCCCCTTAAAATGAATTTCACCCTCGAAATTCGTCGGGGTTATAAATGGTTTATTACTTGATGGTTTCTTTCATAGAAACCCACATTGTAAAAAGGAATACTAAAACTTACCTTTAAAAAATGAATGTTAGAAACAAAACGGATATCCAAAGTAACTCATCACTTGGGTTCCCACATATGAGATCATAGGTGAAAATATGGATATGGAAGAGAAATCTAACCATCAAGTTCTGATGGAGAGTGGTAGAGAACAGGGCTATGAAAAATCCAACCGTCACAAAGCCATAAAATTGTGATGATCTAAGGTACCATCTGATTCATCAGATATGAGAGCACTGAGACAACATTTTTGGTTTTCAAGATCATTTCCCTAAAGTTGAATAATTTTTGAATTAAAAGAAATACGTACTTGATTTTGGTACAATCTCAACGTTGCTCATGCCTCGAACAATTTCCACTTCATCTCTTAAAGAAATGAAGTTGAATTTTTCTTTTGCGAAGTGTTATAAGATCATGCGATAGAATGATAGGTCATTCCATCTGTCTCAAAAATAGGGTTAGAAAAAGTTATATACATAAGTCAATCTATGGTGAGATTAATCGGATATGGTTCCAAAATGGACTTATACTTCATCTACCATCCTACTTAATAAAACTAGTTTCTACTAACCGGGGACTTCTTGTATGCCAGTAGTAGGCGATAAAGGCCCGCCGCACTTTAGTTGTGGGTTCGATTCCCATAGCCTTGTCCGACGCGACGGGTTGTTGCCCGTTCTCTAGGTTGTCCCTTTTCTTAAACTACACTAATATATCATTCTATCAATAACATCGAAAAAAATTTCTATCCTTAAACAATACTAACTTATGTTCAACATAATCCATTCCAATATTTAGGCTTATCCAAAATAATTCTTTCCAAACTCATATTATAAAAAGAACGATTACAAAAAGGGCCATATAACAATCATGTGAATACCATCATTTATCCCTCATATATCAAAAGATATTTCTTGTTGATCACATTCCAAACATGTGAATACCATAATCATGTATTCTCTTGAAAAGTGAATACCCATTGAACCTTAGTGAAAACATGAATGCTGTCAAAAGTTAACACTTTCCACATACCAAAATCCCAAAATTTATATATATTCAAAACATGATATAACTTTGTCCTTATATTAGTTATGAGGTCATTTCATTTTTTCTTTATGCTTTCATTATGCGCATATCATCTAATTTCCAAAAATATCTAAATAACCTTTCGTGGTTACTGGTACCATTCAACATATACTTTCAAAAACATAAGGAAAAACAATAGTTTAAAAATCCTTATATGTCTCTTTATTCCATAGTACCATGATATTACTTATATAACATTACTCTTGATAAACATGTAATCATTCCACTACCTTCTTAAACCATTGACCAAGCTTGAAAAATTATTTAATCTCACATATCATTTGTAGTCTCTTCATTATCATCAACATAAATACTACCCATATGACCATGCTGATTCTATTCATGAGACTTTCCCTTAGGTAATTGGTTAGCATAATTACTATACATTCCACATTTAAAACATTTAACCGTTGTTGGTGTCCAAGCAATACTATTACCATTGTCCATGGTGTTAACTGAACCTTTTCCTTTGCACTTACTGACTTTGTGTCCTTATTTTCCACAGCCAAATCATCTTCCAAATCCTTTGAAACATTCTCCTTGATGTCTCTTCCCACATGATTCACATGAGAAAAATTGAACTTTCTTTCCTCTATGATCATCATGAAACTCCTTCTTTCTCTTATTAACTGAGTCAGGAAACTTAACAAAGTTGAGATTATTGATCATATTATGAGATTTCTGATTAGGCATAATAACAATATTTCGCCTTCCAAATTCCATTTCATTTGCTTGATAATGAATAATATCATTCCATTGTCCATCATATTCTCCATTATCATGAATCTTCCTATTTCCAGCCATTTTCTAAAACCCCAAAAGAATAGTGTGAGAGGCAAAAATAATGCTAGGTAAAACAACACAATAAAGGGGGATTATCTTCCATATCTAACATCTTAGGTTAAATTATAATATTGTTACCATAATTCTAGGACTATAACCTATACTTATACTTAACCTTAGGGACACCCCTAGACATACCTTATAAATATCTCTAGGGATCTCACTAAAGTTTTCGCATCCTAGTTTCCAAAGGTTAACTAAACCTTTCCTCTGATACCAACTGTAGAGACATAAAGCTTGATGTAAATGGACATTACATTACTTTTATGGAATACTTAATACATAACAAAAACAGACACCAAAGGACTGTAATAGTTTAGTGTCTTTGGAAAGTTAGAATATAATCTTCTAATCTTGGTGAAAGATCTTAAATATCTCCCATAAATATCTTCCCCTTTTGTTTCCTTACCTAAAACCTTTCTTTATATCCAGGGGAAAATAAAACATATAAAGGGTGATCTCAAATGATCAGTAAGGGTAAGCATGGAGAAAATAAAACAAACCATATAAATTTGAACATAAAAACATGAACATAATGTTTAAACATCGAAATCTTGAGCAAGGACATAAAACATGGAAGTACGTAAGGCACATATCATAATGGAACATCAATCATGATAAAATATCTTGGAAATAAAACATTTAATTGTGGGAAAACATTAAGAACATGATATGATTTCCATAGTCGCCAAGTCATTGCTTCCAAGACCATCTTAGTAGACAAAGTCCCTTACTGAACCGGGTTTACTTGCCGTTCCAGCCCCGTATTACTGAACCGGATTTACTTTCCGTTTCAGGCATGTCTATCTCATGAGATATAAATATTTACCCAATGCATTGGAGGGAGATATAGGTCCCACCTATCTCATAATGAAATCATTCTTTCGTGTGCCACAAAATTGTAAATCATACATCATAGCATAACTCATGTAATAGAATGGGATTCCTAAAAACCATGCCATTATAACATAATCCTTGTAAAAAAATGGATATCATTTCATCAGAAGAAGAATAAAACCATGTAAATAATGGATACATTATACTTGAAACATAAACATATTAAATAATGTCATTTTAGATGGAAAATAGTTTTGATAAAACACTTGAAATGAATTATTGAGGAAAATATACTTTTTCTTAAAAATCATTTTCATTTCACAAAATGCCATGAAATTTTAAAAGAAAAGGGTTTTGTTGAAAATAATCATGCCATCTTGTAGAGGAATCTTCATGAAAATTAGGCTTTATGAAACCGTAAAAATCCATTCACGCCGTATAAGTTAAAAATAACATTCTCCTAGTACTTTTATCGGAAAAGTCAAAAAGTTACTCGTGTGGTAAAAAAAAGTAAGATTACTTTCATAACATGTGGTAAAATTCAAAAATGGGTAAAAATCCATTAAACATACATGAAACCATTTTTAGAAAACAGGGACATGGATGATAAAAAAAACCCCAGTAAATACTTACGAATAAACAATCTCGGATAAGAGCGAGATTGGAATAGTTATCCTTACGTTCGGTCCGATATGCTTCGTATGTATCCGAAACTCCTGTATAATGATTTAAATAATGTCATTGACTTATTATAGAATCATATTCATTGTTATGATATCATATATGGTTCACTTATGACTTTATATTACCCGTTGTTTTGTAAATTCCATGTTAAAGAGCGTTTTGGGTAAAATCGTTTCATTTGTCATCCATGTTTGGACTTGTAATTATTCATAGGATTACTTAGATCATGATTACTTAATTAATTAATATAAAACATGATTTATATTTAATATATATTCATAATATACATATATATAATAGATCGATAAATGGAAAGAAATACACCGTTCATGGAGACGGTAGGCCGTACGTACGCATGGACACTGTTTTCGTTTCCTTATTGAATTGAATGGAATTAAGTAGATGACATAAATATATATATATATATACATAAATCCAGTATCATTATTTTGTTATATATTTCATTATTACTTATTATATATAATTTATAATCATTCTTGAATAGTTAACATGGAAAATGAATCTCATCGCGTCGTGGAGACGGTAATCCGTACGTACGCACGAGCGATGATATCATTCCCATATTTATTTAATGGAATTGGAGTGGATGATATAATATCTTAGAATTAGTATTATGTTATAATAACAATATATAGTTATTATTTACACCATTATACCCATCCAAGTAAGGTAGTGGTGGAAAAATAGATTACACCACGGCGTGGAGACGGTATTCCGTACGTACGCACGCGCGGTGATTTTGTTTTCTGTAGGATCAATAGAATGTGAAATAGGGTTGTTTAATATTTATAATAACATATCAGTAGATAAGTAATACTTATGTTATTACTTTATAATAAAAAAACTAAATAAGATGAAGTAGAAGAAGAAATAAATTTCAAAGAATCGGTAACAGATACTACCTCTTATTCAACTCGCCTCTTTGAAATCTTTTCTTAGGGCACTAAGATTGGTCTTTGAAGAATACCAGGACCTTTAGGATGTTTATAGGGAAGTGGATAAGAGAAATTGGTAGGGTTTTACTGAGATTTAAGGCTCAAAGTGGTGTGAGGAGGAGAGGGAGGAGGTTCCCTTTTATAAGGGAGGAGAGGGGCACCTTTGGAATCCTCAAAAATATTAGTTTAATATAAATTCAAACCCCACATAAAAACCTCAAAAAATGAATAAATTAAAAGATTATATGAAATAGGGTTTTAATCTCATCAACCAATAAAATTTTAATTTTATTTGTGGAAATAAAATTATAAATTTTAAATGGTTATAAATAATCACTTACGTGTTGTTAATTTTCCATAATTGGATACTTTATGAAATTTTAGACTATATAAATTTAAATTTATAATTTTTAAATATTTTTGTGATTTTTAAACAATTTAATAATATGTTATTTTTATAAAATAACAATATTGTCAATTTTGACACTATTCATTTATTTAAATTTAAATAAAATCCACACAGAGGATATATTCGAACTAAAATATTTAATAGGTTACTAATATGTCATATTAATCTAGAAAATTGGTGGAGAACATTAATAGTTCATATAATATTTATTTTAAAATTTGTAAAACCATTTATTTGATACTTCTCTTAATAAAATAATTTCTACAACATTTTTGTATAATTATTAAATATGATTATTTGTTGCATAAAAATTAAAAATAAAATACCAGGATAAAGATAAATCATAGGGATTTCATAAGAATACTTTTAGTCGGATTTATATTCTAAAACACCCAACTTTTAAAATGTTATATTTATTAAATTATGAAGGTGACAACTTTGACATCATTTAAAATAAAATAATATAAGTGTCATAATCACTTTTATAAGACTCCAAACGGCCATATATTCGGTCATTGTATGATTATGATGTATATATACACTACCAATAAGCTTTGGTCAGGTTTGTGAGCCTTTTAATGGGTATTATTATTTCAATAAAAACTATATTACTTATTTTTCACTAAATAAATAATTTCTGCATCATTAATGTATAAGCTATTAAGGTAATTAAATATCTCTTAAAAATTATAAATAAATTACCATGATAAATAAAAACATTTTATATTTAAAATTAGTATTTATAACATAATTTATATTCTGTATAAACTTATATTAAAAATACTTTAATTATTAAAGTTGAGTGAGACATATTTCACTTTCCTTTAAATAAAATAAAATAAGGTCTTAATCACCTCCAAGTGGGTTCCAATAGATTCCATTTCGACCCAAATATGCCTTAGGAAGAAATATAAGCATCCAATTATATTAATACAAGTGTTAGGATAATTTTATAATATTATATTTACCCTTAATTACCCGATTTACCTTTTACTATGTTAAAAAAATTTACCGTAGTTACTATTCATAATGCCCAAAAATAAAAAGTTTCCTATTAACATAATTTGGACCCACTGATTCAAAATATAGAATCCATTTTTTAAATTTAATACACAAAATTTGCAGAAATTAATTTAAAATTAATCCCGTTGTTAAGAAAATGAGTTTTAATAGTTAAAACATTGCAAAAGATTGAAATGATTTTACCTATGAATTCAATGTAAAATCAATGCTAATGACATACATTATATTAAATGGTAAAAATATATTCTATTTATACTTTAAAACCATTCAATAATATAATTTAACCATATAAATTATTATGATGAAAAAAGTTGTTTTTAATTAAAATATAGCGTGTTTTTACTATTCATTAAAATATGAAAGTTATCAGAAAAATATCAAAACGTTATCCAATGTAAATTTTTATATCCTGATTCAAAAGAAGAATTCTATTTTGTAAAATTTAACTTATAAACTTGTCAAAAATTATATTTAAAATGGGTGTTCCATCAAAAGGCGGCAAAACTACATTTTTTGAAAAATACTTATTTTACCGGAAAAATTTATCTTGTTCTCATACAATGTTCTATAAAATGTGTAAGATGAATAATAATGTTATAAAATTAAAAATTTATTTAATACTATTCATAACGGCTAGTTCATAATAATATTTTAACCATATATCATTGTTTAGTAAAACACGGTATTGCGTACAACACACGCTATCGAGGAAGGTTGCAATTGCGTGTAATACAATCCAAGTCAGGGTTGTGTGTAGTACAAGACTCCTTTGTTGTTGCGTATAACAAAATCCAACCATACCTCATTTATAAATTGAATATATATATATATATATATATATATATAGACACACACACACACACACTCAATGTTGCGTAGAATAACTACTATCAAACAAACTTGAAATTGTGTTTAACACGATCCAAGATTAGTGTTGCGTATACTGAAAGCTAATATGATGTTTCGTATAGCGCAAGATAATATTGGTGTAGCGTACAACAGAAGATATGAAAGAAATTAAAAATAATATATCTTATAAAATCTCGGGGTGTTACATTCTACCCCCCTTAAAATGAATTTCACCCTCGAAATTCGTCGGGGTTATAAATGGTTTATTACTTGATAGTTTCTTTCATAGAAACCCACATCGTACAAAGGAATACTAAAACATACTTTTAAAAAATGAACATTAGAAACAAAACAGACACCCAAAGTAACTCATCACTTGGGTTCCCACATAGTAGATCATAGGTTAAAATATGGATATGGAAGAGAAATCCTACCGTCAAGTTCTGATGGAGAGTGGTAGAGAACAGGGCTATGAAAAATCCAACAGTCACAAAGTCATAAAATTGTGATGATCTAAGGTACCATCTGATTCATTAGATATCAGAGCACTAGGACAACATTTTTGGTTTTCAAGATCATTTTCCTAAAGTTGAATAATTTTTGAATTAAAAGAAATACGTACTTGATTTTGGTACAATCTAAACGTTGCTCGTGCCTCGAACAATTTCCACTTCATCTCTTAAAGAAATGAAGTTGAATTTGTCTTTCACGAAGTGTTAGCAGATCATGCGATAGAATGATAGGTCATTCCATCTATCTCAAACATAGGGTTAGAAAAATTTATATACATAAGTCCATCTATGGTGAGATTAATCGGATATGGTTCCAAAATGGACTTATTCTTCATCTATCATCCTGCTTAATAAAACTAGTTTCTACTAACCAGGGACTTCCTGTAGGCCAGTAGTAGGTGATAAAGGCCTGTCACACTTCAGTTGTGGGTTTGATTCCCACAGCCTTGTCCGACGCGACAGGTTGTCACCCATTCTGCAGGTTGTCCCTTTTCTTAAACTACACTATCATATCATTCTATCAATAATATCGAAAAACATTTCTAGCCTTAAACAATAATAACTTATTTTCAACATAATCCATTCCAATCTTTAGGATTATCCAAAATACTTCTTTCCAAACTCATAATATAAAAAGAATGATTACAGAAATGGTCATATAACAAGCACATGAATACCATCATTTATCCCTCATATATCAAAAGATATATCTTTTTGATCGCATTCCAAACATGTGAATACCATAATAATGTATTATCTTAAAAAGTGAATACCCATTTAACCTTAGTGAAAACATGAATGCTCTCAAAAGTTATCACTTTCCACATACCAAAATCCCAAAATTTTTATATACTCAAACCATGATATAACTTTGTCCTTATATCAGTCATGAGCTCATTTCATTTTTTCTTTATCCTTTCTTTATGCGCATAACATATACTTTCCAAAAATATCTAAATAACCTTTCATGGTTACCGGTGCCATTCAACATATACTTTCAAAAACGTAAGGAAAAACAATAGTTTAACAATCCTTAGATGTCTCTTTATTCCATAGTACCATGATATTACTTATACAACATTACTCTTGATAAACATGTAATCATTCCACTACCTTCTTAAACCATTGACCAAGCTTGAACAATTCTTTTATCTCACATATCATTTGTAGTCTCTTCATCATCATCAACATAAATACTACCCATACGACCATGCTGATTCTCTTTATAAGACTTTCCCTTAGGGAATTGGTTTTCATAATACCCGTACATTCCACATTTAAAACATTTAACCATTGTTGATGTCCAAGCAATACCATTATCCTTGTCCATGGTGTTAACTGAACCTCTTCCTTTGCACTTACTGACTTTGTGTCCTTCTTTTCCACACCCAAAGCATCTTCCAGTTCCTTTGAAAAATTCTCCTTGATGTCTCTTCCAACATGATTCACATGAGAAAAATTGAACTTTCTTTCCTCTATGATCATCATGAAACTCATTATTTCTCTTATTAACTGAGTCAGGAAACTTACCAAAGTTGAGATTATTGATCATATTATGAGATTGCTGATTAGGCATAATAACGATGTTTCGTATTCCAAATTCCATTTGGCTCCCAACGGCTCTCTAAGCCTCTCCAACGGCTCCGAAGCCTCCCCAAGGGTTCCATGCCTATAAATAAAGGCCAAGGAAGCCCCGGACACTAACCGGAACATATACGAAGCCAACGGACATATTTTGGATCATTTGGCGTACCTCCAGCGGACTTCCTCAAAGGAACCCTCCTAGCTCCATCCAATTCCACATCCAAGGAGCTCCCTCAAAGAAGCTTGGAAGCAGCCTTCAACATCTCCAATCATCAAAGGCGCCCAAGGCTTCTCCTCATATACGGTTTTATTGTTTTATTCATTTTGAGCTTAAAATTGGGTTTGTACCTACAAACCCCAAACCCTTTTCTCACCCCCCCTCTTGCCATCATTCCTTGTTCTTCCGACCCAACATTCGCGTCCTAGTTTCCAAAGGTTAACTAAACCTTTCCTGTGATACCAACTGTAGATACCCAAAGCTTGACATACATGGTCATTACATTACTTTTGTGGAATACTTAATACATAACAAAAACAGACACCAAAGGACCGTAATAGTTTAGTGTCTTTGGAAACTCAGAATATAATCTTCTAATCATGGTGAAAGATCTTAAATATCTCCCATAAAGATCTTCCCCTTTTGTTTCCTTACCTAAAACCTTTCTTTATATCTAGGGGAAAAGAA
Source organism: Viscum album (assembly GCA_963277665.1). Classification (NCBI taxonomy): domain Eukaryota; kingdom Viridiplantae; phylum Streptophyta; class Magnoliopsida; order Santalales; family Viscaceae; genus Viscum; species Viscum album. The sequence continues at coordinate 1,939,343,053 of OY728159.1, forward strand.
AACATATAAAGGGTGAGCTCAAATGATCAGTAAGGGTAAGCATGGAGAAAATAAAACAAACCATATACATTTGAATATAAAAACATGAACATAATGTTTAAACATCGAAATCTTGAGAAGTGACATAAAACATGGCAGTACGTAAGGCACATATCATAATGGAACATAAATCATGATAAAATATCTTGGAAATAAAACATGTAATTGTGGAAAAACATTAAGCACATGATATGATTTCCATAGTATCAAAGGCATTGCTGCCAAGACCATCTTAGTGGACAAAGTCCCTTACTGAACCGGGTTTACTTTCCGTTCCAGCCCTGTATTACTAAACCAAATTTACTTTCCGTTTCAGCCATGTCTATCTCATGAGATATAAATCTTTACCCAATGCATTAGAGGGAGATATAGGTCCCACTAATCTCATAATGAAATCATTCTTTCATGTGCCACAAAATCATAAATCATACATCATAGCATAACTCATGTAATAGAATGAGATTCTTAAACATCATGCCATAATAACATAATCCATTTAAAAAAATGGATATCCTTTAATCATAATAAGAATCAAACCATGTAAATAATGGAGAAATTATACTTGAAACATAAACATATTAAATAATTTCATTTTAGATGGAAAATAGTTTTGATAAAACACTTGAAATGAATTCTTAAGGAAAATATCCTTTCTTCTTCAAAATCATTTTCTTTTCACAAAATGCCATGAAATTTTAAAAGAAAATGGTTTTGTTGAAAATAATCATTCCATCTTGTAGAGTAAGCTTCATTAAAATGATGCTTTATGAAACCATAAAAATCCGTTCACGCCGTATAATTTAAAAATAACATTCTCCTCGTACTTTTGTCAGAAAAGTCAAAAAGTTACTCGTGTGGTAAACAAAAGTAATATTCCTTTAATAACATATGGTAAAATTTAAAAATGGGTAAAAATAAATTAAACATACATGAAAACATTTTTAGAAAACAGGGACATGGATGATTACAAAAACCCCAGTAAATACTTACGAATAAACAATCTCGGATAAGAGCGAGATTGGAATAGTTATCCCTTACCTTTGGTCCGATATGCTTCATAAGTATCCGAACCTCATGTATAATGATTTAAATAATGTCATTGACTTATTACAGAATAATATTCATTGTGATGATATCATATATGTTTCACTTATGGCTTTATATTACCCGTTCTTTTGTAAATTCCATGTTAAAGAGTGTTTTGGGTAAAATCGTTTCATTTGTCATCCGTGTTTTGACTTGTAATTATTTATAGGATTACTTAGATCATGATTACTTAATTAAAGAATATAAAACATGATTTATATATAATATATATTCAGAATATACATATATATAATAGATCGATAAATGGAAAGAAATACACCGTTCATGGAGACGGTAGGCCGTACGCACGCATGAACGCTGTTTTCGTTTGCTTATTGAATTGAATGGAATTAAGTAGATGACATACATATATATATACATAAATTCAGGAGCAATATTATGTTATATATTTCATGATTACTTATTATATATACTTTATAATCATTCTTGAATTGTTAACATGGAAAATGAATCTCATCGCGTCGTGGAGACGGTAATCCGTACGTACGCACGAGCGGTGATATCATTCCCATATTTATTTAATGGAATTATAATGGATGATATAATATCTTAGAATCAGTATGATGTTATAATAACCATATATAGTTATTATTTACACCATTATACCCATCCAAGTAAGGTGGTGTGGAAAAACAGATTACACCACGACGTGGAGACGATATTCCGTACATACGCACGCGCGGTGATTTCGTTTTACATAGGATGGATAAAAGGTGAAATAGGGTTGTTTCATATTTATAGTAACATATAAGTATATAATTAATACTTATGTTATTAATTTATAATGATACAACTAAAGAATATTAAGTAGAAGAAGAAATAAATTTGAAAGAATCAGTAACAGATATTACCTCTTTTTCGACACGCCTCTTTGAAATCTCCTCTTAGGGCACTAAGATTGGTCTTTGAAGAAGACCAGAACCTCTAGGATGTTTCTAGGGAAGTGTAGAAGAAAAATTGGCAGGTTTTGGCTTAGTTTTAAGGCTCAAAGTTGTGTGAGGAGGAGAGGGAGGAGGTTCCCTTTTATAAGGGAGGAGAGGGGCACCTTTGGAATCCTCAAAAATATTAGTTTAATATAAATTTAAAACCCACATAAAAAACTCCAAAAATGACTCAATTATAATATTAGATGATAAAGGGTTTTAATATCATCAAACAATCAAATTTAGACATGTTTGGATCTTATTTTAAAACTTATCATTTTGATTTATCCTTATTTAATCTATTTAATTTTATTTGTGGTAATAAAATTCTAAATTTTAAATGGTTATAAATAAACACTTATGTGTTGTTAATTTTCCATAATTGGATAATTTATGACCTTTTCGACTATATAAATTTAAATTTATAATTTTTAAATATTTTTGTGATTTTTAAACAATTTAATAATATGTTATTTTTATAAAATAACAATAGTGTCAATTTTGACACTATTCATTTATTTGAATTTAAATAAAATACACATAGAGGATATATTCGAACTAAAATATTTAATAGGTTCCTAACATTTCATATTAATATAGGAAATTAGTATAGAACATTAAATAGTTCATATAATATTTATTTTACAATTTGTAAAACCATTTATTTGATACTTATCTTAATAAAATAATTTCTACAACATTTTTGTATAATTATTTAATATACTTATTTGTTTCATAAAAATTAAAAATAAAATACTAGGATAAAGATAAATCATATATATTTTATAAGAATACTTTTAGTCGGATTTATATTCTAAAACACCCAACTTTTAAAATGTTATATTTATTAAATTATGAAGGTGACAACTTTGACATCATTTAAAATAAAATAATATAAGTGTCATAATCCCTTTTATAAGACTATAAAAGGTCATATATTCGGTCATTGTATGATTATGATGTATATATACACTACCAATAAGTTTTGGTCAGGTTTGTGAGCCTTTTAATGGGCATTATTATTTCAATAACAACTATATTACTTATTTTTCACTAAATAAATAATTTCTGCATCATTAATGTATAAGCTATTAAAGTAATTAAATATCTCTTAAAAATTATAAATAAATTACCATGATAAAGAAAAACATTTTATCTTTCAAATTAGTATTTATAACCTAATTTATATTCTTTATAAACTTATATTAAAAATACTTTAATTATTAAAGTTGAGTGAGAGATATTTCACTTTCCTTTAAATAAAATAAACTAAAGGTTTTAATCACCTCCAAGTGGGTTCCAATGGATTCTATTTCGACCCAAATATGACTTAGGATAAAATATAAGCATCCAATTATATTAATACAAGTTTTATGGTAATTTTATAATATTATATTTACCCTTAATTACCCGATTTACCTTTTACTATGGTAAATAAAATTTATCGTAGTTACTATTCATAATGCCCAAAAATAAAAAGTAGCCTATTAATATAATTTGGACCCACTGATTCAAAATATGGAATCCATTTTTCTAAATTCAATACAAAAAATTTGGAGAAATTAATTTAAAATTAATCCCGTTGTTAAGAAAACGAGTTTTAAAAGATAAAACATTGCAAAAGATTGAAATGATTTTACCTAGGAATTCACTGTAAAATCAATGCTAATGAAATAAATTATATTAAATGGTAAAAATATATTCTATTTTTACTTTAAAACCATTCAATATTATAATTTAACCATATAAATTATTATGATGAAAAAAGTTGTTTTTAATTAAAATATAGCGTGTTTTTACTATTCATTAAAATATGAAAGTTATCAGAAAAATATCAAAACTTTATCCAATGTAAATTTTTATATCCTGATTCAAAATAAGAAGTTTATTTTGTAAAATTTAACTTATAAACTTTTCAAAAATTATATTTAAAATGGGTGTGCCATCAAAAGGCGGCAAAACTGCATTTTTTGAAAAATACTTATTTTACCTGAAAACTTTATCTCTGTTCTCATACCATGTTCTATAAAATGTGTAATATGAATAATAATGTTATAAAATTCAACATTTACTTAATACTATTCAAAAAGGCTAGTTCATAATAATATTATAACCATATATCGTTGTTTAGTGAAACACGGTATTGCGTACAACACACGCTATCAAGGAAGGTTGCGATTGCGTGTTATGCAATCCAAGTCAGGGTTGCTTGTAGTGAAAGACTCCTTTGTTCTTGCGTATAACAAAATCCAACCATACTTCATTTATACATTGAATATATATATATATATATATACATTTATGTTGCGTAGAATAACTACTATCAAACAAACTTGAAATCGTGTTTAACACGATCCAAGATTAGTGTTTCGTATTCTGCAAGCTAATACGGTGTTGCGTATAGCGCAAGATAATCTTGGTGTAGTGTACAACAGAAGATATGAAAGAAATTAAAAAGAATATATCTTATAAAATCTCGGGGTGTTACATGTTATATATATCATAATTTTAAGGATGAAAAATATGATGTAATGGATATTAAAATTGTACATGATTTGAATAAAATATTATCTTCTTAGTAAGATTATTTAAAACAATTAACCTGATAATGATTTTTTTGATCATAACATTAATAGGTTCTCCAATTTATGATGCCATAAACTTAATGATATCATAAAATCATATTTATCATTTAATACCATCCTTTGATCTAAGCTTTTAAGGCAGTGAAGGAAAAAAAAACATGCTGCATCGTGGAGGTGGTAGTCCCCACAACACACGAATAAAGATTTTGTTATTCTTAATGGATGGGGTATGTGAATAAATAATGATGATAAAATTAATATAGTAACATTAAATTATATAAATGATACTAATGTAATTATATTAGAATTTATTGGATAAATTTTAAAGGATATAATTAAGAAGAAAAATTAAGTAGTTGACAACACTCACATCGGGGACTTGAATTTTCCTTGGAAGTCTCCTTTAAAATGAAGGACTTATGCAAACTAATGGTAACCAAAATATTTTTAACATGTGATAGGGTTAAATAAGGATAAAAATTTCAGATTTTAAAGGATAAATTAAAAATATAATTGAGTTTTGAAGTTGTGAAGATGTTACCCATTTCTAAGTGAAGAGGAGGGTGGTTTTGGAAATACCCATTGAATTTCAGTATTTTAGTTTCACTATAAATCATTAAAGAGACTAAGATAGGGGAAAATTAAAAAATGTTTTGATTGTTTTCAATAAAATCTCAAAAATCTATCTTGAAACGTGTTTTTTCAATCTCCCTTAGTAAAATAACTTTTACCATTTTTACTTTTTACTGGGGAAACAAATCTTTAACATTGGTAATTAATTTTAATGACCAAAATTAAAATTTAATGGATTATCTAATTTGAACCATATAATTTTAAATTGTAAAAAAATTTTACCAAATAAAATTTCTACAAGTGAGAAAATATAACTAAAAAAAATACTTAAACTCATAATACTATTTTTAGAGAAATATTTTTTTTAGATTTAAAATTCTATATGATAAAATTATTAGGTTTACCGATTTTAAATCCAGAAATTTATTTAATATTAATTTTATAAAAGGCATGAGGCTTCCAATATAATCCAAAACCAAACATTACCTTGAAAATAATTGATTTAAAGAGAAGTCCAAAAACAATTTTTATATTAAAGTTACAATTTACTTTAGTTCTAAAAATGTTTAGAATATGTTTTCTATATATAATAAATATTTAAATATATATAAATTTTTTAATTAATGTAATATTTTATTATTTTAATTTTTTTTAAATATTATAGGTTATTCTTATATAGTGATTTTTTTTTCAAATTATAGTTTCCATAAATTCCATATTTTTTGGCTAAAAATAATATTTTTAGAATATGATGGAAATTTCATACTAAGTCAATTTTGATATGTGGAATTGAAAATTAAGTTCATTTTTATTAATTTAACAATATTAAATTTTTAGATACATTTTTTATTAAAATCATAAAATATGATGAAAAACTATTTTAATTGGAAAATGAAATTTTCAAATATTAACTGTTATTATTATTATTTCATATAATTTTCCAACTAAATTTTAGTTAAGGAATTATTAATATCAAACATAATTTATCATTAATAACAATTTTATTGATATATAAATGCGTTTCATATAAAATATAATTTTTTTAGAAAAAATATTTTTCTAAAAAAATGATATTATTACCTTTTTCAAGTAAACTAATTGAATTTATTTCTTACTAAATGTTGCATTTATTTTATATGTACATATAATTTACAATGATGTTAATCCTATTTATTCCCATTAATTAAACAACTATTTTTTTAACGGTTATTCTTAAATATTTATATTTTATCTAAATATATCACGATTTCATTTTTGTTCAGTGTTGCATATAGGGAAAGCTTAATGAATTCATTGACTAATTTATAGGTAATCATAGATCTGAATTTCTGAGTGTAAAATTTCCTCCCTTAAGTAAATTTAATCCTCAAAATTTAACTCATAATATTAGAGTAATTTCTATAGGGAAATCATAATTAAACTTACATTACTAGATGATCATAGGATTATTTTGGATGTGGAATGAGACTTATCTATATGAAAAATAATTATAAGCACTTTATAAAGTTATCCAAGCCATTCCTAAATTCATATAGATTTATACTAAGGTATTTAGATCTGGATCTATAAGTAATAACTTCCCACAAACACTAAAAAGGATTTATATGATAATATTACCATTACGAGTTATTATTTTTAACTCAATATATAGTAGTTGGTGAAAAATTACATGAAATAATAAAATATAGTGTGAAAACTCACTGCTTGATTCAATAGTAGTATTTTCATAGGATTTTCATTGTTCTCAAGGTTGTTGGTGACTATATCCCATATTATCACTTTTATTGGTAAATTGATTCATATAATGCCCAACACTCTTAAAATTAATGTCACATATTTTTGTAGATTCTCTATTTCCCTTACACTTGTGAGTCTGATAAACTTAATCTACACACTTATATAATTTACTTTTCCATTTATGGTAATTTACCCTATTATTCTTCCCAAATTTGTAACATATAGTAAATTGAATATGTTTTCCTTTATCATATTCATCACTTAATCTTTCATGGGAATCCATATTTCTATTCCTTGGGTTATTTTGGACTTAGATTATGTTCACATTGTTAATCATATTTCATGAAATCTAGTCTGGAACAATTAAAAGGTTTCTCATTCTATCTCCCATTTTGATGGGTTTTTTATTGAGGTAATCTCTTCCTTGTACCTCAAACTCATGGTTCCTTCTAGTTCTATCCATTACTAAAATGAAAATTATTAACATGAATACAGATCATTATATGTGAACAGTCATAAATAACCACATGAAAAATCAACCTCAAGATATTTCTTCTTGTAATAAAATCATATTCACTTATAGTTCTTATAAACCAACTTTTATATGATTTGTTTCAACCTTTATCACTCTCATATATCATTCTTGGTTCAACCTTGGTCACTTTGAGTTGGGTTATCTCATAATTTTTAACTTAATCCTTAAAATACAGATCCCAAATTACCATAAAATTTCTTAAAATATTTTAAAACATATAATCATTGAAATATATGCTCTAAAAATTCAATTGATCCATACTCAAATAACATTAATCATTCATACATTCACATACCCGAGCATGTATATACCATAATAATAGACTCTCATTAACATACCTTTCTAAAAACCAATTTTAACCTCTAATACATTAAACCACAACAAGATTATATATTCCTTTAAAAATTAACTCTATACTTAACCATCAAATGGTGTTAACCACTAGTTAATAAGATCACACACAAGTCACTATAATCACAAAAATGAGAAAAACTTATCCAAAAATATGTTGAATCAATTATCAATCCAAGGGTTACCAATTAATATCTCACTTACTACTTCAAAATCAAACCATACTTTATTGTCTCAAAATTATGTGTATATTAAAATGAAGAGTTATCAAAACCTCAATCAAGTTATCTCCAATAGTTATCCCAAAATAAAACCTTTTCATAAAATCCATTCTCAAGTTTATTTACACTATTTAATATTTGTTTCTATACCTTTTTTTGTAGAATTACTGAAAAATAATCCTTATATGTTTCACATAATCCTCAATAACATTTAGAATATACCAAAATGTCATCGATAAATATCACATGACTAATTAAAATAGGTAAGATTATCAAAAATTAATTTATATTATAATATCAACCAAACTACCATAGGAAATAATAGGAAACTTATTCTTTTCCATTATAATAGGAATATAATAAAATTCTTAACCATTTATGTATGCTCCCTTATTCGATTATAATACATAATGATTTCTAGATTCATACCATTATCAACTTAATCTTTGTGATGCAATTTAAACCAAATACTAAAAAATAGTTATAATAATATCCAAAATATATATATCAAAAAATCAATCTGAATATTTCTTTGCTTATGAAACCTTTTTTTAACATGTGATACTTTCAGATAAACTTATGACTCTTGTTTTTTCAATCGTTGGTTATATATGGTAATTTTTCTATTTTTTTTATCTAACCTAATTATTTATGATTATTATTAAATCCTTCATAATAATTTATAAATTAAATGTGATTACCCAAAGCATATCCTTTAAGAGTGTCAAACCAGGAATGCAGTTAGGCCTCTTTTTTATACACCAGGTGATGATCAAGTTAATAATAAATTTCCCCTTTTTAGGATTATTAGCTATAAGTACATCTATTCCAGATCCTGCGTCCAATTTTAGTATCAAAAAAGGGATTTAATTTCTAGGAAAAACAAATACTAAATACTTTTCCAAAACTTCAGTATATCATCCTATACTTAGGCTCATCTGTAGGGTTTTCACTAGGTTTCTATAACCCTAATCCCCAAATAAAATGTGCTTTATTAACTTAGTATTAAATCATACACTCTCCAAAAGGGTTATTTATAAAATTGAAATTTTGATGAACATTAACTTATAAACCCTTAAATTATATTAAAAAATCATCATACTCTCTAAATTTATCTAAAATTTTCCTTTGATACAAATTGTGATTCCCTATACCTAAAATCCTAGATCTAGTTATCATATACATATAATTTATATAATTTATTTGATACCACCTGTAAAATCCTAGATATAACCATACATAATTACAATATAAATAATAATAATTTAATATATTACATCTTAAGTATCTTTTCAGGTTTAGTGATTTAGATAATTAAGATAAAACATAAACTAATAAATCCCATGTTCTTTGCATCAAATGGATACTTTTCCTATTACATGTGAAAGTAATTAATTCATGAAAAGTATTCAATGTCACCCGAAAATTCCTTCATATTTTTAATCCTTTTAAGCATGTCATGTGTACTACTTTTATCGATTACCCATGGAAATGGAAACAAAATAATGGGTGAGAGAAAATTCTCAGTAAGGGGAACATATAAATGAAGCAACCATGAAAGAAACATGGAAAACATATTATGGTAGTAATAGGTAAGAAACATGAATCCATGATCAACTTGAAATTGGAAACATGATATATCAATGAAAATCAATGAAATCATAAATATCCATTATAAATATCTATTACTGATGGAATACATAATGTTAGACATCTAAACTTTCTACCAAGGACTTGTTTCAAGATAGTTTACTTATCTTCAAGACCAAAGTTAAGAAATATTTCTAAATTGGGTAGGCACACACCATATACACAAGAATTTTTCTTCTCATGAATCCTATAAATGTATCTAGGTGATATATGATTCCATCCCCCACCCATCACCTGATTAATTCCAATGCATTCACCACAAGATTTCCTATGATCTTTAATACCATTCACATATGAACCTCTTACTCAATAAAAAATGGTTATTCATATAATGAGAAATATGGAATATCAATTAATGGTAAAACTAAATTATCATACAATAAACATACGTAACACTGATACTTTCCCCCATTTTAATAGAATAATATTCTTTCTAGGTGAACATCATCCAATCTAAATTATGTAAAATCTGATGTTCATGCTGTATAGAGTAATGAGTATATGACTTAGTTGATACTTGGATATCATAATCATAAGTTATACATAGGGATAAGGTGTATGGTTTCAAAATAGCATATAAGTAGTGTAATAAAGTAAACCTATAAGGGTGTTGACATAGATAAAAAAACATCCTTGTAAAAGAATTCTTGAATGACACCACCCAAGAAGGGATCATGAATTGGATTGTTTGGTATCATGAGTTCATTCCCCCCAAAATATACATGCTTATATACATAAATACATACACACACATATATATTAGAGTATAAATATTGAAACATAAAACCTATTAGGGTAAATCCTTGTGAAAAATTAAAAGGTAAATGGTAGTGAAAATATAAAAGATATTTTAGAAAACATTTTTCAACATTGATATAGGATAAAATTATCACGGTTCTGAATTTTAGAGCTATAACTTGATTTATTATGAATTGAATAAAATTTATGATTCTTCCAAGGAAATCAAAAATATAACCTTACCCTAAAAATAATTGATTTAAAGATAAGACCAAAAATAATTTTTATTTTAAGGTAACATTTTACTTTAGTTCTAAAAATATCTAGCATAGGTTTTCTATGTAAAAAAATATTTAAAAATTTATAATGTTATTCCTTTATTTAATATTTTATTACTTTAATGTTTTTTAAATATTCTAGGTTATGCTTACATAGTGATAAAAATATGAAAATTATAATTTTTGTAAATTCCACATTTTTTCACTAAAAATAAACCTTTTTAGAAAATGATAAAAACTTTATACCAGGTAAATTTTTATATGATGAATTAAAAAATAAATTTTATTTTAATTAATTTCAAATTATAAAATTTATAAATTTATTTTTTTTAATAAAATCATAAATTATGATGAAAAACCATTTAAATTGGAAAATGACATTTTCAAATATTAACTATTATTTTAATTATTTTGTATCAATTACCAAATAAATTGGTTTCGAAAAATTATCAATACCAAATTTAATTTATCATTAATAATATTTTTCTTGAAATAGAAATGAAAATCACATAAAATACATTTTTTTAAATTTTTTTTTCTCAAAATAATAAAAGATCTTATTTTCCATTTTAAGTAAACTAATTAAATTTCATTCATAATTAAAGTAGACTTTATTTTATATATACACATAATTCATAAATAGGTTTCTACTATTCATTCATTCTAATTCAATGACTAGGTTTTTAACTATCTTAGTTATATATTTATATTTTATCTAAATATATTGTAGTTTCATTTATTTTTAGTGTTTCATGTGGAGAAATGTTATTAAACACAATGATATATTTTAAGGTAACCATATATTATATTTTTTTGGAGTTATATACTAGTTCATATCAAACCCTTTTCTATATTTTCTTTTATTTTCTTATTTAAATCTTCCAGTTCAAGACAAATTTTTTATGTAGTCTTTGATATAAGTAGAGTTATAAGTATAAGTTCTATAGACAACGTAACCTATTAATCAATACGTATTAAAGGAAATCATACATGAATACATTATTATATTCCATTTTATGTCAATTACTTTAAGTATAATCCTATCATTTTTTATAATCATTTGTGTTAGAAAAGATTTATCAAAATGTAATAATATCCATACTTGAGAAGGAGTCTCAGAAGAAGATTCGTAATCCCATTGTACTTTTATAGAATCAAAGGACGGATTAAGATATGAAATTTGAACTCCCTATCATGGATGTTGATATAATATCTATATAAGTACAACAAACCTATTCCAAAAATAGCATTATATTCTTACAAAGGGAAAATAACTATATTTATTGGAAAAAGAATATGAAAAATGTAAATTAGAGAAGATATATATATATATATATATATATATTTGAGAAGAAATGATTTCACTAAATAGTGTTTTCAATCATAGGATGATGAACATAACTTGACATGGTGTTTTAATATTTCTAGTGAGTGTAAATTATATGAACGAATGCATATATCATGAATCAAATAGGTAATTTTCTATTCTTGAATGAATAATAAGTTCATTGGTCACTAATTCATTTTTATTCTCCACTATGGATGTAGAGAAAGCATAATATTTTTCTTATTCCCATGGATTTTCAGGTTTTGGTATTTATTTATCATCAATGACCCTTAGATTAGTTTATTGAGTTTCATAGTATCCAAGACCCTTATAGATGAAACATCAGTCCACTGGAGATAGATTTAGAGGATCCTTTTTTTCTCACATCATATTTATTTTCATCTTCATGTACCTTAACCATACATTTATTTGATTCCCTTATTTTTTATACTTAAAAAATCTCATCATTACTCTAAGGAAGTTCTGGTGTTCTTTTTCTTACACTTTTCACATGTGTAGTTTAATATTATTCCCTCTATAAATTTTATAATTTGTACCTCCAATATTCAAATATATTTATATTTGATTATTTATTATCCCACAGGACCATATAGACTTTTTAATATCTATCTCAAACTTATGGGAATGTTGAAATATTTATTTATAGATATCAAATCCTTGAATAAATAATATTTTCAAATAATTATTTTCAGGACACTAAATAAACAGTCAAACATGCTTCTTTGATTAATTAAAAAGTTGTAGGAATACCTTGAAATACATGTGAAGTCATCATTATACTACCCAATAGAATGATCCCCCATTTTATTGATTCAAAGAAATTAATTCTCCATTCTAGTACAAAGATTGAAAGGAAAATACTTTTTGAAACATATTTTCTAGAATTCATATCATTCCATTAAGGTGATATATTTCTTGGTAATTTTATTATTTATCAATATCAACCACTAATATAATTATTCCTCTAAGAAATATATTTCTATGATTACTTTCATTTTTTTGGTGAATTGGTGCATGAAAAATATTTTTAAAATTTAATTTATCCATTTATTTGTGATTAAAGGATCAGAGGATCCACCAAAATAGGGTGGTCATTACTATATATAGAACTAAACCATAATTTAATCCTTATTCAAACCATTTATACACAAAATATGGTATAAGATATTTTTAATAACTTGAGTCAATTATATAGGTACCACTATTAGGTTTTTTAATATTGCACCCATCGTAATAGGATTATCATTTGGATAATCCATACATTACCCATCATATTTATAGTTCACAAAATTCCTCTAATTTCCATCAGTTCACTTAAACAAAAAGAATTTATGGATGATAATAATTATATTAATAATTATATAAAATTAAAGACATGATCATAGAAAAAATATCTCATAAATCACTTTCAAATCCATACTTATGTCTTCTTTAATCTAAATATATGTTATTTAGGATGTATTTAAAATTAGGTTCTATAAACTAATACCTAAAAATAAATAAAATTTTTTATAATAAAAAATATATAAAACCACAACTCATATGTAAAATATTTTATCATTTTTAACATAAATATCCATAAAGCACACCCATAAACCTAGAGTTCTACTATCTTGTAATATTAAATACATAAAAAAAGATTTTAAATAATCTATAAAATCATTTATTACCATATTTATTATAACATCCTATAGTTCACCATACTTCAATTAGATCATGGGAAATCTCATCGACATATATAAAAGAAGGTCTGTACAATAAATGTAACATCCCAAGTAAGTAATAAATTATGTATTTTCATATCTATTTCTATTTATGAATTAGATAGTGTTTTAGAGGTTTAAAATGAGAATAAATCCAATCTCAAGCATGGAATACTCTAATATTTTTTAAAAGTTTGTTTTACCGCCTTTTGATGGAAAACCATTTTTAAATCAAACTTTTGACAATTTTATAAGATCTATTTGTCAAAATAAACTCATTCATTATAATTGGGACATTGAAATTTACTTTGGATAAATTTTTGGTATTTTTCTGACAATGTTCATTTTTTAATGAATAGTGAAAAATACTGCATTTTACTTCAAAACTGTGTTTTCATATAATTTAATTATATGGTTAGATTATATTTATAATTTGTTTTAAAGTGTAATTAGAATATATTTTTACCATTTATATCAATTTTGGTCATTATAATTAGTTTCACTTTAGAATTGGGCATAAACAAGTGCCAAACTTTTCATAGATATTGTTTAAAAAAAACTCGCTATTTGTTTTGACAACGAGAATTATTTTTAAATTAATTATTGCAATTTCTGTGTTTGTAATTTGGTAAAATGGATTCCATATTTGGAATCATAAGGTCCAAATTTTTTAATTAATACTCTTTTGTTTTTGGACATTATGAATAGTAACGACGGTAATTATCTTTAATTATCGTGATTAATTAGTAATCGGGTAGTTAAGGGTAATAAAATAATAACATAATAATTTAAAATGACCCCAAAATGTGTCCTAATTCTACTAGTTGTGTCATGGAAGAACATGATATGCCTTTTTCCAAACTTTGGGACCCCATGGAATCACTTTTGGGTGATAGTGACACTTTATCATTTTATGTTTTTTAAAAGGAAAGTATAACCAAAGTATGTATCACCCAAGTAAAACAATTTTAGTTTTGTATGTGTAAATGATATCTTAGACTATAAATATTAATTGTAAAGCTAAAAATATTTCCTACATTATAGTATTTTTTTAATAATTTTTAGACATTAAATAAATTAATTTTTTTATGACACCATGATGATGCAACGATTACCTCATTAATGAACGATTTAAATAAAATGAAAAGTTAATGTAAAATCTAAGAATTAAACTTGTCAAAAACCTATTAGATGAGTATATTAAGAACCCTTATAACATCATCCTCGAAATATATCAATGTGGGACCTTTAAAATACGAAACTCATTCTAATATAAAGTAACATTTCTTGACTTTCCAAGAGTGCCCCTCCTCCCTCTTATAAAGGCCCCCCACCTCTACCACCTTACCCACACCTCTCAAGCCATTGTCTCGGCCAAGCTCTGCTCATTTTATCTCCCAAAATCCCTCTCTTAATCCTATACGCCTTAACTTAGGAAGAAAGATCTTCATGAAACCCTTTTGGTTCAAACCAAGAGGAGTTACCCGATTTAAAGGTAATGTCTTCACTTGTGTTCTTTTGTTTTATTTTGCTTGTCCAAACCACTAAACTCTTTTTATTCCTTTATTTTGTAACAAAACCAGTGTATTAAATATACTATCATTTTTTTATGATAACGATTCGAGCTACACTTACACACACCTCCATCTAATGGTTAAAGAACATACTGTTTCTGTGGATGACGAATTTCTTCCTCACGAAACGATGATTGTTCAATCTTCTTTTAACAACTTTCATTGTGGCCATTAAGATGTAAATCTATTTATATATGATATATATTATGTTTATGTCTTCCTTATGCTTATTTATTTTTCATTTATGGCATACCTTTATGGTTTCCATTATGGGTAAACGCGATATCTTCATTTTAGGAAGTGCGGACTACCTTCCCCTCAAAGTTATTTGATTCGTTAATGCCATATGTGGGACGTATAAAGGATATAGTTTATGATGTTATATATGATATTATACTGGAATTATAATATACCTCTATATCATTATGATTTTATTCCATTAAATATGAAATAGAAATGAAAGTAGCGTTCATGCGTACGTACGGCTTACCGTCTCCATGAACGGTGCATTTAATTTCTTACCTCTAAATGTTATGTAATATTATAAATGCATGTATATACTGGATATATATGATATATATGATATCTACATCATGAATATAATTCTGTATATAATGGATATTTTTCCACATGAAGATCTTGTAATTATAAATAGTTTATCTTTGACTCAAGTACCAATGATCGACAAAACGACCGTTATTAACTTAAATAATTACATAGTGTTCATAACATTGTAATAAGTGATATTAAAGGAATAATGAACTTGAAAAAGGTTCTTAAGCAAGTATAAATTAACTCAAGTTTATTATTTAGGAGATTAAAGAACGATCGAGTCAAGTTGGAGACAAGGTAAGGGACTTCATCTCAATCTCCTTTCATTGAGGCATATTTTGTTTTATACACAACTTTATTTTATACAGTGTATAAACCCCTTTGACTTTTACGTTTATTCAAAAGGAATCTTTTTTATACGAATCATTTTACTAAACGACAAAAGGGAATGTTTTTGTCGTACGTATGCGGCGACAACGACTTCTCCACCGCCGTGACCTTTATTTGAGTTTCGGCTTCCTCTACAAGCCATAAATTTTTTTAAATGAAAAATAAATACCATGTTTTAATTTTCTTTTATTTTGGTATTGAAAATGGTTTTGATAATGTTTTTATTATATCAATGTGTTATTGATATCCTGTTATTGAAATGTGGAAATGTTATGTTTCCTTTATGCATGTTTTATGTGATACGATTATATTATGGTTCTTGGGAATTTTTTATGAAGACGGGTGGTTCCATGATAAACTAAGGGTGGGTGAGCCCGATATATCTCTCCAATGCATTGGGTAACTAGAAGGGGTTAAACGCTAAGGTTTCTCCGAAGAGATTTAGGGAATATACAGTGATGGGTATTCCAAACGTAACCATGAGGGTTACTCCCTACATAAGAATGTTATGAATGCCTCAAGTTACCTTTATGTATTATGATTTCTATGAGTTATTCATGATTTGATGAGGTATGTTAAATTGCTTATGTTTTATGAGTAAAGTATGATTTCATTGATTTATATGTATACATGGACTAATGTTTTCATTCCTTATTTTTATATACCTTACTGAGCTTTTTGTGCCCATACCAAGTTTTTGAAATGTTTTTCACAGGTCAAGGGAAAGGTATATGATGTGATGATAGTGTCAAGGAAGTGTCATGAAAGAATCCATGTTTTGTTATAAATATGTTTCCTTTAATGGGAAAAGTGAATATTTTCTTTAATGTAACCTCCTTGTTTAAATGTGGAATGTAATGCATGATTTATGATCTAATTCTCTAAAACTCTAAACCTGGAAAGATCCTCAATGTGTAGTCTTGTAATAACTCAATATTAAGTAATGTTTAAGGATGGGGCCTTATAGTTGGTATCAGAGGTCAGTTTAGATAACTTTAGGAGTTAGAATTCTGTTAAATGATTATCCAAAAATATTTTTTTTGGTAAAATTGAAATGATATAGCATTTGAAGATTACCATGTTGCTTAATCTAAGACATGTTTGTTCAGAATGGTTTTCCGTAGAGGAAACAGGGAAATAGTGCTAGGAAGGAATACATAAGGAAATGAACTTCTGAATCAGCATCCTGAGATGGTCGGAATTGGAACTTAATAGTTTTTTTGCAGTAATGGCACAGTTGACTCAAGCGATAAATGGTGGTGGTATCCATGCACGAGATCATCCAGATCAACCACAGAGGAACATGTCAGTAGTGGAACATTTCATGAGGCAACATCCCCCATCATTCAGAGGATCATCTGACCCTGTGCTAGCTGAAGGGTGGATTAAAGCACTGGATAAGATTTTTGATGTCATGGGGTGTTCAGACTATCAAAAGGTTAGTCTTACAATTTATCACTTGGAGGGTGAAGCAGATCAGTGGTGGTCGATGGTTAAAAATATCAGGGACGTTGATGAGATTGATTCTCTTAACTAGGATGAATTCAAAGGAATTTTTCTTGAGAAATATTTTCCTAAGGCAGTTCGAATTAGGATGGAAAAAAAATTATTGGAATTGAGGCAAGAGGATGACTCAGTGGATGCTTATGAAGAAAGGTTCACTCGATTGGAAAAGTATGCTCCAAATTTTATCCGAGACCTTGATAGTAAAATCAATTGTTTTTACTCAGGATTAAAGCCAAAATATCAAAGGGTTTTAGATTATTGCTAGTTCAAGAGTTATGAAAAGCTTTTTCGATGCGCTGAGAAGGTGGAAATGGAGTTTGCTGATGATCAAGTGTTCTATAACAACCAACAGAAGAAGAGACCGAGGTGGCAGGAGAAAAGGAAGAATTCTTCAAAAAGGTCTGATAGTAAGAAAACTAAGTTTTCAGTTTGTGATAAATGTGGTAAAGGGAATTCTGGGGAATGTCTTCTGAATTCTGGAAAGTGCTAGCGATGTGGTAATATGGGACATAAGGCTCGTGATTGCACTGAAAATGATCAGGGTGATGGTAAGACCAAATTTGATTTACAATTAGTGAAATGTTTCAAGTGCAATGAGATGGGTCATTATGAAAATGAGTGTTCGAAAAAGATCTCAAATGATGGGAAGCAGTCAGACTATAAGCAAAAAGGAGTGGTGAAATCCTTTGCAACTACTTCAGCAGATGTTGGTCCAACAAATGAAGTTGTATCAAGTACTTTGTTTTTTTAGATTATTCCAGTATGTTGTTTGATTTGGGGTCTACACATTCTTTCATCTCTAAAAACTTTTCTAGTAAATTGGGAATTCCATCTCAAGAGTTGACTCCTGAACTTTTGGTAAAAACACCTTGGGGAAATGTTGAGGCAAAATAAATTTATAAGAATCTTCCTATCCTTATCTATGGAACCTACTTGCAAACCTTATTTTTTTACCTCTAGTAGAGTTTGATGTTATCCTGGGTATGGATTGGCTCTCTGTTTACCATGCTAAGATTGATTGTAGAGCTAAAGAAGTTTCTTTTCAGAAAGTATTTTTGTTTGTCTACAAGAATTAACCCTTACTGTTGATAACATATCAAGAGGATGAGAAACTTGTAAAAGATGGAAATGAATGTTACCTTGCACATATTTTTTAAAACAAAAGAACCTTTCAGATTAATTATGTTCCAGTGGTAAATGAGTATCCTGATGTTTTTCCTGATGAGTTCCCTAGAATAATACCGGATTGGGAAGTTGAATTTACTGCTGACTTAGTTCCTGATGCTAAGCCAATTTCAAAACCCCCTTATCGAATGGATCAAATTGAACTTTTATAGTTGAAGGAGAAATTGTAAGATTTATTAGAGAAAGGTTTCATTCAACCTAGCACATCACCATGGGGTGATCCTATCTTATTTTTTAAAAATAAAGATGGTTCTATGAGACTTTGAATTGATTATAGAGCCTTGAATAACATCACTGTTAAGAACAAATATCCTTTGACTCATATCGATGATTTGTTTGATCAGCTCCAGGGAGCTCAGTATTTTTCAAAGATTGACCTGAGATCGGGGTACCATCAGTTGAAGGTAAAGAAAGTAGATATCCCGAAGACCACATTTCGTATAAGATATGGCCATTATGAATTTGTAGTAATGCCTTTTGGGCTAACCAATGCACCAGCTGTATTCATGGACATTATGAATAGAATTTTCCATGAGTTCTTGGATAAGTTTTTGGTTGTTTTCATTGATGATATTTTGGTGTTTTTTAAAAGTAAAGATGAGTATGAAAGTCATTTAAGGGTTATTTTTCAAACCTTAAAAGAAAATAAATTGTATGGGAAATTTAGCAAGTGTGAGTTTTGGTTGCAAAAAATTTCTTTCCTTGGTCATATTATTACTAAAGATGGAATAACTGTTGATCCTAAAAAAAACAAAGGTTGTTTAAGAATGGACAAGACCCATGAATGTAACTAAGATTCGTAGTTTTCTTGGTTTGGTAGGCTATTATTGAAGGTTTGTTAGAAATTTTTCCTGGTTATCTAGTCTAATGACTAAGCTAACTCGGAAGGGTGTTAAGTTTTTCTGGACAAAATAATGCGATGATTGTTTTCAGGAATTGAAAAGATGATTGGAGAATGCTATAGTTTTGGAACTACCTTCCAGGAATGGTGAGTTTGTTATCTACAGTGATGCTTCATTAAAAGGACTTGGTTTCATTCTAATGTAGAATGATCCGATAATTTCTTATGCTTCACGACAGTTGAAAACTCATGAGGTAAATTACCCTACACATGATTTGGAATTAGCTGCTGTTGTTTTCACTTTAAAAATTTGGAGGCATCATTTGTATGGTGTAAAGTGTGAAATATATACTGATCACAAAAGTTTAAAGTATATATTCACTCAGAAATAACTGAACATGAGACAGAGGAGATGGCTAGAATTAATCAAGGATTATAATTGTAAAATTCCTTATCATCCGGGAAAAGAAAATAAAGTGGCTGATGCTTTGACTCGAAAAAGTAATACTTTATTAACAATGTTGCATTTGGAACGTGATCCTTTGGTTAAGGATTTGATGAACTTTGGCATAGAAGTTTTTGGTGCAGGATGTTCTTCTATTTTGTTTTAGGTATCAGTGAAATATTCTCTATTAGACAGAATTAAGCAAGCACAAAAGCAAGATAGTGAGTTGTAGAAAAAGGTAGAGCTGGTTCAGAAGGGTAAGTTTCCTGAATTCAACGTTGATAATGATTGTGTTTTGAGATTTAGGAAGAGATTGTGTGTGCTTTGTGATTCACAGTTGAAGAGAGAGTTGTTATTTGAAGCTCATAGTTCTCTGTTTTCAGTTCATCCTGGCAGTACTAAGATGTATAGAGATCTTCGGGAGTATTACTGGTGGGATGGAATGAAAAGAGATATTGCTAATTTTACTGTGAAGTGTTTGACTTGTCAATAGGTTAAAGTGGAGCAGCAGTTACCAAAGGGGATGCTTCAGCCTTTACCAGTACCAGAGTGGAAATGGGAGAATATATCCATGGACTTTGTTGTGGGATTGCCAAAGACACCTTGAGGTAATAATGAAATCTGGGTTATTGTTGATCGCTTGACTAAATCTTCTCATTTACTTGCTATATGAGATACTTTTTCCCTAGATCAACTTTCTCATTTGTATCTTAAAGAGATAGTCATGTTACATGGAGTTCCCCTCTCCACTGTATCTGATCGTGATCCCAGGTTTACTTCTAACTTTTTGAAAGGCCTTTAGAAGTCGTTGGGTACTGAATTAAATTTTAGTACAGCTTTTCATCCTCAATCAGATGGGCAATCATAACGAACAATTCAGACTTTGGAGGATATGCTATGTGCTTGTTCGATGGATTATCAGGGAAGTTGGTACCAACATCTTTCTTTGGTTGAGTTTTCTTATAATAATAGTTTTCATTTTAGTATACAGATGGCACCATTTGAGGCATTATATGGGAAGCGGTGTCGAACTCCAGCTTTTTGGGATGAAGTGGGTGAAAGGAAGTTGATGGGACCATAATTGGTTGAAGAGTTGGTAGAAAAAGTTCAGCTGATACAGAAACACATGAGAACAGCTCAGAGTAGGCAGAAAAGTTATGCGGACAACAGGAGGAAGGATCTCTCTTTTGAGGTAGGTGATCATGTCTTCCTCAAAGTTTCACCATGGAAAAGTGTGATGCGATTTGGTAAGAAAAGAAAGCTGAGTCCAAGGTTCATTGGACCGTATGAAATTATAGAGAGAGTTGGATCAGTTGCATACCGAGTGACTTTACCTCCAAGTTTATCTTAGGTACACAATGTTTTTCGTGTTTCAATGTTAAGGAAGTACATGCCAGATCCATCTCATGTTTTGAGTCCAGAGGTAGTTCAACTGGAAGAGAATCTATCTTATAAGGAACAACCAGTCCAGATTCTTGATCATAGGGAGCAATTATTGCAGAATAAGGTGATTCATCAAGTAAAGGTTTTGTGGAAAAGCCACATGATTAAAGAGGCAACATGGGAATCTGAAAATGCATGAGGGATAAATACCCCCACTTATTCAATAAGTAAATAAATTGTGGGGACGCAATTTTCTAAAGGGGGGAAGGATGTAACATTCCAAGTAATTAAAGAATTATGTATTTTCATATCTATGTCTATTTATGAATTATATAGTGTTTTAGAGTTTT
The DNA here is from genome assembly GCA_963277665.1 of Viscum album. Taxonomy (NCBI): domain Eukaryota; kingdom Viridiplantae; phylum Streptophyta; class Magnoliopsida; order Santalales; family Viscaceae; genus Viscum; species Viscum album. Next base: position 1,939,365,067 of record OY728159.1, read on the forward strand.
AAAATGAGAATAAATCCAATCTTAATCATGAAATACTCTAATATTTTTTAAAAGATTGTTTTACCGCCTTTTGATGGAAAACCATTTTTAAATCTAAATTTTGAAAATTTTATAAGATCTATTTGTCAAAATAGACTTATTCATTAGAATTGGTACATTGAAATTTACTTTGGATAAATTTTTGGTATTTTTCCGAAAATGTTCATTTTTAATGAATAGTGAAAAATACTGCATTTTACTTCAAAACTGATTTTTCATCTAATTTAATTATATGGTTAGATTATCTTGATAATTGGTTTTAAAGTATAATTAGAATATATTTTTACCATTTAATCCAGTGGTGGTCATTATAATTAGTTTCAATTTGTAATTGGGCATAAACAAGTGCCAAACTTATCATAGATATTATTTCAAAAAAACAAGCTATTTGTTTTGACAACGAGAATTATTTTTAAATTAATTATTGCAATTTGTATGTTTGGAATTTGGTAAAATGGATTCCATATTTTGAATCATAAGTTCCTAATTATGTAATTAATACTCTTTTGTTTTTGGACATTATGAATAGTAATGACGGTAATTATCTTTAATTATCGTGATTAATTAGTAATCGGGTAGTTAAGGGTAATAAAATAATAACATAATAATATAAAATGACCTCAACATGTGTAATAATGCTACTTTTTGTGTCATGGACGACCATTATATGCCTTGTGCCAAACTTTGGGACCCCATGGAATCACTTTTGGGTGATAGTGACACTATCATTTTATGTTTTTTAAAAGGAAAGTATAACCAAAGTTTGTATCACCCAAGAAATTTTTTTTTAGTTTTTTATGTGTAAATGATCTCTTAGACTATAAATAGTCACTGGAAAGCTAAAAATATTTCCTACATCATAGTATTTTTTTTAATAATTTTTAGACATTAAATAAATTATTTTTTATGACACCATGATGATGCAGCAATTACCTCATTAATGAACGATTTAAATAAAATGAAAAGATAATGTAAAATATAAGACTTAGACTTGTTAAAAACCTATTGGATGAGTATATTTCGAACCCTTATCACCTTATCCTTGAAATATAAAAATTTTGGACCTTTAAAATCCGAAACTCAATCTAATATAAGGTAACATTTCTTGACTTTCCAAGAGCGCCCCTCCTCCCTCTTATAAAAGGCCCCCATCTCTACCACCTTACCCACACATCTCAAGCCATTGGCTCGGCCAAGATCTGCTCATTTTATCTCTCCACATCCCTCTCTTCATCCTAGAATCCTTACCTTAGGCATAAAGCTCTTAAATAAACCCTTTTGGTTCAAACCAAGAGGAGTTACCCGATTTAAAGGTAATGTCTTCACTTGTGTTCTTTTGTTTTATTTTGATTCTCCAACCCCCTAAACCCTTTTTATTCATTTATTTTGTAACAAAACCAGTATATTCAATATACTAGTATTTTTTTATGAGAAGTATTCGAGCTACACTTACACACACCTCCATATAATGGTTAAAGAACATACTGTTTCTGTGGATGGCGAATTTCTGCCTCACGAAACGATGATTGTTCAATCTTCTTTTAACACCTTTCATGGTGGCCATTTAGATGTAACTATATTTATATATGATATATATTATGTTTATTTTTTCCTTATTCTTATGTATTTTTCATTTATGGCATACCTTTATGGTTTCCATTATGGGTAAACATGATATCTTCATTTTAGGAAGTGCGGACTACCGCCACCTCAAAGTGATTTGATTCGTTAATGCCATATGTGGGATGTATAAAGGATGGAGTTTATGATGTTATATATTATATTATACTGGAATTATAATACACCTATATAACATTATTATTTCATTCCATTAAATACGAAATAGAAATGAAAGTAGCGTTCATGCGTACGTACGGCTTACCATCTCCATGAACAGTGCATTTCATTTCTTACCTCTAAATGTTTTGTAATATTATAAATGCATGTATATACTGGATATATATGATATATATGATATATACATCATGAATATAATTCTGGATATAATGGATATTTTACCACTTGAACAACTTGTAATTATAAGGAGTTTATTTTTGACTCAAGTACCAATGATCGATAAAATGACCGTTACTAACTTAAATAATTACATAGTGTTCATAAAATGTTAATAAGTGATATAAAAGGAATAATGAACTTGAAAAAGGTTCTTAATAAAGTATAAATTAACTCAAGTTTATTATTCAGGAGATTAAAGAACGATCGAGTCAAGTCGGAGATGAGGTAAGGGACTTCGTCTCAATCTCCTTTCATTGAGGCATATTTTGTTTTATACACAACTTTCTTTTATACGGTGTATAAACCTATTTGACTTTTAAATTTATTCAAAAGGAATATTTTTTATATGAATCGTTTTACTAAATGACAAAAGGGAATGTTTTTTTCATACGTATGCGGTGACAACGACTTCTCCACCGCCGTGACCATTATTTGAGTTCAGCTTCCTCTACAAGCCATAAATTTTTTTAAATAAAAAATAAATAACATGTCTTACTTTTCTTTTATTTTGGTATTGAAAATGGTTTTGATAATGTTTTTATTATATCAATGTGTTATTGATATCTTGTTATTGAAATGTGGAAATGTTATGTTTCCTTTATTCATGTTTTATGTGATACGATTATGTTATGGTTATTGGACATTGTTTATGAAGATGGGTGGTTCCATGATAAACTAAGGGCTGGTGAGCCCGATATAGCTCTCCAATGCATTGGGTAACACGAAGGGGTTAAACTCTAAGGTTTATATGAAGAGATTTAGGTAATATACTGTGATGGGTATTCCAAACGTAACCATGAGGGTTACTCCCTATGTAAGAATTTTATGAATGCCTCAAGTTACCTTTATGTCTTATGATTTCTATGAGTTATTCATGATTTGATGAGGTATGTTAAAGTTCTTATGTTTTATGAGTAAAGTATGATTTCATTGATTTATATGTATACATGGACTAATGTTTTTATTCCGTATTTTTATATACCTAACTGAGATTTTTATTCTCATCCCAAGTTTTTGAAATGTTTTTCACAGGTCAAGGGAAAGGTACATGATGTGATGATAGTGTCAAGGAAGTGTAATGAAAGAATCCATGTTTTGTTTTAAATATGTTTACTTTAATGGGAAAAGTGAATATTGTCTTTAATGTAACCACCTTGTTTAAATGTGGAATGTAATGCATGATTTATGATCTAATTCTATAAAAATCTAAACCTGAAAATATCCTCAATGTGTAATCTTGTAATAACTCAAGATTAAGTAATGTTTAAGGATGGGGCCTTATAATAAATCCTAGTAAGGGTAAAAAATTGAAAAAACACGGGGGTGAGAAAATCATATGAGTAAATAATCATAACATGGGTTCAATAATGGTAAGGATTGTAAAAAATTAAATAAAAAATAGAAAAGATAAATGATTTCATAGGATAATGTAAATCATGAGTAGCATAATATTTTTTCACAGAAATAAGTAATGTTACCATAAAAAATAGACAAGGATCACTACCAAGACAACATAAGATAGAACTCTAAGCATATTTCTCATGCTATAAATAATTTATGTTGAGATGTAATAATTTATAAATTGATTTGGCGGGGGGTGGGGGGTATACAATTAAATTTACACTCTTATTATCATAATATGTAATTCATATGTTTTTCATATAGAAAATTATTATATATCAAGCATATACAAGAAATTAAGTAATGATAATGATTTAGATTACATAATAATTTCAAAAGTTATAGAAATTTTTTAAATTGTATAAGTACCCAAATTACAAATGAAATATATAATATTTAATTCCCAAAAGGTATATTCAACATGTAATAAAATATTTTTGTTATTTAATGGAAGAATAATGGTAGATAAGAAACATAATAATAATTGAGAAAATGAGAGACAAACATAAAATCTTCCCTTATAAACTACATAGGGTTCGACATAAAGAAATAATAGAAATGAAAAAATAAATTATTGCATATACATAGAAAAAATGAAGGAAAATAAATCATAAAACACCTAAATAAAGCACACGATAATTATAAAAATAGAAATAGAGAGATATTTGGTGATAGAGAACATAACTATGATAGTGATAAAAACATGGAAAAAAACCCTTACCTTCAGTCGCAAATTGATTTTAAAGCTTATAAAATTTATTAAATATTAAAATATGATTAATTAATTAATTAATTAACATCCTTTTTATTATTTATTTTTTCTATTATAATCCATTCATTATCACATTTTAAAAATTTATTCAATTAATAATATTTTTACTAACCATTTTGAGGTTGTTTTGTTCATAATACCATATCCTCTTCAATTAAATGGAAATGTTCAATGGTATCTACCCAATGGTTCCATAATATCTATAATATTCATTTTATAATTTTCATGTTATTTCATAGGTGACAGTATTCTTACATAGTTACAATTTATATAATCTTTCTCAATAATATTATTTGAAACACATAAACTGACCATGATGAATTATATTTTATATTATTAATATAATCCCTATTTTTTCATTCAAAAAGCACTAGAAATATCTTATATTTATTAATAATATCTTATATATATATTAAAATCATTTTCCAAGAATTCATGGTGGTCATAAGTGAAAATAAAACACCATCATTAACTGAGGTAGTTTAAAAACTACCATGGGTAAATGGGTTTTTAATCTACTTTAAAAGAGGTTATAAAACTAATAAATATTTATGTTTTATAAAAAAATAAAATATTTTAATTAATATTTTAATGTTACTTTTAAAGGTTAATAATATTATTTAATTTGTGAGAGGAGTATCAAAATGAAAAACTAGCTTTTTGGAACCCATACCTCGATCTTTGAGCCACCTCCTTTGGATTGAGTCTAAAGCATTCAAATGCAGGTGCCTTTTTGTAATAATAGTGGATTTATAACTTGTGTATGGGATTTTATAGAGGTATTTGGGTAGATATTTATTAGAGGAAATATTTTTGGAAGTGAAGAGAAAAGGGTAAATGGGGGGTGTTTATATAGGAGAGGGGGAGGCGTGTCTTTGAATAAAATATTGATTTTTTTATATTTTGGATTAAAATAATGATTATTGTATATTTTTATGAGACTTATTAGTATTTTATGTAAAATAAATTCTATTTTAAATTTTTAAACCCCTAAAATAGAATTTAATCTTGGATATATTTTATAAAAATTAAAAAAAATCAAATATTGTTTTGTATTAGAATAAAATAAAACATAGACTTTAAAATTTGATTTACAGGATTGGAAATTAATTATATTATTATTAAGTGCATTATTTTACTCATTAAATATATTTCATATCAATAAAAATTATTTTAAAATTGTATGTCATATTTATATCATGATTATGTGATAAAACTATGTTTACATATAAAAATATATATATTTCACTATTCACCAAAAAATAAACTTCTTTACAAAAATAAAAAAATAAACCCTAAAATAATTTCAACATGATGATTCCAAATATGAGATCCATTTTATCAAAATAAATTTATAAAATAAGTAATTTTAATATTTTAAATTTTAAATTAAAATTAATATTTTACTCAATAAGTTAAAACAAACCTTATTAAAATTTTTTCTTATTTATCCTCTAAGTTATTTATTTTGAGAAATAATTTTATAGAACTGTAATATTTATTTTTTTATGGTTTTAATAAATCTAAATATTCATTTTTATTCGTTTTATTACTATTAGCACTGAGAGTTACATATTAGGACTCCAAACACATTATATCCACAAGGAGAGGGGAGAAACATGCCCTGAGGATCATCCCTGAACCATGGAGGACCTTGCATGTAACATTAAATATTTACATGCAACTTAAAAATTTCTTACACAAAACAATTTCATAAGAAATGCGATGTTACAAATCCAAATTTTTATAGATACCAAGAAGTCCCTCAAAAGTAAAGGGGATGGGATGCACACAAAATTTGAATAGTGTGCATAGCTCCATTAAGTTGCGAGTTTTAGGAGGGAGGATATGTTAAATAGTATAGTTTTACGGGAAAACTTTATTGGAAAATTCACTGGTGTATAGAAATCCAAATATTTGAAACACAAACTCGAAATAAAATAAGTCCCTCGATCTTGTGCGATCCAATACTATGTTGCGCAATATGGATAAATATGTGCAAAGAAACACCCCAATAGAACCAAATGAATTTAAATAGAGTATCACCCCCCATTTTGGGGATATACCTCTTGAAGCCAGAGAGGCACATTCCTATCTCCCACAACTATTTATTTTAGGAATTCATGCAACTGGATCCTCTCACAAATATTTACAGTTAGATAAATAATGAAACAAACCTCACATAAGTCCAAAATTACCTTGTATTATGTTAGAGATGATTTATTACAACTTTCATAGACAAACATATGGGTTTTTATAATATTTTATTCCTTTTTTAAACTCTAAACATTTCATAACAAATTTTTTTCATGGAACCATGCCTTTAAAATACATCCGATATCCTTATTCTAGAGCCTATAGTCTATGAAACTATATATATTTTCATAACTCTGATGTTGCATGACATAACCTATGGGTACCCGATTAGATAACTCCTTCTTCCAAACATAGTTTCATGCAAGTGAAGTTTTCATTTTCCATATACCCATTCATAATGTTAGTATCATGGAAAATCATTCCAAAGACCTTCACTCTAAGAATGGTCTAGGTATCCTCATTTCCTTTTTATTCTAATGAAAAGAATCCTCACATCAAGACCCCTACATGCTTCCTAAAATAGGTAATTTCCATGCCTTCTTACCTCTAAAAGCACATACACAGTGGATAAAAAATCCCCAAACACAAAATCATTGTGGGAAAACAACTATTTATCCCCTAGATGAGTGTAGAAAGGATCCCTAAATCCTCCACTCCTCTCATTTTACATGGGAATAGGAAGGTTTGTGTGTAAGCACCAACAACATCCGAGCTCCAAGACTCTAAAATTCATAGCACATCTATGCTGCAATAATTTAGAATTCATAACATAATGTTTGACCTGTAGGAATTCAAAATAAATAGTGTTATCATCATAGTATTACAATGTTAAACAACATGAAAATGTCTTCAAGACAAGATGTTAAGATATTTCCTTACCCTATGTGATGAACATGGGATTCCCCAAGTGATGAGCACAAGATGACGCATGCGGAGAGAATGAGATTACTTATGTGACTAGCATGAGATAAATCCCATCATCTTGTAGGAATCTTCTAAGAATAATCCCCCACAACACCCTTTGTTGTTGATCATTTAATGATATAAGTATCTTTACCACATGATGTTAAACCACATTGTATAGTCCTATTACCTGAACATAAACTATAAAATATATCTATTTGGGTTTTGATCCAATGTCCTAACATGTTACATAGAATTCTTCTCTAAGGTCTAATTATGACATCCTAACATCCCAAAAAATCATCTCTAATTCATGGGTGGTGATTCAGAGGTGGATTCACCATACCTAAAATTATAATTCCATTCTAATCCCACATCCTCTTAAGGATATGACAACTCCAAATCTTAATAATCTACATGGAGTACACGAAACCTCTCATAAATCCACAACCCACTTGGACTTTGGTATCACATAGGACACCGGCCTTTTCCTATACCAGTATGTGATGATCTTATATTAGAAGAATCCCTCCACTAGACTTTTAATCTATGAGTGTCCCCCACTAGACTGTAAACCATGAGTGGACTCACTCAATTATAAACCTTTATTAAGACTAATACATGATGAGTGTATTGAGAGGTTCCCCTCACTAGACTTTTAATCTATGATGACCTTCTGTCAGATGTAGATCTATGACCCCTATTAATGCGTCATAACCCTATCCCCAAGTGGATATCCAAGGATACCATTGGTGGTGAGCCTAAAAATCATATATTATGAGTATATGATTTATTCTTCCACACTTAGGAGACAAGACTAAGTTTCTATATCATATGAGTAGAATGATATGCCTTTAGTGACAAGCCTAAGAATCCCTAATGTGATGAGAATAGGATATATTATCCCTCTCATATGTGATTATCTCAAGATTCTACCTCATGTGATGATCATTAAATGCCTTATGTGACAAGAATAATAAGCCCCTATATAATGAGTATATGATCTCTCCACCCTTTCCTCAGGTGATGCGCCTAAGTTCTTACCCAATGTGATGAGCACCGAATGACCTAGATGATAAGACTAATAATACTTAGGTGATGGTCATAATATGTATATTGTGAAGATAATTAGATTCCTCACAAAAAAAAAAATGTGAGCCACCATGTGTAATGAACATAGGATGCCTGAGGTGATGTTTCTTGGATTCCTTATGCATTGAATGTAAGTCGCCTAAGGGTTATCACAAAATTCCTTATTATTTTTTTACCAGAGACTCCTTATTACATGAGCATAAGATTCCATCACAACCTGAAATGAGAATGAATTTTATATATCCCCAACACACCAAACATTATCATCACCTCCAATCATATGTATTTTCATTGTCACGATAATGGGAAGTGTAATTAACCAGTTCCCACAAGAATATGGAAATAAGAATGAGATTCATGAATAAGTATTAGATCTATAAGATTGAATGGGACTAGGAGAAAAAAATCTAAGGAGGAATCTATGGAGGGAAGAGATGGAATCCCATCATATAATTTTGGTTAAGTATCCAATATTGTCAACGACAATGGTGGAGTCCACCTACCATTGGAAATCATAAATATATGGCTATGAGGATTGCTGTGAATCCAAGGTTTTTTATTCAATAATGGGATCATTACTTGATTAAATATTTAGAAAAAATATTGGTAAACCTAATTAGAATATCTTCTTGTATAATTATAAGCTAATGAGGAATGCTGGGTATCTACAGTTCTAAGAATTATTGATGTGAATCCCTTCTCCTCCACCCTAGTGTGGATGATTAGCATTGGGTACATTGGGAATCACCTTCACCGATAATTTAATTACTGTTGTATTTATATGTCACAAAGTAAAATAGCTACTATCCATGCTCGATAGATTAACACTAACATTCATGGGGATATATGACCCAATCATAAAGTATTCCTAAACAATGGTGTTTATGATAATAGAGAGACCTATCCCATAAGTCTAAGGTTCCATTGAACCCTATCTCCCCAGGATCTCATTCAAAATAGTGTTGTTTTTTCCTTTATCTCTTAATATAATGAGTAAGTAGTCATCCCCAATTTTTTAATAGTTTATGGTAAACCTAAGGCCACATCACCATGATGCCACCACCAACCACATGGTCCACACAAAGGCCAATCCCCCATCACCATTTCCATAGAAATATATTTTGGGAGTATCTCCCTAAAACACTCTAATAAATCACCCCCTAATGCTAATGAGGTAGGGTATTCATTGGTCGCATCTGTTGTAACCACCACCTGAGAGTCACCTAGGAGGAATCCAAATACTTATTATCATCGAAGATGTAGGTCATCCCCATAGGGTGATGAGAATATTGATCCTATCCTTGATCCACCAACCTCCATCCAGAATGTATGGCATCTATTCCTAGGTTTAACCTTCTACCTTTCCTGGTGACAAGTTTCTACAATAGTTCCCATGGATCCTTCCATCACTTACGCATATCCTTCCGTCCCAACCATTTCATAGTGAAACATCCTTGAAAGTTTGGGATCGAGACCTCACCCACCTTCCCAGTGGGAAGGGTTATCTCTACCATACATAACAACCACTAAAAACCACATAGGTGCCACCCTATGATGAATAATTCATCTTTAGAGGTCCTCCCTACCATGACATTCACTAACACTGATGTACTCCCCACGATGAAAACATTAAATACCCTAAAGTTCCTTCTTGAGTAAGAAGAGAAAATAGTATCCATGGAGGACCTAACTATAGTTATATCCACAAAATTCATGGAAAAAAGCACCATGGATTGAAAAATATTTCTCTTAGGGAGATCCAACATCATATTTAGAGGCGGGTATGAGGGCATCAATGCTATATCACCATTGGAATTTCAGAGTCTGAGGTAACCAAAAACTCAAAATAAATGCCTCTGCCTACACCACGAGAGTTAGGGGTAGGATTCCGTCTATTGGGGATGACCATCCCTAAGGATAAGTTCTATTATGTCCTAAAATACTTCCATAAGTACCTATATATAGAGGACGTATTGGATTCCTTCCAAGGACTCTACATATATCAATTTATGCCACCATCAATATCCATCCTCTCTACCTCCACCTCGGAAATAGTGGAGATTTTTTGATTTGGTTTGGAACCCTATGATTTAGGAGAGAACCCTATCGAGATATAGGAACAGGATTAACTTCCCAACTAGTAATAGTCCATGGATTCTATATCCTTTATGGGCATGGTCATGACATTATATTCACCACCATAATAGACTCCTTCATTTCAAGAATGATTGGATTTATTGATGCCTCCTCTTAAAGTAAATCAGTAGAAAAGACGTTATACATCACTCCCACTTATAGATTCATTACTATCATATATAGGATCTTGTGGAGACAAAGAACATGACAACCCTTCGAATAATGGGTAGGAGGAAGAAAGTTTTTGGGATATCCTAGACATTGACTACATACTAGTTATGTTATAGCCACTGGTTACCACACACTTTACCATCCCATAACCACTCACTAAGGATTGCCCAAAGTTAATCCAAAAAAACATATTAGTGAATTTTAATGACCTTCAATACCATCAACTTAACGATTCAAGATTTCATGAACAACTCTAAGATCTCTTTTAGAAGTGCCAAAATATTGACATTATAGTGATCCCCGGTGAATCAAAACCACAATTTGTAGGGGTAACAACCATGTTTTCAATAGACCTATATTAGGAGTTTCACTGTGCTTCACCATATCATGTATGGGGCATCTCCCCATGTACAGATTAGGGGATGAGGGAATTATACTGCCCTCTAATTTAGCACTATCTCAGAATGATAGTAGGTACCTCGGGCTAACCCATCCATCAATAGTGAAGGACTATATTTAACCACTACCACTATGAATGTTGTCATTTCAAGTAAATAACATGAGATTAGTGATAATAAGCATAAAGAATAAGCTACACGTTTAGGGGAGGCACAACATCAGAAATGACCTCCGATAGGCACACATACTAATTAGCTTAAACAAATGATAGGTCTCAAGTGACCCATTGAGTAGTTTTTAGCTGTCCTTCAACATATCAATAATAGAAAAGTGTCACTAAATATGATACTGTACTCAAGAATTTATAAGAAGATATAATTATCATTTTACTCTAATGTATTTAGAATTATATGAGTCGCACCACTGAACATCTCGATGAACAACACCCAGAATGATAATATGTACTAGAAAAACACATTATTATACTAGTAGAACATTGAAAACCAATCCTCCATAGTCAATCATCTATTTACAAGTTGTAAGGTCCCATCCATCCAGTTAGGATAGATTTTGGAGGCTCTTCTCAATAGATACATATTCTGGTGTTCTTAATGGATCCTTACCTAGTTGACCAACATGACTTCCCACCTATGGTCAAGGTCATTCTAGTTCATGAGTTAGTAGACCCATTAGGGAGACATAATCCTACCAAAAACCCTCTAATTCCATGCTATGTTCTCTAACCAATCATATTGATTCTATAAATACACAACAAGCCTAAATATATCCAGAAAGGTAGCTTCATCCAGCATGGGTGCATCACGCTCCTCAACCCCTAGATTTCGGTAACCTAATATTCACCTCATTCAATGGTATTGGATACATAAAGAAATATTTGAACCAATTTTATTCTTAGTGTGGTCTGATGTTGAGAATCCCAGAGTAGTTTAAAATATCAAGACTCTTATTCTTTTTCTAGACACTTGCAGCCCTGGAATTTGTTTGAAATATTCAATTGGCCTTGGGTTCCATCACCAGTTGGGAAGATCCTTGTAGGTAGTTCCTTTACCAGTTCAGCTCCATATTTCACAAAAAAAGTGTCCCTGACCTTTCTAAGTGAAAGTGGTGGTATAATGAATGTGTCACTAACTTTATCACTTGATGGAAGGGGTTGACATATTCCCTCGATGTACAGTTTCCATAGGAACAACTATTGGGGATGTGCATGGAGATTGTTTAAGACAAGCTCTTCCCTACCATCATATCCATAAAGTATCTAGTTAGATTTCAATAATTCTCTAAGATTTATCAATTCTTAGAATAATCCATGTGATTGACCAATAATTGGTCATTCCCTTTACCTCCTTAGACTCTTCTATAGAATACTATGAGAGTATCTATAACACCCACTCTACAAACAAGGACCCCTTAGTTGGTCCCCATTTAGGATCCTCTATAGAACTATCCTCTCTAAGTATATCCTCTCAACTAGAACACTCCAAAAGGCCTGTATTGGGGACATATTCCCTAGTTTTACTTTTTAGAACAAAATAATAATGTCTAGTCTATCAAGGATGAGAAAGTACTAGGCTACTTTTTCTATTAAATGGAGAATAAAATTTTGAAAATTATGGAGAATAGAAGGCCACAAAAGTCTAGGATAATGAAACACACTAACTACCATACCAACTTTAGTATCCTTGGGCACAATATCAAATAGTTATTTATCTTCAAGGACTAGATCAAGGACCAAGTAGGATATGGTATGGTTGAGTTTGGAAATTCCCAACATAGGAGAAATATTAATTTTCCACCCCAATAAGTGAAGATAAAGGCTTTGAGGAAGATTCAGGTCTCCAGTTTATGGGTAGAGAAGTTTTATGGTTTGATAACTCATAATTTATTTTCTCACTCTTATGGAATTATCCATTCATGGTGGAACCAACCAACACATATTGTGGTCGTTATTCCTCTTCTAGCCAATCCATCAATGTTACAACCTTCTATGTCTCATAAAAACTAGTGTTTATAGTGCCAAATAAATCAATATCCACCACTAGTATTGAAACTAGTATACACTCTCAGTGATTTTATGTCCCTTGAATTGGGAGAAGGACCCAAAATCTGCTTGATCCTTGATTATTCCATTAGTGAAGAGTAGTATTATGCTACATTCAATATAATTAGGACAATAGATTGTTATGTGTAACCCTGTAGTGAATTACATCACATAGATTCCTAAAGAACATATGGTCGACACTATTAAGGGAAGGGTAGGTGTCACACCACCAAGAAAAATTCTTGAACTAGTACCCCAAAGGGGATGGTTCATGCTACTGATATTATTAAATTCATGTTACTCATGTCACAATACAAAAAATACTCACAAACTACATCATTGAGCATACCCTAATGACCTATCTAGTTGGTTGATTGTATGATTTTGTGACAACAAACCATGGATTAGCCTCAGATAGCCATGACCTGACCTCAACCGCCCAGTGCTCAGCCTAATCCATCCAACCAACAGTGGAATGTGGAAATCACTAGTCAAGTTGAAATGCCTCATCCAACTATGAACACCATGATTACTATAAAAAAGTGACCTTTAGGGGGTAGAAAAATTCCCCTAACCTAGAAACATGATGCAGTAAAACATCACACTATTATACCAGTATAATTATCGATCTTTGATGTGATCCAATTATCAAAGGAGTTGTGTGAAGCCCTAATTGAGGTCTTGAAGTGTCCTCTCTAGCTTAAAACTAAGGTAGCTTCTATTGAGTACTATCATGTAGAGGAATCTAAATAAGAAGAGTTCCAATACATCATATCCCTTTCTAAGGAGGACATGGGTACCATAATTAAGGGTTACATATGCCCACTATATGTCTAGGCCTATTTTAATGGAATGGAAATCTATTAATGCCTAGTAGAATCTACCCCTTGGATCAATATTATCCCAACATGAACACTCCATAAACTGGGACCCACTAAAGATGATTTGACATCATCTAACATGATGATCTTGGGATATTTCAAGAGTGAGTATAATTCATGCAGTAATATTCTATTGGATACCATGTTTGGAGACTTGGTAGAAACCACCGAGTTCATGGTTTTCTTATAGTAAAATTACTAAAATTCTTAGCTAGGATGGTAATAAATTCAAGACCATGTAGAAGTACCATATTCATATCATTAGTTCCCCAAATACTCCCTCAATGGACATGTGGGGGGTAATACATGGCGATGCTTCCCACTTTGACTCCTATAAATCCCACGATCTTAAATACTAGGTTTTATAGAAGGGAAGGAAAATAGTTCCAAATAAACAAGGTCAAGTGAGTTAATGCTCCAAATGACTTGGTAGAAACCACTAAATTTATGGTTTTCTTATAGTAAAATGACTACAATGCTTAACTAGGATGGTAATAAATTCAATCACATGTGTCAGTCCCCGATTCATATCATTTTTGCCCCAAATACTCTCTAAATGGACAAGTGAGGGGGGGGGGGGTACTACATGGCAATGATTCCCAATTTGAATCATATAAATCCCACTATATGTATTCTAGGTGTTATATAAGGGAAGGTAAATAGTTCCAAATCAACAAGGTCAAGTGTGTTAATGCTCCTAATGACTTGAAAACCACCTTAACATATCTTTGGTATGATTTAAAGGATAGATTCATCTTGACAATTTATTCGTTAGAGGAAAAAATCCTAGACCATGGTAATCGTTTAATCCTCCCCAAGAAAAAGGAATGCTTTCAAATTATGTCATATTCATGCAAAGGCCATGCATTTCTAAAGATAGAATGCCCCAATCCCATTTAATAATGGATGGTTTATCCCATAGTCATAAACCTATTCCATTATCAAGTATTTTGAAGGATGGGATGGAATCAATGGAAGTAAACCCATCATAATTATTTAGAAATAAATAGTGAAACATTCCATTGGAAACCACACAATATAGGGTTGTAAAATTTTGTTTCCATGTTCTCCATGAATATGGAAGGACATAAATCCACTACTAAATATATTTCCCTTACATAAGCAGATGATATTTCTAGATCATGGTATCCTATTCCTGGAGAATCTTATTCTTCCTTCGATCTTCATATTTCTAGTGATGAAGAGGTTTTAGATGAATCTCCTCCTACCCTTGAGGGGGTGGGGGGTCTTCACCACTATCAATAAATTGAAATAGGATAATCTCATAATCATGGAAGATCTAAGGCTAACACTGATTAGAAAAGTCATATCCATAGAGGAGAAAAAAATGTGTAATTATTAAAGTAATGAAATAATGTTTTCTCCTATAATTACAAGTAAATTCCATGGATTAATCACCGGTTTTTATCCACCACCTTGGCCTTAATATTGGCCACCATGGATTCAAACAAGCACCCAGGATGATATATCCCTCCCATGGAGTCATGGTTGTGAAAACAATTGTAATCCTATCAAGGACAACATTATTAGGGAACATAGAAAACCCAAGTGTTTGGGAAACATTATCCCATACATGAATAAGAATATAAAAATTATTGCCTTTATCAACTTATAGAACCTCAATATCCATTTCCCAAAGGATGATTTACCCATCCCAGTGATAGAGATACTAATCGACGTGACTACTAACTTTGAAGAACTATCATTCATGGATGAGTATTATGGTTATAATCAAATAAATATGGAACCTAAGGATAAATAATCCACTACCTTTAAGTCACATTAGGGAAGATTATATAATAAGGTGATATCCTTTGGTTTGAAAAATACTAGAGTAATCTATCAAATTGAAATACACTGTATCATCAATATTCTCTTCATAATTCTAGTGGGGTGTTATGTGGATGATTATGTGGTAAAATCTCACCAACTTCAGGACCATCTCAAATATATTGATCAAGTGTTTAGCATGCTCACTCTAATCATCTGAAGATGAACCCCTTGAAGTGTTCTTTCAGGGTTACCTCTGGATGGTTTCTTAGTTTTTTCTAGTATAGAGGCATTGATATCAACCTAATAAGATTAAGGATATTATCCAAATTAATCCAATGTGAAATATATAATGTTTTGAGGCCTCTAGTGCTATTTACCCTATATAAAACATTTTTTATACAATTTGGATAAAAAATATAATCCTTTATTTGTGATCATATTAAAATGTTTCACTACCAATGGGATCAATAATTATAGGCCACATTAGACGATATAAAGAGATACTTGATACATCATCTAGTTTTGATTCCACCCATCCTAGAGAATCCTCTTTTCCTCTTTGTAACCACCCTAGATTGATTTATTATTAACTTTTTTATCCTATTAGAATAATAAAGTCAAGGATAATAGTCTATACTATCTCAGCCACATTCTTGTTGACACAAAGACAATATATTATCCCATTGATATGAGTAACATCACATTGGTAATCACAGTTCAAACATTGTGACAGTACCTGAAACATAATTAGATATAACTAGTATCCTATATCAACCCACTAGAGTACATCCTCAATAATCCCATGAAAACTAGACAATTGGATAATTAGGTAGTAATCCTATAGTTGTTAAACATCAAGTTCATTCCCTAGAAATATGTTAAGGTAAAAGAAATGGATAATTTCTTCTACACACATCCAAACTCTAAAGATATTCCCTTGGATGTTGACTTCCTAGTTGAATCCATAATCATTGTTGATTAGGCTACAACATGCTGAAAGATTCACTTTGACAGTGCCTCATAGAGCCAAACTAGGATAAGTATCAACAATTATGAAATCAACAGGCTCATCCTTGGTATTATATTCATCACTCCCTAATATACCCTCATTCCATTATCAAAAGGATATATGAATAATGAATTCAAGTACCAATCCATTACCAATAGTCTCAAGTTATCTATCGAGATTGAGGTTCCGTGGTTACATGTGAAGGGTGACTCAGAGCTGGTCATCAGAAAAATAAATGGTGACTACATCATTATAAAAAAGACATAGTTCTATTTATGGAGCATGTTCATGTGCCGATGACCCAATTCCCCAATAATATGACAGTTACTTATGACTATGATCCAATAATAATAGAGTATATTATTTAGAAATCCCACCTCATCCCTTATAGAGTTATATCAAGAAGACTGGTTCATTCACATGGAACATTAGAAGTTTATCTTCCCCGTCACATTAGACAAAGAGGACTATCAGGTGAAACAAATTTCCACAAACACATCTATAAAAAGTCCTTTAAATTAACCTATAATGGAAAAAGAACATTAATACATGACACCCTTCACTGAGTAACTCAATCATGGGAATCTCCGATAGGGATAAGTTGAGCATGAGAAAATCCTCCAATATGTGGTGAATTTTACCCTCCATGATGGCCCCAAATCAGATAAGGTCTTCTAAATAATTGATTTTTTGGAATACATATCAGTTTCATCCAAGTAAAGGAGGTTTCTAAGGTCCATAAAGAGGTTTATGATGGGTCATCTGGGGCCCATGAAGCAAGGTTGATTCCAACTCAACATATATAAATATTGGGGTAATTTTGTCCCACCATGGTTCACGAATGCATAGAATTTACTAAGAATTTTCATTCATGCCAAATTCATTTCAACTTCATGCATCAGCCACCAGATCTACATTATAACACCAATTTATCATGGAATTTTTCTTTATGGAGACTTGATGTGGTGGGTGCCTATCTTCCAATGAAATATTGGTAGTGAAATTTCATACTTACTATTACTAACTTCTTCTTAAAGTGGGTGAAATACATCCCCCTCAAAGAGGTCAAGACCCAGTCTGTGTTTGAGTTTGTGAAATCCCACATCATCCATTGATTTTTTATTTCCCACAAAACTCTCACATAAAGTGGCTCAAACTTTTGGATTATAGAGATGAAGAATCTATACACCAAGTACAACATTCATTCCCATCACACCTCCCACTACCATGCATAGACAAATGGGTAGATCAAGGAATTAAAAAAAACTCTCTCAAAGATTATGAAAATATATTTATTAAAAATAAGAAGAGTTTGACCTATAAGATATCTAATTACCTATGGGTATATTATATAATGTCTTATAATTCATCCTAATCGATTCCATATTCCTTGATATATGTGACAAAGGAAGTATTACCAATATAGGTTCAACTACTATCACTCCAGATAGCCATTTACAATCATAAGATTCCAAAAAAGGGAGACGATATACACTTATTAGAATTTTGATACCTTGATGAGAGATATATACATGCATTGAATAACATCAAATTTCACCAGAATCAGGTTTCATGAGAATTTAACAAAAAGGATTTTCGACACTTCTTCTTACATGGAAAATTTGTAATGGCATTGAGGACACCAATGATATATGGAAAGAAGATTCTATTACTGGATCCCAAGTGGTAGGGTCCTATCATCACTCATTGACCACCATGGATGGGAATCATATAAAACCCCACCAATGCAAGATTAATCAAATGGTACTTTACATAACCTTCCCCCATCCTCATCTTGGTCACAATATGTTAAACTGTATGAAAAATTATCCTCATATCATGAAATTAAACTATGCATCAACTTCCTTTCCACAATATGTTAAAATATATAACTTTCATCCTTACTATATGAAATTAAACTATGTGATCAAAATCCTAATCACATGATGAAGAAAATTTGTGATTCTAAAGCCCTTGCCTAATTGAAACTCCCCTTATGGAGCTAGTCACCCACCACAAAAAATTATAGAACTATGTGGGGATCTATTTCCATCCACATGGGATATGTAGTGACTACTATATCTCAAATAATAGGTCTATAATCAACAAAAAATATCTTTGTGCCTCCCCTTAATGTGCTCAAATGTATGGTGGTATGACACTTGGAGTGTTGAACTATTAGTAAACACACCTTTAGGTCCACATTTACACTTCAATCCGTACTTAATTTAGATCCTAATAATATTCCACATTTTAACGGGATCCCCTATATTGATGGCACATGGATAAAATAGGCTATCACACCATGGTGCATGCCTTGAAAGACTTATTGTAACAAGTTTATAGTTATTGTGTATCGAACATGGTCGATGGTTGATATGAAAATTTCCCTCATAATCCTTGAAAATGTGGTTGTGGGATCTATGATTCAAAGACATGGTCCACAGTCATCCCTCACCCATTATTCTCTTTACTTTGTGGTTCAGATCCAGAAAGTCATGATTTATTTCCTCTCCCATTTCCTTGATTCTGATGGGGATTTAACACCCTTATTGTTACCCCTTCGTGCATCTGTGTGTATTGGATAAGAAAGGTGGTATCACATGAACCTTATCTATCCAACTTATCTTTGTGTGTATCGGGTTCTCTCATGTGACTTGGAAGATCTATCAGTACTCATTGTTTCCCACATTAGGCATGACTCATTTTGGCTTAAGAGTTTTGGTGGGTCCTCCCCAACATTATCGTGATTCACTACCATTCCAAAGAAGGATGCCAATATAGTCCAAGTATCATGAACTTAAACCGTGCGTGGTGTAACATCCCGAATCCAAGAGCCACCCAAAAGTGACCCGAACTCGGTTGGTCATATAACCTCAAGATCATTTCCCCAAATGCCAGAGGCTTCCAAATAGCAGTGAAGGATAAGGTGTGATAATGGGGAAACTATGCCCTCATTGGAAGAGTATACACAATGGAAAACAATAGTGAATAATAGAGGAAGCATTAATACCATACAACAAAAGTAAACAACCGAAGACTAATAAGTAATAAAACAAATGGATCATATATATGTGATTCATGGAATATATATCTAATAAAATAGCCAAAAAAGTCACAATAATGGAAAAAAATACATAAACCAGAGTAAAAAAACAAGTAAAATTCAGTAGCATCGCAAGCCTTAGCTTGGTCCCATGCTCTCCATCTCCAACAAAAATCAAGTACCTAATGAGGAAGGGTGCTTTCTCTTATCTATACCTGCAACCATATAATTTGTTTGGGTCCAAAACATGACCCAAAAAGGTTGTGAGACAAATCCTAGTAGGCAACCACCAAAATATCTGTGCCTAACTATCAATGAATATATATATATATATTATTTAATATGCAGAAATAAAGAAATAAACTTGGAAGTACTCAAAAGTAAACAATCCTATAGTTTTCAATTACATTCATTTACATTTATTATTCCTCCTTGGAATCATGTAATATCAGGATCTATCCTAAGCTCTATATCCCCCTATGTAATAGTAACAAAGAAGATGTATCAGAATACCATATAAACAATCAATTAAGACCGAGTCCAAGCTTGTGCTTTGGATTGGAAAACTCATCACAATCATTAAATCATTCAAAAACAACCCTCTGGGAAAAATCTCATAGTATAACCCCTTTGGTCTAACATAGCACTAATCATTTACAAATAAACACTTGGGAAGCTCTCACCATCAATACCCCTAGGTCAACATGGCATCAATAAATTATAAACGACCTCCTGGGTAGCTCTCACAGTCAATACCCCTGGGTCTACATAGAATAAGGTAATTATAAATGACCTCCTGGGTAGCTCTCACAGTCAATACCCCTAGGTCAATCATCTACACCAAGGATCTCACAGTCCTATGTAAATAATGTTGAACTCCCTGTACTATTCCTAGTACAAGGATCTCATGTTCCATTAGAAAAATAGTGTGCATATAATATCAAAGAAACTCATGTAATATGAAACTACAACATGGATAATCATTCACAAGCATATCAAATTGATTTAATATAATCAATCAAACTTTATCGTAATCAACCAAGGCATGGAAGAAAAGGAAATCCTAATAGGAATCCTAGATCAATGACCATAATAATAAATCAAGGGGGAAACACACCCATGGGGTGTCCCAATAACAAGGTATCTAACCTTACGCCTAAGAAAAAACCTTTTATCAATTAAATAAACCATAACAGGTGATAAACAGGGTAAAATTCCAAATCAAGAAATACCCCAAATATGGTTATGTGGAACTTTTAGCATATATAATCCAAAGGAAAACAATTAAAGGCACAAACCACCTACCTTGATGTTGTAAGATTGATATACTTGAATGTTGGCCCCTGAAATTGCCTAGATCGGCGTAGATCTACAAAACGGTGAAAACACCCAACCTTGAATAACTCATGAGAGAAGATAAATTAGGAATAAAGGATCTAGAGGATTCGATAACTCACCAGTGGTATTCCAAATCACCTCATAGTGTCTCAATTGGAGCTTGGATGGAGAATCAAGGGTTCAATCTTCATTCTCCATTCCTGAATGATTCTGTATGAAACAAGGGAATAATAGGACGGTTCCGAACATGAGATATGACTTTGCTCCAATATATCAATTAAAAATAAAAATACAAGGCATGTTCATTAAATGTACACTCTATATAATAGCTTTAACCAGACCTCGACTTAAGCTGTCTACCAGGTCACCACACAACCATGTACTTGGCCATTACACGACCATCACGCGACTGTACGCAGTAAGATAGGAATATGGCGTGTACTCAAAAGTATATATCATGTACTTAGAAAATCTTCTTTTATTTATTTTCATAAAAAACAACTTTAAAACAAGATCCATACCTAAAATGAAGATTCAGGTTCTTAGAAACTCCCCCCCTTTAAGCAATTCGTCGTCGAATTTCCCTTCCAAGGGTGGAGAAGAAGAAACTGCGAACATCTCTGGGAAATGTGACCATATTTTTTCCTCCCTCTCCCAAGTCTCATTCTTCACTCAACCATGCTACCATATCACTCGTACCATAGGAACAAACTAGCCATAGAGAACCTCCATGCTTCGATCCACAATCCGAATAGGGTGCTCCTCAAAGGATGCATCCACCTCCAACTCGACTTCCTTGGGTTAAAAAAAATGATATGGGTCTGAAAAGTAACGTCTTAGTTGAGAAACTTGAAAGAAACTGTGCATAGCCCTGTACCTCTGAAGTAATTACAACTGATATGCAACCAACTTACTCTCTCCAAAACCTTAAACAACCTGATTTATCTCAGTGAAAGCTTCCCCTGTCTCCTAATCCTCATATGTTCTAACCTCGATGTGACACGCAAAAAAACCTAAAAATTCATCTAGAAAGAAATCTATGAAATGATCCTCTACTAGAATAAATTCCATCTATGAAGTCCCCTAGTCATCCAGATATAAACTAGAAATATGGGCTGTAATTTCTCCCAACCCATGATGCTCGGGTCCTACTCTTCTCACCTAGACATACCATTCACCCTTATATAGAAAATACCTTCCCTATAATGATGTAAAACTCACATTGTGGAAATATCATTCAAAAAAATCCTAAAATGAGACAAACCATTCTATTCTGATAGTGAAATCGAATCCTATCTTCTCTAAGACATAGATGTCATATAAGAAGTGACACCTTCAAACCTCAAGAGGGAAATCCTTGCACTAATGTACACTAGCCTTCCTAATCCCCAACAGAGTGTCTATTATCATTACATCATTATAAGTAAAGATTCAAATCCCAAGGATATCTATAACAGCAATAGATATGAAACTATAGAAATTCCCTGTTTCAAAAAGAGCAGAAGATAAAATAGAGGCAACTATAATCGTACCTCTAAACATAGCAGGTCCGGGATCCTACTCCTACTGGGTATTCTCCATCTCAAAAGTCTGAACTATACTGTGGTCCTGCGATCATGCATGGCTACCTTGATCTGATCCACCCTGATGTTGCTAAAAACTTGTCTTATAGATACCATGACCATAACCACCTCCTCGACCTAAATGAACTGATGAACTCTAGCTCCCTAACTGATAAGAAATTGGTGATCCTTCTCCTAAATGTGGAGTCATAACAAATCACCTCTAACTAACTACTAGTGAGAACATACTATAAAAATGGTGAAGATGACCCATATTTCTGCAAGATTGGAACTTAAATGGTCTCTCGAGCATCGAGGTCTTGTGTTCCCACTCTTTCCACACTGGTAGAATCTGACCTGGATACCTAAAGTTACATTCATGCTACTGGAATCACCATGCGTAGGCTCCTTGCAACTCTTACTTCTATCAAATGAAGGAGTACCAACCTTGGATGCTAAACTTCCCTAGCTTGTAGCTCCCAACTATCTCAGATTGCACTCGATAACCAATTCTTGATTTACTATAGAAATCACTAAAGACTTTCTGAAAACATTCACCTATGATCTCATGTCGTACCTGATACCATCCTCAAAACACCTATCTAGTGATAACTTGTTACCCCCTAGAATTGGTGCGAAGCACTGAATCTCGAAAAAGCATGCAGAGTAATCCATCACTAAAAGAGCACCCTACTCTAAATTCATGAACTCCCGGGCTCAATCAGCCCTCAACGTCTTAGGGTAGAAGTAATCATAGAAGGTCCTCTGAAACACTTCCCAAGCCATATCTCAATGACATCCTGCATGTGAGATAACATTCCACCATCTCTTGGTAGAAACACATAACATGTATGTTGCAAGATTCAACCTCCTCCCATGAGGCATCTCGAGATGATATAAGATATAAATCATGGCCTCCAACCATGACTCTACAACTTTTGGTCATCCATCCCTTGAAAAAGTGGTAGTATTTTGCTATTGGAACACCTGTGTCAGCTCTTCCATAAACATGGAAAGATGTGGTGCTCCCTCAAAAGTATGCATCATACTCATAAATCCTTCAAAGAACTGTGAATTAGCACCTACTTCTGGTATAACAACTGGTTCCAAGACGGGAATGATGGGAGGATCTTTTGGTAGTCCCTGATCTACCATTTCTAGTGTCTGATCATCGCCCTATACCTTGCGTACAACCAGAGGACATATTGGTGGCATGACTCTACAAGGTCAGGCGCACACCTTAGTTCAAGATTATCAAGGACTACAACTTATAAATTCAAGAACAGAATAAAAGAAAGAAAAAATTCATATTTTTCAAAATAGGTTTATACAGTGTGTAGAACCTCTACATGGTGTGTTCCCTTAAGCCTTAACATGGGTGTGTACCCCTACCAACCTGGTCATATAACACCCCATACACACGGAATGTTCCTCTAGAGACACCGTGTGTACTTGAATATCCCCTCCTACCCAGGTACTTATAAATGGATAGGACTAAACGGTTCTATTGGTGTAACACTACACGGTGTGTTCACCCTAGACACAACATGTACAACTAAAGTTCTATCCACCCGTTTTGTTAGTCACATGGCCAGATACATGGTCGACTATAGCACGACATGTACTCCTAGTACACAACATGTTTCCACCAAAGTTTACCAACCCTATGTATCTTCTCACCCAATTAGTCACACGGTTAACAAATACATGACTTGTACATATGGTACAAGACATATACTTAAGAAAATTCATTTCTTCCAGAATAGAAGAACACATGGCGCGTGGTCATAACATCACACACTGTGTTTTCTGGGTTTTCCAAACAGTAAGCCTCTAAAACTTCTCAAGAACCCCCAAAATCTTAAAATTTGTCCAAGGAATTCCAAGTTCCAATCCGTGAGATCCTATACTCCCCACGAATCAATGTTTGACACCCTTATTATTATCATATCTTAACCAAATTTAATTAAATTTCAAACATGATCCACCAAATTTTGATCCAAGAGGGCCCATAACACCTTCAGAACCAAAGATTGGTATCCATACAAATAAATCTTCACATATACCAATAACCTATCAAAATATTAGGTATTTATATTATGGAATCTATCACAAAATCATGCATATCTAGCACAACATCTATCACAACAACATGCATCAGTAATTCACCCTAAATGGAATGACAAGAATGCATGACATGTGATCTCTAGAAAGTGCCTATATGATGTATGAGATAGCATACCATCATATCATCGAGTGAAAAAATAGAACCACAATGATATCAATAATAACAGCATAAAATAAGTGAATCACCCAATGATGAAATCAAATCAAATGTAACAATTGAAAAAACAGAAAAAATTAAATATTCGAGGTAACTGAGATTTTCCCTATACACGTGTTAGCTAATCCCAGAAACAAATAATCCTCAAACTCAATTTCCTTCATATCCCTTTAAAATTTCACAAAATATTAGGTAAAATCAGAAAAGAAAGTACTCTGATACCACTTTTTAACATCCCAGATCTGGAAGATGCACAAAAGTTTCCCAAACCCAGTTGGTCACATAACCTCAAGCACATTTCCCCAAACTCTAGATACCGCTGACTAGAAGCGAGGGCCAGGGTGTGATCATGGGGAAACTATACCCTCATTGGTAGAGTATACACTGTGAAAAACAATAGTAAACAATAACAAAAGTAGTAATACCATACAACAGAAGTAAAAAGTGGAAGACTAATAGTAATAAAAAAAATGAAGCATATATACGTGATGCATGAAATATGTATCTAATAAAACAACCAAACAAGTCCCAATGTTGGGAAGTAATATAGAAACCAAATTACAAAATAAATAAGTAAACTCCAGCAGTATCACAAGCCTCATCTTGGTCCCACGCTCTCCAGCTCTGACTGCAATCAAGTACCTGATGAGGAATGGTGCTTTCCCTTATCTATACCTGTAACCATATAATCTATTTGGGTCCAAAACATGACCCAAATAGGGTGTGAGACAAATCCCAGTAGGTAACCACCAAAAGATCTGTGCCTAATAATCAATGAATATATATATAGTAGGTAATATGTAGTAATGAAGAAATAAACTAGGAAGAACTCAAAAGTAAACAATCCTATAGTTTTAAATTACATTTATTTACTTTTATTATTCATCCTTTGAATAATGTAATCTCAGGATCTAGCCTAAGATCTATACCCCCTATGTAATAGTAATAGAATAGATGTCTAAGAAGACCATCTAAAAAATCAGGTAAGGATGAGTCCAAGCCTGTGTTTTGGATTAGAAGACTCATCACAATCATTAAATCATTCAAAAACAACCCTCTAGGAAATATCTGATGGTCTAACCACTTTGGTATAACATAGCACTAATCACTTACAAACAACCACCTGGGAAGATCTCACAATCAATGCCCCTGGGTCAACATGGAATCAATAAATTATAAATGACCTCCTAGGTAGCTCTCATGGTCAATACCCCTGGGTCTACATATGATAAGGTAATTATAAATGACCTCTTGGGTAGCTCTCATGGTCAATACCACTGGGTAAATCATCTAAACTAAGGCTATCACAGTCCTGTGTAAATAATGTGGAAGTCCCCATAGTCTTCCTATTTCAAGGCCATCACAGTCTATTGAAAAAATAGTGCACATATAATATCAAAGAATCTCATGTAATCTAAAACTTCTACATGGATAATCATTCACAAGAATATCACATGAACTTCATATAATCAATAAAACTACATCCTAATCAACCAAGGCATGAAAAAAGGAAAGCCTAACAAGCATCCTAGATCAACAGACATAAACAATCAATTAAGGGGGAAACACACCCATGGGGTGTCCCATTAACAAGGTATCTAACCTTACGCATAAGAAAAAACCTTTTATAAGTTAAATAAACCACAACAGGTGATAAATAGGGTTAAATTCCAAATCAAGCAATACCCCAAACATTGGTATGTGTAAATTTTAGCATATATAATCCAAATCTGAACAAAGAAAGGCCCAAACCACCTACCTCGATGTCGTATGATCGATATACTTGAATGTCGGCCATTAAATCAGACAATATCAACATAGATATACAAAATAGTGAAAAAACTCCCAACCTTGAATAACTCACGAGAGAGAATGAATTGGGAAGAAATTATCTAGAGGATTCTAGAACTCACTAGTGGGATTCCAACACACATGAAAGTGTCTCAATTAGAGCTCGAATGGAGAATCATGGGTTTGATCTTCATTCATCATTCCCAAGAACTCCTGTAAAAAACACAGGAAGAAGAATATGGTTTCAAATATGAGACGTAACCCCACTCCGATATATCAAATAAAAATAAAACTACACGACGTGTTCATTAAATGTACACATCCTGTAATAGCCTTAAACATCCCTTGAATTAAGCGGTCTTCCAGGTCACCCCATGTCCATGTACTTGGTTGTTACCCATCCAACATGTGGATATAAGCCGAAATCTAGGTACACAACATGTACTCATAAGTACACGGCATTTACTTAGAAAATATTATTTTTTTCCTTTTCCTAAAAAACATCCCAAAAACAAGATCCATACCTGAAATGAAGATCCAGGTTCTTACATGTGGCCTATTCCAAATATATTTTTGGGTGTAGGGCCTCCCCAACCCTCTGTTCATGTTGGGTTTTTACTCTCTTTTGTGACACATGAACTTCTATGGAACACCCCCTAGGTATAAGCTCCAAAATCGTAAACTGGTAGTATTCCCCCATTCTAAGATCCAAAACCCTAAACTGAATGTAATCCCTATGGTCCATGAATCATGAACTTCAAATCTGAGAAATGTCCCATGAATATGACCCTAAAATGTAACCTCTACCTTCATATGATCACCTATCCAAATAACAATCTTGTTGGGTCCATACAACCTAAATTCACATTGGGTATGATCATCTTTTCCTAAATAGACAATCTCAACCATTTAGTACACATTTCATGTTTTTAAAATGGAAACATCCCCTTGGTCCAGGAATCATGAACTTAAACTATGTGCATCAAGTCCCCATTACACAACTTTAAACTATGTGATATTGGGGCCTCACTCGATAGTATCCCCGCTTTTATGAATCTGGTCTCCTACCATACCACCTTATAGAACAACATGCATATGGATTCCCATATCATGGGATATGTAGGGATTCTTGGATCTCCTATATTATTTCAAGAAACAAGTTACTTATCCCTCCCACCTTATTTTGGCACTTTATGTTCCATTACCAACATTTGGCGAGTCTTTTCACACTAGGGCAGTGTGGAACTCAATGGTCCAATCCATATGACCTAAAACTATTTGAAATGGTATAAAAATCATGACTATAAATCATATTCCCAATATTTTACTAGTGTATTATATACTATCATTCAAACCTCCATTCATGTAAGTTTTCTCCTTACCCTCACCATATGTACTATCTCAACATATTCTATTCCAAAGAAATATGACTTTAAACTACATTGATATGTGTTCAAAGCTGTTCATCTTAAAATATCAGCAAATGATAGTATTTGAATTATGACTTTAAACTATGTGCACCCCTTATCAAGGTTTTATACAATCATAATGTTGGTTAATCAATCCAGGCCATGTGTATTCTTCCCATTTCACTATGAAGATCACCTAACTCTTAGTTAATGATGTATGTCATTAAACTCCATCACCCCCTTTTGGTCTGAATGACATGTCCATTAAAAACCCATATAAGGAAACCTAAGAAAAAGCCAGGTCTCTTCTTGCTAAACCACTATTTAATAGATTGGTAAAAAGTCTCAGCATGAAATAAAAATAGAGAAAAGATTATAATATTCTATATTGAACCTTAGAAAAATACAACCCATGCTTACTGAACCCCCATGTTCATGATAAACTAAGAGAAGATCCTTCACCCCCTTTTCTCCCCTTCACGAGATCTTCTATACTAAATAACCCTCTATGTCCCCAATTTGTGAATTCCCACATATTTTCTAGGATAATAAAATTTAAATCGGTATACAACATCCTTGTCATATGAAATTAAATTGTATGAAATTTGTGAATCTTGGTGACATGAAGTTAAATTTTATAACACCAGTATTCACCAAAATACATTAAACTATATGGATATCATCCTTAATATATGAAATTAAACTATTTGATCAACACCCTTGAAGTAAGAAGTTAAAATTAAGCTAACTATTATTCCTAACCTCATGAACATAAACTTTGTAGCTAAGAGGAAAACCCCTCCTTGTGCCACCTACATTCTACTAAACTTCCAATAAGAACTATTCCATTCTTAATTACCATCTCCTTAGGATATATAGGGATGCTCAAATCTCACATCCTTGGTATAGATAGGGTTTCTATTTCCATTAGAATACCATTTTCTTGTTTTTGTTAGCAATAAATTACCTCCTATTGGATTCCTTTCCTTCACTTGATAACCAGGACAATGTTTCCTTCAGGATATAATTTTGTACATATATTATTGATACAAACCTCTGATGTGTTCAAATTCATGGTGTAGTAACACCAAGATTATCGAACTCCACTCTACCAATCCCCCAACTAATCCTCAAACTTTTAGTCTTCCTCAATATTTATCCCTTGTCACTCTCCATGTCTTAATGAGATCCCCAACAATGATGGTGCATTGTCAAAATAGGTTTTCCTTCCATCTATGGCACATGCATTGAAGGAATTATAGAAATAATATGATGTGTCCTGTGTTTTGAAAACATGGTTTTTGGTCAACCATCATTTTTATCCACATAACTTGGTGGTAAAGTAATGGAACCTAAATTTCAAACATGTTAATTAATCATCATAAACCTAACTATCTCCCCCTTTACCTTACAAGTCCTAGAGGTCTCAATTTACATCTTCCACTTTCCCCTTGTTTGGGTAGAATCCAAATCCCCCAATGTAACCCGCCTCATGAATTCATGCACATTAAAAAATGTCAACATGGTAGGTCCTCTCCCTAACTAACCTCCTTCTAGTTGGAATGTTCCCAATGGTCAATGCATCATTATAACCCCAAACCTATCATCTCTATTATGCAAACTCCGGTGGAATAAGTATTAATATTCTTCTCCTTTTTTCCCACACCAAGTGTGGATCATGTGGTCTTAGGTGTCATGATGGATTGTTTTTCGATATGATTGGGTAACTCTATATTTATGGATAGAGAATCATTCATATTCCTAGAATCTTGAATTTAAATTGTATAGCATTCTATAGTCCAAGAGTCATGAGATTAAAATTGTGCACAATGGTCCATGAATTATGAAATTAAACTATGTATGTATCTTTTGTATGATTTAATAGATCATAGTAATGAGATTTTTGGGATCATTCATCCATCCATTCACATAATTTTTATCTGATCTAGATGGATAGAAAATCTCAATCCCATATGGTCCATGCTCTATAACTTTAATATAGTATCACTGAGGGTGTTTTTTTAACTATGATACACAAACTACCTCACCCCTTTCTTCTATCCTTTCTAAAAAATGTTAAACTACACAACATAGTCCCTGTTACATGATTGGAAAGTATGAAACACCTTATATCCTCTCTAGAGAGGAAGTTAGCCCATCCAAAAGGATACATAGAAATACCCAGACCTTATATCTTGGGCTTATCTATCACCCCTACCTCATTTTGAGGATGTTTATTGTGATATAACTCTTACACCTTACTTCCATGTCTGGTTTATATTACCACCCCGCACCTCATAAAACAAATATTTATTCAATCTTTATAACCTTAAACTGGTAGTATATATTGGTCCAAGAACTATTACCATAATATGTATCACATCTGGTTATAGTTGTATGACCTTAAACTCTATCCTCATATAGGTTGCTTGACATGTATATAAACTACCCAAGGAAAGAGAAAAAAATTCGTGTTATGTTTAAAATCCACCAAAGGTAGTTTGAGAAAAATCCAGAACTTTTATCACCAATTCATTCTCTATGACTTAGGAAAAAGAAAATGTGTAAGTAGAAAAGGTACAATGTAAGTGATGCTCATAAATTAGTCCCGCTAAAGACTTGACCATGCTCACTGAATCCACTCATTCAGGAAAGAGTTAGATCCAACTCTTTTCCCATTTACCTACTTTTAATCCTCAATATATGATGTTAAACTCAATGTATAACATCCTTTCCAAAAGATGTTAAACTACATGGTTTATGTTCTCATATCACGAATTCAAATTGTGTGATATCTTGATCATAACTAGAGAGGGAATCTTTGGTATAATGTTAGACTTCAACCATGTACCACCTTTGGTGTTGGCCATCTACTACACCTCATCTAGAACTATTTGTGGCATGATTCCCATTATGTAGGATATATAGTAAGTCCTATACCCCCTATATCATATCCAACCATAAATTATTTTCTCACACATGATACTTTATTTTCTATCATTGATCCCATGACACCCTCATTCACATTAGGTTTGTTAGTGATATCCAAAAAAACCATCTTACATGAACCCATGGTCTTTTCTGCATTACCATAAACAGAATGAACCAATGGTCATAAAAACATGACCTTAAAAATAATTCCCCTTAGTAAAATATATATGATGTGAATTACGTAACCTTAGAGACCACCAATATTCTATTTGGATCACAATCAGGTCTCACTCTTGTGTTTATCACCCAGTTGGTGGTTTCATTTGACCTCTGGCTTGGATTCTATCTATCAATTTGTTAAACCTCATTTTTGTTCCTTATGAATTATGGTGTGGTTTTAAGATTTCTTTAACTCTTCTTGATCATCTTGATCCTTCACCAATACACTTTTCCCCCTTGATTTAGATCAACATACATATTTTATGTCTAAATGGAATCCCATACGGTGATTTAACATATTAAAAATAGCATCACCTATAATCCATGGTACATTCCCTAGAGGATCCATCTATATAATCACTAAATATATTCCCCTATAGTGATAACACATTCCTAAAATAGTCTCACATCTTATCTAGGGTAAATGTATCACAAGAGGTGTTTTCGGTAGAACAGTCATGGAACCATGTTTCGAACATGGTAAATGTTTTTCCTGAACCCACATACCTCCTCCATTTATCAATACAGAATATTAAGTTTTCAATTTACCTCTCTCTACTTTCCCATTTCTCTCATAGAATTATAATGCCCCTGATGTGGTAACCTCATGCACCCAACACATTGATAGGGAATATCAAAACCTTATAATAACACCAACCCATCTCCCAAACCGCATAGGTCTTAGAGGTGACTGATGAAAAATTATGATCCCAAACCTTCATCACTTTTCCAACAATCTCATATAAATAAATAGTCTTCTATTGGTCACTTGTTCTCACATTGATCATAGAACACATGGGATTTGAAATTTTTAGTTGTTTATCTTGTTAGTATGATAGAGATTAAAAAATTTAACACATAAATCTAAGGAAAATGAAAATTTTATTTATTTAGAAAATAAAATAATGAGTAGGTCCATCTACATATTGAAGCCTCTCCCTTATTATAATATAAACACCTCTACAACTCAGCTTGGATAAGATACCACTCTAGCTCTGAAATCTACTACCAAGTCACCTTGAGGACCTATCAACACATGGATAGATATTTTATATCATCCTCAGCCATAGAAAAAACCTCATTATCCAAATAATACAGATAGTTTAGTTCGATTCTACACTCCAAAAGCATATATTCCTCCCTCTCCACCTTAGCCTTGGATATTTCCAGTTTTTCCCTTAGTTGGAAGATATCCACTTCCTTTGTGGTCCTGATAGCCTCATACTTGTGTTCTTTATCCTCCATTTAGTTGAGAACTTTTTCAGCCATCCATATTTCCTTAACTCCCACATAAGTTTACTTATACTAGGTAGTTTTAAAATATTACCATTATTTGTGCACCCACTTGACCATGTAGTCCCAATTTAGTGCATGTATGGATCAATTGTCCACATTAATGATCCCTAGATTCACCAGTCAGTGGTGAAGGGTACCCATCCGGCTTACTAAATAATCCCATGAGGCGTGGGTGATAAATTTCAAGATGATTCTCCATTCCATTTACCAAATCACTAAGTTATCTTAAAAAATTTCTAACCCTAAATCCTTGAGGCCTTCAGGTGGAACATGTTGGTATTCAGGGAAGGTTTTAAGTACATATGTGAAAGGATATTCCTTAGGAATCCTTTATGATGATATAAGATCCATGTTTAGTGGAAGGGTATCCTTTCTTGACCACTTTCTAGTAGAGAAATCCTCACCAGCTAAAATATCCACTAGTCCTTTATCTATCTCCCCTGACGTGAGAGGATATTCTTCCTAGAATGGGGTGGGTTTGTCATAGGAAACCGACTCCTCAGAGGTTGGCCCAACCATTGGGATAATCAATAGAACCTCGTGCCCCTATGAAGTTTTTTGTTACTGAGGGGATTCCACCTAATGTTTTTTTAAAAAGGGTGGTTATCAAAGCCTTAAAAATGATCAAGTTAAATACACCTAGTTAAAAAAAATCTTGTGTGATGTGAGGTCTTAAACAACGCCCATTTCCATCACCCCTTCAACTACCACATCATGAGTGGATACCACAAAAAAAAAGCTTTGGGACCAATGATTAGAAGGTAAGGAACACCACTAGGGATCCCTCTATGCCATATTACAACCCCTCTGCTACCGCAAGGTCCTCCATGGTTGCATTCCTAGGATATGTATTGAAGAAGAGTGAGAAATTTAGTAAAGGAATTGAGGGATTCTGGAGAAAATTAATATTGGTGAAGAGGAACTGATAATTCACCTCAAGGATGAAAGATGATTTAGATGGTTAACCACCCCAAAAAATTCTCCACACTAACATATAGAGCCTCTATCAGGACACCAGAGTGAGTCCCCACATAAATGACTAGGAGTATTGGGTATCAAAGAACTTTCAATCTAGTTTTATCTGAAGAATATCACATAAATTACTTAGAAATAGACTCTGAGGTGGGCCACTCATCACCCTTGGAGACACTTCCCCTATCTACTAAATATATCTCATTGTTTTCTATTAATTAATCCTATATTAATTGATAACATTACTCAGTAATAATAAAAATCTAGTTATGGAATCAAACCCAAAAAGTTGTGTATTACCTCACCAAATAGGACCTTA
Organism: Viscum album; assembly: GCA_963277665.1. NCBI lineage: Eukaryota > Viridiplantae > Streptophyta > Magnoliopsida > Santalales > Viscaceae > Viscum > Viscum album. The sequence continues at coordinate 1,939,399,003 of OY728159.1, forward strand.
GTCATTTCATCCTTAGGAGTGACCTAACAAATCTTATGGGGACTTCCCTAATCAGTGTTAGTTAACTAGGACTCGTAATTACTGGTGTCCTATGAGTCAGTACTACAAGCTAGTTCCTCCCATATTGGAACTTATGGTGTGGTTTCCTCATCAGACTCCCCACCGAGAATATCCCACACCCAAGTGCTAAAAGGGTTTCTCTCCCTATTCTAGCATGATAGGGAATCCATGTATTCCAGGTATTTAAACCTATTATATTGTTTGAACTTATTGGAAATATTGGTGATCCCAACCTCTAACAGCTTAATCATATCTATGGTGAGAATCCTAGAAAACTTCTCTATTTTTTGGGATTACTGAAACATATCCCTTACTGTTTAGATATTAGGATGGATTATGTCATCCTCCACCCACACCTAGAAGCACAACCACTACCTTGAATCAATGTGAGACCATCCTAATATATCTTTTGATCACTCTATATAATACCACATTTACTTATGAGGGACCTCCCCATATCCCAACACACTTTCTTTAAGGGATCCATCAGAAGGAGAATGAATGAGAGACCCCTTGATGTTTCTTAATGGCTACTGCTACACCAACACATACCTTCCTACCTCATTGGAAATATCCCCTGATGGAAGTTCGACGCCAACCTTAATTATCATAGGGTTCCTCCAAATAAGACACTAACCACAACAATATTTGTAGGATTTCATCCAGATATACTAGCACTCAACCATTTACATAATTACAGGTGATTCTGGTGGTAGAATTAGCAGGTTGAAGCAATATAACCTCCCCAAATCCTTTTATTTTAAGTATTACCTAGATTTGGTGAATAACATGGGGGTGAACTTTAGCATGGAAGCCTATTTATTACTAAAATATCAACCTTTGAATTTAGCTTAACCATCAAGAAAATCTAACCTCAGTATACTATTTATAGTAGATATACTCATTGATCTATGTAAACAATACCCCACCTCAGAAAACCTCTAGATATTTTATTTTCTCAGTAGTTCATTTCATATCATTGACCATTTTTCTAGATGGGTGTACAAGTTGAAGTTTCCAATATTTTCGATAGGGGCCACCACCCTAGCCTCATTGATCCAAACCAACCATACCCCAACCATATTGAGAAAGGAGGGTCTAAATTCAGTGTTCATGGGGAAAATAGAATTTAGAAAATCATAGCCCCATAATTGCACTATGACCCATGTATTTAGAAATGGGAATGGGTGGAAGATATGACTTGGAATATATCTCCTTGAGACATGCCCCAACAAGTTGTATAATCCCACTAGTATTAGGATTCCATGGATCACCTGGTTACTAGATTCCAAGATTGATTCCATCACTAAGGCACCCAACTGTATACCCATCAATGTATCCTTGATAGGAAGTAACCACCCACTACTGAAGGTTTCTAGGAATGAAATATACCTAACTGGTGGGTGCTATTCCTACAAGCGGTATCCCCACTCTTTATATCATATATCCTCCCATGCTTTATTATGTGATATCATCTTCATTTGATGATGGGAACTAGGTAATTTCTTGATCCATCTTAGCATCTGAACCTTAAAAATGTTCAATAATAATCCTAGTAATATCTTGAAGGGGATATCTAGATGGAAGTTTGGATTATTTCACTAAATATATATCAGACTATCAACAAAAATATTCACTTCCACTAGCATCTGATCTACATCCCCCAAATAATTTGGAATTGGGAGGAACTCGTCATACTTAAAATCCATCCAGTGTAATTTCATAGATGTGGTGAATATTCCATAGACTAATCCCCACATCCCTATGATGAAGATAGAAGGTTTTGGTAATTAGTTACCATCTGTTAATCAACTTTATCAATAGATTTGGGTGATGATAAATATGAAATTAGGATAACCACACCACCTCATATAGTCTAATATGGAATAGATCATCCTTGTATTCCATGCATGTGTAGTGAACCCAATATTAACATTATTATTAAACCTTTAATTTCATTCTCAACTATAGATCCTAGTATTTTTACCAACCCATCTAATTTTTTGAGAGGCTGGCTCGAAAAATGGCAACTCCTTGGTTATTTTCCGGTTTTGGTAGTTAAGTTTTTAAATAATTGAAATGTATTATACAATTAGTGGGTGGACAAAATCAATTAAATTCCACCAATGTATTTATTTATTATTCTAGAAATGATGCTTCGGTATGTCTATCTAAGAAGTTAGGAAGAAAACATCATCAAGAAGACCAAATTATTAAAGATATAGTATGTTGACAAGTAGATATCCCCTCAAGTACTCTGTTTATAGGATTAAAAACTCCTTATTATCATAAATTACACTCATAGGCTAAGGGATATCACAATTATATCCATATACTCACTCTTGGTGGGAGTGGCTGTGGAAAAAACAAATTTATCAGTTTGACCAGTCATTTCATAAGTAGTTTTGAATTTGGAAAAGTCTGTGTCCTAAAAATAAAATCTATCTCATCCAAGTCACCATATGTATTAAAAAATAACTATAGATAATAAAAAGTGTCATTAAAAAAATGAAAAACATTCACTATCTCAAGAATCATTATTAAAAATGTGTCATGTAAATGGAGATTTTCACAAATATTATATCTTGAGAGATCAAGTGTTTATGCAAAGTCTGGAATTATGTACTTGAGAGAGCTAATGTTCAGAGTGAAATTATCATGTCTACACTTAATCCCCATTTCCCTATTTATAGTCCAAGTACCACATTATTTGTTCACAATCATAATAAATTTCCATGATACAAACCATGGTTTTTTGAAATGGTGAGAAAATACCCGAGACTCTATGGTTTCCTCAAAATTTGACCCACCACTTCAATGTCAGCTGCAATTATGAGGGGGGGGGTGGCATTTTTTGGAACCCAAAAAACGAATCCAATGAATTATAATGAACTCTATATACAAGGTGAAGCGAAAAAATCCCCAGGGATCATCCTGGAACTAAAAGTCCTTTGTGCACAAATTTCAATGTTTTTGTGTAACTTCTAATTTTATTGGGCAAATCACTTTCATGAGAAGGGTGAAGTTAAATGCTTAAAGATCCATGGATATTGGGTAGGCCCTAAAAAATGGTATGGGGATGTTTTCATGTTTTTAATAGTGTGTGAAACTCTATAAATTTGAGAGTTTCATGAGGAAGGTGATATCAAATGATAGTTATGGGTGGCCTTTAGTGGAAAAGGAAAAAAAATTTGTGCATCCCAATGCTGCACAACATTTGATTATAACAACAAGGAGCACCCAATACTAGGAAATTCAGTACCATGTTGTTTAAAATGAATTAAGTTTCATGACACAACTTCCCATCTATTGCAAACATCTACAAATATATAATCACCCCCATTTTGGGGATGTACCACTCGAAGTTGAAGTGGTGTGCTCCCAACTCACATAACTTTTTCTTTCATGAATTTTCACAACCATATCCACCCATTGATCTTAAAATGTATATAAAATTCACTAAAACCCTAAAATAATTCCTATATCACCTTAGAATATTTTAGAGATGATTTCACACAACTACCCTAGATGAACAAATGAGTTCGCACTAGGTGTCAATACTTTACACAGATCCAGGATTTATAAAACAATAAAAGTTGTATAAAAATATCCCTTGAAAATAAATTCCCCATATCTATTCTAGATTTCAGGGTTCACACAACTAAAAATATTTACACAAATCCAAAGTTTCACGACATGGAATCTAGGTACTCGATTTTATTCATCGTTCCACTTAACATATTTTCATAGAAGTTAAGTTATATTTGGCCCAACAACCATTCAAATTGTGATTACTAGAGTAAACTTTATTCACACAACTAGTATCATTAACCCTATTTACCAAGCCCTTCACTCTATGAATGGGTTTAGAAACCACATTTATTTCTACTTCGATGCATAATAATCCTCACATCAGGACCCCTTCATGCTATAAGAAATGGGTAGTGTCCATGCCTTCTACCCTCCAAAACCACATACATAGTGGATAATGTAGCACCCTAGGTCTAGTTCACTAATTAGTAACCAAACCTGAGATCCACTAATCCTCAAGTGTACCTACCCATATGATGGAGGCTGCTGACTAGTAGCGAGGGACTTTAATAGTATATTGGGGTGACTATACCCTCATTATCAATGTGTAGAAAAATGATATAACAAAAATTATAAAAAAAATCATAATAAAAAACCATAAATGGAAAAATAAAACATCCATATATCATAAATAAATTGGTATAAACTATATCCAATTTCATATACAAAAAGATGCAGACTATATCATGCTGATATACAAATGGAGAAAGTACATGGGAATAGGGAAGATGACATATAAAAATTCTATATAAAAGTAAAAAAATACCAAAATCTATTTCCAATATCATAATAATTATAAAATTGGTCCTATAGTTTCATACACCATCCTAGCATAAGAAACCAAGTGTCCAGAACTAGACCCTTCCCTTTTTCCTTACCTACAACCACGAATTCTATCTAGGTTCCAATCATTGGTCCAAATAGGGTGTGCAATCTACTCAATAGGCCACCACCAATAGTGCCTATAAAAAATATAGTATATGCATATAATATATAATAGTGTGTAGATATAACAGGAATAATGCTATAAAATAAGTTATGTGATCTAGCCTATAAGAACATGATATAACAAAAATTTATAAATGATGAATATCTATATAACAGAGAAAGGCATCAGCTATGACCTACGTCGATTTGTCAAGGGTCAAGAAAGTATGACACATGATGAGTAATCATGAATCATACCTATGAGGGATAAGACCTAAGTATAATTACTAAGACATCCTCTTTGAGTCCATAGAGATCATCCATACAAAACTTGGTGTAATATAGATTGACATGGGATAGGGCCTAAAGCCCATGACCAAAGGTATCCCCTTAGAGTCCATAGATCTCATGCATAGAAAACCCAGTAAATACTTGGGTGTAGCCCAAGGAATGTGTTTTAGGTGGTCTAAGTAATCCAGATCCAAGGTAACCATCTAAGGCATCCAATATACCATATGTAATTAGGTCATCAAGGCCATACCATATCACCCATTACCAATTTAATCTATATAATGATTTAAGGGGCCATGTTAGTGTCAATGCCATTTTTATCAATTAATTTTTTCACAATATTTTCATTTACCATTTCTTATACAAGTGATAATTAAGGATCACATGTTAGTGTCCATGCCTTTAGTTAATTACATTCAATAAGATTATAGAAAGGATCAAGGGGACATGTTAGTGTCTATTCCTTTTTTCTATTTAATGTGATCACATTCAATTATTTAATCAATTCACATAAAAGTAATAAGAAGAAGGGACATGTTAGTTTCTATTCCACTTCAATTATAAATTCATTCATAATATAAGGGATTTAATTTTAATTCCATAACTCATATTTATTCCATTTAATTACACCTTTCATCATAAATAACAAGAATTTACAAGAGGTTGTTAACCTTTAATAATTCATTCCAATTATATTTGGATTCAATTAATAATTAGAGATCTTAACTCACCTCAAGGGTGGAATAATCATAATAATAGAATAAACCCACCTAAATGGTCATTTAGGTTTAGGTTTACAACCTACAACCATGCATTGGTATGTAATAACATGTTTAAATCATTGTTTAAATAATCAATTTAAAGATTCAATAATTTAACGAGAAATTCTCATAATTTTCGGTGTGCGGTTCAATAGTTAAAAAGTGTAAACACCCAAAATTTTGGGAAAAGGTATAGACCACCTAAATCATATGATTAATACTCTCCTAATCTATATCCGACCTTTAACATGGGATAAAATAAGACAAATCAATGAAATAGATGAATAACATGAAAATATGGCATATTAGCTCACAAAAATTTAGAATTATATATGGTGAGATAAATGAATAAAAGAAGGAAGAATATATTGAATCTTACTAGTAGCTATCCAACCCAACTAATGAAGAAGGAATTAGAAACCAGATAAAGAACCTAGACCAAAGCCTAGGTGGTGGAAAATATAAGGGCTCCAACTTGTGAGATGCTGTGATCTGAGAGGGGGTGAAGAGTGTTTTATGTTTTAAAGATATGAGAAGAATAATGGTTATTTTAAAGGGTCTTTAATGAGGCACACAGTTTGGTCACACAGTCTGGCCAAACCATGTTCCAACCATGTGACTCCATTTTCTAAGTGACACTAAGTGTGTGGGTTAGGTGCATAGTATATCCAAATTGTGAGTAGATCATGCACCCCTATTTAGTCCCTCAACATAACTCTATATGGTCTTGAGAACTTTTGTTCATAGTTAAACCAATATTGCACATCCTCCTACCAGGTGACTTGGTTGATCTATACATTTACTACAAAATATGCGACAACTATGCGTGTCAGGATATTTCTCCAAAAAAATAGAGCTCCAGTCTCTGAACAATACCCATATGATCTCAAAACCTATATTAATCCATTGAGAACTTCCATTAAAAGAAAACAAGATATTAATACTAAAATTTAAAGGATTCATACCTCATAAAAAGACTAGGATGTTATAACATCCCCTCCTTAAAATAAATTGTCACCTAGTTTCCCTTCCAAGGGAGGTAAAAATTCATATAAGAATAACCCCAACCATTGAGCATGTACATCCTCCTCTCTCTGTCTCCAAAGTCTCATCTGGTATGCATCCATGCTACTATAGTACCCAAAATAGAGGAACTGACCTACCTTAAAAAGCCTTTATACTCTGACCAATGATACATATAGGATGCTTTTCAAAGTATGCATCGAAATCCAACTCAACCTCATCAGGCTAAAGAATATGAGATGAGCCTGAATTGTAAAGTTGAATTTGAGATACATGGAAGATGTACTAAATGGAATGATACCTCTAAGTTAACTACAACAAATAGGATACCATCTCAACTTTCTTAAAAATATCTAAGGGGATCAAATAATGAGGCAATAGATTCCTTAACTTCTGAATCTATCTATGCCCCAATCTAGGAGAAGCTTGAAAGAAAACCCAATCCCCCACCTAGAACTCTAGTGTTTGGTGGTGGATATTAGTGTATGAATTCTTCCTAGACTGAGATGTATCCATATGATTCCTGATAAGCTATACCTACTCAAAAGCTTACTAATCGAGATGAGGTCCTAATAGAACTTCCTATCCTAACTTCAATGAGAACAAGGTTGAATGGAACAACCTACAATATAAATCCTCATAAGGATCCATCTTTATAATATCTTGGAAGTTTTTATTATAAGTGAATTCGGTGAGTGATAGGTGTTTCTCCCAAGAACTCCCAAAATATAGAATGTATGACTAAATATTGCACTATAATACCTGTATCGTATGTTCAAACTAACTATCGATCTATGGGTGATAGACTATACTCAATAGTACCTATGAACCTAGTACCCTATGTAACCCCTTCCATAATAGAAACATAAAATGAGAATCTCCTCCCTATATGATAGTATGTGGAACTTTGTGATGGCATATGATCTCTTTGAAATATAACCTTCCTATCTTGTCTATTGGAAAGGTCTCTCTAATAGGTAGTAAATGTAAAACTTTTTTCAATCTATCTATGATCACCCATACTTCATCACATCCTTGAGGTGACATAGGTAATACTGACCCAAAATCCATAGTGACATCATCCCATTTACACTCAAGAATGGGAAATGATTGTAAGAGCCCTTCTGGTCACTAATGCTCCATATCTAGCTGCTGATAGGTGGAACACAGAGCAACGAAACTAGCTATCTCCCTTTTAATACTAGTACACTAACACTGGAAGTGAAAATCACTATACATCTTCATAATTCTAGGATATACCTTCCAAGTACAGGCATGGGAATCTTAAATCAATTACTCTATGATGTTTGTAAGAACCCAGAATCCTTCATGAATGCACAAAACCTCATCCTCATCAAAGATCCTACCAGGTAGTGGGTCCCAAATGAAACGTTCCCCCATAAGAATAATCCCTCAGGATCAGAAAGCTGCCTCATATTCACTTTATCCTAAATTTCATAGGTCACTAATAATAATTCAAGTATAGGATATCCATGACAATACATAACCTCCAGATACATCTTAGAAAAGAGTTCCATCAGCTACCACTCACTATTTACCTCCCAAATTGCCTAAGTTTATGTCTTCCAAATTAGAGCATCATCAATGAAATTTACTTTCCTAGGTGTATACACAAGATCAAAGTCAAATGACTGTAGTTATTCAACCCACCCTCTTTACATAATATTCAAGTCACATTGTGTAAATATATACATGAGTATTTTTTAGTCTATGCACACCAAAAAATAATCTCCTAATAAGTAATTCCTATAAAAACATAAGGCATAAACCAAAACTACTAGCTTGAGATCATGAGTTGGTTAATTAAAATCATGTGGACTAAACTGGAGAGACCCATATGCCACAACCTGAACTACATGCATCAGAATGACCCCCAGATTGATGCTCAATGTATCACAATAAACTGTATAACCTCTTCTAGGGTCATGTAAAATCATGACCAGTATTGAATCCAATCACCTTTCATATCCTTAAATGATTTATCATACACTTCAGACCATGTAAAATTGGAACCCTTCTTGGTCAAGTGTATAAGTTGTGCTGTAAGACCTGAAAAATATTGAATGAACTACCTATAATATCCAACCATCCCTAATAAACTCCACATATATAATATGTTCTTGGAATTCTCATAGGAAATAATTACTCTCACCTTCTCTAGGTTAAATGATACTCTTTTATCTAAGATGATGTGTCCCAAGAAGTGGAGCTTTTTTGATCCAAAAGTGTAATTTCATGAGCTTAGCATACACATGTTTCTCTCTCAATGATCTAGAAAAGATATCAAGATTTTGGGCATTCTCATGTTGAGCATGTGAGTACACAAATATTTAATCCATTACTATTACAAAAAATGAATCCAGGTATGGGTGGAAAATGTAATTCATCAAATCCATGAATACTATTGGAATGTTTATAAGACCAAACGACATGAAAAAAATACTCATACAAGATATATATACTATGAAATGATATACATGGTATATATGATGGTCTAACACACACCTGATGGTAGCCTGACTTCAAATAGACCTTGGAGAAAACTATCACTCCTCAGATATGGTCAAATAGGTCCTCTATAAAGGGAAATGGATACCATATCTTATATGTAAGCTAGTTCAATTAGTGGTAATCCACAAAAATCTTGAGGGAACTATCCAACTTCTTCAAAAAATGATAAGTGAACCCCATGAATAAGTATTGAGCTGTATAAAACCCTTATATTCTAGGTCCTCTATCCACATATTTAGCTCCTAAAACTTAGTAGTAGCCATATTGTAAGGATTAATGGATAATGATGCCACTCCTGACACTAGATCATTAGTACAATATACTTATCTCTCATGAGGTAGTCTGGAGAAGTATTTAGGGAATATATCCTTGAGACAATCTACTAAAATAGGGAAATCAGTCTAATGTGTTACTTGAAAATCCATATAGTGGCTAGAAATATGTCCTTTCACCCTTCCTATCCCCGGATGATCAGGTCTAGATTGACTTTCCTGGACATCCCATTCACCCTTGTAAATATAACTATCACCATCCAGTGATGTGAAAATACCATGTGGTGAACAAATCAACATAATTATAATATAGATCCAACCATTTAATAATGATAATTATAACGACCCTGATCTTTATTACACACTTAAACAAGATTTATTTCATAAACTTTCACTTAATACAACCCATAATATCGATAGGTATAGTGTATTTTTGGATTAAGAATATTGCATAACAACTTTAAATATGAAATAAACATCCTTATTGAAAACTTATTTTACATGACCACAACATTCCTTCGTACTTAACATTACATGGGGTAACCTCAGAAAATAAATAAGAAAAGGGTGATATATAAAGACCAGTAAGGGAATAAACAAGGCATAAAATGAAGAATAAAATACATGTTTGGAAATAGGTATATCAATGGATAATAATATAAAAATGAACATAAAGGCATGATATAACATGATTATCATAACATGGAAATGTGGAAAAAAACTTAAAACACTGATTGAAAATTGATTTTTATTATTATGAAAACACTTTTGAGGAAAAGTGAGAAACCATACATCACTTCACCATTTAACCACTTCACCACTTCTCCAATTCCCCACTTCCCCACTTCTCTACAAAAAACAATACAAGGCTTCACAACCAACAGCATTCAAGAACAATGGATGGACAATCCATTCAAGTATTAAAACTGACATACCTTTTTAGCTGGATCCAAAATCATCAAGAAAAGGCCAAGGTAAACCCCTATCCCAAAATAATGTATCATTATACTAAACATTACCTAATGAATTGAAGCACTATCAGGGTACATCCTTTACAATCATTTCAATATCATGATTAGGCGTTCCACATAGATAATATAAGATGGATTAATTCATCATCAAAATTTATTCTATGATCAAATAATGTGGAATAAATAAATTTAAGTCCTGAATAAATAAGTATATGTGCATAAAGGTGAATACCCTTGATAGAGTAATGGGTATGGTGCTCACTACACGATGATTTTGGCATGGAAAATGATGGTGCAATTTCGGAAGTATAACGACATCATATGGAAATTCATAAAATGGGTAGATGAGAGATAAAGGGGTATCTCATCATTTATTCATGAAATAAAAAGTTATGGTATCATGTAAAATAACATCCCAACATATGAAATGGAATTTAAAATTCATAATACAAATTTATTGCTTGAAATGGAATTGAGAAGAGAGAAATATCTTACAAAATTTCGGCATAGTAACAACGTAGGTAAGTATCTAGACGGGGGTGGATAAATGATACCTAATTTAAAGAAAATAAAATGGATAGTAGTAATTGATTATAAAAGGATGAAAATATAACCAATTGAAATTAAAATGACTAATTTCAAACAAGGTTCCTGAATTGAAAGGAATAGAGAAAGGTGGGGATCCTTTACGAAAATTCGACATGGTAACAGGTGAACAGAAGGGTTCATAATAGGTATAAATAATAGTGAAAGGGGATATAATCATCTATAAATCAAATGGTAATTAATTAGGATAATTAATAACATATCCCAACATAGGAATAAAATAAATTAAAATACATAACATGAAAAAATGCTTAATAAAAGAGAAGGGTGGAAGATCCTTTACTTGGATGTGTGATCCAAAAGGATTGAGAGAGGATTATTGGGAGATTAGGGGTGCCTTGGGAGGAATCAAGGGATTAGGAAGTAGAGGGTGGTCTAGTTTCAAAGTGATTCAGTGAAGAGGAATGGCTGCTTGGTAGGGTTTATATAGGAAAGGTGGGGGAATTCTTTATTATTTTAGTTTTGGACCCTACACACTAAAATATTCAAAGGCACAAACCATCCCATGGGTTTTCCCATGGTTTCTGGAAAATGAGAGTGATATAAATTATTTTAAAAGGTTAAAGGGAAAATATATTAAAATATTTCCCTTGATTATGTGGAGGTGAGTCACAATTTCAAGGAAATGATTTTAAAATCTTAAAATATTTTATATGTCTTATAGGATTCACTAAGGCTTTATATAATAAATAAAATAAATGTAAAAGTATATTATTTTAAATGAAAAAATATATTTTTACTAATATACCCTTATAGTATTTTATTACATGACTATTGGGTCATTATGATGACATAAAACGCATTATATATTTATACGGTATTTAATTTTTATTCAAAAATCTGACTGTCTCAGAAAATTATAAAAAATTAACCATTGGATAATTTAAATATCCTGATTCCAAAATTAATATTCATTTTATCTAAATAATTTTCTAAATCTGTGATTTTTCAATTTTAAAATAAAAACCAATATTTATTAAAAATTGACGGGGCTTGATAAAAACAGTTTTCAAACCTTGATAAAAATTACAATTGAATTCATAAAATTTATAGGATCATTTATAATTTATAAAATTAATTTAACAATAATATTTTATTAAAATAATATTTAATTAAAAAATCCATTAATTCATCAAAATATATTTCTTAATTAAATCTGAATATTAACCAAAAATACTATTTGGGATTTAAAAATCATTTACAAAGTAAAATAATAGGATGAAAGTATATTCATTATTCTATAAAAAAAATAATGCACATAATCATAATTCTATGTCCTTGTTACATATCCATTTATTACACCAGCATATGCCTTAAGAGTAAGGTGTATAATGGTGGGGCTTTCATGGGGCTGTTCGGTGAACATGGTTTGGGCTATGATCTCAATGAGCTTGAAATTCTCCCGTAAATAGTTTCACACATGCTTAAGTTATTGGATATCATCTTGGTATTGTTCAAGAGAAAATTCTAGAAATACTATCTCCCTCATAATTTCTGATAAATGGGCTTCATAGGGTAAGATTCTACTGGTTGAGGCCATCACTTCCTTTGTCTGTGTGAAAAGGAGTTGTTAAAACCCTATATTTATACTAGTCATGTGATCACTATTCAATAACTATATTATCAATGGTAAGGATAATTAATGTTCATTTAAATCCAATTGGATAAAAAAAATGAGTTCATGTGTTTTCTATATCCATAAGACATTTAATTAAATGAAAGGAAATTTTTATTCATAACAGTTTGGGTTGTTACAACCTTCCCCCCTTAAGAAATTTAACCCTTGAAATTTCATTTTCCAAAACTAAAAAATATGAGGGTAGCTTTACCGCACCACTTCCTCTGGTTCCCACGTTGCTTCTTCAAACATGTGGTTTCTTCAAAAATCTTTGAGGTGGTGAATTGTATTATTTTGTAGAACTTTTTCTCTACGATCTAAGATCTTCACTAGATTCTCTTCAGAGGAGAGGTCATTTTCAATTGGTACTAACTCTATATTGAGTACATGTTATGGGTCTGGTATGTACTTTTTTAAGAGTGATATATAGAATACATGATGGACTTGAGATAGGTTCGGTGGGAGTGCTAGTTGATAGGCCACTAATCTGATGCGATCCAGGATCTCAAAAGGACCAATGTTCCTTTGAATAAGATTTCCATTCTTACCAAATCTCATAAATCTATTCCATAAAGATATGTATAGGAATACCATGTCTCCAACATCAAACTCTAGGTCTTGTTGATGATTGTCATCATATCTCTTTTGTCGACTTTGAGTAGATTTGATGTGCTGTTGGATGGTCTTAACCTTATCAACCATTTCTTCAACCATTTAAAGACCTAGAAGTTTTCAGTCCCCAACTTCATCCCAATATGTCGGTTTTCCGAACCTCTTCCCATAAAAGTCTCCATAAGAAGCCATTTGGATGCTTGAGTGGAAATTGTTGTTGTAAGATAACTCCACCAAAGGAAGATGTTGGTCCCATCTGCCTTTTAAGTTCATTGAGAAGACTCTCAACATGTCCTCAAGTGTCTATATAGTCCATTAAAATTGGATATTAGTTTGAGGGTGATAGGTTGTGCTGAAGATTAATTCGGTGTTTTGAGCATATTGGAGACTCTTATAGAACTTAGAGGTGAATCTAGTATCTCGATTAGACATAATTGATAGTGGTACTCCATTAAGCCTTACCACTTATCTAATGTATATTCATTCTAGTTGATCCAATGAGAAATCCTATAGAATTGAAATTAAGTGTGCATTATTTGTAAGACGATCCAAAACAACCCAAATATAATGGTTTCCTTTGGATGTCTTTGGAAGTCAGGTGAAAAATTCCATGGTGATGTTTTCTAATTTCCATGTTGGTATGGGTAATGGTTGAATCATCCCCTTAGAATTATGCCTCTCAGCCGTCACTTGCTAACATACCAGGAACTTTGATGTATATTTAGTGTTCTTCTTATTCATGTTATCCTACCAATATTGTCTCCAGAGATCTCGATACATATTCATGTTTCCTGGGTGAATGGAGAAATTTGAACTATGTGCATCATCCAAAATATATTTCTTTAACTATATATTTTATGGAACACATAGTCTTGACCCAAACATCACAATTCCTTATTCATTAACATTGAACTATGATGATTTAAATTTCCCAATAGTTTTGACTTTCTTCTGAATTCCCACATCTTCTTTTTAAGAACCCTTTAACCTTTCCAAAAGAGAAGGTTGAACCATAAATTGAGAAAGGATTGAATATTTTCTATTCTTTATGATTCCCATGTCTATCTTCATCAAATCTAAGAAGATTGGATCCTTTTAAATTCTCATCACTGATAGAATTACTGGGTCCCTTATACTTAAAGCATATTCCACCTTGTTTTCTTTCCTAGGGTGGTAATGGATTGAGTAGTCTTAATCCTTGACGAGATCAAACCATATTCATTGGTTCATATTTAGATATTTCTATAGTAATATATATTTGAGACTTTTGTGATCTATATATATCTCACACTTCCCCCAAAGAAATAATATCACCAGATTTTCAACACAGAGATCACCGCTGCCAACCTCGAATCATGCGTGGGATAGTTTTTCTCATGAATTTTCAACTTCCTTGAGGCATAGGAAATTACTTTTTCATTTTTCATCAACACAAAGCCCAAGACCTTGTTCAAAGCATCACAAAAAATTACAAAAATCTCTCCACTTCTAGGTAGTGTGAGCATAGGGGTACTGATAAGCCTCTTCTTCAACTCCCTGAATATTTATTCACATTCACCATTCTAAGTAAATTTGACTCCCTTATGAGTTATCATGGTAAGAGGGTTTTAAAATCATGAAAAATTTCTCACAAATCAGCAATAATATTCAGCCTACCTAAGGAAGCTATGAATATCCATCACATATGTCGGCCTTTACCATCCCTGAATTTCTTTTTTTGAAGGATCCATAGATATCCCATTGCTTGTGATGATATGCCCCAATAATGATACTTCATTCAACTAGAACTCACACTTTATGTACTTTTCATAGATTTTCTCCTTTCACAAGGTCTCTAGTAAAGTAGTTAGATATTCCTCATGATCCTCCTTGGTTTTGGAGTATATTAGAATATCATCCATAAATACTACAACAAATTTATCAAGGTAATCTATAAAGACTCTATTGATCAAGTACGTGAATATTTCTGGATAATTAATTATTCTAAAAGTCATTACTATGAATTCATAGTTCTCATACCTTGTAAGAAAAGTAGTCTTGGGGATATCCTCCATCTTTACCATTATTTGGTAATATCCCGATCAAAGATCCATATTGGAGAAGTATTGTTCTCCACATAGATGATTGAACAAGTCATCAATTCATGGAAAAGGATAATTTTTCTTTATCATGATTTTGTTGAGCTCATGATAATAAATTCAAAGGCGCATTGACCCATCCTTCTTCTTGATGAAGAGGACTAGTGCACCCCATGGTGAAGCACTTGGGCGTATAAACCCTTTATCTAGATTCTCTTGTAGTTTTTAATTTATAACCTCAATCTCCACAAAATCCATTATATATAGAGTCTTGTATATTGGAAACACCCTAGGTATATGATCAATCAAGAATTCACCATTTTATATAGGAGTAAGATAATGAAATTCCTCATAAAACACATCAGCGAATTCCCTCACAATAAAATGTCATCAAGGATGGTTACTTTCTTATACTCAATCATATGACAATGATATGAGTGATCATAGGGATGTAATATCCATGCTTGAAATGATGGTGCAAAATAAGATCCATCCTCATCCTTTCACTTGTATAGAATCATGGGTCAATTCTCTATATGGAGAGTAATTTTCCTCTCATGACAATTTATATTGGCTCTATACAGGGAAAGAAAATCCATGCCAAGAATTGCATAAAATTCCACCATGGTAAGTATGATGAGGTTCACCAGGAATTTAAATCCATAAATTGTGATAGGGGAGGATTTATATTCATGGGATGAAATAATTTCCCATTTTTTTCACTAACATCTCTACTTTTATTCTTTGTGGTGATGTTTGAATTGTTCTATTAAAATTTCAAGATATAAAAGAATGTGCAGAACTATGACTGATAACCCTACATTTAACTTTTTTATTATGGTTATACTTTATCCCATATAGACATTGAGATGAATATTTTTGAACTATTGAACATATAAATGGGAATATAATGACAAAAAGGGAGAACTTAATTTACATTTATCTCCTTAACTTATGAATTACTAAGATTCGATCTAAGTTATCCATTATTTAATTTCTAAAATATATTCTTAGTGGTTTTTTTTGTTCCATTAATAATGGTTCATACTAAGCATATGAATTTACCAAAGAATATACCCTGGTAGTGTTGAAAAAAGAGTGCAGTAAGGCCCATTATTGTGCATCAGTTCCTATTCGAGTCTAGCTTAAAGTGGTATTTTTGGATTTTACCCCAAGATACATCTATGGAAGATCCACCTCTACTTGTTCATATACAAACATGGTTGTATTTTCTTGATAAACCAATTACTCTATACTCACTAAAATTTAGGGATTCTTTTCATATACTTAGTCTTATCCCTAAGGATTTCACTAGAATTTTCTAATCCTTATCCAAAAAATAACTAAATCTATCCCTCTGATACCAACTATAACGACCTTGGTCTTTATTATACACTTAGACATGATTTATTTCCTAAAATTGAACTTAATACAACCCATAATATTTATATGTCTAGTGTCTTTGGGTATTAGAAACATTACATAACATAAAACATAAAATACACATATTTATTGAAATCTTATTTTACATGACCACAATATTCCTTCATACTTAGCATTGCATAGGATAACATGAGGAAATACATAAGAAAAAGGTGAGTTTTAAATCCTAGTAATGGAATAAACAAGGAATAAAATGAAGAATACAAAAAATGTTAGGAAATAGGCTTATAAATGTTGAATAAGAGAAACATGAACATAAAGGCATGATATAAAATAATTATCATAACATGGAAATGTGGAAACAACTTAAAACACTTCATTATTAACATTAAGGAATTAGGTAAACCTCTGTACCAACACGGTGGAATTTGTTTTATAAAGGAATCTGGTAAACCCCTGTACCAACATGACATATCATGATACTAAACATTACCCAATTCATTAGAGCGCTATCAGGGCGCATCCTTTATAATCATTTCAATATCATGCTTAAGTGCACCACATAGATCATAAAACATGGATTCATTCAACATAATCATTTATTACACAATAAAATAATGCGGAATAAATACATGTAAGTACCAAATCAATAAGTAAATGTGCTTAAAGGTTAATACCCTTGACATAGGAATGATTATGGTGTTCACTACATGATGATTTTGTCATGGGAAATCATGGGGAAATTTCAGAAGCATAACGACATCATAAAGAAATTCATAAAATGGGTAGATGAGATCAAAAGGGGTATATCATAATTTACAAAAAAAAATTTCAGTGAGGGGATTATGAAAAAAACAACCCAACCTATGAAATGGAATTTAAGATTCATAATACAAATTAAGTGCTTGAAATGGAAGTGAGAAGAAAGAAATCTCTTACGGAATTTCGGAATAGTAACAACATAGGTAAGGGTCTAAATGGGGGAGGATAAATGATAAATAATTGAACTAACATAAAATTAATAATATGTAATTTATTATAAAATGATTAAAATATAACCAATTGAAATTAAAATTACTAATTTCAAACATGGTTCTTGAATTGAAAGGAAGAGACAAAGGTGATGATCCCTTACGAAAATTAGGCATGGTAACAGGTGCATATAAAGGTTAATAAGAGGGATAAATGAGAGTGAAATGGGATCTAATAATTTATAAATCAAATTTAAGTAATTATGATACTTAATAACATATCCCAACATAGTAATAAAAGAAATTAAAATACATAACATGAAAAGAATGGTTGATAAAAGAGAAGGGTGTAAGATCCCTTACTTGGATGTGTGATCCTAAAGGATTGGGATAGGCTTATTAATAGCTCATTAGAAACTTGGGAGGACTCTAGAGAGTAGGCTTAATAGGGTGGTAGATCTTCTAGGAGCTTGAGTAAAGAGGAATGGGTGCTTGGGTGAGTTTATATAGGAAAGGTGGGGGTATTCTTTATTATTTTGGTTTTGGACCGTACATACTAAAATTTTTAGAACCAAAAACCATCCCATGGGTTTTACCATGGTTTTTGGAAAAGGGGAGTGGTATAAATTATTTTAAAAGTGTAAGGTAGAAATATATTAAAATATATCCCTTTCTTATGTGTAGGTGAGTAACACTATCAAGGAAATGATTTTAAAATTATAAAATATTTTATATGTCTTGGAGGATTCACTAAGGATTTGTAAAATAAATTAAATAAACCTAAAATTATATTATTTTAAAGGAAAAAATATATTTTACTTAATATACCATTTATAGTATTTTATTACATCACTATTGGGTCATTATGATGTCATAAAACACATTATATATTTATATGGTATTTAATTTTTACCCAAAAATTCGTCTATCTCAAAAAATTATGCAAAACTCATTGTTAGATAATCTTGAGAGTATAATTACAAAAATAATATTAATTTTATCTAAATAATTTTCTAAATATATTAATTTTCACTTTTAAATTAAAAACCAACATTTGTTGAAAATTGATAGGTTTTGATAAAAGAAGTTTTCAAGCCTTAATAAAAAATAAAATTGACTAAATAAAAATTATACAATAATTTATATTTAATAAAATTAATTTTATAATAATATTTTATTAAAATATTATTTTATTAAAAAATACATTAATTCATCAAAATAGATATATTAATTTAATTTTAATATTAACCAAAAATACTGTTTATGCTTTAAAAATAATTTACAAAGTAACAATAATAGAATGAAAGTATATTCATTATTCTATAAAAAAATAATGCACATAATCACAATTGTATGGTTTTTTATATATATCCCATTATTACACTAGTATATTCCCTAAGAGTACGGTGTGTGATGGTGGGGCTTTCATGGGGCTGTTCGGTGAACATGGTTTGGGACGTGATATTAATGAGCTTGAACTTTTCCCATAAACAGTTTTGCTCATTCTTAAGTTGTTGGATGTTGGATTGAAATTGGTTTAGTGAAAATCCCAATAATGCTATCTCCCATAGAACCTCCGATAAATGGGATTCATAGGGTATAATCCTACTGGTTGAGGCTATCCTTTCCTTTATTAGTGTCAAAAGGATTTTTTAAAACTGTATATACTAGTCATGTGAACACTATTCCAAAACTATATTATTAATGGTAAGGATACTTAACGGTCATTTAAATCCAATTTGATAAAATGAAAGTATTACATGTGTTTTCTATATTCATAAGATATTTAATTAAAAGAAAGGTAATTTTATTCATAACAGTTTGGGTCATTACAAGAATGATGTAAAAACCTATAATCTTGAGGATGAAGAGGATCCATATAAAATTATAAACACCTATATCAAGTAGAAATTACTTGAACTGGAATAGTCTCTGATCAAATTCCCATTAAAGTATTGAGTTTCATCACACCATAGAAATAATCCATCTCTAGGACAAGACTCTCTATAGTCACCATATAAATAAAGGAGTGAGAAGATCTTGTATCAAATAAAGCAAAAAATAGAGTAGAGGCTACTTAAATTGTACCTCAAATAATTTATTCAATGACACTATACTCCTCAGGGATTGGATACAATGAATATATCTGACCTGATCCACATCCTTGAGATACCACCTGACTACCCTGGGAAGGACTACTCTACTTGCATTTTAAATCTAGCGTCTGGAGACCCCATCCATGCCCACTTTTTCATCCTAAATGTTCAGTAGTTCTCAAACTCCTTGGTTTACATGGAGTTTCTGATCTTACTTTTGAAGGCATATACAATGCATATCCTCTTCCATTATACATAAGTGTAAAGTTATGATAAAACCTATGAAGATGACCTATCCTATTGTTTTCAATGCACTCAAATGGATCTCTATCATAGTGGGGCTTCATATGACCCTTCTTACCACACTTATGATAAATCACATGGCTACATGAGCACATGATTGGAATATTTGGTGTCTCCTAAAGAAAACTCCAAGTGACACTTCCTGTCATTGGTCAAAGTAGTTTCGAGTCTAGAATCCAAACTACCTTGGATAATACCCACAACCTATCTTATTTTAAAATCATAAACTAGGGCATGGTTAAATATCTCAATGATGATGTTCAAAATAAACACATTTACCTGTGATCAGATGTCATTCCTAATACCATCCGTGAATTTTCTAGCCTTGGGTAACTCATAACCTAGAAGGATTAGTGTGAAATATTGTAGAATCCTACCCCAGGTGCATAAACTCTATGGATCTATAAAACTTTAGTATCTCTAGAAATAAGAAATCATAGAAAGATGTTTTGAAATCAATCTATACCATATTATGATGTTGATTAGCCTAGGTCAATACATCCCAAATCTTTAGAATAAATCATGTATCGTGTAAGTTATGAGTTTGACCCTCCTCTCTGGAGGCATATCTAGATGATTTAAAATAGATAGAATGGCCTCCATCCATGAATTTCTATCCTATGGACTACTATACACCAAAAACATTTATGGATATAGTTTATAAAACTTTCATGTCTAATATTCCATAGTATGGACACATCCTGGGGATCACTACATAGTCTGAATGAGCTATAAAAATCCCTCTCAAAATTGGGTATCAAAACCCTGGTCAGGTATAATTATAGGTGATGAAATTAGAACTACTAGAGGTAATACTGGTGGCTTCGGGCCCACAACCTTTAGAGCATGGTCATCTCGAACCTCCTGGTTCTTGACGACGTAACTCTACTAATGAAAAACACTAGCTTCAGAATAGATTTAATAAAAATTTAAACAATAGAAATAAGAATAGGAAAAGAAAAATCCTTCATATATATGATTCATACCTCTTTTACTGGTCATATGACTAGTTCTGTGTGGCACATAAGATCATAAAGGTTGTAGGAGACACTCCCAACTATGAAATACTAAGGTCAGGTCAATGTAATGTTCTTTAATTAATATTAGGAGTTCTGAAATATGGAGTGTTAATTTAAGTTTATAGAAGAAAAAAAATTTAAGCTTCAATTGGAATCCCTATTTGATGACAACATTTCATTTAATTTCTAAATTACTATCAGTTCTTATGTGTGTTTTAATGTATATACTCATTATGTTTTTTTTGACACGTTACCATTACCAATTTATAGAGTAATTGATTTATAAATTTAAATTGGCACATCATATTACTACAACTGACCTCTATGGTGGGTTAATTAAGTGTATAACCATTTCCAATTGATATAGGAACACAAAAACTCTCTAAATTGAAATTGGAATCCATTTAATCACACCAAAATAACGTTTTATCCCATGAAACCAATTGTACATGTCTCAAACATGTTATATTTGTTTTAATTAATGAGCCACCATCAAAATATATAGGAATAAACCATTTATATTTATGTAGACACTTTAATTAACTGATTAATTTTCTTATTTACTCTAAGGAAATGTTAGTCTAACAACAGATATAGTAATTAAGAAACTATAACATGTTTCAAGAAATTCACACTGTAAAATAGATATGGCATTGAATATGCATGACATATGAATCTGTAGGCGCCTATAATGATGCATGAGATAACACTTCCTTACCATATCAGGACAAGGGTAAAATATAACTGAAATTGATAATAATATAACCAAAAATCATGTGAATCACCCAATAGTGAAATCAATACAACTATGATAGGCATAATTTAGAATAGTAATTCCCTTCTTAGGAAATTTAGATTTTACTTATTCACGGGTTAGCTACTCCCAGTCACAGAATAATTACCAAATATTGAAACATTATTAGTATCATGTCTAATAACATAAATAGTAAGAAAAAAGGAAAATAAACCTCAATACCACTTTTATCACCCCAATTTTGGTTCACTAATTAATCAATAAACCTGAGATCCACATGGCCTCAAGCGTGCCTCCTTGTATGGAAAAGGCTGCCAACTAGCTATGAGGGTCTAGAATAGTATAGCGAGGAGACTACACCCACATGATTAGAGTGTATCACAATGATATAACATGAATGGTAAACAAGAAAATCATAATAAATAACTAACAACAGAAAAGTAAATCATCCAGATATCATAAATAAACTGGTTTAAATCATATCTAATGTCATATAAAAATGTTACTGGCCATGTCATGATGATATAAAAAAGTATAAATTACATGGGAAAAAGAAAGTAGGAATATAAAAAATGCTATAAATAAGTATCAAAAGACCAAAATATATATCTAATAGCATCGAAAGGATAAGCTCATTCATATTCTCTTATACTCTATCCTAGTATAGTAAACTATGTGTATATAACTGGACACTTCCATTTATACCTACCTATAATCATGAAGTCTATTTGGGTACCAATCGATATATTGGACAAGGTGTGCGATATATTCAATAGGAAACCACCTATAGAGTCTATAAAAAATACGATCTGTGCATATAAGTTGTAATAATGTGAAGATATAAAAATAATAATTCTCTAAAATAAGTGATATGATCCATTATATAATCACATGCTATAACAAGTAGTCTATAAATGATGAATATCTGTATAACATGGAAATGAATCACCTATAACCTACGATGGTATAATAAGTGTCAATAAAGTATGGAAAATGATGAATAATCATGTATTAGACCAAAAAGGGCAAGGACCCAGGTCCAATAACCAATGCATCATCTTTGAGTCCATAGAGCTCATCGATAATGAAATCGGTGTAATATAGACCTATATGAGCCATTACCTAGGGCCCATAACCAAAAGTGTCCTCTTTGAGTCCATGTATCTAATCCAAAAAAACCTGGTAATGACTTGGGTGGAGCCTAAGGATCTTTTATAACAATATTAATCCAAGGGAATAGTTCAAGGCATCCAATATATAATATTTAAGTGGGTCATTGGTTCCACACCATATTACCCATTATCAATGTAATCTATATAATGATTCTAGGGGCTATGTTAGTGTTAATTACCTTTTTATCAATTTAATTTATTGTAATATTTTAATTTACCATTTCATGTACAAGTGACAAGGGAGGAGACCATGTTAGAGCCCATGAATTTAGTTAATTCCATTCAAAAAATTATAGAATGGATCAAGGGTCCATGTTATTTTCTATTCCCTTTTCTCAATTGAATTTATCACATTAAATTATTTAATAAATTTACAAAAAAGTGATTAGAAGGAGGTCCATTTTAGTTTCCATTCCACTTCACTAATCAATTACAATGTTATGCATAATCCAATGGATTTTCTTCTTCATTCCACAATTACCATTTATTCCATTTCATTACTCATTTAGTTCATAAATGAAAAGGTGTTATAAGAGTTAGTTAACCTTTAAAAATTCATTCCATTTATATTTATATCCAATTAATAATTGGTGAGATCAAATCATCCTAAGGGTAGAATAATCATAATAATATAATGAACCACATGAAGGTTGATGATTAAAACCTCCAACCATGCTTAAGTATGTAATAAAATTTTAAAAAAATGGTTTAAACAATAAATTTATGTATTTAATAATTTAAGGAGAAACACCCTGAAAGTATGGCATGTGGAAAAATGGAAACAAATTATAAACACCTAAATATTATAAAAAAGGTATAGACCACATACCTTATATGGGTAGTACTCTCCTTATCCATTATTGGCATTTAAATTAGGTTAGAATTGGATAAATTAATGAAATGGATGAATACCCTAAAAATAGGGAATATTAGATTTTATGGATTTATCATTACATATGGAGAGATAAATGAATAAATAAAGGAAGTGGATCAATGATCTTATAGGTAACTATCCAACTCAACTAGCAATGAAGGAACTGACCACTGAATGAAGAACCTAGATCAAATCCTAGGCGGTGGAGAAGATAATGGGACTAACATGTGGGATTATGTTCTTTGAGTTAGGGAGATGAGTGTTTTAAGTTTTAAAGAGGCAAGGGAAAAATGATCATTTTATAGGGTCTTTAATGAGGTTTAGGGTTTTAGTTGTATGATTTTTCCAAACCATGTGTCAACCATGTAGCTACACTACCTAAGTGGCACTAAATGTGTGGGATAGAAACATGGTTTGGATAGAACATGTACAACCCACACACCTTTATTTATTCCCTATGTAGAACCCCAAATAGTTTTCTATCCTGCTATGCATGGTTAAACCAGCCATGCACCTCCTCTTACTAGGCCGCACAGTTGAGTCGCATGATTATTACTAACCATGTACCAATTGTTCACCTCTTTCCATTTCTATAAAAACTGTTGATTTTGGATATGAAAAATACTTAGATGATCCCAAAACCTACTTAAATCATTGATAACTTCCATTAGAATAAAACATGGTACTCATATTTAAATTTAAATGATTGATACCATATAAAAAGATAATGATGTTATAGATATGTGATCCCTGATGAAAAAATCACCAAATGAAACCAATTATCACTGAATTATTGAGTGTAGTTAGGATACATGGATCCTTCCCTCCTCCCATCATAATTAGGACTTGGTATAATTTCACATAATACCCAAAAACATCTAAGTTTCAAGTAATTAAACTGCATAACACAATGTCTGAGTTGCAAGACAAAAAATAACATAGCATGATGTTCTGGATTTATGAATTTAAACATTATAGTTCCAACAATCATAGTCACAAAATGTTAAATTCCATTAAAAATTACTAAATATAATAAGTTAAAAAGTATCCTTAAACTATGTGATTAGTATGGGACACCTTTCTTGATTATCATGTAATACCTCATGTATTGAGTACAAGATGCCTTCTATGGCAAGCATGAGATAAATCCTCTAATATTCTAGGAATCTTCCATGAACAAGACCCCACAAAATCCCTTATTTTCATTCCTTTAATGATAAAACTATCCTTATTGTATGATAATAAACTACACTGTATGGTCTTATCGCACAACTTTAAACTTTACAATCAAATTGCGAAGGTTTTGATCCATGTTTGCTGACAGGGTACATATAACGCCTATCTGAGGTCTAATCCCAACATCCCGAAATACCAACTACCTTGTATCCTATTTTTTGGTGATGAGTCAAAGGTGCATTCAACCTATCTAAAATAATAATTCCATTACCATCCTACATCTTCCTAGGGAAATAGAAAATATGATGCTCGATCATCTTCTCAGAGTAGACCAAACCTCCCATAAATTCAAGGTCCCCTATACATTTTCATTCTCATAAGTTCCTAACCTATGTATGACATAGTACATGATGAGAATATATTGGAAGAATACTTCAACTGGATATTAAATATGTGAGCATCCCCCATAATATTTTAATTCATGAGTTCCCTCACTTTTCTGTAAACATGTTCTTAGAACAATACATGATGCAAATATTTAGAGGTTACCCCCACTAGAATTTAAATTTGTGATTACCTTCACACAGATATAAACCTATGACCCCACCTGGAGCATAAGAACCCCAACCCTAGGTGGTGGTCCATAGGTTCCTTAGGTGGAGAGTCTAATAAGTGTATATGATGATCATATGATATCTTCTTCCCCAATTATGTGATGATCTAGAGTTTCTACTTTATGTGGTGTGCAAGATATAAATTAGGTGATGTGCCTAAGAAACCCCAATGTGATGACCATATGATATCTTCTCTCTCTCCCAGGTGATAATCCCATGATTTCACCTTATCCAATGAGAATGAGATGTCTTTTTTGATATGCATAAGAATCCTATATGTGATGAGAATAGGATCTCACCACCCTTTCCTTAGGTGATGAACCTATGTTATTTCCTGGTGTGGTGAGCCATGAATTCCCTAGGTGATGATATTGGGAATAATTATGAGATGACTATAATATGCCTCATATGATGAGCTCTATATTCCTCATATTACAAATGTGATCCACCTAATGTAATATATTTTAGATGTGTGAGACGATGTGCCTTGGACGACCTATGCACCAAATGTAGCTTTCCACATGGTGATAATGGGATATATCAAGTTTTACACCAAATATTCCTTGTTCCATGAGTATAATATTCCCTCACAACATAAAATAAGTAATAATTTTACATATTCCCAACACACCCAACACCATCATCAACTCTGACCATAGGTAGCCTCCCTATCATTAAAGTTGGAAACATAATTAACTGATGTCTATGAGAAGACTGTGCCTAGAATAATATTAAAAAACAAGTCTTATATAAGTATTGGAGACCCTGGATAATCAATAAAATCCAAGGAGGAATCCATAAAAGGAAGAGTCTAAATCTCATTACCCGATTCTGATCAAGGAGATGATATTTTATAGTATGCTGCTAGAGGCTACTTATCTTTGGAAAGTGGGAATGTGGGGCTATAAGGTTCATGACTAGTCTAAGTATGTATATTATAGTAATGGTGCACACCCTAATGGAAACATCAGAAAAAACTACTAAAATATGTTCAATTACTATTCCAACAATTAGCTGATATTTTACCATCCAATTACTATTACAACAGTCAAGTAATTATTATAATTCCTATAAATAAATCCTCAAACCTACATTATTCATTTGGTAATTTTTCATCAAAGTTCCATAAATTAATTTGAAAAATTAAAATAATATTTTTAATTCTTTGTTTCATTTTAATAGATTTGTTAATGGGTGTAAATATTTCATGTAGAATCTAACCCTCTAGATTTTCAAATTTTACTGATGTTATTTTTTACTATCCCACTATATAATTTTTATTTTTATATAATATATTTATACATCATATACAATGTTTTATATTGATAAGATTAAATGATTTTTTGTTTTTATTATACCATGTATTTTATTTTTATATACATTATACATATTATTATGCTTATATATATAGGGATAATGTTTTAAATGTTTGGTTCATTATATTTTTCCTTCCATTGAAAATGTTATTTCTCAAAATTTTAACTGAAACCCTAAGATTACAATTTCTGGGGATAATTTTGTTTCATTAAATACTTAGATTCCTATATTTTCTTTTCATACTTTTGATTTAACTATAGTATGTTGATTTGATGAATTTTATTGTTTCATAGAACCTCATATCTATGATCTAAGATTCTATCTAGTTTTTCCACATTAGAGAGATTATGTTCTAATTGTACCACCTCTAGATTTAGTAAAGTTGAGGGATCTTATATAAAATATTTCCAGAGGGATATATGGAACAAATTATATACACGAGACATGTTTATTGGAAGGGAAAATTGATAAAATATATTACCTACAAGATCAATAATCTCAAATGGATAAAATCAACCTAGGATTTAGCTTTCCCCTTATCCCAAAGCTAACGATTATCTTATATTAATATTCAATAAGGAATATTTTATCCCTAACATTAAACTCTAAGTCATTTTGATGATAATTAATATATATTTTATATTGAATTTATAATTCCCTAATGTGTTTTTGAATGGCTTGGATCTTATCCACCATCTGTTACATAAGATCCGGTCCTAATAGCTTCTTTTATCCAACTTCCTCTAAATGTATGTTAGTATACATTATCTAATCAAAAATAGGGATTACTATGAATCCATATAAATTATTTATTGAAATATATTTTTATATGAAACCTTTAATAGAGAAAGATGTCGAGACTTAACTCCTTCAAAGCTCATTGAGAAATATCTGATCATTTTTTCTAATGTTTTGATTGTTCTTTCAGATTGACCATGTGTATAAGGATGATATGTTGAACTTAAGTTAAACTATGTTTCAATTAATTACGAAGACTCCTAAATAACTTTATCAAATATATTGATCCCAATTAGATACAATCGATAGTGATGTTTCATGAAACATCATTAATTTTCTAATATATATCATAGAATGTTTTTTGAGTGATAATTATTCATTATTGGTGATTATTTAGGAATTCTTCAAAATATTTCTCACTATAAACCATAAATATATTTTTCAATTAGATGTAATTAGATATCATATGAAAATTTTAGTAGTTATATTATCCCATTTCCATGTTGATCGGGTGATGGTCACATCATCCCATTAGAATTTTCCAATTCTTATTTAATTTATTAGCATAACAAGAACATTAATATATGTTAAAAAATATAAATATTCATAATATACCACATGAATTATTCTTAGAGATATATATATAGCTTATTAATTCTTATATGGATAGAGAATATTGATCTATGATCATCATCTAATATCTACTTTATTATCTCAGGCTCAGATGGTACTAATAATTATTCCCCATAAGTTACAACTCAATATTTATTAATTATTGACTCTAAAATTTTCCACCAACTTATTTCTTCAACATTATTTTCTATGTTCACATAATCCATTGATGAAAAATAATATTCACTAGGATATTTGGTTCAATAATATTTTCATGAAGTTAATATGTCATACCTTCTTTAATGATAACAATGTATATCCTTTTCATGTCTATGATGATTGGATCCATTTAAATCCCCATCATGTATAATGTTTTTGTATTATTTCTACATGATGAATCTACCACATTATTTTATTTTTCATTAAATTAATGGATTAAATATTAATGATATTTAATCATCTATAACCATCATCATTGAAGTATGCTAATGTGATTTTATGTGAATAAATAATTACTACTATTATGATCAATATATATGTCATAGTTTTATCCAAATAGTAATGCCTCAAATAGTGGAGGAAACAATTAGTATCACCCACTCTAGATCACATCTCAGGTGATTTTTCTCATGTACCTTCGACAAATTTAATGAATATATTACCACTTTATCCATTTTCATGATTAAAAAAACTAATACATTCTTTAAAGGATAATTTTATACCACAAAACCTTTACCATATTATGGTAGTGTGATTAAAGGTGTTGTGACTATAATTTTATTCAGCTCTTTTAATATCTCTTAACTTTTATATATACAAAAAACTTTATTCTATCTTTAGTTAGCTTGGTTTATGAGTTAAAAATCATGATAAATGTTTCAAAAACTATCTATAGTACCTAACTAATATGATGAAACTCTAGATCTCAAAACTAAAAAAAGGATATACCAATGGGTTGGAACCATTGGTATAGCCCCTAAAACCATTGGTATAGCCGATAATAGTGGTTTAAAGAACCATGAGGTGATTTTTTGTCAGTATAGACCACATATACCCATGTTTCTCAAACCATTTGTTATTAAATTTCAATGGAAAGTCCTATAACCATTTGTTGGTCAAAATATGGGTATAGGTCCATTATTAAAAAAATTTCCACCACTGGGAATTGATCCCAATACCTTATACCTATACTCTAATGACTTTACCACTATCCTATAACACATTTTATGTTCTTATATTCATAAATATATATGTATATATATATATAAATTTATTTATATTAAATTATTTGTTATTATTTGATATCATTTTTCTCAAATAATGGGACAACCTATACCCATGGTTTTGTCAAACTGTGGGTATAGGTTCTTTATTAAAAAAATTCCACCATTGGGAATTGATCCCTACACTTTCCACTTATACTCCAATGACTTTACCACTATCCTACAACAAATTTTATGTTCTTATATTCATATATATATATATATAAATATTTATCATTTTTTTATTATTTTGAAAAAATAGGCCAACCTATACCAATGGTTCACCCAAACCGTTGGTATAGGTGCCCAGAAGCATTACCTGTACCAATTGTTTGGTCAAACCATGGGTATAGGTGTATGAAAACATTACCTATACTAATAATTTTGGTCAAAATGTGGATATTGGTTACCTATACCAAACCTATAATAACGGTTTTATAAATCATTGGTATAGAACCATTGGTATAGCCTAGATTTCCAGTAGTGTCTCTATTATAGATAATGGTTTTTGAAATTCAATAAACATATTAGTTTTGATGGATCAGATTATGTTATTTTTATTATGATAACCTTCTCCATGAATTTTTATTTCCCTATCTAGAAGTCACATTTATTTTACTTTATATATCACTTCCCCTTTAATAAGGTATTTAATACAATGATTAAAATTATCATCAACCTCTTTGTAAATTTGGGAATATATGATAATATCATTTATAAAGTACACTAAAAATTTATCAATAAAATACCAAAATATAATATTAATCAAGTCCATATAGATTATTAGAGCATTAGTGAGTCTAAATGATATCATAATGAACTCATGGTGTCTATATATTTTATAAAGGTTAGTCAAGTGAATATCATCCTTCTTTATAATTAATTGATAATATCGTAATAAAAAATATACCATTGGGATGAACCGAGACTATAATAGTTAGTTGAACAAACAATTAATCCATTTTAGAGGATACTTATTCTATATATTGTTATTTTTAATCTCATGATAATCAATGTAGAGATTCATTAATGCATAATTATTCATGAATAAAGGGAATGGGGTACCCTATGGAGAGGCACCAAGGTGTATAAAATCCTTAACTAAGATTTATTTTAGTTTCCACTTTAACTATTCTTTTTCAATGGGGCCATTATATATAGACCTTTTATATTAGAAGAGATATATAAGTACATTATATAGATAACATAATATATCAATTAGGATAGATGTCATACAACTATCTAAGAAATACATCAATATATTCTCTTACATTGGGAATGAATTTAAAAATAATCCTTTCCTTCGAGTCTATCATTTGAGTTATATATACATTCTCATAAGTCAATAATATCCATACTTGAAAAGGAGTTATTAAATAAGATTCATAATTTTCCATGGAGATATATAGAATCATAGGATGGTTTGGTATTTATAATGTTATTCCAATCCCTAGTATTTGATATTAGATATATGTAAGGATAATATTTTGATTCCTAAAATACTTTAAAATTATTTTAAAGGGAGAATGACTATAGTTTTTAGAATATTCTTCCCCAAAATATTAATTCTAGAAGAGTTATATTATTAAAATGTGATGATTTCACCACATGGTGTTTTCACTAATATCTTGAACTCCATGTATTGAGTTGGTGTTTGAATATTATTTGAGAAATTATTTTATATAAACTCTTGTTGAGAACCAAAATAAAATAAGACCTTCAATACTCATAAAATAATAAAAAGTGTACCTTATAAAACGTTGTTTTCATGAACTACCATTGTGATTGTGGTTGCACTTTCTCTTCCTTGTTCAATTGAATTTAAAGGTTATGGTCATCAATTATCCTAAATGAATCATTTAATTGTGAATTTAATTACATTGTGTCCATGTTTTATGAAGTTGAAACATTAGACTATGTGTGGTGAATCGACTGAAAAATTATTTTCTTCAATAATATTTATTGTATTTTTCATATACCTTAAGCTATTATTAGAACTATTCCATTCTTTTCAACACTTGAATCATATCTTCATTCGATTGAGGTAGTTCCCATGGTGATTTTACCATACTTTTGAAATGTGTATTATGGATTATTCTTCTATATAAGTGGTTTACATAGTGAATCCCTAGAGTTTAACTCAATTCATATTTTCTTATATTTGGTCCCATGATACCTTTTAGAATCACAAATCGAATTATTTCCTCATAGCTATGAAATCTTTAAATCGATAATTATTTTTAAGGAATTGGTTTTAAGTCAGTTATTAATTATTCAACATTTTTTATTATCAGTAATAATTATGGTAGAATAATGTTCAAGCCCTGTGAACTTTTCATTATAAGACCCAATACATGCACCCTACCTTTATATGAGACCAAGAAATTAACTCTCTATTTCAATACAAATAGTATGAAAAAATATATTTATTGATGAATATTTTCATGAATTCATACCATTCAGTTGAGTTGATATATTCTTAGTATTTTTAATCTTGATTAGTTTCCCCCAAAGATTGGATTCTCCATTTAAGTGAAAATTAATAAAGATCAATTTATATTGTTCTCTGTATCGATGGTTGGAAAATATTTTTTAATGAAATTTATCGACTTCTCTATGAATAATGGATTAATGGATCCACCAAAAGAGAGTTTCAAATTTCTTATAGAGGTTTGATCCTCAATTTAATCATTATTTGGGGGATTTTCCACTCCAAATGGTTTATGTTACTATTCATAATGTGAATCAATTAGGAATTTAACACTTTGAGGTTTTCATAATCCCAATTTTATCTTATCAAGAATCTATTTTTGAAAATTATTCTATTTTAAATTTCATTTATTATTGACATAATTCCTCATATTTCTATCCATTAAAAAAATAATTCACAAGATGAGAATAATAAAATTAATAATTATTTAAACAAACATTATTAACTTAGAAATAATAACTAATAAATCAATTTTAAATTAAAACCTATTACATCCCATCTACCAGTATAGGTTATTTATGGTGTATTTTGTATTATGTTCACTAAACTAATCATAAAAATACCTAAATTCTTTATCGATACCAATTATAATGACATAATTCTCATATACATAATATTACATCATATATAGAATAAATATCAATAACGAACACCCAAAAAATATAATGGTCTAGTTTTTCTGGTAGATTAGATAAATAATAAAATATTTTTAAAATAAAAAATATAATCCTTTAATAGTGTCTTAATAATATTCTCTTAGATTTAATCATACTCCTACAAATTCAAAAATATTCTAGTGGTATACATAAAATAATTTATGAGATATAAATCCAAGACAAGGGTATAAAAAAGGGATAAACATGGGGTAAAAAGCACAAGAGTCAACAAAAATAACATGGAATAAATAAATGAATGGATAATAAATAATCACATAGAAACATGGAATAAAATAAAATATGTTTTAGGATTATTTTTACAATGAGTAATATATAAATTTTGAATAAATATAAGACATGTCATCATAATCCTATGATGAGGTTCACTGCCAAAAAAATATAACAAAATGATCCAGCCTTACTACACACACACCATACATAGTATCTCATAAAGCATCACCCTATCTATTGGGGGGATATATAATTCTAGGATTACCTATCACATTATAATATTTAATGTATATTTTTCAATATAGAAAAGAAACACACACACACACACACACACACATATATATATATAATATTAATTAAATAAACCCCTAAGAATGATATGGGTTTCACGATGATGTTAAAAGTCATAGACAATTGTAAAATCATGTAGATACACAAAAAAATGAAATATAACAAATTAAATGCTCAAATGGAATAGTACATATGAAATATAATATTTTATACCATGAAGTAAAGAATAATTATTTATGTAAAACATATAATGATTTGGGAAAAGGATAATGAAATTGAAAAATATTGTTGTATAAACACTATAGGGATTGACTTAAAGAAACAATAAAGAAATAATAAATTCATGTGTATCCCTAAAAAATGAATGAAAAACATGTATAAAGGGAAGAAGTATTTATATAATAATGATATAAAGTTAATGAGAGAAAAATTTAGTGTGTTAAAGATCATAATTATAAAATATAAAAGTATTTGAAATAATCCTTACTAAGAGTACTGACATGATTTGAAGTATTATCAAAAATAAGGAATAGTAAATTTCCAATTTTTTTCATTACTTGATTTAAAACATTATTCATGCTTATTTTATCTCTTATAATCCACTTTCTTTCATTATTTATAAATTTATTGAATTAATATTTTTCATGATGAATATTTCGAGGTTTATTTTATGAATCCTAGTATGCTTCCATGTAATGGTAGTTATTTAATTTCACTATGAAATGGTTCCATAAGCTCTAAATGTGTCTTGGTATGAATTTCATTTTATTCTAGAATTTATAGGGTTATGTGATTTCTTGGAACCAGATGCCACTTAATAGGTGCCCTAAGACTGGTGGGACACATGGTCTCAAGTTTATCTCCCCAAACTCCAGAGCATTCCAACTAGTAGTGAGGTATTAGGGTGTATTTTTTGGGAGACTATAGCCACATTACTAGAGTGTATCATATTGGATAATTATAAGTAGAGGTAAATATTGAAACCAATATATGTAAACATAAGGCAAAATGAAAATAGACAAGGATAACAAATAACTGAAATAACTAGAATAACATAAAACAACTGACGATGATATTTCATGTATCTAATAAGATGGAAAACATGGATACAAAGTAGTAATCATACATTCATGACCCAATATAGAAAAAGAAAATACATAAACTATCCCAAGAATCCCGAGCCTCAGCTCGAGAATCTGCTACCAGATCCATCTTAACACAACAAGCAATCAAGTTTCCAAAACATTATGTTTCAATTTATAAACACCTGCATACATTTAATATACCTTGGGTACCAAACGACGCTCAAAGAGGGTGTGAGATAAATCTCAATGGTCCACCACCAATGGTGTCTATAACATCCAGCCCATGTAATAGAAATGTAGTAGTGGGAAAGCATGAATATATAAAGTAAATAAGTACAATGTAACTAACTACCAAAGTACCTTCTTCAGCCCTTAGATGGTGTCTAAAAATTTAACTAGTTCATTATTTTATTGTTACCAATTTATAAATAAGTCACATGTTAACAATAGTGAATGTTCCAGGATGTAACTAGGAAAAATGTAATGATATTTAATGATGAATTTCCAAGGTGAAAACTGAGGCAACATAGACCTCAAGGGTCACCAAATCAGTAATAACTGTATCTTGGATAAGATTAAGAGTGTAATACAAGGGGAATAGTCTATGTAATTACATAATAGGATGCCTAATGAGTCCAAGGAGTTCATCCAAGGTAAAACAAGGCTAAGTAGTGACTGGGCCCAATGGGATTTAACCATAGAACCTACTTGTTAATGCTAGGTCCAAGGAATGTTTCCAAGTCACCCAATAATACTACATGAGGGATCCTACAATGTCATATAAAAAATCAAAAGTTAGACAAAGATCGTGTTCTAGGAGGGTCTCAACCAAAGAAAGCTATATCCTTGAATTCAGAATGGTGTCCTTGAGTGCTAAAGGAATTCCCTCGGGAATCCAAGGCGAGCTCAAGTCAGGCCACTCCTATTTTGATAATGATGTCATATATAATTCATAAGGTTCAAGGCATTACCTTTCATTAGTGTGATAAGTCTAATTGATCATACAAACATTTAATCAATTAATAATTAACCAATAATTCCATTTGGTTCAAGCCTTGATTTTCATTATTTTGACAAGGAAAAGTAGCTTGAAACCTTTCATTTAATCCATTTAAGGAATTTTCAATAACTAGGGTTCACTATTCTACCTTTAATTTACATAGTAAGGGGTAATATATACATGAAAACTATTATTCAACTACATTTAATAAGGAAAATTCATATATTTATTATACTTTCCAATTTCCACTTCACATTTGATTATAAAATTGAAACACTTACCTTAGGCGGGTCAACTGGTGAGAATAAATGGTACTTTCCATTATTAAATTCAAAATATAAGTCAATACATTTAATATATAAAATATTATCATTAGAAAGGTCAATCCAAGGAACACCCAAATGACAGCTCAAACATGTCAAAACACTAAAACAAAAATTATGGAAGAACATCCTACATGGGATGGAAAGAGTTGTGGGCGTAACCACTGAAAACTAATCACATATTTTTAAAGATCATAACTATTTGGTTATAATTATTATAATCATGGAATATAAATTCAATAAATGACACTCGATGGAATCGGTGGTCCCACACATAATTTCCAAAATCAATAAACATGAGGGATAAGATATAGACCACACACATTAGGCTTATATGACTCTCCTAATTTAGTATTAGCTTCTAATTAATCTTGGAATAGAGTAGTTATGAGAAAAGATTAAAATTTATTACACCTCAATAACTAAATCGAGAATAAGATAGGTGAAAAATAACTAAAACTAATTTGAGTATTTACCGTTGTGCATCCAACGTGATGAACATAAGCTCAAATGGATCCTAAATGAAGTAAATCACTTTATTGCTAGGTCAGGCCTTAAAAAACATAAAAAATGATAGAAATAGAGTTTAATTCCACTGGGGATCATATTAGAGAATAAGGAGGGGATTAATTAGAACATTAAAGAAAAAATATAAAATTACCAATTTTTTTTGCTGTGCACAGTTTGGCAGCACTGTTTGAAAAACCTTGCACAAACCATGAATGGGTTCCTAGAGAAGAGGAGAATACCATATAGTTAGGTCACATAGTTAGGAAAATCGTGTGACAACCGTGAATTAAGTCTCAATCTAAAAAATCGTTCCACCCACACAGTTTAGACTACCATGCATCCTCCCCACATAGTTTACTCTAATCATGTGACATTACCATTTTCCCAAAAAGTTGGGTACCAAGCATCGAATGAGAACCAGACACCCCTAAGACCTTCTCTAACTCATTAGTCATCTATATTAGGTTCAAAAAAATGAATTATATTGAAATATAATGGATCTATACATGAGTGAATAATTGGGTTATTACAGTCTTCCCCCTTAAAATAACTCATCCCCGAGTTTACCTTACAAGTGCGGTGAAATAATGTATTAGAACAACTCTGGCCACAAGGAATGTATGTTGAACTCCTGCTCCCAAGTCTCATACTTCATGTGGATGTGATTCCATAACACCCATACTAAAGGGACATACCGACCTCATAGAGATTTCATGCTCTAGTCAATGATGCATACTGGATACTCCTAAAAGGTGGCATCAACATCTAACTAAACATCCTCAGGATTAAATGTATGATGTGGGTCAGAATGATATTGGTGATGCTGTAAAACATGGAAGACATCATGCATGACACAATACCTATGAGGTAGTAGAAACTGACAGGCTACCTTCCCAAATCTTTCTAGAATATCAAATAGACCTACGTAATGATGTGACAACTTTATTTGATTCTGTAACTATCTATGCCCTAGACTAGGTGATACTCGAAGTAAAACATCATCCAAAACCTCTAACTATAGAGGTATTTGATGGATATTGACATAATATTTATGTATAGACTAAGTAGTAGTAATATTCTTTTTGATCAGCTAAACCTACTCTGAAGTCTCCTGAACGAGATGAGGACCTAGTAGGGCTACCTCACCTATCTATCGATAGCATAGGGGTGAATGAAATAGAATACCATATAAATCCCCAAAAGGAGTTATTTTAATTGTCGCCAAAAATATATTATTATAGGTGAACTCGAAGAGAGGTATATGATTCTATGAAGAATCACCAAAATCAAAGACACATGCCTGGATCATATCCTCTAAAACCTGTATTGTCTGTTCTGATTTTCCATCGGTCTAAGGGTGAAAAGATGTGCTTAAAATCACATGTGTAACCATAGATTTCTGCAAACCCTGCTATAACCATGATGTGAAATGATCTTCCCTATCCAAAATGATAGTATTAGGGACCCTGTGTTGTCATATGATCTCACAGATATACAGTATTCCCAACTCATAAAATGAGAATTTCTATTGAATAAAAATGATGTGAACTACTTTTATTAGTATTTCAATAACTACCCATACAATGTCTCTACCCCTAGGAAACCTAGGTAATATGACTATGAAATCCATTGAAATATCTTCCCACTTCCATTACGGGACTAGAAGTGGCTATAACAACACTACAGATCTCTAGTGCTCCGTCTTCACCTATTGAAAAGTGGTACAGCTGGAGATAAATCTTGCTATCTGACGTTTCATCCCAGACCACCAGTACTGGAGAGCTCATTTATCCAAAGACACGATCACATCATAGTCTATTTAATAATCTAGTCGATGGTTCTCCTTACCATGAATTTTATCAAAAATAGTGTCCCATTCCAAACCACGATATCTCCACTATTGGAATTTACTTACAAAACAAACCTATAAGAATTATAACTATGCTTATCATATGATTTTAAAAACAAATAAATGATTTATTACCCTCCACTACCTTTATCCAAGTCAAGTCATCTTTCCATAAAAATCCCCAGCTGATATAAACTATACTCATCTCCACTTGACGATGTGACGAAAAATGGTCCTTCACCTAACATATACATTAAAAAGGAAGGATAATAGTCAAACCACATCTGGAAGACCATCCTCAAAGATTCCCGGCTTAGATGGCTGGCTCATCACGAACTGAACTGAAATGCCTTCCTCTAAGGCATCCTATGTTTTCCCCAACCACATCCACTGAATCCCATAAATAACTTTTGATGATGTTCCTTGTCCAACCATCATCTGACTATTTAAACTATATTGTCTCAACATGAAAAATGGTGTAACCCATATCCATCCCACTAGAATAATCACCCACTTTTAACATTACTTTTGATCCCAACAATAAGACTGTGTAACCTCAAAATAATTAAAAATAAGTCTAAGGAACTATTACTCAATAGTCTATACCTTGTTCTTTAAGTGATACATTGGTACAAGAAAAAATTTCCATGTAAGAACATTGATTGTTCCTAGAGTGGTATTCTCCCAATGGTCACATCTGAAAAAAAGAGGATAGTGTCCAAGAGTCTCTCTTGGTTTAATGATCTTCATTTTGAAATGATCCCTCTTTATGAGAAATACTTTAATAAAATTCCTTCCTTTAGACTCATGTATTCTTATTTGGTTTACTAATTTTATCTTGGCCATTTGGCTAAGACATCCCTAAAAAAACTAACCTACAAAATGACTTTTAAACTTTATTATGGTGTAATAACAATACTCTATTAGCACATCAAGGATGTCGTCAAGATAGGGGACATGGTCATCTCATTAATATTATTACACTAAGAATATTTCAAGATTTTCAATAAGATCAGACAAATCACCACTGGTCTACTTCCCTTGAAAGAATCTCAGCTTCACCTTCTGATGTACTGTTACAACCCGATCATAAGTCTTCACTACTCGAGGAATCTCGTGATCGGTCAAGCTAGACCTTCGAAGTCCATCCAAGACCAGCTATGTTTCTCAATGTTTTCATACAAATATAATCATTTCAATGTTGTGATACCGAGCAATCATTGAAATGATTCTAACTTTCAATCCTCAAGTTAATTCAAGAAAAACCAACCATTTTCCAATGGTTCTCTTTGGATGTGATCCTTTTACTTGTAAGGGCAGATATTTACCAAAAATGACACAAAAATACCACCTCAAGAGTATCATAGTCATTTAAAGAAGAGATAAACCATCCACTCATAATCACATTACATCAAACTCACATTAACCACACACATGATACTCCTCCGATTAATGCATACATATGTTAAAGCATTTGTTAGGAAATACAAGAAAAAACAGACCGGTGTGTCAAAACACTCAAGTCTCTTGAAATTAATCATGAGAATTGGGTAGAACCTGTTTCATTTAATGAACAAGTCACTATACTATGTAGATGACCCAAGAAAATACTCATCAACACAAGACTCAATGATTTTTCCAAACCCAACTAGTTATTTATATCATTTAACAAGTTGAAGGTTACCACGTTTGTAAACGCATACTACCCCGAGGTTCCATAATCAAGACAACACCATGATAATATCCATAGGCTATCCTCCCTATGTATATGAGTATCAGGTGATTCATACAATAGATTTAAACTAGAGTCATAAAGCTCCATACGACCTTTAAACTAGACTATGATATACCATGTCTCCCATTACTGAGGATAAAGAAAGGATCACAAGACCTTCTAAATACCTAACCATGCCCTTAACAAGTCTAACCTACTGAAATAGAGCATTATTCTATGTCCATGCCCATAACAAGGGCCAAGGATACGATGAACACCCATCCGAACAAGGGTGTAATTTAGAAGGTAAGAGTCCTAATAGGGACAAAAACACTCAAATGACACCAAACGTCATAAAATGAAAATATTTAACAATACATTTTAGATCAAAGGGTTCTATATACCATGGATATACCCTTAAAAATCAAAATCATCAATCCTATCACTAGGTCGCACCAAACATAAGTCACCAGGATCAAAGGCCTATTATTTAAGTCATTTATAAGAAGGAGAAGGCCTATAGAAAATTATTACATTTTCGTTCCAATGCATAAAATAAAATTCATATAAAAATTCATTTTAAACATAAATAATTTACTAAAATCGCATCATAATTAGGAAATTTATCTCACAAATTCCTTTTAACAGATAAGATGACCTACGATGGTACCATCAAGACAACTTGGATTCATCATAAATGAAACCCTATAGTAGTTTATTTATTTATCATGGTAATAAAAACCCATAATGTGTTGTATCAAAAGAAACATGCCCCAAATAACCTACCTAGGTTAGTTGTGCATCTTTAAATCCAATAACACACCTCAAAACAAGATTTAAGTAGGTGGATAACAAAACTAATGAAATATGAAAATAATAAAGGGATTAATATCCAATGTATAATACCCCAAAAACCTTATTAGAAGGTTAGGTACTGGTAAGTTCTCATTTATGAGTTTCAGGGGTTCCAATAGATGAAGGGTCAATAGTAACTTTCCTCATCATTTATTGGAAGTAGTTTCTTTTTAATTTTGTATTTAGTTACTAGGTTTACTCCTTTACTTTTCATAAACATGACAAGGTAGGATAAGTATTTGAAACCACTTAATTTTTTTGTCATGTTTTACTTTATATTGAATATGAATTCCCATTAAATCAGTGACCATACACCTTATCACTAAAAATGACAGCCATTTGTTTATATAATAATGGATCGACTCGGTAAATTAATTATCCCAACCAACAAGGTCCCATACACATAAGGAATTGAGATAAGCAATCAAAAAATCACAACCCATAGAAGAAAAATAAATATATATAAACAAGGTTCACTTAATAATCATAGGAATAATAGGCAATAAAAAATAGTGAAATGAACCAATATGGAATGAAAATATGCAAGACATGTGAATTCTAGGTGCCTATAATGATGCATGTAATAATGGTATTTTCCCTCATATAATCGGGCCTAGGATGAAGTGAAATTACGAATCAAAATAATAATCAATAACTCCACACAACATGTATGGCACACAATAGTGAAAGAATATCAACTGTAATAAGAAAAATCAAAACAATAATTATAATAGAGGCAACTCGGATTTTACCCCGAAGATGGGTTTGCAATGCCGAAGAATGTATTATGACCAAGTCCCAAGTGCTAATAATATCCCAAATATTTTATCCAAATAGTAAAGCAAGAAAGTACCCCCCATGATACCACTTTTTGATGTCCTAGACTCGAATGCCACTTAATAGGTACCTCGAGCCCGATGGTGCACATAGCCTCAAGCACATATCCCAAACACTAGAGTTTGCTGACTAGTAGAAAGGGCCTAGGGTGTGTCTATGGAGACACTATGACCTCATTACCATATTTTAGCACAACAGATAATTATAAATAGAGGTAAATAATGTAAGTAATATGAGTAAACAGAAGGAATAATAGAAATTGACAAGGATAACAATAACTAAAATAACTGTAACAATATACAACAACTAATGATGATATGTTATGTATCTAGTAAGATAAAAAATATGGATATGAAGTAGAGATCATACATGAAAGACCCAATGTAGAAAAAAGAAATACATAAACTATCCCAAACATCTCGAGCCTCAGCTCAATCATCTACTACCAGCCCCATCCTATCATAGTAAGTAATCAAGTGTTCGAGGAATTACACCTCCATTTATCAACAAAAACATACATGTAATCTTCTCGGAGTACCAAACAGTACCCGAAGAGGGTGTGAGATAAATATCAATGGGACACAACCAATGATGCCTATAACATTCGGCTTGTGTAATGGAAATGTAACTGTGTGAAAGCATGCATATATAAAGTAAAGAAGTAAAATGTAACTAAATACCCAAGTACATTCTTCAACCCTTGGAT
The DNA here is from genome assembly GCA_963277665.1 of Viscum album. Classification (NCBI taxonomy): domain Eukaryota; kingdom Viridiplantae; phylum Streptophyta; class Magnoliopsida; order Santalales; family Viscaceae; genus Viscum; species Viscum album. Next base: position 1,939,441,184 of record OY728159.1, read on the forward strand.
AGTGTATGAACATGTAACTAGTTCATTATTTTATTGTTACTAGTTTATAAATAAGTCACATGTTATAAATAGTGATGGTTTCAAGATGTAACTAGGAAACCTCTAATGATATTTAATAATGAGGATCCAAGGTAATTACCAAGGAAAGGTATACCTCAAGGGTCACCAAATAATTAATTATTATACACCGGCTAAGGGAAAGAGTGTAATCTAAACATAGTCCAAGTTATTCTATAATAAGACACCTACTAAGTCCAAGGAGTTCATTCAAGGTAAAATGAGGCTAAGAAATGATTGTTCCCAATTGGATTTAACCATGGAACCTACATGTCAATACTATATCTAAGGATTGTATCCAAGGTATCCTATAGTACTACACGAGGGATCCTATGATGTAATACTGGGCATCCAAAGTTATAAAAAGATCAGGTTCTTGGTTGGTCTCAAACTAAGCAAGCTATATCCTTGAATTTAGAATGGGTTCCTTGAGTGCTTAAGGCATTCGCTTGGGAATCCAGGTGAGATCGAGTCCGGAAAATTTTATTTTGATAATGAAGTAATATATAATTCATAAGGTTAAATAAATTACCTTTCATTAGTGAGATAAGGCTAATTGAGCATGCAACAATTTAATCAATTCATATTTAATCAATAAGTCCACTTGGTTCAAGCCTTGTTTTTTCCTTAGTGTGATAAGGCCAAGTAGCTTGCAACCATTCATTTAATAAATTTAAGGAATTTTTAATAATCAAGGTTCACTCCAATACCTTCCATTTACATGGTAAGTGGTTCTAAAGACATGAAACCTGTTATGAAATTACATTTAATAAGTCTAAGTATTATACTTATTATATCTTCTAATTTCTATTTCACATTTGATTATCAAATTGAAACACTTAAATTAGGTGGGTAAAGTGGTGAGAATATATGATAATTTATATTATTAAATTAACAATATAAGTCAATCCATTTAATATATAAAAGATTACCCTTAGAATGTTCAAGCGATGGTAAATCTGAATGTCGGCTCAGACATGTCAAAACATTAAAATGAAAATTATAGAAAAACACCCTACATGGGATGAAAAAAGTTGTGGGTGTAAACACAAAAAATAATCACATATTTGGAAATAGAATGAAAATATAGTTGTAATGATTATTATCACGTAATATGAATTCAATAATACCCGATGAAATTAGCGGACCCGGCACATAATTTCAAAAAATTAACGAACTTGAGGGATGAGTTATAGACCAACAACCTTAGGACTGTATAACTATCCTCATATAGTATTATCATCTACTTAATTTTGTAATAGATTATATCTGAGAAAAGATTAAAAAAACTTACACCTTGATAACTAGGTCGAGAGTAAGAGATATGATGAACAGCTAAAAATCACTTAAGTACTTACCGTTTTGCATCCAACGTGCTAAACGGAAGCTCGAATGGATCTCGGATGAAGGATATCTCTTGATTTCTAGGTTAGGCCTTCAAGAATATCCAAAATGAGAGAAATGGAAGTTAATACCACTGGGGATTAGATTAGGGAATAAGGAGTGGGTTAATTAGAAAATTTAGTGAAAAAAAGTAAAATTACCCAAAAATTAGCCCACACATGGTTTGGCTGCATGATTTGACAAAACATTAAAAAACCATGCATGAGTTCATAGAGAAGAGGGGTGTACAACATGGTTTGTTCCCATGGTTAGGGAAACTTTTCTTTAGCTGTGTGCTAATGCTATGTCTGAAAAATCATGCCATCCACATAGTTTAGTCTAATCATGCATCCTCCCCACACAGTTTACTCTAACTATGTAACAAGACCATTTTACCCAGAAATTTGGCCTCTAGGCCCCGAACAAGCTCTAATCACCCGGAGACCTTCACTAACTCATTAGGCATCCATTTTAGGTCCAAAATAAAAATTTGAATGAAATTTAAAGGATCCATACCTAAGTGAAAAACTGGGTTCTTACAGGTTCAATGTATTAGTACGTAGTTTCAATTTATTAAATATACCTCATTTATCTTGTTTTAGGTACTTTAACTAACATTTATAAATCAAATTTTTTATTTTTAACATAATTAATATTTCATCATAATTAAATATAAAAAAATATCTCATTTTAATTATTAATTTTACATAGATATATATATACAAAAATAAGTTTTAAATCATTTATGATGTTCATAAGTGAAAGTAAAACATCAATGTTCACTTATGTAGACTAAAACTATCATGTATAAATGTTGTTGTTATGTGAGTTTATGAGAGTTTAGAAAAATAATAAATATTTAACATTTATAAAAAATTAGAGTATAATTAAACTAAAATTTTAAAGTTACTTTTAATGGTTACTTATAAAATAGAAGGTGTAATAGGACAATATAAATGATTAACTTGGGTTTTGAAACCATTACTAGGCACTTTGAGTTTTCTCCTTAAGATTTTGTATGACACCTTCATAGGAGGTCCATTGGATTACAAAAAGGGATTAAGGACATGTTTAGGAACATTTATATGGGTATTTGGCTATATCATTAGAAAAAGGGATGATTTTTAAAAGTGGGGAGAAAGGGGTCGAGGTGTGAATTTATATAGCTAAGGGGTGGGTTATCTTTGAATAAAGTATTAATTTTGTTATTATTAAGGCTCAATTTGATGAATATAGTTAATTATTTTTATTTTTATAAAAATATAAGCTTACTAAATATTTTGACAAAAAATGAATATAATCTTGAAAATATTTTGTACAAAGTAATGATTTAAATATTGTTTTTTGGTTTAAATAAAATATAAGTTAGGAAATGAAAGTTTATTTACAAATATGAAAATTAAATATACTATTTTTAAATATTTTTTATACATAGTAAATATATTTTTATTTTCAAAATTTTTTTTGTAAACTTTATATCACGACAATGTCATAATACATACAATACACATAAAAACTGTAATTTTCACTATCTATAAAATATCAAAATCTTTATAAAAGTACCAAAAAATTACCCTTAACTAATATTGTTTTGGTAATTAAAAATGAGATGAATGTTATATAAATAAATTTATAATTTTTAAATTTTAACATAAGAAATTAATATTTTCAAAATTTGATAAAAAACTTTATAAAACATTATACTTATTTATGTTCAAAGTTATATCATTTGGTAAATTATTTTAAATAATAAAAATATTTATTTTTACTTATTTTTTTCCATTGAAAATATTATTTTTTAGGTATTTTAATAATAGTTTTGGTTAGATTACTATTCCAATTGTCAGTTAATATACAAATGATAAATTATGATTCCCAAAGTAAGATAATTATCACGATTCTTGTAAAAACCTTGTATTTAATTTAATATTAATTCACCGATGTTTTTAATAAATTTATTAAAATAAAATTTGTAAAATACCAATCATAATGATAATATTTTTTTATTTCAATACTGTTGTTCATATTTTTATATAGGAGACCGTGACTCGATGTATTTTCAAATTCTATTGATGTTATTTTTCTCATGATACAATATTTTATTTTATTGATTTTATTTAATTTTTATATGTAATATTCTATGTTGATGAAATAAAATGTATATTTTTTTTATCATGTCTTGTATGTGATTTTTGCTATAAATTACACCTTTATATAATGAGTATGTCTTTAGAGAAGAAAATTTCCTATATTTTAAAATTTTAGGTCATTATATTCTCTCTCATGTAATCATATAAAATATTTTCCTTATATATTTTCAAATTATAAATATATATCTCAAAATTAACATTTGAGAATTTTTCCATGATTTTTAAGGAACATCGAGGGGCCATTATTTTAATTTAAATATATTTCATATGATTTGAGATATAAGTTGATATTTCTTTATTATTTTAACAAAACAAGTAAAGAAATATTCCACGACATCTAATAGGGAAAATATATTCTTCTTAACGATAATGTTCAATATTTTCCTTTAATTCCTTCAGAATCCACTATTAGTTTTGTTTCTAATTCTTATATAAATTTAATAATAATTATAATATATAAAATTAATCAAATGAAAACAATACCCAATAAAATAATTCCTTATTTAAGGGTTAGGATATGCTCTCATCATCCTTTGTTGAATTCCAGGTTTTCTTTCCTTATTTATGTCACTTTTATCTTTAAAATAGGGCATGTTGTGGTCCAATTAAACAAAAAATCACACATCATTATTGAGAATATTTTTTCTCCCTTACTACACATATTTTTATATTTTAAATAAATTTTAATTTTATTTAGTTCATAAGGAAATACTTAGAGAATTTATTCAAAAAATTTCATTTATTTGGCCATTATACTTGAGTTTCAGGTCTTAAATGATTTACTCTCAAATACAAGTCTTATATTTCACATTATATTATTTAATTGATTGTTTAAATAATTATAAAATTTTGAAGTCCCATTTTTTTCCCTTTTCATAAATTTTATCCAAAAAATTTCAAATTTTATTTTAGTGTTTGTATTTCAATTATATTTTAATATTTTCATCATAAAACCACTTATTTGTTATTTTATTCGATTCTTTCCCCATTTTTATCCTTAAAATCATTAATTATATTTATCACCATAGATTTCCCCTTGATCATAAGATTGAAATCAACTACATATCCACAATTTTCATATAGAGTACACTAATCATTCATAAATTTATTAAACTGAGTGATTTTAGTTTATAGTTGGTTAATATACTCATAGTATTCATTAAAACATAAACTAATATTAATATCTAATTAATAATTATCCTTAATTTAATACTTGGAATTTTTTATAGTCACTATCTAGGCATCTTCTAAATTTTATTTGTATTCATTTCTACCTCCCTTAACAAAAAAAGAATCATTTTCATCCTCCCTTTTCATGTTTGTGATCAATATTCCATTTATATAAAATAATTCCCTTTTGGTGAAGGATTTTTATATTATTTTAATTTAATCCCCATATATTTAAAACTAAGCTACTATATATATTATAAATAGAAATATTCTTGAAATTATTTTCATCAAGCATTGATACCCTTAGATTTGAAAATAGCCAGAGCATTCATTAAATTTTCTTCATAATCTCTACAACCTTGATTTCATCACCATGACCTTGATGGGATACAATAACCTTTATGATATATATTTAATATATCAATTTTTTATTAGGTTATATCTATAAATCATGAAATTTATTATGAAATACAAAAAAAATTCCACAGTAACCTTATTGTATCCTTCATAGATAATAAAAAACATTTTTGTATTATTTTCATGGATATGAATCTCATAAAATTCATGCAGACTTTATTAAAATTTCTCAAGGTAATCCTTTTTATAAATTATTGATATGATCATTGAGTACACATAATATTTATTTGTAAACCTACCCATGCTTTAAAAGCAATAAGTATGTTCAAACCCAAGGGAAGGTAGGTGAGTATTCAAATGATTTCATTAATTTATAAATCAAAATCGGTAATTTTTTGCTTGGTTAAAAATAAGATAAATGTGTTTGGGTGTTAGAAATATTAGAATATAGAGTTATATAGTATAGGGAACACCAAAATATGGATGAGAGAAATTCCAATTGAAATATCCTGAGGAAAATGTGATGTTCTTGAAAATGAATTTCACCAAACATACAATATTCATCACAAAAGGATTAAAATTATTGTCAAGAAATATAATTGTAAATGTACTAAACACAGAACTTTTCAAGAAATTATTTTTCACAATAGTGAAAAAAGAGAGTGATCTAGTTTCATTCAGATATTTCACTATTATTTAAAAAGGATTATTCATTATTTCCTATTCTATTTTCTCAATCTATGGATGTTTATTACTAGATTTTTTCAAAACAATATTTGGATTAATTTATGAAATTTTTACATAAAACCATATAAAAATAGAATAAGTAAATTTCTCCATGAAATATGAATAAAATATTTGAATTTTTAAAGAAAAAACAAGAATGATTTAGTATACTATAATGACTAAATTACACTCATCAAATTATTGCTAAAACATATTATTTAAAAATTAATATATGATGAGAAATTATATTTAGAATTATAGTAAATGTAATGTAATTGAGGAGAGGGTCTTCTATATTTGTATGTGATCTTTCTCCCTCTTCATCTGCATACTTATTACTTTTTGAAGTGCTAACCCATGCCTCTAGAAATGACCTCATCCCTAGCCCTTGATGTTAGTTTCCATATTTAATAATAAACTAGTTCGGTAAAAATGTATTTATAATTTTCTCACTAGTAATATAGATGTTTCCCCTTTTAAATTTCATAATTCACTGACTTAATTCTAATTCAGTAGCCTCCACTAATAAGATATTCTAGAAATAGCCCTACCAATAATGATTAATATTCACAACCTATGATAAATACTACCAAGAATAAAATTTCATTCCCTTGAATCATGAACAATACTCATTAATTGAGACCACCTCAATGAATATTAAAATCAATATATTTTATTCAAATATGAATAATATATATGGGAACAAGTTATACATATTTCCTTTTTCAACAGCAACTTAGTTGGTCAGAAATGCATCAATAAATAAACTCAAGAACTCTTGGTTTTAAAATCATAATATATTTAACTTTTGAAATAAACACATATATTTAAAATATAATCATGGTATATCATTCACTTTTTTCTTTTAAAAAGGTTAAAAAGATTCATTCTCAGTATATCTCAACTAATATTCAACTAGTCTCGAATGTTCTCCTATTATATTCAAACACAATCCGAATCGTACCCATGCATATTCATCACAACTTGGTAAGGATCAGTTCAACCAATCAACATGGAAATAGTTTTCAATCAATTTTAATCATCAATAGAACAATTGAAGAGTGGTTATTACTTTATTTTACATTTATCTACATCAGTTCTTATTTATTAATCTTGGGCAGCTTTTGTTATTCTATATTGGAATCATTGAGGCATACCTTAAACATATTATGTACATCTAAATTCTATATCATAGGGAAAATATCAAAGAAATCGAGCCTCCTATATTCTTTAAAAACTTAAACTATAATAAAAATAAAAAAACTAGTGATCAAAAATCCAGTCTTCGCTCCCAAAGTCAAATCAACCATTTTCACTCAAGAACAACTTCTCACAATGCGAGTGGAGTGAAACTCTTGAATTAAAGTCTAATTTACCCATTTAAATTAGTTCTAATTTTTCAGTATCAAAATACCCTTAAATAAATTCTTAGTGAGTTGTACTGCTTATAAATAGGCCTTTGGTATATCACTGTGGAAACTCCTCATTTTCTGCGAACTTGGGGGAAAGGTCTCTCTTCGTAGATCCTAATGTGGCTTCATTCAACATTTATCAAATATCCTCAAATCATCAAGATTTTATATTAGTCTTCTTCAACTCCATGGTGTCAATAAAAAAATAGAAAAGGGTGTAATTATCCTTACACGGGGATTATGGTTACAATCTTTTCAAAATTATGGTTACATAGTATGAGAAATGATTATTACGAGGATTAATAAATAGTGATTACATAGTGAGTGTGATTTTTTTGTAAATTTGAAAATTAATACTTATGATAGGGATATGATATATATAGAGAAGGAAAATTGATAATTTCTTACAAACAACTAGCTACATCCTTTCACATATTAATTTCTTCTTTATGCATTGGGAGAAACCATGCTCATGCACTAAAAAAATTATCCTTCAATAGAATTTAACCTAGATTTTTTTTCAATCCCATTACATTAATGATCATTATGAAAATTTTTCGTGATCCTTATAGAAATAATATCTTGCAAATTAAAATTTCATAGTTGTGAAAAATGTTGATTCAATTTATGAACTTCAAAAAGAATTAATTAATGATATTATAGAAAAAATTAAAATCTATTCCAACAAAAATAAAAACATATTATATGGAACCACTAACTTTAATAACCAAAAATTTTATTCTAAAAAAAATTCTAAATAAAAACCATACAATATTAAAATAATTAAACCCAGGACAAAAACCATTTCAATACCATATAAAATATATATTTAATAAATGTTTCATCAAAACCAATGAAAACATTTTTTCATAAAATATATTGAAATTGAAATAGGGAAAATTTATCAATTAATAGCTAAAAATCATCATTTTTATTAATAAATAAATAAATATAATTTCCAATAAAAATGATCAGGTTTTAGTATATTAGTAAATAAAACTCTTTTTATCATTTAATGTATTATAATTTCATAGAAAAGATATGAAAAAATGTATTAAAATATATACACATCAAATTAACCAAAACTTAACTCATTATTTTTCACGAATCAATCAATTTATCAAATTAAGTGGAAGAAAATTAATCATAAAATTGAGAGATTTGTAATTATAACAAATAAGTGATTAATAAAAATATTTTACTTGATAAAATCTTTTGTGTATCAATTATTTTTCCTATAAAAAAATGTGTTTGGTCAAAAGGTGATTTATAGTTTAAAAAAATGATTGAATTTAATTTTTTTAATGAAATTAGTCAAACATTTTCTTGATTTTAATTTTTCTTCCCAACATACCTTTTTTATCCATGGTGAAAAAATTAAATTATTTTACCACATGGAATAATTAAAAAAAACTGATAGACTATTCTACTTAATAATTTCAAGGAATAATAAATAAATCATCCAATATTTTTATTTGAAAGAATATCGTGCTCAAATAGAATTAGTATTGTATTTTACAGGACATTTTAATATAAAGATTATATGTTTAAATATAACTAAAAAGTTAAAATTCATTAATTTTTTTAAATATTACTCTCAAGGATTGATTAAAAGATTTTTTAAGGATGTAAATTTAAATGATTTTAGAATATAGATCCCATAGAAGGATATAAATGATTAATCACTCAATGTAGAAAAAAGTCACCAAATTCAACAAAAACCTCAAAATCAATAAAAATGAAAATTGAAGCTTAAAAATAGTCAATTTTAAAAAAAATTAAGTGATTTTTGATGTGTTCACCACGTAATATAGTTTATCATAAAAGAGACCCCTACCCACACTTACAACTCAAAATTATCTCTAATATTGAACTCTAAGGTGAGATAATAATTAAAATATTTTATTTCAGAAGGAATTTTCAATTCAATAGTGAAAGATTATTTTTACAGGGTCAAAATGAATGATGAAAACAAAAATATTCCACTCAGCACAATTAAAAATAAATTTTAAAAATTTCAAATGTTTTTTCAACTGGTTACTACTTTAAAATTTCAACACACAAACCAAATATTTATAAAATAAACATGTTAACACTTTAATTTCATAAAGGTTTTTCATTTTTCAAAAAGGGAATTCCCATGTGTGGACTTTTAGAACCCTATACACATGGTCATCCCCTCCCCCATGAAGTGGTCACTGCCCGGAGGTAGATCCCTAATTGAGGAAGGAGCTGTTGCCAACCGAGATGGAAGAGAATCCCAGAGGGCAAGAGTCCGATCGACGATGGTTCTTCAAAGAAATCTGTCAGCATAGTGGACCACACCTCATTTTTTCCTCCCAATCGAGACCGGGAGACCCGACAAGACGGGTTTATCTCGGGGGAGAGGTTCATCCCAAAAGAGTGGAAACAACTAGTAGGGTTATAACAATAATTTTAGCATATACTAGTACATTTCAAGACAATTTCTTGAAATTAACTCATTAAAAATAGAAAAAAAGGTTTTTTTAGAATTTACACACGTTTTATATTTACAATTCACGTGGATTATCAAGGAAAATATTAATAGAAAACATTTATAAGAGTTATTTACAAGATACATTTTCAAATAGAGAAATTTTGAGGGAAAAATTAAGGTTTTAACACTGATTTAAAAATATTTACATAAAAATTATTTTTGCAAGTAATGTAAAATGAATGAAATAACTCCCCTAAGAGTTTTTGATATGATAATTTTATGTTTCTAAGTGATTAATCTCATTGAAAATATCAAGATCTAGTTATTCTATATAATAAATCACTTAAAAAATTGAAACAAATCAATAATTAAATCATAAAATTGATGATCCGAGCACAAAACAAAGTAAAATGATGAGAGGTTGTGGTAATAAAAGTTTCATGATATTGGTGATAAATTTTATGCTATAGTGGAATAACTTTTAAAATTTCATATCTAAGAATAAATGAGAAGGGGGTAAATTTCGGCTATGCAAAATCAAGTGAGGTTTTTTTTGAATGAATGGAAACACATCAAAATAAAAGGTTTTATTAAAACATGTTTTTCATCCCATATAGTGATAGTTTTAATGTCCCAGGCTATAATCCTCTAAAATATCTACTAATAATCACTAAAAAGATATTATTTCTTATCCAAAACCCCTAAATATTCAAAACCTCGATGTTATTAAATAAAAAGTAAATTCTGTGGTCACCTATACTTCTAATGGAAAACTAAAATTCCATTATATCTAAAAAATTATCAGGAAAAGTTTCCTAAAAATGATGGAAAACATGATACACACTTTTTTTTCTTCCAAAATTGATAACTTTCACAACTAAATAGGGTGCTCCAAGGGTTATATCATGATTCAAAAGTACATCTACCTCATAGAAAGGTGAAAAAGGCTGAGTTATGAAGAAAAAATTATAAAAGATAATTTATAGTTCTACTTTGTGAAATGTTTCAATGGGAAAATGGATGATCTTGTAAAGGGATCTATGATGCTAGGGTTTTCCCCATGTCGCTGCCTTCACCTTATCCGTCTCAGGCCAATGACATTATCTCCTCGAATTTCCTACTTGGTGGCTCGTGGCGTGCAACTCACGACATAATGGACTTGATCTTCCTGACAATTTCACTGTTTCCTGCCTCCTCCTTTCTTTATCCCCAAACATGATAGGGATTTTCTCAGTGACACGGTGATGGTTCATGGTCGAGTCCCGTTTATGTGGGTTTCAGCCTCATTTTGGTGTGGTGGGTGCATTTGAAGATTCAATGTGGGCTTCGAGTGTGGTTGTGGAGGCGACGACGAGATTGAGGGTTTGGCTTGCGGCGAGACCATCTTTATGACATGTTGGTGTTTGCGTGGCTTGATAAGTTAATGGATTTCAACCCTAGAGATCTTGAATCGAGTTAGGGTTTTGGATAAAAATTTATGTGAGTCTTTTTATGTTCTATGTGATTATTCTATTTCGAATATGCTTATATTAAACCTGTTTTGTTTGTTATTTCATTATGGTTGAAGTGGTTGTTGTGCATCTTCATATATTGATCTAGTTGGTCTGTGAGTTTGGATGATTGTAACGTGGTTCTTGAATATTTGTGCTTGGATGAAGACATTGGCTCTTACCCGATGAGTTTCTCTGTGAGAAAGAATAAGGGATATGCAATGAAACCTGAAAATGATGAAGGATTTAATGTCTCCTGGAGTTTAATTAGAGAACCTGTGAATGAACATTATGAGTCTGCAAATTGAGGCTACATTAAGTTTCTTAATTGATTGTTGAATTTTGGATATTTTTGTAACTATAACACTACATGGATATGCATTAGATGAGGATAAGAGCAGGAAGCTTTCTCCTAATCATGCCATTCATATTTTAAAGTTAGAGAGGGTATGGCTCTGCCATCGGTACCATGCCTGTGCATCCTTGCATGGGACATCTAACTGAGAGGTCATGCGATGGTGAAAACTTTTCATCACGATGCAGTCTCTAGGTAGAATCGGATCATGTAGTCTTGATTTGGGTTATATCTTCGATGATTTTAATTGGTTATAATGTTTGGATCTTGCAGTTTATCACTTTTTTCTTAAAAGTGTTTTGATAACAAAAAAAGTTAATTTTTAGTCACTTTGTGCAATTTTTAAATAATTAAAAAATAAAAAAATTCATCCTTCTAGTGACTTTGATCTTCTAAGTGAGGTTATATACCTAAATATGTTGAGAAATATAGTGAAAATTGGTAATAATTGATTTTTGTTCTGCTTAAATTTCATGTTTTTCATAATTATAATTTTCTTCCAAAACTTCCTCATCTAAAAATAAAAAAGAATAAATTATTACATACAAATATTTTTTACAATGCGATGATTTTCATGAACATCATCATTAGCATCAACCTTTTATTCCTCATTAAAACTTTCATATTTCTCATGTTTATAATGTTTCCCATTTTTTTACATTGATAAATTCCTACAATTTCTTATAGAAATAAATTTTTAACTAGAATAATTATTCTTTATAAATATTCTGAACCCATCATCCTCATCATCATGGGCATCATATTCTTTTATTTTAGGATAGTTTTCTAAAAAATGTTCTATAGATCTATAATTAAATAATTTTAGTGTAATACTCCCTTTAAACACCACCTTTTTTCTTCTCATATTTCTAGATATGGGAGACATAATTTTGCCAAAATTTATTTCCATACATGATTCTGATTTTAAAGAACAAGCTTTATAATCTTTAATATAAACCTTTTTATTTTTCAAAGATGATACATTATAAAATAAATTTATTTTTCACCCATATATTTTTATTAATAGATTTATATTTTCTCAATACATAAGAATGTATAATACTATAAAAAATATCTATAGGAATATCACATTGATCCTTTTATTATAAATATGATACTATTTCATCAAAATTTTCTAGTAAGATATGTAAAATATTATCAACAATATCAGAATCCTAAAAATTTTCACCATAGAAACTAATAGTACCCAATAATGTATTATCATTTATGAAGAAACTATCAGTTATCTTATCATCATTTATCAGGATATCTTGATTCTTAAGTCTCAAAACTAAAACTTTTCCCATTCCATTTTAGTCATTGCTTCATAGATATTCTGAATTTTATACTAGACAACATTTTTAATTTTGAGAATTAAAACATCATAAATTTACTCTCTAAAATAGAAGAAAAAATAGAATTAGTATTAAAATAATAATTTCAAGGTTTCTTTTTTATGATACTGTTATGGAACTACGTTAAGTATGGGGAACAAATCCATAAATTTTATCTTCTAATAAAACACAACTAATAAAAAATAGGATTGGTAACATTTTTTCTGTACTAATGTTATGACCTTACCCATGGAATGCATGCATCCCCTTATTATTCACTAAATTTAAATTATCAACTATAGATAAAAAATTCAACCTTCTTCTTATAAGGAGATACTTCTAAAAATAAACATCCAAACACAACTGAAGGAACCTGTTCTCTAGTACCACTTATTGATGTGATATAGGATAAAAAAAGATCACTGGGGGATGAATCAGTGATATATACTATTTTTATTTCATTTAAAATAACCTTCACCACCTATTAGGATATAATTATGTTTTTTATGCACACACTAAAATGCACACCAATATAAAGGAAAAAAGAAGATAAAAAAGGTTCACCTATCAATGTGAGAAGGCCAGTCCTTTGTGTGATATTTAATCCTCCATGATCACACTATACAATTTAATCATCATGTTAGTACAATAAGTAGAGTATAACTTTGAAAATCATATTTTCATGCCCCTACTATGATTTGGTTAATCCTACACAAAAGTCCATCCCACACATTATAATGATAAAAAAATTTTATTGTAAAAAATGATACCTCTTCCACATATAGAAAATGATCTAGTTATTAGATGTTTTGAAATATTATTCTATTCAAAACACATATACATCACTCCTTGAAAACAAATCATAGCCTAATGACATCACTATTAAGAATAAACAACTTTCATATAATAATTGTATTGGTAGCCTCTCTTATCTCTCTCTACCTATGCCTCTCCCCCATATATTAACTTCACAACAAACCTTCCAGATTTTTTTCTTCAAAATAAATTCATGAAATTTTTTTCATACTTCCTTGAATTAATATATTTTCACACTATAATTCATGTGATTAATATTTTTTTAATTCCATTCAGATCGATCATCCAACTATCAAATAAAAGTTATGATAATTTTAATTTAAAATATTTTAAAGAATCATGTCTTTAAATTTGAAAAATACCACTCATTAACACTCATAACCTATGTTATAAATATAGTAAATAACAACATGATGTAACTTCCACATAATATTGGAATTATTCCTCATTAAATATTTGAACAAGAAGCTCTTTCTTTCAATGACATTCAATTAATTTTAAATAACTGTGTATGCATGAGATAATTTCCATAATTATAGTTCCCTTATGATTCTATCCATGATAATTCACATTCATTAATAATGCATATAAATATTGACATGCATGAATAAATTACATTCATGGAACCTTTATTTGTATCCAAGTAAAATCCTGCAATTTCTTTTCTAATATTACACCTTCCTGAATTAATAAAAAATAGAGTATAATGATATTTTTTTCATTGAAGAGATTATTACCTATCACTATATCAGTTTATAATCACACTAAAATTTTGATTTCTTAATCATTTAAGAATGTTTCAATAAACACCTCATTTTAAAAACCATAATATATTCAAATTTGGGATTTTTTTGTCCCAAATTTTCATCAAGTAATATTTTATGTATGGGACTAACCATATGAAACGATAGCAGAGGGATTAAACATGGTAGAAAATATACCCTATGAGGTTATGTTCAATATATTGACCATATAAAATTGGATTCATGAGTAATATTATTGACTGTGTTAATTGGAAGTGGTTAGGATAAACTATACGATTTTTTGGATCAACTGCATGACCAATACAAAACTAACTACATGTGAAATCCTAAAGCAACCACATGAAAACACTCAAGTGAACATATGAAAATCTATGAAATTATCATATGAATAGCTTTGAAGTGACCATAACTTCTTATTTTGAAAATTTCAGACATTATTTTCCTCAAACAAGAGCGTATTCAAACCAATATTTACCTTATTCAAGCATGTTGAAGACAATGTCACTATTTCTATAGGCAATCATCCATGATTTCCTTTAATAACATAATATCAATTATCACAAATAAATATCAGGTATGTTTTTTCAATAAAATAAAAATATACATGGATAACCAATCTATAATCTTATAACATATTTAGGTTTAGGATCAAATGAGGTCCACCTATAACTCAAAGTCCTAGTGCACTGATATATCTTCTACCACAATTGTCTCCCTGAAAACCAGCTTTTCTACCTTGGGGAGGTCCTTGATTATGTCACTGTCTCTAACAAAGAGGTTTATCTACTTCTTAATTGAACTATTCTTCCTAAAATATTCGGTAGTCATGATCTATTTTATTTAATACTATATAATCATAGGAACAATTATCTCCTATATGGATATATCCTTTATGAAACTTCTGTTCTACTGATGCTCAGGTTTTCAACTATGTATGAGTATGCTTCTGATGTCACAACCCTAATTCACACCAAAGACTAGCCACAACTAATGAATCTTCCCCTGAATGACTTCCACTATCCTCAACTAACTATTTCTACTATACTAAAAAACTCTTAATAAATTTTTCCCAATACAAGATCCCATCATAGGTGTAGATTTATAGGATAATAATTCCAAATCAGATCTCTCTATGGAGGATGCATTCAAACATCTGTGATCAAAGGAACCATTAACAAATCATGTCGAATGAGTACCTTGTGATTTCATAGAACATTGAAACATACTATGAAACACACACAATACCATACTAAAACTCTAATAACTATTGAATATGTAATTATCTTAATGAATTAGGGTAGTAATACTCATGAAATATGAACTCAAACTCTTCCAATGGTAGAATCACCATGTCATGGGTCTAGATAATCAAGTTCCACTAGCAACTTATTGCATTATTGAGAAGGTTGGGTTCTATTAATACTATCTAATATAATGTTATACAAAAAAGGAACAACACATAAATAATTACTTAAATTCAATCTTATGAATGTGGAGGGACTTTGTTGCCTTAGATCCAAGGAAATTGTTTTCACTGAAACTCATGAAGAGAAATAAACCTACATGTATCATCATCCTATCAAAATGGAATCATACACTACTTATTAGGTGTAATAATTTCTTTATCCACTATGGGAGGTGGGTTTACTCACTAAAAAATGTGTATAAGTATAGATCCTTGATCATCTAGTAGAGACATCTCATCATGTGGTTCTTATATGGAATCCTTGTCACTTAGTTGGTCAATAAACGATTGAGTGTAGACTTTAATGGGATATCAATTATGGAATTGTTACCCTCTTCATCCCCACTAATATTTGTGTTTTAGAGAGTTCCCTGGTGATTGAGGTATTTTTATCAAAGGAACCATATGTAGTTGGAGTCTGTGATAGTTTTCCAAGGGCAGATTTATCAACTATGACCAACTCTCAACTGGTTTTAACATTGTGTAATTGATGGAATACACATGTTCATTCCATGAAATAGTGATTAATTTACCATTATTCATTTATATTATATATCTATCAAAAATACATGAGTTTGTCTATACCTAATATATTGAGACCCCACATGAGCTAGCTGTAAAGTGAGTGTTCCATCCAAAACCTACCCCCCAATAGTCCAAGGGCTTATGAGTGGCACTGAGTTGGAATATGATACGTAATGGGAGTCTATAGACTAACATACTTATACACAAACTCATATATCTTTAAATGATATATTATTGGATAGAAAATAAATCCAATAAAAATATATAATGCATTTAATAGATTTTATGATCTAAAAAGGTGAACAAGAGCATAATCTATAACATAATATAAGAAAAACATATTATCCCAAGAAAAAAAACTTAAATAAATGGAGTAAAAGTGATCTTAGAGACAAACTAGCACAAAATAAGAACTCTTTCTACTAGTATCACCTTTGGGAACACTATCCTCCCATTCCACTAATGTAGAATCCACCAAGGACATCACCAAACTATCTATCATATGAATATGAAACAATTTATGTGACTGATTGGA
Organism: Viscum album; assembly: GCA_963277665.1. Taxonomy (NCBI): domain Eukaryota; kingdom Viridiplantae; phylum Streptophyta; class Magnoliopsida; order Santalales; family Viscaceae; genus Viscum; species Viscum album. The sequence goes on from OY728159.1 coordinate 1,939,458,181, forward strand.
ATATGTAGGGGTGAGTATATACATACCTAATAAGAAACCTTGAAAATGATAAATTAATAAATACATTTATAGTCAAATCATAACTAAAAAGGAAAGGAAATTCCAATACATGGAAGAAGAACATAAAAACACAAAAAACAAATATTTTTATTGGTAGAGAACCTGATACACCAAGTCCCACTTAATAATATACTATCTAATTAAATAAATTATTTACCTTGATTAACCCATGAATAAAAGATATAAAGATAATACAAACCCATGTATTCTAACTGACTATAATGAGGAACCTATGCCTCCATAATATAAGCATCGACCATGAGAGTACATAACCCCTGATGTTGGAATGATCTTTATTTAATATGTTTATTAAAAAAGTAGTACCTAAATCCATAAATAAATTCCCCAAACAACAATGATTCCTAGAACATGAATCAAAAGAGTACCAAACTTTATTGACCTTATGGATGACCTATGGATTTTGAGGAGAAAGAAAAAATCAACTTCATACCTCAATTATAGATGAAACCACCACTTGAATGTGTGGTATTATTGAACTCTAACACACTATAGGGGGCCCACTACCCATTATAAACACATAACCAATGGAGTACTAAGCCCAATGTAATGTCTCACTCATCATGTCTAAATCAATTAATGGGCTTTACAGATCTAAATTACCTAAACCGTATTTCCCTTCAACTCTGATACTAGAGAGAGATGTACTATCATGTTATATGAAAAAAAGCTTATGATAGTCTATATTATTTACATAAAATATCACATGGTTGAAAAAATAGATAAATGATCATAATGATATTGTGTTTATCCATTCATTAATGGGAATAACATTATCATAGTGTGAGATACACTTTCTTACTAAAAATACTTATCCTACTAGACTCATCCCCCAATTAATGCTCAAAACACTACATTCTGAGACTACTCTAATCCTCTCTATGTTTTATTCCCCACATTCACACTATAACCATCAATTTCACATCAAATCTAGAAATTGGATTCTACAATACACCCTATATATGAATTAATCAAGAATACATAAAATCTATGTAAGATTACCAAACTTTTAGTCTTATGTACAATAAGGAATGAGTGTGGGAATGATGCAATAAATAGTGTTTTGGAATGATCCTATAATAAACGATAGGGTAAAATTCACAAAACCCAATGTCAAGACATAAATTTTTTTCATAGTGAAATTCATCCCAACACAACACATAATTTCTCCAATCATCATTTGAGTCATGAACCATTAATTGAATGACATGTCTATAATAGCTTAAAGATATGACACACTCCACTATTATAAGGGGAAATGGTTTCTGATCAATCAAACCCTGAAAAATGAGTTTATATTAATATTTTTCATGTGATATCGAATATGAGAAATTAATCAACAATTTTTTTTAGAAGGAAATGATAATCTAAAATGGAATGAATAGTCTATGAAGCATTACTATCAAAAGGAAATGAAAAATAATAGTAGTTATATTAATAATTAAATTATTTAATTATAGAGTATGATATGATCAAAGATTTTCAGTTCAAATATAATTTTTTTATGAAACATTAATCTAAACTGCAATAACACCATGTTATCATAAAAAAATCCTTATCCATGAATGGGTCATCCAAGAATAATTGGGATAAAAAAACACACAACTAAAAACTATTAATTTGAGAGGATGTGAAGATAATAAAATGTAGATAGGGGTTGATCACTATTTATAATAATGACCTAGGCTAAACTAATCATGGTTAAAAAGAAACCATGACACAAAAAATATCCCTTGATCTATCAGAGATATGAAAACCATGGCACAATAAAAACACATTATAACTCCTTGGAAAACTTTTTCAATTATCATTTAAATCACATTATAGGACCCCAAAAATATGAAACACTAAATGCCATGGAAAAACCCTTAAACCTCTATCAATAATTATAGAAACCTCATTTCTCCACAATCGACTCCAGATCAAGGCTAGAAACGGACCACCTTTATGTCACAACAACATTATATATTATAAAATTGGTGAATGAAAACATCTTTCACCTCTCATATGAGACTAACTAAAAGGTACATGGATCTTTACACTAAAACAAATATTACTATGACTCAAGGGGAAGAGTCAATGAACAAACTATAATACCATATCTCAAGGGTAAACTTCAACTAAAAAATAAATAAATGATTTTAGAGTAAAACATAGGTCATTACATTCTCCTTAACTATAAGTGTTTTCATTATAAAAATATAAAAATACTCATAATAGTGTGATTACTGAAACCACATATAAAAAAATTGTTCCCACATTTTATTTGTAAGGTTCCCATGTTACCACAACACTCACACCATAGGTATCACACAACTATAAAGGGTATTCTATTTCCAACCGTTGATCACTGCCTAGAAATCTATGAATATAGCTTAATCCTCAATATCTATCTCACCCTAGTTAATTATGTGTGATAGATCATTCACATTCCTCATCATTAGTGACACATGAAAGATGATTTCACTTAGAATAACCATGGGGGAAATGAAATCTAGTAAGAAACCAAACTTACCATGTATAAAATCTGGAATGGTCTAATTAAATTCATAGAAACCTTGCTTCCTTAACCAAACCTATGAAAAGGGTGTTGTGGGAAGACCTTTAAGAACACCTAATCTACCTCCATGAACTACAAGGCCCTTATTCATTAGTATTTATAATACCTATAACATATTTGATCCATCTTTTTTCATTCCATGACTATGTGGACCTTCTATATTATTAATAACACATAATTCAATCCCATAAGTAATTAATCTCTAATATTTTCCAAGTAAATTGATAATTCGAATTTTCACCCATACAAGGACTCAAAAGGTGAAATAATGATAGAGTAGTGATAGATTTTGTTACAAAGAAACTCTAATAAGGGTAAGTGATTCATCTATATTTGTCAAAATCCAACACATAATCCCTCAATATATCCTCATGAACATAGATGGTTCTCTTAGTCTGAACATCCATCTAATGGTGTAATTCAATAATCAATCAAAATCACATATGGAAATCCCCATATAGTCTCCGACATAACAAATAATTAAACTAAGAACCAAGTTCATATATGATCATCAAAGTTATTACACGAAACTTTAATATCTCATCCATGTACAACCATAATAATATTTACACTAAACTCTACTCCCAAATATGAAGAGAAGTGAAAAAATGTGGTTAGTCATTAGATGATTACTCAAATTGTATCTTTACCCTTTATTGAAAAAGGAATTCCTAAACAAAATTCCAATTGATATACTATCCCACTTCTATTTTGGATCCTTAGAAGTTTTATCTTGAGCTAAAGAGACATGGTTCTTGGACATCACCTTCTGATTGGTGAGGAATCACATGAAAAACATTGTATAACTCTTATTCATAGTAGGAAAAAAAAACTAGTACCTATGTTATTATTATATTTTCATCAAAACTAGATTTAACACTAAGGGTAATGTGTGAAAACCCAATAATAATTTCTCATGTGGCACAATTAGAACCATCTCCCTCCCACAAAAAATGATGACATGTGCCCCGCATTTGAAAATTCCATCTCATATATCACTTGACAACATCCATTCATATATGACCTCTTAATAGATGTTTCCTAACTGGATCTCCCTCACGTGATAGAGAATTTTTGAGACCAAAAACAATAATTAAGGATAATACACTTATCACTCATCCACCATGGAAAACTGTATCACTGACAACTACTTAGACACCACCTCCACTAACTAAACATGGTTTTTACAACTAAGGTTGTAAGTCACCACATTTCTCTTCTTTGGAGTATAGTAAATTTCAAAATCACAGTATTTAAACAAATTCATCCATTTCCAATAACTATGGATGATATATCTATGAGTGATTTTGTATCTAAGACTCTTATGGTGCATGCAGCCTTCGAACCAGTCACTAAATTGTTAATTCCTCCAAGAATTCAAGGAAAAAACTATCATTTATAACTATAAATCACGGTTAATGGATTTTTAATCATGAGGAATAAAATTCCTTCACATATAATCAATCACTTACTACCTTTAAATTTGAAAAAAACCAATCATAACTCTATAAGTATCAAAAAATAATGTATACTAAAATCCTTCATCTAAAAACCATAGGATTGGATCACTACTTAACCTCCACTTTATCTCTTAAAATGATTTTTTCACTGCATAGACTATAAAAATGTATTCCCATTTCAACTAAGTGTATTCATAATGTCTATAATTTTGGATGAGTTCAACATGAACCTCTAGTACTATCATACAAATCAAAGGTAGATTTACACATCAAACACACTCTTTGGTGGATAATAAGAAATCATTGAATCGATCATTATTGGGTCTAAAACTACCCCAACTTATATGATTAAATACCCTACGAGGTGTACCTATTGATTCCAAAACATATATATTGATATATTACTATAGTTATAGAGATCTTAAATAATGTTCATGTAAATCCCCAGATGCTCAACATAATCATACATCGATATTGAATAGAAAATGATATTATTGATAAAGACCACTATAAACTAATATAAGATTAGTTAGATGATATGGTTCATGAGGCCAATGAACATAAATATGTATTACTCTACACTGAAGGTAATAAATAAGAAACTCATCATGATCATAGTGAGAAATAAATTTCATAGTTGGGAAGTGATTCACATGAACCAAAAACTGGATATTACAGGACAAAATGATGATATTATAGAACCACTTCTCTCTATTTAGTTGATAAAAAAGGTCATCGATCCTTGATAGCATGTATTTTTCCTTGATTATAAGTTAATTTATGTGGCGATAGGTAATAAAATGCCTCAAAAGTCCATACAACTTCTTAGTAAACAATATTGAATCCTCATAAAGGGACACACTATGTCTGACAAAACCTTTTCTAATAGGGTACTCTAGATACCCCTTTTTCTATATGATAATAGTAGGGAAAATATGATATTCTATAGAAGATATCATAGTGGTACCTGGGTTAAAATAAATATATAATTAGATCTATTTATGAGGGTAAAATCAAAGTACATTATTTGGGAAAATATACATTTATTCCTCCATGAGTGTCAGAATCTGATCATCCAAAGAATTCTCAAAACATAGATCCAAAATTTATAATTGATGGGTGATCGACTATAGCTTCCCATACATAGGAATTAATCATCTAGAATAAATTTATCTCTCAACTATCAAATAAAACCGTGATCTATCCACAGGAAAGCACATCACTATATTATAGTAATATTATATCCAAGAACAGAGTAAGGAAAAACAATCCATGAAACGGATGATGTTATAAGGATTCATCCAAAACACTATGTGCTACCAAAAAAATCTATCACCACTAAGTGTTAGTCCACATCATTGAAAGACGAGGTTGAGCATATAATCATCTATAGTGAGATTCACTAGATGCATTACTCTTGATTGGGGATCTACTAGGATTTTTTTCTCCCATACTAGAGATACGACAACAAAGGAATAAATCATATTAGTATCTACGAATATTGGTTATATTGTATAGTAGATAAATATCATATATATAATCCTGGTGGGAACTATTTGGTGATAAATATATATCACATACATTATACCAAATCATATTCCTCCTTATCCCATATCTAGGTTGGGATCCCCTATGGGTGTTGATGATGGGAATGAACCATGATTACATCCAAAACTAAGGGAACCTCCAACTATATTATCATAGACACATCCTGGAGGACCACACTATCCACCTAGTATAGGTCCATTTCCTTCAACTTGAATTTCCACCCACTCCTTGAATTCCATCAGCTGCACATCAAGTCAGGTGGCCTTGAGCCATGTGAACTTTTCCTTTGTGAGCATAGAAAAGATTACATCCTATATATTGATATCCTTTACATTAATATCACACTACTGATCCTCAGTCCATGGACCACTCATGATAATTCCTTTGATGTTATGACCTTGACACCTACCAAAAAACAATCATTAATAATGTCTCATCCACTAAATAATTTCCACCAATTCCAACTACATATTTCTCTTCTACTAAAAGATATTGATTAGTAAGGTCCTATATAAAACCCTGACATAATTAAAAAGGAAAATAACACTATATTTAATATATATATAAAGGAAAATCTCAAAAATTCATTTTTGATAGAATCCATCACAAAAATTGTCGAGGAAGTACCTAATGAGGTCAATGTTCCTTAACTCACTCTAAGACAGACTTGCTACCCCACTGTATCTCCAATATATCCTGTCTATATATATATATAAATATACTTTGATAATACTCATTGAGAAAGAGGATCTCATACTCTACCAATGGGAGAGTTACCTCATCATGGGTTTAGTTGATCAAGGCCCATCAGTGAAATTTTCCATAGTGGAAAATTTTGGATATTAGAACCACTATTTGATCGAAGGGTGTTTATACAAGGTGGAACACCTGAATCACCACCTTAATATAATATTACACCACACAATTATCTGGATCACCAATAAACTTGGGAAGTTTACATTATTGTATCTTGTGAATAATCCTAATCCTAAATATATCCTCTCACACCAACATATGAATAATTTGTTGGATAGTCGGTGGAAGAACAACTACCATTACAATGGGAAGTGGGTATACTTACTGCCCTATGGGAAAAAGAACTATTTCACACTATCCTAATGGAAAAATCTTATAATTAGGTATCTGTATGGGAGCATCACCACTGAATTGATCAGTGGATGTTTGAGCATTAACTTCACATAAAGATCCATGCTTCATTTTTTCCACCTATGTATACCCACCTATGTCGAGATTATATAGAAAGTCCTAGTGATCCATATATTTTTAGAATATGAGATAAAATTAATTTAAGATGGTTCTGGTTATCAAAAGGTATATCCAACAAATAAAACATGATAACAATAAGTTTCATGGATGTGAAATTATATTTATAATAATTTTCCATCCTAGACTAGATGATGAGAAATATATGATTCATGTTGAGGATTTATCTAGATATGATAAAGGATGAAGTATTTTATTGACCCATTGGTACCCCACCCACTCTTTCTATGAGATGATGGTGCCACCACAATCCCACTTATAATAGGCCGAGGGATAGTGACTATCACTAATTAGGAATATCATACATAATGGGAGGCCTTAGCATAATAGAAATTCACACAAACTCACATATCCACATAGAACATAATGTAGGATTAAAAATTATAATAAAAATAATCTATAATTTATGTAAAAAATGTGAAGTTATTCAAATGATAAAAAGTGAATAATCCATAACATAAAAAATTTTGAAAATAAATTGTCACAAACCAGGCCAAATCGGCATCCAACCCGGTGCCCGAACCGGTCCGCAGCGTGGCCCGAAGGGCATTCCCGATCCCCACGGGCTGGCACAAGTGCCCAAGTATCAAATGAAATGCTTCAGGAACTATTTAACCGTATTTACTATGATAAAAAAATAAACAATAAAGCCCAAAAATCAGATCTGAAAAAAATGTAACAGAAAGAACCTTTAATAAAATTAGAAATATAAAATTTTTGACTAAAAAAATGTCAAAAGGTACAATGACACCATGGGAAAAAAAATACCCTCAAAACTTCGTGAAAAAAGAGGAGAAACATTATTAAGCTGCCACAACCAAGATCCAGAAACCAAGCTACAAAAAAAAAATGAACTGCCAACCTGACACATCGTGCCTTAACCTGAAAAATAGAGCCAACCGAGCCTGTATACACCCAAAGGTGTATAAAGGGTGTGAGATAAAGTCCTAGTAGGATACCGCCAAATAAAAGGTTCCCTACAACAATATCAAAAAGATAATTTAACATGATTATTTAAAACCATAATTTTAAAATGCATTTAAGGAAAACATTTAAAAGCTGAAAGTGAAAAGAAAAGAGTACTGGAAGAAAAACTATTTCACAAATGGCACTTTAAAGTGGATGAGAAAATATATAAATAACACAAACATACTCAAGTGGTCCTCCATATTCTGACGGAAGGCACCACTTCATGAATAGTAGGGCAATGTGGGTAAATCCCCTAATGTAGCTAGTATGCGTGGGATGCTAGAGACATCGTACCTCAGTGTAAACGTGGAATATGAGCCATAATAATCAATGATCTCGTGCACGATCCACTATTAGGGAAACACATCCATAACCTAGTGGTCTCCAATCATCACAAAAGTTTAGTTAGTTTTGTAACGTCAATCCTGCCAGATGAAACTGGGACAAACCACTCACGTGTCATCTAGCGTACTAGTCCTAACCCACCCACCTAGGTACCCAGAGTTTTCCCTTGTGCTCAATCAAGTTCCATACTCACATAGTGTTTATCTTTCTCATATCACAAACCGAACAAGTCATTACACGAAAAATCCACCACCTTCAGACCTAAACACCATTTTAAAAACACACACACCAAAACAATTTTACACAATAATTCGCATCGCTCGCATGACTTGATAAATTATTTAAATAATTTAAAGAACATTTCTAAATAGAACAAAAAGGGTTTTCCCAGAAAAAATTCTCATTTTCACATATAAGAGCTACTTTAAAAACTTAACTCACATTTAACCCTATCAAAAACAACTCCCTCACTCCACATATAATTTAATAAATCTAGTTAAACAATTTAAGAAACACTTAAAGTTATAAAAACGAGGTTTACAAAAGAAAAACACACCTGATTTCCATTTTAGAAAAACCCTTTCTAAGACACCAACATAACAAAACCATTTAAAAAGGGGTTTCACACCACCCACACATTTTATAAAATGAATTCAAGGTATAAAACACAAATACACGTGTACGACACATAATGAATATAACCCATCTTCTCAAAGAGTCCATTTATCAATGCCAAACCACTTTAAATATTTTACGAACTCAAATCGCACCTTACAAACAACTCACACGACATTTTTTTAGCACAACTTTAAAACACACACAACATAGCCAATTTTCGCATAAAATCCAAACCGAACACATAAGATCACCAATCCTTAAAAACATATTTTTCACCTTTCAAAATAATTTAATAATCCATTATAATAGTTTTTAAAAAAATCCACTAAACACACCCATGTTTTATATCAAAAGTGCACCCAAAACCCCCTCTAAAATTCAACCTCACATTATAACCATATAAAAATGTGTTTTGAACCATCAACGTAATTTAAATAAATCATTTCATGACTTAGAAAAAACCTTAAAACCATTGGAACAATTGAATAAACTAATTCATATTAAGACACCAATTTCAAACCAAACACACATCAATTTTTCCTAAAACTACATTTTCAATAAAAAACAATTGAGTGTACACCTTCACTAGTTTTTTTCACAACAAGATCTATATAATAACATAACAATTTTCCTTCCAAAAATTTGTTTTCAACACACATACATGTAAAATAATTTACAAAGAAAATTCACACCACCCAAATAAATCATAGAGAATGCAAAATAAATTAAACAGATAAATTAAATTATCTAAAATCTGTTGGAACATGGAACCACCTACCTCAGTGTTGATTTTTTCCAAAAATTGGTGTGAATTATTTGATCTCCTGTCAATTGCACAAAAATAAAACTAAATTAAACCCTAATCCACAATATTGAACAAGAATACTCAAAATTAAGACCCTAATTTGACACCCTAACTGCTGGAAATATGCAAACCCTAAAGAACAAGGACCAAAACCCTAGAAAAGAAAAGAAATGGTCTACTAGAGGGAGAGGGATAGGCGACGGTGCAATGGGGTTTCAGCCAGGAGGGAATGCAGTGTGATGAGGCTGGATGAGGCAGGGGGCGACACCAGGTTTTCAAGGAGGTCACGCGATGTCACAAGTCGGCCTAGCAGGGGGTCGGGGTGATGGGATGAGCCGAACGGAGTAGGTGGCACTGGCTTGGAGAGTCTCTGAGAAGAAGGTCCGGCTGGCCGAATGTGGGGGGGGGGGGTAGCTAGGTCAGGGGGGTGGGGTTCATTGTGGTGGGATGGGGGTAAAAAGAGATGGGGTGCGATGGACAAGAGAGAAAGGGAGAAATAAGGAAGAGGAAAAAAAAGAAAAGAAAAAAAAAATAAAGGAAAAAAATGAAATAAAGACCCTAAAAAAACAACTTAAATATATTAATAATAATAATAATTAAAAATAACATAAACAATAATTATGATAATAATAATAGGAACTATATATAAAAAAATTAATAAAATAAATTAAAAAAAAATTAAAATAGGAAGGTGTGACAGTTCCCCCCACTATAGTGCTTTCTGTCCTCAGAAAGCCACAACTAAGACTAAACCCCAATTTAGAAAGTGGCACCCCTTGAGGTTCAAAGAGGATCCCCACAAGAATCAAGAAAAAAGAGGCATACACATCATTCTTAGAGAAAGTGGCTTAAATAAAAACCTCAATAAACTCATAAAATGACTTTCTGATATGTGTCACCTTCCCCAAAGAGTTGAAACACCTCCGGTTGATTGTTTAAGAAAAGGAGTCCTCACAGCCATGGAATCAAAATTCACAAGACAAAATACCTCAAGAAATATTAAATGAAAACAACACCATTTTACTGGAACAAACAAACAAGACCAAACGCATCCAAGGAACACTCTTATCACTCACCAGCTAGCCATATTTAGGAAAAAAAATTAAAGGTAAATATGGGGAAACTTGAAGGGGATCCCCACCATTAGAAACTTACCAATGCCTGATATGAGATTTGAAAACCAACATGGGGAGGCCTGGAAGGACTCCGCACCATTGTAACTAAAAGAAGATACAAAGCTTAAAAATTTCATGTTAGTGACCAAAAAATCCCACCACAAGGGGCGGGGAGGGAGGAACCCGACTACCGAGGCATCAAAATCATGACCCAATACAAACTAGCATCTCCACATTCCCGGATGATCACTAATCAAAATTGAGACTGATTTCCCCAAACATACATTATAAGGACTAGTAAAAGAGATTACATTCTATGGGGCGTGTCTTCTGGTACTTTAAGGTACGAGGTGACCATGCCTCCTCATAGCAATGAGAAACCTCATACACCCAGATGGGTTATTCGGAATGGAACAACTACAAGAATGATTTAAACTACCTTTACCTCCAAAAACGATGACAAAAATAAGGTCAGGGTCCCATACACACTCGGGGTTCCTGACCATGCGCCGACTTCAATCTGAGGCCTATGGCTGGAGCCCTGATGTTTGAAACATCTCCTGCCTCGTAGTTAGGCATGTAAGACTCCCGAACAGAGCATATCCCTTTCGTGTCACACACAACCACACCGCAACCGAGACAAAACCAACAAACACAACTCACCATAACATACAACTACTCCCTCACGTCACATCCACCAGAAAAAAGGTCTAGATGATTCACATGCATCATCTCTTCACCTTAACCATGAAACAAAAGAAGAAAATATGCCTGACAAACACTACCCTTAGAAAAAAATAATAATAATTAGAACTACCCAAGAGGAGGACGCACCCCTATGAAAACTGGGATTCCCAAAGGATTCTATGAAATCCACCCTTTCTCTTCAAAGATAAATCACGTTGAGAGACATCACCAAACATGACCCTTACGACCAATGAAATCACTATAAGAATTTCAAGACGTCGTTCATCACCAATAACATTGAACCACCTTCACCCTTCCCCGATGGAATTCCTTTCACCGTTTCTAGGGGGAACCTTCAAACAAGACAGTGTAAAACTTCATATCTGACGAGTCAAACAACTCAAAAAGTCCAAAACTCCCTTCAACTCCCCTCACATCTATCATTCCACTGTGAGTGGATCCGCTTAATCGAAAAAAAGGGATAGACTTAGCATTTTCACTAAAAAGGAAGAGTCCTTACTTTAATCAACTAGAGGGTCAGCCAATGAAGAATTACCCAAGTCCGCACATCAATCACATTTTAATGCTTTATGGGGGCATGCACTAGTCAAGAAAGAGGACCATAGACCCAATCAAACTAGTCCAATGGCCAATACATACTACAAGCGAACACCAAATGTGCAGGGAAACCCACTATAAGGGATTCCCAAAGTACTTTTTAGAAGAAACCACTAACCACACACTTTCACACCAACTTACCAATGAGAATTTGAACTCAAGACACAAATCCGTAGAAAAGGATTCATGGCTTGGAACGCCTAACATCCAATATTTCCAAAACACAAGGTCACACCACATAATCACCGGTTACTAAAACAACATATTTTTTTTTGAAAATAAGAAAAGCTAGTGGGTTGCACAAACACCAATGGTGTCCCATGGGCCTCACACATGCATGTTCCCATGCCACATCGGGACCCACCTCATGTCCATCCAGACACTCATCCGCTCATACCATTAACCATTCCTCCTTCGACATACACTCATGCATATGGTTTCCCATGAGAACACCAAGGATCAAACCAAACCTTTCCATTTCTCAAAACCAAAACATTCAACCCACACTTTTCAAACCACATACATAATTTTCTTTTTAAAGTTCTCCATTTGAAAACATTTTCCAAGACCAAATCATTTTTACTTAAAAACAAAATTTCCAAAATTCCAAAACAAAGAAATGAGGAACAATGAAAGAGAAAAATAGTGTCAGTGGGTGATGAAACATATGGTTGGAGGCCATACGCCAATAACACCACCGTCAGAGAGAGTATTCTAGGACAACGTTTCTGGCTCCACATGGCTTTACAGACCCTGTGATCTCACTGGGACCACCGACCCTAATCCCTTTTCATTTCCACTAAACAAGATTAATCACGAGGACCAACAAATTAGACAAACCTCAACTTACTGTGGTAACTTGAGTCCTGCCATGAGGTGTGATAGCCATCCACCCTGCTCGTATCCAGAATGTCAAGTTCTGACACCCTTAAATTTTATATACCACAACTCTATCCCAAAATAACATGACCCAAGAGGACAATCCTCATTTGATACCATTTTTCCATGAACCAGGCCGGGTCGCCATCTTACCCGGCACCTGAACCGATCCAAGAAATGGCCCAACTGGCATTCCTGATCCCCACATGCTGGAACAAGTGCCCGGGTATCAAATGAAATGCTTCATGAATGATTTACCCTTATTTACTATGTTAACAAAATAAAAAATAAAGCCCAAAAATCAGATCTGAAAAAAATGTAAATGAAACCACCTTTAATAAAATCATAAATTTTAAATTCTCAACTAAAAAAAATGTAAAAAGGGAAAATTACACCATGGGAAACCAAAACTCCCCTCAAAACTTCGTGAAACAAGAGTAGCAACATTCTCAAGCCACCTTAGCCATGATCCCAAAACCAAGCCACAAAAAAATGAACTGCCAACCTGACACATCATGCCTTAACCTGAAACATAGAGACAACATAGTGTATATACACCCAAAGGTGTATGCTGGGTGTGAGATAAAGGCCCATTAGGATACCACCTAATAAAAGGTTCTATGCCACAACATCAAAAAGATAATTTAACATGCTTATTTAAAACCATACTTTTCAAATGCATTTAAGGAAAAAATTTAAAAGCTGAAAGTGAAAAGGAAAGAGTACAGGAAGAAAAAATATTTCACAAATTATACTTTAAAGTGGACGAGAAAATACATAAAGAAAACACACATACTCAAGTGGTCCTCCATATACTGACAGAAGGAACCGTGTCATGAATAGTAGAGCCCTGTGGGTAAATCCCCTAAGGTAGCTAGTATGTGTGGGACGCTAGAGACATCGTACCTCGATGTAAACGTGGAAAATAATCCACAATAATCAATGCTCTTATACACAATCCACTAGTAGGGAAACAAATCCATAACCTAGTGGTCTCTAATCATCACAAAAGTTTAGTTAGTGTTGTAATGTCAATACTACCAGATGAAACGGGGACGAACCACTCAGGTGTCATCTAGTGTACTAGTCCTAATCCACCCACCTAAGTACCCAAGGTTTTACCTTATGCTCAATCAAGTTTCACATTCACATTTTATATCTCTTTCTCATATCAGAAACCAAACAATCCATTACACACAAAATCCACCACTTGCACACCTAAACACCATTTTAAAAACACACACACACCAAAAAAATTTCACACAATAGTTTGCATCGCTTGCATGACATGATAAATTATTTAAACAATTTAAAGAACATTTCTAAACATCACAACAAGGGTTTCCCCAGGAAAAATTCTTAGTTTCACATATAATATCTCCTTTAAAAACTTAACGCACATTTGATCGTATCAAAAAAATCTCTTGAACTCCACATTTAATTTAATAAATCTTGTTAAAAAATATAGGAAACACTTAATACTAGATAACAGAGGTTTATACAAGAAAAAACACCTGATTTACATTTTAGAAAAACCCTTTCTAAGATATAAACATAACGAAACCACTTAAAAAAGGGTTTTGCACCACCCACACATTTTATCAAATTCATTCAAGGTATAAAACAAAAAGACGCAAGTATGACACATAACGAATATAACCCATCTTATCAAAGAGTCTATTTCTTAAAGCCAAACAAATTTAAATATTTTCCAAACTCAAATAACACCTTATAAACAACTCACATGACCCTTTTTTTGAACACCACTTTAAAACACACACAACATAGCCAATTTCTGCATAAAATCCAAACCCAACACATAAGAGAACCAATCCTTAAAAACATATTTTTTACCTTTAAAAATAATTTAATAATCCATTATAATAGTTTTTAAAACAACTCCATTAAACAAACACATGTTTTACATCAAAATTGCACCCAAAACCCCCTTTAAAATTCGACCTCACATTCTAACCATATAAAAATGTGTTTCGCACCATCAAATTAATTTAAAAAAATCATTAAATGAATCAAAAAATACCTAAAAACCATCGACATAATTGTATAATCTAATTCATATTAAGACACCAATTTCAAACCAAATGAACATCACTTTTTCCTAAAATAACATTTTCAATAGAAAAACAATTGAGTGTACACCTTCACTAGTTTTTTGTTCACAACAAGATCTATATAAAAACATAAAAATTTTCCGTCCAATTTTATTTTAACACTCGTTCATGTAAAATAATTTACAAATAAAATTCACACCACCCAAATAAATCATAGAGCATGAAAAATAAATAAAAAAGACAAATTAAATTATCTAAAATATGCTGGGACATGGAACCACCTACCTTAGTTGTTATTTTTTTCCCAAAATTGGTGTGAATTCTTTTATCTCCCACCAATCACACAACAAGAAAACTGAACTAAAACCTAATCCACAAGATTGAACAAGAATACTCAAAATTAAGACCCTAATTTGACACCCTAACTGCAAGAAATATAGAAACCCCAAAGAAAAAGGAACAAAACCCTAGAAAATAGGAGAAATGGTCTATCATAGGGAGAGGGATAGGCGGCGGCGCAATGGGGGTTTGTTTAGGAGGGAGTGCAGCACGATGAGGCTGGACGGGGTAGGGGACAACGCCAAGTTTTCGGGGGAGGTCGCGTGACGGCACAAGTCGTCCTGGGAGGGGGTCTTGGCGATGACACGAGCCAGACAGAGTAGGGGGCACTGGCTTGGAGAGTCACCAGGAATAAGGTCTGGCTAGCTGAACATGGGGGGGGGGCACAACTAGGTTAGGGGAGGGGGTTCAATGTGAGAGGATAGGGGAAAAAAGAGATGGGGTGTGACAAACAGGAGAGAAAGTGAGCAAGAAGGAAGAGAAAAAAAAGAAAAAAAAAAGAAATGATAAAATGATATAAAGACCCTTAAAAAACAACTTGAAGATAATAATAATAATAAGTAAAAATAATATAAACAATAATAATGTTAATAATAATAGGAATTTCTATAAAAAAATTATTAAAATAATATAAAAAAAGTAAAAGAGGCAGGTGTGACATAAATTCCTAACAATATGAATGGAAAATATAAAATAAAGAAATAGAGGTGAAGGAATATTTGACATGAATAATCCCTATAAAATAACATCAACTTCTACTATCACCTCCAAGCACCATTAAGTTCTTAGTCCACCAACACTTCCACTAATGTCACCAACATATTGTCCATCATCTGTAAAAGACCTGACTAGTGCAGGTGATATTCACATGCAGGGGTGAGTATATATATATATCATGTAATAAAACAATAAAACCTAAATGAAATAAATAAATACTTAGTTGGTTTAGAACCACATTTATAATATATAACCCAATTAGGGAAATGGAACAAAAAACCACAAAACAAACCCAGATATGCATAAAGAGAGAGAAATAAAGACACTAAGTACCACTTAACAAATTCCCATCAAATAAAATTAAATTTTCACCCTGAATAATTAATTAATTCACATTAACCTACTAATAAAATCCTACCATCTCATCAAATTTAATGGGGACTTGTACCATCCCATGATACAATTTGGTCATTGGAGTACCAAAACCTTAATAGAGGACCTACTTATACTTGAATAATTTCATTAAAAGAGGGTTTAACTAATTAAAAAATATATAAAATTATCCCCAATAATCTATAGAACACCAATATGTAGAGTACAAAAATCTATTAACCATATGAGTTACCCACACCTTATCAGGTAAAAGGGAGTACCGACTGCATGCCCAATGAAACATTTAAGCCTCAATTATAATAGGTGAACTTTCTATCTTAATAAAAATATATCACAATTAAAATTTTAATATTTCATGAAAAATTTTAATTTTATTGAATGAATATTGATTTTGAACTTACTTGGTCAAAATAAGACTTGAATGAAAACTTCCCTTAGAAATAAGATTTTATGAATAATCAAAATGTAGTATTTCACTATTCCATATTTTAATTATAATAATGTTTAATAATATGTATAATTAATAATTTATTAAACACAAATTTTATATAAATAAATATAAGATAATTTGGTGGAAAAAATGTATTTTTCACGAAAATGTATTTTTTCTTCAGAAAATAGTTTTTATTTAAAAAGATATAATGTCTATCCATTTTAATTAATTAAAATAATATTTAATGATGAATTTATTAATTTAAAATTAAATATTATATATATAAATATATTAATTTAAATACATATGATGATGATTACTAGTCATATAGTTAACATAAGATCATCTTATGCTTTAAAAATTCATTTATTTAAAAACCGTTTTTCGACACGATTTGTGGGTTTGTTTTTAAAATCAATTTTGAAAATTATGGGAATTGAATTTAAAAAATGTATTACATATTTTTAATCATAATAATTAATATTATTTAATAATTTCAACTTTATTTTTGGTCACAATTATTAGTAAATACTCAAAATTAATTACCATAGTTGAGGCTAAAATGAGGTTTTGCACATCACTTGTGCTTGTATTAAAATTATGTATTCACACATAAAGAATTTATATTTAATAAATAATATTTAATATTTATAATAAATGATTTCAAATTATCTAATAAATCTAATTCTGTAGTCTTAATGGAATAATTACCTATGTTAAAAAATTAGTTAATGTGGTGAAAACTAAAATGGTAAAAGTTTGTAAACTTAGAGGATAAAGGAGTAAAATGTTTAAAAAATCTATATTTTTACGTGGTGTAGGTTTTCATTGACCGTAAAATCCCTAAACTACACTATTTATCAATTTTGGAGGAACTTGGGATGAGAGTGACATTCCATTATTGAATAGTTTTGGGTATTTACAGAAATGCCACTCCTCAATTATAAAACGAAACCCCACACTTATTCACACCTATCAAGCCATTTTGGATCAACCAAAACCTGAAAAAATATATCCCCAATATTATTATACACATTATTTAGGTTCTATTATTCCCAAAATACCAACCCTAGGGTCGTTAAGAAGAGATCAAAATGAGGTTTCTCTAAGAAAAGGTAATCATCTTAACAATGCTCTTTATTTTTCTTTTAAAACATTGAATTATGTATTAACATTTACAATAAAATAACACAATTATATCCAATATATTGAGATTTTATTATGTTTATGGAATAATATTTTATCATAAAATTCTGTATTAAATGGGAAACAAAGCCATCACTGGTGTGTACGGTGGACTACCGGCTCACAAACTGAAGTAATTTGTTTTCCATCACTGAATCACATGTAAAGTAATAATGATGGTAATATGAATATATATAATAATTATTACATGATATTTATTCTTTAAAATTAATATTTCAACCAATTTATTACCCTTTCACTCATTAACGGATTGATATTTTCACTCATGCATACGTATGACCAACTATCTCCACAAAGAAATGTGATTCATTTTGAATGTACAACTTTCAATAATGGTTATAAAAGTGTATTTAATAATTAAATATTATATTTTAAAAATTAATAAAATTCATGGATATTATGAATATGTATCTTATTTATAATAACTAGAAATTTCATAACTAAAAATGTATGAGAAAATAAGGCAATTAACACCCAAAACAATGAAAATAAATAAATATTATTAACAAACAGGTGTTAAGATGTTATAAGAGGATCATATATGATATTATAAATATTAATATGGTTATTTTATAAAGTAATAACATTATTAAAACTATTATTCATGAGGTTAAGGTGTGTTCAACCAAAGTAAAGTGTGATTTATGTGATTTCATCACAAATTTCATTTTATTGAGATATATTTTATAATATGAACCTCTTCACTTTTATGTGGTCTATATAATTCTAATTTTATGTATTTAACATGAATAAGTATTTATTCACGATGATTAATTTTTCGATTCAAGTTTATTCTTTCAAGGGGATACAATTAGAAAATTACCAAAGATGTAAGAATCAATTTTATAATCTCACTTTCTTTTGGGATTTCTTTTACTCTCATTGAAGGAATTGTATCCTTTATAATTTATAAGTTCTAATAATTTTCTTATCTAATGAATATTTAAGGAGTTTACATATTTTATTCCAATATTTTCTATATTTTTTCTTGAATCAGGAAAATAAATCATCAAATGAAAAACAAATTTTATTTCTCTTTAGGTGGGGTATATTTTCCTTCAATATCCATGTTTTTCAAAATTGTTTTAAAAAAGTGATTTTATTTTTTCAAATGATTTATCAATAAATTTTTTACTTATACATATAAAAACAGATTTTAAAGGAATATTTCTAATTTTTTCAAATGGGGCATTTTCACCAAAAAGTAAAAAAGAATATTTTTTAACATATACGACAATAATGAACTTCCCCGCCAGCATAACAGTATTAAAAATGTTGATTATTAGATAAGTTTTAAATGGTATTCAAAAAAACTTTTTTATGAATGATTTTTTAATATTTCACTTCCATTATCTCTATTAATCAGAAATAAATTATTTTATTGTAAAAACCTTTTTTCCTAATGAACCAATGGTCACCTCTCATCGCTTGATTAATTATGTGATTGCTAAATTTATTTAAATAGAATCGCATTCTTGTGATCACATTTCATTAAAAATTACATTTCTCCTATATATATATATATACTATCGTGGATATGATTATTTCCTACACCATATTCCATTTTTACATATGGAGTTTACTTTGAAATTTATTTAATTAACTGTGGAAATATTGATAAATCTATATTATTTAATCATTACAAAAATTTATGGATAATGATATCATTCATGAATGAAATTAATCATTTGATACATGAGGAATGATTTGGGCATGCTATAATGAATGGAACTAAGAATTATATTACCCCTATATGAATCAGTAAGTATCATGAGGCAAATTATTTGTCCGCATTAAATAGGTTTTTACCCATAGTTTTGAACTGTCTTATGAATGGTCATAACAGTATATATATCATGCTGTCTAAGATCATGATGTCCAAAATTAAGCATTTCCTTCATTCATAATTTAGTTTTTATTATCCCTGATATTTTTTCATTGATATTATCCATTGATTTATATTATTCTCAATTTATTAAATAGAATTTATTTTTAGTTATTTACGTCACCATACTGATTATGCCTTACCTAATTATGATAGTCAAGTTATTGATTAAATGTAATGCGTTTTCAGTTATTTACCTTTCCATATTAATTATACCCTATTTATTTTTAATATATTCTATTTTATGTAACCCTTATTTAGTATTTAATATCACCATTATTTTGGTTCATTTCCTCATGATTTGAATAATAATTATTTGAATGAGTTCAAGGATGAAAAATGATTTTCATTACATTGTTTTATATTTTATCCCAAATGTAGAATGAGTATAATGAATGTATTTGGATCTATAATACCATTAAACTGATTAGTACTTTGTTATTTTAAATCTTGTATCTATTCCAATGTAATAAATTAATTTCCGACTCCACGATACTAGGGTAAGGGTTGCTACATTTGGTATCATATAACGTTTAGTAGAAACCTTGTGGACAAGATTAAGGAAAACAAATATCAGGGAACATAAAAATATGATATAATTTAATTGTAAGTTTAGAAGTAAATATTAATATTTTGGTAAGGTATATATTATATAGTTTTTCTTATAAATACATACCTATATAGATAATACAAGTGGATGTGGTTATGGAATAATTTTACCTAGGGGAAATAAACTTGAAAAGGGTGCATTGGGATTTGAATTGATCATCACATAGTGCATGAAAACTAGCCTTATTACACACCTAGTATGCCACTCATAGGTTATATTCTTAGGATAATTCAAATTTTCTTTACAAACCATAATAAAGTATTTTAAATTAAATATATTCCCAAATAAACCATGTTTACCATTTAGAGATTAATAATTCATTAATTATTGATTTATGCTAAATATCACACTATATTTAGAATTTTAAATTATGATTGAAAATTCATAATTTTATTGGATAATAAAATATATTCCATTTTTTAGAAATGGTTACTAAAAAAATTAAGGGTATGAATACTCCTGGATAATGTAATGATTTCACTACCGAGAAAGCTAATACAATTAGTATTATAACTGAGCAGATAATGGCTATATTAGGGAAGCTTAATCTGGTTATATCAAATAACCTTTCCCAAATACATAAACCTATTATTCCATAGTGTGATTATCCTATGTTGTATTTCTTCATGTGATAGAAGCCCTCATAATTTAGTGGGACTACTAATCTATTGGTATATAGTTAATTGATTAAGTCTCTTTAAAAGTTATTTACATCATTGGGATCTAATGAAAAGTAAAAGGTTATAATATAAGTATATTGTCTAAAGATTGATGGTGATCAATGGTGATTGTGGAACCATAATACCAGGGATGAAGAAGAAATATAATAGATGGAATAGAGATATTTTAAGGATAAAATATTAGAGAAATATTTCCCTTATGAGAAACAGACTAACAGATGATAAAGTTACTTAGCTTAAAGGAAACATAAGAAGAAACTATCATGGAGTATGAGACTACATTTACATTATTATCCAGATATACTATAGATTTCATATGAAATGCTGAATGCATGAT
This sequence comes from Viscum album, assembly GCA_963277665.1. Classification (NCBI taxonomy): domain Eukaryota; kingdom Viridiplantae; phylum Streptophyta; class Magnoliopsida; order Santalales; family Viscaceae; genus Viscum; species Viscum album. The sequence continues at coordinate 1,939,479,819 of OY728159.1, forward strand.
CAAACATTTATTTGAAGGGATTAATCTCTGTCCCCAAAGGGTTTTAGAATCTCAAAATGATTTATCATATGATGAAATATTTTTATACACCATCAAAATAGAGAAGTAATTTTTTAGATCTTATATATTCAAGGGGAATTAAGATAAGAAGAGGTCATCTGAACACTAATAAATAAGGGATGTGTTAAATAAGAATATGATGATGAAGCAGTTTCCATCATGTGATAATTACAAAAATAATCATCCTAGAAAATTCTTGAAGGACATGGGAGTTTGATACAAGTTTGGTGATAATGATTAAATGTCTCCTGAATGTAAGGGAAAAAAATCAATGATTTTTAGTGACCCATCTATAAGTAAATATGGAATTATTCACACAAATTCCCCAATAATTAAGGGAACATACCACAAATATGCCAAGGGGAGATGGTAAAGATTATGTGATCACTACAAATGAGGTGGAAGAACTCATTGATTTTGTATAAGGTACTTTAATCATAGACTAAAATTTATCCAATGCTTTATTTGATTATGGATCTTTGCATGATTTTAAATTTTCTATGTTTTCTAAGAAAATTATATATTTACCTATAATCTTATGAATTGAGTTTTAAATTAAATATAATAGTGGATGTCTCACTACAAAAGGATATGTTAGGTAGTACTTATTATAACACATAAAGGTTATATATTTTTGGACTTTATTATAATAACTATAGTTATTTTTGATATAATCCTTGGTATGGACTATCTTTAAAAAGACGATGAAAAAAATTTATTGCATGGATAAGGAAATTATTATTCATGATGAAGTTGTGTAATTACTTATTTTCAGAGTAGATAATTTATTATCCGAGTCATTTCTACATCCACCTCTAGTATCCCTTATGAATGAGATTCTTGGGGAAGAAGAAAAAAATTGATGGATAGAGAATTTAATCTTCAAATTGTGGATGTACCTATTGTACATGAAAACATTGCTGTATTTCATGTGGAATTTTCTATACATCCACTAGATCTTGAATTTCAGTTTTCCATTGTTTTAGTACCTCATTAAAATACTAATATCAAGGACTCCCTACAAAATGGACACTGTATAATTAGTGAATTTGAAGAAAAAACTAGATTATTTGTGTGATAAAGGATTTATTCACACTTATGTTTCACCATGGGGATCCCTTATTCTATTTATTAATAAGAAATATGGACCCATGAGGAAATTCATTGATTAAAGGGAAATCAATTTTTTTATAATGAAGAATAATTATCATATTCCTCACATTGATGACTAATTAGATCAACTTCATGAAGTTTAATATTTTTCAAATATTGACCTTAGTTCCGAGTGTTATCAATTATTAGTAAAAGGGAAAATTATTTCAAATTCAACATTTATAATTAGGTATGGACATTATGATTTTATGGTAATCCCATTTGGATTAACTAATACACCCTCAGTTTATATGGATCTAATGAATATAGTATTTAAGGAATATATTGATGATTTTTTGTTGTATTCATTGACGATATATTGGTGTACTCTAAAATTTATAAGGACCTTGTGAATCAATTTTTTATCATACTTGATAATCTTAGAAGAAAAAAGTTATATGATAATATTAAAAAGTATGAATTTTGGCTTCAGTAAGTTTCTTTTCTTATCCATATTGTCTCTAAGGATGAAATCTAAATTGATCCTATGAAGAAAAAGGCATTCAAACAATGTACTACAACAATGAACATAACCAAGGTATGAAGTTTAATTGGTTTGGAAGGTTACTATTAATGATTCATCTAGATTTTTTCTCGATTGTATAACCCATTAATAGGATTTACACATAAAGAGGTTAGGTTCATATAGACAATGGAATGTGATGAATGCTTCGGTGAATTGAAGAGGAGGTTGGTCAATGGTCCAATTTTGGCCCTACTATCATAAAATGATGGGTTTTTGATATATTGTGATTAATTGAAGAAGGGAATTGGTTGTTTCCTTATATAAAATGATAATGTTATTGTATATGCATCAATGAACTTAAAAAATCACGAAAAAAACTATCTAACCCATGATCTTGAGTGGGTATCCATCATATTTTATTCCAACATATGGAAACATTATCTCTATGGTAAAATATGTGAGATATACCAAAATCATAAGATCCAAAAATAAATATTTTCACAAAAAAGATCAATATAAGGAAATGATGATGTCTTGATCTCCTCAAGGATTTTGATTGTTCAATACATTACCACCAAGGGAAGGTAAATAAGGTGAATGATGCACTAAGTAAGAAGGATCATGGAGTTATATCCCAAATGAGGGTTTAGAGGGATCCTATGTTCCCGGATCTAGTAAATATAGATATGGGAATTATTAAGGAAGGGGGGAAAAATCTATTTTCAAATGGATGTCAAACAATATTTACTGGAAAAGATAAAAATTTCTCAATCTGATGATGATAATTTTAGAAAAGAAAAATAATTCCACGACTAATGGGAAGTTGTAAGAATTTGTTTGCAAAGAGGAATACTAAAATTTGGGAAAAGAATATGTGTTCTATTTATAACTGAGTAGAAGATGTAATTTTTGGATAATTCTCATAGATAAAATTTCTCTATAACCTATGGTATAACTAATATGTATTGGGGTTTGAGGGAACAATTTTTTTGGGATAACATGAAATGAGAAATTAATGATTACGTATCAAGATAATTGTTTTTACAAGTGGTGATGGATGATAGAAAACATCCTTAGGATTCATGAAACCACTTATTATTCTAATGTTCAAATGGGGTGACATTACTATGGACTTTGTCATAGGACTACCCAATACTCCTACAAGTAATGATTCAATAGGGGTTACTATTTATCTCCAAAAAAATATATAAATTTCCTCAATGTAAAATAATACTTACCTCTTGAGAACCTTATAAGGCTATATATTAAAAACGTTTTAAGACTTATCAGTTCACCAATTTTAATTTTATCTAACTGTGATCCCAATTTAACATCACAATTTTGGAATATTCTTCATAAATCTCTTCATACTGTGATTTATTTGAGCACCGCATACCATCCTCAGACTGATGAATAGTCTGAAAGGAATATTTAAACATTGGAAGACATCTTGAGGTCATGATAAATTGGAATTATAGGTATGTTGGGTCATTATTTATCTTTTTTATAGTTTTCCTATAATAATAGTTTTCATTTAATTATTAAAATGGTGTTGTATGAATCATGATATTGAAAGAGATGTCACACTCAACTTTTTGGGATAAAGTTTGTGAAAGGAAACTCGTAGTCCTTGAACTTATTGAAGTGGAAGAAAAGGAAAATACTATTCGGGATCATATTAAAGAGGATCAACATAAAAAAACATTTATGCAGACAATCAGAGGAAGGATTTTTAATTTCATGCGGGATATCATATTTTATTAAAATTATAGCCATGGATGGGTGTCAAGAGGTTCAGTAAGATGAAAACACCAAGCCCTAATTACATTAGAAAATTTAAAATTCTATAAATAATTATAGATAGGGATTATCATTTTTAAATGAAACCATGTAACTCTAAAGTAAATTATGTGTTCCATATATCATTACTAAGGATGTACCTTCCAAACCCAATGCATGCACTCACCTTTGAGGAAATATAATTGGCACCTGATTTATATTACTATGAAGATCCCATCTATATTCTTGATACTGATTAGAAAGTATTGGATAATTAGATGAATCAAATTGTAATGATACTTTGGAAAAATCACAAAATATTGGAAGCAACATGGGAACTAATGGAGGTTATGAAAAATTACCACCCTCATTTATTTAAACTGAAATATCCATTAATATTTCAAGAATGAAATTTTTGTAGAAGGGAAGAATGTAATACCTGCTCCTCAATTATAGTAGGTTAAATTTATATTTTAATAAAACTATAATATAATGAAAATTTTAATATTTCATGGAACAAAATTATAATTTTATAGGATTGATATCAACTTTTAACTTACTTGGTCAAATTGAGACTTGAATGAAATTTTGTAAATTCCCCTTAAAAGTAAGCTTTTATGAATAATTGAAAATATAGTATTAAAATATTACCTGAATTATTTATAAAAATGTACAATAATATGTATAATTAAAAATTTATTAATTATAAATTTTATATAAATAAATATAAGATCATTTGGAGGTAAAAAATTGGTATTTTTCTAAAAATTGTTTTTTTCTTCAAAAAACCATTTTTGTTTATAAAGGCACAATGTCTAGGAAATTTACTTAATTAAAATAATATTTAACTATGAATGATTAAAATTAAAATTATAATATATATATAAATTTTAATTTAAATACATCTAATTATTATTACAAGTCATATAGTTAATATAAGATCATCTTATGCTGAAAAAATGCATTTCTTGGAAAATCATTTTTCGACATGATTTTTGGGTTTATTTCTAAAATAAATTCTAAATATTATGTGAATAAAATTTAATAAAATGGTTTAAATATTTTTAATATTACTAATTAATATTATGTAATAATTTAAAATTAAAGTTTTATCATAATTATTAGTAAAGACATTAAAAATTAATTATTGTGGTTAAGGTTAAAATAATGTTTTTCCCATCACATGATTTTATATTAAAATTAATATTTAGAACTTGAATAATTATTTTTGATAAATTGGATTTAATGTTTATAATAATTGGGTAAAAATTATATAATATGTATAATTTTATTTTGGTCTTAATGGATTAATTACCTATTTTAAAAACTAGGTACCGCGGTGAAAACTAAAATTGTAAAAGTAAGTTAACTTAGAGGATACAGGAGTAAAATATTTTGAAAATGATTCTTTTTATGCGGTGGAGGTGTTAATTGACCTTATATTCCATAGAATACACTATTTATCATTTTTTTCACTTGGGATAAGAGTGACTTCCCATTACTGAATATTTTTGGTTATTTACAAAAATGACACTCCTTCTCAATTATAGAAGAGAATACCCTAACATTTTCACAACTATACTTTTTTTTGTTAAAAAAAATTATAAAATATTTCCCCAACATCATTATCAATATTAATTTTTTTTTGGAATTCCCAAAATACAAAAACTAAGGTTCTTAAGAAGAGATCTAAATGAGGTTTGCCAAAAAGAAGGTAACCGCCTTATCAAATATTATTCTTTTTATTTATTTTATTTCAAACATAAATTATGTATTAAAACTTAAAATATAATAAAAATAATAGATAAAATATAAATATATGTCATTATGTTGATGAAAGAATATCTTTTTCATCTCATTCTCCATCAAATGGGAAACAAAACCATCACTCGTGTGTATGACAGACTACCACCTTAGGAATCGATGTAATTTGTTTTCCATCACCCAATAACAAGGATAATAATAATGATATAAATAATGAATATATATAATTATTATGATATAATATTGATTCTATAAAATTATTATTTCATTATGTTCCTTACCCTTACACCCATTAAGGGAATGATATTTTCCCACATGCGTACCTATGGCCTACCGTCTCCACGAAGTGATGCGATTCATTTTCCATATCCAACTTTCAATAATGAATATAAAAATTAATTAAATGATTAAATATTATATTTATAAAATTAATATAATTTTGAATATTATGTACATATATCTTATATAAAACAACTATAACATTCATGAAAAAACACACTTGAAAAAACAAGGCAATTAACACATAAAACATTGAAAATAATGAAATATTATTAACAAAAGTGTGATAATATATTATAAGAGGGTCATATATGATATTATAAATATGAATATGGTTCTATTATAAATTAATGACATGATTAAAACCATTATAAATTAGTTTATGGCATTTTTAACTAAAGGTAAGTGTGAGGTAAAGGATTTCATCTAAATTTCCATTTCATTGAGACATATTTGTTAACATGAACCTATTCAATTTTATATGAAGTATATTATTTCCATTTTATATATTTAACACTAATAAATATTTATTGATGATGTTTAATGTTTTAATTCAATTTTATTTTTTCAATGGGTTACAATTTTAAAGTTACAAAAGTGCTATGAATCTATTTTACAATATCAGTTTCTTTTGGGATTTCTTTTACTCTCGTTGAAGAAATCATATCATTTATACTTTATAATATCCAATAATTTTCTTATAAATTATATATTTAAAGAGTTTATATTTTTTATTAAAAATTTTCCTCTCTTTGTTACTTTAATTAATAAAATAAATGTTTATATGAAAACCCGATTTTATTTCTCTTTAAATCAGTTATATTTTCCTTCAATGTCTGTGTTTTTCTATTTTTTTTTCAAAAAGTCCTTTTATTTAGTAAAATGATTTTCAAGTAAATTTTAATTAATCCTTGAATTTTAAAAATGAGTTTGAAAGGAATATTTTTAATTATTTTTGAAAGGGACATTTTTGATAAAAAATAAAGAGGAATTTTTTAATGTATACAATGAGAATAGACTTCCCCACCAATGTAACTATTTTTAGAAATGTATCTTATTATACATTTTTTAAATGATTTTATAAATAAAACTCTATTATGAAATATTATTTTAAAATTTCTCTTATATTCCCTTTATTCATCTAAAGGACATGGTTTTATTGTAAAAACCTTTATTCTCAAGGAAAAAATGGAAAAATCTCATCTCTTGATTAATTTTTTGATTGTTAAATTTATATTAATATAATCAATTTATTATGATAAATTTTCAATAAAAATTAAATTTATATGAAATATCCATATTATTTTTATCATTTATACGATTTTTCATAAACCTTATATAATTTTTACATATGGTGTTTACTTTGAGAGTTATTTGATTAACTAGGAAAATGTTGATAAAGACACATTCTTTTCAAAATATAGATATTTGTTGATAATTCATATTGTTCAGAAATTAAATTGATCATTTGATATATGATACATTATTTTGACATTTAGTGTTGGGTGGAGCCTAAAATTATATATCCCCTAGATGTATTAATTAGTCTCATGAGACAAGTCAATTGGCCAAATTAAATGGGGTTTTACCCGTAGTTTTAAACTGTCATGTGAAAGGTATAGCCAATATATATATAATGAGGTTTGAGATCATTAAGTCCAAAATAAAACATTTTCTTCATTGAGAATTCAAATATAACAATCCATGATATTTTTTCAATGATATTATCCATATATTATTTTGTAATCAAGTTAATAAATAGAATGTGTTTTCAGTTATTTCCTTAATATATTGATTATGCTTTATCTAATTATGAAAGTCATGTTATTGATTAAATGGAATGTGTGTTCAATTAATTACCTTACCATATTAGTAACGACCATAAAAATGTACTTCTTTTATTTATGGATCTCTTTTCTCCTAATAATTTTTTATTATGTTTTACAATAAAAGCACATCAAATTACTTCAGACCCAAATTTTAGTTTTCAAAAATAATATAATTATTATAAAAAATTAAGGTACATAGAATATTGATTGTTTTAATTAAATAGTTTGATTAAAACACCCATTTTTTAAATTTAAATGATATTTTTTTACTTTTCTTAATGTTAGATATTTCACTATGCAATTTCACTATTCATTTTCTATCCGCTATTATTTTTAATAACTAAGGATTTTTATATTTAAAAGTCAATTTTCTCATACTTATATATTTATTATGGTTAAATAAACATCAATTTTAAATTTCAAATATCAAAATTATCCTAGGGTGAATTTTTTAAAATTTTCTAAGAAGTTTCATTTTTTTGAAGATTAATATTTTTTTTGATGAATAGTAAAAAAATATTTTATTATTAAATAACTTTTTCTGTGTAATGATTTTTGAAAAATGGAAATACAAAGTTATGATCTGTAAGATATTTAGAATCTAATAAGATCAAATTAATTTTTAGTGAATAATAAAGTATGAATTGTAATATTACCCTTATGAATAGTAATGTGACCAATAGAATAGTAACCTCACTTAAGAAAGTATAAATATGATTTTGGAATCTTGAATGGTGAAGTGATATAATAGCATAGGTAAATAACTGTTTCATAAATTATTAGTTAAGTATTAGTATTTTTCTAGTAAATAGTGTTTTTACTTAAAATTAAATACCTCATAATTAAAAAATTATTTTCATAAAATGGAGTTCATTTTTGAATTCAGAGTATCTATTTTAGGTTAGGGTGAATTTATGAGATTTTTATAAAATGTTTTCTTTTTCAGTGAATAGAAAAAATACAGTTTTGAGTTTCGGTGTGATTAATGACATCATTAATGATGAATCATTCTGGTCAACTTTTGAATATTAAGATATGTTACCAGGTGTCCCAAGTGGCTAATGCCATGGGAAAATACCAATATAAAGTCCATGGTTTTGCAAATACCACCGATGAGGCGCCCCTTAGAAATTAATTAAATATTCCCTCAATTTTTCTATAAATACCAAGCCATTCCCTCATTCATTTGATTCCAAAATCCTCATCAATGAAGCTATGGTATTTATACCTCCCAAGGAATCCTCCCAAGTATCCCTCATGCTCTCCAAGGTCCCAGCCATTGATCTTTCAAAGTCACTCTTCAAGGTAAGGGAACCTTTCACCCTCCTCTTTTAAGTCATGATTTCCTTTATGTTATGTCCTATAAGTTCCATTTTATTATGTGGGAGTTTGTTCTTATATATAGCTACTACTGTACATTTCATGTTAAATATATTAGAGACCCTTTCCACTCTCATTAAATTATTTTTATGAATTTTAAGCGACGCTTTTTTCCTGTCGAGTTTTTCGTAAAAGAAATCACATATTCTCTTATCATTCAATTTTCCTTTTCATGTGGTATGTCATTCAAATATCCATAACATGATATTATTTCTATGTTATTATGTACCTATAATATATTAAGATTTATTTCTAAATGGGTTTTCCTTTCCCCCTCTCTTTTCAATATTTTCTAAAACCATGTTGTATAGCTATTATGCTGCAAAATTTTCATCTCAAAATCTATCTCTTTCTCAAGAAATTATAAAGTTTTATTTATGTGAATACCCAAATCTATTTTCATTTACTAGGGTATTCATAAAGACATAAAATTGATCTATTTTATTCTTTAATTTACATACATATAACCCTCGCTCCCTTTCCATGGGTTATAAATGACATAACGATCATATTTTTAAGCACTTTTAAAATGTCACGATTTTGAAGTGAAACCCATTTCTTTTACTCTCTATGGGTTATTTATGAAATGTATGATTATGATATATATGGATCATATGAAAATAAATACATATTAAGGGTGCACCTTAATAGCGCTCTAATGCATTGGGTAAAGAATTTAATCTATAGAGATGATAAGTTTCACAATACCTTAGTGAATAAACTTGGTAAAAATTTTATGACACCTTGGGGATGAACCTTAGTGATATGTTCATGAATGTATAAATTAAATGTTGTAGCCACATTTTAAAGTCATGTTTCAAGTTATTATTATTATGATATTCCACTTTATCTCTATGTTCTTATTGATATCGTTCAAGGTCGCATGTAAACCGTTTCACTTGTTTTCCTTACTAGGCCTTTTGCTCACCCTTTCCTTTGATGTTTCTCCCCAGGTTATTAGATGAAATAAATGTACATAGGAAGAACCTTGAACAATCCTTGCAGGTGGAATAGAATAATGTTGAATGTTTTCATGTATTATGTACCTAATTTCCAAGACACTAAACCCAAAAGATCTTATGATTTGTTAAATTTTTAAAATGTATTAAAAAGTTTTGTAATAAAAGGAGGGATTCCTTAATAGGTATTAGAGGATGGTTTAGTTATTTTTGGAAATTAAGATTTGAAATATTTAGGAAGATCCATATATAAATGTTTAAATATAGGAAAACTTCCTAGTATTTTGGTGAAATATTAAGTAAGTGGTTTTCGAACAAACAAATCCATGTTTAGATATGAACAAGTGGATGTGGATCTAGCACAAATGTACCTAGGAGTGAAAAATTTGACCAGGAGTTTTGGGCTTGACCCGAGGTATCCTGGTACATGATAACATTCTTTACTGCACTCCTGGTTTGACACTCCTGGGGGATATTTTTGGTTAATATCAAGATTTTTATGAATCACTATGAAGGATTTATAGAAAATGAAATTGTCGTAAAAGAATAATATTTGTTTTAAGCATGATTTTTAAGACATATAATTACTTTATAATTATAATATTCATAATATTAACAAATTTCTAATAAGAGAAAATTGTGAGAATGCAATTTCATTAAGGGGGGAAGAATGTAAGGACCCAAAAAATGTACTTTTATTTATGGATCTCTTTTCTCTTAATAACTTTTTATTATGTTTTACAATAAAAGCACATCGAATTACTTCAGACCCAAATTTTAGTTTTCAAAAATGATATAACTATTATAAAAAATTAAGGAATATAGAATAATGATTATTTTAATAAAATAATATGATTAAAACACCCCTTTTTAAATTTAAATGATATTTTTTTTAATTTTTTTTATGTTAGAAATTTCACTATGTAATTTCACTATTCGTTTTCTACCCGCTATTGTTTTTAATAACTAAGGTTTTTTATATTTAAAAGTCAAATTTCTCATACTTAGATAATTATTATGGTCAAATAAACATAACTTTTGAATTTCAAATATCAAAATTAACCTAGGCTGAATTTTAGGAAATTTTATAAGAAGTTTCAGTTTTTCGATGAATAGTATTTTTTTTAATGAATAGTAAAAAATATATTTTATATTAAATAACTTTTTCTGTGTAATGAATTTTGAAAAATGGACATACACATTTACGATCAGTAAGATATTTAGATTCTAATAAGATCAACTTAATTATTAGTGAATAGTAAAGTATGAATAATAATATTACCCTTATGAATAGTAATGTGTCCAATGGAATAGTAACCTCATTTAAGAAAATATAAATATGATTTAGGCATCTTGAATGGTGAAGTGATATAATAGCCTAAGTAAATAACTGTTTCAGAAATTATTAGTTATGTATTAGTATTTTCGTGTAAATAGTTTTTTTACTTAAAAATTAAAAATCTTATAATTAAAAAATTATTTTCATAAAATGGAGTTCATTTTTGAATTCCGAGCATCAATTTTAGGTTAGGGTGAATTTATGAAATTTTTATAAAATGTTTTGTTTTTTGATGAATAATAAAAATACAGTATTGAGTTTCAGTGCGATTAATGACATCATTAATTATGTATTCATTTTGGTCGACTTGTGAATAACTAGATATGTTATGAGGTGTCCCAAGTGGCCAATACCATGGGAAAATACCATGGTCAAGTCCATGGTTTTGAAAATACCACCGATGAGGTGTCCATTGGAAATTAATTAAATATTCCCCACTTTTTCTATAAATACCAATCCATTCCCTCATTCCATTCATTCCAAAATCCTCCTCAACGAATATATGTACTTTTTACCTCCCAAAGAGTCCTCACAAGGTTCCTTCAAGCTCCCCAAGGTCCGAACCTTCGAGATTTTGAATTCACTTTTCAAGGTAAGGGAACCTTTCACCCTCCTCTTTTAAGTCATGACTTCCTTTATGTTATGTCTTATAATTTAAATTTTATTATGTGGGGGTTTGTTCTTATATATATCTACTACTTTTCATTTCTTCTTCAATTTATGAGAGACCCTTCCCGCTCTCATTAGCTTATTTTTCTGAATTTTAAGCGACGCCGTTAGGCTGCCGAATTTTTCGTAAAAGAAATCACATCTTCTCTTTTCATTCAATTTTCCTTTTCATGTGGTATGTCATTAAAATATATATACCATGATCTTATTTCTATGTTATTATTTCCATATACTATATTATGAGTTATTTATAAATGGGTTTTCCTTTCCCCATCTCTTTTCAATATTTTCTAAAACCATATTGTATAGCCGTTATGCTGCAGAATTTTTATCTCAAAATCTCTCTCTTTCTTAAGAAATTCTCTTGTTTTATTTATGTGAATACCAAAATCTAATTTTATTTCTAGAGGTATACATTAATACATAAAATGGATCTATTTTATTTTATAATTTACATACATATAACCCTCACTCTCTTTTCATGGGTTATAAATGACATAATGATCATATTTTAAGCACTTTTAAATTGTCACAATTTTGAAGTGAAACCCATTTATTTTAATCTCTATGGGTTATTTATGAAATATATGATTATGATCTATGTGTATCATATTAAAATAAATACATATTAAGTGTGCGACCTGATAGTGCTCTAATACATTGGGTAAAGAATTTAATCTCTAGAGATGACAAGTTTCACAATACCTTGGTGAATAACCTTGGTAATTTTTTTATGACTCCTTGTAGATGAACCTTGGCGATATGTTCATGAATGTATAAATTAAATTTTTAGCCACATTTTCAAGTTATGTTTCAAGTTATTATTATTATGATATTCCTCTTTATCTCCATGTTCTTATTGATATCACTCAAGGTTACATGTAAACTATTTCAGTTGTTTTCTTTACTAGTCCTTTTGCTCACCCTTTCCATTAGTGTATGTCCCCAGGTTATGAGATGAAATAATTGTACATAGGAAAAACCGTGAAGAATACTTGAAAGTGGAATAGAATAATGTTGAATGTTTTCATGTATTATGTACCTAATTTCCAAGACACTAAACCCAAAAGATCTTCCGATATGCTAAATTTGTAAAATGTATTGAACAGTTTTGTAATAAAAGGCGGGATTCCATAATTTTGATTATTCTTTATTGAATCATGATAGATTCCATTGTACATAACCCTTACTGAGAATTTTATATCACCATTATTTTATTTCTTTTCATTAGGATACAAAGAATAATTGTTTGGATGTGTTAAAATATTCGGAATTATTTCCATTAATATGTTTTATATTTTACCCCGAGTTTAAAATGGGCATCATGTATGTATCTATCTCTCCAATACTAATAAAATGATCACTCCTTTGGGATATGACCCCTTGTATGTATGCCAATGTAATTGAGTATCCACCAGCTCTGGAATACTAGGGTCAGGGTTGTTACACCAAAACTATAGGAGAACTTCAACCAATGAATGTAGGTATGTAATAAAATCTTATAGCCTATAGGATATTTAGCTGTATCGTCAATAAGAAACCTTGAGAGTAATAAACATACAGGCACACATTACTCGTCACACTTGAACCAAGTTATTGGCCCTACATAACTAAACTAACCAAACTAAAATTTTCTCTCCTATAATATATAAGAAGGATATACTACAATATTATAAACATAAATATGATCAATATAATATGTATCTTCACATGAATTAATTATTACTACCAAATATTTTTTTCATTTTATAAAAAGTGGGTTTTAGGGTTACCGGTAACTGAACAAACAAGTAGTGAAATTAAAAAATTGCACATCATGGTACCCATGTATTCCAGTAAACATTTCAAATTTTCAAATCAAAAAAATCGAATGAAATCATGACTGATCCTCGATCTACGTAACACCACACTCCACGTGTCCCATCGTATTGAAGAACCACATTGATACGTGAACCCTATCATCACGCGCCTCCATTTCCACATCAGAGGAGGTCGCTGGTGAGACCATCTACTAGAATTCATCTTCATCGGCCCATCATCATCACACTATTACTCACCTCGATCATCATCCTCATCAGATCAAAACACCACCGTCGACATCATAACCAGACACCTTCGCTCAGCTGAGAACACACGTCATCACTGAGAAATCCACCGCCATCACTTCTGACTCACCCATTGCGTAGGTAATCACCGCCACCCCAGACAACACTTCGACCATCATAGAACATCACTGATAACAACGCCCAAAAACAAAAAATAAACTCGAACAAAATGAAATAGTCATTGAAAGAACAAACCAACCATTCATACCATCCGCAATGAAGTGCTTCATCAACTGGGATCTAGATCTGGAGATACTTTCTGGGACACCATGGACGAACAAACACACATCTCAAAGTGTGCTTGCAACCAGCGTAGCTGACCAACTGGGAGAGCGGCGCAAGGAGCATGATGCTAGAGCAGCGAAGGGATCAGGATATGCATCAACGAAGAACCAACCACTAGTACCACATCCTAAACTGATGAATCCATTACTAACAGAGAAGGGAACTCACCAATACCGCACACAATATCCATCTAACAAATACCATCACATCATAGATTGATGCTAGCATAAGACACACCTCCTGGAGCACGGACAACCATGCTACCCACACATCCTAAAGCCTATGAGAAACCACCATAGTGAACTTTACATTATCATTGTTTCGATCCCAAAACCATTACTTCAATTTCATTTCTCAATTACCTTACAACAATTATATACTTCATTATTACAAGGTATTCCATATTATACTCAATAAAACCATGAAAATTTAAATTCCCCAGGTTTTAGGAGGCATGAATTTTTTATCCTATAATTATAAATAATGTTTCTCTATTATTTGAAATTAATTGATACTTTTTTAGATATCTAGACATATAAGATATGAAAAAAATGATGAAACTTTATTTAACTATAATATAATATTAAAATGAAGGTAAATGAAATCATGTATCACAAACTATGGATTATTATACATCATGGATGATTATATCCATTAAAACAACTAAAATAAAGAGGGTGTAATAAATTAAAAAGAATACTATATTTTGAATTATAAATTCCCCTAGACTTCTATCAACTTTATGGAACACCATTAGTATAAAAAAACTGATAATGATGAATACTATGATGAAATTAGAAATCATGATGCGAGATTTAAAATTAAAGTAATGGAAATTGGAAGTGTGAATGTAATAAGTATAGTAAGGTTATAGGAATGAAATATGGTCATTTCATATATGGTCATTTCAACTATGGTCATTGTAGACATGGTCACTGGATATATCTCTAATATGTATACTAAATACATGTATCATTAAGAAATAAACTAAAAATAGTATAACTCACAATGAAATAGGAATGTGATATTAAAATATTATATATATATACATATATTTATCTGTTATGTAAAATATTAATAATAATATTATTAAAATATTATATTACGTATATATATAATTAAAAAATATATTTTAATATCATTGGAGTAGTAAAATTAAATTTTAGAATATAAATAATTAATTTTAATGGTATGTGTTGAAGCATATTTAATATAAAAGAAATATTACTTTTTTAAAAGAACAATTTTGTAACATATTATATATTTTATCCTAATAGATTAAATTTATCACTTTAAAATATTATGATGTATAAAAAAACATAGTAAAATCATTTAAATTTGAAATTGATATGAAATAATATTAAGAACACATAATGTTTAAAAACACCATTTTTCAAAAAAATTAGTTTACCAATATATTTTTTATTTTTGATATAAAGATAAATATATATAATTTAGAATTTTAATTAGATAGAAATCAAATTATTTTTCAATTTATGATGTCAAAATTATACTAGGGTTAAAGTTTTATTTTTTTCTAAAAAAATTTATTTTTAGCTAAATAGTGCAATATACCATTTTTATAGATAATGTGACTTTTTATGTCATTATTAGTATATAAGTACAATATATAAATTTATGAAATATATTTTTTAGAAAAAAATATATTATATATTAAATTATGTTTTTCAAAATATTTAATATAGTTTTAAAACCAATGATTGATATTTTAGAACTCAAGTAATATTTTTCACAAAAATCATTTTCACATTATAAATTTACTATATTAAAATTAATTTTTAACTCCTTTTTAATTTGAATTAGAAAAAAAATTATTTCAAATTTAGAATTAGTAGGTTAAAATTATCTACTAAGGAAGAATTTATATTTATGAAATAAAATTACATTACCTTTTATAAAAACTAGTTACCACTGTAAAAAATGGTAGAAATGAATAACTTAAGAGGTAAACGAAAAAAAATCTTAAAAAAATGTTTTAATTGAGTAGTTGAGGTGTATATCTACATTATCTATTCAACCCTATATTATTTATCAATTTTCAAGACATTTTCGTTGAGAGTGACTTTAAATTTTTGAAATTTTATGTGTATTTATAAAAATGTCATCCCTTTTCACTTATAAAAGGGTCACTCCTCTACTCACTTACCATAACATATAATCCCATTAATTTTTTCCAAGAATTTGGATTACCATCACCTTAACAATCCTATAAAACTTAAATAGGTTCTGTTCTTCTCATAGTACCATCCCCCAAAGGTTTAACCCCTCTGACAAAAGCGATAATCCAAGTAGAAAGGTTTAGTGTTTTTACCACTCATCCTTCTTTTATATTTACTTATGCGTTTTAATTATTACTCAAATATATTTTAACCATAATAAAACCATAAAAATATTATGAATATTATAATTTTATGTTATTATAATGATTTTAAAAACATTAACCACCCTCCCCTTTTCTATTAAAAAAAATGAAAATGTGAATTGTTTATTATGCGGATGAGCACCTCCACGATGCAACATGTTTCTTTTTCATTCACCAAATTACATGGATAGTAATAATATAGAATTTAATATATAATTATTATATTTAAAAAATATTTTTTATTCTAAAATTTTAAACCATGGTACTCCTTTTCCCCATTAAATGGAAAATGAAATCGTCATCCATGTGCATGTGTGGACAACTACCTCTATAGAAAGATCTATTTCTAAATTTATTTTCATCACCACCTTACATGTATAGTAATGTGAATTGTTTTTAAGGATATATATTATCTTTATTATATGAATAATTTTATGTTAATACAAATTTAATAACCCATTAATCATATAAATGATCAATAATCATTATAAAATTAACTGTCTTAAACAAGATAACTAATAAGAAGAACAAATTTATTCATATTATGCAATATTTTTGTATCTAATAATAATTATTATAATTTCTTAAAATTATGATATATCACACTAATAAACCCTAAATATGATCATTATGGATCTGGTATAGTTTTATTATAACTGAACCACCATAGAATCATCCATTAATCATGGAATGTTCATGTTTGGGTTAGTTTAACCACCTAGATGATCAATGCTATAGATTTATATTATGGATGAGTATGAGAATTTAATTTATGGTAATAAATGATATAAATAAATAAATAATGATTTTTTTAATTCTATAACTTTATCATTAATATTAAAAAAGTAATTAATAAAAAAACCTTTTGTTCATCAATACTAACCAATACATGCTTGTTATTAATTTCACCATCAAGGATAAAGACTAAAAAACTCATTAAAGGAATTTAAAACAACCTAAATTATTATAAATAATCTATAAAAGTGATATTAATGATCTGGTATAGATTAAATTTATGAGAAGAACGAATAACATCACCTCTATTATGGAACCAGTTAAAAATGGCCAAGGTTACTCACACCAAATATTGAAAATAGATAATAAATAAGTAATATAAATATAGAAATTAATTATAAATTAAGTTTTTTAATTATATATATATATATATTAATAAGCGTATTAAGTAGGTTATTAATATATTTATGTTTTTTATAAAGTATCGTTGAGTTTATTTGACTAATCAGGGGAACAAGGTAATGGTTTCTTTATCTCATTTTAAACTCCTTGGGACATGTTCGATATTGTGTTCTATAACTTATTTATTATGGTGTATTCAACACTAAATAAATTTTAAATATGAAAATATTTTCCATTTCATGATATTTTAACATATATCTCAAGGTCCCTTGATTATTTCATTAGTAATTCTGTAAGAGTTCCATTTACTCAATTTCTTATTTATTGGGTCATCATATTTGTTATATGAATATAATATTCAAGATTTATTTGATCCTACCATTCCCATATTTTATATTGTGTTTCCATTTTTTTATTTGGGAAAGTATTTCTCATCCTCAATAACTACTTCTCGGAAAAAATATTTTCCAAAATAAAAGTTTTACATTGGTAAGAATAAATCCCATTCTCATTAATAGATATTTTCTTTCATGTCCATATTTTACTTTCTGTAAAAGTTATCTTCTCCTTTTTGAAAGATAAAATAGACAATTTTTGATTATTATGATAATAATATTTACCCCTTTCCAAAATTAAAATTTAATACACTTTTTATGATATGGGTTTTCAAATAATTATATTTCAAAATATTAAAGAAAATGGTTTTCCATTATTTCAAAATCAAATATTTTATCTTCAACTCCATATTGTTTGATAACATTTATGTATTTTTAAGGTTGTTTTATTTGGAACGATTTATAATATTTTTTTTTAATTTTTTTTCTCCTTCCCTTCCCAAAAATGTTTTTAAAGTATTTTTTGTACTTTATATTTTATAACAATGTATAAAAGGTTTTGTGGAAACTATTTTATATTCACTTCTACTTTTCTCCAATGTTTATCTCTCGTTAATTGATGTTTTGATCATCCTATATATTTTATTATTATATGATTCCTTTTGGAAGATTATATTTTTATATCCTATTATCTTTTATGTTTATATTATGTGATGTTTTTTAAATATTAAGAAACCCATTATTTTTCCATTTTGTTTTTAAGATATGATAATGGTTATTTTCATGTGGCACACATATATATGGATGATTAAAGGTGGGGTTATAAATTTACCTCAAGTGAATTAGTTTATGTTCATATACCATGAGATATATAGATATGAAAGTATTTTTTTTCACATAATCATGGGAATGATGAGTTTGCTCACATTTTTAGGCGTGGACATAATGAGTGTTGATTTAGACACATGCATAATTTGTTTTCTCACAAAGGGTTTCTCACAAATAGTTTCTCATTATTATAGTTTTTTCACATTACCAAGTTGTCTATCAAGTTTTTTTAAAATTTCAAGATGCATTTAATTTCCAATAAGTTTAATGTTTTCATGAATACTTTTTATTTTTAATGTATTCTACACTTTTATGTCATGATCACATGTTATATTATTATTGATATTTTTTTGAGCTATGTCATTTATTTTATTCTTCTATATTGGTTTTGTATGATATTATGTTAGTTTAAAATATTTTATGACTATAATATAAGGTCTTTTGATCTATTATTATGATATTAATATATTTCCAATATTCTATTTAATTTTTAAGATCAAACACATTATGTTATGTTTTCTTCTTATTGATCATCTGAGCTCACCACTTTCTCTCTTATTTCCATTACATAGGTTATAAAGATAATTATATCACACAATATGTCTAGAAATGGTAAAGATGAGTGAAATTATTTAGAAATGTATGTATGTATTGTAAAATAGGATGTTTATATAGAAAATATAAAAGTCACTAAACCATTAGGTCCTTGGGTTGTGCGACTGTTTGTGATATGTATTATTTATTAAAGAGATTAATATATTACCTAATTAATTTTTATCTTGGGTTTATTTAATTCGTATTAGATAAGAAATTATTTTTTTTGGAGATTAATTTAGTTAGTTTGAGGATTTCTATAGAGAACCTGAGTGAAAACCCTATATATGAGTCTAAGTATATGATGATATATTACAATATTAGTAACATCTTGAGTAGATGGTTTTAAATATAAATAAATTCCTGTATAGATGTTATAAGTGGATAAAGTATCTAGCACATATTTACCTAGGGGTAATAACCCTAAAATTAAAATGTTGTCTATTAACTCAATCATCACCTGGTGTATGAAAAAGAGGCCAATATGCAAACCATTTTTGACACTCTTGAGGGGTATTCTTTAGTTAATCATGTAATATTTATGAAACAATATGTATTATTTATTTCCTAGATACTTTTAGTGGTTAGGTTGAGATGTGTAAAATAACCCAACTTAACATAAACTAGGTTAAACTGACACTAATATAGGATTAAATAACGGAATTACGGGAAAAATTGAAAATATAAAATAATTATACTTTTTAAGGTTGAATTCCATTTATGATTTTGATAATTCTCCAATATTTTTAATTTTTTTTTTCATTTATGTTAAACCTTTTTGTTTTAATTATGGTTGGTGCTATAGGTAACCTTTGGTTAAAGGGACAATAAAGAGAATACCTCAATGAAAACCCTATCAAAATGGGAGATAGATAGAGAAACCTTATGATTATGCCAAACTAGCTATTAAAAAATATGATTCAAATTTTGAATGTAGTCAAATTACCATACACACTAAATAATACAAGGAAGAAGTATCATGAAATCTCATGTGATGAAGATAATAGAGGAAATAATGTTCAATTTCATATATGTCAAAAATGTGTAAAGTAGCACCAATGTAATTTTATAAAGAAGATATAATGTTATCTACTTGTTGAATTTGTTTTCATAGATCATCAAATTGTCAAGTAAAAATAACTATTTTGGTCAACACTATTTATAAAAAGATATTTTATCCTAATATACCATTAATAATTCAATATATTATGAATGGGGAACTTGGGTGTTATCCACATCAATTCCATAATATAAAGACTAAACAAAAAGATGTGTATCACATACCTAAAAGACCAATAGGATAATGGGATGCTTGTTCAAGCACTACTCCAGAAGCAGATACTAATATTTACAGTACACATATCCCTTAATATAGATTCATAGATGTCCTATTTAAATTTTATCCTAGGGACTCTTTTATATCTAAGAAGTTTTCTAATATCATTAAATCACTACTATGATGATTTTATTATCAAATAAAATGTCTAGTGGTATTATTATTGTTTACAATGTTTATGTTTATAGGAATGTTCCTTGTGGAAATATTATTATCATTTATTTAGATATATTCAACGCGATTTTAGTAATGGAATTTATTCGATCATCTTAGGGGAAAAATTGTCTAGATTAAGGAGAAAACATTTCATATTATCTTGTGATATTCTTTAAATTAAAGGATAATGATAAACAACCTCTGGAAGAAAATTATATAATGTGGATCTTGATTCAAAATAATGATAGAAACTTAGCCCAAATATTTATATGAAACCTCAATTTTAGGGATATGACTATTATGAGGAAATAAATATATTTCCCAAGTTTGTAAAAATTATATATCCCTAGAAATTATATGAAAATCTATATCTATAATTTAGATACCCTTAACTATTTCTGTTTGTATGTGATAATAAAAATTGTGAGGACACAATTTATTTTGGGGGATAGAATAGAATTCAACACCCCATGTTGTAGGATCCATTATGTTTTTCCCAATAATTATAAAGAATCTTTATTTATTCATAAAAAATGAATTAATAATTGATCAGAAATTGAGCCATACAAGATATGAAAAAATATGACACATTGATAAATTATAATGAAACATTATAATGAAGTAACATGAAACCATGTATCACATATAATTTCTTATCACACATCTTGGATGATTAGATCAATTGAGTCTGTAAAAAATAAATTGGGATAATAAATTAAAAATAATAATATCCTTATAACTAAAATATTATATAGACCACCTTCACTTTTAATAAAAAACATTAGTAAACCAAAACAAACAATGATAAAGAGTACCATAAAAGGGGAAAACATGTTATGATATCTGAAATAAAATCTATGGAAATGGGAAGTGTGAGTGGAATAATTTTAGTAATGTTATCGGAATGAAATATGGTAGTTGAAATATAGTAATTGTGTATATGGTCATTAGACATGTTTCAAATAGGTATAATGAAGTCATGTATGGTTAAGTATAAAATTTTAAATAATATAACTCAAAATGAAATAGAAATAAGATATTAAAATATTATAAATAAATATAATTTATGATATACATATAAATATAAATACTATTATTATTAAAATATAACACGATGTATATATAAAATTAAAATAATAATTTTAATATCAATAAATTAATAAAAATAAATTTTAAAATATATATAATTATTTTTAATTGTATGTGTTAAAGTATATTTAGTATAAAATTGACAAATCTTTTTTCAAAGAACAATTTTATTAAATAATTTATATTTTATCATAACATATTAAATTGATTATTTTTAAATATTTTTATGCATAAAATAATAAATTAGTATCATTTAATTATAAATTGATATGAAATAATTATTAGAATACATAAAGTTTAAAAATTCCATTTTTTCAACAAAAGTAGTTTATCCTTATATTTTTTATATTCATTGTAAAGATAAATATATAAAATTTATAATTTTAATTTGATAAAATTAAAATCATAATTTAATTTAAAATATTAAAATAATCTTAGGGTGAAATTTTTTTATTTTTCTAAAAAAATTGATTTTTATGTGAATAGTGCAATATTCCGTTTTTACTAAAACTATGAGTTTTATTCCATTATTAATATATAAGTGGGGACTAGAAATTTATGAAACCATTTTATTAACAAAATTATTTTATAATTTAAATTATACATTTTAAGACATTGATTATAGTTTACAAACTTATGATTGATATTTTAGAAATCAAGTAATAGTTTCCTCAAAATTGTTTTAATATATTATGCATTTATTATATTAAAATTCATTTTAAAAAATTATATAGATTGAACCAGAATAAATTAATTTTAATTTAATAATTTTTAGGTAAAAAACATTTAAGAAGGACCACTTTATTTTTAGGAATAATGATTATGTTACCCTAGGTAAAAACTAGTTACTATGATGAAAACCAAAATTATAAAAGTGAGTAACATAAGATGTAAATGTACACGCATGTTAAAAACATGTATTAATGGTGTTTTTGAGATTTGTATCAACCTTATATATTCACATATATATTAATTACAAATTTTGGATCTATTTTCCTTGATACTATCCTCCTATCATTGAAAGTTTTTGAGTATTTACAAAAAAGAAGATACCTTTTCACTTATAAATGGGACACTCCTCTCCTCAACTCCCATTGAAAAAACCCCTCATTTTCAGCACCAAATTTTCCTAAATATCTCTTTTAACAGGTTCTAGTATTCTAAAAGAACCATTCTAGAATGGTTTAACACCCTTCATAAAGGAGATAATCTAAGTAGTAAGGTAGAGATTTCGAACCACTCCTTCCAATTTTTGATTTCATTATCATATTTTCATCATCTAAAATATTATCTTCTAAAACATAATATTATAATATAAATATAATTATTTTTCTGGTATTTTATTATACGGATGTTACAATCATTAACCACACTCCCTTTTACCATTAAGAAAAATGAAAACATGATTCACGCATTGTGTGGACTACTGACTCCACAATGAAATGTGTTTCATTTTACTTCACCACCTTAAAATCATATTCATGATAAAAAATTTATAATATAATTATTAAATTTATGTCATATTTTAGATTATTATATTAAAAATCATATCTCTAATTTTTCGACTTCTATGTAAAAACTAAGTCAGTATCCATGTTTCTGTGTGGATTACTCTCTTCATGGAATGATCAATTTCAGTTTTTCATTTCATCAACACCTTACATGGATCATCACAAGGACAATTTTAAATTTTAAATATTATTTTTATTATATTAATAGGTTTCTCGTAATAAAAATTGAAAATACTATTAATAATATGAATAAAAAATAATCATTATAAAATTAACCATCTTAAATAAGAATACTAAGATGAAAAAAATATTCATATTATGTAATATTTTCATATCCATTAATTATTCTTATATTTTTGGAAAATTTTAATATATCAATCTAATAAAGCACATGATCCTCAGACCGATTGGTGAGGACTCATCAAGTGCATCCAAGAGACCAGAGATCAAATCTGGGTGGATACATATTTCTAGGTTACTGTATCAATATTATAGCAGGAATTATAGCAGGTACTATAGAAGAAACTTTTCGGTACTATAACAGCTGAAACTATTCATCCATTTGGGGATTTGGGCCATCGGTTTGGTCCTAGGGTCCTATAAGGATTTTTTACCACCCAAGGCCTTAGGTCCAACTATCTTTCAAAGGCCTCAGGCCACCTCAAGGCCTTAGGGCCACCCCAAGGCCTTCAGGACACATTAATACACATATTTACTAGTCAGATTACAAGGGACAAGGCTTCAGACACGGATTTAGAGCAGGCACATTCACTAGAGAAGAGATAACCAGAATTGAAAAAATGAGACGGTATGGATTTTATATCGTTACTGGGCATGTGCAGATCTACACAGGATAGCTAGCCGACCAACCTTGTGAAAGGGGAGTGCTGATATGGTGACATGTTATTAGGAGGATTAGTTATAATTTTTCTTGTCTGGGTGATTTCCTCTAAGACCTAAGGGTCATGTAATTGTCTCTAAACCTTTGGTCCTTGTAAGGGTTCCACCTCACCCCTTGAAAGGTGTATTATAAAAAATAAAAAATAAATGAAGGCCTTCAGCCCATTCAGTCAGTTAAACTATTAAACACTAAATATTCTCATTATTATTCCGATATAATGATTTACAACTAAACCACCTCATAATCATCCATTAATCATGACATGTTTTTGTGTTGGTCGGTTTAACCACCTACTTGAACAATGTTACAAATTTATATCATGTATGACTATGAGAATTTATTTCATAGTAATAAATGTTATAAATAAGTAGATAATTAGTTTATTTTTTTTGAAATGTTAATATTTTTATTAAACCCATTGATTAATAAAAACACCTTTTTTTGTTAAGAATCACTAATACATGCTTTTTATCGATTAAACTGTTAATGATAAAGACTAAAAAACTGACAAAAAGGATTTAAAACATAACAAATTATAATAAATAATCCCATTAGTAACATTAAAATCCAATTAATGATTAAATTATGGAGAGGAATGATGAAAAACACATCTATTATTAGACTTGTTCAAAACAAACAATGTAACTCACACCAAATATTGAAAATAAATATTAACCAACTGATATGAAAATAGAGAATAATTATAAAATAAATTTATAAAAGTTATGTATATTAATAGGGTTTTAAAAAATTTAATTATTATAATAATGTTTATTATATAAGATCCAAGAGTGCATTCTACTAAGTGGGGAAATAAGGTAAGGGTTTTATTGTCTCATTTTCAACTCCACGAGAAATATATTATACAATGTGCCATAACTTATTTTATATGGTTTATTCACTACTAATCGATTTCTCATATTCAATTATTTTCTACTTAATGATATTTTAATATCTATTTCATGATATTTTTATCAATATTCTTTGATTATTTCTTTAGTAATTTCGAAAGATTTTCATTAACGTAATTTTAGATTCATTGAGTCATAGTATTTGTTATACGAATATATTTTTCATGGTTTCATTGATCCTACCATAAGTATATTTTATATGGTTTTTCCATTTTGTTTTAAATAGAAATTATTTCACTTATAAAATAACTACTTCTTTGATAAAATATTTTTAAAAAATAAAAGTATAACATTAGTAAGAATAAATCCCATTCATTCCAATGGATCATTTATTACACATCCATGTTTTTATTCCATCCATTTCTCTCATCTTGTTTTGGATATATAATAAATATTAATTTCTATAATTTTAGTAAATATATATAACAAATTTAAAAAATAAATCAATACTCTTTTTATGATGCGTGTTTCAAACAATGATATTTTAAAATATTAAAGAAATTGGTTTTCCATACTTTCAAAATAAAATATTTTATCTTCTACTCATATTTTTTTGTTAACCACTATATTTTACAAGGATATTTTATTTATTAATATTTATAATATCATTTTAAAAAGTATTATCTTTCCCTTCCAATTTTTTTTTGCGAAATTATTTTCACTCCACCTTTTATAACAATGTTTAAAAGGTTTTTGAAGAACTTATATATCATATATTATATATTTATTAAAAGTTTTATCACTCATGAAGTGATATTTTAATCATCATATATAATTTATTATGATATTATTCTATTTTAAAAATTTGTTTTTATATCTTATAATATTTTATGTCTATGTTTATGTTATTTTTTTAGAATGTTTAAGAAACCCATTTTTTCCATGGGGTTTTTGATATTTAATGGTGATTGTTTTTAAGTGCAACATAGTTGTATGTATGATGATGGGAGGGGTCTTATATATAATTTAAATGAATTTTTTTATGTTTATATCTCATGATATAGTTAGGAATAGAAATATTGAGTTTGTTTAAATAGGTGTGGGCGTGATGGGTCTGCTCATATTTTTAGGAACAAAAATAATGAGTTTTTTCATACAAGCATGAACATAATGAGTTTTCTCACAATGGTTTTACTATTATTATAGTTATTCCACATTACTTAGTTTTTTATCAAGTCATTCAAATTTCTTTGATGTATATCATTTGCATTAAATTTCTAATCTTAACGATTACACCTTATTTTTAAAGTATTCCACACTTTTATATCATGATCACATGTTATATAATAATTAAGATGTGTTTTCAGCAATGTCATATCATTTATGATTCATAAATGTGATTTATATTATATTATGTGACACTAACATATTATATTATTATCATCTAAGGTATTTTGATATTTTATTAAGATATTTATTTCTTCCTCATGTTCTTTTTCATGTTTATGATCTGCAACATTTTGACATGTGTTTACATTGACAACCTTTGGATATCACCCCTTTATTATCATTCCATTACCCAATTTATGATGATTATTATATCATATGATATTTATAGAAAGGTTTTAAAGGAATATGATGAAAGATAAATGTTTTTATATTTTATAAAATAATATGTTTATATATCTACTATGCAAGACACTAACACATTAGGTCCTTGGGTTTTGAGAATATTTTTGAGAAGTATTATTTAAATCATGAGATAAATATATTTTTGAAGTCATGTTTAGACTGGGTTTCTTTAAAAATTAATAGGGTATTCGATATAATTAATTTACACGTGATATCAAAAATAATAAAAAAATAATCAATAAAATTTTGTTTCCAAAGGAAAGGCAATTGAAAAATTGAATGATATAGATATGAAGACATAATATCATAAGTAATTAATGAATAAAAATAGGTATATTTATAATTAAATCCCAAGATAATGAACCATGATATGAGTAAATATTACTTCCTCAAATCTTATCCATCTTTTAAATAATATTCCACACTTTGGGACCACCCAAGGATTAAAGAACAATCATCATCAGTCAAAGAATTGTCCAATATTATAAGGGGACTAAAAATGAACACCTAAAAACTAGAAATGTGAGAGAAAGAGTTGAAAATAAAATAGATAGAGAGGGTTTAACCACTATTTATAATGAAAACCTAGACCCAATAGGTTCTACCATGCCTCAGTGTCCGTCGATTAATCAATGATTAGAAAACCATAGTGTAATTAAATCCCCATAAAATTTACTCGAATGAAAATGATACTCTATGACATAACCTATATTACCACAACACAAGGGAAATAATCTAGGAACAAACTAATAATCCATGCTACTAGTGCAGTCATCATATCATAAAATTAAAAAAATGTTTCAAAATTAAAATAATAGTTATTATAAAATCCTATTTGGGGGTATTTTCTATATGTTCAACCTTTTATGTTTTCTGTTATGTTTAATTAATTCCATAATATTTTTTCATTTATTTGATTTTTTATACTGACCATTTATTTAATAAATTTTATGTGTCAATTATTTAATATTTTCTATGAACATTATATATAATATAAGGGTATTATTTGTCAGATTATTATTTTATATATACCTAGATCAACCATTAACAGGATCAATATATTTCCTCTTTATTTTGATAACAATTAAAACATTGGTGTCTAAATACATTTCTTGATAATCCAATATTCATGATTTATTATTTAATAATATTTTAATAGGGATACTAATAGATACACTTTTTTTGTGAGATATTTATTTTTCCATTTATACCTTGATACCACTTATTACAATTAATTTATAAAACCCCCTTAATTATGTACCTTTACAAAAATAATGGAAATTGTTTATCTATTCATAAATTTCATGATTATATATATATATTATCATTAGAAAAAATTCCTTATAGATTAATATTTATTAATTAATTTTAAAATAAAAATTTCTTAATAGATAATCTCCCATATACAAAACCATCCCTATGATAGGGATTCCAAAATTTTAAATCCACTTCAATCATTAATGGGATAAATATAATTATTTATAACTTTTTTTAAAAAAATTATATTAAAAAATCAATTATTTATTTATTTTAATGTGTTTAAAGGGATCTATGTGGGTTTCATAGTAGGTGGGTTAAAATTATATTGTCTTTCAATATATTGGGTAATTATTATTCATTGGAGAATTTATGCATTTGAAACATAAAGTAAAAAATTTACATATTTATAATGTTTCATTGATTTTAGACATGAACATATCATACCATGGAGTTTAGATTTCATAATATGTTTATGATGTCTACATTATTCTATTAATTATGTTTGTTGATTACTAATGATTTCTCTATAAAGTGATGAATTAATCATAAAATATTTTAATCAAAATTTATTTGTCTTCAATAAAATTGTATTCTTTTTATAAAAAAATATTATCAATAAAAGTAAATATAAAAATTTAATTGATATAATTCTCTAGGAAACAAAGGATATTATAAGCAACTAAAGGTCCAAGGTCCATGTATAGAGCTAATGGAATTACATTATAATATTTAAATTTTTTTATTATAATATATTGTATTATTCATGTACCATGTTCCCAAACAAATTTTACATCTTATTTCATGAAGAAATTAAGTGAAGTATTGTTTATATTTTCAATTATTTTTCATTATAATATATGATTTGATAGTGTCTGTCTTGGGAATTTTAGTAGTTTATCATAAGGGAAAATAGATATTTAGAGAACTAATAAACCATTAAGAACCATTTAAAAGGTATAATGAAATAAATACCCTATATTTATTATGTTTTAGTCATTTTTTAATTGAAAGAGTATGAGATTGGTTTTGATTTGTCAAATAAGAGTGAAATATAGGGAAATATAAATGAAAATAATAAGAAAACTAATGTAATAAAACTTATAAGGGGACATGGTAATATAATAATGACCTTAATATTTGAGTGAATTAATATATTAAGTATCAAATCAAAATATATTAATTAATTATAAAACTTATATAAATGAATAATCACCAAATTCTCAATACACATAATTGAGCTACATCTGAAACTATAATTATGTTACCCACAAATTACATATTAATATAACCATTAAATAAATTTTTTAATATTAAAAAATTATAAAAAAATTATTTTCATAGATATATCTAGTGAATTAAACATTGAAACTTAATATTCATTTCCTAGAGAATATATTTATCTAAAGAAATTTTTACCTATAAAATTTCTAAAAAACAAATAAGATAGTGTCCATATAAAATATTCACTAGGATAATAAGGGTAAAAAATAACTAAAAAGTCATAAAACCAATTAAAAAATAGTCAAACAAAATTTAGTCATAATCCTCGAATATAAATACAAAAAATAAAAATGTAAAAATAATCAATAATATAATATTAAAAATAGTGGAATAGGTTTTTTTAAATCATTATGAAATTTAGAAAATATTACCCTCTTAATCATAGATAATTATCTTATAACTTAATTTAGTCATATGAATTCAAAAAATTTATTTTTGAACTTGAATATCTACTTTGGAGGATATCAACATTAATGATCCACTATCTATAATATATTCTATCTCCTATAGTAATATTTTTTAAATCTCATTTCTCTCTATCCTTATAAACATTTAGGTAAGTATTATTTAATTTCCCACAAGAAAATTTCATTAAAAAATAATTTTAAATAAAATTTTTAGTTCTATTGTTATTATGTTTTAAAATAATTTTCTTCTTTCTAAATTTATAGTAATTTCATTGTATATTGGTGTTGGAATGGTATAATAGATATTTGATTTAGTGGAAGGTTTTTTAGTGGATACTAGGATCATTTAAAGGGATAAATCGACAAGCAATGAGATTTAACACATTTTTATAAAGTTTTTTTATGAAGAGGGTGAAATATTTTGTAGAATAACTTCAAAAATATAATCCCAACTAGTTAAAAATAAAATTGTTAACGTAAATTTGTCATGAAGAATATTTTTAATATACATAACGTTTTATTAAATTTTCTAAGATCACATATCAATTTTTTCCACACACTAATTTTCTTCCTTTATGAAATATTATTTAAATCTTTCTAAATTTGTACAATATATTTCCAAGAGTTTGATAATATTAAATGTAATCTTTACAAGTTTTTGTTAACCCATGTATCCTATTTAATAAAAATTTTATATATAATTTAATTTTAATTTTTTGTATTGAGAAAATATATAATGTTCCTAATATTTTTGTATTAGTGATTTAAAAAATTTCAAGGGAATTTTGGTAGTTTTTTATACATGGGAAAAAATGAAAAATTAATACTAATATAATAACCTAAAAAAATTATAAGTATTATTTTCAGTTTGAAAGATGGATTTAAACCTTTTTTATACTTAGAATATGAATGAAATGTGATTTTGTTTTTAGCACATAAGATAGTTTAATTATTACTTTTTAAAGGGTAGTTGTTGATTTTTTTTGAAAAAACTATTTTATTACCTTCTAATAAAATATTATTATTTTTTATTCACTATATTTTTAATCTTATAATGTATAATTTTCTATAGTTTTGAAGTTTTGTGCGATTCACAGCACATTAAAAATGTAACCATATTTTAATTAATTCATAAACTAAAATAATTAGTGAATTATGACATGAAATATTTGTATTTAATTTTCTCAATATATTTATTATATTGAGGTTTAATTTATTTAATTATAATTGGTAAATAATGTTTCAATTAGTTTTTTTATACTTTAGTATTGGGATTACGGTCTTACCTAATACCATACCCGATAATTTGTATATTATTTAGAAGTTAATTTATCTAAGTCACTTTTTTATATGAATTCCAAGGATTGAAGTTTATATGACTAAAGGATGTACCATTTATAACCTAAGTTATAATTATTAACTTCCAATTAATCTTTCAATTATGTAATTATTATGGTTGTGATTGAATTGTAAAATATAATTTATTTTCATGTAACAATTATTAACATAAAAATAAAATAATTTATCATTTTATATTATATATCAGCTGAAAACAAGTTGTCCACCTTCATCCATATACATGGACTAATTCATGGGATTCTATTAGTGTGGCCTCGCATTGGACATGATAATCACTTATTCTAGAGGCACCGTGGCGATTTTGTTATCATCTAATGTTTTACCACTATATTTAATGCACTGTGTGAATCAAATTAGATAAATTTTATGTATTTTATACTGATTTAATTTAAAATTGAATATGATTATCGAATTAATTTTTTTTGGTATTTTTTTAGAATTTTTACTTCCATAATGATAAATCACTAGGAATAAAAGGTCATCCCATGGCACCTAGCAGCTAAGGACCTGGAGTTCAAAGGATATTTGTAAAGCCTCGTGTGGTAGCCTAAGGCCATTATCATGGACATTACTCAAAGGACTTGGATTATTCCACATGATTCCTAGTCAACTCTAGAAATTCTCTCTATACGAGTTTGGTTATTTTCACTAGTAGGTATTTTTTCAAAAATCCGATACAATGTAGTGGAGGAAGTTAGCACTTTACAATCAAGGATTTTACATATTCATATGGTTTTTTTACAATGAAAAGAAATATCCACATCTTAGTATGAGAAGATGATACTCCACAAATTAATGATTAAGAGTGTCCTATAATATTAAACAGATAATATAGTGGGATCT
The DNA here is from genome assembly GCA_963277665.1 of Viscum album. Classification (NCBI taxonomy): domain Eukaryota; kingdom Viridiplantae; phylum Streptophyta; class Magnoliopsida; order Santalales; family Viscaceae; genus Viscum; species Viscum album. The sequence goes on from OY728159.1 coordinate 1,939,511,788, forward strand.
AAATGTTTAAATTAATTTAATACATAGTTGAAACAACAACTAATAGTTTTATATGTTATTCAATAAAACAAAACAACATTAAAATATAACTGAATGTCAAAAAAACATTCTTTAGGAAGAAGTAGATAAAAAACCAGGTAGATGGTCAAACATGCATTCCTCCAAAGTGTATCTCTGATAATTAATTTCTTAAATTGCAGAAAAAATTAACAAAGGTATAGAACAGTAGCAAAAACAATCAATCAAATAGATAAGGATCAAAACATGTACGTCTCCAAAGTGTAGATCTAGATGAAACAAAACATTCTCATTTTTAAATGAACATCTGTATCTTCATAATAATAACATAATTATCTTTTGAAGATGAACATATTGGAATTTTTCTTAATAGTCGAATTCCTCTGAGACAAACATATGCAGAAATACAGTGTTATAAATTATGAATATTGGAATTCAGAATGTTTAAAAAAATTCACAACTTTCCTTGAAAATAAAAACAATTATATCTATTCAATAAGATCCTTTAAATTTTTATTTAAATAGATTTGGAAAAATATTTAATTCAAATGATACTATTGTAGAAAACATGGAAATAATCAATAATTCAAAAATCTATATTTGACCAAGTCAAACATAGGGTTTGTCTGCGTAGTAATAAACTCCAAAAGTATGATTGATGTTGTAAGTTTGATTATTAAATTAGGGATAATGAACCATGTGTTGGTTTCCAAAATGTAGGGATGCTTCCAAAAGTAGGGGTTTTGATCCATACTTTTATTCCAAAATATGGGTATATAAATAATATATTACACTTAAAACATAGGGTATGAACAGTGTTTACACACTAGTTATAAAACACATCCAAAATACTTATTCTTTAAGAAATTAAATAAACTACAATGGGTTAAAAACTGAACATGCTTCTAAAATAAAAATAATTATTCCAGTAATTATTATCCAAAAATTAAATTAAAGTAACTACTTTTGAAGTGTAAATGTGCATGTTTGTGAGAATAAAAATCAAAATGAAATTAAATTTTTTTTTGAATCACCACATGCTCAACAATATACCCCTTTTAGATGATCACAAAACTCATAAAATAAATATTAATATTAAAAAAATAATAAATGAAATTTTATAAATATGAGAATAAATAAATTTTATGAAAAATTTTCCCTTATTAAGAAAAATATTATTTTGAAGAAATTTCTCACATATATATTTTAAATTTTTTTAACATAGTCATTTCTATACATTTTTCATATTTATTCTTAAAAATTTTCTTTATAGTTATCTTTCCCATAAATTTCTCCCTAAATTCCCATAAATTTCTCCCTTTTTTTGAAATAAAAAATAAATTAGGAAAAAATTTAACACATTTTTATCACAGAAGAAAAAATATACAAATGATACTTAAACTATGTAAAATATGAAATAAATTCAGATTTTACAAAAGAATTTTATTTGAATTTGGGAAAGATACATAGGTGAAAAAGAATCTGGATTTTTGGAAGGGTGAAACGATTCATCCTCACTCTTTAAACTTTTAACCCTTCTACTTAAAATAGATATAAATTTTGAGATTTGTTCTATTCTCCATTGAAATTCTGTAAATCTTTGAACCATTGAAGAAGATGAGAACTGTTTAACTAAAAACTCTTTTAGCTTATAAATATCTAACTTAGTAACAACTTCTCATCTAAGTGTCTCTATTTTAATTATCATCTCTAATTTAAATAGATCAAAGTCATATTTAGAAATTGATCTTTCCTAAAAATTTTGATGGTTCCTTTCAATTGTATCAATTTTTTTTGAAAGGGATGATATTTCTATCTTTTCATACGATTTTATTGACTTTTTTAGATATTTATGAAGTTCTACTACTTATTCATTCAAAAGATTAAATATTGACACAAAATCTATAAAAAGCATTACATCTTCAACTATTTGAGAAGATTGAACTTATTTTTCTTCAAAACCATGAATTTCTATATCTTTTCTATAATAGTTTCTAAGGAATCATTAATGAAGGACATTTTTTGTTCTGTAAATAAATAAAAAAACATCACTTTATCTTTTTAGAAAAAAATGTATCTTAGCTTGAAAGTATTGGTCTCTTTATACCTATTGTACTAGATTATTAAGAATTATTTGATTTTGGTGTTTCAAATAATGAAGAAAAAATAATTAAAAGGGTTCAAGAAGAATATTTTAGGGTTTGAAAGATTGAGAATAAACATTTTATTTTGGAAAATTATAGTTGAAATTTTAGATTCTTGAGAAAAAAAAGATTAATAATTTCATATTTCAATTTTTGAGAGACATTTTTACATAAAAAACTATTTTTAAATAAAAATTTATATAAATGAATGATATTTCTGAGATAAAAAAATTTCAAAACAAAATTTTACAAAAGGAAATATTAAATTAAGAATGTAGTTTTTCATTAGGATATGCTTATCTTTCTTTATATTATTTTATTTAATATCAGCAAGTACTATATCATCCACCTGAATTATAACACTCCCAGAAAATATTTTTAAGTGAGATATATATTAAACAAAGGCTATAGATATTTAAATATTTTTTAAAATTTATTACATATCTTAATACACAATTAAATAATCTATTAAGAAATATGTATAATGTATTAAATTTTTTAATATATTAATACATCACATAAAATAATATAGTGATAATATTTTTAATAGTTTAAGCATAAATATAATGAAAATTATATATCCCATATATAAAATAGTTTATGAAATTAAATAAAATATTAAGATGGAAATGAAATACTTCCTTGATTAATAGTTCCATATTTATGAATTTTACATTGAAAATAATGTTCCATAATTTTCAAGCATCTAATAAATATTATAGAAATGAATTCTAATGGTTCAAACCTAAAATATATCGCATAAAATTTCCTTTTAGTACCTATATAATTTTGGTCCAAGAAGTGTTAACAACTAAATCCTTAGGTAACCAAATCTATTTTTTTTGAGTTGACACTCTATAATTAATGTTAGATAACTCTTTTGAATAAAAAACAGTCTTAATACTGAAAAATTGATGTTTTATAAAATATAATTAATTTTCATAATGTCTATTTATTCCATAGTGAAAAATTTAAAAGTAGACATTCTATTTATATTTGAACGAGAAACAAAATAACTTTTATATAATTTTGGTTTTTATCCATTACTACCAATACTAAGTTTTCCTTTATCATTAAATTTATTTATAATAATAATTTTATTTAAATGGTTTTCAACTTTAATAATAATTATATAGTATTGTTTTAAAGTATACACTTCTACTAATAGTTCCTTAATTTTATTTTCATACAAAATAAAAGAACATTCAGATATTAAATATGAAATATGTTTTTTAAAAATATTTATCATTTGAAATAGTATCATAATATTTTATAAGGTTTTTATAATCCTTTTTTAAAGATTCAATTTTTTGTTGAATCATAAAAGAATATAAATTATGTTCATCATAAGAAAGTTTTTATAAATAATAATTTTGAGAGTTAGAAGTGCGTACCTAATCAATATGAGCCATAAGAAATAGATTTTCCATTTGATTTCCATGCCCATATTCAGAGTTTATAGTAGATTCATCATGTGAATCAGAAATATCACTCTAGTTAGTCTTCATGACTTCATTTCCTATTATTTTATAATTATATTTAATTTGATCTTTAATCATAGGAAAATTATAATTTGTATGTCCATTCTCATTACATTCATAAGATATATATTCTTCATTCATTTTCTTCCTATTATTGCAAATTTTTACAAATCTTATAGTATGATATGATAATTATTTACTTGATTATAGATAACTTGAATCAAATGATTCATCCATAGTAGTTCAAAGTGCAACATCTTAATTTTTATAGAAATATGATTTTCAGCTTTATCTTTCATCTCAGATTCATATATAATCAAGGTACCAATTGGTTATTTCATTTTCAATTTTTAACTAGTGTGGATTAAAAAATAGCTACAAATATTCCATTCCACTTAAATGAAAAAACTATGATAACTTTTAAAGCCTGATCTATTTGTTAAATTGATTCTCCCAAGGCAATAATGTCATTGAAAACTTTTGTCTATATTCTATTTATCTATACGATTCTATGATATTCCTACATCCTACATGTATCAAATTTAAATTTTTCAATATTTTACCGTAGTTTTATGAAATTGTTAGTTTCTTTATAACTAATATAAGTCTTGCACATTTCATCTGTAGGAGCACATTGAGAGGATTGAATATATTCATCAGTTATTAATCCATAAACAATAACATTCATTTCCCTCAAATTAAAATCATATTATTTCTATTGATCCTCATTCCATTTTTCAAGATCATATTTAGGAATTTCCTTAGGCTTGACTACCTCCAAATAAACTCTTTTTCCAAGTTTTTTAAAATAAATAATCATGCAAACATTCCAGCATCCATAATTATGACCATTGAAATAGGGTGTACAGATCATCAACATACCTTCTCTAAGATCATCCATTGAGAATTAATATTATCAAGATATTTAACTCTAAATATTTAGTGTGAAAATAAATATAACAAGGTGAATCAATTTTCTTATATCATTTGTTGATATTAGATATAATCAATATAATCTTCAAGGATTTCCAAAAAATAAATAATGAAATATAGTACAAACTGTGATAATATTTTTTGGAATTAGATATAAAAAATAGAATCCTTAAAAATTTCTTAAAAAGAAAATATCTACTAGAGAAAAACCTTTGATACCTATTTTTGGGTTATAAAATAAAAAAATAAGACACAATAGGGGGGGGGGGGTGAATTGTGTTCCTTTAAAAACTTGATAAAAACCAAACTTACCTATTGAGATTAAATAGATTATTTACTTATTTTAAAGATGAGTAAGAAGTAGTAAATAAATAAATGGATGAGAAAAATTATGTATAGTAGTTTATGGAAAAAATATCACATAGTACACTCCTCTAATTATCTCTACATGAGGTTGGTGATTTTCAATAGTACATCATTTTTCAATGAACCTATATAACTAAGTGTAGGTAGTTAAAACCTTAGATTCAAGTCCTTTAGATGTCATTACAAATATTTTAAAAGAACCAAAATATCTATAGACTAGTATGAGAAGATGAAACTACACCAATTATTGAGTATTGACTGCCAATACTCTTAAATAGATAATAGATTAGGATGTAGATGTTGAAACAACCTTGGAACACAGTTGAAGTGATAACTTATAGTTGTATATGTTCTTCCACAAAACACAAGAACACAAAAAAATTAAAATATTATTCAAATTCAAAAAGGATTTATTTATAAAATAGTAGATAAAAGACTTGGTAGGTTATTAAACATGCATGTCTCCAAAGTGTGTCTCTGATAATTACTTTTTCAAATTTTAGTAAAATATTAAGAAAGATAAATAATAGAAACACAAAAATTTGATCAAACATACAAGGATGAAGACATATATGTATCCAAAGTTTAGCTATAGAGGAAACACCACCTTCTCATTTTCGAACACATTTACATGTCTTGAGAAGAAGAAAATATATATCTTTATAAGATGAACATCTTTTTATTTATCATGGAGGTAAGATTACTTTAGGTTAAATAACTCCACAAATATTGCATGATTAATTGTGAATATTGGAATTCAGAATATTCAAAAAAAATTCATCAATTACCTTAAAAATAGGAATGATTTTATATATTGAATAAGATCATTTTAATTGGTATTTAAATATCTTTACAGAGATTTTTAATTTATGTGTGAATATTTTAGAAAAAATAATAATAATACATAAACCAGAACTCTGTATTTGACTAAGTCAGATGTAGGGTTTGTCTGCATAGTAATAAAATACAAAAGTAGGGTTGATAGTGTATGATTTATTAAAAAATTAGGGATGATAAACGATATGTTTTTCCTCAGATGTTGGGTTTATTTGAAACATAAGGTTTCCAATACATAATTTTTATCCAAATGTAGCGTATACAAAACATACATTCCACTTAAAACATACGGTATGAACAATGTTTTCAATCTACTTATAAAACATGTCAATAATATTTTTCTTTAAGAAATCCAATAAACTCGCATGGGTTAAATGCTGAATATGATTCTATAATAAAAATAATTATTCTAGTAATTATTGACCTAAAATTCACTTAAATTAAATTCATTAGAAAAATAATTGTGGGTGCTTGTGAGAATAAAAAAATTAATTAACGTAATTTTTCAATCAACACATGCTCATAAACTGCAACACAACATCATACATCATAAAATTTTAGCATTTCACATGGAACACATCTAAGGATGGAATTTATCCACCTCCTCTATTCTATAGCATGGAATCATCAATGCAGTTTAAATACACACTTTAAGCATTAAATATGCCTCATAAAATGCATTATATACTAAAACTGTCCCACTACATAATGGAGTAGTGGATTAAGATATAGATTTGGTTTTATGAGCATGAGACAACTATGATGATGGATTCAACCCCATGCTACAACCATTATGGAGTTCCTTCAACATTTCTCAAGAATTTATGAGATATTAGGACTATCTATTCAATGGATAATGGATATTTTGAATTTTAATTTTAACACACATCATGATGTAGAATCATAGGTTGTGGTTCCATAGCCATGGTCAACCCCTTTACAGAAATGAAGTATTTTTAATAATATATGTCACAATCAATATGGATGTTACTTGAAACACTATAGTATATATAGGTGAATTTATGTCCACCTTTGAATGATATTTTTATTTCTTAAACACTAAAGATCAAATGGTGATGATGAAAACTGAAAGGGAAATGAAGAAGGTAGCTAGGGGAGGATGAAAACTCTTATTTTTATGCATGAACATCTTTTTTTTTGTGAATTGTATTGAAAATATAATATTTTTAGTGAAAGTTCTATGTTTACTCATCTCTACATGTTTATATTTTCTCTCTCACCATGAATCATTCATCCCTGATGTTTTCTATTTCCATCATGAGAATCGATCATGTTTTTATGAGTGGGTAGTTACCTTAGAGATAATGGACCAAGTGTAGGGGGAGTTATGCTACTTAATACATGAATAATTAAATGGTGAATCAAAATTTTATAACCAATACCATTTTATGATTAATTTCGATTATACACCATAATACTCCTCTGGAAGTGTTTATGATTAAGAGAAAATACCCAACATGGTAGGGGGAGTGGAGTGATATTAGTCTTTTCCCCACCTCTTACATACCGATTGTGTTTATGGAACCTAGGTGAGTAATAACTTACCTTGAGAGTGTATCCAAAAATCCTTGGTAGGACTAGTTTTTTATGACCAAGTAAAACTAGTCTATTCAATGAGTCTCATAATTAGTGTCCCATATTGATCACTAGAATATAAAATTATTATCCCTAGGAACCCATAAATTTAAATTTTACTATTTCCACTTCCTTAAATAAATATTCTACAATAATTAGGAAGAATTTAGGTCATATCATTGTGATCTTTCCATTTCACCCCTCTAACTATGGAGTACAGCCTGGAAACTACTATGAATTTTTTAGAAATAATAATCAATAACCATTTTTTATAATAGGATATTCTACATTATTTATTGTTTGACCTTAGGAATATAATTTTCTATACAAATTTTAGTGGTATTATTTATTAGGGACTCTTTTATTTTAATTATAAACTTTTATAGATACCCTAAGTGTTGAAGACATCTAGATCATTTCATGTTTTTATCACAGTTTTCATTGATCATACCATGTCCACCAGTGTGACATAATAATATCTAACAACTATAATTTAATTTTAATGATTGTTCCATGGATGGTATTATATGATCGGTAATCTAAATGAATGTTTAGCTTGAAAAAAAATAATTTGGTGATATTCCATAACAATGCATCTTAAACCACATAATTTTTATATTTAAACCTAGAGATAATATGAGGATATACATGCTCTACAGACTCTATTATACAATGTATAATGGTCAATGAAATTTAAGAAAATTACAAAATCCTAACATATTCCCAATGCAATATATTTTATATCAGAATATTTCTAAAATGTTGTGGAGGAGTGGGTTTAGTTATTAATGTGGTTTTCTGAGCCCAATGCTACTACACCAAATGATTCCACCCCCACAACATACTTTATAAGGTTAATTCATACCATTCAAACCAAAAAATAAGACATCACGATGATCTATTATATAGATCTCAGAAATTTGGAAATTGAATTTTCATACACATAACCACACTACATGATTTGGTACTGCACCGTAGCTATGATCAAGACCTCTGAAGAAGTGAAGGATTTTAATAACATATTCTTAAAACACTATGGATTATAAATTAGGAACTTTAATATATTTAAATGAAATTTTGGATAACTTTGAAAGGTATCCATTTTTTTGACACCAAGGAGTCGAGGGAGATGAAGAAAACTAAAAGGGAAAGGAAGAAGAAAGTTAGGGGAGGATGAAAACTATTGTTCTAAATCTTGAAAATCTAATTTTTTCATGGATTATAGGAAAAATCTATGAATAGTAGTGACTGTTCTCCATTTACTCTTCTACACTTGTTTAATTTTATGTGTCTTTATGAATCATCCATCCTTGACATTTACTATTTCTGTCATGAAAATCAATCAATATTCTTTGAGTTAGCAGTAACATTAAGGTTGGTGGACCATGAGTAGGAGGACCATTGTTGAGTAATAAATGATTAATTAAATATGGAATCAAATATGGAGAACTAATAACACATTTTGATCAATATCAAGTACACCCCTTAAGACCCTAGTGATACTAATGTTGTTTAAGGGATACAACCCAACTTGGTAGGGGGAGGGGAGGGTGAGAGATTAACTTATCCCATCTATTGTACATATGTTGAATTTATTACACAAATGTGAGTTATAAGTTACCATGAGAGAATAAACTAAAAGACTAGGAAATATTAGTTTGTGCTAAATAATTAGAACTAGTGTTTTTAAGGATTCTCAAAATTATTATCCCATATTGATCACTAGGAGAAAAAGTCATTATCCCTATGAGACCCACTTCTGAAATTGGTCTATTGAATCTATATTAAATCTATGTTTAACAATCCTTATAATATAGTTTGGTCCTATGTCTCTATTCCTCCCATTTCACCACTCTAACTTTAGAGTATATCCAGTAAATTTATATGGGGTTTAATAAAAATAATAATCAATTACCATTTGTAACTATAGGATTTTTTCCATTCCCAAAAATTTGACCTTGGGAATCCAATTTTAAATAGTAATTTTAGTAGAATTTTTTATTAGGGACTCATGTATTTTAATTTTAGACTCTTAGATATTTCCTATGATTTAAAGATGCCTAGGAGCCTATCATTTTTTTAATTGCTGTGGATATGGGTGGAATAACTATAAAATCTCACTTTTTATTTGTTATTTCACTATTATCATTCTTATTTATTTTTTATTTATATTCCTTTTTAAATGAACTCGTGTTATTTTTGTTTTAGTTACAGCTAAAAAGTATATGAGCTGCATCACTCAAGCATGGCCAATTCGTGTGGATTCCCACAAACCTCTCAAATTCCTTTTATAAATAAAGATTCACATTTTTCTACATTATAGAATGTCAATGAAAATCAATCCAGGTTCTCGTTCCACCCATGATGAGCCTACCAGCATTGTTTCTATCAGGAAACCAGTAGAGAGGGATAAAATGATAATAAACTATAGACTTATATTTGGATAGATCTACACCAAGGATTATGAAAAATATTATCCAAGACAACAACTTCAATATGAAACCACATGTCCTCTAAATTATCTTTAATGATAGATAGTTTTTTTGGAATGAAAATGATGATCTTTATAGTCATCTATCAAATGATCTCAAGTGTCATGAATCTTTCAAGAACAATAGAGTTTAAAATGATTTCATCTACCTTTGAGACTTTCTATTTTAATTAAAGGGGAATGTTAAGGAGTGTCTAATGTCACATTCCCAAAGATCTATCGCTACATGGGAATTTCTTATGCATATGTTTTTAGGAAAATAATTTAACTAAAAAAATATCTATTCCCATGAACAACATCTAGAACTTTCCATATTATGATGGGGAGTCCATATAAAACGATTTAGAGAATTTAATTAAAATTTTGTGATGATTACTTCATTGTGGAGTTACATTATAAATTTTATTATAAACATTATATTTTTAATTGTAAAATAATTCTTGATTTGTTTTTGATTCCATGGTAGGAATAGAATTGATGAGGATGGTCCCAATAGAGACAAAATATATTCTAGATGATATAGATGATAATGTCTTATAGTGGAAACTAAAGTGAGGTTTGATCAAGATAGGATTTCATTAGGCTGTGGAGACTACCAAAATGGATGACCAACATGAAGTTATGTCTCTAAAGATATAATTTCTATTTTCACTCCAAAATATGATATCCTCCTATGATCCACCTAAAATAATTCATTAGATATGTGTGTAGGTACTGACATTTTATTGGACTTCTAAGTTGGAATATAATATCACCCCATAGAAAAAATAGTATCCATTAATTATAACTAGCCTCTTCTATACTACTAAAATTAGTGTGGGTAGAGAGTGAGGTTGGTTCAGTAAAATCAAGGTTAGAGAGTCGTTTTAGGGTATATTGTCAATCAAAATCATTTTACATTGTGTTATCCTCTCGTAAAACATCTATTGAGACCTAATTAAAAAAAAAATTAAATCCATATGAGCGTAGTTTCAAAAACTGTTTTAGCAGTCACCATGAAAACCACATGATTCCTTCAAGGAACTAGTAACTAATTACATAAAAAAGAATAACAAACCCCTTAGTCAAGTAGGAAATACTATTAAAATAATAATAATAAAATTTTTATCAACAATAGATCACTTAGAAACATTAATATTCTACTGAGATAGTTTACATAGAAAATTAATGAGAATACGCTCTGAGTTTTTCTGAGCAACATAGAAGATCAAAAATAGGAATCTAATGTGATTAATTTGATAAGTGTAAGTATATTTCTAGAAATAATTGAGAATAAATAGGGATAGTTGTGATAAAAATGGAATCAAGATGAATAAAAAAAGTAAAATCTAGAGAACATCAAGAAACTAAAACATGCACATCAAAATGTAGAATAAGAACAAAATAAATAAGAAATACCCTACATAAAATATTTTACTTTTCCCAAGAGGATATTCCATTGGAAATTGGATGAGAAATACATGAATTTTATGGAAAATTTCAAATAGTTTCAAATCAACATACCCATTTTGGGTTTCATTTCCCAAATCCCTAATTATGAAAAGTTACTTAAAGAGTTTCCCTCTAATAAGAAGAAAATGAAAAAACATAAGCATGATATCTTTGAGTGAGGAATGATAAAATCTGGATCAATTGTAGAATTAACCCAAGATACGTGACCCATGTAGTTTTTCAATCCCATTCACAATTGGTTATAATACTATTTTAAATGGTTTGCGTGACTTAGAATAAATCACAAATATAATACTATTAAATATTTTTAAGAATCTACGATTAATGGAACCAAATCCAAAAAAATTTCACTTCAATTAAAAGATAATTCTTTGAAGAATATGATTTAGATCCATAAAAACATATTGGTTAAGGTGTACATATTTTTAATTCCTATAAATTTTATTTTCATGTATATGGAAGAAATTTTAGAAGTACCATTCACCCTTGGTTAACCATTACTAACAAAAAAAAATTAACTAATTTATGTCAATAATGGTTGTTTGTTTTTCTAGGTTGGGGATGAGCATGTTTAATTTGAACTTTATAGATCATTAAATCATATATATTAAATAAAATATTTTTTGTAAATTATTACTATGGAAGTGAGATATATTTTTTAGGATATTTTTGAAGAATTTTTGTTCAATGAAGGAACAAAAATTTTGGAGGATGAAAGTTGAATTCAAGAGGATAAAGAGTGACTGTAGGTTTGTGAATTTTTTTCCAGAGAATTTTTTTTATATTATTCCTTTTATTATGTATCCATTAACATTGTATGTAATAAAACTTATTATCACTCTCCACTATCTATTTTTAGGAGACATCTTGGACCTCCCTCTAATTTTCAATGAATATCTATCTAAGATTTATGAGATAAAACTGATAGTTGTTTTGAAGCATAAAAAGAAGAAAATAAACTATACTATTTCCATTATAATGGGTATTAGCTCTCATGTGTGCACTAATAAAGTAAAGTTTGAGGAAATAAAAAAATCTATAAGAGATATTTAATGATGACTATCCCAACCAATGAAATAAGTGGTAAATAATGATATTTTGAAGTTCTTAGATACTTAAATTATTTACAGAATTTCAGATAGTGAATGGGTGAGTCACTTATATGATTTTCTAAGTAAACCTTGGATGATGGTAGTTAATAAATTTGATGATCTAATTTCTACTTGTAAAGTGACGAGAGATAAAGCATATATTGACTATAGGAAGCTAAATGAGGAAATGCAGAAGGATCATTTTCCCTTTCACTTTACTAAAAAAATATTAGGGAGATTTTGTTTGAATGAGTACTATTATTTTATAGATGGTTATTATATATATGATTAAATACAGGTGAAAATGGGATATCTAGAAAAGACTTCAATCACATGTCTCTATGGTACCTTTTCTTATCATAAAATTTATTTTGGCATGTTAAATGCACCAGTGAACATTCAATGGTGAATGAAATAACATTTTCATGGGATGGAGAAGTGGTTTCTATAAATTTATATGGATCATTTATAATTTTATGGATTTTATTTTAAATTACTTTAAAATAAACTTTATGTTTTCATGTAATATGTGAGGATACTTGCTAAATTTTGAATTTAAAAATGAAACTTCCTAGTAACCGATGACATTGATCTTGGAAACTAAAGATACAAGAAAGTGTAATAGTTTACTTGACCAAAATTATAATCATCATGAAGTTAAAACATCCAACTACCTTATTTGAAATAATAATATTTATTTGTTATGCCAGGTTTTATCATCAATTAATCGAATATTTTTCACACATTTCATAACTGTTCACTCATTTTATTGGAAAAGATGTTGAATTTAACTTTCATAAAAAGTTTAATGAGGTTGTTATATATTTGAAGATATGGTTGAATACCACCCACATAACCCCATTCTAAATTGGGAGGAACCATTTGAATTAATATTCGATGTTGATGATTACGCATTAGGATCAATCCTAGGACAAAATATATACAAACTTTTTAGGCCCATTTATTAGGACAGAAACACATTAATAGAATCCCAAGATAATTAAACTAAAAATATATGTAAATTAATATCTTTTTATTAATTTTTGATAATTTTATACCAAACTTTGTCCTTTCGATTGTGATTTTCCACACTGACCATTTGACATTTAAGTTTTTTCTTATGAATAAGGATTCCAAACCATGTATGATAGGACTGATATTACTCCTACCAGAGTTATATGTTGAGATTCATGAAAATAAATAGGTATATAATGTTTTTTATGACTATATCCAACTTTTTTAATTTCTTAATATCTATAGGGAATGATAATTTATGTTTGGAGATATGTTTCCAAATGACCATCTCTTTGTAGTATGCATAAAAACATGACCGTGGTTTTCTAAAATTGATAACTATTTGGACACAAGTGTTATGTACCTTGAGTTTTCAAACTAAAAGATGAATGAAAATACTTTTGGTATTATCCACTACTTTTCTTGAAATGAAATTATGGACTGATTCGAAGATGTGTGTCTAAAAGTGTTGTTTTTAGTGTGTTTGAGTTTTTCAACTCCCCACCGATAGGGGGGACCCATAGACCCTAGAAGAATGTGTCAAAAATTATATAATGTGTATTGTTTTTGAATATATTGTATAATTATTAAAAGTATTTCATGTTATAATGTGACCACTTCTAAATAACAAGATATATTAGTAAGTATGATTAAATTTCCCAACAACCAATCATGGAATTTGAGATTTTTTAGGTTTGAGGGGTTTATATTATGGGACCATTTTTCAATTCTTGGAAACACAAAAAAATGTTTGTGTGTTTTTATTATGTTTTGAAATTTCTTAAATATTATTCATCCTTTATAAATAGAATAAAATTCATCATCATATTCTTTAAATTTTATTTTTTTTCCAGTTTGAAGCACCTAAGATACTTATCAGTGATATATGAATACATTTTGACAACCATTTATTATTGGAAGTGATGAATAATAATGTATTTAACTATAATACCATCACCCCAAACAATACTCAAAGAAATGGGAAGGTAGAACATTCAAATAAGAAGATGAAGTAGATTATGGAGAAGAATGTCAGTTCCATTAAGAAATATTAGTTAATTAAACTTGATGACGCTCCGTGGGCCTATTGAATAGCCTAAAAAAGACCACTAGGAATGTATCAATTCTAATTCGTTTATAATAAAATGTGTCACCAACTAGTTTAATTTTCTAATAAATCTTATAGGATGATCAAATATGTAAATTATGATAAAGATACTGCTAAAAGAAAGTGGCATCCAAAGCTTGATGAGTTGGAATAAATCGAAAGGGATGTTATGAAAATGCAGATTTATTCAAATAAAAGACAATTAAATTGAATGAAAAGATAAACTAGATAATATAATTACAACTATATTATAATTTTATATTATTTAATTTAGGTTTTCAATTGTTTCTAGGTAAGTTTATGTCATGATGGTGTGGACCATTTTTCATCATTCATGTGTTTCATAATGAACATGTGGATACCTTGAAGAATAAAGAACCTCCATTCAATGTTATCATCCACTTTATGAATCTATAAATTTATCATTCTCATTTGGGAATGATATTCTCCTTAAATTTCAACTAATAATCAAAATATAAGGTATTTTGTGAAATTGACTATGAATAAAGTGCTAACTAGGAGGTAAGCTAGGTGTTGTTTAGTTGTAATTATCTGTGTATTTGTTTTTGTATGTTTTTTTTGGTGACTCATTTATATTTATTAAGACTATAAAAGTGTCTCCCTAAAATACCCTCAATAAACATACAAACTCCCATAAAAAGGCATACATTAATATCAATACTTGGTGAAAGAGAGTACTTTTTTGAATAAGGGAATCATGTCTCATGACATCATCCGATGACCACCCAATAACTGAGAAGTGGATGTACATTTATATGGTATAATTTATTGGAAACACTATTGATCCTTGTAATTTAATGATATAAATATTTTAGATATACTATAAAATTCATACCCTCTATGTTCTTGTGGTTAGGTCACATTTAAGACCCATAGGATAAGGGAATTTTTCTTGATCCTTATCACTATAATTTTTGAACCCTCCATGAAGTTGCTGAAAAACCACACAATGGATTCTTAAATAAAATCAAATTGAATCTTTTGTTCACACTGGAACATCTGATCCCTCTGCACTATAACTCAGGTATCATAACACAAAATTACAAATATTTTAAATTTTAGTATTTAGGAGTCATATGACACCATATGTTAAATTCTATGTCATAAGGGTTATCCACCTATTTAGAATCTAGATGAAAACCCATAATCACATCATTTACCTCTATCTCATATATTATCACACCTGATCACTCAACTAAAAAAGGGGTTATTTTACTATTATAATGATGATATGAACTTGGTTAATCTCTGTTCCTCAATAATTATGACTTCTAAAACCCATCTTTCACCATTTCACCAATTGTCTTCCTTTATGACCTCTCAACCTTCACACCCAAAACTTTCCAAATAATTGCTCCAATTTCAATAACCCTTTCCCTTATTGATAAATACTTATGATTCACATGTTCTTGAGATTCTACCAACCTAGCTTCCAAAATATAATTGGTAAAACATCTGTAATCACCTTCGATGGATTATATAAACTCTTCAAACTATGACCTATAGGTCTCCCCACCTATATCCTCTATCCAAAATAGGTCACCATCCACCTCACTTAAAATTTCACCCAACCCTACTCCTACACTTAAAAATATTCAAAACCCTATAAATCCCATGAACAAACATCCAAAAAAAAAATCCAAATAACATAATACATCCAATAGCAATCCATCCTCATCCATGAAACACAAAAATCACCCTACCACTTTCAAGAACAAACTCCATTATAAAACCAAATCCCAAACCAAACCACCATTCCCACCTAAAAAATATTCATGATATTCCTTCAAGAAAGATTCAAAAACCCCTTTCTAGAACATTACCATAGACCCATACCCACCACTTCCAATCCTTCTACAAAATCCCTCAACCAAATGGTGTTTCACCCAAACATTCTACTCCTGGTTTAATCACCCGTACCCCCCAAAACCAATTCATATGAATTGAGGATGATGAATTGGGTTTCTGTATGAATAAGTTTGAGAAAAAACCCATAAATTTAATAAATAAATATAACTTATAAATTATAAGGTCAATTTAGACGGAAACATCTATTTATGAAGTTGTGAAGGATATGGGCCTTGAAAATATCCTCTTGATATATAGACAATATTTTGGGGATTTAATTATAGAATTACTCACCACATCAAAACATGACATTGAGTTATTTGAATTATTTTTGGAATTTAAATACTAGAAATTGACCTTTTAAAAATTTGGATTTAGTTTTGGATTGTATAGTGATAAATTTGTTGTGACCACTAAGTATGCGTCATCAGAGATGTAGCCAAGTCAGGCACATATTTAGGACAAATGGAAAATTTTGGCTAAAAATTATGATTATAAGAATGATTCTATAAAAAAATATGATTATCCAATATAAAAAATCCATCATATATATTATTCATTGATCCATCACACATACATGGATTTTCAAGGAGAACTCCCAAGGTTCGATGACCCAATCGTATTTTCAAATTTTGTAATCAATATATAACTGAAATTAATTTATCAATTCTCAAACTTTTTTTTATATATTTCTAGTTTCAATAGAATAAAAAATATGGAACCATTATGGGAAGTAAATTTATTACACATCTAGTAAAACATCTTAAGGTCTTACATAAAAAATCAGCTATAATATCTATTGGAAAAGTTAAGATTACTGATCACTCACTTTTTTTAAAAAAAATTCCTCATTTAAGAGGATAATAATTAATAAAAATAGAAAATTGAGTTCAATATTTCTATGAATGATGTTGAGGGAGAGGGAATCCAATATCAGGGCCCATCCAGGTCGTGGGATTCCCTTTATAAATGTTTTCCTATTTGAGTATAGTTTCCAACCCCATATAATTTTTGTAAAGAATTGAACCATTTATATGGAGTGAAATTTAAATTCAAATTTACTTTTTTGGAGATTATTTGTGCATTATTAGTGATCTCTTATGTTGTTCCATATGTCCTCCCAATATCCTTTCTAGCGACACCCTTTCCCTCTAGCCCAATTCACTCCAAAAAACCCTCACACCCTCAACCTAGGATTCATCACCTAGTCTCATGATAGTTCATTATTAGAATACTTATCATTTCACATCTATTTTGGATAAACCTCTTCTATACCCTTACCAACCTATTCAACAACAACTTGATATTGAAGCCCAATGGAAGGGTAATGAGAAGTTTCAAGAGGTCCCCCAATATAATTTCATTTGTTGATCTTTCTAATTGTTTGATAGACCCATTTAATATTAGATATACTCCACCATTATAGGACCCTAGAGAATATATTTCTATTACCACTATTAGTGAATATGTTACTCTTACAGAATAAGAGGCTATTGTTATGGATGAACTTGAGACACAATTGGGTGTTGCGGCTATTTCATCATCCCCCAATACACTCATAGATATTTTTTCTACTGATTCCCCTCATTTTATAGCACCTATAAATCCATCATGGGAGTATTACTTATCATAAGGGGACGTTCCAAAAGATATTTACGATTCCAAGAACATTTTTCTTATATCCAGTTTAATATGACTTCCCTATGTATTCTTTCTGATTTAATTTTCCCTAAATTTTCTTATTCTATTATTGTATATTATTGTATACATATGATAATACATGGAAATTTTTGGATCTAAAATATTCTTTGAAAATTGTTTTGAAAAATTATTTTTTAGATAAAACCTTTGTATACACATCATTTCTATTTCAAGGATCCAATTCCATTATCCTCATAACGCAGGTCCTATCTTGAGTTACCAATCTAAAACCTCTATAATTTTCAAATATAATTCTTACCTTTTAATTTCATTCAATTTAATATTATTAATTTTCACTATTTTATTAGTTCCATTTCCCTTCTCTTATATTCAATTTTGGGGAAAATGTTTTGTTCAATAGTAGGGGAGGCCACAATCTCCACATTTTAACTTTTTCCTCAAGTTGAGCTAGGTGACATAGTTAACTAGTCAAAACACTTTTCCTTGAGCAAAAATTTAATATTCATAATCATAAATAATCAAGATAGGGGTGTGATTTTTTAGTGTTTCATGATTATTTAAAATTTTATGTCTCTTTAATATGATTACTGATTTCATTTTTTCTCTAATTTATTTGGTTACTATATACCTTTAACAAGAAGATTAATTTTATGTATTCATTCCATCCATGATTATATTTTTTCATTTGTATCTCATTCTAAAGAATAATATAAATTTTTTTGCCACATTATTTATTTTTATTTTTTATTAGAAACATAGTTCTCATACACATACTAGAAATTCAATTTTATCATTTCAAATCAATGAAATTAAAAAGTAACTTGATAAATTATTGATTAAATTTTATTTAATTTAAACCTATATAATTGAGGCCCACCTTTATAGTATTTCCTTGTTTTATCCAATAGAATCCATGAATAATCTTAATATGGAAGATCCACATTTTAATCTTATTATATTCTTTATGACCATACTCTTAGTATTTTTCATGATTTTAAAAAGTTTAAATGTGTTGGGGAGGTTTCTAATGGTTGAAAATGGATGTAATTCATTGATAAGGTGATATTAGGTGAATTTCATTGGATTCTGGGGGAATATTAAGTCATCCATTTAATTATTCTTCATTATATTCCCCTCTTAAAAAATGGGTTGTGTTTTGGGAGTGTTAAAAATAAATATAACTTGACCAATGATCTTGTTATAACTATTAAAATTAGTGTTTTTATGAGATCATTTGGGGTTGGGTGATGGATGTGATAATTTTCCCAAGTATGAATTTTGAATACAAATAAAATTCGAAAAAATATTTCATTACTCATTAGGATTTTAATTTTCATGATATTTATATCA
Organism: Viscum album; assembly: GCA_963277665.1. Classification (NCBI taxonomy): domain Eukaryota; kingdom Viridiplantae; phylum Streptophyta; class Magnoliopsida; order Santalales; family Viscaceae; genus Viscum; species Viscum album. The sequence goes on from OY728159.1 coordinate 1,939,531,200, forward strand.
TACATCGGTTGTAGAGAATAGAATTATTAAAATATATTTTTTAATTATCCTGAATTTTGATTTTGGGCTAGCCTTATTTTTGATCCTTATCATGTTTTACATCATCTACCTACCTAACACAGATCCATGGAGTCATTAAATCCTATAACGTAAATTCCACCTGATTAATTATGAAAATTTTCTTTACGAAGTGGATATTGGAGACACATTGAAAGCCTATGGTTAAGATCATGTAGTTGAGGTAAAATCATAACTACAAAAAAATTATAACTTGAATGATGAGAGAAAATTCAAAGTGTGGTAGATCATTAATTTCATGGATGATAATGAGAAATAAAATAATATTTATGGAAGGGAAGAGATTTCATTGATTGAATTTTTATAGAAATATGATTTTATTCTATTTAATTGAGTTGGCTTAAGGATTTTTGATTTTAAGTCAAAAAATATTCTTTTGGAGTATTATTTTATTGATGTTCTTCTTTATGGAGTGTATACTAATGTTTTTATAATGTTGATTTTTGATTGGGGATAAGAAAATGTTCATGTGTGTGAGTATTTGATGGTTCTATTTTCATATAATATTTTTTGACTATTTAAATTCCTTATGAGAATAAAATTAGATATATTTTATGACTTTTCTAATGATTTTTGGTCAAATTTTAGTTATAAAAGTATTTTATTTCCTTTATTATTTTGTTCAAAATTGTGATTTTCAACATAGCGAAACACTAAGATTTGGGCGTCGTCCCACAGAACCTGGAATCTTAGGACCATGATTTCATAAGATATGTATATAGAATTGAATTACGACCTAATACTAGAACTCTAAAAATTAATCAAAGGACATGGATGACACTGTAGGATTCCACCTCACATTGCATAATAGGTTATGGTAATAAGAAAATAACTTTCCCTATGAACATCCCCCGAAGACCATGATTGAACCACAATATATTACCTTATGCCCCAATTTTTTTTACAAATTAGTCTAGAATGGGAAAAAATTGAGGCCAATTCCAGGACATCCCTCAACTATAGAATAATCTAACTATCTACCCAAAGCTGGCTATCCATGCTCAATGGTAAGGCCATCCTGGAATGGTAGAGATCATGTAGAGAACCCACACTATTCAGTGTATCCTAGGGGATAGAATGGTGGATCAAAAATTCCTTCTATAGTGACATAAATAACCCTAGAGTCCACATATATATTATAACAAGTATTCAATATAATAACTTTATAAATATATAAGAGGGATTCCGAATGAATATTGGATGTGAGATAAAACAATTTGGTTCTACACCACTACACTATATATTTCACCTCAAAATTTTGGAATTTTTTGTAATACCATTTTAGGAAGTTACTACAATAAAAACTCTATTTTTTGGTGTAGAGTCATCAAGGAATACTAAAAATACACCATAATCTAAATAAATCCCCTACGATTTTTACCTAAACCTTTACACTATATCGTGGTGGAGAACATTATGATAATGTTGTGGTTTTATGATCATAAGATGAATACACTATAGGATTCAATCCCATTATATGACCTTTTTGGTGAACCTTGAATATAGATAAAATCCCAACTGATATCTTTGGAAGACATATTAAGTGGTTCTCAGAGATTTAGAATTTTAATTTGGATTCACATCACCACAACACAAAATTTGTTGCTTCACTATAGGCATGGTTAATAACTTTACATAAATAAAATATTTTTGTTAATATAAGTTTCAATAAATATCGATTCTACATGATCTACTCTAATAAATTTTAAAAAAATTACATCCACCTTTCATTGGATATTTATTTTTACACCAAATAGATGAGGGAGTTAAAAAAAATTCAAATGGTGAGGAAGAATGAAGTCAGGGGAGGAGGAACACATTTACTTTTAAGCAAGAAAATATTGATTTCATGTTTCTCAGATCCAAAATCAATTATTGGAAATAAAAGTTCAATATATTCTGTTTTTTATTTTTTTATATTTTCTCAATCTCTATGAATCATTCAACCTTGATTTTTTCTATTTCACTCATCAAAACCAAAAAAAATTCGATGACTGGGTAGTTACCTTAGGGATGGTGGAAAAAAGTTGGAGGGCCCATGCTATTTAATAAATGAATAATTGAATGATGAATCAAACGTGGATAACTAATGACCTAATTAGTATAAAAATATTTCTATCCCCAAATCTTCTATAGAAAGTGATAATGATTATATGAAGAAACCAAACTTGGTAGGGGAGTAAGAGACCAAGATCTGACCATAACCTCCATATTACATCAATATTGAATTAATTATACCATGATGAGTTATATGTTACAATGAGATATGAACTATAATTACAAATTATGAGTATATTTTTTTGATCAAGTTGAACTATTGTGTGTTATAAGTCTCACAATTAGAATCTTGTGTTGACTAATAGAAGATAAAACCATTGTGCCTGGGAGACTATCCTATGAAATTGATCCACTTTTTCTACCTTCAATCCATGTTTAATTACCCTTAAGATATAGTTATATCCATTCTATATATTTCTAATTATCCACCTCTCTCACTATGGGGTATATCCTATGAAAATATTTGTATTTTTTTCCGAAATAATATAAAATAAATAACTATTGGTATGTTTATTATCTTCTATATTCCCTATATTTTAACGTAGAGAATCTACTTTTTATTTATAAATTTATTAGTATTAATTATTAAGGAATCATGAATTTTAATTATAAACTATGAAACTTTTACCAGGAGTTGACGATATTTTAGTGCACGTAATTCCACCACTAATTGACAGAAGTGAGATTTTCATATAGTGGAATCAATTAATAGGGTATTATATTACATAATCCAATTACCTATTCAAGAAAGGTACTAGGGAATGTGATGTTAATGTCCACCAATATTAGTGTTAACATTGGGTAAAAGTTATGGGGGATATGGAAATAGTAGTGTACGAGGCTTGATGGGTATTAGGGATTAAATCCTAGATTGGAGTCCCTATAGGTTTACATGTGTGTATTATTTATGATTAGAGATAGAAAATGTTTTAAAAATCAATAACATTTAGATTTAAAGGAACTAGGTATTGACATTGGTCATGTTGTAATGAAGTATAGGGAATAAACAATAGGGGATAAGGTGGATAATGACTCATTCATTGAAGCATGGGTTTTAAGCCTTCTAAGATACCCTATGGTGATGATTGAGTGTGGAAGAATTCAATTTTAGTCTCAATAATTTTATGTGTGAAGAATATATATTTTATTAACAAAGGGGATGATAAGGAGATTGAGTTTTATCCTTAGGCAAGGAGCTGATGTATCTAATCATGGAAGTTGTGGTAGAGGCTAACATATCTAAGGAGGGGTAGTTATAAATTTTGAAATTTCATAATAATATTTAGAATGAGAGAGGATATATTAAGTGAAATATAGGTAGAACACAAACATATATGAGTAGTATAATATAAATTGTAGTAATAGGTTTGACTGGAGTTTCATGTGATGTGGTGAGAAATGGGGACTGGGGAATTTTGATAATGTTCATGTGTGGTAGAAGAGGGGGATAATTATATATTTACTTTGAAAGGTTATATTTTAATTTTTTTATATATTTATTACTTAAAATTTATTAGTATTATTATTGATGTTAGATAAAATAATCATTATTATTAAGTTATTATAATAAATGTTATTATTACTGTTGTTTTTGTTGTTGTTGTTATTTTTCTTATTGATATATATATATATATATATATATTAAATGGTATATATATATGCATGAATTTTTAATTGTGGGGTTTTACTGTTATGTCAATAAAATTCTATAATTAAATTTTAATTGTCAAAATAATAAAACTATATTTTTTTATTGTTTTTAAATTTTATATATATCTATTGACATACACACAAACATATATAATTGAAGAAATATATTATTTTTAACCTACTATATTAATTTGGTGATTGAATAGTCAACCTATCATTATATTCTATTTTGGTAATGATGGTGTTAATCTAGAGACTAATAGTATTTTTAAGTTTTGATCATAACATTTCAAATTATTTAACATCTTCCAAGAAGATAGCCTAATATATTTTTTGAAGAACCCATTTTACATTTTTCATGAATATATCACAACGGTGCCTTTTATTGGTGATTTAGAGCTATGAGAATGATAAAATTGAGAAGATAAGTTATTTATAAGAGCATATTAATTAGTGTCCAATTGAATTTGGTAATAATTATGATGAATAAAGAGATTTACGGTTAGAACCATCATCACAAGTTTGATTAAGATTGCCTCTATATATAAATTATTTAGCATTATTCAAGGGTTTAATGATGTTATTCATGATGGTGAGGTTTGAGTAACACTTGACAATTATTATGGGTTATGACATGTTTATAGAGGAATTGTGTTGATTAATTGGTTCACAAAAATAATTAATAATAATATATTTTATGTAACCCCAGATTGAAAATGAATACTTCCTAGGATATTAATATATCATGAAAAATTATGAGTTTATATTAACTTATTCATGGTTTGAAATTATTTTTGGATACAACATTATGTAGACAATAAACTTAGATATGTAGCCTCATCGAGATAGTGAGTGTTATATAATTTTCATAAATGTATTATTTTTCTAATTGAGGGTAGAATTTTTATTATTATCATTAGTATATTAACCTTTTCATGGTTATGATATAGATAATCACGATATAGATATTATGAGGACAATGTTAACTATGTTTTTATAATGAAATATATAATCACATAATTGGGTTATGGGGTGTTAATCTTGTATTATCAAATTAATATATATATTGGGTATCCATGACCATATTGGTTTGTAGGGTTATGTAGGTTGGGTGGTCAAGTAGTGCTAGATCTGTAAATAAGGTGGATATGATGACTTTTTTTTAATATTGTTTCATGTATGTTTATGGTGTATCATTTTTTTATTCATTAGTGTTTGGGAAGTCTTCCCATATAGTGGATCATTTTTCCTTGTTTTATAAAATATCACGAATACACCTGTTATAGGTAAGGATGATTCATTGATGAGGATATTCTGTATCGATTCATTGAGTTTTATAGACCTTATAGGAATAAACAAATGCATCAACTGAAATATATATTTTCTAGAATGTTGGATTTGTATCACTACCTTTTATATTAGGGGAAACTCATTCTACATCCTTTAATAATTTCTTAATAATAAAAATATCTAATTGGAGAGATATATATGTTTTTAATGTATTATTTATTTTTCATGGGTTGGTTATTTTAATTTTATTTTATAGTTCATTATATGGAAATGCTTATATTTTTTTTAATTTATAACCTTAGTGATATTCACCAAACCATGGACTATTAGTGGTAGTCATCTGGGTCAAAAAAATTTTTATAGAAAAACTAGGAAAGGTCTCAGCGATACCGATGCCTATTTTTGTATAATTTTTACACACTCATGATAGTTTATTTTATATCATTGAATAACATTTTGTGACAATCTTTAACTCTTTCTTTACTTAACACTCCTATAATTTAATCTGAAAACTAAAATAATCTGTCCCAATAAATGTTAAGATAATAATATTTTTTGTAATTAAAATATACCATGATATATTTCCCTTTATAAAATAATAATTATCTATATCCAATATTAATATTTTATTTCTATGATATTCTCATCACCTTACTATAGGAATCACCTTAGTCATTGATTTAGATATTAAAAAAATGTTTTAAGAATATTTTTTTCACCTTTAACTTATGTTATATGCACATATTATTATCATGAAACCTTTAAACATAATGATCACTTCGTAATACATGAATTAAAAATAATTATTCAATTTATAATTCATACTTTGTTTAAATAATGGATATTTCATTTAATAATATAATATGTTATAGTTTTATAAAAAAATTTATATTCTAAAAATAATTTGACTAATTTATTCTCTTTATAGATCTTCAATACAACTCATTATACTTAATCCATAAAGTATTTTTATTATACTATTCAAACATGATATTCCAAAATAATGTTCATTGAATTTGAGATATATGATTTGTGAATTAGAATCATATTTAATGAAAAATATAAATTACTCTACCTTATTTATATTATTCAAAAATAAAAAATTCTTAAACACTCACTTGATAGATCTTATATAATAGTAGTTATACACTTATGTTCTACATAAAAAATTGATTGTTTTGTAGTATTCTAGAATTTTTTATTACAACATAACTATATATTATATGTCCATAACCTTCCTTTATAACTAATTAACTTAAATATATAATAAATTCATGTTGTTTTAATGTTTTTTAAAAATTATTTATAAAATAATATTTTTTTGTGCTATCATTTTTAAAAAAAATCATGTTTAATAAAAAAATATATGATATAACATATGATTCGATCTTATATTTAGTGTATATAATTATGTTTTGTATAAACCATCTTTTCTGTAGTCATTCATTCTTATTTAAATACTTTACTAAATATTAATTTATCAGTCATCATTTAAATATATTTTATAATAATCAATTTTCCATATAATATATATATTTTGTAACATACACATTTTTTTCTATATAATTGTTTTTGTGAAACTATTTTTTGAACTACTTATTTTGGAATCATTTAATGGTATATTGAAGGAAGATACAATAAAATAATTATTTTTCTTTTCAAATATAGACCATTGATTTTTATTTTCAAAAAAATAATTATTTCCAAAGTCCATTATTCTTAAAAATTTAACCACACCGCAGAATATTAATTTTTAGCAGAAAAAAAACATACTGATTCCCCCTATATAGTAAAACCCTTCATATTTATAATTTTAACTCACCCATAAATTTATTTTTTTCTATGACTATGGATAAAATTTCATTCATTTACCCCCCTTTGAAAAAAATATCCAACGACATATAGATAGAGAAGGGGCCATTATAGATATAACCATGTTCTAGAGTAGGGAATGTTGGATATTAATCAATGAAAATAACTCTTGAAATCCATAATTTAGTAATGTCATGGTAAACATATTTATAATCAATTAATTAGTTGGAACATACTTCAACATCATAGTTCCACATAAATCTTTATCTTTAACTAAATGATACATGATATTTAAATGAATTTTACTTTAGTGTTGTAAGTGATTCTTTTAAATATTTATTTATAATTGGTTACACAACCAATAATCAATGTAAATTATTTCCACATTTTTCATATTTAATTTATATTTTTCCTTTTGATTTTTTATATACATATATAAAATACACACACTCTACTTAGATATTACATAGTATTTAATATTATTTATATTATCAATGAAAACTCTCAAAATTTCATCTAAGAATGAATTATCTACTAAAATTACATTTTTACCATATATATTGACATCCCAGTATACATCAATGTATACTAAGAATTTATTCTCTCATTTTAATTAATAAAATATCTTAAAACATAATGTTCCTTTAACACATCTCAATATTATTTTTTGTAGACTTCATATAAGATTATTTAGGATACTCTGAAATATTATACAATAACTCATTATATAAAATTTTCTTGGTTTGGATAATATTTTATATAATAAACATAGAATAATATTTTTAAATTCTCTCCTTTAAAAAAATTGTTTATACTCTTTATTACACAATTGCACACCCACTATGATAAGTGTTGATTCTTTCCTAGACTCCTCCATATTAAACACATTATATATCTCTATTTAAGTATTTTGAGGTTATAATAATGAAATACATCTCTTAAATAACTTACAATATCCAAAAATGGAAAAACTTTCTTTTATATTTTGGATAACTCGAAGTTTGTTTTTTCATTTTCAAAAAAAAATTATGTGTATAATTAAAACCACCATAAAAAAGGTTCTGAACAACATAAAAAGGAATAAAAAAAGTATTGATAATAACATAAATAAAAATATATATAACTATAAAATATTCATTTATTGAATTAATATATTATTGGTAACCATATATTTTAAAATATTAATCTCTTGGAGATTGTTTCAAGTCATATAGGTCCTTCTTTAATATACCCATTTTGGTTCCATTATTTTTAGAAAAAAACCATTAGGATTCTCAACATAAAAATTGTAATGTACCAGATCCGAATTCCACATTTAGGTGCCCCGTACCTGGTTGGCCATATGGCCTCAAGTATATTCCCCCAAATTCCAAGGCTACCAACTAAAAGCAAGGACCTATGTGTGGTAGTGGGGAAACAATGACCTCATTGGGAGAGTGTAACACAATTAAAATAATAACAATTAAATAGAGTAAGTAGTAATACCATACAATAGAAGTAAACAATGGAAGAATGATAATATAAATAACCAGATGTCATAGAATACAAATATGATGATGCATGTTACATGTTCTAGGAAAACAACCAAAATAGGTAACACTACAGTAATATAAAACATAAGTACCAAAACTAAAAAAAGGAACAAAAGAGACTCAGAAGAATATCAAGCTTTTGATTGGTCGCATGATCTTCTCTCCTAACATCAAATAAAGTACTAGCACAGGGGTGCTTTCCTTTATCAACACCTGTAATCATATAATCAGTTTGAGCCCAAAAGCATGACCCAAACAGGGTGTGAGACTAAATCCCAGTAGGAAAACACCCAAGATCTATGCCATTATGCCAGTGAATATATATAATAGGTAGTGTAAAACAATGAAAACACTAAACCACAAGTTACTCAAAAGTAAGCACAACAGATGTCTTAGAGGACAATGTAACCAAGTACAAGTGAAGAGTGAATCCAAGATTGTGCTTTGTCCTGGCAGGATTGTCATTAGTCATTCCATTAAATTATTCAATTCCATTGGATTATATAAAAGTCTCGAGGTTCATCCTATGCCCGAAGACCCCTCGTATAAAATTAACTATCAACTCGTGACATGATAATCATTTAATCATTTTCCAATAGAGCTCGGCCAGAGTATCCCTTAATTGATCCAAGGTTTTCTTGGAATTTTAAATAATCCTCAATGAGCCCAACCAACCTATCCATGGCTTGATCACATCCTTTACATAATTAACATCTTGAGCCCATCCATTGTATTTTAATAGAGGCATTGTTTCACCAAGGTTATATAAAGTGCAATTAGTCACATGAGACCGACCTTGTCTTTTAACTAAGACTATGGCTCTCCCATTACTAATAATCCCTTATTAATCATTTTATAAAATCAACTACAAGTAAATTAAACTATTACGTGACTTTTACATATTAAATCACATGGGAACATATCATATAACAAATAACACATGTGAATTAAACTATCACATAGTTTAACATCAATAACTCATGTGGGAGCAGTTTATATACAACACAACATATGCAAATTAAAGTATCACATGAATTTAAACCCAAATCACTCACATGGGAAAAATTTATATAACAATCCTATTAAGGAATATAAAATATTAAAATTCCTTATCATAACCTAACTCATGTGGGATGGTTTACAATTAGAGAAAAACATTCCAAACATGCTTAAACAGGCATAGGTATAACATGGGGAAAATGGGCAATCACTAATCCCAAACCCTGAATAAATTAAATTATAATTTATCACAATTCCAATTTAATTTTAAATTTAATTCATACTTAACAAACCAATAAGGGAAAAAATGCATGCATCAAAGGAAAACTTATCCAAACAGCCATAAACGGTCATTATAAGGGAAACAAACCCATGAGGTGGCCCTTAATCAAGGTAAAAAATCTAATTCATAATTTAAAATAGTTATTCAATTACCTAAACTACAAAAAGAAAAAATAAGGTTAAATTATAAATCAAGAGACACCCAAAAAATGGGTTTGTGACAATCCGTCATATATAAACATCATGACATTTTGCGAAAGGCACAAGTCCGCCAACCTCATACTCATATGACACTCCTCGCCCAACATCAAGCATTGATTTGACCTAGAATACAATAGATCTACAAAATGCTAAAAAAATAATCAACCTTGTATAACTTAATTGAGAGAATAAATCATGAATAATAGATCAAGAGGAACCAAGATCTTATCGATTGGCTTTCAATTCATTCAACAACGATCAAAATAGAGTTTAGACAGATAATTGGGTGGAAAAGCAGACTCTCGGTGTGACTGTTTGTCGAACGGGATGAGACCTATGTTTGTCTAATGAAACATGATGCTACTTCACAATTTAGAAATTTTTTAAAAAGTACATGGAGTGTACATGAAAATACACATCAAGTCCGTTCAATTCGTGGCTAGACCATTATGTGGTTTTGTATTAGGATCATACGACGTGTAATCCTCTTTAAACGACATATAATTGAAAATAAAAAGTGTGTAAGTTTATTTTTCCTCTATATAATTAAGTAAAAATTGAAAAGGAAGGATCTTTACATCATGGAAAGAACCAAGTTCTTAAAAACTTCCCCCTTAAAGAAATTAGTTTTGAATTTTCCTTCCAAATGTGCTGAAGAAAATATCTGAGAACAAATCCAGACACTGTGATCATATATAGACCTCCCTCTCCCATGTCCCTTCTTAAACTCGACTATGATTCCATAGCACCCATACTAAAGGAACAGACCGGTCACAGATAAACTTTGTGCTATGATCCAAAATTCAAAGAGTATTATCTTCAAATGACACATCTACCTCAAAATCAACCACCTCAGGTTGAAATGCAAGAGATGGGTTTGAAAAGTAATGCCGAAACTGAGAGACATGGAAGACGTCGTGCATAACTCGATACCTCTGAGTTAAATACAACTGATAGAAAATCTAGAAGAACATTTCTAGAATCTAAAACAACCCAACATATCTCGGTGAAGACTTACCCTATCTCTAGATCCTCTTATGTCCTAACCTCAGTGTAACACATAGGAAAACTCGATCCCCAACCTGAAACTCCAGAGGTCATCTCCGGTGATCAATATAAGATTTCTGACGAGACTGTGCCGTAGACATCCACTTCCGAGTCAACTAAACCTGCTCAGCAGTCTCTTAGAAAAAACGAGGACCCAACATAGCTGCATCTCCTACCTCCATCCAATACAGGGGTGGATTTCATGGTCTACCGTATAAATACTAATAACATGTAGTCTGAATAGTAGTCTGAAATCTATCATAATAGGAGAACTCAACCAAGGGTACGTGTATCTCCAAAGTACCCCCAAAATCCAGGATGCATCCCGAAAGACATTCCTTCAAGACCTAAATCATGTGCTCTGACTGTCCAGTTATCCGGGGGTGGTTAGCTGTGCTCAGAAGCACCTGTGTACACAATTCCCTCTGTAGCCCTTGCTATAAACGAGAAGTAAATCAGGTGTCCCTATATGAGATGATAGAATTGAGGACCCCATGCATTCGTACAATCTCCCAAATGTACAACCTCTCATGATCATCACCACTGAGGGTTTCCTTGTTTAGTTAGAAGAGTGCAACCATAATAAGCTTATCCAGAATAACTCACACGTCATCGTTACCATGACACCTCCACCATTGAAAAAATCCATGAAGCACTCTTCTGAAAAATCTAGAGACACTACCAGCATGATTTTCCTTTAACTGGGTGAACCAAAACACAAATTAGGTCATAAAAGTATCCTCATTGAAAGGAATGGTTGAAACCCGTCTAACCTCATCGAAAATGGTCACACAATATTCCCTCAAAGAACATTGTAGACTTCCACATCAGACCTGTAACGCCCCGACCTCAGAATCCAGGAGCCGATGCATTATTTTAATACATTGGCATGATTACAAGGAATCATGTCCCGAAGGACCGATCAGTTTAGTAGTCTCAGAAACAAGATACATACATAAGTTTAACATTACAACTTGAAAATAAAACCAACCCTAATTTATTCCATTAGAAACATCCAAGATTCCAAGATTATTCCTACAAGTCACTCATAACTAACTTGTTCATATCCTAGGAAAATGAAACATGAGAAATGGGTGAGATCAAATGATCAGTAAGAGTAAGAAATACAGAGTAAGATAACATAAACATTAGGCATGGTGAATAATTAAAAACAAATGCCTTTACAAATAATAAACATGATCACTTTATGGTAGGAATATGAGTTGAGTAAATAATGCTATAATAAAACATAGTCATGGTTATTCTACTAGTTGAATAACCACATGAAATATCAATAACTACTCTCATAATGATGGAATTCATAATTCCAAACATTATGAAACATTTTGTCAAGGCGTCGTCCAAGACATCTAAAAATGATTAAGGCCTTGAGCAAAACCATATATAAAAAATTGGGAAAGGCCTCGGCCAATTCCACATCTAGTTGTCTCATGAGACCTACTGATGCATCGAGGAGCTATAGAGGGATCCACCCATCACTTACTAAGTCTAATTTATTCCTCATATTAAATGGTTGAAACATAATCTAAACATTCGTATTATAAATAACATACAAAATGTCAATATTTTAACCACAAACCATGAATGGTGTAAAAATAGCACATCCAATGTCAAACATAACTCATTCAATACAATATGAAAGATTTTATTATAATATATTTACCTCAATCAAGAATAATGAAGGATATTTACATAGAAGAAAATAATCATCAAAACTATTTGAGAGAAGTATCCCCCTTTTCTTGAAAATGTTTAAAAGTCTCACTATTTATCAAGAAGCCATTTGAAATAGATTTTTAAATCAAAGTGTACCATAACACTTTGAAACTTTTAAAAGGTATTTTAATTTTAAAACATTAATGTCCATATAAATAAAACCTTAAAACCATTTTTAAAACATGGACATTAATGAGAATGATTTAGAAGAATAAATCTTTAAAACATTTAAAATGATATTTTAGTTAGAGTTCCTAACCAAATGAGAGATGCTTGAATAAAAATAATTGACTTAATAAAAACTTTATAATATCATGAGAATAAAGGTATTCATGATATAATATGTCAAATTATAGTATATGCACCAAATAAAATTTAATTGGCGCATAACAATGAAGAAGACTCAACAGAATGTAAGTTGAAATGGAATCCCTTATAAAGACCGTATCCTTAGGTTAAGGATAAATCAATGAAATAATTATGTTTGAAAAATATAAATGCACTACATATTATTGGATATTTACTGAAAATAAATCATAGGAAATTCACACATATTCTTGTAAAAACAACACCAATGAATTGGATGTTTAACTCAATGAATGGAGATTGTGTTAAAATTACTCTTATCAGGTTCATATCGATGACTTGAGAATTTATAAATGGAGTGATTATGTGTATCAAAAGTATATCCACATAAAGGGGAGTGGGAATTACTACAAAAATAATAAATAGTTATTCCATACATAATCATGGAGTAAAATAATCAATGAAGTATGCCTAAAGCCCAATGAGTGGAGATTGAAATTTAAAATTCCCTTACCGATTTGGTAACTTATGAAACATACACCCCATGAAAGAAGGATCATAAAATGAAGATTTAAATACCCATAAATAAAATTATATTACACCAATAATACAATCATGTGAAGTACATACACCACAAAAAATGAAATAGTGGCCAATATATCATGAATCTCTCGGGAATAAGAAGTGAGATAAAAACTCCTTACCACGTTGTAATTAATCGAGTCATATGACCGAAAGTTAATAACCACCAAATGAATCAAAAAATACCATGAATATAAGTAGAATCATGATAATATATATCAAATGTCAGTAGAAAATACACCACATGCAATAAATAAGTGGCAAACAACGAAAATCTCATGAAATTAAAAGTGAGATAAAACCCCCTTACCTCAAGTCCGACTTGTCTTGTATGTTCCTTGTTCTTCATGAATAATAAACATAAGTTAATTTTTATTTGATTAAGAACATTTTTCAAGTTTATTATTCCTTTTATATCACTTATTACCTTTCTATAAAAATTAGTTAATTATTTGAGTTCATATTGAATATTTTATCGATGTTCAGAACTTGAGTCAAAAATGAACTTGTTGTAATTAAAAATTGTCCATGTGGTCAAAAGTCCATTATCTCCAGAATGATATAAATGATTTAGATATCATATATATATTATATCCGGTATATATATGTACTTATAACAGTACATAACATTTGGAGATAAGAAATGAAATGCACCGTTCATGGAGACAGTAAGCCGTACGTACACATGAACTCTAATTTCATTTATATTTTGTATTTTAATGGAATTAAAACATAATGATACATAGTTAAATTATAACTACAGTATAATTTCATTTATAATATAATCAAATACATCCTTTATACATCCCACATAAGTCATTAATGAGTCATATCACTTTGAGGGGGCGGTAGTCCTCACTTCCTCAAATGAAATTTTCGTGTTCACACATATTGGAAAGCATTTAGGTGTGTTTGTAAATGAAAATTATATAAGAATAGAGAAATAATAAATATAATATATATCATATATAAATACAGTGTCATCTTAATGACCACCATGAGAGGAAGTAGGAGATAATGGAACAATCATCGTTTCGTGAGGTGTTAGTTTTGCATCCACAAAAACAATATGTTCTTTACCCATTAGATGGATGTGCGTGTAAGTGTAGTTCAAATAATTATAATAAAAATTTCCTAGTATATTTAGGATACTGTTTTTTATAAAATAAAGTAATAAAAATATTTTAGTGGTTGGATAAGTAAAATAAAAGAAAAGAAGTTAAGAGAAACCATTACCTTTAATTTGGGTAACTCCCTTTGGTTTGAACCAAAATGAATTCTTGAAGTGACTTCTGCCTAAGTTAAGACTTATAGGAATAATATAGGGATCTTTAGAGGTTATTTGGGTAGAGTTTGGACGAGACAAGGGGCTTGAGAGGTGTTAGGAATGGGTTAGAAGTGGTGTCCTTTTATAAGGGAGAGGAGGGGCTCTTTAGGAAAGATTAAAAATTTTATTTTATTATAAACTTATCTTCGGTTTAAAAAGGTAAAAAACTAATTAAAGTTGAATATAATATGAATAATGCTCAAAATAAAATCATCCAACAAGAATTGGATAGGTTTTAGATATTGTTTTAATATTAATAATCTTATTTATTTAAATCATTTATTAATGAGGTAAATACTACATCATTATTGTGTCATAAATAATTTAATTTATTTGATGTATAAAAATTATAAATAAAATAAATTAATGTAGGAAATATTTTTATCTTTCCAATTAATATTTATAGTTGAAAATATGACTTATATAACCCCATGTAAAAATTTATATACTAACGGATATTTGTTAATGTCATTTTTGTCTTTACTTTAAGTTAATTAAAATAAAGTGTCATTATCACTCTTAAGTGGCTCCATGGGGTCCCAAAATCGACCCAAGGATGACCATGGTCGTCCATAACTCATCCAATAAGGTTAGGATAAGTTTTAAGGTAATTTTTTATTATTATAATATTCTTTTTTACCTTGAATTACCCTATTTACCTTTAACCGCGGTAAATGAAAGTCAAAAGTTACTATTCACAAAAATTATTTTCATCTTATTGAACAAAAGTTTACTTACTAATAACAACCATGTATGTTGGATTTTCAAAATTCAATTCACAGAAGTGGTAAATTTTCTTTTAAATGAAAAAGTCAGATTTTTAACTACTACTTAGTGGTTTCACTATTTATCAAAAATTGAAGTTTTTTAGAAAAATACCAAAAATTCAGCCTAAGATATATCTGATATTCCAAATTCAAAAATAATGTCTATTTTACCAAATTAAAAACATAGAATTTGGATTAATTAATTTAAAATTAATTCCCGTTGTCAAAACAAATAGCGTGTTCTTAAGAAACAATAATTATCAAAAGATTGACACTTGTTTATGTATAATTTCAAAGTGAAATTAATTCTAATGACCAAAATTGGATTAATTGGTAAAATTATAATCTAATTACACTTAAAAAAAATTTAAAATATAATCTAACCATATAAATAACTTAGATTAAATGGAAGTTTTGAATTAAAATACAATATTTCTCACAATTCATAAAAATGAATATTATTAGAAAAATACCAAAATTTCATCCAAAGTAAATTTTGATGTCCCGATTATAAAAAAAGAATTTTATTTAGAAAAATTGAATATTTAAAACTGTAAAATATTGGATTTAAAAAGGGTTCTCCATTAAAAGGTGGTAAAATAGCATTTTTATTAAAAATACATTTTTTTATCTAAAAAATTGAATTTGTTCTTAAAATATGTTTAAGAAACACGTAATACATAAGTTTAAATTATATGGAGTTTATAAAATTCAAAATCCACTTAATACTATTCGTAACCGTTTTTTTAATAGCTAGTTTGGTCAGTCGTCGTGAACTCAAACTCGATGTTGTGTGAGGTGAAAGTTATTTAATTACTTAGAAGAAATAACGTATTATGAAATCTTGGGGTGTTACAACACCCACCTTAGATTGGAAGAGTTTTCAAACTGGTTCACTCAAACCATACATGAGGAATAAGAAGGATAACAAGTCAAACCATCACTAAATGACTTATCTCAGAAACAACCATCTTAGAAGGTTGACGTACTGTAATAGAACATATTGCTTAATCCGAAGGCATAATGCTCCCACAATGATGCCATTCACCAAAGATCATACCTGTCTCTAGACGATGTTCATTTATCAATACATCCCTTGATCAATTAAAAGGTCCTACCACAACACGAGTAAAAGAATAATTCCAAATTCATACCACTAGTACCATTACCTCTTTTCAAAGCTTCACATCTTAGCCCGACTATAAGTCTGAGATATCCTCAGATTCAACAACTCGATGTCTGATGAACTCACTAAGGTGTAAGTGGGAATTTGGTAAAAGGATTAAAGTCTACATAAGAACACTAATTAAACCCATAGCGGCATCCACCTGGTATTCATGTCAAATAAAACTATAGGAATCCCTAATTTTTTCCAAGTAATTCTTATATGAAAACCCATGTACCACTCAATATTAACCAAGGCTCATTTAAAACTACACATCGAATGTAGAAAAAAAGAAAGGGATCACAATCTAGCACAACAGCTTTCAACTGTAGCACGACACATAACTGATGCTCTCTTAGTGCATCCAAGACGATGTCAAGATAGGGGACATACTCATCTCTTAAGGAAGAGAACACTAAGGGGATTTAAAGGATTACTAGAAAAAGGATAACCAAACCACTACTGGTTGACCTCTTGAAAGAAACTAGGATACTCTTTCCAACACATAATCATTTAACTGAGCACAATGCATTTATCCTAAGGAATTTCGAAGATAGATTATTCTTAACCACTGAGGTTCATCCATTATCATTGGTTCCTTATAAGGGTTTCCAAAAAATTCAACCGTAACAGCTGTCGTGCAGTTAAGAAAGCACCAACACGAAACAAGAAATACAAGACTCAAAGGCATTCAAGTAGAAAAACCCTTTCTGAATGGTTCATGATTGTGATCCTTTTACATGGAAGGACACATTTAAACAGAACTGACATGATGCTCCCTACATAGGAGTGTCCTAGATGTCGAGAAAAAGGAACAACCGCTCTCAAATGCACTAGTTCATAACCAATATAAACACATGAGTTCCATTCCATTAACTATGATCACTTTTTCATATCACTTGGAATGAAAGATGAAATTAAACCGATGGCATGTCCAAACACCCATGTTCCAGAAATTCAACCAATACTAAAAATATGTCCTTTATCAGAACTAGAAAAGGGAATTGACAGTGCTAAAAAAGCACTATTAATCGAGGCGAAGATAGGGGGTCTCTTTTATCAGTTCTCAGAAAAGTTATGATAAAGGTCACTTTTATCAGCGCTAAAAAAAGCACTGATAAAAGGTGACTTTTATCAGTGAAAAAAAACTGATAAAAAGGTCCTTTATCAGTGCTGATAAAAGACCCCTTTTAACAGCTCTTTTTTTAGGATTGATAAAAGTTATTTTATTTTAAAAAATGTTAAAAAGAAAATAAAATTATTGGAGGATATTTTAACAATGCTTGACGCCCCTTTTATCAGAGCTAGGTGGACCCCCTCCCACTCTATGCATGCTGCACCTGCCCACACATCCCCCACTTGCCTGTGTGCCCATGATTCCAATAGAACTCAAACCCGAGACCTCCCCCTTGTGCGCCTGTGTAACGTCCTAGTTCCAAAATCCACCCAAAGGCGCCCCATACTTGGTTGGTCATATGGCCTCAAGAGAATTTCCCTGAATGCTAGAGGCTGACAAATAGCAGTGAGGGCCTTGGGTGTGATAATGAGGAAACTATGCCCTCAATGGTAGAGTACACAGCAGAAGTAAACTAACATGCAATAGCAGAATCAATAAATATTCAAAAATAGTAAACATCGGAAGACTGAGTTAATAACCAACTGGAGAAAAATTTATAATAAATGATTCATGATACATATGTCTAGGAAAATAGAAAAACAAGTCACAATTATGAATACAAACAGAACTAAAACAAAGTAAAAAAATAAAATATAAAAAGCTCCTCAGCATCGCAAGCCTAAGCTTAGTCCCATGCTCTCTAGCTCCATAGCAAGTCAAGTACCTGAAGTGGGAGGGTTCTTGCCCTTATCTATACCTGCAACAATGTAATCTGTTTTGGCCCAATAGCATGACCCAAAAAGGGTGCAGGACTAAATCTCTGTAGGCAACCACCTGAAGATCTGTGCCTAACAGTCAGTGAATATATGGCAGGTAAAAGTATAGAAAGCAGTAAACATGATAATACTCAGCATTAAACAATCCACAATTCCAATATCAAGCAACAACCAAACAAGCAGCAAGGCACAAACAGGTAACCCTTTAGGAAGTACTCACAGCCATCCCCTATAGTCCTACCTAACAAGTACCAAAAACCATCTGGCTAGTACGCTCAGCCTAACCCCTCTGGTTTGGTCATACGAAAAATTAGAAGACTCTTTGAGGAGGCTCACTCAGTCAATTCCCCTTATAGTCTAAGGTAGTCAGGGACTCTCTGAGGAAGCTCACTCGGTCAATTCCCCTTATATCCCCAAGGTCAAGGACTCTCTAAGGAAGCACACCTAGTCAATTAACCTTATAGCCTAGGTCATTCAAAGACTCTTTGAGGAAGTTCACTCGGTCAATTCCTCTTATAGTCTAAGGTAATCAGGTATTCAAAGTAAAACAAAGAATCTTCGAGGAAGCTCACACGGTATATCCCCTTATAGTCTAAAGTAATCAATGACTCTCTGAGGAAGCTCACACAGTCAATCCCCGTATAGCCCAAAGTGATCCTAGGCTCTCTGAGGAAGCTCACACTGTCTATCCCCCCCATAGCCTAATGCTCAAAGATTCTCTGAGGAAGCTCACTCAATCAATTCCCCTTATAGTCTACTACGCCAGGTTCTCATGGCCCTGCGTAGGATAACAAAACAACAATGCAGTATGGAAAAATTAAACCTACATAACTACCTAGATAATAAGTCTAAATCATAACAAGCATGTCAGGATACAACTCTCTATCATATAACAACACGCATGGAAAAGGCAAAGTGGCCAAATAGGATAAACATGACCAAACAGTCATAGATAGAACATGCATGGGAAAAAAATCCAAATAATAGCAAAAAAACCCTATTATTATCCATTTAAACTCTAAAAAATAATACAATAATGTAAGGAAAAAAATAGGGGTAACATGGTAAACACGCAATACCCTGTTCAAGGGTATTGGTGGAAATTACACATAATAATAAAAGACTTTGAACGGAAAGGCACAAACCACCTACCTTGGTGTTGGGTGATCGATATATGTGATCCTTAAGGCTTGGATCACCTTATAAATCCATAGATATATGAAAAAATATAAAAAATTCAACCCACGATAACTTGTAAAAGAGGAGGAATTGGAAAAAAATGCTCTAGGAGAATGAAGAACTCACCGATGCGATTTCAATGCACCTGATGGTGTTTGATTCGGAGAACAGAAACTTGGACGGGGGTTCATCAATGATCTACGGCTGCTCGGTTCTCTCAGATGAACTGAAAAGAAGATTCTGGTTCTTACAAACTTCCCCCCTTAATTAAATTTGTCCTCAAATTTCCCTAGCGTGGCGTAGAAGAAGAAACCTCGAACAACTCTAGACACTGAGCTCATACATTGTCCTCCCACTCCCAAGTATCATCCTGTAATCGCCCGTGCTTCCATAGAACTTGTACCAAAGGAAAAGAGGCCAACCAGAGGTCAGAGGATCAAAACCCCCCTCTGATACCACATTGTAATGTCCCGGTTCTAGAAGCCACCCAGAGGCACCCCATACCCGGTTGGTCACATGGCCTTAATCGCATTTACCCGAATGCCAGAGGCTGCCGACTAGCAGAGAGGGACTTGGGTGTGATAATGGGGAAACTATTAACTCATTAAAAGAGTACACAACGAAAGTAAAAAAACATGAAATAGCGGAAGCAGTAAATATTCAACAATAGTAAATAGTGGAAGGCTGAGATAAGAACCAACTGGAGGAAAATGCATAATAAATGATGCATGATACACATGTCTAGGAAAACAGCCAAACAAGTCGCAATGCTGAATACAAACATCACTAAACAAAAGTAAAAAAGAAAATATAAACAACTTCTTATCATCGCAAGCCTAGGATTAGTCCATTGCTCTCCAGCTCCATAGCAGGTCAAGTACCTGAAGTGGAATGACACTTTCCCTTATCTATACTTGCAACAATGTAATATTATTGGGCCCAAAAGCATGACCCAAATAGGGTGTGAGACTAAATCTCAATAGGAAACCACCAGAAGATCTATTCCTAACAGTCAGTGAATATATGACAGGTAAAAGTACAGAAAGCAGTAAACATGATAATACTCAGTAGTAAACAATCCACGATTCCAATATCAAGCAACATCAAAACAAGTAGTAAGGCACAAACAGGTAACCCTCTGAGAAGTACTCGAAGGAATCCCCTACGGTCCTACCTAACAAGTACCAACAACCCACTGTGAAACACACTCAGCCTAACCCCTCTGGTTTGGTAATTCAAAAAATTATATGACTCTCTGAGGAAGCTCACTTGGTCAATTCCCCTTATAGTCTATGATAGTCAGGGACTCTCTGAGGAAGATGACTCGGTCAATTACCTTTATATCCCCAAGGTCAAGGAATCTCTAAGGAAGCACACCCGGTCAATTCACCTTATAGCCCAGGTCGTTCAAAGACTCTATGAGGAATATCACTTGGTAAATTCCTCATATTGTCTAAGGTAATCAGGTATTCAAAGTAAAACAAAGACTCTCTAAGGAAGCTCACACGATCTATCCCCTTATAGTCTAAATCAGTCAAGGAATCTCTGAGGAAGCTCAAACAGTCAATACCCGTAAATCCCAAAGTGGTCCTAGGTTCTCCGAGGAAGCTCACACAATCTATCCCCCCATAGCCCAATGCTCTAAGACTCTCTGAGGAAGCTCACTCGATCAATTCCCCTTATAGTCTACTATGTCAGGTTCTCACAGCCCTGCGTAGGATAACAACCTAGCAATGCAATATGTCCAAAGTAATCCTATAGAACTACCTAGCTAATCTGTCTATAACATAACAAGCATGTCAGTATACAACTCTCCATACTACAGCAACAAGCATGGAAATAGGCAAAGTGGCCAAACTGGCTAAACATGACCAAACGACCGTAAACAGAACATGCATGGGAAAAACATAAAAATCGTAGAAAAAAACCCTATTATTATCCATTTAAGCTCTAAAAAATCATACAAGCATGGCAGGAAAGAAAAGGGGTAAAATGGTAAACACACAATACCCCGTTCAAGGGTGTTGGTGGAAATTGCATAGAATACTCAAAGACTTGGAACGGAAAGGAACAAACCACCTACCTTGGTTTTGGGTGATTGATATATGTGAACCTCAAGAATTGGATCACCTTAGAATGCCGTAGATCTATGAAAACGTATAAAACGTTCAACCCATGAAAACATGGAAAAGAAGAGGAATTGGAAAACGATGCTCTAGGAGAAGGAAGAACTCACCGATGTGATTCCAACACACCTGACAGTGTTTGATTCAGAGAATGGACGCTCAGCTAGGGGCTCGTCGGAGATCCGCGGCTGCTCGGTGCTCTTGAACGAACTGAAAAGAAGATCCGGGTTCTTACCGCCTGCACCTTTACCACTAAGATATTTAAGTTTTTTCTATATTTAATGATATATCTATATATATATAGTTATATTTATTCTCATATTAATACATATTCGTATTAATATAAATATATTTAGTTATATTAATACATATATATTTATTCATATATATATATATATTTATTCGAATATTAATGAATATTTATATTTAATTTTTTATATATAGTTATATTTATTCATATATCAATATAGATTCATATTAATATAAATATATTTAGTTATATTAATACATATATATTTATTCATATATTAATATATATATATTTATTTGTATATTAATATATATTTATTTTTATTTATATATATAGGTATATTTATTCGTATATTAATATGGATTCATATTAATATAAATATATTTAGTTATATTAATAGATATATATTTATTCATATATTATTATTATATATATTTATTTATATATTAACACACACATATATATATATATATTTAGTTATAAATTTTTATCCGTATATTTATTTGTATATTAATATATATTTATAAGATTAGTTTTAAATAAATTTATAAAATATTTTTTTATGTGTTTTTATAAGTAAATAAATAAATACATACATACATATATACAACACTGACACACACACACACACACATATATTTACGAATAAATAAAAATATATGTGTATATGAAAATCCATAGAATGTAAAAACCACTATAACTTCTAATACAAAAGTCTGTTTCAACTTCAAAACAAGTCAAATTGAAGAAAATGAAACAATCTTAAATATGATATGTGGAACAGGCCTAGAGAACATTCAAATCATAAGTTATACCTGTCTGAATGTTAATAAATCGGGGTATCCCGACTAAAATCTCAGTTTTAGAGGTCTTGTGGGCCTTTTTGTGCCTTAAAAAATGTTCCATAAGGTTCCCTTTGTTCATAAGCATGTATAGATCATCACAATCTTTGATTTGATATGCTGTAAAGATCTAATAGACACTCGAATCAAAAGTTATGGCTGTTTGAAGTTTGAGTGATATTTTCAACTTATTTTAGATCTTTTATTAATTATTTTGATTTTTTGTGTCTTCAAATTGTTATTAAATGATTATTAATCAATGATAATTAGAGAATTATTAATTAATAATATTTTTTTTAAAAATTTAAATCCATTTTTACTAAATTTATTATATATTAAATGTCATTGTCTATTTATAATTATCTAAAACATATTTAAAATATATATATTATTTTTATATCAATATAAATATACTTATATAACAATATATTATTTTTCATGATTTCTTTTGAAATTTATCAGCGTTAGGAAAAAGAACTGATAAATCCCCCCTTTATTAGTGCTACTAAAAAATGTAATGATTAAGGGGTCCCGTTTAACAGCGCTAAAAAAAGCACAAATAAAGCCCCCCCTTTATCAGTGCATTTTTTAGTACTGATAAAGAGTGGCTCTGTGGAAACCCAGTTTTGTGATAGTGAGATCCCAAGAAGTGGGATGAATTTGGGCCCATAACCCATAGGTCATAGGATCGAAACCTGGCTCTGATACCACTTTGTAATGTCCCTAATCCAGATTGCACTTTAAGGTGCCTCGTACCCATTTGGCCACATGGACTTAAGTGCATTTCCCCAAAATTCCAGAGGATACCAACTAGCAGTGAGGGACTAGGTGTGATAGTGGGGAAACTATTCCCTCTTAGGTGGAGTATAAAATAGAGAAAATAATAACAATTCATTAGAAAAAGTAGTAATACCATACAATAGAAGTAAACAATGAAAGACTGATAATATAAATAACAAGATGTCATAGCATACAAATATGATCCTGCATGTCACATGTTTTAGGAAAATAGCCAAAATAGGATACACTATAGTAATTCAAAATATAAGTACCAAATGTAAAAAAGGAACAAAAGAGACTCAGAAGCATCAAAATCCTCAACATTTTCCCATGCACTCCTCTCCTAATAGAAAATCAAGTACCAACACAAGGAAACTTTCGCTTATAAACCTCTGCAATCATATAATCTATTTGGGCCCAAAATCATGACCCAAATAGGGTGTGATACAAAATATTAGTAGGGAACCACTAAATATCAATGAAAAACTCTCATTGAATATATATAATATGTAGTGTACAACAGTAAAACTAGTAAACTAGAAGGTAATCAAAAGTAAGCACAACAAATGTCTCAGAAGACAATGTAACCAAGTACAAGTGAAGACTAAATCCATGCTTGTTATTTGGATTGGTAGACGTGTCATTAGTCATTCTATTTCATTATTCAATTCCATTATATTATATAAAAGCCTCGGGGTCTGACCTAGGCCCGACCTCCCTTGTATGGAAGTAACCATAAAATCATGACATAATAATCATGTAATCATTTTCCAATAGATCCTGACTTGGGTATCTGTCAATGGATCCTAGGATTTCTCAACATTTTAAATAATCCACAATGAGCCCTATCACCATAATCATTTATTTATTTTATTAAAAAGAACCTTGTAAGGGATGAACATGAATCCTACAGGGGCCAAAAGAAATGAATCCCAAGGGAATCCCCAAGAATAATGGTATCCCCCTTAGAGTGAAGCGACCCTGGGCAAGAAAAACAAGTGAAAGGGTCATCAAGAGGAGCCTAGTAAGCAAGGTATTAAGCTGCTCTGTTTCCCTCTCACCAAGTGTGGGAAATCTCTAGGCCGCTACCAATCAACCTCTTGATTTTATTGGCATGATACATGGTAGACCATAAAGTGGATGCAGTAACTAGGATAAACTTGTGGAGGATCTGGGTGTCCGTCTCCATGACACCAATGAAAATGTTAACCCTTCTGTATAACTAAATTCCAACCAACACAGCGAGATATTTATCTTTAATAGAGGTTCCATTCCCAAATAAATCCGAGAATGAAATGGTCACAGATCCGAGGGAATCCCAAACCAAACCACCGCCTCACATAACACCCAATGCCCACGAACCATTAGTATTAAGTTTCATCCCCCTACTGGGAGAGATCCAACTAACCCACCAGCCAGAAGGACAGATGGTGTTGGCAGGAGAGCTCTGATAGGGGCCAAGAACAACACAAAAGGAGGGGGTGAAGTCCCAGTTCGGAATGAGGTGGCAAAAGTTATAAACCAAGAACCTCACTCACAACCTTTACATAATTAAACTCTTGAGCCTGTCCATTATCTTTTAATTGAGACATTGGTTCACCCATGGTATATAAGGTCCAATTAGTCACATGATCCCAACCTTGTCTTTTTACTGATACTATGGTTCACCCATTTCTAATTACCCCTTCTTAATCATTTCATACAAGCAGACAAATGAAAATTAAACTATTACATGGATTTAACATATTAACTCACGTGGGACCATATCATATAACAAGAAAAACATGTAAATTAAACCATTACATGGTTTCAAATCAATAACTAATGTGGGAACAATTCATATAAAACAAAACACAAGGGAATTAAACTATCACATGGATTTAAACATAAATGAATCACATGGTCACAATTTATATAACAAGACTATTAAAGAATCTAAACCATTACAAGGCCTTAGCATAAAATAACTCACATGGGAAGGTTCACAATTGTATAAAAACATTTCAAACATGCTTAAACAGGCATAGACATTTCATGGGGAAAAAGGGAAATCACTAATCCCAAACCCTTAATCAATTAAAGAATAATTTATTACAATTGAAATTATATTATAAATGTAATTCATACATGATAACCCAATAAGGGAAAAAGGGATACCTCATAGGAAACCTCCGTCAAATGACCATA
This sequence comes from Viscum album, assembly GCA_963277665.1. Classification (NCBI taxonomy): domain Eukaryota; kingdom Viridiplantae; phylum Streptophyta; class Magnoliopsida; order Santalales; family Viscaceae; genus Viscum; species Viscum album. Next base: position 1,939,557,290 of record OY728159.1, read on the forward strand.
AACAGTCATTCCAAGGGAAATTCTCTCATGGTGTGGATCTTAGTCAAGGTAAACAAACTGATTCATACTTTAAAACACTTATTCGATTACCTAAACACAAATATGAAATAATAAGGGTAAATTATAAATTAAGAGACACCAAAAAAATGGATGCGTGGAACTCCATCATATATAAACATCATGAAAATTTGGGAAAGGCACATGACTACCTACTTCATACTTGTATAACTCTCTTGGTCCAACATCGGGCTTTGATTCAACCAAGAACATAGCATATTTACAAAACAAGAAAAACACTCAACCTTTGATAACTCTATTGAGAGATAAAATCATGAAGAAAGACTTAAGAGAAATTGAGAGCTTACTAATTGGGTTCTAACACATCGGACAGAAATCGAAATGGATTTCAGACGGACAGTCGAGAAGAAAAACGACCTCTCAGCATGAATGTTCGTTGAACGAGACGAGCCCTCTGTCCTTCTGAAGAAACATGAGGCTACTACCTGATTTGAGATGTTTTAGAAAAGTACACAACAAGTACTTGAAAATACATGTCGTGTTCATACATGTCCTAGCCAGATCATTACTTGGTCATGTTATGGGATCATACGACATGTAACCCTCCTTACACTACAGGTACTTGAAATTACACAATGTGTAAGTTTCTTTTTCCTCTATATCATTAAGTACAAATTGAAAAGTAAGGATCCGTACCTCAAATAAATAAGAGGGTTCTTACAAACATGTTATTAAATATAAATATCTTATAATGTATATTTAACATCCATTTGGTATACCATATAATTTCATTGATTAACAATCACAAAGAATATTTTGAAATTCTCTAACCTTGTAATAAGAAGAAGTGTTTATTTTCAATATACTTCCTTAACTTTGGAATTCCCTTTATATAAAATTCTATCTATATTTCCCACTACTTAACCATTTAAATTGAAATTGTTTATACACATCAATATAATTATAAAGATCTATTGTTTTAAATACAATTCTTTTTTTATTTCATACAATTATCTCATTCATTATGAGAAGTTTCTTCCTAAATAGAACATGGTTTTTTTTCATATGTAGGTTTTTTATTTATAAATTTAAATAAAATTTTCATATAAAATTGAACCTATCATTACATATTGATGTTTTTATATTTAAAATTACTTTTTAACTAATTATAAATTTTATTTCAACCCAAAACAATATATTCTTCATCCTCACAAGTTCATTCTGAATAATTATCACTAGTGGGGTTTTTATGTTTAAAATCAACATTATTATCATTTATTTTTTTAGGTTATTACAGAATGAATTATATTTGTATTAATCAGATAGTATATTCACCAAATTTCAATTTTAGAGATTTTTAAAATATATAAATACACTACTTTTTGTAAATTTTTATTCTAGCACCTACAACTACAACCATGCAATATGTAACACATAGTTTTCTCTTTATCTATTACCTCTTTGATTTTTCTTCCAAATTACGATTTTCACCCTAAAAAATATGTGGATTTAAAATAATTTAGAGAATTTTATATATGGATTTTACATATACCATAACCTGAAGATATTTAAATCATAATTATACATCAATAATAATCTATTCTAAATTTAGGAAGCAGTTGAAACACAATCTTGTAAAAATAATTTCAATATATTTTTCTAAAAATGAATAATTCTTATTTCTTAAACTAGGTTTCTATTTTTCATATCAACTTTAATATTTTGTATGATTGTTTATAGAATTATATCTTTTATGATCCATATCATTATTTATCAAGTAATACTCAAAGTAATTTTTATTTTATTTTATTTTATTTTATCTTTTAATTTTTTTGATAACTATACCATTTTTATTCTCATAATCTCATATGAATATCATGAATTTATTGAATTCCACTAAATTTATTTTCAAAAGCATAATATTTCTCACTCTATTAATGTAATAAATTAATGTAATAAAATATAATCAACCTTTAATTGAATAATATCACATAGTTCCACATAAATATTAATATATAAATTTATGTGGCCTTTTTGAATGAATTTAAACTCTATCATTTAATCCATCCACCATCATACCATCTATAATATGTTAAAAATAATGCCTATTTCTATCATCAATTTTGGTAGGAATCTTATTTTCCATCCACTATGATTTTACTCATGATTCATTATATAAGATGAACTAGTGTTTTCTTTTTCTTTACTTTTCCTTGCAATTTTAACTAAAATAAATGAATATTCCCCCTTAGTGAAAAGTATCATTTCTATATTGATCTTGATGGTGAAATAGTTTTTTTATAAAATAATTTCATTTATATCGACAATTTTTTTTTCTCAAAGACAATAAATTATACTTTATACTAATTAACATATAATACATCATTATAAATCAGTGTTTGAGATTCAATATTAATTTTATAAACTCATCTGATCATTAATGTATTATCACAATCAAAGTTTTTAGTATTCTTCAATATTTTTGTATTAATAGTTTTATGAGTTTAGAAAACATTTCCTTGACCCTTCAATTATTATTATTTTTCTTGGAAACTACTTATGAAATATAAGTATTTTAGTATCTATATCATATATCTATATTTTATTAACTAAACACATTGTTTTAAATGTTTTGGATGTATATAACTATATTTTTTTTCACTATAAATAGTTTTATAACATTACCCATTTATCTCATATAAATAATAAAATATATTTTCTATCAACTATTTGTAATTATTATTATCTTCAATAACCTATTAATTTTTCATTATGTTCTACATCATCACAAGTTAACCCCTCATAACTATCTATCATATCTTTGAAAAATAAATATCATAGAAACATTACTAGGCTTTATATATAAAAAATTAATAACATCAAAAATTTCCATATAATATAGTTTTTATACTATAGAATACTATATATATATATACTATTTTGTTTAGATATATTATTTTACTATTTTAAAGATATATGAATCAAATGTTACACATAATTTAGTGTGATAATTTTATAAGAATAAATATCAATATCAGTAAATATAGATGTATGTTTGTCTCTATTTTTTTCTATACAAATTTTACTAATGTTATTATAGGAACCTTTATTATTAAGATAAACTATTTCAATAGATTCTTTATTTTTTAAAAATTTAATAAAAATTTTTATAATATTTTTAGGAATAATTATATATAGATAAACCTAGAAATTATTTTTTATAGATTGAGGTATCATAAATGTTAATACACTTCAATTATTATTTAACAAAAGTTTATCTTCTCTATAAATTCCTTAAAGATCAATCATGAAGTTATATAGATTTTTGATAGTACTCTATCAAAATCATTAATGTTATTCAAGAATCAATATAATTTTATTAATTTATTAAAATATATTTCTCCTAGTAAAAAAAACTTTATTATCAATCTTATCATTGATTTTATTAAGATCAACCACATGGACTTTAGGAATTTTTAGTTTTTTAACATATATATTCTTTTTATCTTGAAAATTATATTCATTACCATTGTTATTATTAGATTCCATTTTCATTATTATTATATTATATTTATTATTTTCTTTTTATTGAATATAATTTACTAAATCAACATCTTGTATAGTCCCTATATTGAACTCTTCTCATTATTCTATATTTTTTTACTTTTTATCCTCACTATCAACTAAATCTATGAAAATAATATGTTCTCCATGAGCTTATTGAAATTTTGATCATATTTTATCAGTTGGTATTTCATATCCCCCACTTCCTCAATCATGATTTTTTTTTTATATTTATGAAGTCACTTATTCTTTCCAAAAAATTGTAAACCCGTTTGAATTAAAGTTCATTCTATATTTCCTAATTTTCATTATTTCTTCATGAAGACATTAATTTTTTTATGTCTTTTATTGGGTAAAATTAGGACAATATTGTATAAATATAAAGATAAATAATTTTTGGGGATTTACATTTTTTTATTTGTCACTCTCTGTTAAAAATTTTATGATATTAAAGGCATGATATTTTGAAGAAATACATCAATGAATTCTTCTTTGTCAATGTTAGAATAATACCATTATTTTGTTTGATTATACAATATCTTATTCACAAAATGAAACCAATCTTGGATTTTTTTACTAAAATAATGAACCATTCCTCATATCATATTAAATAATAATGTAGTGTAATAACTTAAGAAAATGTTTATTAAGATTCAAATCATAGAATTTCAAAACCACTATGTAAAATATGGTAAGGATAAATCTTACCAACTTCCTCGGTATAATGTTTCCATTCAAAGTTTCAACAAAACCTTAATCTTAATTAAAATTTAATTAATATTTTTTTTATTTGGTGATGTTAGCTTTGGAACAAGATACTTATTAGATAATTCATTTTTCATTATATGTTACTATAGCTATATAAGAGTCTTATGAATTTTTAGTTGTTTTTATACTATTATATATGATATTTTTAAATGGAATTTTTATTAATGATTTATTCATTTATTTTGGTTTGATTATTCATTGGTATTACTTATTTTTAGGTTTATTTTTCTTTCAATGTTTAATGCTTCAAAAATATATATGATGATATAACATTGGGGATAGTCTTCAACATGTGGCCTATTTAAATTTGGAATCAAGGGTCAAAATTTATCTCATTTCTATATCTAGTAGAGTCCTAGTGGGTCTAGGTCATGAAATGATTACACTATTGTAGACATTCATTTTATTTTCGTGATATACTAAATATTATCTTATAAAAAACCAAACATTTATAACCTATATTTTTGTGTCTAAAATCATTATCATTTGATATATAATTAAGTGAAATGGTTTGAAGAGTAATGAGAAAGTTTTATCATAATTTATTAAATAGTGTAAATATGGAGATTGATGGCATGGATATGTTCCATTATGATAAGTCAAGTCATCATATTGTTGGTTTTTTTTTGTTCATAATTTATTTTACACAATCAGTCAAAGTGAGATCTAATTATTTTAGGTACAAATGGATCAATTTAAAACCTTTAAAATATTTTGAAAAATTCAAATAATACAATTTTTTTTGAATCTATTATATTTTATACTAATAGTGATTGGGTTGATTAATTATTATATTTAATTAAAAAATAATTTGATTACCCTTATGGGAAATTTATCCACTAATATTACTTAACAATATTCAATTATATTATTTATCCTCTAATGATCAAGAGATTATGCCTAAGGATATGTGGCATATTACATGGGTTGAATAATCAATATTGGGATAAAATAATATTGAACTAAATCAATTTTTTATTGTTTCTATTTTCATGGTATATATGTGATCATTTTAATGTAATACGTTATATATAAGTGATATTGCATAATATAAATATTTTTTCTCAAGTTTTAAATCTTGTTTTTTAATGTTTGACTATCTTGGGAAGTTTTTGATTATTGTTATTATTATATAAATACTGGATTAGTTAATTAGTTAATTATTTTGTATTATGAAATTTTAATACTTTTATCACATTTAATTTTACTTTTATTTTTCATCCCTATATGGATGATGTATCAAGTAACATGTATTACATAAAATATCAATGGTATAATCAAAATATAGAAGATTATAGGTGTTTTATTTTAACATGGATAATGATTTATTTTATTCGATATTGGGCATGAGTAAAAATTATATGTCAAAAAGGGGAAAATAATAACTTAGTTAGAATTAAAAGATTAAAATATATGTGTAAAATTATTTATTTATATATGAATTAATTGGGATGGTAAAAAATATTTTTTTAACATGGTAAATGAATGTGATTCTTGGTATTATTAATGTGTCTGAGATGACTCAAAATTAATTCCCACAATTTTAACAATCATTTTTCAATTTTTATCATTTTAAATGATATATTACACTATTTTTGACTATAAATCAATGAATAATTAGTTTTTGAATGTGTTAAAGTTGTATAAGATTTTTTTGTGCTTAAATTTGTTCTTGTGAGTCTATAATTTATCATATTATTGATTTTAAGATGGGCTTTTTTTCTGTTTATAGAGACTATAACAATTTGAGGCCCCTTGGAATGTTTAGAGTGTGTGGTAAATAATTTCTCATAATATTTATGTATGTTGATCCATATATCATGATGACATTTGGAAGGTTATATATTAAAATAGAGATGGGGATTCCTATAATAGAGGCTATGCTGGCTAATATTTCAGAAATTTTTATAAAATAAAAGCCCATTATTTTCAAGTTTTATGTTTGGATATTGGGTTGCAAGGTGTGTTTAGTGAGAACCTATCATACATTTGAGTTTTTAATAACAAAAAAATATAATCTATTTCAATAGATGTCATTCATATTAGAAGGTAAATATCAACAGTGGTTGGATCATTTTTCTGAGCATAAGACGAATAAGGTTTTATAATTGTTTTGATTCATTGATATGTTTTGTAAATAGATTGAACAAGAAAACTTATGTATGGGTAAGCATTAATAGATTATCAAACATAAAGAAAGTTATTTCGGTAAAGTAATATATGTATTATTAAAGGATATACTTTTCACTAAACTATACTTGATAGAATATAGGGATATGAAATAAAATATTCGTGAGATGTTATCTAGGATAAAATTAATTTTTGGTTCTTATATTTTTTTCCCACCAACCAAAATATGCGTCGTAATCATGGAAATTATAGGATTGGATAATATACTAAGGAATAAGGGAGCTTTAAAATTCTGTATATTTAATGTTTAAAATCTGTTAAAAATCCTACCATGAGTTTGTCATTTCCTCTACTCATATTTGGGGATCCATTAAGTTTAAAAAATATATTACAACATGAAATATTGGTTGTTCATGCATTCGAGAGGGAAAGATATTCAAGTTTTATGGTGGTATGGGGCACATAATTTTTTTGGGACCCTGACCTAGGGGTGTTGGTGGTTATGGTATTGTTAAAAAATCCTCAAAGACATAGATGAATAGACCGTGAAAAGTTGGGAGACAAGACTCTTTAGTGGGGAATATATTGGTAGATAATCTTGGTATATGCGACAAAAAATAATAGATTACTCCCCAATCAAACATAGGATCCCAATAGTTAGATTATAGTGTATTTTTATCCTTCTTGTTCATAGTAGATTCAACACCGATCAATAATGTTGAGGGGTTATTAATTATTTCATATACTATCTTAGTAACATATTACATAAATTGGTTAATGTTTTATATAGGTGTTTTATTCTTTTTTATTTATAAGCATTAGGTATATCACTTTGGAACAAGTGTATTGTTATTGGATACATTAATTATCAACATGTCATTGGTAATGTACAGTGATTCAATAAGGATTTTCCTAACATGTTACATTATGGTGTTTATTTATGATAATATTTATTAATTTAATATTATACACTAGAAACTGTTTGATATAATCTTTGATATGGATTAACTCATTCAGTTTATAGATTATATTGATTTATATCAATTTTTTTTCATTTAATTCTCTCAGAGGAGCCTCATATACGTTTATTAAAAAAATGAGATTTATAAACTTATAATGAAAAACCCTAAGTAATATATATTACTATATGAACATTATTAGACCATTTAATTATTAATGTCATATTTTTTATTATCAAGAGAAGCATGGAGGGGGAAGATGGTGTTTGAGATGAAATTTCAACTATATGTATGTATTACATCTAATTTGGATGTGTTTTACCATGATGAGATAGAAATAGTAAAGTGTTTTTGTTGCTTAGTTTTACATAAAATTAAAATATAGGACAATATGTTGTTTTTGTGTTGTGATTGGATGAATAAGCTGTGATATTTCACTATCATGTTATTTCAATGTGAAGGGGCTATTGTGGTATGGTGTGTGTTGTTATGAAATGAAGGTTCCATAATAGTTTCTATTTAATCATACATGAATTGGATAATGTGATATGATCTCCTTAGTTTATTATATGTAGGGTTTATCATGGCATGATAGGTTTTTATTGTGGCATAATTACAAGAGGGTTGTTTATACACAAGAAGGGTCCCTTGATTTATTTTTTTGTATGCATTTTAGGTAATTTTATGAGGGTATATTTTATTTTAACCAATTTTGGATATGTTTTTTGAACAAAATGGGGTTGATTTATTAGTTTTTATTTATGTTATATTTCAATAAGGTGTCATTTATTATGACATGGTTGGGTTTGGGGTTTTTCAGTAAATGAAGATAAGTCCATGGATAAATAAATGATTCTAGATAATATTAGTGTTGTGGTGTTTACCATTATTTCATTCCATTAACATTATTATTTTATTGATTTTAATATGGTTTGAATCTTTAGATTAATTGGGTATCATGTCATGGTTTCCAGATCAAAGTTGAATTGCAGTGTGATAACTCATATCACACCATGTTTATTTATTTTTATAATGAATGTATAATTTTTTCATTTAATTAAATTCACTATTATTTTCCCAACTTAATTTTATATTTAGGTTAACAAAGATGTGTTTTTATGGATCCTTATACATCCTCTGATTGTTTTTTTCTCTTATATTTGATAGATCAACTTCTTTTAAATCTAATGTTATTACTCTTCTTCTTGTTTATTCTCTTCCCATTTCTTCTAATTCTTTCATCTAGGAGAAGCTATGATAAAATATAGTCATTAGGATTAACAATATTTTATAGTTATCTTTATGAATCCTATTTTTATAGGATATTAAGAATCTTCCTTGGGTGTTCATAGTGAGGTGATCATATTCTTCACTTTTTATTGTGAACTTCTTTGAAGATTCGTTTGAGGTACTGGTTTTGAGACATCACCTTCTTTATTCACATGAAATTATAGAATTATTATGAAATTATTTTCTTTGGATGGATATTATGGATTAGCCTAAGGATGATAATAACCATAATAAAATAAATATAAATGGAATTAGAAGTGATTCACATGTTATTATAGTTTTTGAAGTTTTTTTGTAATATTTATTTATTTATTTGATGGATTATTCCTTGAAATCCTTCGCTTGTTTCTTTGGATAAGTTTGAATCGCATTTCATAATGGAATAATCACTTTATGATTATATTAAATTGGTTATGTATGAATATGGAATTAGGGTTATGATGATTAAACATGGAATTATATTAGAATATGGAATAATGACTTCTAATTGGTTGTTTAATGTGAATTTATTCTATAACTTACATTCTTTATTGTTTTATATGGGGTATTATTACCAACGTTTTAGTTTTAGTTGTTGGTTTTGGTGTATGGTTGGGTTTATTAGATGTGAATTTATTGTGGTAGTCGAGGAATAGATGTTTTCTGGTTATTATATTGATAAAATGGTCAGTTCATGTAAAAAGGTGTGGGGGAGTTCAAGGTTATTGAAAAAGAGTTAGTGTGGTTATGGTAGTAATTAACATGGGATATTTATTGGTTTGTATGTTAATGGGTTCCACTATTGTGGGGTAATTTTTTTGTTTTCCAATGGTATGGAACATGGATAGAATTAATGAAATTGAGTAATTGGTAGTGATATCGAATTCTTAAATTATGGGTTATTAAAATATAATTGTAATGGATGAAATGATTGTGATTAATAATTGGTAAGGTAAATTGAAAATGTGGATAATGAATAATTAATAGCTTCAAAAGAGGATAGTTTAAATGTATGGTTTCACATAATTCTTTTCTAAATGAATGATTTATGTTTGGTAATAGAAATTTTGGAAATTATAATATTAAAAAAGTATCTTTAATAATAGTATTCTATTTATCTTGTGTGAATAGATGGAGTTAGTTTTAGAATAGTAATAGAAATAGTTCTCAATAAGTTACATCAATTATGTGGTGACTATTATAGATTATTATAGAATTGGATTGGTGTGAACCCTTAGGAATGGCTTACATGTTAGTATTATACCTATTTTTTTATTTCAAACACACAACCACTCAAGTCAAGTAACCTGACCAACACCCATATGTGGACATGAGATTCAGGTGTTTTCCAGAACATCCAAGCTTTAAAGGGAACAAATAGAATACTGATACCTCTTCCTTACTCAGCCTTTAAACGTAGTATGAAATGTAATGGACCGTGATATTTATATATGTGAAGTTTATAATTCCATTATTATTTGGTATATATATGTGTTAGCTAACCTAGTTATGTAGTTGTGGCATGGGTACATGGTGGGGGTCATATATTGAATAAGGAAGGAATGTGGTTGATGTTATTCATGTTCATGAAACCTTACTATAATGTGGTTATGATGTGTGGTAATGATGCAGTTGTTGTGGATATTACTTGTTTATGATTATGGATATGTAGATATTTAGTTATATAGTTAAATGGAAGGTGTTGAAGCATAATCCATTTATATTGGGGTGATAGACTGTCCAAATAAAGGGAAATGTATGCAGGGTACCCTCTTACCAAATATTCTGTTGATACAATGTTAAAATACTTGGATGATACATTAGTTGGTGATCCTTACTTTTATTGGGTGATAATTCAATATGTATGTGAGTGTTGGATCTATTGTTTGTTCATTGAGGAATTTTTATACTTATTCTACTTTCTCATGAGAGGTTTCTAGATAGATATCAATGAATATAATTCTATGCTCACCCACATGCACACGCACACACACATATATATCTATTTTACTATTTTTTAGGATGGAGTTAATGACCGAGATAAATATGATTGGTTCTATACTTTTAGTTATTGTTAGATTCACTGACACATGTGTTGTTTTCAATATTTTATTTTTGAGAGCATTATTTGTAATAACATTTATATACATTATGGGTTGGGTTTTATTTCATATTATATAGGGTATAATGGTGATATATCTTATACTAATATTATTATTAAGGTCATTCCTCCCATTCATGTTTTCTTATACCATTAGTGTTATTCACAAACCCATGACCTATTTGAGATAGGTATCGATGGTCACTCTCAACTTCATTGTAGGCCCAGAAAGGGTTCCCTATGGGAGAGGTTCCTAAAAGAGTGGTATTAGAGATATCAATTATAGTTAAAAAGTATATTAAAGTTTAAAACCTATGATAACTACATGAAATCAATAGGAAAAAATTATTTATTGAACTTAGTAAATGATGAAATGTAGAGTGATAAAGGGATAGGTTTTTAAGGAAACCTATGATTCTATGGAAGGACCGTAATTTTACTAAATATAATTGGTATAATGACATTAATTATTGTGTAGTTTCCCAGGAGAGGTAAATGTATCATTTTTATTATTCTTGGTTTTGAATTTTGGTGATTCTAATGAAGATAAAATGAATATAATTAAACAATCTTGAAAAAATTACATGTTTTTATTCTTAATAGTCTTATTAATTTCTTATAGAGATGGATGGTGGTAATTATTTATGTGAGATTCAGGTTAAAATGTTTTAAAAATATAGTTTGGATGACTAAAGGAGGGTTAACATAACTGAGGATAATGAGTCTTAGGGGAAGATGATATATGATTTTCAACATCTATGTTTGGAGAAGTATACAGAGAATTTATTTGATAAAGATATAGGGAACTATTTATAGGATCTAAATATTTTTTTAGTATTATATATTCTAGGAAGGAGTATAGTATCCCTTTGGTACTCATTATGTTGTGAGGATCTATATACTAGTGATGGCTTCTAATTGATGGGGAGTTGGAGGAGTCAGTAGTAAGATGAGACGATTTCTAGAGGCAATTATGTTTATTTTAATCCATTTATGAATAATATAGGGAATCAACATGAGTTAATTTCTCTCTGGCAGGGGAGTATGTGTGTGTGGGAGTTCATGATTTTATTCATGCATATTATTCATCTTACCTTTGATTTTTTTATTTCCAGATGATGTTACTAGGAATTTTAAGTAGTCTATTTTTCCCTTTATTTAGTATCAAGTTACCCTATTTATGTTTTCTATGTGTCTATACGTTTTAGACAAGGTAAAGTTTATTTAGAGAATTCATGAACAATCTAGTTCATCTCAATAGTATACTTATCTGAACATATTGAGGAGAATAACTATAGATGGAGGATCTATAATGATAGGGAAATATAGGTTTCAAGTGGTGGGGAGTCAATCTCAGCAGTCTTATTCATGATTCCATAGAGTTTATAAATATAAATAATATACCAATATTTCTATTCTAGTTTTATTTTCTTATATGGGAAATGGTCATTGGGAAATTATTCTCTTGTTTATTCTTAGTGGTCATCATGGAATAAGAGGTCATATTTTAGTGTATCCTTAGTAGCAATTTCCATTGATGACTTTTTTAGTAGAAGGGTCTATAGGATTTAAGAAAATTAAGGGTAGATGGAGAAAAAATATTATATCCACATGATGTCTCCCTCATAGTATAATATATAGTTGAGTTTATTTATATAGGTGTTCATGAATAAGGCCAACAAGTTAGAGGATCATATCTTATTCATTTTCATTCTATGTACATGCCAACACTAAGAGGATCATAGATCATCCAAGGTACTATTTTATTATATTATAAAATGGATTTAACTTTGTTTGACTTAGGGTATTCATGTAATATTATTGTACTTGACTTGGTATGATCATTGGGACTCAAGGTGGATAGGATTCAAGTTCCCTTGGTGTTGAATATCCTAGTTAGAGGTCAATATGGATTTCTTGATGCTTGTTAGCAAGACAACCATGAACTATAATATATGGTCCTATTCTAAAAACATGTTCTTTAGAAATTTTATTTGATATGAAGTGACTAAATAAATGATAATCATGGAATCATTTTACAAAAAAATATATAGTTTGTAAATTATACCTAAAAAATACTCATATAACCATTTTAAACAAATGTTTAATTTCTTTAGAGAATAGATTCATAAAATTTACTTTTCACGTAACTACCTCACATATCAAAAAATATCTCAACATAATAATTACTTATATATATAATCCCATATAAAATTATATTATGAAATGGGAAACAAAATAAGGGGCGATCTCAAACTCATTGTAAGGGAAAAAATATACAAGTATATCATTATGGGTTAGATTATATCTATAAGAAAACATGAGAATGAGAGAAATATTATATTAAAAATAATATATGAAAAAAAAATTTCTCCAAGAGGAATGATAAAAATACATATAGTCTCAAATGATCAAACATATACCAATGCATAAGAGTGTGGAAATGTTAGACAATGAAATTAGCCAGGGAGCATAAAATATGCATATAACAAGGAAATATGGAATAATCATAAGTGTAACACCCTTAAAAAAGTGAGTATCAAAATAATAAATGTTACTACCCATATCAACATGGAAAACCATTATTTTTAGGATGATTTCTTATAATAACTCCATAGTTAATTTCACTTAGCTTGGAATAGTTTCAAGATTGGTGACATCTTGGGAAGTTTCGATAGGTGTGTGTAAGGAAAAAAACATCAAAAGAACATGTGTTTTTATATAAGAACCTATATTAATATGATAAGTGAACCTAGTGGATAATATATTGTGCTGTTCTAGGGATTTTAACAAGGTATTACTGGATATCCATGTTGAAATATTATCAGTCTCATGGCTTAGGGAGGTTGAGTCATGAAAAATGGTATTAGAGCCAATACCTAACCAGAAGTTTAGTGGAACTACCTGAGTTTTATCTATGGGATCTAAAATTAGGACATTTTTATTTACATAGGTATAGTGTATAATACCCCTAGAAATGTAATTCCTAAAGACTAAATATTACTACCCCTATCAATAATGTGCACCATTTTGTTTTTCAGAATGTTGTCTAATAAAATGTGTATAGTTAATAGTATGTAGATTAGAGTAGTTTCAAGATGAGTGACCTCCTAGGAAGTTTCCTAGGGTGTGTGTGGGTGAGGATAAAACACATTGAATGAACATTTATAGACTTGTGGGAACAATATTAGACTGATAAGTGACCCCAAGGAGAAATAGCCTTTGGTTTTATTGGAAGATGACCGAGGTATTATAGGAGACCCATGGGGTCAGATGACCAAGTTCAGAGCCTATGGAGGTCACTTTATGTAAATAAGAAAAGGAAAACAAAATATTATGAAAATTTCTAAATATAAATAGGTTCACATTTATGGTTATGGACATGAGGTCCATTTTATGCATTTAATTGTAAACATTTCCAAAAGAAAAATGTCCACACATTAAGTTTTGGACATAAAATTAGGTTCTCAAATTATGTTAAGAAAATTATATTTGATCTAGGAAATATTTTATATAAATTAAATCATGTCCATATTTTAATACCCCATTTATAGGAGAGTTATAAATTTCAAAAGTAAATTATTAATTTTTATTTTGTGGAATATTCTTTCTAATATCTAGGACTTTGAATGAGATTTTGATAGTTTAAAAGTCAATAAAACATGTTACTAAATGTGTTTTAAGGATAATGGTATTATAGGGTCTTTGTTCGAGTATTTGAGACTATATAGAGTGGCCATGATGCATAGGGGAGATATTACAGGCCATTCAGGGCTTCATGGTGTGACATTTTAATGGTAGAGGGGTGGGGTCCCTTGACTTAGTAGTTCACATCATGAATGTTTTGTGGTTAGTTTTTTTTAATTAAAGTGTAATTTGAATTAATCTAATTTTGGAAAATATAGAACACATTAAAGGGGGTGAAAAATTAGCCCTCCCCTTCCTTTGATCCCCCATAAGAGGGGATGTTTGTTGTGATGATTTTATGCAAAAAACAGGTTAGTTTATCCCTATGTTATTCCTTTCATATGATATATTCTAATTTATATTAATTTTATTTAGGCTTTTTGTGAATTAAAATCAAAGTATTTTGGAATTTATCTTAATTGATGGAGATACTTCTTAGCTTGTATATAAGAGTAAACAAGATGCAATTGATGCATTTTAATGAATTATTTCAGAAAATGTACATTTAAATTTGGATTTTTCTAGTGTTATGGATGATTTTTGGTAAAATATTCCATTTAATTGGACATTCAAATTGGTTATTTTGATTTTTTTAGGCCTGAGGGTGCATCAGAATTGTACTTTACCCTGTTTCTCTTGGTATTATTCTGATGATCTCAACCGACTATTTTTTCAGTATTATCCATAATTAAATACATTTTTATATTAATTATACATTATCTAATTGAATAATTAATTATATATTGGTTATAATTAATTATTGGATCTTTTTCCATGAGTTCGGGAAATTCAATGATGGGTGGTGGCTAGTTAGACATGGACATGCTGGGGTAGAGTGGTTGGGTAGTGAGTTAAAAATAAAATCTCCCCTTAATTGATATAGGTGGTCATCAATAATTTTCCTATGATATTTTAATTTATCTAATTATTCTATGAGTGAGATGTGTGGTCTTTCCACTAAGGGAATATGAATATCAAAATTAAATGGAATGTTTAATTAATATTTAATACTTACGAATTAATTGAATAAGGTTCCAAGGCTACAAAGGATCTTGGGAACCTACACGACTGCCTCAGTCATCAATGTTTGAGGCCTTAATTGTAATTTTTTTCCTTGAGATACATGAACATCATTGAGTGGTGTAATTTGATTATGTGAGAATATTGTCCAATAGTATAGGTGCATTAGTGACCTCCGATTATAGGGATGTGATAAGGTGGGAATAAATATACCTATAAGGGCTTATTGGAACCTTGAGATGTATTAGAGATATTTGGAAAGTGAAATGATAATGTGATAAGAACTCCTCCACCACAGAGATGTGAATACTTTGCTAGGTAGTCCCTATAGATACTAATATACATGTTGGGTGATTAGAGTGACCTATAATTACTTAATTGGGATGATCTCGAGGTTATATACTTTGTGAGACTTTCTTAGAAGGCCAGTGAGGCCATGTTGTGACATGACCGTGTTGAGAGATGTTATTCCATCTAATTTATGGATAACGATGCAAGAGATGCATTTTCATTAAGAGGACCCATGAATGGTATCGTGTATATGATGCGACCTAGGGGACCTTGACAAGTATTGTAGTGAGAATTTGACCCTAGTGAGAGTGTGTATATAGGAATTGGGTAGTGATGATTGCAGTTATCACCATACAACTTGAATCAACTACTGATTATGAAACTAAATATTGTATAGGATTACCTACTAGGAGATGGAAATGATTCTTGATGTTATGGAATTACTAGGATAACCTCATAAGAATCATCCATTGATACTCATACTCACTGACATTGGATTGCTCGATAATCCTTGGAATTAATGGGATTCTTGAAACTTATTTTCCATAGATTTTTGGGAATTGACTATTTTGATTGATAGAAACACACATTATTTCCATGGATTACATGGAATAATTCATATAGCCTAAGGTATAAGATATATTGGGATTATAAGAATCATATATGGATCCTATCAGGCATATTATCAATATTTACTTGGATTCTAGAGAATTATCTGTTCAATTTGATACTCATATACACTATATTAACTAGTATTATTGGGAATCATTAAGATTCTAGATACATCATTTCTCTAGAGGATATGTAATTTTTCATATTTTATGATATTTAAAAACATGGAATTTCCTAGGACTCTAGAGAGTAATTAATTAAGACTTATACAAATAAATTTCATAAGTTTATTGGGAATTGGTTTATTCCTATTATGAACAACATTTCCAGGGATATTCTCCTAATAATTTTACAAGGGACTGATATTGGTTTGGTATAATTACCTTACATGATCAAGTATACCATGAAGTAAGATTATATTGGATAGGGTAGATCCTATGTGTTATAAAAGAATGAAGGGCTAATTGTCATCACATATTTATGATTCAATAGTACTGTGTTTATTTTATATGTAAGTCACCTAAAAACACACTACATTTTTTAGTTATGTATAGGACCACATAGGTCGTTAACTACTAGGTTGTACTCATGGTATTATTGTTTTGACATGGAACTTGGGTACTTGAGAGGACTTCATTGATACTATGTTAAGGTTTGGTAGAGGCCCATTTTACTATGATTGAGCAGGGTTGCTGACCGGATGAGGCGATGCTAAAGTATGTTGGTCGATCCCCAGCTTTATTTTATATCTTTCAACTACCCTATTTAAATGATAATACCAAAGGCTGATTGGATTCTATATGAATATTTGATTCCTCATGAATTATTATTGATTCCTATTTATTAATTTACATACTATGATGGTTGTTTTCCTATTATGGTTGATTCTTGGAATATTAACCTTTTATTATTCATTATGATATACGGGTATAGTATACCTGTGATACTACCTTATACCCCCACTGCTAGTTTGAATCCTCTGGTATATGTGAAGGTGTTATTGAGGTTATATAATGACTTAGTTTTTATACTATTGTGAGTAATCCGAGTTAAGGATTTTATAAAATGGTATCATAGATTTTATGTGAATAATAACATATAAGTTATTATAATTTTGGTTATGTGTTACTATTTATGGAGATGGTAGATAGGTGATAAAGTAATGTGTTAGATCTTGTGATAGATATTAGATGATGCATTAAAAACATATTTTCAGGTAGTAAGGCCAGGTAACTAGGTCTTGAGATTCTTCTTCATATCTTTTTATATTATGGTTATATGATTTTCACCTAGTATGATGCACATTTTATTTTTATTTACGGAATTTATTATGTATTACTATTTTTTATCATGGTATGATAGAAATATGATAGTTTTAATGCATAATATTTGGATGGTAAGATTAACATGAAAATTTTATGCCTGTTTGTGATTGATATCACTGAAGAAAAGGATCAACTATTTAAAGTGTCCTTGAAAACTAATATTGTGTTTACCCTATATTTTTGTGGTGGAATTATTATTAGCTAGACTATAGTATTTTTTATCCCTATGAAAGGTAATATGGATCTATGATGATAATCACGATGATGATGACTATACAGTCCCCTATGTAAGGGATATATGGTGACCCATGTTGGACAATATTTAAATTTGAAGCCTTGGTGGTCAACCAATTTGGGGTGATAATTATACAAGTTTTGAGAATAAAATGGTCTTAGTTATTTAAAATATCAGTAACAACATATTTGGTGGTTTCCTTGTATATTGGTTGTGAAATATTTCTTAACCAAACCCTACAACTATGGGATACTAAACCGAGATCATGGTAGGGTGATGCTATTAGACACGTATATGATGATAATTGAGATTGTGGTCCTCAAGTGGTTAAATCTCATATGTAGAGGACTAGTGATGATCAACCTAACATTGTAAGTTCTTTATGGGGTTGGGCTACAATTAGATTCCCATTGAAAATAAATTCCCTAGTAGGTGGTGATTTGGTAAGTGATGCCTGGAAATTATATTTGAACTTTATAGTGAATAGTTTGTCTCATTATTTGTAGTGTGATGTTTGATATGTGAAATAATATGTTTTCACATGAGACATCGCATATGGGTTAGTTGAGAGAGCCTAGTTTTTGATATTAAACTAATAATGTAAGTGAGTAGGGTGATATGGATGAGATGAGTTGTGTTATATGAGGGTAAGCCATGGTGGGTGTTAACTTGGGTTTGTGATTTCCTAATAGAAGAGAAGCATGGGTAGATGATTTGGATTATGAGATCAGTGAATGTGAGGTGTTACTGAGTAAATTATATAGGGATGGTGATGCCTTATATGTTATGAAAAAAGAAATCATGTCTTGGGTTCTTTACCTTAGATTAGTACATGAGAGAAGATACTATATTTTTATAGGCAAGATTATGATAGGTGTTTTCATGAAGAAATATCATTGAGTGAAACTTCTTAGTATCATGGTGGGTTTCAAAGGGAAGGATCAGTAGGATTCTTGGAACTATGTTTTTGGATGAATTTTTGAGTGGCATGGTGGAAAATCCTAGATGTACCCTTATATATTTAAAATGGTGTCTGATTAATGGGTTATCATTCTATAAAACATGTCATAGTTTATATTTCCAACTTTAAGGAGATGCATTAGAGGTAATTTTTGTCAGATGAAATTCCACGTTTATAGAACATGGTCAGTGTTTAATGTGGGTGATCTTAGATATGTTGAGATGAAACTCAATGGGAATTATACTCATTATATTACCAGGTGGTATGGAGTGTAAACCTGTTTACTTTAGATGATATTGAGGTAGAATGCACTAGGTAAATGTGGAATTGTTTAATTTTGAATTAGTGATAATTCATGTGTTAAGAGAGGATCGATAAAATTAATAGTTTACTTATAGTCTTGGTTACTTTATTTTTGATGATAATAATAAATTCCCCTCCTAGTAAGAATATATACTAGAGTTGAACCTACAATCATGGAAAGGTAAACTCAAGTTAGTGTCATGGTAATTATCTTCTAGGAGGCATAATTTAAGAGGATTATACTTGATGAGTGTGGATTTATAGGAGAAACACCATTGTGGTGATGGACCCAATTGAGGTGGTTCTTGAGGAGTGATATAAGGTTTGTTTTATGGTGGGATGTTAACCAATGGAAATTTGAAGGCATGATCATCATAATAATTGGAATTTCATAAGTGTTCAAGGTTAACATTCCCGTAATTAAAGAATGGTTATGAATTTATGTTTTCATTTAACACTTAGTTATTATCATGATATCCATGTCTAGTTATTATGTAAGGTAATGGATGGAGTGCGAGATGTGAATGTATGACCCTAAAATTGGAAGGTTCACTAACATGGTGAGACTGGCCATTGAATGGTTGGGTTTGTTCTTGGATGCTAGTGTGATGTAAATAAAATTTATCTAGTCCCATATAAATAACATATTTGAGGTTCGTATATGATATTAGATAGATTTGGTGTATTGTAATGAGATTGAGATGATCCTAATATGATCTAAGGGTGATCTATGGGTTGAACCTCAATTCATGACATGATTCATGAGATGAATCATGACATGATTCATGAGGTGAATCATGATTAATCATGTAATTTACGAGGTGATTCATGATTCCTAATATTTTCTATGTGGTAAACCATGATTTATGAAATGGTTTAGGAGGTGAATCAAGATTCATGCCATGATTGAGAGGGTGGATCATACAGATAAATTAATGGACAATGTCCGTTAGGATGAAATTTTTTTTTAAAGTAAAGGAGTTTGATACAGTGGTTTTGGGTATATCATATTTGGTACAACATGGGAATTATGAGGTTTGGATGAGACTTTTCAAGAAAAGGTTTACATATATGGCCATTTTCATCGGTGTTGGAGACACATATGATTTGATTATGAATAAGAGAATATAGAAAGTACCAGATCTTGGAAAGTGTTTTCATTCATATTTGGTTGTAGTGAGATAAAAACCACACCGATTAGGTCATTTGACTACGGGAGGAAATGTTTTATTATGCAGTTCCGATTGTGGGGAGAACTATGGATCAAGATGGACTATTATGAGGAGTGTATTATAGTGTGGATCACCAAAATCTTGATGAATAGTCCGTTGATGACACAATGGTGTCCAAGGATAGATGGGTTCTAAATATTATCATCTCAAGGTTTTAGTTATGGTGATGTGAATGGGTAGATTTTTTATGAAAAGTTTGCCTCAAGATTGAAGTCGTGTAGTAGAATCTCATTTAGAAATATAGGGTACAACGTGGTTAATTTAGTGTGGTTTAGAGACTTGAGTAGGATAGGATTATAGATTTAATGGTTGAAGGTAATTATCAGGAATTATTGGTCCTTTAATTGGGGGATTTTAACACCCTATGTATAGACTAGTTATGAAATTCAAAAGGAATTTGATATTTTTGGATTTGGTGGAGGGTTAATTTTGAGAAACAGGATTTAGAATAAGAATCTAATAATTTTAATGGTAATAAAATTTCTTATTGGATGTGGTTTAATTTTTAGTGTATATCCATACTATTAGAGAGACTATTTTAGGGGAGTTAGTGTTTTAAGGCTGCAATTGGGAACTACTGCAGGCCATTAATGCTTTGTATCCCATGGTGTGATGTTTCGGGGGAAGTGGGGTGGGGATACCAACCTTAGTGGTTTTCCATATGAACCATAATTTTACATCGTGAATGTGTTAAATCCAGTTTTTTAATTACAAATTGGTCTTTAACCCCTTTATTTAGTTCTGATAGAGCACACATGGGAGGGGTGGAAATGGCAGCTATCCCCTAACACTGATCCCCCTTGAGAGGGGATGTTTGTTGTGACAATTTTTGCTGAATGTGGGGAAGTTTCTAACCATATAGAACATTGTTATTCCTTACATCTATTAGAAATTGATTTACTCTGATTTTAGTTAGGATTTTTGTAAATTAACACTAGATCATGAAGGAAGTAATACTAGTTGATGGGGATTTCTCTCTAAATACGTAGAGGTTGACTCAAGATAGTATCTAACACCGTCGCTTGTCAATTTCAGAAAGGTACATCCCAATTTTGAATTTTCTATACTTTTTTAAAATGTTGGGTTTAATTTCCCATTTAATAAACATTTGTAATTTGGGATTTTTTGTTTTTTAAGATAGAGGGTGCATTGAGAGTGGGTTACACATTGTTTCTCATGGTTTCAGTGTGAAGAGGTCGAACATTGAATTTTTCAGCATTATAACCAATTATATAATATATAAATTAATTATAAATTCTTTATTTAATTGAATAATTAATTATATTTGGGTTATAATTAATTATTAGATTTTTTTCAAAGAGTTACGACCTCACGATGATAGGTGGTGGTTGAATTGACATAGATGATCAAGGGTAGTGATTCTGGGTAGTGAGTCAAAAAGGAAAGTGGTTCTTGATAGAGGTAAGATGTTCCTAATAATTCCCTAATATATTTTTAATTTATATATTTATGATCGGAATTTTATGTTTGGTATCACCAATAGGAGAAGATTATTTTCAAAATTAATTAGATTTTTTAATTAGATTTTAATGTCTATAAATGAATTAAACATGGTGATAAGGCCACGAGGGACCTTGGAAATTAGCTTGATTGCCTCCGATACTAATGGTTATGGACTTAATAATTAATGTACTCCATGAGAAAAATGTCCCCTTGAGATTTATAAATGTATTAGGTGATAATATAGGCCCTTAGTTAGGTTCCCTAGTGAAATTAATGTAGAGGGATGTGACAGGATGAGAATGATTGTCCCTAGTAGACCTTTGTGGACCCATGGGATTCCTTATATCTGTTTGGATAGAAAAATTCCCATGGGGTGAGAATTACTCACCCATAGAGATGAGATTATGTGGGTTGTCATACCATGTGGAGATTTATCGATAATATAGGTGTTTGGATTAACCTAGAATGACATTGAAAAAATATTATCTTGAGGCTATATCCATAGTGTGACTTTCCTTGAAGGCTAGTGAGGACTTGACAACAGTTTATAATGTCAAGGGATTCTATGACCTATGAGTTATGGGTGTTTAACTATGTGATATGATTAAGGAAAGAAGACTCACAAAGGGTTTTTTGGATATGATTTGACCTAGAGGACACCAGTGGGTACCCAAATGAGATGTTGACCAAAGTTAGGGGGTTTCCACTAGAATTAGGTAGTGATGACCATGGGTGTCACCTTAGAACCCGAATCAATGTTTGAGTATGATACTATAGATTTCATAGTATTACATCCTTGTACTTACCAATAACACCTGATGCTTTGGATTTCCTAAGATAACCTCTAAATAGTTTAAGGTTATGCCAGATACTCCCCCACTAGATTGATCATGATGACTGGGAATTGGTGGGATGCCTGATACTTTATTGACCTAGATGACATAGAATTAACTACTGAGATTGATATGAACACACATGGTTTCCCAAGATATTAGAGAATCTATTGTAAATAATAAGGTACAAGATTTCTTAGGATGCCAAGAACTGTATCTTGATCTAAACATGCATGTATACTATATTTTCCTGGAATCCAGTGAATAAACTATTGAGCATGATACTCAATTACACATGGTTTCCAAATATACCTTAGAATTAGTGGGATTAATAATACCTGGTTTCTTTTAATCTAGGTAATTGACTATACATCCTTATATTCATCACATAATATTTTCTAAGACACTTATGAATCTATCATAAATTTGGATACTACTAGATTTCCCAGGATGTAATGCACCATATTTTTAATGAGGTGCAAATCCTTTATGTTTTAGTTTCAATCTTCCCTGATATCCTTATACATGTGATTAGTTGATTAAAGAACAATTCAAGAGCATCTGAGTCTTATTCAGAGCTCAAATCTCAATTTTTTGGAGGAACAACCTGAGGCACATGTCTGGTGCATAGTTAATAGTAGTGGTGTGGCTCAACCGTGCAGCCTAGTAAGAGGAGCTTCATGGTTATTTTAACCTTGAGTAATAGGCTGCATGTCTATATTGGATATTTTATAAAATTTAATAGGGGTACACAAGCTATGTATGATTTGGGCAAACCATATGCCTAAACCACACCCTTAGTGACACATATGAAGTGGATATAGAGGTTTGGCATATGGATTAGACAAACCATGTGGCCAAACCATGCGACCCATTATGGAAGGGTAAAATTACCTATTTTACTTATTCATTAAAATTAAACCCCTCTTATATTTCTTCCTTTAACAACTATTTAGACCTATGAATATCTCCCATCCCCCTCTTTCTATGTATTTGGATCCTCTCACTCATTTGGAATTCGATCAGACAATTTTTTTTCATGTTGGAAACATACCACAAAGAGATTTAATCCATAATATTACTTTCTTGGTTTATCTCATCATATTTGGTACTATTTATAGGCGAACAAATATGCTATATATTCCAAGAAATTTTTTATTATCATATATTATTCTATTCTAGGATAAATTATAAGATGACTCTAGATGATTGTTCCTCTACCACCATAAGTTAGTTGTTCTAAACCATTTCTATCAAAGTCTCACCCATATATAGAGGTTTTCATTATACCAAACATCAAAACCTTTATGTGTAGCTTTGCAATTAATTAATCCATTAAATTATTTTTTGGGACTATTATATAGATCACTTATGATACTAGTTGACCTTGTTAGAGGCTATAACCTCACCAAGGGACACCCAGAAGGGAGACTCCTTATATAAATGATCCTTTGAAACCCATTTCATATGTTATATTGACTTTTAAAAATGAATTCGACCATGTTATAATAAATAATTATTTGTGATATAGTATGTAAATTAAAATTTTCTTGATCCCTTGTTATTTATGTAAAACATGACTAAATGTAAAAACACATTTATAAATTTTTTTCATTTATAAATGAAAAGATAATGTTTTGAACTAAATTGAACTAAAAATAGGCATGGATTAACACATTTATTGTGATAATTTACAGATGGTTCCAATTGATTATGTAAATTTTTCCTATTAAAGGAGTGGTTATACTTGATCCAACCTTGGACTCCTCAGGTAATACATTGAGCGCTCAATGGAATCCATCCTGATACATTGAGATGGCTTCTAAGGGAAATATCTACCTTAATTTTTTTTCTTTGTATTATTAGTGCATGAATTCTTCAGTGTAGTACTAATGATTCATTAGATTAATATTTTGATATTAACCTACTTTATATTATCTCTTTGGATTTAGCATGATGTCTTTATAAATGGAATTCTTTAGATCATCACCTTGGGCTCCAGTCATTTTTAGCCTAGGATTTAATTTGGAAGTACACTAAAGAATATGTTAGGGAATATTTTCCAATGTAAGTCCAAGGATGTACCCATAAAATTACACTTGGTCCATTTGGATAAGCTATATGGATATTTCTGGGAGGTGTCCCAAACTTATAATGTCAACGATTTATCAATTTCACCTTAGGTCCTCCATTATTATTGTAACGACCCAAAAACGATGTAGTTCTTTTATTTATGGATATCTTTCCTCCTAATAACCTTTTAATTATTCTTTATAATAAAATCACAATGAATTAATTCAGACCCAAATTGTAGTTTTTATAAATGATATAATTATTATAACAAATTAATGTATATGAAATAATTATTATTTTAATTAAATAGTATGATTTAAACACCCCTTTTAAATTTAAATGATAAAATATTTATTTATTTTTTTTGTGTTAGAAATTTCACTATGAAATTTCACTATTCATTTTCTATCCGCTATTATTTTTAACAACTAAAGATTTTCATATTTTAAAAGTTAAATTTCACATACTTAGAGAATTTTTATGGTTAAATAAATATCATTTTTTAATTCCAAATGTCAAAATTAATCTTAGGTGAATTTTAGTAGTTTTGTAAGAAGTTTCATTTTTTGATGAATAATATGGGATGAATAGTGTTTTCTTTATGAATAGTAAAACACATTTTATTATTAAAAAACTTTTTTTATGAAATGATTTTCAAAAATCCGATAGACATGGTTGTAATCACAGTGAAAAACATGGTTCAATAAGTTCAAAATAATTTTCTAGCGAATAAAAAATTAACCCTTTCAAATAGTAGTTTTACCCATATGAATAGTAACAAATAGTAATGAATAGTAAATTGGCCAAAAAATAAAAACTTCACCCATGAATGTATAAATATAATTTAGACATCTTAAAAGTAAAAAAATGATCATTGTATAAGAATTGATATTTTTGTATGTCTTAAATATTTTATTTACAATTTTATGATTAATTTAATAATTTAAAATTGAAATTTATTTTTCAAAAATTTAATCATAAATTGTTACTTTATTGTCTTATGGTTATACTATAATTTTATGGGACCTTGACTATTTTCTTAAGGTGTTAAAAAACGATTTATAGTTTTAATGTTGTTTTTTTGGAATAAATAATGATTTTATTTAGAAATTAAATTAAAATTATTTTAAAAAATAGGATTTCATTTTTTAATTCATAACATTGTTATTATATTAGGGTGAATTTATGATATTTTTATAAAATGTTTTGTTTTTTGGTGAATAGTGAAAATACTGTTTTAAGTTTCGGTGTGTTTAATGACATCATTAATGATGTAATCATCATGTAATAATTTTGGTAGGCTTGTGAATAGTAATATATGTTATGAGGTGTACCAAGTGGCCAATACCATGGGAAAATACCATGCACAAGCCCATTTTTGTTTCAAATACCACTAATGAGGTGCCCCATGGAAATTAATAAAATATTCCCTCCCTTTTTCTATAGATACCAACCTATTCCTTCATTAATTTCATTATAAATTCATCCTAAATGAAGATATGTTATTTTTACATCCCAAGGAGTACTCCCAAGGTTCCATTAAGTGCCCCAAGGTCCAAACCTTCAAGCTTCCAAAGTTACTTTTCAAGGTAAGGGAACCTTTCACCTTCCTCTTTAAGTCATGACTTCCTTTATGTTATGTATACTAGTTTACATTTTATTATTTGGGGATATGTTATTATATATACTTATTACTTTCCATTTCATGTATAATTGATGATATACCCTTTAATCTCTCATCAACTGATTTTCTAAAATTTTAAGTGACGCCGTTAGGCTACCAAATTTTCGTAAAAGAAATCACTTCTTCTCTTTTCTTTCAAGTTTCCTTTTCAAGCGGTATGTCATTAAAAAATCCATACCATGTTATTTTTTATATTTTATTATGTCCCTATACAATATTATAATTCATTTCTGAGTAGTTGATCCTTGTCCCCTCTCTTCTTAATTTTTTCTAAAAACATGTTATGTAGTCATTATGCTGCAGAATTTTTGTATCAAAATATCTCTCTTTTTTCAAGAAATCATCTTATTTTATTTATGTGAATACCCAAATCTATTTCTTATTTCCAAAGGTATTCATCAATAAATAAAATTGATCTATTTGATTCTATAATTTACATAAATATAACCCTCACTCCCTTTGTATTGGTCATAAATGGCATAATGATCTTATTTTTAAGCACTTTCAAAATGTCACGATTTTGAAGTGAAAGATATTTCTTTTACTATATTTTGGTTTATTATGAAATGTATGATTATGATATATGTGGATAATATGAAAATAAATACATATTAAGGGTGCGATTTTATTGAGCTCAAATGCATTGGGTAAAGAATTTAATCTCTAGAGATGGCAAGTTTTACGATACCTTGGTGAATAACCTTGGTAATTTTTATGACACCTTGGGGAAAAAACTTGGTGATATGTTCATGAATGTATAAATTTAATGTTATAGACAAATATTCAAGTTATTTTTTGAGTTATATTTATTATGATATTCCTATTTATCTCCATGTTCTTATTGGCATCGCTCAAGTTCACATGTAAACTGTTTCACTTGTTTTCCTTATTGGGAATTTTGCTCACCCTTTCCTTTGATGTATGTCTTCAGGTTATGAGATGTAGTAATTTTACTTAGGATGTAATTTTCAAGAATATTTTCAAGGGTTTTAGAATAATGTTTTATGTTTTCATGTATTACGTTCTTCATTTCCAAGACACTAGACTTTAAAGATCCTCTGTTTGTAAAATGTAATGAAAGGTTATTTAATAAAAAAGGTGGAATGCCATAATTATAATTATCAGATTGTTAGTCTTATCATTTTTTTGGACCTGAAATCATACATGTAACATATTCAAATTCATCTAGTTTAGGCCAAAGCACATATTGTTTTATGTGTTTCCCATGAGGATCCAAATCTTGACATGGTTGTTATATCAGTTTCTTATTCTATTGCTTATCATTTTACCTACACAATATTATATTTATACTCATAGAATGAATTTATTATAAACACTATTGGTAGTGGCCTAATAGGTTTTACTCACACACTGTTTGGTCCACTGATTGGTACCTAGATAGATTTCATGGTTTTAGGCTAGGATAAGGGAAAGAGTAAAGATTTATATGATTGATTCAGGTAATAGGATAGTGTTTATGAGTAGATGACTAAGATTAGTCTTGGGTTTATTTCGGATAATTGGTATTTCTATGTATTTTTATATAGCCTGTTTTTTTGTATGTATGCTTCTAGTTTTCTATAGAATCATGAAATTACAATTTTTTTTGTATATAACTTGGATATTTGTTATGTTTATTAGTTTATTATAGGTGTAAGATTTATTTTCTTTTCCTTATATTACTATTTTTTATTCCACTATTTTGATGTTTTCTTGTACTGATGTGCCCCACTCTAACATGAGGTCATAGTCTCCCCATAAACTCACCCTAGGCCCTCATTGCTAGTCATCAACCTCTGGTGTATGTGGTAGTGTGCTTGAGGACATATAGACACTAGTTCAAAAACTGTTATCGAGTGAGATGGGGTGAGACGCCACACATTTCTATCAAATGTTTTTTTTGTCTTACTTTTTTCAATTGGTTTGATAATATATAGGGCATGTTGAAATTTGGTAATGAGCATGTTCCAGGGAGTAGCTAACACATGTGTGGGGAAAAATATTTATTTTATTAAATGGGATTTGATGTTCTAGATTACGCCTATTATAACTGTACTGATTTCATCTTTGGGTGATACACATGTTTTTTTGAATTTATTTCCATTATTGATTTTATCAATACCCTTGTCCCAATATGGAAAGGTTGTTGTGTCACATGCATCATTATAAGAACCTGAGGATTGATATGTCATGCCTGATGTCATTCCATGTTTAGTTATTGCATGCATTTCTTACTGCATATTCTTAGTGAATTGATAGTTATATTAATATTGTGCTAAGGTTTTTTACATGGATAAAATAATTGAATTAATTAATGTTTTTGAATCAACATAAATTGTGTTTCCCTTATAGATTGATGGTGGCACCTTAATTAACTAATTATAGTGAGTTTGTTCCATAGACCATTGTTCACATAAGAGGAAATGTTCACTGATTATAATTACATGGATTGTAATTTAAATTTAAAGTGTGTGTGTACCTCTATAAGTTGGGAATGCTAATCCATTTAATTAGATAATCATAAAATCCTAGTTATAGTTACATGAAGTACCATTTGAAACTTATAAAGAATAGTATTTTATAAATTGGGAATGAAAGATGCATTTAAATGGAACATGATATATTGATATAAGAATAAATATATATTGACAAACTTATGAACTACTGATTTCTAAATTTAAATATAATGGGTTCCTTTTAAATGGGGATTTGAATTACAACTTAAAAATAATTTTCATCAATAACTTGTTGTTGGTTGGAGTGGGTATATTGGGGGGGTGAAGTGAGTACCTAATAAATATTTATATCAAAAATGGATTATTTTAAATCCCCCAAATATTCAAAAATAGAATAGATTATCCAAATAAGTAGTATTATATATACCATAATAGTTCTTAAAATTTTTCTTAATATTGATTATGTCTAGGATGAATAATATAGAAAATATTATCGAAACCTTTGAAATAAATTTACTTGATCAAAATACTACATAAACACAAATTAAGATAAACTATCAAAGTATAAATTTTGTTTATAGTTAAAATATTTTTCAACTTTAATTTAAAACAAATTTGAAAATGCATAGAGGAAACAATGTATACAAGAGGAACAGTCTCAAGTCAAGACTTAGTCGTCTCCACTTGGTGATCACCCGACACCATGCAGTTTATAAAATAAATAGATGATCCACAACCAAGATCAGGTTTTATAATAGATAACACTATCCAGGTCACACACAACCTTTTATATAGTTATTCTTGGGAGTAAAGAAAACAATTCCACTTAGGGACCTCTACCACTCTTATCCATGGGAAAAACAAGTAAGAATAATGTTTGAGAAGATATATTGTATCTTAAAGTTTAGCTACGGAGACAATTTATGTATATAAAATAGAGTATAGAACACACTGGTCAAATGTAGTAAAATATAAAATGGAATAATAAATCTAGGAGAATAATATTTTTAGATTCTTGGTTTTCGGTAATGAATATTTTGACTCTTTATTTGGTTTGGAAATTAATCTGGAGTTGAGTCTTCATGAAATCATCAGAAAAATGGAGTGTCTCAAACTTTTGTTTTCTAACTAGAATGAATCACAAAGTGAAATTATGCGGTTCAGATTCATCATCGATATTTCACAATAATTTAGATATTTTGATTCTCAATAGATTCATATAGATACTTTTGGTACTTTTAGATTCTCTATTATTTCTTATATTTGTTATTATCTCTTTTTCACATGTCAAAGATGAAGTGTACTGCTCTTTTTATCAATAATAGAAGTAAGGAGAATATCTAGAGCTACTTACTCATACTATTCATTATGAAATGGTGTCTATCATACATTTAATGTACAATAATTAAAATATTAAATAGAATTAACCTCAATAAATATAGTTGTTAGAATGTTTTAATTCAACAAAAAACTAGTGATGTAATATAAACAGTGATAATGTCAAAAGATTTGGATGTGTCTCGTGTTATGGTTGTGTCTCATGTTCTGGTTGCATGATATTGATGATACATTTCTCTGGTGGAATATTGTTCTGGAAGTGTGACACTAGCGGTGTCTTAGACTTAGAAAAATTTCTACAAAGATGGAATTGTGAAACTGGTGGTGTCATTGCTAACAGTGTATGGTTCAACGGTGTATTCTATGACAGTGTGTTAGACTTAGTAAAATTTTTAGTGTTAGCAGTGTGAGTCTAGTGACATGATATTGACGGTGTCTCATCTAGAGGCATCTCATACTTTTCCATTTTTTCATTTTAATAGCATGAGATCCAGGGGTGTGTTGATCAATAGTGCTTGACTCAATGGTGTCTCATAATTTTTCAGTTCTTTAGTCCAGTGGTATGACAGTTAGATAGTGTGAAGTCTTGCAAGTATCTCATGTTCTTAGAATACAAATTTTTAACAGGTAAAGATAAAATTCATTAGTAGTATTAAATACATGATTTTGGGATCATTAAAACTAGGAGGTCAACACTTATAATTGACACTTAATATAATGGAACCTTTGAGATTAAAACTTGGAACCTGAGAAATACACTGACCTTGACCTCTGGGTAGTTGGGTTATTATGTTTTAGGTAGAGAAACATGAGTTATATATTTCATTATGATAACTTTGGTATGTCTCTTATCATGTTATGATGCATTTTCTTAGAAAATGTAAACATATACATCCGTGAAGGTATTGGGTAAAATGGAAGGAAGGTGGTGAAAACCATGCTCCTGAGGTGGTGGGACCTGACCCACTAGTAGTAACACCTGAGGAAAATCCAGTTGTACTCGATCTGGTTGCTAACACCCAGTTTCATAAAGGGTTTCTATACTTTAGTTTGGTCTATGGAGGGAGATCCATGACCTGAACAAACTATGTTAGAGTTGATGATAGAATTCCAATAGTAGTGTCCAACTATTATCTCTTATAAGGATGGATCCTAGAATATTGAATATTGGATATAGGAAATATTATATATCCTTGAGCATCTGGATATTCCTACAGAAGGGATGTTCAATCTCATTACTTGATTTGGGGCTATTCCAAGTAGTGGTGGGAAGATTAATGCATTGGACATTGAGATAAAGGGAAATTATAATCTATGTAGATTGATTCATGGAGTATAGGTTTCATCAATTGAGGCCTCATGATCAAAATTACCCAACACATAATCTCAAGTTGGCAGTTTTAGTTTACAACATGCATTGTTGGAGGCATTACATTATTGGTGAGAATTTTATGATGTTTACATACCAAAAAGGATCAAATACGTCTTTAAAAAACACGAGATAAATATAAATTATATATGGTGGGTTTAATTTATACAATCATTTGATTTTGAACTATCCAATATGCATGGGAATGGTAATTCTTTGGCTGATTGTCTAAGACAAAGGACATAGATAAAGGTAGTATAAGAGGCCAGGAGTGTGTGGCAGTTGATGAACATATTTTCTTAGATACACTTAGAGATATAAAAGCATCATGAGTTGCCTATCCATATAGACTTGGTAGTGAATTATTCACTTTAGGATGGATTAAAGATGATATAGATTTCTGATCCCGAATTCTTGGTCTTATAGGATAGTGTTTCAGGTGAGGACCTTCCACTTGGTTGGATCATTTATGGGGATTAGATATTGTATATTCATGGATGTATATGGGTTCCTAGAGACATGTGATGATAATTTATGTGATAATATCATGCATCTAGTTGGCCAATTCACCCCGAACTTAAAACTATTTACCATGAATTATGATTCTAGTATTTGATGGCTAGGGATGAAAATATAGAGATATGGAATTATTATTAAGTGTTACACCTATTAGCAGGTGAAGATAGAACACTAGTAGCCAGTAGGTAATTCAAATATATTTCCCATTCTAGAGTTTAAATGTGATGAAATCATTGTAGATTTTGTGACAAACTTACTGAGATCCCCTCAAGGTAACAATGCAGTATGCATGATCATAAAAAGTTTAATAAAGGCCACTCAATTTTTACCAATTAGGGAGACCTTTTCATTAGATTAAATGGTTATAATTTATAACCATGATATTATAAAAAATCAAGGTGTCCCTCATACTATCATATCAGACAAATATGTTCTCCTTACATCTTGGTTCTGGAAGGAGTTATAGAAGGATTTGGGTTCACATGTAATTTTGATTATGACATGTACCACATAGACTAATGGGAAGTCTATCTATACTATTTAGGTGTTGGAGGATATTCTCCAAGAATGCATCATTGATTCTGGAGGTTCTTGGAAGAAACACAACCCTATTGCAAAGTTATCCTGTAATAATAGATTTAAAGAAATGATATAGATGGATACTTATGAGGCCATATATGGTTGGTTGTGTCATTTATCCCTATACTGGTTAGAGGAAGGAGAGGCAATGTTACTCATACATCACCTCATTCAGAAGACATCAGAGAAGGTGTAACTTATTAGAAAGAAAATGGAAATAGCTCAATCTTGGAAATAGGTCTATGCTAAACAGTATTGATGACCTCTTGAGTTTAAGGCCAATTATCAGTTATTATTGTTAGTTTTTCCTAGGATGGCGAATGGAAGGAGTTAAAAACGAGGGAAGGAATCTCATCATTATGTCAAGACCTATGATATTTTGGAAAGAGTCAAGTCGGTATCATATCCCTTACAATTACCTCAGAGGAACCGAGCCTTACACAACCAATTACACATATCTCAATATCACCAATATTATTACGACCCCTTATATATCTTTGATCCTCAAGATGTTTAATTAAAGGATGATTATTGTTTTGAGAAGTAACCTATATGTATTGTTTATGAGAGAATAAGGTTTATCTGAGGTTAGTTATTCCATCTATTTTAGGTGCAATGGCAGTATGACCATGTATAGTATGAGACCTAGGAGAGTGATACTGACATACATACTCTGTGGTAGAATATTTTTTTATATTGATTAACCACCCTTAGGGAAACTGGAGTATGAGTTTTCTTAATTATGGGAGGTTATAATGTTTAGAATTTTTTATTTGGTGAGTATCCATTATGTTTCAATTTTAATCTTCCCTTTTATCCTTATACTTGTTATTAAATGATTAAGGAAGGGATATTGTGTGTCTATGTATTTTTTAGAGCCAGAAACTGTAGTTTTGGGGGGAACAACCTAAGGCACATGATAGGAATACAATTAGTAGTAACCATAAAGATCAAACATATGTTATAATAAGAGGAGGTTAATGGTTAGTTTAACGATGGAAAGTAGGCCACATGGACATGTGAGGTGATGTAAAAATCTATAGTGTCACATAGGCTATTTAGGGTCTAGGAAAACAATTCACTTAGTCCATACCCTTAGTACCACATAAGTAGTAGATTAATATAGTTGGCACATGTTTTGGACAAACTATGTAGCCGAACTATGTGACCCATTAAAAAAGGGTAAAATTACCTTTTCCATACTGACTTCATAAAATTAATACATATATTCTATTCTCCAATTTCTCTAGAAACCGACCATATGAAGAGATCCCTTTACATATTTCTTAGGATTTTAATTTTATCCACCATCATAAATCCAATTGAACCATCATATTTCACTTTCTAAGTTTACCAATAAAAGATTTAATCCATTAATTTCCTTTCAAATTTTATCTCTCCATCATTGAGACCATTTACAGGCGTACAGATATGACCTATTAAAAGGATATTTGTCTATTATTATATTTTTTCTGATCTAGGATAAATTTGAAGATGATACTAGATGATTGATCCTCTAAAACCATATGTTAAGTGGTCTAAACCATTTCCATCAAAGTATCACCTACTTATAAATGTTTTCATCATACCAAATTCTAAAATCTCCATGTGTTAAATTTTATTTATTTAATTTTTTAAGTCAGTTGTGGAGACTATGGCATAGACCTCTCATGATACCCATTGACCTTGTTAGAGGATGGAAAATCACTAAGGAGCACCCCTCTGGTAATGTACTTATATAAATGAGACTTTGAAACACATTTTATATATTGTATTCACTTTTAAAAAGTAATTTTATCAAGTTATATGAAATTTATAACCGTGATATTTTATGGAAATTACCTTTTTATTAGACTCTTATTGTTTATATACAACATGATTAAATGTAATAACTCCTTTATAAACCTTTGTCATTTATAAATGAAAAGTTAATGTTTTTACCTAAATGTAATTTCAAATAAGAATGGATAAACACATGGCCAATGATTATTTAAAAATGGTTATAATTGATTATCGTCCATTTTACTGTTAAAGGAGTGTCAAGACTTGAGATAGATTTAGATTCCCGAGGGAATGCCCTGAGAACTTAGAGGGTGCCACATCAATTCATTGAGAAAGTTTTTGAGGGAGATACCCACATTTCAATTAGTTCCTTATATTATTATTATATGAATTCCTTAGCATAGTATTGATGATTCATTCAATTTATATATATAAATTAGAATTCAATGGATTATCTCTGTTGATTCATCTTGTTTCCTTCAGAAATAAGATGCCTTGGATCATTTCCTTAGGCTCCAATCAGACTTATCCCTAGATTTAATTTTTAGTTACCCCAAGGACTTTGTTAGATACTATTCACTAATGTAATTACATTGGTGTACCCCTCATATTATGCTTAGTCCCTTTCTCTAGGTTGTATGAATATTTCTATGAGATGAACCAAACTTATAAGGTCAGGGATGACTAAATTTACCTTAGTTACTCCATCATTATTATTATCGCATGGTTAATATTAGCGTATAATTAATACCCAACTTATTATAGGTTACCTAATAAAATTAATTGATTTTATGTCAAAGATGGTATCTTCAGCAAGGATTCCCATAAGGAACTTGAGCCTCAAATGTTTATCATATCAGTTTATATTTTACTAGTTACCATTTTACGTGCACACTGATCTATTTATACTCACTGAATGTATATTTTATATACACCATTGGTTGTGGCCTAATGAGTTTTAATCACACCCTATCCAAGCCACTAATTATTACCCAGATAAAATTCATGGTTGTAGGTTGGGACAAGGGAAAGGATCTTGATGTGGATGTTTGATTCATGTGATTAGATGGTGTTTAGGAGAAGAGGACAAAGTATAGGATTGGGATACTGTTTGAGTTTATACATTTGGTTATTCTATATATTTTTTTATAGCATGTTACAATGTATTCCTTCTTCCATCTTTTTATAGCATCATGACATCACCATAATTTTTGTATATGACTTGGATGTTATTTATTTTTGTCAATTTATTATATCTGGATGATTTACATCTATTGCTTCATATTATTATTGATGCTTCCATTTTCTATGTTTTATTGTATTGCTGTTCTACACTATAACATGAGATAATATCCTCTACAAAAACAAACCCTAGTCCCTCATCTCTATTCAAAATCCTATAGAATATAATGAGGCACACTTGAAGCCCTATATCCACTAGTTAGGCTACAATCATTGAGTGTTCTAGGCTGGGATATCACACACGACACCTCAGAATAAGTTTATACCCGTTTCACATCAGTTTTCCTCATACATGCTCTTATTAATTTTATATGGGCCAAGTATTGGGGTAGAACGATTTCATGGCTTTCCTAAAAACACCAAAACACTAGATAAAGATGGTTGGGTCGATCTTGGGTGCTAATCCAGACCCAAGGACCTAAAGTGATAACTTATTTATATGTATCCAATAGTAAATGTATTTTTTGAGAATTTCATATGAACACACAGTACATTTTCTGGTAATGTATGGGACCACATTGGTAGTATCCTGCATATTTTTTCTCAAACCTTACTTAGATGGCCATTCACTTGAGTACTGGAGATGAATTCAATGATAGTAAGTTCAAGTTGGGATGAGTCCCTATGTAACATGATCAAGTGGGATATATCAAAAAGGAATGGGGAATAGATGAGTTAAGGTTTATGGATGTTGGTAGTTCCTAAATTTCATTTTATTTCTTTTACTTACCCTATTTATGTAATCATCTGGGTGGGTGTTTAGAGTCATATTACATTATGCATCCAAATGTATTATTGTTGATTATTTTTTATTACTTTCATGTACTCTAATGACTTTTTTATTGTTTTGGATTAATATTTTTTTACTTACCCATTATTTTCCATTTTTACATGAGGGTACAACCTTCCCAAGGTACTACCCTAGACCATCACTACTAGTCGGTAGACTTCGATATATGGGGTGGTGATCTTAAGTTCCAATAATGACTTGGTCCAATTACCATTTTAAGTGATCTAGGCCAAGAATGTTACACAAAAACTATCTCATGACATGAAAAACTATAAAAAATTCATTTGTGGGTGATATATAACCCTACCCATCAAATAATAATTATCCATAAGTGTTCCAAATGAAATAAATAATCTTATATTGAAAAAATAATGGAATAAAAGGGTTTTTTTGTAGAATTTTCAAATGGTATCTTACTACATGAAATAAATAATTATATTAGTTTATACCAAACATTAATTCAACAAAAATGAGTATTTTAGAAATTAATTTTGTGGGTGATTTATAAAACATAATTCCATGGGAGATATATCCTTTTTAAATGAAGTGGAAACTAGAAGTTAAATCAAAAAAGATATTTCATAAAACATTCTAAACCATTTCATAAAATGTTAAAGCTCCAAATTAATTTATAATTTTATTTTTAGAAGGTTACATGAAGTCATTTTCAAATATCATTTAAAAATAAATCCAAATAATAGAATAATGAAAATAAATTATGTTTAATTCAACAGATGTGGAGAGGAAAAAAAAATATTCAAATGTGAAAAGTAAATTAATTTTTAATATTTAAAAATATCATTATTGAAACCCATGACAATGAAATTATAATAATGATTCAACTTGAAAAGTGGTAAGGGTAAACATGAATATAAAAAGTGATAATTCATATTTGTATTTCAAAATAATAAATGAAAACATTTGTGGATATGGATAATATGGACATGGTGGAAAAGAATCCATTAGAGAGGATGGACAATGTCTTTAACAATGTTTAATTTTTATAAGGTAATAAATATATCATAGTAGAAGAATTAAATCAATAATTTAATATTATTTGGAAAAAATTAAATATATTATATAATAAAATCATAGGGTAGATGAAAAAACATATAATTAAATAAGTTCAAGAGGAAACATTATAACTCAAAGAAAAGAGATTTTGATTTAAAAAAATCCCTTACCTTTATCTTGAGTTCCATGAAATCACTTTTACCTCATGTATAATAAACATATCCTTATTAATGAATTATTTTACAACCTTAATCATGTCTATTATATTTAACACCCTTCAATTATATTCATTTATAATACAATTTTTGATAGTTATTTTTTAATATTATCATCAAATGTTAGTGATTTTGATTATTTCCCTCATGATTTATAATTTTGACATTGATTTTTGTTTTTAAACAAATTTACTCGTTATTAAATTTGTAAAACTAATCAAATATATTTTCCATAATTATTTATAAATATCTTATTTCATTCCATGAGAGTTTCAGTTACAATTCATGAATATTAAATTAGTAACGAGCTTGTTCAATATATTTTAATGAAAAAAGGTAGTATATTAATAAATATCAATACTACCCTTCTATAATTTTAATCAGGTAATAAAATAAATTTTATTGATTAAATAGATAATTATAAGTATAAATTTAAATAGGTAATTAAAAATGAAATACATTATTCATGGAGGAGATAGTCTACACATAACACTTGTAGGATTTTAATTTCCCATTAGATTCCAGGGTGATAGATAATTATTTTTCAATTAATGAAATAAAATTTTAGTATAATAACTATAATTTTGATATTATATTAGTATGTTTAGATATATTTTTGAGGATAAATATAGAGAAGAAATTTTTTGAGGGTGGATAATACTTTGGTTGAGGACATGAACTTTCTCTTGAAGGAATTCTTTTAAATAGACCACTTGAGATAATTTATTATAACCAAGGGATAAAAATAATGAATAAAGATATTATAGAGTAATAATGGATATATAGTGATGGAAATTTCAAAATAGAGGTGTGTAATGAAGTTGGTAGAGGTGAGATCCTTTTATAAGTGAAAAGAGATAATTTTCCTTAGAAACTAACATTAACTCTGATGTAAAGATAGAATCAGATATGAATTAAGTGATTTTGGTGATGAATGGCTAGTAATACATTTTTCTATAAATTTAAAACTAATTTTTTTTTATTTAAGGTATATGTGTCAACTTAATTTTGAAAAAGTCAGTCCACATCATGATACATATTTTTACACTTATTAAATTTGATTAAATGTTTTGCCATAGTAATTATTATTATACAAAAAATATAAGATAATATTTCTTACTAATTTTTTACCTTTTTATTAAATTTTTTATTAATTATATTATAATTAAATTTATAAATATGAATAAATTAACTTTTAAATTAAATTATATGATATTTAAAAAACATTTTTTTAGAAAATTTATTTTTATACATTAAGTGTTTTTTTGTTATTTCATATCAATTAATAATTAAATTATTGTTAAAATGATTGTTTATATTTTTAAAAAATATATTAAATACATAAAAATGGGTCAATTTAATTTATTTAGCTAAAAACTATGCAATGTTTATAAAAATAGTTATTTGAAAAAAATAAATAGCTTTAATGTGATAAATAATAATTATAATCGTAAATTATTTTTATGTTAAAAATAAAAGATAAATTATTACCAAATGTGTATATGATGATTGAAAAAATAACACCCATTTAATTAGTCTAAATTTTAATTTATGATGGAAATTAATTTTAATAAGAGTGTGCGTAAATCAAGAGAACAAAATTAGGAAAAATATATCATTTAGTTATAAAATAAATTTATTTTTATTACTTAACAAGAAATAAATATTGGATGAATGATAAATTATTTTCTCATATATAATATTAATACATTTCATTTAAAATCATTTTATTGTAGCTAAAATATTATTAGTATAAATATACTCATCACATAAAAATAATCTTCAAGAAATACAAATTTTAATTTATTATTAAAAAAGTATATTAAAATTAATAATTTATGTTCTAAAATTTTAATTTTATAAATCTGTTTATGTTAGTATTTAATTGAATTTTATAAATATATGATATTATACCTTGATAATAATAATATTTTAAATTTTTTTTAGGATTAAATATTTTCATTAAATTTTATATTTTTGATTTATTCTATATTATTTCTGAATTATATTATTTTAAAAATGTTAATAACAGTGAAAAATATCACTATAATTATTGGTTACATGTATATATAAAGACTACATTTTCGATGTGCATATTTTTGATGACCATATTTCTATTTGTAATGGTATTATTACTACAATCAACTCAAATCATTTCATTCCATTCACACCTCTAAAATAATTCTTTTCACTCCCTTTCATTTTAAATTTCATAACATGATTTCTCCTTTGATGATGTTATTTCCCATTATAGGTTTTTTATACTATGTGTGATTCTCTAGAGTAAAGATGATTCCTTGGATTACCTAGTTTTAAAGATATTATTCATCTCTGTTTATTATCCATTTTAATTTATTCACTTTTAAAAGTTGTAATAATGAATGGTATATAATAATAAATGGTTCATAATGCTTAGATTTATTTAATTTTATTATAATATTCCTATATAATTGAATAAAGTGTTATTAGTATGGTTCATATCCTATATGTATTATTCACTAAACAATTTCAATTATTTTGAAATAATAGATTAACAATTTTAATTATCACTCACTAAGGAAAATATAAAAGAGTACCTATAAGATATAAAAAACCCAAGATATAAATTTTAATGAGATTTTAACCATATTATAAAGTCTAACACTAGAATATCTTATTTTCTATTACAATTGGTATATATTTATTTTATCAACCATTTTTTCCAAATATTGATCATTTTATTTCTCTTAGTCTTAGGAGTTTCAATATATATACCTTTCAAAACATCATTTTCATTATCATATTTCCAATAAAATACTAAAACAAAATGGTTATCATGATAATATCCTATATAATAATTTTAATCTATCATATGAATATGATAAATAAATCCTATGATTTATTATCAAATAAATCCTTCATTTCATCCTAAAATAAATTTGGTTTAATTCTAGGCCATCCATAGCTATTTTTCTATTAGGTTTTAACTGAACTAGTTATATATTATATTGTAGAATTATATAATATATTAAATTAACTCAAAATTGTTTTTAAAGATTATGTGAATAAACCAAATAGTATATTATGGGATTGTCAATCTAGGTGTATAGTTATTCCCATTATTTTTACACTAAATGAAGATAGAGTTAGTACCAAACAAACCTTTTTCAGGGATTCTTACCCTTATGTGAACCTATTCTAGAGCTTATATCAAATGTTTTGTATCTAAAGATGTATGTAACTACTAAGAAGCCTAAAATTAAATAACTCACAAAATTATTAGTTTTTTATTTCAATATTTATATTTATCATAAGTGTTTTCACTATTTCTAGTACTAATCACCAAAAATTACTAATCCCTAATGTGATACCAACTGAGATGATCCAGACCCACACCCTTGTTCCCAATCAAAATACATATTCATTACACATAGGGTTGGTTAAAAAGCGAGATGATAAAATCTAATCATTCATATATTTTAAAACCATTCCCTATTTTTTACCTAGGCAATTAAAATATCACTTAATATTACTACATAATAATTCATTCTACATATAATATTGAAAGTAATTCCATAGGGAAATGGGAAAAAATGATGGATGTGATCAAAAAATGAGTAATGGAAAAACTTGTCAACATTTCATTAAGGTTTAGAACATAATCATGAGAAAACATAATCATGGGTGAAATATATGATTAAAAGGAACATGGGACAATAGTAGTTCTCTATAAGTCATGGTAAATGTATATATACATATATATTCAAAAATGATTAAATATATTACAAGGTATAATATTATACAAACATGAGACAAGAAACATAATCCAAGTATTATAACAATAGAATATAACATTGAAATGTGGAATAATCATAATAATATGAACTCATAAAATTATGAAGATTTATAAATAAAATTTGGTTCATTTATAATGTTATTGACATTATATTATGTCCATGCATAAAATTTTGAATGTTTAAAAAATAAATAAGGGAATGAATTAAGCTACAAACATGAAATAAATCCCACAAATTAGATTATGAACTTCAAATTAGGACAATGCATTATGTTATGGACCCAAAATCAGGAATTCATAGTAAATAATGAGATATAAAACCATAACCAATGAATTTTAGGGATATAAAAAACCCCACCAATAATATAATAATCATTAATAAGTGTGACACATTAAATCAATCATTATATCCTAAAAAACCCTTTGATAAAATGAGTTTCATTACATTTTCAAATGGTCTCACATAAAATTACATCAAGAATTAGATCAGTTGATACCAAAAATTCAATAACCTAAAAAGTGTATTTCATGAAGTCATTTATAGATTTATTCATACAACATAACTATATATGATATAGATCCTATGTAAATGACTAGAAAACTAGAAGCAAGATTATAAAAAGAGATTTCATTAAACATTTTCAAACTTTTCATAAAAAAATAAGTTTAGAGTCACTTTAAAAAGTTATTTTTTTAGAAGAAGATCAGAATATATATTTTTAAAATATTTATAATTAAATAAAAATATTGGAAACATGGAAATAATTAAATTTTAAGTTAATAAATTAGGACTTGAAGTTAAAAAATATTAATATTAAAAGAATTACCATTTCAATATTTGAAAATATATTTATTGAAACCCACACCATTATATGGGTAATAAATATTAATTTTGAAAAGAGGTAAGGGGAAACAAGAATATAATAATATATATTACCTATTTTAATTTCAAAAATAATGAAGGAAGTGGGATAATATAGACATGGATGAAGAAGATCTTTTAAAGAGAATGATAATTATTATAAACAGTGTTTATATTTTTAAGTAGGAAATCCTTAAATTGATAAGAACTAAACTAATAATGTAATAATACATAGATTAAAAATAGGAAGTACCATATAATAATATCTTATGGTGGAATAATCCAAACATAAAA
Organism: Viscum album; assembly: GCA_963277665.1. Classification (NCBI taxonomy): domain Eukaryota; kingdom Viridiplantae; phylum Streptophyta; class Magnoliopsida; order Santalales; family Viscaceae; genus Viscum; species Viscum album. The sequence goes on from OY728159.1 coordinate 1,939,600,054, forward strand.
GAAAAATTCTCAAGGAAAAAATTACAACTCAAAGAATGGAGACATGAGTTAACAAAATCTCTCACCTTCACTCTAAAATTTTATGAACGAAATTTAGCCTCCTATATAATAAACATAAAAATATTAATTAGTTATTTAATAACCTCTTTGTAATATATTATAATTTACAATTTTCAATTATAATAAATTTTTATACATTTAATTGTTTGTAATTGATTAATTTTATCAATGGAAGTTTATGATTTTGATTACTTCACGGGCACCTTATATTGTTGATATTGATCCTAATTAATTGATATCAATTTAATAATTACTAAATTAATTAATGTAATATAATATTTGTTTAATTATGAATAATTAAGTTCTAATTTCATTCCATGATATTTTTACGGTAATTTATGAAGATAAAATCAGTAATGAGATTGTTTTGGTAAATTTTAACTAACAAAAAGTGGTATATTATTAAATAAAAATATCAACCTTATAGAATATTAATCATGTAATAAATATTATATTAATTCATTAAATTAATTCATATAACCATCCATTTAATTTAATTATAAAAATGAAATAGGTCATTCATGGAGGTGGTAATATGCACATAACACGGGTTACATTTTCTTTTACTATTGGATGAGAAGTAGATAGATAATGTAAGTTAAATTATTATAATGAAATTTCAGTATATTGATGACTATATTTTAATTAAATTAATATTTTTATATAAGTTTTAGTGGGGAAATATAGAGATTAAAAGGATAGGTAGTGGATAATACTCACATTGAGGAGATGAAACTTCTCTTGAATGACTTCTTGAAAATAGAGAATTTGGGGAAAGTTATTATAAGAAAGGGATTCCCAATGTTTAATATGGATTAATTAGATTAATTTATTTTATTTTTTCATGTAATCTATAAGGATATATATTTATTTAAGTGCATTGAGGAGAGGTCCTTTTATAAGTGAAAAAGTGTAATGATGGAATCACTTTGGAGTAATTATAATTTGGTGAGGAATTTTTGGTGATATACGTGGATATGAAATTAAAACACAAAAATATTTCTTCTATAAATTGGTATTTGAATTTATAAAAATTCAAGCCTCATTTATTTACCTCCTTTTACCCTTATCAGCCCTCAATAAATTGTTTTCCCATTTTAATTTTTCTTCTACTAAAAGTATAAGATGAATCCTATTAAAAATATTACTGTTATGATTCCAAATTTAAACTCAATTTAATATGATTCAATTTTTAAATATATAAAAAATTTACTTTTAAATATAATTATAAGATATATGATTTTATTTTGAGAGATTCCTTTTGATACATTAAGTGTTTTTAATAAAATTTCCTTTCAATTATTAATTCCATAAGTGTTTATTTATTTGTTTATATTTTTCAAAAACACACAAAACTTTTGAAAAATCATTAAATTTAATTTATTTATATGAAAATCAAAAAATATTTATAAAAATAATTCTTAAAAAAAATAATTGTTTTACCATGGTAAATAATATTTACATTGGTAACTTATTTTTATGATAAAATGAAAAAGAAAATATTACCAAATTTTTATATGATTATTAATAATATTAGTACCATTTTATTATAATTAGTTTATGTAATTGATAAAAATTAATTTTAATATTATAGTGCATAACACATAAAAATAATTTTAGAAAAAGTTTATCTTTTAAGAAAAATAATAATTTATTTATATTATATGCCTAGTAATATATACATGATGAATGTTAATTTATATTATAATGTAAATTATAAATACATTACATTTAAAATATTTCGTTATTATTGATTAATTTTATTATTATAAAGATACTGTTCACTTAAAAAGCATTTCTTTGAAAATTACCACTTATAAATAATCATTACCAAATACCATGAAAATTAATTATTTAAATCCAAAACTTTTAATTTTAGAAAACAAATAATATCAAAATATTTTTTTTAATTTTTAAAATAATTATATTATACTTTTGATACTGATAATATTTTACACATAATTTTTTGAAAATTAAATATTTTTGTTAAATATTATATTTTTCTTTTATTGTTTATTATGTTTGCATTATATTAATTTTAATTTTATTACTAATAGTATAAAATCCCATATACCTATTAGATTAATGTATACCCAATTACCATTTTTCTAATAACCATATTTCCAATGACCATATTTCCCTTTATAATATATATATTTTCCACCATTACCTCGTATAAATCCATTCCATCCTTACCTTTAAAATTGTACTTCTCATTCCCTTTCAATGTATATTTCACAACATAAATTATCCTTTGATGTTTTTTTGTATTTTTGGGTCTAGTTTTAGTAATTGTGATTCTCATGGGTGAAGATAATCCATGATATTACCTAGTTATTAAGATATTATTTTTTATTAATTACCCACTTTTAATTTATGAACTATTAAGGGAAGTAATCATATACTGTATATAATAATCAATGGTATGTAATATTTGGATTTATAATTTTTATTATAATGTTCCATTATAAATAAATAATTTGTTTATATATTGATTATTTTATTTTATGATATATTTTTAATTAGGTTTAATTATTTTAAAAAAATATAATAATATTATTTTAATTATGTATATATATAATTTATCGAAATAAAATGAGTCCTAAAAGATGGGGTGTCAAATTTAGGGTTGTTAACTAATTAAGTATAAGCATTAGCCATTAGGTAATTTCATCATGCTATAGATATGATCATATGATGTCATTCTTGGCATTGATTATTTCTACTCTATGCTTATGGTCGTCAGTTTCTTTCGAAAGATTGTTTGGTTCTTTGATCTGGAAGGTTAGAACGAGGTTCTTATTGGTCAGTGGGAATATCACTTGGGTTATAATAATTTTGAAAAATTATCTTCTCATTTAGTATAGTTTACATTGTACTCTATAGAAGAACGGGGAGTGGTGCTGCTGAGATTTATCATGGAATTTCTAGATGATTTATATAAATTTGTTGTGACGTTATCCCCTTAATGTGATTTCATGTTTATAAAAATGTTTTATACTCTTTTTTTAATTTTTAGGGATCCATATTATATTTAACCTTACTATTTATGGGAGTTGGGGGTTCAGATGAATCATTTGACAAAGAAGGTTACTTTCAAACCAGTGTGCCTTAGGTATTCCAATATTATATTAAAAGAAGTAGGGTAGTCTAAGGTTATGAAAATACAACTAGTTCTTAAAGTAGATGATGATAAATAATCATTAACACCATTTAAGTATAGATTATTTGCTTGATCATATATCACCACATATCTCTACACCAAGATCCAATCCTAAAATCACACTCTTTACATGTTCGCTTTGATACCAACTAAAGCGACTCGTATTTTAACTTCATAAATTTAAATTTAGAAACAAATACTGAATGAATTACATATCAGAGACTTTTTAGGTGTAGGTTTTATGATAATTAGGAAAAACATAACAAACAAATTATACATTTCCACTTAGTTTTTTTTCCAAAAAATAGGTTCTTATGTTTACACTCATGTTTTTATTAATGAATAATTTTCCTCTTTCATGAAGTTTTACCATTGAACTTTCTATAATACCTACATATCCTTTTCTATAGTGAAAGGACATTGAAAATAATGGAATGAGTAATTCCAAGAATAGTAAGGGGAATAATAATATATGAACTCATTAATCCATTTGATATTTTTGAAAATCTGTAAGGTAGTTTTCATTAAAAAAATAAAATTGAGAAAAAAAGAATCACTTATAAAATCCTGAAAACAACTAGAGAATAATTTTTTTCATAAAAAATTTCATAATTAATGATAAATTTAAAATTATAATTTATGATTGTTTATTAGAAAACATGAAATATGTTTTATTGAAAATAATCCTATCACCATTAAGATCTCATAATCCTTTATTTTAAATCATAATCTCATTGTATTATCTAAATAAATTAATATATTTCCATATAAATGCATTCAAAATTATACTGTAAAATATGTACAAGGACGAAAATGTAAATAATCCCAAATATAAGAGTAACTTATTTCATAATTATAGAATAAAAAATTCCAAAAATCATTATTTCTATCAAAGCCTCATTCCATTACATTATACATAAATAGTTAAGGCTTGCCCCAAATACCAAAGATAGTCTATCTCATGAGACCTACTGATGAATCAAGGTATTATCTAATAGAGGGAACCACTAGTTTACTTATGATGTCCAATGGGTTTATAATATGAAATAAATGAATAAAAATATAATACATAATCAATAAAATCATTTGTATTAAACAACTAGCGTAAATATCAATATTTTCCGACACCAATAAATATAAAAACACGATCATAAGATATTGGAATAAATAATTTGGATATATAATTGGAGTATATCACTAGTGAAGCATAATAATCTTTAAAAAATGTTTACATAGATGAAAAAACATGTATAAATACATTAGAAATTATCATTAAAAACAAGAAAAAATATTATTTATTTTTTAAATTATTTTAAAACTAAAAATTACCTATATTGTAGGAATAATATTTTCAATGAAGAAATATAAAAACATATAGATTATTTTTTATAAATAATAATGGATATGATGAAGGTGGTGTGTTGTAGGATAACCATGCACTTGGATTAAAACATGAGGTCTCTAAAATGTGTTTTGTTCTATTTTTTTACAAATATGTTTCTGATTTTTGTTTTGATGCCCTTTAATATTAAATTATTAATGGTAGAAAACATAACCATAAAGACCCAGTCACTAGAGGGTAAAAAAATGTATTATATTGATTCCATAACCATTATCAATTGAGGTTCAATAAACATCAATGTCATTCATTATTCTAGAGAGACTCAATATTTTTACATTCCCTTGTATGAAAATATCCCAATTTTGTTTTGTGAAGGATATAATTTCATTAAATTTAATGAAAATAATCTCTAAATGGTATTTTTATATCACAATAACCCCAAATATGATTTTTTTAGTGCGTAAATGGATTCAATGTTTTCTTCTTTAAGTTCCCATGATGGTTGATGGGATCTCAAATTAAGATCTTATTTGGAATAGTGAGAAGATGCTTTAGGATGTCAAATTTATGGGTCAAGGACCTTGGAATATTTTCATGAGGTCTCTCCATAGCTTGGGTTTTGGTGGTCAATGTTTATTATATCGGTGGATACATTTATTGAACTGAATTTGGGGGTACTTTCACTATTCATAGGTAAGATAAACTTATTCTTCATAAATTATATTTATAAAAATTAAAATTTTTAAATGAAAACTCAAATATGATTAGACTTTATTGAGTCATATAGGATTTTTCATTTTAGTGGGTTTCCTTCAGATCCCGTTAGAGTTCTCATCTTCATGTATTTGAGGTATAAATGACTTCACTTGAGAATATGCATACATGATAGTTTTTTAAAGCATCGTATTCCTCATATTACTTAACACCTAAATCCTTATTCCCAGTTATGAATGACAGTTAAAGGTTAATATACAAATTTTTCATCAAATAATGGATCCAAAAGTGAATGAAATTGATAGAAGAATATTTTTGACTCTTCATCTGATGAGAATTATAATTAATGGGATGGTTCCCATGAACCCATTTAGTGTTTCAGTTCCCATCCTTCTAGTAAAACACACATTACATTTGAGTATGATTGAATTGGTTTTGGAATCAAAAAATATCTTGTTCCCACATCTTCATATTTTGGAGATATTTATATCATACTTTAGCTAAATATGAAGAATAATTGTTGCCTATATTTATTAGGGAAATTGATACCACAACAAGATGTGTCATTTGTGACATGAGGATAACATGTTCTTTTTCAACCAATTTCTTGGTTATCTAGTCATCTAAATTTTGAGAATGTTTCTTTATGACTTACTACAACTCTCTCTTGTCTTTGGATATGTTATTAGAAATAGGGTAATTCTTATAGAGGTTTCCCCAACATCATTTTTTTGGAGAAAAATATTTTCAAAAGAGAATCATCATTTAAAAAATTGTCTTAGATGTTATTCCATATCATCTAATGGTTAAGGACTTAGTCAAGGAAATTAGTGATTTCGATATCATTTGTCCAACTAGGTTTTGATTATTTCAGAAAATTATTCATTAATTCGACATAAAATAACCTATGACTTGATAATTTAGGAAATAATATATCTTATTATTTCTATTTTAGATTGGAAGATTCATTTTCCCTCCTTAAATCATAATGGAAGTCATTCTATTACCATTATCAATTGGTATTGGGAACCATATTTTATTAGGATAGCATGGAGTCTAGAGTGGGAACTAAAATTTGTATTAGAAATACATTTGTTGATTTTACTTTGACTATTTTATTTCATTGAGTTGTTAACACTAGATATTATTTAGACTTAGTCCATAAGATAAAATCTTTCATCCTCTATATAACCATGATGATATCAATAAATCCTCTTGGGCATTCTAATAGAATCAGTGGAATCTTCAAACTCATCCTATATATTTTTATTTCACATCTTCAACAAATTCTCTTGGTGTAGTTTCATATTCTAGGAATATGTAAAGACTTTCCATCTAGAAATTAATTATAATACCCTATAATTCATATGATATTCATAATTTAAGATTTTGGGAATCAACATCATCCACAACATATAACTAAACCAATAAAGATTTTGTCGATGGATATATTCTGAAAATTAGATAGACCCTTCTAATATGTTTTCATAAAGAAAATTTTTTTTCTTTCTAAAGACTACAAAAATAAATTGAACTTAGTTTCTTATTATTTCTCAAGTATTATCATAATGGGTCACACTAATTTATGAAGCGTGTTAAGTATTGTTTTCTTCCCCCATTTCTATTCAAAACAAGGAACATTGGATTCTTGATGTTGGTGGATAGGATTTGTGTTTACACATTTGGGATATATTTTCCCTTCTAGTTGAACTATTGATCAACATACCTCTATGGATAATATTCAATCATCCTAAGATTCCATGGATTCAAGAAGTTATGTCAGGATGGTCGGCATGGTATATAATTTTGTATATTTTATCCATAGAGCTTGATATGGTCATTCTTCCCATATCTATTTTGGATATTCAGTTTGATCTGGTCTAAGATATCTTTCTTGAAACTAATCTGAATGGCACACAAATAGGGGTAACTCTAGATTGTTTTTAGCCCCATGTATTAGATACATTGGTTTTCTTGACCTAGAGCCTACTGAATGGATAATATTTATTTTCATAGGCTAAGAAAAAAATATCTTCTTATTCATGAACCAGTGGGGATACATTGACTTCCACCTAGGAGTTGTACTTAACATGAATATTTCACTTGAGTTATTTAGATTTAAGTACTCTAAATTTATCTAATTAGACTTCATAATGAGAAATTTTTTCCTCGATGGTGAGATATTAAGACACCTTGGATAATAGGTGGGATTTGGAAACACCCTTCCCTTTTTTATTAGGTTAAAGATCACCAATTGGTAGGTATATGAACTTTTAAGGGAGATCCTATATTATGGGTTTGCCTCTAGTAATGGGTTAAAACCTTCCTCAAGTGTCTCAGTGTGGATTATATTTTGGAAAACAAATTCCTCTTCATACTATACTACTCAAACATCATAATATAAGTTATTTTAGAGTGAAAAATTGATGACATATAATGGAATATAATATACCATAGGGATCACACATTCACATGAAGGATAATAATATCAATCATATGTTTCACATTTATCAAGGGTTTGAGTATAGTCACCCCTGATATTTTCCTTATTAATATACTTATTTATCTTATGAAACCTGAGAGGTCTACCATTTTATTTAAAATACTCCCCTAGATGTGTTTGATGAAGGGTGATCACGAGGGATCCCCCAATGGATTGTATCTAGTGTATCCCCAATGATAAGGATAGATCATGCAATAAGGGAAATTATTATGGATTATTATTTGATGTTTCCAAAAGTTTGGAGTAGACCAATTTTCTTGGGGAAGAAGGAGGTTACAATGTAAATTACTCAACTCTATCGAATGGGGATAAATTGATTCTTCCACCAATAAATACTGTGCCCATTGGGGTTTTAATGATCCCAATGGTGGTAGAAATGATGAAAATTATACTGTCATTTTTGGATAAGGTGGCCCTTATATTAATACAGTGGGCGTTATCATAGTCAATGTTTTAATTTTTTGGGATTTTTTTTAGATAATGAGAAGGATAAAATACTTATTATTTGGGTAAATTTATATCCACTGATAGTTTCTTTTTCATTTTGGGTTCTTTACATCCTCATACATAAATCTTACTCTACATTTTTCAAATCCTAGTTCAACAACTATTTAATTTATCTCTCATGTCATATGTATTTTTTATGAATTGAGATAGAAATGACCTACTAGTTAGAATAGCTAGCATATAAATATCCCATGTTTCAAACTTTACCTCAGGTAATTCATTTATAGGATTAATTTCTTGGGTAATTCTCTTGAATTTGTGGGGGAGTAAAATGTATCACTCCAAATTCATCGTAACCTATGAAATTTTTGTCAGAAGAGGCATTGATGATTAATTGGAACAAAATTTTCAAGGTATAGAGGAATGAATATGGGAGATCCTTTTACTATATTACCGAATTTGGATGCTATGTATCTAAATAAACAACCATTTATATTTGGAGATAGAGGTCACCACTTTTATTAAAATGAATTATACACTATCCGTAAGGAAAATATTTTTCCCTGAGATAGAGGATAGTTTCCTGTAGGTTTAGGCATCGATAATGTATATAATATGAATTCATTGATATGTAATGTTTTACTCATGGGTGGTTATAATATAGAACATATTTGATATATTTTCCTTTTCAAGATCTTTATTTATAACTATGGTGTTATCCTTATCTTATGGAATGGATTCCTCCACTTGATCTGACCATAGAAGTCCTGTATTGGAAACCTTACATAGGGGTGTGTGTTTAGTCAGAATATTCTCTATTTTATAAAAGGATATATGTTCTAATACTGTCATAGAAGATGAAAATTTCATTGGAATATCCCTTATTTGTGAGAATATGTCAGTAGTTATATATTATTCACTTAGTGTGACAGGACTCAATTTTTGGAGTGAATCTCAATATGAGGTAATTCTTAATGGATCTATGGAAAGGAGATGACCTTATTTTTGATATATATTCTAGCAATGAGGAATATTTTGAAAAAAATAATAATGATAAAATTTCTTCTTACCAATCTTCATATATCTATTGATAAACCTTATAGATGACACTCTAGTTTGGATATCTAAAGTTGTTGATCATAGTGTTATGAGGAGGAACTCTGTAATCACAACTTATTTCTCTTTATGAGGAAAAAATATTAGATTATAGGAACTCTATTAAAAGATTTTGAAGGGTCCCATTGATGTCATAACTGATCAAGGAAAGACTATGAGTCTAATCATTGAATGTTGATTGCCTTTAAAGAGGCCATGTTGATCTCTACAATTGGGAGACTGAGGCTAGTAAATTATCCTATAAGGGGATCATGAAATTCCTAAAACAACCCTTACATGTATAAACCATCCATAGGGAAATCTATACTATTATAGAAATATTTAAAAGTCTTTCTTAGGTTAATTTTGGTATATGTCGGCACACATTGAAAGAATTTTCATGCATGGGAATATGATCCCACTGTGTATAAATAGGTAATGATAGGACATATCAATAGGCATTATATATGGGGGTGGGAATATGATTTTTTCCCTCGTTGGGTTTCTGTAGGATATGATGATGTACCCCATATGTGTTGATAGAAAAATGGGCCGACTATTATGATGTTTCTAGAGTATATTGATGATTCTCTCTTATGGTAGTAGGGATACGATACTAATCCATATTAATTTCTATAATACGTCTACAAACATATGAGATAATGGAAGGGATATGATAATTCCCAAAACAAGTGTTGGAGTATATCGGTGAACTCTAGTGGGAACGATTACATGTGCCTCATCCTATTCTTCATTCTTAATTAGAATATTCTGACGATCCTTTTAAATGGGATCAAGAATCTGAGAACACACTTATTAGCTCCCGTAAAATGATTATGAGATATTCTGCAGGTGGGGACCGGAATATGAGCCTTTCCCCAATTGGTCTTTGGGATATTATGGTTGTTGTATCCTACTATTATTGCCATTATATACTGGAAACTCTATCATATGTGGGAAAGTATATAAGTCTTCCCTTCCATCCCCACCATGATATATCAGTGGGGTTATTTAATGAGGATAGAGATTTGATCCCATTCCTTGGTGAGAGTCGGCATACGATTCCACTCTAATATTCTATTATCCATTAGAATTTGTTGAAGTGATTCATATGTAAAGAAGTGAGTATAATATTGTTTTTTGGTGGATGTCGGGATACATATTGTTGTTCCTCCTTATGTTTCTTATGTGTTCTGATATAATTTTTCAATTGATAAAAAGTAAAAGTCTCCTCTATCATCCTTATTAGTGTATTCTGGTGATCTTCATCACATAGAAGATGTATATGATTCTACTTATAGTGAGGGTGGATTGTCTGTCCTTACCTCCTTCACGATTCATGTGCCTGGGTGCCTAGATCTCTAGTGTCCCAAGTATCCTCCATGGTATACTCTTATGGATTTGAGTCCATATAGATTTGTATGTGGTAAAAGAATATGTTAGGATATATTTTATGGTTTTTAGATGATGGAATAGGTGACCTCTTACTTATATTCTATAAGATACGAGAGGTTATCATTGTCCCACTCATTTAACAGGATTCTAAAGTGATTTGTGTTGATAAAGGGTGCCACCTATTTCCATGTCATGGTCATCCTTTTTCAATGTAGAGATCCTAGGGGGATTAATCTTAGAGATGCACTAACAAACTAACTCAAATGATGTGACAATTCATTTGAAGTTGTAATACCTTACTAGTGAATTCATAACTAGCTGTTTAAGGTACCTCATAGGTGATGATTTCCTCCTATTATTGGGGGATATAGATTTGGTGGAAAATATTGAATATGTTTTTTTGGATGATGTTATTAATTTTTGATTGAACAAGTATCTTGGTTGAAATGTTCTTCAATGATCAACAAACACAAATAATAAAACCTGATATTCTATTTCACAAGTAACATTTTTTATTGATTGGTGTCATAGTTGAAGGTTTCACATTGTGTTCACCATTTCTATTTTTGACAAAAAAATATAATGTGGCACTGTAATGGTGTTTGAGTTGGTGAAAACCTTCATTCCAAAGGAAGTTCACCACTACTTACTTTTTCTAATGAATCCTTGGAATGAACATTAGTCAGTAGGATTCTATGTAATGATCAATAACATGTTTTAGGGGGTTTTTTTCCACTCTTAGAATATATTAAATATTTGAGATGTATTTTTTCAGTCCTTTCCAAATACTAGTGTAGAATGGTTACTGTAATTCCAACGATTGATCAAAACATAAAATTTATGTGAACATAAATATATACTTTGGGTTCTCATATAATGTGGACATATATATATATATATTAGAGTTTATCCATCTATGATAAAATCTATATATATCAATCCCTATCTATCCTACCTTTACTAATTAGTGACTTTTCTTTGTTTTAAAGACACATAGTTGGGAACTGTCAAGTTTATCTCCTTTTAAGACGGTGGTGAGTGTTCCTAGTTTTAGGATCAGGACAATAAGAAGGGATTATTATATATCCTTATGAAAGGTATAAAAAACAATGTAGTTGATTTCATCTTAACATGACATGTCATACCTTTCACGGTCATATAAAAAGGGCCATCATGGTACACTTTATGGTCATGTATCCATAATTGGTAAATAATAAGATAAATGTTTCCTAACAATGCTTTATGTGGGAGTTACACATGATAAGACACTTTTAGTTGATTTCAAATAGAATATGTCCCTATGAATATAGATTTGGTTTATAGGAAATATAGCTCCATGGAGTTTGTGGTTATTTTTTTATTAGGGATATGACCCACTGAGAAGGTAGTAGGAAATATAGATCATATGAAAAGGATATGGTGATTACCCACAAATAATATAGCTATATGGTTGGGGGAATAATTTCATCAAGAATATGGACCAATGAGATTATTGATTAGGCCCATAGGGATAGTTCCCATATAATAAGATCTGACCACATTAGGAATATGTCCTAAATATGACATTTCATGAGGGTATATGGACCTAGAGAAAGGGTACCCAAGATTATGGGGAATGTGGCCCAATATGGAAGGATGTAGATTCTTTTGTAATTGATGTTGCCTTAGTTAATGATAGATAGGGTGTATCAGAGAAAATATTTCCCAATTAGTGGAGAGGTTTCAGAATCATGGGGAATATGGACCATCGATGAAGTACATTAATGAACTATTGAAGAATATGGGCCCATTATGGTGGAATTATTGTGAATATATCCCTTAGAAAGAGATATGAAGGAGGGGAAATATAGGGGTTGAACCTCAGGGAAGCTTCCTACGTATACCATCTAAATAAGAATCAAAGACCATGTATTTCAAGTTTCACAATATAAGGTCAGGTGATAATACTATAATATGTAGTTTAACATTATTTGGTATGGATGTTTTCATGTAGTTTTACATCATGAGGCTAGGAATTTTTCAAAACATTTTAACATTTTGTGACCAATAAATCCTTGTCATAAAAGTTAAAATAGATGATTGAGTGGGGATTATATGTTAAGGATACCCGAAGATAGCTAACCATTTAGGAGAGTCAAGAAAATTTATTCTTTGAGGATTACACCTAAGAGAAGGCCCATATTTTCAGAGCTTGTTCAGTTAAAGTAGAATCTATAAATAGTATATCAATCCAAGAGAGACCTCTATAATGTACTCAAGGTAGGGGGACCAAATTATCAAGGGAATCCTTGTTTTTTTTATTTCCTTGAGGACTCTACCTATTTAGGATGACAATTCATGAGAATATTTTTATCAAGGTAATATAAGATTGAGGGAGGTTTCTTTTATGAACAAAATGAATTCATCCTTCATGTTGTGTTGTTTTGGGAGAGGTTTTCATATAGCCTATATGGGATTTTTAACCTTGGTTAAAAGGATCTATATGGGTCATTTGAATTGATGAATCCCATATAGATGACTTGGATGAAATAAAAGACCTAAAAATGATCAATTTTATCATCATTTAGATACTTAATTAATATTTCTTGAAAGATTCAAATGTTTAATGAGTTAAAATAATTTATAAAAATAAAATAAGTACCCTCATCCCCACCCATATTACATATAATGAGTGTTATGTAGAGGGATAATGGATGTTATGGGAAGGGAGATGTCCCTAACCACATAAGGCCTCATTTAAAGGATTCAACATGAAATAATTTATTTCAAATATCCCTTTGAAAAATGAGGTCATGGGGTCTATCTATGAATGTATTCACATGTATATTCCCTCCATAAACTAATTTTGTAGTGTAACCTAAAAAAAATTCATCCTGAAAGTTCTCCAGGAAAGGAATAATTCAAAAATATATAAATATTTGTTATTTAGGGGTTTTATTTCTATATAACATGTAGAAATTTATCTAAATCTTATCTCTCACATTTGATAAGATCTTAATAAATTGATTTCTCATCCTTATTGATAAATTATCTTCACTATTATGAGGAGGGTGTTAGGTATTTATCAGTAGAAAAATATAAATACTTCCCTACAATTGGAATCCATAAAGGTGGTATGTGACTCATATTTATCCCTTCTTGGGAAAAAATGAATGTAGTTTATAATGAATCTCTATGGTGGGCCCTAAATTAACACAATATAATCTCATAATAGGTGTGTAATGGGATACAAAATGATTCCTTTGTGTTGAATATGGGCTTCATGGTGGTTCTTGATATTCTACCTCTCCATTAAATAAAAGGATTTCAGTGACTTTGAAAATGTTTATGCTTTGCAACCATGTATTTACTATAAATCCAGTTTGGTTCTCATACAAACCGCATAGTTTTTCTATGGGTTGTATAGTTTTTATATGAAGAATTACCCTTTGTTATATTTATTAACTGAATTTCCTTTTTGTTGATTTCTACTATGTTATTAATATTCCCTTCAAATTTTTATCATGAAAACAAAATTGTTCAATACATTTTAGTCCACAATATTATAAAAGAACTACATGTTTCCTGATTATTTTCATTCCAAGATATGCAGTGATATCCAGATAACCTATATCATAATCAACCTTATGTTTCATCATAATCAAACTCCCACTTAATCTTAGTTTCTGAGAGTTAATCAATTTACATAGGGTTTTCTTCAATAACTCAGCACTTAGGGGAAACCATCTCAATTTTCACATGGTCTACATAAAGGTCCTAATTTTAAGACCTTAATTAACATTACATAAGAGTCCTCAATATATGATGTTAAACTACATGGAATATAATACACATTGAATGATATTTTAAACTTCTTAGAGTGGTATTTTTATATAGCATAATTTATGGACATGAGAGATATATTTTTGTAAGAGTCCATCATTGTATGGATCCTAATAATTAATCCAATGGATGGATAAAATACCTTTATTTATCAAAATCACATCCTAGTGTTTGGGGACCTATTCATTCATATTGGGATTTCCCTTTTATAAATCAAAAATAAGACATGGTCATTATAATTTTACTAAGTGTATGATCCATATATGTGTAGAGGTATCCCTACCAAGAAAAACATGTAGATTTATTCCAATTATTTTAAGATATGTATTGTTGAATGAACTATGTGTTTTATACCAAACTGATAAATTCACCTCCATACATGCCCTTAATGTGTTGGAATTTCTCATTCACATCAGGTTATCTATATTAACCACACACTAAGACACCATATAATGAGACTATAAGTAAAATAAGTATTACTGGTAGTTTTTAAATAAGTGATCGTTTTAATAGACATCCACTGATTCATTGTGGTTCTACAATACACCATTTTTCCTATGTTTCCTATTAGTTATTGATGTTTTTTATTATAAGTGGTCCTATAAAAACACCTTTAATCTTCAATTGGTTGAAATTATATAATATTCTCCAAAATGATAATAGTAATTTTACAATTAGTAATTTATGACAATGTAATGGAGATTTATTTTATTTTTTATTTTTTTTCCTAAACTAGTGGAATTTACAACCATTGATAAGAAATTAGTGATGGTCTCGAAGTATATGGTGTTGGTTTATCAATTTGTGACGATGGTTAAAACTAGAATTAATTATAAAAAATGATTTTTAAATTAGTATTAGTTTAAAATGGTGTTAATTGGAAAAAATAGTTGAAAAAGCTAGTTTTATAATTTGATACCACCTTCTATATAAAATAAAAATATTTACAAAGGGTTTAGAATTCAATAATTTTAGTAATACAATATGGAAAAAATAATATAATAATTAGATACATTATATAATAATATTTTTTTAACATAAAACATTTTTAATAAAGTTTGATTCTAAAAATGAAGTATATATAAGTTTTCATTAAAAATGAAACATGTTAGTATGTGAATACAACATCAATGCTACTCCCCTAAGTCACATTGACTTCTCCCAGATGATCCATGCTTCAAAATTTTCTATCAGATACCAACCTATAGTGCTTCTACTACCCACATTAAATAGAATTCAGAATACTGATTTGTTTTATTAAATAGTTAGTGGAAAATATATTCACAAAAAATATAATAATAATATAATAATATAAAAATAAATTTAAAATATTCCTTACTACAATAGTTTGTTGTATCAAGGATTAAATGTTTGGATAAATGCTTCGAGTCGTTCCCTGAAATAGTGTATCCAATGAACTCTTAATCCCTTAAAACTACCATGTTAATCTATCCATCATGTCTCAATCTTATATATTCTATTCTTGAGCATCAAAACATTTTTGTGTGATTCTATGTAATAAAGAGCAATAAAATTACTCAAACCTACATGAGGAGGTGTTAGATTCAATAATGATGAGCTCCCCTATTGACTCTCGAGGATTATTTTCCAGAATCCAACCCTCGCACATGATCAACACTCTCCCAGTCTAAATATTGGGAAATAAAATCACTTCATGAAATTTAGGATGAAAATGATCGATTTGAATCTAATAACTCATTAATTTTTTATCTAAAAATAAATATTTTTAATTAAATATATTTATTAAAATGAAAATTAATTTTAATACATATTTTTTCCCTAATTTTTTTCCATATGTTTTATTTATGTAATTTCTATCATCTTTATTTTTCACATAGGTCCAGAATACAATTTGACCTACCTCATAACCAACTAATTTCTTCTATATCATCAAATAAAAAACAGAAAATATAAAAAATTTAGTAGTTAAAAAGAAAAAAAATTATTTTATAAATAGCTAAGATATTACCTAGTAAAACATTCTCCTTGATAAACTTTCACAACTTTTTGCATGTGGGATGGCTTGTTTCTCCTAGTTTGATATGTTTTTTATGAATATTTCTAAAAAAAATATTAATATTAATAAAATAAAAGTATTTTTAATAAATTAATATCAAAATATTTAGAAAATATTAAATACATAATACAAATCAGAATGATGCATATCCCTAATGGGATTCCACTAATATTGAGGTATCCCTTTAGATATCTTTTCATAAATTTCAAAAAATACTGAAGGGCATGTCATTGAATTCACACCACAACCTATACTTAAAGTCCATATACTTTTCTCCAAAAATTTTATAATTACATTGACATCTAACCATATCATGAACATAAAATTGGAAAAACATATACAAAAAAGACATAAAAATATTAGGCTTACATTTGATAGGAATATTAAATTAGAAAACAATAAATATTTATTTTGACTTACTTTCAGTTGTTTATAAAAATATTATTCTTAAAATTCATGGAAAAGTGACTCTAATAATGATACATGATGGGAAAGGATACCATTTCACTTTCTAACTGTTCAAATATTTATATATATAAGCCTCCAACGTCATCTATAGGCACCCCAATCATGTCAAATAACACAATTGCTTTAAAATTTATCATCCTCCAAAACTTTCATGTATTCATGTTTGTTTCTATCTTGTTATTATCTAAATTTTTTTGATAAATATATTCCTAAATTAGTATAAAAATATAATAAATTATTTTTTCAAATTAAAAATTACACATTAATAATGGTTACCCTCTATTAATCTTATCTTTATAATTATGACACCATATGCTCAGTCGATGATTTCTCCTCAGCTTCTCCAATTGATCCCTCTAATATCTCTAGATTGAAAGCTAATTCATTGAATGTAAGGAGAATATCTGATGGCCTTGAATAAAAAATGTAAGAATACCTAAAATATAGATAATATCTTGTGAAATAGGGGGTTGTATCATATGGTTCATTTGATATAGTAGGTGATGTGGAAGATCATCTCATAGAATTTTATATTTCTTTTCAACATTACTACATAAAACCAAATGATAAAACATGTTAGTGAATTATATATGACATAAACAAGAAAGTGTTTAGAAAATGTTGTATAAATATTATGTAGATTCATGTATTATAAATAAGAAAATACAAGATAAGTTGAAGTATGATATAAATTACAATCAATTAATTCATTATTGAACAAAATATTTTCATCCTCTATCATCAAAATTATTTCCTCATCTTTATCCTCCATTGAATGACTTATTATTTCAATAAAAACATGTATATATAGATCAATATCTTATTGTTGATGGGGGTTGTGGTCACAAAAATATTTATTCAACTTCAACACCCATATCATAAAAGTACCTTAGTTTGACATGGACTTTAAAACTCCTGTAACATCCTACCCCTCCTCATTGGCTTGAGTCGAGGAGGAATTTCTAATTTACCTTAAGTGAAATCCCCAAGGAACCAATGGTTGGAAATAATTTCAAATGGATTCAAAATAGTTAGGGAAGGATTTTCTGTTTGAAAATAAAATAATCCAACCAAACACACCATAAAAAATAAACACTAAATGAGGCATGATAACATTGTAAAAAAAATATCAAAGGACATCCCCAAGGCACTAAAGTCTGATAATAAATTCCAAGGTATTAAAAATATTTTTGAGATGATTTTACATTTGAAAATAAAACCACCCCACCAAACACACAAAAAAAACTACTAAATAATGAATTATAACAATGTAAAATAACTCAAAGTAATTCCATTGATATCAATACAAAACTACAAAAGTGTACCATAATGGAAGAAAACTAATATAAAAGTACAAATAAGGAGACAAAACCAACAAAACCCAAGGACTCTAAATACATAACTCTATAGCTCCAAACATGATTCATGATCCAACTAAAAAATACATCCCAAGTATCATGATGCACCAATAAAGAAGTGTGATACTTTAACTTTTCCTATGTATATATAAAAAATATCTACAAAATCACCAAAGTTCTAAAGCAGGGGTGAGTAATGGATCTGAATAGGTTTTCCCCATATTAATTTCATACTCACGTCACTAGGATAGATCAAGTTAGAACATTTATATAAACAACTGAAAAAATTTGATATCAAAGATAACCAGTTAAACATCAAAATAATTTTCCATAGTAAATAGTTTCTAAAAAAATCATCCAAATAATAGATTAAATCATTTCACATTGCTTTTTGGCATACCCATTCCATGATTCACAAACACACCCACTCATGCATGCTCTAATGGATGTTCCATACTCATGAAAATTTCTTGTTCATCCCCTAAGTGATCAAAAAGTGTCCAATATCCTTATTCCCCAATGACACATTCCCCTTATCTAGGGAAATATCCCTTTGTAATATAATGGTACAAATTTGTTATTCAGGGTTATATCTAAATCATAAACTCACACAAACCCTTGTATACCAAAACCATTTCGAATCAATTATTCCAAGAAATTTCAATAAAATTGTTCTTTTATTGAAATATTTTAAAGAAAAACCATATTTATAAGATTAAAACAAATAACCATTTTAAAACCATTAATTTAAATACTTTTTCTCAACAATTCCACAATTCAACAAAATACTCTAACCATCTCTAAAGAGGGTTTCTACTATGATTTTCACACTAATTTCACTATCAATTTCAAGAAATTTAAACAACATGGAACCAAGCCTTCTTGTTTTATGAAGAGGATTCAAGAGTAAATCCACCCACCTAAGGAATTATGGGAAAAATGAAGAACATAATGAAAATACCCAAAAAACCAGGTTGAATCTAGAAAAACCATTCTTATATCTCTTAACCTCACATAAAAAAAGGGCAAATACAACTATTATTAGAATTAACCACGTTAGATCATTCTATGGAAGACTATATCTAAGAAATAGTGGGAAAGAATAAAGTATATCTAAGTAAAACTATGAAAAACCGCAACAAAATGAGACTTTCCATGGGAATTGGGCTTCAAGTCACCAAGAAAAGACTTCAAATTAGCTCTGGATTGATGGGGGAAGAATCCACAACATTTGGTAGAAAGAAATATTTATTTAGATCCAAAATGGTGGAATAATGAGGGGTTTAGAGCTAATCCTGACCTAGATACAATTTTTTAGGATTTAGTTTTTAAAACATGAACAAATATTCAAATGATTAGGAAAATCATGCACTAACCATTCGTCATCCTCAACCACAAGGAACACCTCGTACGGTTGGCCCACGCGGTTATAAAATCCATGTTCCAAGCATAAAAAATACATCTATCTCACTTTTCATGGTTTCTATAGGGTTTTCACATGGTTTATCCAAACCGTGCATCTTCTCACTAACCCTTGTCTCACTATTCATATTTTTTTCTAGGAGTTGTATGGTTTGCAAAAACAATGCTCAAACTGTGAACCTTTATAAAAACCCAAATATATTCCAAAATTCTTCCAATACCACCCAAACTTCACCCAAAAACATTACATACTTAAAATAATAAATAAAGGGTTAATTACTTGAAATTGAGGGTTTTACATCTCCACCCTTCATTGAATTTTTTATTAACATAACATGCCATATTAGCATGTGAATCCAAAATATATGGATCTTGATCTTAATAATAACCTGTATCAATCATCTGTGATAAGTTAAAATTAGTAAAATGTAAAAAATATTTCCTTATTACTATGTAAATATTGACCCACTTGAATTTGTAGGACACAATTAAATAATTATAAAAGATAATTTTAATTTGGTAATGTCAGTCGACTTTACAGTGATTCCAAATTTTGTGAATTTTCTACATTCCACTGTTTTTTGTTTTCAAACGTTATTCTTACCAAAATATATGAAACTTAGAGAAATTAATATTATATGAACTCAATCAACTAGAATACATTAAAAGTATTAAATAAAGTGATTTTAAATCATCTTGCACTCCAGATTGATTATCATTATTCAAATTTTTCATGTATAAATATAAAATATTGTTAATTACATTAGATAATTATATAAACATATTATGAATATGAAATAAATTATGATGTTAATAACATGAAAAAATCAATAAAGTCTTTGTTAATATATATTTTTATATATTTATTTTTTCTTATTCAACTCCAAAGTTGTCACTATTTTTGTGTCTTCAAATATTCAATAAAAGGATCTATAATATCATTATTTAGTAGAACATATATATGTTCTTGTATTAAATTTGTTTGTTTCAATGAAAATGATGAAGTTTTCCCAACATGACAACCTAACATTGGATTTTTTACTAATTTATCATAAGAAAATAATTTTTTTGTGTTATTATCAAGAACAACAACATGATTGAATCATGTATCAATATTATCTTAATACCTTGAATAAAAGGTAATACACTCTTACATGATATAACCTTCAAAAATAGTTCTTTCTAGTTGAGATTTGTTTCTAACAAAATACTTCAAATACCCTAAATACTTAATTTTAAATAGTATATGGATGGAAATACCAAATATTTAATGTGTTTTAAAATTTTAATGCATTAATAATAAAAAAGTAAGATTAAAACACCTATCTGTGGGATATATCCCTCAATAATGTATGATATCTAAAATATTAACTTTCTTAATGAAATGAATAGTTAGATAGATCTACATACTAAAAAATAATAGTAGGAAATAACATCATAAAATGAAAAAGTGTCAGTGAAATTTATTCCTTATTTTTTTCAATCTCAATGGGGATTAAATTTTTACCAAAAAACTATCTAAATAATGTGAAAAACTGAATTAAAAATGATTTTATTTTATTAGGTAACAATTAACACAAAACCATATTTTGTAATTGTTTAATTAAAATTTATGAGTCAATTATTTTATCTCCATGAAAAATATGATGTTTCAAGACAACACATATTAAAATATTAATTTAATATCAATTATGTAGTTTTAAAATTTCCATAATTTGAAGGAAAAAACATTATCCTAATCATTCAATTAAAAAGATATGGGAGGATAATTTCCATTATAATTTTCCCACAAGTCCATATGAGTACTAAGATGATATTTTTATTTTACATTCTCATTTAATAATGTAAATAATAAATTATTACATATATTGTTTTTAGTATTCATAATTTCATGATAATGATGTAACAATTGAAATGAAAAATAGGTAATTTTTAAGAAATCACTTTCTTTCTTCCTATCATTGGTACCACGTATATATGATAATATTTATCTGATTTATCATAATCCTAAAATTGATACTATTTCATAAATGTTTCATCAATAGTTTATAATTGTGATTTGATTTAAAAACCTAATAACAATTCTGGTTGTGGGATCAACTCATTTTTACCATTGAATTCTAAATTTTTAAACCAGTGTCTATGAGATTTATCTAAGAATTGATTATAAAATATGAAGAACGAATCTTTACTATATTTAATTCTTATTGAATCAAATTCAAGGTTAAAAATTGGACTTCATTGACTAATGTGTTCACTTCAACCAATTTGTTTTCCAAATTTTAAAAAATTATTAGTTTTCCACACTATCACAACATAAATTTTAAACAATTTTGTTGCAGATGCCTTATATGAATCTACAATGTTGTTCCACGACACTTTAAATTATTATTTAGGAAAATAATGTTATTCATTAATATCTTTTATAAGTATTTTATTTCTTATAATAATCATTGAAAAAATTAATGAAGTTTTTCTCATACTCATCCATGGAGGTAGATTATAAGGGATCAAAATAATTGATCATATGATAAAAACCGTAATTGATTAAATCAATCAATATCTATTCCGAAATACATAGTTCTAGAATATAAAGATAAATTTCGATATAAATAATCAAAGGGCTTCATTTATTTAAAATTTCTTGGATGTCATATAAACCCATCATTATTATTTTCCATAGTATGCTACTTTATTTTCTATACCATTTTAGAAGATATTTATGATATTTTCAACCTTTATTTTAATTTAATGTAATATAAAAACTTCATAATAGTTTTATTTCTATTCTTCTTTACAGTATATTCATTTAGAATTTCATCACGATTCAATAATTTCCATCTTGAAGTATAATAACCTTTTCACTCTTCTCTATCTGAATCTTCTCTCCGATACAACATGTAGTCAATAAGGAATGCGTGTCTCTTTGAACTATTACGATTAAGATTATTAACAAATTTATTAATTTTATAAAATTATTGATAAATATTAAATTGAACGACTACATATTTCATCAAATTCTATATCGTCATCATTTATTTCAATTTAATTCCATAAAAGAACTTTATATGGTAAAAAAATATAAAAAATGAAAATTTCATATATTTGATACATCCTTCATACAAATATTGATTTACATATTCCACGAATTCATAAAACATATTTGATAGATTAGTTACCCTGTTTGATTTGTTAATATCTATAAAATTAAAGATATATTTCATTAAAATGTTTCAATCATCATAATGTTTTTCTGTAGTGAAAAAACATCATTAATCATTTTCTAAATATCATTATATAGTATCGAGGTTGTGGGTATTTCATTACGATGAGGGTGACCTATCAAACGTTCTATAAGGACTAATTCCCCATGCCAGGTCCTTCTTACATTTACAACAATAAATTGTTTCAATAGCAAGTTACCATAAACATCAATTAATTTCAACAATTATCTGAAATTACAATTATGACTTGTATATTTTTTTCATCTAACTATGGATCAATTTTTAATTTAAAGATAAAAAAAATCCTCTAGAAATATAACATATTGAGGTGTGTTTTAGGGTAAATTAATCCAAATTTATCCATCTATATCATATAAATAAATACCTAAATAATAATATAATTCACATTAATTAAATAAAATCATTTTAAAAATAAAATAAAATATTTATGAAATCAAAACATTAATATCAAAATATATATTATCATGGGAAAATTTTATTGAGAACAAATCATAAAATACAATATAATTATAGTCAATTGATATTATTATTTCATATTTTTTTATTTAAATATATCATATAACATATTGAAAAAATAAAAAATCACATAGACAAAACCACATATTTTGTTTTTATGAAATCATATTTTATTATTTAGGTGAATCAAAAATGCACATCTATTTTGATTTTTTCTCTTTGTCCATTGTAATTTAATTACGGGTTTGAAACCAATTCATTTTAAATATTAGATATATCCTTAATGATTGAATATTAAAGACAAAATTTAATTATATACTCTATGATAACTGAATCTGTTGAAGTGAAAATACTATTAGATTAAATTAATAATAATTTTTTAAAAAAAAATCATAAGTGTTATTTTGTGATCACATAATTAATAAAAAATAACTGAATGAAAAAATATAGAATATACAAACATAGGACAATTTTTATGTATATAAAATCAAAATAAAAACCGTATCTTCCACAACTACCATAACAAAAATATTAATTAAATATTAAAAAATGAATACTATATAACATATTCACAAAGAAAATAAAAATATGAAAATAGATTATTTCAATGAATAAAACTAAAATAGTTCAAAAAATTACCCCAAAAGAATTCACATCAATAATAAACTAAAAACTATATATATATTATATAATATTTCAATTCAACTATAATATAAAAATTTAAACACATTTTTCAATCACCAGAGTTTGACTGTAGTGATTACTAGAGTCAACTCCAGGTGGTGGATAGGGAAAGGTAGGTTGAATTTCAGACATTAGGGCCCTAAAAATTTCCCAACAATATAGTATTAGAAGATAACAACAAGATAAAATGAATCTTTTAAATAATTATGAGGAAAATACCTAGATAAACAATTCAAAATACCTGTCCAAATTAAAATATTGTAACTAGAATCAAAGACTAATAAGGATAACATAAGAGTATATATTCTGGAAACTTACCTTAAAATTATAAGAAACCACATTGATAACCCTATGATTGAATGGACAGATATCTATAATACTCACATGATGGGGAAGAAATGTGAAGGAGAAGGGGAAGATTAGGAAGACTAAGAATGAGAAGGGTAATACTCATGAAATGAATGATATTGGGATGTAGGAGGGTAAGATTCATCAGATAAGGAGAAAGTCATAGAATAGACTAGATATGGAAGGAGAAGAATAAAATAAAAAGAAATTCATGATCTACTAAAATCGGTATTAATTAGTGGTTGTTCTTCTAAAAAAACTTATAATTTTTATTATAGTTTTGTTTTTTTAAATACCACTACTAATAATTATTTTATTTTTTATTATATTAAATTATAACTAAAAAATGAGGAACAAAATTGAGATTTATAGCTATCATTAGTTTTTAAGAACCAGGGCTAATAAATCCCCACAAAGAATGTTTTTTAATATAATTCGAGAATTATATTTTTTATATTGGTTATATTTATAGGGATTACTCCTCGTTATGACCTTAAATTATTATAAAAAATTATCATTTCAAGAGATATGTGTGGATAGGTTCCCATTATCATGGAATATGCAGTGATGCTTGGATGTCTCATCCTAGTCCCATCCAAAAACTCCATGATTAATTATAACATGGTCAAAAAACCCTCAGCAATTCACTCACCAAGTAACACATATATTTATCCCCTCCACCCCTATATATGAGTCAGATCTATATATAGTCCCATACAATAATTATGAGTGATACGATTCTTATTATTTTAAGATATGTTAAGATGTCTGAACAAGTTATTTCAAATCCAACTGTAATTCATCATCCACCATCACTCCCATTTAGCCTCACATAACTTCAAAACTTGGTTAGTTTTGGACTTCATTATTTTAATTAATTTTTGGATATCCTCCTCCTTCAATGTTTTTATCATTTTAAGCCTTTCATGGATATTAATATTGAGTGTATTTCACTCCAAAAGGATGCCTCTTCTTGGCAATGATATTTTTAGTTTATATATATTTAGAAACCAAAAGTATCTTTTTTTTCCTTAGGAAAAGTTCATATATACCAATGCTCCCTCAATAATACTACTATGGAACCCACCATTTGAATTTGGTTAATATTCATCCTTAACATGATTATACCTTTTTATCACTTCCTAAATGAAATGCATCATTTATTATTTAAATCATTTTCATTCCTTATTCATATGTTTTAAATAACTCCTAGATATTAATCCCCATTTAATTTTTCACATCACACAATGGATCAGTAGTCCAATAACTATAACATTAAACTATTGAACAATTTACTACCTAAGTTTTCTCAAATTATCAATGAGAAATCATTCAAATTGGGTAAATTATTCCTCTACCACCATATGAGAAACTAATTTTTAGTTAAATCAATATGGACTTTAATATTAGTTTCATTGGTTTAAGAACTATGTCCATCAACTACAAACACCTATCCACAAAGTTCGATTATACTAATATGACCCCTACTCATTCACATCAAACTGTTACCTTACCCTTATCACGAAACAAATAGCCCCACCTTTTATAATATAATAACTACGTAATTGAACTATGTGAACCTCCTCTAAAGGATATAAACACAAGTATTGATCTCTTTATTTATGTATGTTTTACCTCACCCTTATTGTTGTGTAGAGTTATTCATATTTTGGTCAATACTGTATAATCTTGATCGTCATAAACTGTTGGATATAAAACTATGTCATTTAACCTTGTGTAACCATATATGATACATTGGGATCTAAATGCATGTCAGGTTTACCTTATTTGTTTTATATATTGTATATCACCCTTTGTTCAATGCGACAAGACCCAAACCCCACCCAAATTTTGTTTAAAGTTTTCCAAACTTAATCATTAACTTCACTAGTCTAGCTTTCATTATCTTAAACAACCCAAGGAAAGTGGCATAGTACTTGTTGGGTTGAAAACCCACAAAGGGTTACCTAGGATGAAATTGTATCATTATTCTCAAGGAATTAACCTTTCATAACCTTTGAAAAATTTTAATCATTTAAAAAAAAGTAAAATATACAAAACCTATCAAGTTGAAAACCTATAAAGGGGGTCCTAAGGAAATTTCCCATTCATTACCACTTATAAAATCATCTCGAAACATAGAAAAATGTTAGGTAGAAAATAAAAAGGAATAAAACATATAGGGGCCACCATTTACCCATACAAAAATCCAAGCTATCCTCACTATATTTATAGAAGTAGGGAAAAATTAAAGCACCATTTTATTCCTTGTATTTATTAGTTATGATAATTAATGACATATGAATGAAAGAGTAATTTTAGGGTACTTAAATCATTTTTTTTATTGAAATCTAACCGAGACACAAATTTGAGAAAAAATAGGATATTTTATAATATTTTCACTTTTGTTTTACTTTAATTCAAAATAAATGGATTGTATTTTGTAATAATGTTGAATCTCGGTTTAAAATAATATTAGAACTATATTCATTGTTTTATATTAATTAAATAAATTTTAAATCTTATAGGGATAAATACTACACTAAATTAGTTTTCTTCCATGATTTTTAGAAGCATCTACACTGGGAAATAAAGTGTATGAATAATGCTAATACCAACGCTAAAAATTATAAAATAAATGGAAATGTATCATGATGTATAAATTTTTTGATCTCGATAAGTGGATACATAACATGTTTTAATTGACTAAGAGAATATGTAATGTATTAGTGTGGGTAAGCATGAAAAACTTGATAATAGAAGTAACCCGTAAGTTATTTTATCATTATGAATTCAGACATAATATATATGGAAGAATAAAAGGCATACACATTATTTTATCTATGAGATGAAGATGATAAATGATATATTTAAAGAATAATACTTCATATGTAACATAAGTTTTTGCATAATATATAATACATATTATATTTTATGAAGATTCAAGAGGTATGTAACATATTTTTGGATGAAAATATGATAGTTATGATATTTTAGTTAAAGTTATTGATACATACTATAATTTGGAGTGAAACCTCATGATATTTTCTAATTCCAAAAAAGGTAAGAAAAATTATACTTCCATAGGCAGAGATGGATTCAAAATAAATTATAGGTTTACAAATCCAGATAATTGGGTAAATTATATATTTTTAGCAGATGTATTGTATTCTATTCTTTGTGACCTATTTTTAAAGTTGTGATACATATATATTTATAATGTTAAAGAAGTTATATTTTCCTTGATCTTGAAATATTTTTATTATTTTATTCTTAGGAAATCTATAATAATTATACATAAGATAATTTATCAAAGGAAAATAAAATTTAACCTAATTTTTTAGAGTTAAAAACTGATACGTATGATATTTGGATGAGGTTGAGCTGATATATATGACTTTTTATAAATTATAAGTCTATGATTTGACATATTTTTCAAAATAATAGATTCTACATATATTTTTATAGGATCCATGGAATATGTGAAATATACTCCTCCCAATAAAGAAAAATGAGTAAGATACTGGAGTATGTGAAAATTTAATGAAGGTAATTTGTGATATACAATATTATATTACTTCCCATTTATTACAATTATGTAATTACAAAAAATAAGACGTGGGAATTAAAATATGGATTTGAAAAATTAAATTAAGTATAATATAAATTAAAAAAATTATTCCTCTATTCTACCCAAACAGGGTAACATTCTTCCGAGCTTCTATGTGTCACCCATCCCTGAAGAAGGAGATGAAAATAATGAGAATGGATTTTAAAGCTATGGGTTTTAGATAAATTATATATTGAAGAATATGGAACCTCGAGCTATATATGTGGAAGTCAGTGGAGAATATGGGATCTTGGTGTTGGTCCAAGGTTAAGATGAAAATATAGCTAGGTGGGGTGGGGGGGGGGGAGTTGGCCTTTTTTAAAAAGGAATTAATTAATTTAAATGTTATATTTTAAAATTATTTATTTTAGTGCATCAGATTTAAAAGGAAAATAACATAAGATATTTTTATACTCATTCATATATAAATGATTATAATAAACTCTTTACCCAACTCAAAAACTAAGAGTGATGGAACTCACTAAAACCAATATAATTGAATATTACATTTATTTTTTCACACCAAGATTCACAAACCAATTACACAGGCTTTCCCCCATAAGTCTTAAACCCAAAATAACCTACCTTTTTATACCTAGAGGAGAAAAATGAAGAACCTAAATTTTTTCCCCGGAGGAACAACCCAATACCTAATTTTTTTGGAGAGTCACAACCCACAATACTACCTTTTAATGGTTGTATAACCCTTTATAGTTATAAACACAGAAGAATAATAGGAAGAAATAAAAACCATAGAACTAGATAAATTCTTCACATACTGAGAGGTAAGGAAAAAATTAATTATCTAGTAGAAATGATTAAAAAATTTAATTTTGGATAGGAGTAGTAGTTGGTCAATATAAAAAAAAACTTTTTTATAGTTAAATAACATTCTCAACCTCACATATTTCACTTTTTTGGTCAATCTATATAAATTGAGTTTCTTTTTTTCATAGTATCTTTTAAACATGAAATCTAATAATTATTTTATTTTCTCAAAGAGAAATCTACCATGTAGCTTCAATAAACTTATACATAGTTTTCCTTGAATATTTCCTAGATGGTATCCCACATGTAAATATTTTATAAATGAAAAAATAATATTACTGTATGTCAACCTCAATATCCTATAATACAATTTAAAATTACACATTGAATGTTTTTAGAATAATTAATAAAATAGTAAATAAAAATCATTAATATACTTGGAATAATTCCTTAAAATAATCGATATTGACCCTTAATATTTTAGCTAATTTGAATTTGGATATTTCAATTTCCAAAATTTCAGCATGAATATCAATACATTGTTTATCCCTATTGAATCAAATCTTATTGATCATTAAACAACTTAAAAAAATTTCACATGGATTATAATAATTATGGAGTAATTATATAATAAAAAACACTAATTATATCTTCAATTAACATGCATAAAATTGAAATGTGAAATATTACATAAAATAGAGAATATCTCCATGTTTTAAAATATCTGTAGAAATTCATAGAAACAAATAGGAAAAACCACATAGCAGAATCGCATAGGTGAATTAAATGGGAAAATTTAGCTATTGGATTGACATATGGGGTATATTTAAGATATTGACATAGTTTAATCATGTAGGTGATTCACTATGTAAGAGAATTCATCACGTATCCAAAATTCGATGTTGTCAAATCCTAAAATCTATAAATATGATGACTTACAAATCATAAACTTAAAACACAATTTCTAAATATATGAATGATCTTTATCTCCAGTTTAATTATATTTATATAATTTCAAAAGATTTATATAGAATGAAGATTCCTTTAATTGTACTTCTATATCTCAATTTATCATCACAATTATGTAGAAAAAAAATTCTGGAAGACTTTAGAATTTAGACTGAAAACATGAAGTGACTTATAAGATAATTTAGAACATTAATTATATAGATTCCAAACATTATTTATTCTAATTAAATGTATATAGTTTTATTATATTTCCAAATCACTAAGAATTAATAAATTTAAAATTTTTTATCACATATTATGGTCAAAATATGAAAGGTAACTAATTCAAGAAAATCAGCTACATGAATTGACTACATGGGTGAAACGACTACATGAATATGCTACATGGGACAATTGGATACATGAATCGGATATATAGGAATAGTAAAAAGAAAATAAAATTATATTTTAAGGTCCCGAGGAACTTATTTATCCTATTAACACTATATGAAACTTATTGAAAATGTTATGACCAATAAAAATTTGAAATTTAATGATATTTTATGAAAATATATATTACAAGCCAATTAAAGTTAAGAATAATTTAATAAACACATATGATGAAAAACTAAATATAGAAAAAAATTTATAATAATCAAATTAATATATACCTTAATAAATATATTAGTTAAAAATCTAAGGATAACACTTAATTAAGATTATGTTAAAGAGAATAATACAAGTAAAGCTACCAACATATTACGACTTATTATAAAAAAAATAATAAAGAAGTAATGAAAATATTTACTAAATTTATGAAAATTATAATTAACCATGCTATGATATTTTTTAATTATCAAAACATGAATTGTTTCAAAGAGACACTCAATCCCATCTCATTTTTGATAATAACAAAACCAGGTATAAATTAAAAAACTTCTCCCCCATTCTGAAATTATCAAAAGGTTTATAAATCAAAACATTCCTAAATAGTGTATAAATAAAAAATTTATCTATAATGACTGTGCAAATAGTTAATATTTTTTTTTATATTTTATAAAAAAATATGTCATGAAACCATAATCAAGCCTTCAATTTTGAAAAACATGTGACAAGGAGCCACAATACGTTGATAGAAACTTTAAAAGATATTGTTGAAAAATAATGAAAAACCCTCCAAAAACTAAATTTTTATGAAAAATGAATGTTTAAATAATAAGTTATAATATTCTTGTATATATGATAAGTATTAAAAAAGTAGTATAATACATAAATATTTATTGAAATTAAGAAATAGTAATTCGAAAAATAGATTCCATATTTCACATATTTCATGTAAATTTGAAAATTTCAGCATATGAACACATAAACACTACCCCTTAATTCATTCCATATAAATGTAAATTTAAATCTCCATAATATTATGTTAAAATATGATTATCTCAATATTATTAAAATCTATGGGCTTATTAAGGATATCATCATGTTTATTTGTTTTGGAAATTAAATCCATACTTATATTTATTTTTTGTACTTTATCTCTATGGAAATGATACTTAAAATCAATGTTATTGGTGCTAGAGTCTTCTACTAAATTTTTAGTAATATAAATATCATAATTATTATCATAGAGTATAGAAATATTTTCAAAATAAAAACAAAAATCAGAAAGAGTTTTCTTAATCCATAAATATTGAGAAAAACATGATTCAACAACTATATAGTTAGATTAAACATTTTAAAGATCAACAAAATTCTGTTTTTGTGAAATCTATGAAACTAAATATTCACTAAGAAAATAAAATATACCTAAAGTTATTATAATATATTTCTTTCATCCTCCAAAAGAATAAATATGGTATCTTATCAAATCAAAATTAGTTTTTATGGTAAAATAAACCAAGATTTAAATATCCTTTAAAATATTTAATAGTCCTTTTAACAGATTTATCAAGACTTTTATTTTTAGAACTTTTATATCGATAGAACATAAAAATTAAAAACAATAAATCCCGTCTAGAATTAGTTTAATATAATAATATTACAATCATTACACTATAGGTTTTAATATCAATCGATTTTTAAAATTTATCTTAATAAAACATGAAATTAGTACTCATGGAGGTATTTTAAATTTTAGAAGAATCTTAAACAAATCTCCAAACTAATTATTTATCTTAATAAGATTTCTTCAGAAAAATACCATAATTTATTTAAAAAATTTGTAAACCATGAAAGAATTTCAATTCCCCCATTATAGTCATATCAAATTCATAAGTCATCAATTATGAAAAATCAATACAAAGATTTTAATTTGATAAAAAATATAATATCATCATCCAAATTTTTTATAACAAAAAATATCATTATAGTTTTTATTAATAAATAATTTAGGATTAGACATTCCTTTCCCAAAAAATTTTCCTACTAAAAAACTAGTTACCGTTTCATACGAATATCTAGGAGCTTATTTCAAACCATATAAATCCTTATATAATTTAGAAACACGATCAATATTATTTTCCTTTTTGAATCCATTGGTTTTTATAAAATTCACTTATTTAAAAATAAATCTATTTTAAAAATTTGTTTTTACACCCCTTTGAAATAATTTGACTCTATTAAATTCAACATAGGACAATAATATCCAAATTGTTTCTAACCAAGAATCAGGTGAAAAATATTCATCAATATAAATTTCCTACTCTTGATAATAACCTTGATCCAATAATCAAGATTTGTTTTTAACTATATTTCTAAATTCATTGAGCTTATTTATAAAGATCTAGTTTTTCATAATAACCTGATAATTACTTGGTTTAATAACTAAAGTACACACATTATTCCTAGTAAACTAGTTTAATTCGTTTTTCATAGCCATAATAAAATTTTCATGATAGAAATCATCATCAATATTCTTTGGCACAATGTTAGAAAGAAAAGAATGACATAAAAAATAAATAACAAGTTTTATTATTTCAAATTTTGATTCAATATTACCAATAACATTATCTATTGGATGATCTCTATGAGTCTTCTAAGATTTTTCATGAATCAGTTTATATTGAGAATAAAAATTCCACCCCTAAATATGTTTATATTGATCTTGGGGTCCTTATTCAAAATTAAAGTCTGTAAATTCTTCCTAAAGTTGATCAATATCATCACCTATTTTATTAAAATATTTTTCAACAAAATTTACATAAATTTATTCGTCCAAAAATATGGTAATTTTACTGTAAAGACTATATTCCTTACTATTTCTTGAATATACTAAGAAAATAATTTCATCAGATTTTACATAAAATTTATCTAAAGTTTCTATAATATTAAGAATAAAAACATTACAACCAAACACCATAAAATATCCAATTTTATGATTTTTTTCCTTGGAAATCTCATAATTAGTCTTTTCTACAAGTTTATTAAAATGAATCTATTTATAAGAAAAAAATAAGTATTCTAAACTTCTACCTAGAAATACTTAGTTATGCTAATCTCATTTAACATAGTCCAAGCCATTTATTGAAGTGTTCTATATTTTATTTATACTAAACCATTTTATTTTGGTGTTCTAGAGGATGAAAAATTTTATAAATATCTATTTTCTTCACAAAAATTGATAAATTTAAGATTATAGAATTTTCACAAAACAAGATATGTCACCATTCGACCCGGCACCCAGCCCAGTCTGCAATAAGGCCCGAAGGGCATTCCCGATCCTCATGGGCTAGAAACTAGTGTTGGGAATAAATATAAACTAGTTGGAAATGATTTGTCTCATAGAAAACGATAGATAAATAAACATAAAATGAAAAAATAGTCAAATAAAATAAGATAAATTGAACAATCTGCCAGTGAAAAAAGGGATAATTTAAGTTACGAAACATTCCTTAAGTGACCTTGTGGGTAACTATAGAACATAAACCACAATTTCTGCAAGATTGATGAAAAACTAGACCCTAAACTGAAAATATAAAGTAGGCATGAGCACCAAGATGCTCATTATAAATGTAAAAGTACAGCAGCGCCCTATTCCCTTACCTTTCAAAAGAAACCCAAAATGTGATAGTTAAAAAATAAGACATAATAAAATAATGTTTTTAATTCTTTTCCAATTCATGTTACAAAATTTCATTTTTAATAAAGGTATTTCTCTTCTAATTCATTCCAAAAATAGGTTCCATGCATGATATAACATTTCAAAATAAAAGGAGACCAATTTAGATTAAAAATATGTTTTTCAAAAAAGAGGGAACAAACAAATAATAACTGAATTGAAAATCATATCACAAGAACCATGTTAAATACCTAAGTATATAGTTTTAGTTGGGGACCTAGGATCCTCATACCCCAGTGAAATGTGGTATAACAACCACAACAAACTACGTTCTCATGCAAGAGCCACTAGTAGGGAGCACACCCATAACCTAGTGGTCTCCAATAATCATCATTATGTTTAGTTAGTGTTGTAAGAATCAATCATAACAGAAAAAATAGGATGAACCACTTTTGTATCATCTATCATACTAGTCCTAGTCTGCCCACCTAGATTCAAAGGTTTCCCATGTGTTCTATTTTAAGTGGTGGTGAGTTTTATCAACAAGTAAAGACACACAGACATCACATTATTTATCTCAAAAACCTTCTAGTTTTCACCACAAACCTCCCCTCTTAAGCGATCCCCCTTTATTTTTAAAAAACACACATCATTGCACAATCCTCTTCACTAGGAACATATAACAATTCATAAATTTAACATACAAATCAATTTTCTAAAGCAAGAGGGAAATCCTTTAGAGGGTTTTACCTTTTTCATAAATCATTATAAAAGTGAATAATGGGGTTAATCACTTAAAAGGAGTAATTTTCATTTTGGAAACATAATCACCCAGAATCTTTATTTTTCCACAATACTTTGAAATCTTAACTAAACGAACAAGGTCCTACTTATTTAATGAAATCTTAAAACCAGACATAAAAATGAAGCAATCCTTTTAAGAAAATAAAACTACTCATTAACAATGAGTTCACACCAAAACACATATTTGGAAATCACTTTGGAAATTCCTTGGAAAACATACATTCCATTTAAATTTTATAACAAAACTAGATGAAAGACCACACATCTTTTGAAATACCCATTTCACATTCAAAAAATCAAAGAAATCACTTTTCAAGAAGCAAAACCATTTTCGTATATATATATATATTGCATATGAATTTAATGTAGAATTAGAAACCAAAATTTTAATATAATACCAAGAAATTACGGAAATTATAATTAATGGTTAGGTCATAGGGAACCTACCTTAGGGTGGATCCAAACCAAACATCCATCCCGCAACTCTTTGTAACTAAGAGCTTCTCCTCCCCCACTATGCACATTCACATTCACATAAATATAAGGACACCTACCTCTATAAACACACCCACATGTCCATGAACATGTGAAAGGGGATCCTTACTTGTATACTTATATGAATATACTAGTCTCCATTCTCTTTTTATTCATTTTAAAAAAAATATATATATATACATACATGGGAACACCTATCCCAATACATGTATATTCACTTCAATGGATGATTATAAATGTAATGGGGGAACCAACACACATATATATACTTACATATGCACATGAAGGCGAGTAGCCTTAGACCTGGTGACTCTAAACCACCAAGTAGGGACCTCACACTACACATATAATTTATTAAATAAATAAAATATTTTATGAAACACTTCAAAATTAGCACCATAAAAATTTACACTGAAAACACTCTTTAAACTGAAACACACACTAAAACCATTTGAAAATACATTTCACACTACTTATATAACTCATAAAACCCATTTGACAATATTAAAATAAAAACACATAATCAATTTAACCATTTCCAAAGGACAAGCCCCCTTTTATAAACCACAAAAAAACCAAAGTCAATTTTCAAACATTTCTTTCATCATTTAAATAGTGTACACTTCATATTAAAGGGTTCACAACATAACCATCATACCAAGGTAGTCCATTTTAAAAACATACACACTCTAAAACTCTTTACAAACATATTCTACACGTCTCACATAATTTAAAAAATCATTTAAAATGATTAAAAAGTATTTCTAAGAAGAACCACATGGACTTACACAGAAAACATAAAAAACATCCCATTTTTAGAATCAAATGCACACTAATACCATGGAAAAATAGAATTATTATCCCTTTCATAATTTAAAAAACCAATTGCACCAGTTATAAAACACCACCAAATAATACCAAATGTCACGCCCTGACCCTAGACTTCCCTAGATCCAAGGAAGTTTTAAATAAAACATGATGTGTAATTTTTTTTATAAAAATAATTGCAGATAAAACACACATCATTTTCCAATAAATAGGATATTTTTGGTTTAGGTCCTAGAGAACTAGATAAAATTATTTCAATTCCTTCAAAACTGAAAGGGAATAAAATCTCAAAAAAGCTGCCGCCAAAAAGTGTATCTTAAATATACTAAAACTGTAAAATTTAATTTAAACATAGGGTGAGCATAGAGTGCCTGGTAAGGGTTTTTTTAAAATAAAATAATATATCAAATAACATTTTTTTGAAAACATTCCATTAAAATTATCCATAAAACGTTTTCGTAAGGAAATCTGCAATACATGAACCATAACATAACATTTTGTCCAAGAATTAGAAGTGAACATTTCAAGGAACACTAACATAGTCACAATGAATCATATCCCCATCATAAGCATGATCATACAAAATATAGGTTGTGCATCATATAAAGTAAGATTTATTCTAACTTTAATAAGTGTGACATGAAAAAGTGAAAGTACCAAATTTAGAACTAATAGTAATACCTGACCAGAGTTGCGCATAAAATAATAACACTAATTATTTCCTTAATAGCTGTAAATCATAATCTGGAAAATTAATCACTAAATTATTAATAAACACTATTCTATAAGTATTTACATCTTCTAATTCTCATAAGTTTAGTCTCTTTAACCAAAAATATTCTACTAGTCAAATATTCAATTGGTTAGTTAAATTTCATAAACATAATCAGGGGAGTGCATATGCCGGATTGTGTCATGGCCTCATGCCAAGACCATAAAATCTCTTTCAAGGCCTCGTTCCAAGAACATAAATTATTTTGGGAAAGGCCTCGTCCAATTCCATGTGAATTTTGTCTCATGAGACCTACTGAAGCATCGAGGGGCTATAGCGGGCTGCACCTGTCACATACTAAGTCCAATTCATTCCACATTTCTTTAAATCAAAGTTCCTAATAACACTTTCATTTATTAAATTACTCATTACTTATCATTCCAAGTGTCACATATTACTTGGCTTCTCATTTAATATTATTTAAAGTGTCCCATACCACTTTGAATAATTTAGTTCTTAATTCCAAAAAGGCCATTTGACTTTGATTACATTCTTTAGCATTTACATATACAATGTGATCCATGAAAATAAGTGTTAATAACAATACTAATAATTGCATGGATATGGCAATAAATGAAATGTATGATATTCATATTATACCACATGTGAAAATAACTAAAGCCCCTAAAATACAGGTTTGTCACATAAAATGATAACCCTTAAATTCTAAAATTCTTACTATGAGAGTAAACATTTTAGGTTCCAAAGATTCATAAAGGAAATTAATCATGTATTGAATACATAACTGATTTAAGGTAAATAAAATATTTATTTGGGGTATTAAACACATAGTTGTCTAAACACCCAATACTTTCATGTTCATTTATTAACTTACCACAAGGGTATTCTCAATTATTTAATTTTAATGTTAAAGATTGAAAAGCATGCCAATCAACCACACCACTTACTAAAACATAACTATTATCATTTAAAATTTATGAAAATAAGTATTTCATACATATATATTCATATATGGAATTTAAATAATTATAATAATATTTAAATAACACATGTGGGTATATAAACACCCACCTTCTTAAATTAAAGATAATTCTTCTTTGAAACAAGTTGAGGTATCTATTTATGAAAAACCTCATTTTTCCACTTTAGAAATATTTATATAGCAATGAAAACACCAAAAATTATTACTCATGAATTATCCATAATTACTAAATGCATCAAAATTATATCATTTTGGAAATTCCAAAATCATAAAGGGCTTAGTGTTGTGTAATCCGTTTATACAAAAGGGTGTATATAAAGGATTGTAAATTTAAATTTTTTGTTAAAACGATTCATATTTCATAAACATTTTTTTATTAATTCTTAATAATAGTTGGAAAATATAAATTAGATTTAGGATCCAAGATTATATATATATATATATAAATATAACTAAATGTACATGGTGTATATAAGGATCTTACACTAAACATTTAATGAAACTTATATGTTTTGAACATATTAGTAACATCAGTTAAACAAGGGTTAATTAATTTCAAATCGTTCTAGAAGATATAAAAGGTTTGATTATGAAACATATACATATACATGATTATGTATACATTTAAACACACACACACTCACACACACACACACACACATATATATATATATATCAAACACATAATATCTCAAGCCCTTGTCTGGTAAAGGATTAAGAACCCATTTAAGGCTAAAGATTCACCATCATAGAAGACTTCAGTGGGTATTATACTCAACCATATTTATATATGTATATTCTTATACATATATGTGTGTATATATATATATATCCAAACCAAAATAAGGAAAGACAAACTAGGCCCCTTACTTGATTCGAAGGAGGAGAAGAGGTTGGTATGAGCTTGATGGAGGTGCTGGAGGGGAAGAACACCATAGAGTTTGGTTGAAAATGAGTTATATATAAATTAAATATAATATATTTTTAATGAAAATGGAATGTAAAATTGAGGCACCTCGGTTTAAAATAAGACTTAGGGTGTTCAGTCTTGTGGAAGATGAGTGAAAGGAGGGGCCACCTGAGGTCATGGGTGTGGAAAAACATGGAAGGAAAGAGTAGTGAGGATACTGGTGCGGCGTAAACTGGTAAAAGAAGAATAAGAAGGTGAGGGGTTAGGTGTGAAAAAAACGGTCGAGATTAGATCACACCATGATCCAACGGTTGAGGTGCATCTGCGAGTTTTATAAAAGATGAATGGTTGAGATCCGTCGAGGAGTGGAGCAGACTACTATGAAAAATTTTAGGTTTTTAAAATGGATGAAGGGTCACGATTAGATCATATCTAATCGGATAGATGCGAGAAAAATAGTGTTTTAAAAAGACTTGAATGACCAAAATGAGATCCCAATGGATCATACTGATGATAAAAACACGGAGCAGAAACTACGGTTGATAGGAATTGAGGACCGAACCAATTGGACGGCTCAGATCTCACACAGCGAGATCTAATGGTCCAGATGTGATCCATATTTAAAATTATCATCCCACATCAAAACAAGATAGACTTTGAGGCTCCCTTATATGCATGGGGATCATGGTAGTAGTCTATAAACCCCCCTCCCCCTCCACATTACCGCCCCATACCAGGTATCTTTGGGCTCGCTTTGTTACCCACCCCTTTCGCCGTGCCACCCCGCACGGTGGTGCGCTTTGGTTCCCTTGCACATGCACACCCGTGCGTGATTAAGGCCTACTAAACACTCATGTGGGTGACTTGTCATGCACCATTCATGCATAGACCTGGGCCATTTCCTAGGGGATGTGAGTGTGATTCCCACCTAGTCTTTGAGTGTCTGGATACAAGGGTGCCCTCCACTACATGTGGTACTAACCTATTTTTTAGCAAAGTAAAAGTTCATTTTTTGTTAAACATAAAAATGGATTTTCATATATATATATATAAGATTCTTCAAACAGAGAATAATTTTTTTTATTATGACTAAAAAAATTCCTAAGACCAAAAATTTCATTAGTTTATTAACACTTGAGTTTTGAAACATAATGTTATAAATCAAAGTTTAGTACGTCATAAAGAAAATATTATACTAATATTATAAAAATCCAAAACATATTTTTAGTTAAAACCATATTTATATATATCCATGGATGAAAACATTTATAAAGGATTTTCAAGACATTTGAAATATTTAAATACTTAACTCACTAAGTATAGCTAAAATATTAAATACAACAATAGTTATTAACTTCATTTTCCCAAAGAACAATTTCAAACTCAAAAATAAGTTTCTTTGTTCGAAAACAAAGCAGTGTCCTTATAACTGTTGAAGACTCAATGGTCACATAAAGGAGGAAACAATCAGATTATTTTTAAGGCCTTTTATAAACATGAATTAGGGTGTTCCAATTCAAGGCAGCTTGGTGAAGATGCTACTCATCATTCCTGTGATTCTTAACACGATTGTTGTGGTTCTGGCCATAATGTTTTCATTATGATTGGTCTAAAGGATATTCACTATTTAATGGGTCTATTTGTTTTATTGGGTGGTCTACCTATAATTCTAATGGGACTCTTGGTATGTATTTTTGGTTAGTTGGATTCTCTTAGCCTTGAAGCAATGTATCATTTTTAGTTTTTCATTAAATAAATAATCCATTTATTTACAAGTATTATTTTGGTCAACACGGGAATGAAGTAAAACAAAAAAATATTTTTATTACATAAGAAACAAGTTTGGGGTTGTCACATTATCCCCCCTTCATAGAATTGCATCCACACAATTCTAAAACACTTGTAAACACCTACCAGTAAAACCCAACACACATCACCTCCAACATCCCCTCACAAAGTCATCCAATATAGAATATCTGCTCACTACCCTAATATGGATCCCTATATTGGTTTCCAGTCCCTTGATTTCTTTGACCCAAAAACATGGAGAGCACCGAGAGCAGCTAGGATCATCCCTATGTATAAAGAATTCAGGTTTCCATAGGAAGGCTTGAGCAGTGTGAATATCAAAGAATTGAGAGTGGAGTAGATCTCTATAAATCCCCCGTACCACGCCGTGCTTGAAAACCTCGAAGTCGTAGATCACTCCATACATAGTAAAACATAGAACTTGAAATAGATTGACCGTCGAAGGTCACCCTCCAAAGCAGATTCCTGAAACTTTTCTAAGGCTCGATAGTTCTCAGATAAGGTGAAACAAAATAAAAGGCCTTCATAGTAATTTCCCAATTTCCTAAACTCTAAAAATTGAGTATTTTCAACATGGTGATAGATTTATCTCTCTCATTTGTAGGAAAAGAGGGTATTTGAGCTAACAGACACTTTTTAATGTCATTTTCAAGTTAGGCATAGGTTTTCAAATGGGTCATAGTCTTCTAAACATGACTCAACCATTATGCATTCTATTAATTCAGAATAGAGAGATAAGAGGTTTTTTGGTGAACTCATGTATTCCATCTTGAAAAATTTCAATAGACATGTTTTATGCATTAAGACATAATCATAACATTATCCAGTAATACAAGGTTAATAAATCCAAAGGTGTAACATAAACACTCACTCCCACTCACAAAACCATAGTATGGATTTACAGACATCCTCCAAGATGACACTTCACCTGTTTCATTAGTGTTAGTGAGTTACCCAATTCCCAATTAGAAGGATCCCTAAGGTGATTCCAAAATCATCAATCTCCTTGGTCCAGATGCAGAACGGGTAGCTCAGATCAGTCAGATGTTGACATCTAAAGTTACAATAAAGGAAAGCGTTAAGTGTATGGAGATGGGAAACATCATATTGAACTTGCTGTCTATAATGAAAATAGGTATACTCATAATTGAGAATTTAAATTTCCATGACCTAACCTCGAAGACCATAGGTCATGAATTAAGGAAGGTATGATACTTGGAGGTCACCCTCTTGTGCAGCCTACTAGAAGTTCCTTAGTGATTTAAAATTTTCAGCTACTGTAAAGTATTAGAATATACCTTCATAATAACTTCCCTTACGTGCATAAAATGGATGTTGGGAATGAATCATCAAGAAGTAGTCGAAGCCAGATCCTTAGTGAAGTTGGAGTACATGAGTAGAATTGGATACACAATAAAGGTTTTTACCAGACAATCAAAGGTTTTCAAAAGTCCTGCATCCCTCTAAACATGTCTTAGCCACTGTAGTTTCTAATATTTATGTTGGGAGAGACAAAAGGATTGATTTTTATGTCATATAAGAATTTTAAGACGAATTATACTTAGTAATACATAATCCTATTTATAATGTTGTTCAAATTTTCCAGGGTTGTGTAAACCAATCCTTTGATACCAACTGTCACACCCTGACCCCGAACTACCCTGGAGCTGGTGCGATTTTAAATATAACATGGTGTGTAATTTTTCTTATAAAACAAGTAATGACAAAACAAACATCATGTTCATCTAAAGAGGATATTTTTGGTGTAGGTCCTGGAGAACCATATACAATTATTACAATTCCTTAAAAACAGAAAGGGAAAAGAATATCTACAAAGCTACCACTACATAGTTTATCTCAAATCTACTAATCCTGTAAAATTAAAGTTAAAACGTAGGTTGAGCATACGAATGCCCAGTAAGGGGGTTTTTAAAATAAAATAACATATCAAATAAAATCTTTTAAAAACATTCCATTAAAATTATCCATAAAACATTTTTGTAAGGAAAGCTACAATACATGAACCATAACGTAACATTTTGTCCAAGAATTATAAGTGAAAATCTCAAGGATCACTAACAGGGTCACAATGAATCATGTTCCCATCATAATAATGATTATACCAAATATAGGGTGTGCAGTATATAAAGTAAGATTCTTTATAACTTTAATAAGTGTGACATGCGAAAGTTAAAGTACCAAATTTACAAATGGGAGTAATACATGATCATAGTTTCCCATAAAATAATAACACTAATTATTTCATTACTAAATGTAAATCATAATCTGGAATATAAATCTATGAATTCTGAACAAACACTATGTCATAAGTATTTAATTCTTCTAATTCTCATAAGTACAATCTCTTTAACCAAGTATATTATACTATCCAAATATTCACTTGGTTAATTAAATTTCTTAAACATAATGAAGGAAGTGCATATGACAAACTATGTCAAGGCCTCGTTCCAAGACCATAAACTCTCTGTCAAGGCCTCATGCTAAGACTATAAATCAATTTTGTAAAGTACTTGGCCAATTCCATGTCTATTTTGTCTCATGAAACCCACCGATGCATCGAGGGGATATAGTGGGCCCCACATGTCACATACTAAGTCCATTGCATTCCTCATTTCTTTAAATCAAAGTGCCTCATACCAATTTGATTTATTAAATTACTCCTTACTTATCATTCCAAGTGTCACATATTACTTGGATTCTCATTTCATATTATTCAAAGTATCACATACCACTTTGAATAATTTAGTTATTAATTCCAAAAAGTCCATTTGAGTTTGATTACATATTTAGAATTTACATATACAAAGTGAGTCTTAAAAATAAGTGTTAATGACAATACTAACAACTGCATGGATATGGAAATAAATGACATCTATGATAGGCAGATTATACCACTTGTGAAAACAACTAAATCACATAAATTACAGGTTTGTCATATAAAATGATAACCCTTATATTAAAAAATTCTTACTATGAGAGTAAACATTTTAGGTTCCAAAAATTCATAAAGGCAATTAATCATGTATTGAATACATAACTGATTTAAGGTAAACAAAATATTTATTTGGGGTATTAAACACATAGTTTTCTAAACACCCATTAATTTCATGTTAATATATTAACTTACCACAGGGGTATTATCAATTATTTAAAAACAATGTTAAATATTGAAAATAATGCAAATCAACCACAACACTTACTAAAACATAACTATTAACATTTAATATTTATGGAAATAAGTATGTCATACATATATATTCATATACTGAATTTACATAATTAGAAGAATCTTGAAATATCACATGTGGGTAGATAAACACCCACCTTCTTAACTTAAAGATAATTCTTCTTTGAAAAAATGTGATGAATCTATTTATGAAAAACCTCATTTTTCCAATTTATAAATATGTATATAGGAGTGGAAAACTCCAAAAATTATTACTCATGAATTATTCATAATTACTAAACGCATAAAAAGTATAAAATTTTGGAAAATACAAAATAATTTAGGGATTAGTGTTGTGTAATCCATTTATACACAAGGGTTTATATAAAGGATCGTATTTTTAAATTGTTCCTTAAAACCATTCATATTTCACAAAAAACATTTGTTATTCATTCTTAATAATCTTTGGAAAATCTAAATTAGATTTAGGATACAAGTTTATATATATATAAATATATAAATATAACTGAATATACATTGTGTATATAAGGGTCATACCCCAAAAATTTAATGGCACTTACAAGTTTTGAACATATTAAGAACATTAGTTAAACCGGGGTTCATTAATTTAAAATTGTTATAGAAAATATAAAAGGTTTGATTATGAAACATATAAATATAGCTACATATGTAAACATACATATATATATATATATATATATATATATATCAAATAGATAATATCTCAAGCCCTTATTTGGTAAAGGATTAAGAACACATTTAAGAATAAATATTCAACATCATTGAAGAAGTTAGTGGGTCTTATACTCATC
This sequence comes from Viscum album, assembly GCA_963277665.1. Taxonomy (NCBI): domain Eukaryota; kingdom Viridiplantae; phylum Streptophyta; class Magnoliopsida; order Santalales; family Viscaceae; genus Viscum; species Viscum album. The sequence goes on from OY728159.1 coordinate 1,939,644,581, forward strand.
CATATTTATATATGTATATATTTATACACTTATATATATATATATATATATCCAAACCGAAACAAGGCAAGAAAAAATAGGTCTCTTACCTGATTCAAAGGAGGAGAAGATGTTAGGATGAGCTTGATGGAGGCGCCGGAGGGTATGAACATCGTAGGGTTCGGGTTCAAATGAGTTATATATGTAAATTATATATAATATATTTTTAATGGAACTATCATGGAAAAATGAGGCAAATTGGTTTAAAATAATACCTAGGGTGTCCGGTCTTGTGGAAAACGAGTGAAAGGAGGGGCCAGCTAAGGTCACAATTATGGAAAATCAAGGAAAGGAAGAGTAGCGAGGATACTGGTGCAACACACATGGGTAGAAGAAGAACAAGGTGATGTGTTAGGTGTGTAAAAAAAGGATGGTCAGGATTATATCATTCCTTGATCCAAAGGTTGAGCTGTGTTCATGAGTTTTATAAAATATTAAGAGTTAAGATCTAATGAGGAGTGGATCAGACGACTACGAAAAATTAGGGGTTTTTAAAACAAATGAACAATCATGATTAGATCATATCTAATTGGTCGACTGAAAGAGACGTTATGTTTTAAAAAGACTTGAACGACCGTGATTAAATCCTAATGGATCAAACGGTTGATAAAAATGCGGAGGAGAAACCACGACTATTAGAAATCGAGGACCAAATCGATCAGATGGCTTAGATCTTGTGCGGCGAGATCTGATAGTCCAGATGCGACCCCGCTTTAAAATTCCCGTCTCACATCGAAACATGATGAGTTTCACGGATCCCCTATAATATTAGATCTCCTGGAAGTAGTCCATAAATACCCCTCCCCCTCCCCGATACCACCCCGTACCGAGTCTCTACGGGTGCACTTCTGCGCCCAAACCTTCCACTATGCCACCCCGCACAGTGGCGCGCTTTGGTTCCATCAAACGTGCACGCCTATGCATTCTTAGGGCCTACTATGCAATCATGTGCGTGGGATGGAACAAAACATGCATCCACAACCCTGAGCCATTATCCAGGGAATGTGAGTGATATTCCCACCAAGGCCTTGAGTGGATTCCTACAAAGTTGCCCTCAGCTAGGTGGGGTACTCACCTATTTTTTAGAAAAGTAAAAGTTCATTTTTTGTTAAAAATAAAAATAGGTTTTCATATAAATATATAGGTGTCTTCAAATAGAGAATAAAAAGTCTTTATTATGACTAAACAATGTCCTAAAAATAAAATTTTCCTTGGTTTATAAAACATGAGTTTTAAAACATGAAGTTATAAATCAATTTTTAGTACATCAAATAAAAATATTATACTAGTATTGTAAAAATGCAAAAAATATTTTTAGTTAAAACCTTGTTTATATATATCCCATGATGAAAATATTTATAAAATATTTTCAAGACATTTGAAATATTTAAATAATTAATTCACTAAGTATAGCTAAAATATTAATTGAAACAATAGTTATTAATTTCATTTTCCCAAAGTACAATTTCAAACTCAAAAATATGTTCATTTATACAAAAACCATATAGAATATTTATATCCATTGGAGAATTAATGGTCACCTAAAGGAGGAAAATGTCAGATTATTTTTAAGGCCTTATATAAACATGAATTTGGGGGTTCTAATTCCAGGCATCTTGGAAAAGATGGTGCTCATCATTCCTCTAATGCTTAGCACATTTGCTGTGGTTCTGGCCATAATGTTTTTCATTCTAATCGACCCGAAGGATCTTCACTATTTAATCGGTCTAGTTGTTGAATTGGGTGGTCTCCCTGTAATTCTAATATGTCTCTTGGTAGGTATTTTCTGGTTAGTTGGATTATCTTATCCTTGAATAAATGTAACCATTTTAAGTGTTTTATTAAATAAATAAAGTCTTTTGTTTATTTGCAAGTGTTGCTTTGGACAACATGGGAATGATGTAAAATCAAACAAAATTATTATTACATAAGAAAAAAGTTTGGGGAATCACATTATCCCCCATTAAAATAATTGAATCCTCAAAATTCTAAAACACTCATAAAGAACTACCAGAAAAACAAAAAACACATCACCTCCAACATCCCCCCACAATGTCGGCCAACATGGTCAATTTGCTGATTACCCCAAGGTGGATCCCTAGATTGGTTTCCAGTCCCTTGACTTAATTGAAAAGAAAACATAGAGTGCACTGAGATCATCTAGGATCATCTCTATTCAAAAAGTAATCAGGTTTCAAGAGTAAGACTTGATTGGTGTGAATATTTGAGTTTTTAGAGTGGAATAGATCTCTATAAATCCCTTGTACTACGTCGTGCTTGAAAAAATTGAGGTCATAAATAACTTCATACATAGTAAAAATTAAAACATGAAATAGATAGACCACCCAATGGTCACCCTCCAAAACAGCTTCCTAAAACTTTTCCAAGGCTTGATAGTTCTCAGATAAGGTGAAACATAATAAAAGACCTTCTTAGTACATTACCCTTTTCCTAAACTCTTCAAATTGAGTATTTGCAATATATTGATATATGTAGCTCTCTAATTTGTAGTAATAGAGGATATTTGAGATGAGGGACACTTTTTAAAGTCTTTTCCAAGTTAGGCGTAGGTTTGAAAATGGGTCGTAGTATTTTTAAGACGACTCAACCATTATGCATTCTAATAATTCAGTATGAAGGGATAAGAGGTTGGTTGGTGAACTCATGTCTTCCATATTGAAAATTTTAAAGAGGCATGTTATACTCATTAAGACATAATCATAACATTATCCAGTTATACAAGGTTCATAAAACCAAAGGTGTTACAAAAACACCCACTCCCTCTCAGAAAAAACTAGTATAGATTTCCTAATTCCCTCCAAGATGAAACTTCACCGGTTTCACCGGTGTTGGGGATTTCCACTATTCCCAATTAAATAGATCCTTAAGGTGGTTTTGAACTCCTCAATATCCTTTGTCCAGATACAACATGGGAATCTTGGATCAATCAGATGTGGACATCTAAATTTCTATCAAAGGAAAGTGTGATGTGTATGGAGTTTTGCAACATATGCTTGAACTTTCTGAATATAATGAAAACATGTCAACTCGTCTTGGAGAATTTCAAAGTCCATGACCAAACCTCAATGACCTTAGGTCATGATTTGACAAAGGTATGATTCTTAAAGGTCACACTCTTGTGAAGACTCTTGGAAGGTCATTAGTGATTGAAAATTGTTAGCCAAGGTAAATTATCAGAATTGACCTTCATAATTCCTTCCCTTACGTGCATAAAAGGGAAGTTGGGGAACATATCATCATAAATTAGTCAAATCCAGATCCTCGGTGAAGTTGGAGTACACGACGAGAATTGGATACTCAATAAATGTGTTTCTAATACAACTGAAGGTTTTCCAAAGTCTCGTAGCCCTCAAAACATAACTTAGACACTATTGTTTCTAATATTTATTTTAGGAGAGAGATAAGGCTCGATTCATACGTCATCTGAAAATTTTATGAAAACTTCTAATTAGTAATAAATAATCAAGTATTTAATGTTTTTATAATTTTACAAGGTTGTCTAAACAAGTCCTTTGATACCAACTCTCATGCCCCAGCCCGGACTTCCCCGAATCCAGTGTGGTTTTAAAAAAAACATGGTGTGTAAATTTTTTTAGATAAAAAGAACTACTGATAAATCACACATCATGTTCCACTAAAGAGGATCTTTTTGTTTTAGGCCCTAGAGAACCAGATACAATTATTTCAATTCCTTCAAAACTGAAAGGGAAAAGAATATCCACAAAGATTCCACCAAACAGTGTATCTAAAATCTACTAAACTAGTAAAATTTAAGTTAAAACGTAGGGTGATCATACGAATTCCTAGTAAGGGGGTTTTTAAAATAAAATAATATATCAAATAACACTTTTAGAAAACATTCCTTTAAAATTATCCATAAAACATTTTAGTAAGGAATGTTGCAATACATGAACCATAACATAACATTTTGTCCATGAATTATAAGTGAACATTTCAAGGAACACTAATAGGGTCACAATGAATCATGTTACCATCATAATAATGCTGATAAAAAATATTGGGTGTGCATCATATAAAGTAAGAGTCATTCTAACTTTAATAAATGTGACACGTGAAAGTGAAAGTACCAAATTTAACAACAGAGAGTAATACATGATCAGAGTTGTGCATAAAATAATAACACTAATTCTTTCCTTACTAACTGTAAAGCATAATATGGAATATAAATCTATGAATTCTGAATAAACACTATGGGATAAGTATTTACTTCTTTTGATTATCATAAGTACAATCTCTTTACTCAAGTATATTCTACTAGCTTAACATTCACTTGGTTAATTAAATTTCATAAACATAATGAGGGAAGTGCATATGTATGACTGTGTCAAGGCCTCGTTCCAAGACTATAAACGCTCTATCAAGGTCTCGTTCCAAGATCATAAATTAATTTGGGGAAGGCCTCGGCCAATTCCATGCCTATTTTGTCTCATGAGACCTACTGAAGCATTGAGGGGCTATAATGGGCCCCACTCGACACATACTAAGTCCAATGCATTCCTCATTTCTTTAAATAAAAGTTCCTTATACCACTTTAATTTATTAAATTACTCATTACTTATCATTCCAAGTGTCATATATTACATGGATTCTCATTTCATATTATTCAAAAGTCTCCCATACCACTATGAGTAAATTAGTTCATAATTCCAAAAGGCTATTTGAGTTTGATAACATTCTTTAATATTCATATATACAAAGTGAGTCATGAATATAAGTGTTAATAACAATAATAACAAATTAATGTCTATGGAAATAAATTAAAAGTATGATAGGAATATTATACCACATGTGACAATAACTAAAGCACATAAAATACAGGTTTTTCACATAAAATGATAACCCTTAAATTTTAAAATTCTTACTATGAGAGTAAATATTTTAGGTTTCAAAAATACATAAAGTAAATTAATAATGGATTAAATACATAAATAATTTATGGTAAGAAAAATATTCATTTGGTGTATTAAACACATAGTTGTCTAAACACCCATTACTTGCATGTTAATGTATTAACTTTCCAAAAGGGTATTCTTAATTATTTGATCACAATTTTAAAGATTTAAAATCATGTTAATAAACCACACCACTTAATAAAAAATAACTATTACCATTAAATATTTATGAAAATAAGTTTTTCATACATATATATTAATATACAGAATTTTCATAATTAGAAGAATCTTGAAATAACACATGTGGGTAGATCCCGTGATCCCAAGATTTCCTGAGATTAACCTAGGCCCGAGGGTCCCTAGTATTAGGGAAGGCGATCTTGTGATCCTGCTATTGTATCTAGAGTTTATGGAGGTAGAGAGATTTCTAAAACTAACTTTGGTTGCCCGTTTTAGGAACAAATAGCCATCGTTGGATGATTTTGACAGATTTATCTTTGAAACTTGGGGACTTCAAGAACGAGTGGTTTTCAGGCTGTTAGATAAAAGGAATTTGATGGTGTGATGTTCTTCGTCAGAGGATTTTGTCCGTTATTTATTGTGTGCACCCAAGAAGTGTGGTGGCTGTGGCTTCTACCTGTTTCGGTGGAGCTATGATCTTTACTTGAATCGGGATTCTCCTTCAATTCTGGTTTGGGCAAGCCTTCCTCAATTACCTCTTCCATTCCAGAATCCTACAATTATGAGTATGTTAGGAAATTTATTAGGTATGCTTCTTTGTGTTGACTCATGTACAACTTCTGTGTGCTATCTGATCAACCCACGCATGTGTGTGAAGGTTGATGTATTGAGGCCACCAGTCGAGTCTGTGTGGATTCAAGATGGATAGGAGGTACGGTGTAAGCAGCCAGTGGTCTATGACCAATGGGTCAAGTTTTTATCCTCTTTTCATCAATTGGGCCACTCTGATGCTATCTGCAGACGGGGTTTTCACCAGGGGAAGGTCCCAGTACAAGTGATGAAGGGTGATGATGTTAAAAAGATGAAGAAAGTGGTGAAAAATGAGGTTTAGAGTAAACCAGTAGGAAAGAAGGTTGATGAACCCTCTGTATCAGGGGTTTTTGATTGACTCAAGGAGGCTTTGAGGGAATGAGACACCAGTAAACCAGTGGCATAGCAGAATGCTGATCCACCCTTGCAATCGCCTCAAGCAGAAGGTGGGGGTTTTTCTAGGAAGGAGGTTGTGGATTGGACAAAAGGGGTGGTGAGTGAACCTCAAGTCAATGTTAGTCTGAGCACTGCTACTTCGGGGGTCATCCAAAAATTAGTAGGGAAGGGATTGGTCCATGATGGTGTCCATAACAACAACTCTATTTAGTGTTTGGACACATAAGATATTATTCAAGATCATCCCTTTGATCTGGATGGAGGAGAAATAAAAGGTATGGAGTCTGAGGAGGACTATGTATTTACTAAGGCTCATGAGGAGGGGAATACCCCAAAGAAGAAAAAGGGGAAGGGCCGGAATGACTACTCGCATCTACCGAAACTGATGGAAACAAGATCAGTTAAAAATTATAAACCATGCAAGAAATAAACGTCATCTTCTTCCATGATTATTGTGCAATAGAAGCCTCCAGTTGTGGTTCAGGGAATCTGCAAGGACATGATGATTCTAAGTCATAAAGCTAATTAAAACTGTATTGAAGTGGCAAAAGACTCTAAAGAACCTATCCTCCACTCTGAGGAGGAAATGGTGGAAAGATTCCTTTATGTCAACATACCACGGGAATAGGCAGAGACGATGGGAAGACATATTCAGGTAGAGGTCAACAAAGATAAGGCTAATTGGATAGAATAACAGGATGTGATCCTAATGAGAGGCTTTAATGATGGTAAAATCAGCCAAGAAGAGTATATTCGAACTTGGGAAAAAATGGCGTATGGGTTCGAAGTTGTTATCAGCAAATAATCTAAAGCTAAGGTATGGATTATGAATTGGAAACTTTATAGAGAGAAAAATACCAATAGGATGAGGCTATTCTTTGATGGATTCTCTTTCACTTATGAGGCTTCGCCACTGGATTGATTGGGACTGGTTTCTCACTTTGCCTAAAAAGGAATTTTATTAATAACAAGTTAATTTTCAGTAACTTTATACATATGTATATAGTACTGGAAAAACCTAAAAATTATTAATCATGAATTATCTATAATTACTAAATGCATCAAAATTATAAAATTTGGAAAATCAACCGTGAAACCCAAGAAGAGAGTCTGAACTTTGATCAACTGGAGGAACTGCCAATGAAAAATCATCAGTGGCTTGATTTCAAATATGAATCAGTTATTTATGGGTGGCATGCACTAGTTAGTGAGGAGACCCGAGTACTCAATAATTTTTTTTCTTAAAATTTAATTCCCACACTTTTCAAACAAGGCTATTCAAAAATAATATTTAGAACTGATGAAGTCACAAGATGATTCAAGTGGAAACTAGTGTCAATGGTAGAATCAGACATATGTTTAGAGACCATACATCAGTCATTCCACCATTAGAGAGAGTGTTCTAGGAAACTTTCCCCAGCTCCACATGGCATTGTAGGCCCTATGAGCTCATAGAGACCTCTGACCCAACTCTGTTTTCATTTCCCAAACCTCAATGAACTGCAAAGACCAAAAGAATCACTTGAAACTAACTTCCCATTGTATCTCAATTCCCACTATGAGGTGTGCTTGCTAGGCACCTTACTCATAACTCAAAAATCATGTTTTGAAAATACTAGATTTGGTCTACCATGAATATTTCCCATGAAACAAGACCCGACAGAGCTTAACCTCCCCATGATAATATTTTTTCATGAACCAAGAAGGGTCGCCATCTGACCCTGTACCCCACCTATTATGTGGAAAGTTCTGAAGGGGATTCCTGATCCCTACAGGTTGAAAATTTGTGTTGGGCATCAATATAAAATAGATAGGAATGATTTTTCCCCAAAAAAGGTAGATAAGTAAACATACACTAAACAAATAGATAAATAAAAGAATATGAACTAAATAAACTGGTAGTAGAAAAAGGGATAAACTAAGTAATGAGACATACCTAATGTGACCTCGTGGGTTACCATGGAACATAAAACACACTCCCTACAAGATATATGAAAAACTAGACACTAAAAATGAAAAGATAAAGTGGTAATGAGCACTGAGATGTTTAGTAGGAATGGAAAAGTACAACAACACCCTATTCCCTTACATTTCAAAATAATCCCAAAATGTGCTATTTTAAAAATAATACGTAATAAAATAATTTTTTTCATTCATTTTTAATTCAAGTAACAAAGTTTCATTTTCAAGAAAGGAATTTATATTCCAATTCATTCTCAAAATAGGTTACAAGCATCCATTAACATTTAAAAATCAAATGAGACCAATTTAGATTAAAAATATGTTTTTCAAAAAATAGAGAACAAGCATGAAATAACTGAATTGAAAATCATATCCCATGCACCATGGAAAATCCCTAAGTTGCTAGTGTTAGTTGAGGACCTAGGATCCTCGTACCTCATTGAAAAATTGTATCAAAACCGCAATGAAGTATGTTCTCATGCACAAGCCACTAGTTGGGAGCACACCTATAATGTAGTGGTCACCAATCAATCATAATTATGTTTAGTTAGTGTTTTAATCATCAATATTGCTAGAAGAAACTAGGATTAACCACTTCCATATCATCAGGAGTACTAGTCTGAGTCCACCCACCTAAATACCCATGTTTCCCATGTGTTCCATTTCAAGTGGTGGTGAGTTTTATCAATAAGTAAAGACACACACACATCACATTCTTTATCTTAAAACCTTTTAGTTTTCATCACTGAACTCCCCCATGAAACACTTCATTTTTTTTTAAAAACACACATTATTTCACATGCCTCTTCACTAGGTACATATAAAAATTCATACATTTAACATGCACATAATTTTTCTAAAGAAAGAGGGAAATCCTTAAGAGGGGTTTTTATTTTCCATAAATCATTTTTAATGTTCGAAATTGGCTTAATCACTTATAAAGAGTAATTTTTAATTTAGAAACATAATCACTAAACATATTTAGATTTCAAAAATAGTTTTATGGTTTACTAAATGACCATGGTGCTATATATTTAATGCAAGATTAAAACCAAACTTAAAAATGAAGCAATCCTTTTAAGAAAATAAAACTACCCTTTAACCTTGAGTTCACACCAAAACCCATTTTTGTAAATCACATTGGAAATAATTTAGAAGAAACATGCCATTTCAATTTTACAACAAAACTGGCCGAAAGACCACATGTATTTAGAAATACCTGCTTCATGTTTAAAACATCAAATAAATCACTTTTCAAGAACGAAAAAAATTTACACACACACACACACATATTTCATATGGATTTCATGTGGAAGAATAAAATAAATTTTTAATAGAATACCAAGGAATTAACAAATTCAAATTATCGGTCAGGGCACAGGGAACCTACCTCAAGCTGAAACCAAACCAAACATCCGACCCTTGGAACTTTCTAACTAAGACCTTATGCTCTCCCACTAAGTATATACACTTTCAAATACATATAAGGAAACTTAGACCCTACGAACACACCCTCATGGCCATGAATGTGTGAAAGGGGTAATAACATATATGATTATATGCATATACTAGTTTCCACTCACCTATGTATTCGTTTTCATATATATACATGGGCACACTTAGCCCCATACATGTTTATTCACTGCCATGGATGACTATAAATGGAATAGGGGAACCCATATATACACTTACCTATGCACACGTAAGCGAGTATCCTTAGACCAAACATCTCAAAACCACCATGAAGGGACCACACACTACCCATATAATTTAATAAATCAGTAAAATAATTGATGAAACATTTCAAAATTTACACCACAAATATTTACATGAAAACACTTTTTAAACACAAACTCACACTAAAACCATTTGAAAATACATTTCACACTACTTAAATAACTCATAAAACCCATTTGGAAATATTAAAAGAAAATAACATAATCAATTTAACCATTTCCAAAGGACAAACCCCCTTAAAAAATCCACACCCAAACCAAAGTCAAATTTAAAACATGCTTTGCATGATTCAAATAGTGTATAATTCATATTAATGGGGGAACAACATAACCATAATTCCAAGGTAATCAATTTTATAAATATACGCACACTAAAAATATTTTCGAACATAATCCACACCTCTTACATAATTTAATAAATCATTTAAAAAGTATATAAAGCAATTCCAAGAATCACCACATGTACTAACAAAAAAACATACCCAAAATCCAATTTTTAGAATCAAACACACAGTAATACCATGCGAAAATACAATTTCTATCCCTTGAATAATTTAATAAACCAAATTTATAAGTTATAAAACACCACCAAATAATAATGAATGGGTTTATATGAAAACATACCTCTCATTCAATATAAAAACCAAACACACGTTAATATCTTTCAAAAAACAAATTTCTCATCCAATATATGAATAAAAGAAAATTATAAACAAATTAATTTAAAAAATCAACTCATAAAATAGTGGTTATAGATGGAACCACCTACCTATTGTGGAGAAACATCTGAAAAAATTGTGTGGAACCACAACCACACCTAACACGGAGACTATGAAGGAAATATTTATAAAAAACAATATCAAACATGATGCAATACTAAATATAATACCCTACCGACTGGAAACCTAAAACCCAATGTAACATAAATACAGAACGTAGGGGAAGGAAAATAGGCTTGTACCGGGAGGAGAGCCACACAAGAGAAGAGGATCAAGGTTCTAGAAATCGCATTTGTGGGGGGGGGGGGGGTGCTCGCCGAAGGGGATATTTGTCTAGGTCGTGCATGCCATAAAGGATAGGTCGTGACGGGGGGGGGGGGTTGCATAATAGGGGTGAGCAGGGCATTGGGAGGGTAGTCGGGGCACCGGCGAGTGGCTGGTTGGAAGAGAGGTGGGATGCGCACCAGGGGTAAAGTGAAACAGAAATTAGTGTGGGGTGTAAGGTCGTGTGATGCAATTTGGAAGGGAGGGGGGGATCAAACTCTAACCGACAAAAATAAAATAAATAAATAAATTAATACTAATAAAATTTCTTATAGTTGTAATAATAATAATAATAATAAATTAACATGAATGGTAAAAATAATATGATTTATAATTATAATAATAATAACTTAATAAAAATTTAATAATAATAAAATAATAAAATTTATATCCTTAACACTAATAATAATAATATTAATAATCTCAAATAAAAATAATATTATTATTATCATTAAACAATTCCTTAAATTTTACTACACTTTTCTTATTTTGTTTTGTTTTCATTTTATCATCCTTTTAATTTTATTTGTTTATTTTAATATTTATTTTATTTAATTATTTTGAACATCGAGTAGGCATTTGGAGGCCTGAGTGATGCCGTGCAGTTTATAAACCATTATCCACCAGTGCACCTGATTCTGCCTCTCCCAAAACAAGCAATTATCTACAACGATGAAAAATTTCAATCGCGCTTGGCCTTAACCTCCAAAAAATATTTCAAAGACAGATAAAATAATAAAAATAAAATCATATCAAATGTCTGGGTGTGAAAAGAATTCACCACCATGATCAAAAATAATTTTATTATTTATGTTTCCTCTATCATTTTGAACCAATTTTCAAAAAGTAATAAACTTAGATAAAATTTTAGATTTAGGAGTAAGAAAGTAAACACATCTGTGTATTGTAAAATCATACATAATAATAAACAATATATTTTATGACCCAAAATATAATGTTTAATGGGACCTGGTTAATTTTATTTAATGAGATCAAAAGAAACTAAAGTTTTTTACTTCATTAAATGACATGAAACTGTTTTTTTGTTTACCTTTTAATCAAGAGTAACAAACATATATGATGTCATCTTTTAGTTCTAGTATATGTAGAATATTATTTTTCGTGGAAATATTTCTCACCAATGTGAAATTAACATGTGCCAACCATTTATTCCACAAAATGTTTTCATGTTGTACAACATTTAAAAAAAATAACATTTTGACCATTTAATTCAGAAAAAGTCATTTCATAAATGTTATATTTTTCTATTTTTATAAAAAAAACAAATACACACTTAAAAACAATGCATTTATCATTTTGAAATTTAACAAACATTCCATTATTACACAGTAGAGAAACTATTAATAAATTATGATCCCAATATTTAGAAAATAAGAATTTTGAAATAAAATTTTTTGTTGAAATTTCAACCTCACCAAAAACTTTTACGTTTCATTTTGAATTATCACTAAAGGAAACATTACCTCCATAATATTTATTAAATGATATAAATTTAAAAATGTAAATAGTAATGTGTCTTTAGAATCCTCTATCTGTATACCAAAAATCATTTTTATGCTCCCAAGACATATTTCCAAAAACAAATTAAGGTATTTTTGGTACCCATGAAAATTTGTGTCAAATAGGATTAACATATGAATTTTTTGGAACATAATTATATTTCAAAAACAAATTTATAATAAGTCTGGAAGATAATTTTTTAGAAATAAAATGAATACAATTTCCAAGAGATTGTTGAAATCTCAATGAAAACTCATCAATATAATAACCTTTCTTATGATTTCTAAAATATTTAGTAGAATATGTACTTACATTAGTGATTTTAACAAATAATGTCTTGAATGTTTTTTTATGTTATTATCATAACAAAATTTGGATCAAATTTCGTTCATTTTATCAAAACTCATCATTTTATCAAAGGTTTAAACTCCTTGAATAAATGGACCTACTAGACATCAAATAAACTAATTCATTTTTGAGTTATTAATTTTACTTATAATGGTAAAAAAATTATTTATTTCAGATTCTTGACCCTTAGAAATTAATCCAACTTCTCCTTTTTATTTTTCATTTTTAGAAAGATAATTTTTCAGATTTTCTTATGAAATTAACAAATTTGAAGGAGAAATATTTTTTTATCCTAGATATATTTCGTCAAATTTTCACTCTCCTTAATAACATCCTTATTTTTTTAATATTATTTTAAAATTTAGTGATATTTTCATCTTTATGTTTAACTCCATCAACTTATTTAATAAATTCATCAATAATGGGGTTTTTGGATTCAGATTCAGGAGTTGAGTATTACGTAAAGACATTTACTTGATTTGAAGAATCCATTAAACAAACATTTAAAAAATACTTTTCTGAACTAAAATATTAATTAGTACTTAATTATTTAGTAATACACCATCTAAATTCTATTTTCTTCTTTTAATTATTATGTTTCTTCCTTATAATCTTTTCCTTATTTAGTCTAGGAAAATTGGGCTTCATTTCCCCCCTTTTCCAAAACCCATAACAAATTACATATTTAGTATCATTAGAAATAAAATTACCATTGTTCTAATCCCTGCGATCATCCTTGGGATAGTCTTTTTGAGATATCCTTGAGTATCCTTTCTTCCTTATATAACCACCTATTGTAACATAGGTTGTATCATTATTATCAACACTCTATGAATAAAAAGCAGAAGAGTAAGTACATACATCTAATTTAAAATATATTCCCTTATTATTTGAATTATATTATTTAGCATGATTTTTATGCTCTATATTATATTATAATATTGATCAAATAATCTCATCATGAGTGTATTTATTGAAATTATTACATTCATCTATACCTACTTTTTTAGCATGCCACTTATTAGAAATTTATCTAAAAAATATATTGAAAAGTAAAAAAACGTTCTAATGTATCTCTTAAATAAATCATATCATTTAAAATACAAGTAATTATATAGAAAATTTGATTTAAACTTTCATCTTCTCCCTTTTTATATTCTGGGTATCCAGTTCTCATCAAACCCATCTTATTTCTAATAAGTTTATCTGAGCCAAGATTATTAACTTGAAGTTTTTTCTATATGTAATGAGTAGTTTTACATGATAAAACACGACTATACACAATCATATTTTTTACATAATATAATACATTCATTACTTTTTTATTCAGAACAAACTTTTCCACATTATTTCGAACTAGTGATTCAGTTTTACCGACATGCAACTTTTATGTCTTTTTAATTATTTTCCAACGATCAATGTTATGTTTCTTCAAGAAAGATTACATTCAGTATTTATAGTATCTATAATAAGTACCATCAAAATGTGGTATTTTTTGAGGTATCTATCCACCATTTGAACTAGTTAATTCCATATTAAATAGATCTTATCCTTTTGACGGTTAATCCATGAATTGGGTCGAAAAAATAAAAAATAAATCTTTGCGTTAACCTCTGATAACAATTTTCGGTCCAATTTTAAGATGAAAATATAGAAAAGAGGGGGTTTAATTTTCCTTTATAAAAAATAAAATAAATAATTTAAAGGTTATGTAAAAAATATGAATGTTAGTATAACAGAAATAAATGAAAATGAACATAGGATATTTTTATTGTGGTTTGGATCTAAATGATCCTAGTCCACTCTTCACCCCTCTCCTGAACTAAGAGTTATGGAACACACTATAACCAATATAATGTAATCTTCTAATGAATTTTTACCACATAGAGTCAATACCTAATTACAAATCCATTTCCCCTTAGAGGCTTAAACTGAAATTGACCCACCTTTTTCTTTATATAGGAACAACTAGAATAACCTACCTTTTTAACCTTAGATATATAACCCAATGTTTGATTTTTTTTGGGAGTCACAAACCATAATACTATATTTTAATGGTTAATATTACCCTTTATAATAACTTACAAATAAGAACAATAGAAAGAAGTAAAAACCTCAGATCTAGATGAATGTTTCAAAAACTTATTGTTGTGGGAGCAAGTAATTCTATTGCTAGAAAGGTTCAAATAATTTAATTTCATCTGGTAGAACTAGTTGATCACCATAAAAATTATACTCTTGTACAGTTCAAGAATATATTAAATCTCTATATTTTGAACTAGTTTTATCAAATATATATAAATATAGTTTCATTTTTCACACTAGCTTTCCAACTTGAAATATTTTGATTCTTTTATTTTCTAGAAGAAATAATCATGCATACAACTTAAAGAAATCATACTAGAGTTTTCTACAACTATTTTCAAGATGATATTCAATGAGTAGATATTTTATAAATTAAATAATAATATTCATGTATGTCAACCTCAATATCCTGCAAGAAAAATAAAAACTACATTGTTAAATTATTCAGAATAATCAATACACTAGTAAGTGACAAGTATTAATATCCTTAGAATACTTCCATATAATAATCTAGACTAACCCTTTATATTTTTGTTTATTTGAAATGGGATATATCAATTTTCAAAATTTTTGCATGAATATTTATACACGCTTAATCCCATGAGAATCTAATATAATTCATCATTAACACCAATTTGAATTGATTCTAAATAATTAATGAGTAATTATGGTACAAAAAACACTAAATATGTATATAATAAACATGATTCAAACTGAAATGTGAAATATTACATAAAATAGATAATATTTTGATATTTTACAATATTATATAGAAATTTAAAGAACCTCATATGAATTTTTTTTTATGGAAATCAAATATTATAATTATGTAGGAAAATGTATGTTTTGGATTCATCTAATATAGTCACCTAGGTTAATCATGTAAGTTATTCCCCACTTAAGCGAATTCATCACTTAAAAATTTTAAAAGTTAATACAATCCTTTTAAAAGGTAGAATTATATTGATTTATAGATGACTAATATTTATATAATTTAATTATCTTTCCACATATTCAAGAATAACATTCATTGGACTAATATTACTCATCTTATCATTAATATATAGTTGAAAAATAATTCTGGAAAATTTTAGAATTCAAATTAAAAACATGAAATGATTTCTATCCCATTTTAGATCAATATTTGAATATATTCAGAAAATTATTTCTTATAATTATATATATATATATATATTAGTTTTTTATATTTTCATATCAATAAAAATAACTCAATTTTGAGTTATATTTCCCATTTATGGTCAAAATAAATAAGGTAACTGATTCTCAAAAATCGACCACATGAATCAGATATATGGGACACATTTCTATGTGAATTGGTTGTGTGACCCAATTGGGTACATGAATTGGCTATTTATTAATATTAAAAACACATTGAAATGATATTTTAAGGCCCAAAACTACTTATTTATCCTATAAACACTCTTTGAAACTTGAATAACATGAAATGACCAATAAAAAAATGAAATCTAATGTTATTTAACAAAAAAATTATTATAATCTAATAAAACTTAAGTTTACTTTTATAAAAATGTAGAATAACAAACTAAAGACAAAATAATTTATATAATAATCAAATTAAATTAATCCTTAATCAATATATTAGTTAAGAACCTAAAATTAAACTTAATTAAGACTTACGTTAAAGAGAATAAAACAAGTAAAGCTACCAATGTAAAAAGACTTATAAATAACTTAAGGAATAAAAAACTGAATAAAATGATTAGAAGATTTATGAAAATTACAACTAATAATGATATGATATTTTTTAATTTTCAAAACATAAATTTAATCAAGGATTCACTCAACAATTGGCCCCAAATCAAGAGGATTGTGAGGGAAACTAGGGAATATTATTCTCAATTAAGGAAGAGAAAGAGGCACATGCCACCCACATGGGAGACCTAGCCTACACTAGCATGAAAATTCCATATCATATTTGGTTTCTATACTAAAATATTATTATTCTCATATAAAATTTGGTCGAGATAGATCTAGGGAAGTAATGGATTGTTTATTGAAAATTTCATTTTCTTCTTTCTACCATGTAATTACTATAGTAATGGCATAAGAGACCCATAGTGGTTGATAAAATAGATTTTCTGCTCCCCTTTTAATGAACTAAATTATTAATTTTTCATTATATATTGTTTTATTTTACTTAAATTTTTTTATTATTATAGAAAATATGATATTTCCTTATGTTATTTCATATTCATTCATCCTCCTTTTCTTCTTCATGGTTTGAAAATATATTCCCCAAGATCATATTCAATTCCTATATGACGGAGGGAATTAGATTGACCTAGTTATAATAAAATATTTCTAAATACTTGGATAAATAACAATAGGGAGTGTAGGTACCATTCCATTCGTTTGTTTGATCAAAATTACTACAGAAGAAAAATTGGCTGAGGTATTGCATAGTTAGTGAGAGAGGAATATTTTAACATCCTAGATAATGATAGAACAATATTTTTCATGTTTATTAATATTTATGAATTAGATAGTAATTTTAACTTAAAAAGAATGTTATTTCCAATAGCTTACCCAACACACAAATAGGTGTATTGGGGATAAACTAAGTACATAAGGGTTACAATGGCCTAAAAACCAATCCAATTCCTATTTAATGTCAAATTTTTGACCCTAATCACCTTAGGATATATTTTTTGGAGGTTTTGGGATAATTTTAATTAATCATTACCTATATAACTATTTAAGTAAATAAAATGACAGAATTTCACCCTCTTTCTATTAAATTTTATTTATGAATTCACATCATGAAAAGAGTGATTTGAATGAATATGGATTGTAATTTTGTGCATAATGAAAAAACTTTAATGAGCGAAATTTATTTGTAGTTTTTAAAAATAATATAACAACCTTAAATTCTAAAGAAATGTTAAAAAACTAACTATTTTGTTCCTCAAAATCCATTTTTTTATTTTTTAAAATCTAGTTGATGGTTAAGTGGTAATCTCACAACAACTAGATCCATTCTAAGAAACCATATTTCAAAATTCAAAACCCAAATAAATATCCCAATTTGAAATTCAAATTAATTATACTCCATTCCATCACAGTCAAGAAACCTCTGGTCATGAATCCTCTAACATCGAGCTAGATCGAGTCGTTCCCCCTAATATATGAGTTCACCACACCACCTCCACTTTTCCAGAACACAACTACCAGCCATCGACCCACCATAATATCATATCACCATCACTGAAGGCACCATTATGACCACAGAAGCCACCCATTAGAAAAAATAATTGTTTCTATAAAGAACACCATCATCAATATTGTAATGAATCATAATTTCCATTGAAAAATAATCAAAACAAAACACAAGGCAGAAGGAAACAAAATAAAAACTAATGTAAATGAGAACAACACCAGTCGAAGAAGACCACATCGCCCCCACTCGCACCATCACATTACCAAATCACCCTGAAGAATCCAATTCACCCGACCAAGATTTGGTAATTTGTTTTTGACTAGGATGTAAGAGTAGGGGTGAAAGAGAGTGGATGGATCCACTCTAGATATCTGAAACTCTATCACCAAACATAGGTGCTGTCATAGAGGTTGAAGACCAAAAAAACACCGAACTACAAAATTGGTGAGATAATCCCACAAAAAACATGCCAATATGGACAAAAATTATCTTTACCAAGTAGATTAATAAGAACTAGAGAATAAATGCCGATTTATAGTTAACATTTTAGAAATATAGATGAATAAGAGAAAATAAAATTGAAAGTAAATAGATGAAAAAACCCTGAATGAAAAGGATTCCATTCAAAGGAGAATGAAAAAACAAAGAGTAAACCACCATGAATTCTAGTGTAATTAGAATAAGGGTTAAGTAGAAGTAATTCCATGGGATTTTAGGAAGAGTTATAGATGTAGGAGAAAATTAGAAAACCATGTAGTTATCAGGCTCTACCTAGGGTGGAGAAGAGGAAACCCTAAATGCACTTGTTTTAAAATTAATTTTAAACACACAAATGGTTTTTATTTGATAACTTTTATTTCGTATTGAGAATCATTTCTTCTATTTTATCTAATAAGGGTGATTTTATTTTAGTCTTACAGGATACATTTAAATGTTTAAAAATACTTTTTATTTTAGTGAAAAACTAAAATGTCAAAAGCAAGAAAACATAGATGTTAAATAAAAACATGATTAAAAATGAGTTTTTATTATGTTTTGGGGGTGTTTCTTGACCATATAATCACAAAAAACATTAAAATATCAATTTTGGCGAAACTTTGTGTGAGAGTGACTACCCATTTTATTATAGTTTAGGTTATTTACAAAATATGTCTCTCCTCCACAACTATAAAAGGGAACTCACTCCCCTAACTTATTCGTAAATATAAATCCATTTGGATCAACCAAACCTAGAAAAAATCACTCCTAATCATACTTATACATTTTTTTATAGATTCATGTTTTTCCAAAATCTCATCCCAAGGGTCCTTTAGAAGAGACCCAAAGGTGGTTTTTCTAGGAGAAGGTAATTATATTCAGTAAGCTCATTATTTTTCATTATTATTTTACAACCTTATATTATTTTTTAACACTTAAAATATAATAAAACATCTATACAAAATATTCTAATTTGGTTTTATTTTGGTTTAATAATATTTATCTATTTACACTTTCATTAAATTTGGAATGAAATCATCAATCTTGTGTATAGAGGACTACTACCTAATGAACAAATGCCATTCATTTTACATCAACACTTCTCATGGATGGATATAATGACATATTTAATATATATATAAAATTATAAAATATTTATTATATAATTATAATCATGGAGTTATAATATCTCATATACATTCTTCCTTACCATTAAATTTAAAATAGGATAACGTCACTTCTGTGTACGACATACTACTACCTCATGAAGTGATGTGACTCATTTTTAGTTACTATTTACATGGGAAGTAATGTGGATAAATTTAAGGAAAATATGTGATATATATGAAATTATATCAATTCTATAAAATTAATATATCATACCCTTCTTTACCCTTTGTTTTTAAGGGAATGATATCGTCGATTAGACGTTTGTACGACCTACCTATATGAAGTAATGTGGTACATTTTTTATACCCAATTATCAAGAATGGTTATGGGTCTTTATATAATGAAAAAATTATATTTATAACATTAAAATAATTATTATTATGATCTAACTACATAAAATGTATAGGAGCCATAGATTTCATGAAATACACATTTGATAAAACTAGGAAATTAACACAAAAAACATTGAAAATAATGAAATATTATTAACAAAATAGTTGTGTAATTTTATAAGAGGATCATTGATAAAACACTATTTTATTGAATATTTTATTGATAATAAATGATATAATTTCCTCACATTGTGTTAAATATGTTTATTTATAAAATATTTGGGATTTGATCATTCATTTGAAAATTTGGTGAAAATTCCAGTTTTACCCTTAATAGTCCACTGTAGTATTTCGAATATAAATATTTTTATATTTATTATTTAAATATTAAATTTTGTAACAGTGTTACTAACTTAATTATCTACAACTTGTATTCAGGACACTAGATCAAAAGAATGCATTTTAATGGAGTAATTGGGCCATAGAGTCAAAGATGGGCTGGACTCGCCAGAATGGATAAGATTCTTTAGTTCGGCCATAACTCCTACATATGGGCTTTTATTGATCCCAAATTTGGAGAGGAGATATAGGACCCATATCCTCACATTTTATCCTTCTGGAAGGCCGGCTAATTAACGCGTTTTGGTGGTCCAATTGGCGGTTCAAGTTTCATTAAAATATTTGTCCGAATTTCCACATTCACACTTGAAACCACTTGTAACATCTCCTCTCCTCCCCTCTATAAATTGGAGTTTTTCTCATTTGGAGGGGTTGGGACGTGAATTGGGATGTTTAGGGCAGAGGAGAAGTGGATCCACTCCAATTCTCCAACCATTTCAATAAGGGTAGCTCTTGAAGCAAGGACCCCTTCGACGAAGCCTTCTTCTTCTCCTTCATGTTGTAATGATTTTGTTTATGTAATAAACTTCTTTGTTCTTATTTTATTTCTTATCTTTTCTTCTGTTTTGTTTAAATTTATTCTTCTATTAATCTTCCTAATTGGGCTGGAATTCTTGAGTAGAAGCGTTATTGGGTTATACCCATTTTAAACCTTTGCACATGCAAAACGCTTCTACGATGATTACACCACCCATGGAAGAGTAGTTCTTTTTAGTAATCGATCGACCTCTATTATTTTTCATTCATTTATTTTGAATAAATGAGATACTTTAATTCACATAATATGATCCATAAATTGTGTTTTTAAATTACAAGAAACTAATAAAGCAATTGAACAATTAACACAAAAACACGCGAGGTTGGGATTTTGTGTAAATTGTGAGAGCGCGATCTTAATCGGTAATACAAGACCACACGAGATAAATTTGTAGAGTTCAAATATAATCCCTAAACACAATTCATCCTCATTTCCAGAATGGATATGAGCCTTAATTTACCATTGACCATAAGCTAATCTTAGAACATCAATCAAAGCAGGGTGTTGCGATTGCATGTTCCGAAGTTAGTCTAAGGTTAAATTCACTTCATCTTCGTGGTAAAGTTAATTCTCGTAGGGTTCGAAATTTAACAAATTAAGGGATCATAATTAAGTAAATATTAATTTAAATTATAATGATTAATAAATTATTGAAGAGGTAGAGTTAGATCGATTACTCCTTTTAAAATAGATTTCTAAAAAAACATCTTCTTGTTGTGTCATTCTAATCGAAACTTCATTTCAAAATTAAAAAAAAATGCAATCTTCTTCCAGAAAACTTCTTTTAGATTTATAAACTATAAACAACCACCCACATAATTTCAAGTAGTGTTTTTATTCCCTTTTATTTTGTTTCTAGAATACCTCTGAAAAGTTGTTTTAATTCACTTCCTCCTTTGAGAGACGACCTTGGTCAGCCACTCTGCTGCACCTAAGTACCCCAAAATCACACTAATCATTTGAGGGTGCCCACGACAGTGCTCTATCAAATTGGTGCCATTTCCGGGGAGGCAAGTAATTATTTCAACTAATTAGAGGTATTTATTTTATTTTACATTTTATTCTCTTCCTCCCTTCTTTCTTCCTTCTATACCCAATCTGATTTTTCTTCCTCTTCTTTTATTTTCTTCTACTTATTTTTGGACCATCAACTCAAACTTCTCATTTTTATTTTTCTATGGTCCACTTTCTTTATTTTCATTTTTATTTGATTTATGACACGAACTAATCCCGAATATATCTTAGATCTTGACCCTGATATTGAACGTAGCCTTAGGGATCGAATCAGAAATTCTCAGTCTACGGGAAGTTTCAATATTCAACCAGTTGGTGAATTCCTCTCTTCTGGAAACATTGAAATTGGAATCAATTCAAATTCAAACATAAAAGAGGAAACAATGGATGAGAATAATGGAAATGAACTTAATAGAACCATTCGAGAATTGGATGCACCTGATATTAACTATCAACCAAATTGTATTGCATACCCAAATCTCGAATTGGACTTTGAATTGAAATCTGGATTAATTCACCTTCTTCCAAAGTTTCATGGCTTATCTGGTGAGGATCCCAACAAACATCTTAAGGAATTTAATTTGGTTTGCTCAAATTCAAAACCAAGAAATGTTTCTGAAGATCAAATTAAATTAAGAGCATTCCCATTATCACTTGATGGAGCTGCAAAATATTGGATGTATTATTTGCAACCTGAAGATGTAACATGTTGGAATGATTTGAAATGTATTTTCTTTCAAAGATTTTTTCCAGCATCAAGGACCACATCCATTCGAAAGGAGATATCGGGGATCAAGCAATCACAAGGGGAGTCAATGTATGAGTACTGGGAGCGATTCAAGAAGTTGTTTTCAAGCTGCCCACATCACCAAATCAGTGAGCAACTACTCATACAATACTTCTATGAAGGACTCACACCCATGGAGAGGAGCATGGTGGATGCTGCAGCTGGAGGAGCATTGGTGGACAAGACACCAGTAGATTCACGAGCATTGATCGACAAAATGTCCCAAAACTCTCAACAATTCGGTGATAGAGGTACACCACATGTTCGAGGAGTACATCAAGTAAGTCCTTATTCTCTTGAAAGTCATTTGATTGATACTAAGTTAGAATAATTGAAAACTATGGTGAGGCAGATTGCATTGGCTCAAAAGACATCCCAACCCCCTCCTTCAAGGCCATGTGGCATTTGCACTGAGACAAGCCACCCAACTGATTGTTGCCCACAACTACAAGAGACAGAGGATTGCGCAGCAGTATTCCCAGGGAGACCATTTCAGCAGCAACAACAACCATATCCCCAAAATAAGTTTGATTCATTTGCTCCAACATACAACCAAGGGTGGAAAGATCAACCGAACATGAGGTATGGCTCTGGACAACAACAAAGGCCCCCTTTTCAACCAAACTTCCAGCAGCCTCCACCTTACCAACATGGTCTCCAACAACCCCAAAAGAGATTTGAAGCTCAAACATCAACAAGTCAGCAACAAGGGAATCCTCCACCAAAGGTAGACTCTAACACTGATGATCTTTTGAAACAAATTTTTCTTAATCAATAGAATGAGCTGGAGAGTCAAGGTTCGGAGCTGAGAGAGTTGAAGACTCAAATGAGTCAGATTGCCACCGCCCTCCATGAACTTGTGAGTAAGAATTCTGGAAATCTACCTTCCTAACCCACTCCAAATCCAAAGGGGAATGTTAGTGCCATCACATTGAGAAGTGGGAAGCAAATGAATGATACTTCTGGACCTACCATTCCACCTGAATTCACCTCTACTCTAGAGAAGCCGCATTCCATACCAACTGATGAGCAATCCATGGAGAAAGATAAAGGTAAGAAAAAGATTGATGATGTACCTCATAAACCCCTTCCTTTTCCAAACAGGGTTGTTCAAATCAAGAAGATGGATGAAGAAGCAATTCAAAATGAGGTTTCAGACACATTCAAGCGTGTGGAGATCAACATTCATCTACTTGAAGCCATTAAGCAAATTCCAAGGTATGCGAAATTCTTAAAAGAACTTTGTACCAATCGAAGAGGGCTCAAGGGAAATGAGAGGATCAACCTTGGAAGGAATGTCTCGGCACTCATTACACCAAATCTAGAAATGCCAACAAAGTGCAAGGATCCCAGGACATTCACCATCCCATGTAACATAGGGGAGTTGCACTTCTCTGATGCTCTTTGTGATTTATGAGCTTCAATAAATGTGATGCCTCACTCTGTATTCTCCTCCTTTCAGGTTGGTGAGTTGAATCCAACAAGAGTAGTGGTGCAATTGGCGAATAGAGCTACTGAATATCCAGCGGGAGTCCTTGAGGATGTACTTGTCCGGGTAAGAGACATGATCTTTCCAGTGGATTTCTATGTTCTTAACAAGGAGGATGATTATGTAAGTTCTCATGCCCCCATTATCTTAGGTGGTCCCTTCCTCAAAACTGCAAAAACTATCATAAATTTCAATGAGGGTACACTTTCCATGGAATTTGGGGATGAAGTTGTGATATTTAATGTTATGGATTCCATGAAGTACCTCTCTGTGGACCATTCTGCTTTTGTTATCTCCCATTTTGAACCACCAAGTAAAAACTCCATGGATTTTTATTGTCCTATGCTTAGGGAGATTATGAGTATTGGTTCTGGTTTAATGTCTAAGAGAACTTACACACCTGTTTCTAATGAACAAGACTCTATAGGATTTTATTTTGAAATTGATTCATATTCTGATCTTGTTCATGTGAAATCTGATTATGACATGGCTATAGAGTATGCTGATGGATTTGCTGCTTTATTCTCTAATTTTGATGATGTATATTCTGATACTGATGCTCTTTGTGCACATATTTCGGTTCCTTCAATGTCTCCATCCATACTACACCCTCCTTCATTAGAACTCAAGCCATTGCCACCAAATCTGAAATACTCATACTTGTTGAATGGTGAGAGATTACCTATTATCATTGCTAACAATCTCCCTTTTGAACATGAAGAAAAACTTTTGAATATTTTGAGGGAGAACATCAGGGCGATTGGGTGGACCTTGGCTGACATATCAAGTATTAGCCCCTCCATTTGCATGCATAGGATTCTCTTGGAGGATGGGGCTAAACCGGTGAGACAGCCACAAAGGAGACTCAATCCCACCCTCCTGGAAGTTATTAAAAAAGAAGTTGAGAAATTGCTTGAGGCAGGTATAATCTTTCCCATTTCAGATTCTCAGTGGGTAAGTCCAATTCAGGTTGTGCCTAAGAAAACTGGTTTTACTGTTATTAAAAATGAGAAAGATGATTTAGTTCCAATGAGGGTGCAAAACAGTTGGCGTGTGTGTATTGATTATAGGAAACTAAATCAGACCACTCGCAAGGACCATTTCCCCCTCCCATTTATTGATCAAATGCTTGAGAGACTAGCTGGGAAAACACACTATTGTTTCTTGGATGGATTTTCTGGATATTTTCAGGTTCCTATAGCTCCATAGGATCAGAAAAAGACTACATTCACCTGTCCCTTTGGCACATTTGCCTACCGGAGGATGCCATTTGGACTTTGCAATTCCCCAGGTACCTTCCAGAGATGTATGGCGAGTATTTTTTCTGATTTTATTGAGACCTGCATGGAGGTATTTATGGATGATTTTACAGTGTATGGGTCTTCATTTGATGAATGTCTAAGTAGTTTGGGAAAGGTGTTAAATCGTTGTATTGAGAAGAATCTGGTCCTGAACTTTGAAAAGTGTCATTTTATGGTAGAGCATGGCATTTTCTTAGGGCATGTGGTGTCAAAACATGGGATAGAGGTTGATAGATCTAAGGTAGACATTATTTCATCCTTACCCTATCCTTCATGTGTGTGTGATGTTAGATCTTTCCTAGGGCATGCAGGATTTTATCAGTGCTTCATCAAAGATTTTAGTAAGATCTCTCTTCCTATGTCACGATTACTTCAAAAAGATTCTGATTTTGTGTTTGATGATTCTTATAGGACTTCCTTTGATGAGCTAAAGAAGTGTCTGACCACTCCACCTATCATACAGCCCCCACGGTGGGACCTTCCATTTGAGATTATGTGTGACGCCTCCAACTTCACGGTTGGAGCTATCTTATCTCAGAGGGTGGAAGGATGTTCACATGTGATCGCCTATGCATCGAGGACATTGGATTCATCCCAATCAAACTACACTACCACAGAAAAGGAGTTTCTTTCTGTCATATTTTCTTTAGATAAATTCCGTTCATATTTATTGGGCTCTAAAGTAGTTGTTTTTCTGACCATGATGCTTTGAGGTACCTCCTAAAGAAGCCAGATGAAATGCCACGACTTATCCGTTGGATGCTCCTTCTTCAAGAGTTTGACCTTGAGATAAAGGACAAGAAGGGGTTAGAGAATTTGGTGACATACCACATGAGTAGGCTTACTCACACACTAGAGGGTGACACCTTGGACCAGGTACCACTTCAGGACACTTTCCCCGATAATCATCTCTATACCATCTCAGGTAAGCATCCTTGGTATGCTGATTTAGTTAATTACATTGTTTCCTCTGAAATCCCAGTAAATTTGAAGAAGCATCAAGTCCAAAAATTAAAAAGTGAGTCTAGGTATTATGTGTGGGATGATCCTTACATCTGGCGCATGTGTAGTGACCAAGTCATTAGGAGGTGTGTTCCCGATTATGAGTTTGAGTCTGTTTTGCATTTCTGTCATATACTTGCTTGTGGTGGACACTTTGGACCCCAACGGACAGCTAGGAAGGTTTTGGAATCTGGATTATATTGGCCTAGCTTGTTCCATGATGCCCATTTGTTTTGTAAGTCATGCTCTCGTTGCCAACACATTGGGAACATTTCTAGGAGACATGAGATGCCCCAACAACCCATACTATTTTTTGAGATTTTTGATGTATGGGGCATCGACTTTATGGGTCCTTTTCCTAGTTCATTTGGATTTTTGTATATTTTGGTTGCTGTTCATTATGTGAGTAAATGGGTGGAGGCCAAGGCCACTAGGACTGAAGATTCTCATGTTGTTGTGGACTTGGTCAAAGCACAAATTTTTTGCAGGTTTGGAGTACCAAAGGCCATCATCAGTGACCAAGGGACACACTTTTGCAATAGGGATTTTTCTTCCCTCCTTCGAAAGTATGGGGTGACACACAAAACATCAACCCCATACCACCCCCAAACAAATGGCCAGGCTGAGGTTTCAAATCGTGAGTTGAAACAAATCTTGGAGAAAATCGTGCAGCCAAATAGGAAGGATTGGAGCAAGCACTTGGATGATGCATTGTGGGATTATAGAACAACATACAAGACCCCCATTGGTATGTCCCCATTTCGGATTGTTTTTGGGAAATCATGTCATCTCCCAGTGGAAGTCGAGCATCGAGCTTATTGGGCTATAAAGAAATGCAACATGGATTTGGCCCAAGCTGGAATCCAAAGGAAGTTGCAAATTCAAGAGCTTGAGGAGATTAGATTATCATCATATGATAACTCAAGGCTCTACAAAGAAAGATCAAAAGCAGCTCATGACAAAATGATCCAACAAAGGGAGTTTCATGTTGGAGAGAAAGTTCTTCTCTATAGTTCACGACTGAAGTTGATGCCTGGTAAGTTGCGTTCCAGATGGTTAGGTCCTTATATTGTGTCTAATGTTTTTACTTATGGTGCAGTGGAGATCACACAAGAGGACACTGGAAGGAGCTTTACAGTCAATGGGCAACGTTTGAAGAGATACATTGAGGGGCATCCTACTGATGCAGTGGATTTTATCACACTGCATGACCCCATCATCACTTAATCACATCAGGCTGTTCCTAACCCTTTCACTTTTATATTATTTGTCCTATTTAAAAATTCTGCATTTCATGTGCATACATCATCTCACAGGTTCACATTGAGGACAATGCAATATTTTATGTGTGGGGGAGGGAACCTTTTAGTTTAGTAATTCCAATTGTTTTCCTGTTTAAAAAAAACCAAAAAAAAATTGCGTGTTTTTCAAAAAAAAATGTTGTGTGTTTTTAAAATTTTGTGTGTTTATTTTAAAATTTTCTGTGTTTTTTTTGAAACATTTTGAGCTAAAATGATTCTCATCACCATTTTTAAATCCATATCAATAAGTGAAACAATTTACGCCTTGAAACTAAGCTTAAATGAATGCTGAAATGACTTTGTTTCAAGTTCAAATATTTAGTAATTTCATGAAAAGTATGCTGAATTTTGAATCCCATGCCAATCTCACTATCTTTATATTTGAAATCACTTTCTTGTGAGGCTTCTAAACCATTATTTTCATATTTTTTACATTCAACTCACTTCTTGAGAGAACCAAACCATACTTGATTTAACCAGAATTTGATCTATTCCTGTCAAAACTTGAGGGTTTGTGGTACTTATGTTTAAATTATTGAGGCATTTGTTTGGTATTAAATCCCCTATTTAAAAGAATCTTTCTTTATAATGGCCTACCTTGAATATTTAATCCTTTTATCCCTTAGAAGCCATGAAAATCCTGTTAGGTTAGCCACATTACAAGCCAATTTTCCCTATCCAACCAACTCTTGAAGTGAAATTGCATAATCTAGTTGAGATTAAGTGTGGGGGATGTTGTCTTGGGTTTTGCCACCACATTCTGTGATACTTTGGGTGGAAAATTAAATTCTGAAGAGATGTATTTTCTGCTAAATAAAGTCATTATATTGAAAGTTGTGCCTTTTCTGGAGCTTTCATGACAAGTGAAGCTGTGCCTTTTCTGGAGCTTCTAATTGAGATGGAAAGTTGTGCCCATCTGGAGCTTTCAAGAAAATCATGTTTGAGAAGATTGACATTTTTTATGCTGAAATGATGAATGGTGTAAACCTTTCATGTCTTTTCATGATGATGGAGATGAATTGATACTATGGGGATTGAAGAGAAGACCATATTTAAGTGGAAATTAGATTAATGCAATTTTGCTTCAAAAGAGTCAAGCCCTCCTCATTCAGCCTCAGAGTTTTTCACATCTTAATCCTACCAACCGAAAGCCACAGAACAACCCTGAAAAGTCCTCATGATAAACATATGTCCTTGACTCACATCGGGTAGCGATGTAGGAATCTATCATGCCTATGGTGACCCTTGTATGAGTTTGGATGAGAAAGACATTGCAAAAAAAAATTGATATTTGAGTGATGAGAGAAAATTCAAGTGAGGTAAGTGTTTTGTGCATGGGTGGATAAATGAAGTGGAAATATATTGAATGATATAAATGGAGAACTTGAAATAAGTTTTTTATGAGGCATGATATCTTTTTATTCTTGGTGTGAAATTGATTGATCTTAAGGATATGTGTTTTAAAATTGGTTTTGATTTGATATTGATGTTTACTTGATATGAGGTTTTGCCCAGGTGTGCAAAAGGGTAAGTGTGGGGGAGTTGATAAAACACTATTTTTTTGAATATTTTATTGATAATAAATGATATAATTTCCTCACATTGTGTTAAATATTTTTATTTATAAAATATTTGGGATTTGATCATTCATTTGAAAATTTGGTGAAAATTCCAGTTTTACCCTTAATAGTGCACTGTAGTATTTCGAATATAAATATTTTTATATTTATTATTTAAATTTGTAATTTTGTAACAGTGTTCCTAACTTAATTATATACAACTTTTATTCAGGACACTAGATCAAAAGAATTCATTTTAATGGAGTAATTGGGCCATAAATTCAAAGATGGGCTGGACTCGCCAGAATGGATAAGCTTCTGTATTTCGGCCATAACTACTACATATGGGCTTTTATTGAGCCCAAAGCTGGAGAGGAGATAGAGTACCCATGTCCTCACATTTGATCCTTCTGGAAGGCCGGCCAATTCACGCGTTTAGGTGGTCAAATGGGCGGTGCAAGTTTCATTAATATATTTGTCCGAATTTCCACATTCACACTTGAAACCACTTGTAACCTGTCCTCCCCTCCCCTATATAAATTGGAGTTTTTCTCATTTTGAGGGGTTGGGACGTGCATTGGGATGTTGAGGGCAGATGAGAAGTGGATCCACTCCAATTCTACAACCATTTCAATAAGGGTAGCTCTTGAAGCAAGGATCCCTTCGACGAAGCCTTCTTCTTCTATTTCATGTTGTAATGATTTTGTTTATGTAATAAACTTCTTTGTTCTTCTTTTATTTCTTCTATTTTCTTCTGTTTTGTTTAAATTTCTTCTTGTCTTAATCTTCCTAATTGGGCTGGAATTCTTGAGTAGAAGCGTTATTGTGTTATACCCATTTTAATCCTTTGCACATGCAAAACGCTTCTACGATGATTACACCACCCATGGAAGAGTAGTTCTTTTTAGTAATCGATCGACCTCTATTATTTTTCATTTATTTATTTTGAATCAATGAGCTACTGTAATTCACATAATATGATCCATAAATTGTGTTTTTAAATTACAAGAAACTAAGCAAGAAATTGAACAATTAACACAAAAACACGCGAGGTCGGGATTTTGTGTAAATTGTGAGAGCGCGATCTTAATCGGTAATACAAGACCACACAGGATAAATTTGTAGAGTTCAAATATAATCCCTAAACACAATTCATCCTCATTTCCAGAATGGATATGAGCCTTAATTTACCATTTACCATAATCTAATCTTAGAACATCAATCAAAGCAGGGTGCTGCGATTGCATGTTCCGAAGTTACCCTAAGGTTAAATTCACTTCATCTTCGTGGTAAAGTTAATTCTTGTAGGGTTCGGGATTTAACAAATTAAGGGATCATAATTAATTGAATATTAATTTAAATGATAATGATTAATAAATGATTGAATAGGTAGAGTTAGATCGATTATTCCTTTTAAAATAGATTTCTAAAAAAACATCTTCTTGTTGTGTCATTCTAATCGAAACTTCATTTCAAAATAAAAAAAAATACAATCTTCTTCCAGCAAACTTCTTCTAGATTTATAAACTATAAACAACCACCACCATAATTTCAAGTATTGTTTTTATTCCCTTTTATTTTTTTTCTAGAATACCTCTGAAAAGTTGTTTTAATTCACTTCCTCCTTTGAGAGACGACCTTGGTCAGCCACTCTACTGCACCTAAGTACCCCAAAATCACACTAATCATTTGAGGGCACCCACGACAGCGCTCTATCAAATTGGCGCCGTTTCCAGGGAGGCAATTAATTATTTCAACCAATTATAGGTATTTATTTTATTTTACATTTTATTCTCTTCCTCCCTTCCTTCTTCCTTCTGTACCCAATCTGATTTTTCTTCCTCTTCTTTTATTTTCTTCTACTTATTTTTGGAACATCAACTCAAACTTCTCATTTTTATTTTACTATGGTCCACTTTATTTATTTTCATTTTTATTTGATTTATGACACAAACTAATCCCGAATATCTCTTAGATCTTGACCGTGAGATTGAACGTAGCCTTAGGGCTCGAATCAGAAATTCTCAGTCTACGGGAAGTTTCAATATTCAACAAGTTGGTGAATTCCTCTCTTCTGGAAACATTGAAATTGGAATCAATTCAAATTCAAACATAAAAGAGGAACACATGGCTGAGAATAATGGAAATGAACTTAATAGAACCATTCGAGAATTGGCTGCACCTGATATTAACTATCAACCAAATTGTATTGCATACCCAAATCTCGAATCGGACATTGAATTGAAATATGGATTAATTCACCTTCTTCCAAAGTTTCATGGATTATATGGTGAGGATACCAACAAACATCTTAAAGAATTTAATGTGGTTTGCTCATCTTTAAAACCAAGAAATGTTTCTGAAGACCAAATTAAATTAAGAGCATTCCCATTCTCACTTGATGGAGCTGCAAAAGATTGGATGTATTATTTGCAACCTGAAGATGTAACATGTTGGAATGATTTGAAACATCTTTTCTTGCAAAGATTTTTTCCAGCATCAAGGACCACATCCATTCGAAAGGAGATATCGAGGATCAAGCAAGCACATGGGGAGTCAATGTATGAGTACTGGGATCGATTCAAGAAGTTATGTGCAAGCTGCCCACATCACCAAATCAGTGAGCAACTACTCATCTAGTACTTTTATGAAGGACTCACACCCATGGAGAGGAGCATGGTGGATGCTGCAGCTGGAGGAGCATTGGTGGAAAAGACACCAGTAGATGCACGAGCATTGATCGACAAAATGGCCCAAAAATCTCAACAATTCGGTGATAGAGGTACACCACATGTTCGAGGAGTACATCAAGTAAGTCCTTCTTCTCTTGAAAGTCATTTGATTGATATTAAGTTAAAAGAATTAACAACTATGGTGAGGTAGATTGCATTGGCTCAAAATGAAAACCAACCCCCTCCTTCAAGGCCATGTTGCATTTGCACTGAGACAAGCCACCCAACTGATTGTTGCCCACAACTACAAGAGACAGAGGATTGCACAGCAGTATTCCCAGGGAGACCATTTCAGCAGCAACAACAACCATATCCCTAAAAGAAGTTTGATTAATTTGCTCCAACATACAACCAAGGGTGGAAAGATCAACCAAACATGAGGTATGGCTCTAGACAACAGCAAAGGCCCCCTTTTCATCCAAACTTCCAGTAGCCTCCACCTTACCAACAGGGTTTCCAACAACCCCAAAGGAGATTTGAAGCTCAAACATCAACAAGTCAGCAACACGGGAATCCTCCACCAAAGGTAGACTCTAAAACTCATGATCTTTTGAAACAAATTGTTCTTAATCAATAGAATGAGCTGAAGAGTCAAGGTTCGGAGCTGAGAGAGTTGAAGACTCAAATGAGTCAGATTGCCACCGCCCTCCCTGAACTTGTGAGTAAGAATTCTGGAAATCTACCTTCCCAACCCACTCCAAATCCAAAGGGGAATGTTAGTGCCATCACATTGAGAAGTGGGAAGCAAATGAATGATACATCTGGACCTACCATTCCACCTGGATTCTCCTATACTCTAGAGAAGCCTCATTCCATACCAACTGATGATCAATCCAAGGAGAAAGATAAAGGTAAGAAAAAGATTGATGATGTACCTCCTAAACCCCTTCCTTTTCCAAATAGGGTTGTTCAAACCAAGAAGATGACTGAAGAATCAATGCAAAAGGAGGTTTTGGACACATTCAAGCGTGTGGAGATCAACATTCCCCTACTTGAAGCCACTAAGCATATTCCAAGGTATGCGAAATTCTTAAAAGAACTTTGTACCAATCGAAGAGGGATCAAGGGAAATGAGAGGATCAACTTTGGGAGGAATGTCTCGGCACTCATTACACCAACTCTAGCAATGCCAACAAAGTGCAAGGATCCCGGTACATTCACCATCCCATGTACCATAGGGGAGTTGCACTTCTCTGATGCTCTTTGTGATTTAGGAGCTTCAATAAATGTGATGCCTCACTCTGTATTCTCCTCCTTGCAGGTTGGTGAGTTGAAGCCAACAAGAGTAGTGGTGCAATTGGCGAATAGAGCTACGACATATCCAGCGGGAGTCCTTGAGGATGTACTTGTCCGGGTAAGATACATGATCTTTCCAGCGGATTTCTATGTTCTTAACATGGAGGATGATCAGGTAAGTTCTCATGCCCCCATTATCTTAGGTAGGCCCTTCCTCAAAACTGAAAAAACTATCATAAATGTCAATGAGGGTACACTTTCCATGGAATTTGGGGATGAAGTTGTGATATTTAATGTTATGGATTCCATGAAGTACCCCTGTGAGGACCATTCTGCTTTTGTTATCTCCCATTTTGAACCACCAAGTAAAAACTCCATGGATTTTGATTTTCCTATGCTTAGGGAGATTATGAGTATTGGTTCTAGTTTAATGTCAAAGAGAACTTACACACTTCTTTCTAATGAACAAGACTCTATAGGATTTGATTTTGAAATGGATTCATATTCTGATCTTGTTCATGTGAAATCTGATTATGACATGGCTATAGAGTATGCTGATGGATTTGATGCTTTATTCTCTGATTTTGATGATGTATATTCTGATACTGATGCTCTTTGTGCACATATTTCGGTTCCTTCAATGTCTCCATCCATACTACACCCTCCTTCATTAGAACTCAAACCATTTCCACCAAATCTGAAATACTCATACTTGTTGAATGGTGAGAGATTACCTGTTATCATTGCTAAAGATCTCCCTTTTGAACATGATGAAAAACTTTTTAATATTTTGAGGGAGAACATCAGGGCGATTGGGTGGACCTTGGCTGACATATCAGGTATTAGCCCCTCCATTTGCATGAATAGGATTCTCTTGGAGGATAGGACTAAACTGGTGAGATAGCCACAAAGGAGACTCAATCCCACCCTCCTAGAAGTTGTTAAAAAAGAAGTTGAGAAATTGCTCGAGGCAGGTATAATCTTTCCCATTTCAGATTCTCAGTGGGTAAGTCTAATTCAGGTTGTGCCTAAGAAAACTGGTTTTACTGTTGTTAAAAATGAGAAAGATGATTTAGTTCAAATGAGGGTGCAAAACAGTTGGCGTGTGTGTATTGATTATAGGAAACTAAATCAGACCACTCGCAAGGACCATTTCCCCTCCCATTTATTGATCAAATGCTCGAGAGACTAGCTGGGAAAACACACTATTGTTTATTGGATGGATTTTATGGATATTTTCAGGTTCCTATAGCTCCAGAGGATCAGGAGAAGACTACATTCACCTGTCCCTTTGGCACATTTTCCTACCGGAGGATGCCATTTGGACTTTGCAACGCCCCAGGTACCTTCCAGAGATGTATGGTGAGTATTTTTTCTGATTTTATTGAGACCTGCATGAAGGTATTTATGGATGATTTTACAGTGTATGGGTCTTCATTTGATGAATGTATAAGTATTTTGGGAAAGGTGTTAAATCATTGTATTTAGAAGAATCTGGTCCTGAACTTTGAAAAGTGTCATTTTATGGTAGAGCATGGAATTGTCTTAGGGCATGTGGTGTCAAAACATGGGATAGAGGTTTATAGATCTAAGGTAGACATTATTTCATCCTTACCCTATCCTTCATGTGTGCGTGATGTTAGATCTTTCCTAGGGCATGCATGATTTTATCGGGGCTTCATCAAAGATTTTAGTAAGATCGCTCTTCCTATGTCACGATTACTTCAAAAAGATTTTGATTTTGTGTTTGATGATTCTTGTAGGACTTCATTTGATGAGCTAAAGAAGTGTCTGACCACTCCACCTATCATACAGCCCCCACGGTGGGACCTTCCATTTGAGATTATGTGTGACACCTCCAACTTCGCGGTTGGAGCTGTCTTATATCAGAGGGTGGAAGGACGTTCACATGTGATCCCCTATGCATCAAGGACACTGGATTCAGCCCAATCAAACTACACTACCACAGAAAAAGAGTTTCTTGCTGTCATATTTTCTTTTGATAAATTCCGTTCATATTTATTGGGCTCTAAAGTAGTTGTTTTTTCTGACCATGCAGCTTTGAGGTACCTTCTAAAGAAGCCAGATGCAAAGCCACGAATTATCCGTTGGATACTCCTTCTTCAAGAGTTTGACCTTGAGATAAAGGACAAGAAGGGGTCAGAGAATTTGGTGGCAGACCACATGAGTAGGCTTACTCACACACTAGAGGGTGACACCTTGGACTAGGTACCACTTTGGGACACTTTCCCTGATGAGCATCTCTATACCATCTCAGGTAAGCATCCTCAGTATGCTGATTTAGTTAATTACATTGTTTCCTCTGAAATCCCAGTAAATTTGAAGAAGCAACAAGTCCAAAAATTAAAAAGTGAGTCTAGGTATTATGTGTGGGATGATCCTTACCTCTGGCGCATGTGTAGTGACCAAGTCATTAGGAGGTGTGTTCCCGATCATGAGTTTGAGTTTGTTTTTCATTTCTGTCATACACTTTCATGTGGTGGACACTTTGGACCCCAACGGACAGGTAGGAAGGTTTGGGACTCTGGATTATATTGTCCTAGCTTGTTCCATGATGCCCATTTGTTTTGTAAGTCATGCTCTCGTTTCCAACACACTGGGAACATTTCTAGGAGACATGAGATGCCCCAAAAACCCATACTATTTTGTGAGATTTTTGATGTATGGGGCATCGACTTTATGGGTCCTTTTGCTAGTTCATTTGGATTTTTGTATATTTTGGTTGCTGTTGATTATGTGAGTAAATGGGTGGAGGCCAAGACCACCAGGACTGACAATTCTCATGTTGTTGTGGACTTTGTCAAAGCACATATTTTTTGTAGGTTTGGAGTACCAAAGGCCATCATCAGTGACCAAGGGACACACTTTTGCAATAAGAATTTTTCTTCCCTCCTTTTAAAGCATGGGGTGACACACAAAACATCAACACCATACCACCCCCAAACAAATGGCCAGGCTGAGGTTTCAAATCGTGAGTTGAAATAAATCTTGGAGAAAACCGTGCAGCCAAATAGGAAGGATTGGAGCAAGTGCTTGGATGATGCATTGTGGGATTATAGAACAGCATACAAGACCCCCATTGGTATGTCCCCATTTCGGATTGTTTTTGGGAAAGCATGTCATCTCCCAGTGGAAGTCGAGCATCAGGCTTATTGGGCTATAAAGAAATGCAACATGGATTTGGCCCAAGATGGAATCCAAAGGAAGTTGCAAATTCAAGAGCTTGAGGAGATTATATTATCATCATATGAGAACTCAAGGCTCTACAAGGAAAGATCAAAATCATCTCTTGACAAAATGATCCAACAAAGGGAGTTTCATATTGGAGAGAAACTCCTTCTCTATAGTTCACGACTGAAGTTGATGCCTGGTAAGTTGCGTTCCAGATGGTTAGGTCCTTATATTGTGTCTAATGTTTTTCCTTATGGTGCAGTGGAGATCACACAAGAGGACACTGGAAGGAGATTTACAGTCAATGGGAAACGTTTGAAGAGATACATTGAGGGACATCCTACTGATGCAATGGATTTTATCACACTGCATGACCCCATCATCACTTAATCACATCAGGATGTTCCTAACCCTTTCACTTTTATATTATTTGTCCTATTTAAAAATTCTGCATTTCATGTGCATATATCATCTCACGGGTTCACATTGAGGACAATGCAATATTTTAAGTGTGGGTGAGGGAACCTTTTAGTTTAGTAATTTTAATTGTTTTCCTGTTTAAAAAAAACCCAAAAAAAAATTGCGTGTTTTTCAAAAAAAAATATTGTGTGTTTTTCAAATTTTGTGTGTTTATTTTACAATTTTCTGTGTTTTTTTTGAAACATTTTGAGCTAAAATTATTCTCATCACCATTTTTAAATCCATATCAATAAGTGAAACAATTTACCCCTTGAAACTAAGCTTAAATGAATGCTGAAATGACTTTGTTTCAAGTTCAAATATTTAGTAATTTCATGAAAAGTACGCTGAATTTTGAATCCCATGCCAATTTCTCTGTCTTTATATTTGAAATCACTTTCCTGTGAGGCTTCTAAACCATTATTTTTGTCACGACCCGACCTCGGGGCCCGTGCCGTGACTACCCCAAGCCCGCCTTCCATAGGCCAGGGGCTGGCGACTAGCACCAAGGCGTAAAATCCCGGTAAACAGGGAAGGAATTGCCTTTATAAGTAACAACCACCACAGAGTCAGCAAGCGGAAAGTAACTACAAGTGCAGAAAAGTAAAGGGGGCCGGAATACAAGCCCAACTGAAAGTACAACTGAAAACGTAAAGAACAACAACTGAAGAGAAGACGGCGACCTCGCGTCGTCCACTGGCAATCCCACCTGAAGGGTGGGTACAGATAGCCTCCAGGCTCCTCGGGTCCCACGTCCGCTCCGAGCACGTCCCGCCCAGTGGTCCACCTCCAGGTACCGTCCTGCTCCACGCCCCAACCGAGATCAGCGCTGTCCGTCGTCTGCATCCAACACATCAAGGTGCGGGCATAGCCCGTGCAGGGGTGAGTATAAGCTACTCAGTAAGGACCCCGAGACCCCCGAAGGTCTCCCGAAATCCACAAAGGATATAGCACAAAAGAAAGATGCAATCACGAAGTAACATTTGACTCGACTTAGGTATATGCCCGTACATAAACCTAAGTCCCCAATTCTAGCTCTGCTCACGAGCTCAAGAACAACTCAATCCACGCAAGAAAGCAAGACTCAAATCCACAAGGAGAGTAAACAGTAAATCCACAAAGGATAGTTCAACACAAACCACAAAGGAGAGTAACATAAGATTCAGCTCAACCAGGTATACTTTTTCAGATGACGTCAAAGATGATCACTGATCCATCTAAGTCGTCGGACCCACGAAGGATCGATAGGTACTAACCCCCGCAAAAGACCCACACAGGATCGGGCTCACACAGAACCTGTAGGCAGTGGCTCACACAGAACCAGTAGTAAGGACCCACATAGGATCGGGCTCACACAGAACCTGTAGCACTGATCCACGTAGGATCGCTGAGTACAGTAGTCGACGCAGTCCACTGAGGATCTCTGCACAGTCGTCGCCGCAGTCCACGAAGGATCTCTGCTCTGCCGTCGTCGCAGTCCACGGAGGATCTCTGCTCTGTCGTCGAAGTCACAGCCAGCGCTAGGGTTCCCGCACACAGCGAGCTCGTTTAGGAGGGTCCGCTCCACGAGCCGAGAGGCTGATACATCAACTGCCACGTAGTCCGAAGTTGATGTATCCAAAAGTTCCGTATCGACAACAGTATCTCAACGCAACAGACGACGCGTCAATCGGACGCCCGGTCTGAGAGTTATTGACATTTTCGTCCCAGGGGCCCGGTTGGTTTTTAGGGAAAAACCAACGCGACCGTACTCCGCCTGTATCCGATCCTCAGGCGGAGTATGCCAAAAGTTCCTTCTCACTTAGAGGAAACTACCACAGCTGACGGTACGTCGATCGGACGTCCGTAGCTCAAGTTATGAGCGTTTCCGCTCCGAGGGCCCGGTTGGTTTCGTGTACGAACCAACCCGGCCGAACCCAAAGTCTTCCGAAAGCTTGAGTATAATATACCGAAACGACCTTATCGATCCAAGGATCACGTAGCCGCTGACGGTTCGTCAATCGGAGGTCTCAGGCCCAAGATATGGGCAAAAGACCGAAGAAGGCCCGAAAACGGGGGTTCTGGGCCCGGGACGACCCGGCCCGAACCACCCCTGGGTCGGCCGAACCGGGTCGGCCCGACCCAGCCTGGGCGCGGCCCGGCCGACCGGATAGGCCGGCTCGGCTTCAGCCGAGCGGCCGAAGGGGCGCCGCGGGTTTGACCCGCGGCTTAGGTGGAACGCGGCCCCGCGGGGGGCCGCCTGTCACGCGGACGCGGCCGGGCCGCCGCGTCCCTCCCCGGTTCCGTGCGGCCGCGGAACCGGCCGCCGCCGCCGCGGCTTCAGCCGCGGCGGATCTCCTCCACGGCGGCGCGCCGGGCGCCGCCGCCGCCTTCCGCGGGCCGCCGGAGTTGCTCCGGTGGCCCGTTTTGCCTCCCGTCTGCGCCATTGCTCCTCCTGGGGGCCGATCTTCACTGCGGTATCAACGGATCGCCCTTGCCGCACGGTTCGTCGTCGTCCGCCAAATCTGCACAACAAAAGATCGGCGAAGGGTTGCCGGGTCTTGTTCGTTAGATCCGCACCCTCCACGTTAGTCATAAACAACGGGAGGAAAAGAAAATAATCAACAACAATTTTAATTAAATTAAAATTGTTCGGAGATCAGGTTCTTTATTTTAAAAGAATAAACACGGGGAATAAAATATTCCAACATCCCTTACCTTGTCGTCGTCGGACGTGAGGTCGTCGCGGAATCGCTCGTCGCGGAAGGAGGGGATCGTCGCGTCGTTGCGGAGGAGACGTTCGTCGCACCGCTGGAAAAACGTCGCGCCGACGATCTCCGGATCAAGATCAAACGGATTTAATTAATTTAAATCCGTTGATATCGAATTATAAAAAGGGGAGAATTAGAATATTCGATTCTCACCTTTAACCGCTGATCGTAGGTCCGCCGCGGAAGAAGAGGCGCCGTAGAAGAAGAAGGAGAAGGTCGCAGAAAAGTTTGTTGACGTCGCGGATCGTGCGTCGTCGAATTCCGGTTCCGGCGTTCTTCGCGTTCTTCGCGTTCTTCGCGTTCTTCGCGGGGAGAGTGGAGGTTTAGAGGATCTCGCACAACAGGAGGATCCTCCAAAATAGACAAGTTTGTCTATTTTATTATTTTGCCAACAAACGCAAAACGCGTAAGTAACGAACCATTAAATTCGTTGAATTAATTCAACGAATGAAACAGCCCATTTAATTCACGAAATAAACCGCCCAATTAAATGGTCTGTTAAGAAATAAAGAAAACGCGTCGGTTGACTTTTCAGTTACTTTGACAGGTTTTCGCGGGTGCGTTACTTAGCGAAAGAAACGGCGGGGCTCGTGCGGGCCCTGCCTCACAAATATTCTACCAAGAGGGTAGGATATTTCCGGATAGCACCCTATCCGCTTTAACTCAGTTCAAGTGGCTTCCAAGTGACTTCCAAGCAGCTTAAGTGAAATAAAATAAAGTTGTCGCACAAATTTTATTTTATTTCTGTCTTAAAGCCCCAAAATTTAAAAACCACGTCTGAGCAAACGCAACTCCGGAAGAGGCGTTTCTAAGCAAATACCGGCGCTGCGATTTCATCGGTGCCCTCAGAATTCGATTCCGGGCACCGGTTCAAAAGATAGAAAAACCCGCTCGTCCGTTCACTGAACGTACCCGAGCCAAACTTCGGAAATTGATTCCGGGCACACCGGGCCTCGGAATCAGGTGCCGTCTGAAGCTGCGCTCTTGTAAAATTCCAAAGAAAATTAAGAAAAAAATTTCCTTGAAATTTGCGGGTCTTTACATTACTCCCACCTTAGGGATTTACGTCCCCGTAAAGATACATCAAAAACTAGGGGAACAAATGGGGGTACTGAGCACGCATCTGAGCCTCCCGCTCCCAAGTGCTCTCCTGGAGGTTCCCGTGCTGCCATCTGACGCGCACAAGAGGAATCGACCGCCCACGTAGGACCCTCTCATGTCGATCCTCGATCTCCACTGAGACCTCCGCAAAAGTCGCCCCATCGTCCACGTCCAGCTCCCCAAAGTCGATGATGTGCGTCGGGTCGTGCACGTATCTCCTCAGCTGAGACACGTGGAAGACGTCGTGCACCCGGTGCAACTGAGGTGGTAGAGCCAGGCGATAAGCCACCTCTCCTATCCTGCTGAGGACCTGGAAAGGCCCGATGAAGCGTGGAGACAACTTTCCGCCTTGGCCAAATCTCCGTAAACCACGTCGAGGTGAGACACGCAAAAAGACGTGGTCGCCATCCTCGAACTCTAGTGGCCTCCGCCTCCTGTCGGCATACGACTTCTGCCGGCTCTGAGCTATCCTCATCCTCTCCTGGATGATCTGGACCTTCTCTGTCGTGGCTCGGACCATCTCTGGTCCCACGAGTGCTGACTCCCCAGGGTCTGTCCAGCACAACGGTGATCTGCAGGGTCTGCCGTACAACGCCTCGTATGGTGCCATCCCGATGGTGGAGTGGTAGCTGTTGTTGTACGCGAACTCCACCAAGGGTAGGTGGTCCTCCCAGCTGCGACCAAAGTCGAGAACACATGCACGAAGCATGTCCTCGAGTGTCTGTATGATCCTCTCCGTCTGACCATCCGTCTGAGGGTGGAAGGCTGTGCTCAGATGGAGTCGCGTCCCGAACGCCTCCTGCAACCCCTTCCAAAGCCGGGAAGTGAAACGAGCATCTCGATCAGAGACGATAGACGATGGCACACCATGAAGCCGTACGATCTCCTGGACGTAAAGACGTCCCAAGCTCTCCACTGAGCCCTGCTCTTTGATGGGTAAGAAGTGTGCCGACTTGGTGAGTCGGTCGACAATCACCCAAATGGAGTCGTGACCTCTGGAAGTGCGTGGAAGTCCAGTCACGAAGTCCATAGATATTCCATCCCACTTCCACTCTGGGACCTCCAAGGGCTGTACCAAGCCTGCTGGTACCTGATGCTCTGCCTTCACCTGCTGGCAGGTGAGGCATCGTGAAACGAACTCTGCCACAGCTTTCTTCATGCCCGGCCACCAGTGCTGTCGTCTGAGATCCTGGTACATCTTCGCCACTCCGGGATGCACCGCCAAGGGAGAAGTGTGAAACTCTCTCAGCACCTCCTCTCGTAAAGCGACTGGTACGAAGGTACGTCCTCTGAAAAGGATGTCGTGCTCTGCTCCAAGGGAGAAACCATCAGGCGCCTGACCTGAGGATATCAGTGCACGCCGGGTCTCACAGTCAGCGTCCCCACGCTGAGCCTCTCTGACCCGCTGTAGAAGTGGAGGAGAGACTATGAGAGACTGAAGAAAGGCTGCTCCATCTCTATCCACGAAGGATATCTGTAAGGAGGCTAGCTGCTCCGTCGCCTCCTCAAGTAGCTGAATGCCCGTCCTCCTGCTGAGGGCATCGGCTACCACGTTCCCCTTCCCAGGAGTATAGACTATCTCAAAGTCATAGTCCTGGAGGAACTCAAGCCATCTCCATTGTCTCAGGTTCAGGTCCTTCTGAGAGAAGATATACCTGAGACTCTGGTGGTCAGAAAAGACTGTGAAGCGCTCTCCCATCAGATAGTGCCGCCAAGTCTTCAGAGCGAAGACCACTGCTGCTAACTCCAGGTCATGAGTGGCGTAGTTCTGCTCATGTGGCCTCAACTGACATGATCCGTAGGCGATCACGGCCCGCTCCTGCATCAGGATGCACCCGAGTCCAGTCCCTGACGCATCGCAGTAAACTACGTATCCAACTCCCTCCTCAGGCAACCTCAAGATAGGTGCACTGGTCAACCTCTGCCTCAGCTCCTGGAAGCTCTGCTGACATCTGTCTGACCACACGAAGGGTTTCCCCTTCTTCGTCAACGCTGAGAGTGGTGCCGCAACTCTAGAGAAGTCTGGCACGAATCTCCGATAGTATCCGGCTAGGCCCAAGAAGCTCCGCACCTCCGTCACGCTCCTGGGTGGCTCCAAAGCTAGCACTGCCTCGATCTTCGCGGGATCCACTGCAACTCCTGCCTCAGAGATGACGTGCCCCAAGAAGTGGACCTCACGTAACCAGAACTGGCACTTTGAGAGATTTCCATAAAGCTGGTGCTCTCGGAGCGTGTCTAGCACAACTCGCAGGTGGTAGGCATGCTCCTCCTCAGTCGTCGAGTATACCAAAATGTCGTCAATGAAGACCACGACAAATCGGTCGAGGTATGGCTGGAAGATCCTGTTCATGAGGCTCATGAACACTGCTGGAGCATTGGTTACGCCAAACGGCATAACCAAGAACTCATAATGGCCATACCGACACCTGAAGGCCGTCTTCTGCACATCCTCGTCTCGAACTCTAAGCTGATGATAGCCTGACCGGAGGTCTATCTTCGAGAACCACCACGCTCCCTTGAGCTGATCGAAGAGGTCATCAATCCGTGGCAGCGGATACTTGTTCCTCACTGTCACCTGGTTCAGGCGACGATAGTCGACACACAGTCGCAAGCTCCCGTCCGCCTTCTTGGCGAACAAAATCGGGGAAGCCCAGGGTGAAACACTGGGTCGGATAAACCCCTTGCTCTGCAAGTCCTCCAACTGTACCCGCAGCTCCCGAAGCTCGGAGGGGGCCATCCGATATGCTGGAGTAGATATCGGGGCTGTCCCGGGGTACAAGTCGATGTAAAAGTCTACCTCTCTACGAGGAGGTAGCCCTGGAACGTTGTCGGGAAAGACGTCCACGTACTGGTCCACCACTGCAGGAAAAGCTGGACTCCGCACGTCCACTGCTCCTAGGATGAGGCTAGCCAACTGATGAGCGATGGGATGCACTCTCCTCCGTGGAA
Organism: Viscum album; assembly: GCA_963277665.1. Classification (NCBI taxonomy): domain Eukaryota; kingdom Viridiplantae; phylum Streptophyta; class Magnoliopsida; order Santalales; family Viscaceae; genus Viscum; species Viscum album. The sequence goes on from OY728159.1 coordinate 1,939,688,403, forward strand.
GTCCATCCTATGCTGCAAAGGTTCCCTTCTCGCCGGTGAAGGTAAACCTGCTCCCGTCGGTGCGAACACATCGCACATTGCGCCTAAAACAGTCGATCTGGGAATGAACCGTGGATAGCCAATCCATTCCCAAGATGACGTCGTAAGGCCTCGACGCTGCTACAAGGAGATCCCAACCGAAGCTCTCGCCTCCTAGAGTAAGCTCACACTGCCGGCACCAGTGCGTAATCGTCGAGTCTGCTCCCGTAGGAGTCTCTAGCCGTAAGGATCGAGCCAACGGCTCAGTCGGAATCTCCGAGCTCCGAACAAGGGCAGAGGCTATGAAAGAGTGACTCGCTCCTGTGTCTATAAGTACTGCAGCAAGGGTGGAATAGACACAGATCGTACCTCGAATCATCTCGGGCATGTCGGGGTCGTAGGCCTCCACTGCCTGTAGCTGGGCCTGTCCCTGCCCACCAGCTCCCTGTGGTCGAGGTGGCCCTCCTGGTGGTGGTTGGGGTAGAGCCTGGAAGCGTCGCCCACCACCCGCTGCTCGGCCAGCTCCTCTGCCTCGTCTGCCTCCTCCCTGCGGACCGCCATGGTCGACCCTCTGCCTCTGCCTGGGTGGCCCCTCAACCGACTGCTGCTCCTCTGATCGGCGAGTCGGGCAGTCACGAGCCATGTGACCCTGCCCGCCGCAGGAGTAGCACAGCCTGCCTCTCGGAAGGCTGGCACTCCGCTGTGTGCCCCGCACTGCTGAGCCGGTGTCCTGAGGCCGTCTGCGTTGGGGTCTGGTCTGCCTGGACACGAGAGTCATCCGTCGGCTACCTGCTGCCGAAGACTCAGCTACCTGCCGCCCTGCGCTAGGTCTCGCCGCTGAAGAAGGCTCTTCCAGGAAGCTCTCGATCAGGAGGGCTCGCTCCAGCACTCCCGCCTGGGTTGGAATGCTGAGGGAGAGCAGCGACGCCCGAATCTCCTGTCGCAAGCCCTGCTCGAAGGTCCGGGCCCAGAAGAAGGGGTCCCGTACCATGTCGGTCGAATAGCGAGATAGGTCAGTGAACCTCGCCGCGTACTGAGCGACCGTCATGCTGCCCTGGCGTAGCTGGAGAAGCTCCTGGATGCGCACCGCTCGGAGGGTGGCCGGGACGAACTCAGAGCGGAAGAGGCTCTCGAAGTCCGTCCAGAGCAAGGATGCCTCATCGTGAACCTGGAGCATCAAGCTCCACCATCGTCCTGCCGCCGCCTGCAGGAGGCTCGCCGCGAGAATCACCATGAGATCCGCTGGTGTCCTCACTAGCCTAAAGATCCGTACCACCGCCTCTAGCCAGTCCTCGGCGGCCTGGGGGTCCGCCTCACCGCGAAACCTGGGTGGTCGCTGGCTCTGAAACTCATGCAGTGCCCTGAGGCGACGTGCATCGTCAGCGTCTGGTACTGGTAGCATCGGTGGCTCAGCGGGTAAAGCTACCGCCGGTGCCACTGCTGGCAAAGGGCCCTGCACCGAGGCCTCGTCGCTCGGTGGGCTGCCGTCGCGCCCTACACTCGAAACCCTAGCTGGCTGTCGTCGCGGGGCCATCCTGAAAAGGAGAACAAGAGCACCACAGTCAGAACAGTATACCTGGTGAGCTGGCACAAGTAATCACAAGGAAAACTTGAGACTTTCATGAAGCAGATCAGTATACCCGGTGAGCCGACACAAGTAATCACAAAGAAACTTGAAACACACACGCAATCAATGTTTTCATGCATTAAGTCAGAAATCAGGAGTCAGGGTCCTGGTGTACGGATACGTCGGCCGCCGCACCAACACTGGGCTCCCTGAACTGATAACCACACTCAATACACTAAACACTATTGCTTCATATAGAAAGAAAAGACGATCAGAGTCTGCGGTAGTACCGACCACCTCTGATACCAATTTGTCACAACCCGACCTCGGGGCCCGTGCCGTGACTACCCCAAGCCCACCTTCCATAGGTCAGGGGCTGGCGACTAGCACCAAGGCGTAAAATCCCGGTAAACAGGGAAGGCATTGCCTTTATAAGTAACAACCACCACAGAGTCAGCAAGCGGAAAGTAACTACAAGTGCAGAAAAGTAAAGGGGGCCGAAATACAAGCCCAACTGAAAGTACAACTGAAAAAGTAAAGAACAGCAACTGAAGAGAAGACGGCGGCCTCGCGTCGTCCACTGGCAATCCCACCTGAAGGGTGGGTACAGGTAGCCTCCAGGCTCCTCGGGTCCCACGTCCGCTCCGAGCATGTCCCGCCCAGTGGTCCACCTCCAGGTACCGTCCTGCTCCACGCCCCAACCGAGATCAGCGTTGTCCGTCATCTGCATCCAACACATCAAGGTGCGGGCATAGCCCGTGCAGGGGTGAGTATAAGCTACTCAGTAAGGACCCCGAGACCCCCGAAGGTCTCCCGAAATCCACAAAGGATATAGCACAAAAGAAAGATGCAATCACGAAGTAACATCTGACTCGACTTAGGTATATGCCCATACATAAACCTAAGTCCCCAATTCTAGCTCTGCTCACGAGCTCAAGAACAACTCAATCCACGCAGGAAAGCAAGACTCAAATCCACAAGGAGAGTAAACAGTAAATCCACAAAGGATAGTTCAACACAAACCACAAAGGAGAGTAACATAAGATTCAGCTCAACCAGTTATACTTTTTCAGATGACGTCAAAGATGATCACTGATCCATCTAAGTCGTCGGACCCACGAAGGATCGATAGGTACTAACCCCCGCAAAAGACCCACACAGGATCGGGCTCACACAGAACCTGTAGGCAGTGGCTCACACAGAACCGGTAGTAAGGACCCACATAGGATCGGGCTCACACAGAACCTGTAGCACTGATCCACATAGGATCGCTGAGTGCAGTAGTCGACGCAGTCCACTGAGGATCTCTGCACAGTCATCGCCGCAGTCCACGAAGGATCTCTGCTCTGCCGTCGTCGCAGTCCACGGAGGATCTCTGCTCTGTCGTCGAAGTCACAGCCAGCGCTAGGGTTCCCGCACACAGCGAGCTCGTTTAGGAGGGTCCGCTCCACGAGCCGAGAGGCTGATACATCAACTGCCACGTAGTCCGAAGTTGATGTATCCAAAAGTTCCGTATCGACAACAGGATCTCAACGCAACAGACGGCGCGTCAATCGGACGCCCGGTCTGAGAGTTATTGGCATTTTCGTCCCAGGGGCCCGGTTGGTTTTTAGGGAAAAACCAACCCGACCGTACTCCGCCTGTATCCGATCCTCGGGAGGAGTATGCCAAAAGTTCCGTCTCACTTAGAGGAAACTACCATAGCTGACGGTACGTCGATCGGACGTCCGTAGCTCAAGTTATGAGCGTTTCCGCTCCGAGGGCCCGGTTGGTTTCGTGTACGAACCAACCCGGCCGAACCCAAAGTCTTCCGAAACCTTGAGTATAATATACCTAAACGACCGTATAGATCCAAGGATCGCGTAGCCGCTGACGGTTCGTCAATCGGAGGTCTCAGGCCCAAGATATGGGCAAAAGACCGAAGAAGGCCCGAAAACGGGGGTTCTGGGCCCGGGGCGACCCGGCTAGGCCGGGTCCGGTCCGGCCTGGGCGCGGCCCGGCCAACCGGACCGTCCGGCTCGGCTTCGGCCGAGCGGCCGAAGGGGCGCCGCGGGTTTGACCCGCGGCTTAGGTGGAACGCGGCCCCGCGGGGGGCCGCCTGTCACGCGGACGCGGCCGGGCCGCCGCGTCCCTCCCCGGTTCCGCGCGGCCGCGGAACCGGCCGCCGCCGCCGTGGCTTCAGCCGCAGCGGATCTCCTCCACGGCGGCGCACCGGGCGCCGCCGCCTCCGGCCGCCGGCGCCGCCGCGCCGGCGACCCGCGCCGCCGCCGCCTTCCGCGGGCCGCCGGAGTTGCTCCGGTGGCCCGTTTTGCCTCCCGTCTGCGCCATTGCACCTCCCGGGGGCCGATCTTCACTGCGGGATCAACGGATCGCCCTTGCCGCACGGTTCGTCGTTGTCCGCCAAATCCGCACAACAAAATATCGGCGGAGGGTTGCCGGGTCTTGTTCGTTAGATCCGCACCCTCCGCGTTAGTCATAAACAACGGGAGGAAAAGAAAATAATCAACAACAATTTTAATTAAATTAAAATTGTTCGGAGATCAGGTTCTTTATTTTAAAAGAATAAACACGGGGAATAAAATATTCCAACATCCCTTACCTTGTCGTCGTCGGACGTGAGGTCGTCGCGGAATCGCTCGTCGCGGAAGGAGGGGATCGTCGCGTCGTTGCGGAGGAGACGTTCATCGCACCGCTGGAAAAACGTCGCGCCGACGATCTCCGGATCAAGATCAAACGGATTTAATTAATTTAAATCCGTTGATATCGAATTATAAAAAGGGGAGAATTAGAAGATTCGATTCTCACCTTTAACCGCTGATCGTAGGTCCGCCGCGGAAGAAGAGGCGCCGTAGAAGAAGAAGGAGAAGGTCGCGGAAAAGTTTGTTGACGTCGCGGATCGTGCATCGTCGAATTCCGGTTCCGGCGTTCTTCGCGTTCTTCGCGTTCTTCGCGTTCTTCGCGGGGAGAGTGGAGGTTTAGAGGATCTCGCACAACAGGAGGATCCTCCAAAATAGACAAGTTTGTCTATTTTATTATTTTTCCAACAAACGCAAAACGCGTAAGTAACGAACCATTAAATTCGTTGAATTAATTCAACGAATGAAAAATCCCATTTAATTCATGAAATAAACCGCCCAATTAAATGGTCTGTTAAGAAATAAAGAAAATGCGTCGGTTGACTTTTCAGTTACTTTGACGGGTTTTCGCGGGTGCGTTACTTAGCGAAAGAAACGGCGGGGCTCGTGCGGGCCCTGCCTCACAAATATCCTACCAAGAGGGTAGGATATTTCCGGATATCACCCTATCCGCTTTAACTCAGTTCAAGTGGCTTCCAAGTGACTTCCAAGCAGCTTAAGTGAAATAAAATAAAGTTGTCGCACAAATTTTATTTTATTTCTGTCTTAAAGCCCCAAAATTTAAAAACCACGTCTGAGCAAACGCAACTCCGGAAGAGGCGTTTCTAAGCAAATACCGGCGCTGCGATTTCATCGGTGCCCTCAGAATTCGATTCCGGGCACCGGTTCAAAAGATAGAAAAACCCGCTCGTCCGTTCACTGAACGTACCCGAGCCAAACTTTGGAAATTGATTCCGGGCACACCGGGCCTCGGAATCAGGTGCCGTCTGAAGCTGCGCTCTTGTAAAATTCCAAAGAAAATTAAGAAAAAAATTTCCTTGAAATTTGCGGGTCTTTACAATTTTCATATTATTTACATTCAAATAACTTCTTGAGAGAACCAAACCATACTTGATTTAACCAGAATTTGATCTATTCCTGTCAAAACTTGAGGGTTTGAGGTACTTATGTTTAAATGATTGAGGCATTTGTTTGGTATTAAAGCCCCTATTTCAAAGAATCCTTTTTTATAATGGCCTACCTTGAATATTTAATCCTTTTATCCCTTAGAAGCCATGCAAATCCTGTTAGGTTAGCCACATTACAAGCCAATTTTCCCTATCCAACCAACTCTTGAAGTGAAATTGCATAATCTAGTTGATCTTAAGTGTGGGGGAAGTTGTCTTGGGTTTTGCCACCACATTCTGTGATACTTTGGGTGGAAAATTAAATTCTGAAGAGATGTGTTTGCTGCTAAAGAAATTCATTATATTGAAAGTTGTGCCTTTTCTGGAGCTTTCATGACAAGTGAAGCGGTGCCTTTTCTAGAGATTCTAATTGAGATGGAAAGCTGTGCCCATCTGGAGCTTTCAAGAAAATCATGTTTGAGAAGATTGACATTTTTTATGCTGAAATGATGAATGGTGTAAACCTTTCATGACTTCTCATGATGATGGAGCTAAATTGATACTATGGGGATTCAATAGAAGACCATATTTAAGTGGAAATTAGATTAATGCAATTTTGCTTCAAAAGAGTCAAGCCCTCCTCATTCAGCCTCAGAGTTTTTCACATCTTAATCCTACCAACCGAAAGCCACAGAACAACCCTGAAAAGTTCTCATGATAAACATATGTCCTTGACTCACATCGGGTAGTGATGTAGGAATCTATCAAGCCTATGGTGACCCTTGTATGAGTTTGGATGAGAAAGACATTGCAAAAAAAAATTGATATTTGAGTGATGAGAGAAAATTCAAGCGAGGTAAGTATTTTGTGCATAGGCGGATAAATGAAGTGGAAATATATTGAATGATATAAATGGAGAAATTGAAATAAGGTTTTTTATGAGGCATTATATCTTTTGATTCTTGGTGTGAAATTGATTGATCTTAAGGATATGTGTTTTAAAATTTGTTTTGATTTGATATTGATGTTTACTTGATATGAGGTTTTGCCCAGGTGTGCAAAAGGGTAAGTGTGGGGGAGTTGATAAAACACTATTTTATTGAATATTTTATTGATAATAAATGATATAATTTCCTAAAATTGTGTTAAATATGTTTATTTATAAAATATTTGGGATTTGATCATTCATTTGAAAATTTGGTGAAAATTCCAGTTTTACCCTTAATAGTGCACTGTAGTATTTCGAATATAAATATTTTTATATTTATTATTTAAACTTGAAAGTTTGTAACAGTGTTCCTAACGTAATTTTCTACAACTTTTATTCAGGACATGAGATCAAACGAATGCATTTTGATGGAGTAATGGGGCCATAAAGTCAAATTTGGGATGGACTCCCCAGAATAGATAATCTTCTGTATTTCGGCCATAACTCCTACATATGGGATTTTATTGAGCCCAAAGTTGTAGAGGAGATAGAGGACCCATATACTCACATTTTATCCTTCTGGAAGGCCGGACAATTCACGCGTTTTGGTGGTTAAATGGGCGGTGCAATGAGCATTAAAATATTTGTCCGAATTTCCACATTCACACTTGAAACCACTTGTAACCTCTCCTCCCCTCCCCTCTATAAATTGGATTTTTTCTCATTTGGAGGGGTTGAGACGTGCATTGGGAAGTTGAGGGTAGAGGAGAAGTGGGTCCACTCCAATTATCCAACCATTTCAATAAGGGTATCTCTTGAAGCAAGGATCCCTTCGACGAAGCCTTCTTCTTCTCCTTCATGTTGTAATGATTTTGTTTATGTAATAAACTTCTTTGTTATTCTTTTATTTCTTATCTTTTCTTATGTTTTGTTTAAATTTATTCTTCTATTAATCTTCCTAATTGGGCTGGAATTTTTGAGTAGAAGCGTTATTGGGTTATACCCATTTTAAACCTTTGCACATGGAAAACGCTTCTACGATGATTACGCCACCCATGGAAGAGTAGTTCTTTTTAGTAATCGATCGACCTCTATTCTTTTTCATTCATTTATTTTGAATCAATGAGATACTGTAATTTACATAATATGATCCATAAATTGTGTTTTTAAATTACAAGAAACTAAGCAAGCAATTGAACAATTAACACAAAAACACGTGAGGTCGGGATATTGTGTAAATTGTGAGAGCGCGATCTTAATCGGTAATACAAGACCACACGGGATAAATTTGTAGAGTTAAAATATAATCCCTAAACACAATTCATCATCATTTCCATAATGTATATGAGCCTTAATTTACCATTGACCATAATCTAATCTTAGAACATCAATCAAAGCAGGGTGATGCGATTGTATGTTCCGAAGTTAGCCTAAGGTTAAATTCACTTCATCTTCGTGGTAAAGTTAATTCTCGTAGGGTTCGGGATTTAAAAAATTAAGGGATCATAATTAAGTGAATATTAATTTAAATGATAATGATTAATAAATGATTGAATAGGTAGAGTTAGATCGATTACGCCTTTTAAAATAGATTTCTAAAAAAACATCTTCTTGTTGTGTCATTCTAATCGAAACTTCATTTCAAAATTAAAAACAAAAAAATGAAATCTTCTTCCAGCAAACTTCTTCTAGATTTATAAACTATAAACAACCACCCCCATAATTTCAAGTAGTGTTTTTATTCCCTTTTATTTTGTTTCTAGAATACCTCTGAAAATTTGTTTTAATTCACTTCCTCCTTTGAGAGACGACCTTGGTCAGCCACTCTGGTGCACCTAAGTACCCCAAAATCACACTAATCATTTGCAGGCACCCACGACAGTGCTCTATAAATCATGTATGGTATTATATATATTATTATGGTTATTTAATACATTTATAATAAACCTATATTTATTAAAAATCATATTTATAAGCATATGAATGGAGTCGAATATGTGGTAAGGGTTTTATCATCTCATTTTAATTCCGTGAGACATAAAACATCTTCACCAATTATTAATTTTTATGGTTTATATAATTACACTCTTGATATTTTATGTCATGATACTATTTCATATAATTTTATTTAAAGTTATATTTGAATTTATTTCTTTTATGGGGTCTATGATTCAAAATTTACTAAAGTGGTAAGGGTTTATTTCACAATCTCATCATTATTCAGGATTGTTTTTGTTTCTGTATCCCTTAGAGAAATTATTAGATATTTATATATTTATATAAATATATTTACTTATCTTATGGTTATTCATGAATTTTTTCATGTAAAAATATCAATTTACCACTCTTTTATACTTAAAAGTAATGAGAGTTGTTTTAGGAAAATTTGACTTTATTTCCCTCCTCAGTCGAAAATCCTTTTACATAAAAATCCATATTTTCTGAAAATGTTTCAAAAAATGTCTTTACAAATTTCCAAATGATTTATTAAAGAAATTTTTATCCATTTTTTTGTTTTAAAAAAAAATTAAAGAAATCATCATGTATTTTTTTAAAATGCCCATTTGGATTTTATCAAAAAAGTAAAAGGAATATTTTTTTCAATGTTTATGACATAAATAGAGTTTTACTCCTTAATGACCAGTTAATGTTTTAAATATTATTTTAGAAGTTTTAAATATTAATTTTTAATGAAAATTATTTTCAAAATATTTTGTTATCTTTTTATTTTAAAAATAATTTCAACGTGAAAATGTCATTTTCCTCAAAAATGTTTTAGTGAATTTTTCATGGTATTTATATTCCTCAATGACATGAACCCTAAATTATATTTATGATCCACTAGGGATATTTTTTATTGATATGATACTTAATCTTTATTTGGATGGTTTATGATCATTTTGATAGAGTATGTATATTCTTATTACCATTCACCATATTACTTTGGATAGTTTGTGATCATGTTTATTTGATTAGGGTAAGTATTAATATTTTTAATTTTAGTTTTTCAATTAGAATGTTTATATTTATTATGTTTTAACCATTAAATACGAGGAATTAATTGGACTTATTGGTGGGTCCAGTTATAGAGAATCAATAAGATCCCATCTTTTTCCAGATATGTCCTTTGAGTTTTTTATTTGACTCTTAGTGGTCAAGTCTTATGTGGAAAGGGAGAGCCTTTATTGGGGAAAATGAATTAAAAAACAAGGATCTTTTTTTGAATTAATAGTGTATGAATATAAATGTTTTAAATATGTTTATCAAGGTTTTGTACTCATTCAATAGATTCAGAGGTGGTTCAAGTTCTTTCAGTGGGAAATAGGTTGAAGGATATCTATAGAGAAATTGCATTTGGTGTAATCAACTTACACAATGTGTCACTATTCCCAATAACAATCCATGAGACTAGTTAATGATGTTAAATTAATAAACAATTTTAAGACATTATAGATCATGTATTATTTATGGAGTGTTAAAAATCATAGGAAGTGACATGAATTTCTGCGTATCCCTTTAAAAAGAAATACATGACATGTAAATAGATTACACGTCGTATATTTATCATGATCAGTGGCTTTATGTGGATAGTGCAGATGATTTTTTTTAATTATATATTAAAACCAACTCATCTCGACCCTAGGGAGTCTCTCATGAGATTTTAGAGTGCCTACTTTCATTCCAGATGTTCCGATAATGCATCTGATCCCTAGTGAGTGGTTTTGCTTCATGTTTCTATTATTTCTCTTTCTTATCCTTCTATTGCGATGTAATATATTTAATTTAGTTATTATTGGATCTGACATTTATAGGTTATGATCTAGGATCCTTTTTTCAATAATCTTCACCGTCGTTCTGATTAGAAAATCCTACTAGAAGGGTTGGTTGATCACCTGTTAAAGGTAGGGGTTTAAATCTTAACCTTATATTCTATTAATTTAAAAATTATGTGTAACATTGAAATTGTGAGATCATTTATTCCACATTAATTTATTAAATTATTAATTATATTATTATTTTAAATCCATTTATATCCAATTTTTGTGACCTAGATTTTGGATACCATTTTGTGAGAAAACCCTTGACTAATATGAATTGGGTAATGGCTTCAAGTGTGTTTATCATGAAATGATACCTTAATCTATTTCATGATATATAATCCCTAAGTAATATATTATTTCATATTGATATGAATGTTGATATTTTGGGATAAAATTAAAGGGTACTAGAAAGATAAATGGTAATTTTCATAATTAACCATTCAGATGTATGAAGTGATATTGTAATATCTATGCTATTTGTACTTGTTATATTATCATGATGTAATTATTATAATGATTAGGATATGCCCAGTCACAGGATGTAATTATTATATTGAGTGGGATAGGAAAATTATTGTGCTATAATGATTATATTTATGGGGCTTGGCTGAGTCCCATGGTTTAATTCTTATATTGAGTGAGATCATCCCATTCCAATGGTGAAATGATTATATACCCGGATCAACCCTGATTTATTGATTAAATTATTATATATTAATATTATCCTTGATTTATAATTGAAATTATTATATACAGGGCTTGAAACATATTTTTGTATTTATACCATGGATATATGGTTGTGGTTGGCATGGTTTTGAGACATGCTCAAAGAAATTCTGGCATGGTGTTAAATAAGGTTATGTTTTACCATGATTATGTGTTTATTCATTAGGGTGATTATACAACGTGATCAGATAAATTCTTATATGGTGTCAAAGAAGTTCATTTTATATATTGTATTAATTTATTAATTGATACATCTGTTATTTCTTTATTTCATGAACTTATTATTAGGCAATTTATAGTTATACACGGTGGTGTTGACTTACATAGTTATACTCACATCCTATTTGGGCTGCCATTTGGTACCCAAGAAGATTTCATGGATACTGGTTTGTACAAGGGAAAGGGACCTTGCAGTTGTTTTTTTTCTAGTTGTATGGGATGGAGTATAGAGATATGACCAATATAGTGTTTGGGACCAGAGACTCTTGAGTATTTATTTTAGTATTAGTCTATTATTTTTATTACTTCTAGAATGAAATATAGTTACATTTCATCATGTAATTGCATGATTCATTTCCTATTTTTGGTTTGTTCCTCCTTTTTATTTCCTAGTGGTTGAGATATTTTATTTTCTTTTGTATTACTCTAATTATGTTATTTAAATTATTTATTCCACTTTTATGTAACTCCATTACAGGGGTATAGTATCCCCACTATACTGATTACACCCCACTACTAGTTAATAGCCTCTGTCATATGGGGAGGCACACTTTAGGTCCTGTAACCAGCCATTTCATGCCATATGAGAGTTCCGGATTGGGGGACATTACATAGCCCCTTGACACATTAGTAGGTCTCATGAGACAAATCAGTTTTCCAAATTAGATGGGATCCTACACATAGATTTAAACTGTCTTATGAATGATATTTGAAGTATGTTTCAGATTTCAGGCATGATGCATTAGAAAATTATGAATTGTTTATTGATGTCTATGTTTTTTAGAATATTGAAGTGTTAATTAGAATACAAACTCAAACTACCCAAGAATTTATTAAAAATAATAATATTTAATTATTACACCAGGTGAAATAAGCTTGAACCAACGAAAGATAACTTATAATGATATACATTAGAAGAGAACATACCCAAAAATCATGAAAAAATAAAATTTATATAGGAAAACATGAATCAACATAAGAATGTTTTTTTGAAAACATAAGCTTCATATAAAATCTGTGCATTTTGATGTAGTCCATACAGTTCCATTATAATTCGAAAACATCCACCAATGTAAAAAAATAAAAAAGTGTCCAAATTTTATGAAATGATTACAAATAAAAACTTTTATGGCCTCACCACCAGATTAAGAGAAATAATCAATGAAAATGTAACCACATTCTATGGAATGGCTTGCCACTACTCCAGATTATCATCTCCAGACATTCATCCTAGAACATCCTTGAAGACTACACTTAACATCAAGATTCATCATGTGACACACAACTGAAATAAAAAAATATAATTTATGCCAAAAAACTGTGAATAATGTAAAAAAAATAGAGTGATAGATAAGATCTTTCAGAGGTATAAACATTAATTTCAAGCCCTCATATTACAATCAAAAATGTACTGAAAACATTTAAAAAACTAGGGAAATATATCACAAATATTATGAGATAAAAAATTAGTGAATGAGAAAAAATTAAGTGATTAAATCAAGGAGATGTGATTTTATAATTCTACATGATGTTGTATCTTTAAATTCCTTATGTAAACCAAGGAAAAGGAAATAGATCAGGAAACTACTTTGACATAAATAGTGCACCACCAACAAGAAAAACACCAAATAAACCCGAGACCCAAATATTTGTTGAACATGAAGAACCATGAGAATATATGTTAGTAGATGACCAAAAAGTTTTTAGGATCTAAAATTATGATCATATCTTATCCAAAGAGAGAAAAAATAGAATCACCAGCTTAGAGAATTAAACTGAGGAGTCCATAAGACATCAGAAAAAACAACATGATTACATCATCCTATAGAGAGGAATTGAAACAACATTGGAGTGAAAATATATCAAGAAGAAAAGAAATAATTTTCATGGAGAGTATAAGAAATTAAATTTAGGATTTTGTTTAAATTCTTCCACCATCTTCATGAACATTCAATTTTTGATTTAGATGTAAGTATCTGCTGATATTTTACCATTCATGTATCTTTTAACAACTATTTCATCTTTCTCTTCCATCCAAGATTCCAAATCATCAGTCACATCATCATCATACTGATGTTAATCGCTAACCATAGGATCATTCTTATAAATAATTTTAATTCCATTTAAATTTTCTTCATCAAGGGATTATGTTGGATGATCGACAACCACTGGTTATTGGAGAATAACCATTTTTACTTTCCAAGAATCCCCTAAGGATCTAGTGACAATGTATTTCTTGATATTAGAATTATATTTATGTTCTCTTATTCTTTATGGAGTTTATAGTAATGTACCCATATGAATAAACCATTGGTTATTTACCCTTTCTCACACTCAACTTCAGGTAATCTTCCTCAATCTTATAAGCTTTCTCATTCTCAAATTGCAAATAATCATTATAATCAAAGTGGGAATTACTATCTTTATCAGGAAAGGTATAAGAAAAATATACATGACAATAGATATATCAATCTTGTTTTAGGTCACTTCATCCACATCAAAATACTAATAATTATGTGAAACATCCACCACTCTAGATAGATCTTTCGTAGGGGCTGAGAGTCAGAAGGTCCAGTCTACTTAACATACTAATTAACAATGTCTCCATAATTTCTAGATGAAATATCTTCCATCCCATAGTTTTCACATTTTTTAACCAATATTTAATTAAATCATACGAGGGGGAATTTATTATAATGACTAATTATGTATTTATTTACAATATTTACAATTTTAAGATAGTTAGTGTAGTAATTTTGAAGATTCTCAAAGAAAAACTTTTGGAGGAATCTAGTGTAACCATTTTGTATCCAAATTTGGGGCACAATGGGTTGAAAAATATTTATTTCTATACATATTCTATCAATAGAGGGTCTAGATAGGCTTCTAGTAGTCGTATCTAATTTTAGGGATTGTCAGATAAGACTAGTAATCAAAAAGGGGCTTCTTGCAAAAAGCAATGCAGTGACAGACTGGGGAACCCTAACCAATTAATGGAAATGGGAGGCTTAAAACCAGTGAAGAAGTCAAGAGACCATTTAAAAACATTCATGTAAATTTCATAAAATTATATTTAAAGTTCATTTAATCTAAAGTCATTCTATATCTCTATAGATATAAGAGTAAATTCTAAGTAACACTATAATATGTAATGGTCATTTCATTTAATAAACTTCCAAAAATCACTAATATGTTAGAGTAATATCTTTTACCAAATCATATTTAAAAGAGTCAATTCTATATGTCACTGGAATATATAAGGTTCAAAAACTTATAAAAATTCCAAACTTCACTAATTTATAATGGAAATTTTCAATTCTTATAGAGTAAAATAATGTCTTGTACTAAGGAAAAATATTCCAAAAAAAAACTATAATAATAATTTCTATAATGATAATAATGATTAAAAAAAATAACAATAAATAAAATATAAACATTATAAAAAATATTGAACACAATAAAAAATTAATGAATAAACTATGATAAGGATAATGAATTTTCAAAATAAAAATAAACAAAGTGAAAGGACCCACTATACATTTTTCCACTTTTTATTATAAAGAAACCGAATGTTCTCTCTCCCTCTTTGTAACATTTAAAAGTAAATAAAAAATGAATAGGTCAATGAAAAAATTTAAATAATAGTAAATATTAAAATTAAAAGAAACAAGATCACAAATTATTACTAAAATACATTACCCTTATAATAAAATAATAGGTCATAGTAAAAAATTATAATTAAAGAGTAAACGATCAATATTTAGATAAAATAAAACATTACTCAAAGAATTTTCAAAAAAAATATAAGTAGTAAAATGATCAACCCCCTCCCCCTAAAATCATGTATTATAAAAATATATACAAAATTTTAATAAATAAATAATATTATAAATAAAAAAATCACCCATTAATCCATATACTCTCTTTTTGAAATAAATATATAGTAAGTGATCATCATTTTCTAAACTCACATATAAAAAAAATATATGGAGATAGAAAACCAATTAATGATATTCTATGATGCAACTAGAAATTAAGGATATTTCCTCACCTATATTTACATGGTTATATTAACCATTTTAGTAGAGGAACTTATATAAATGGTTTACAAATAAACTATGGAATTCAGTTGGACATTTATGAGGAAACTCCCCCCCAACCCAAACTCTCTTCCCTGCCTACCTCTCTCAGAAGATCAAACCCCTTCCCACTAGAACTCCCTTCCCTACCTCTCTCAAATGAGAAATATAACCCCTTCACACCCAAACACCCTTCCCTGCCTCTCTCAGAAAATCAAACACCTTCCCAACTTAGATTAATTCTCTTCCTTTCTTGGATGATCGAACCCATTCACCTAATACACATGTGAAGAACCCAATCAGGTTTTGATCAGACTCCCTTCCTTTCTTAATATTGGGATGATAAAACTCCCTTTCCCTTACTGCCCTCTCTCATGAAGAACCCGATTAGGTCCCTTCTCCCACAACATTGACTCATGAAAATGAACCTATAATGTCCCCAAAATCCCGTGTAATGTTTTTAAGTCATATGGAATTATTTCGAGACCAGATTATTTAACGACACATAATTCTGAGGCCCGGTGAGATTGGAATAGAATTTTGTACTTTTTTAATTTCATTTATGTAAACGTGTTATCTGGTTTTCATAACTTTTAAACTCATCCTTAGATGAAAAATATGAGGGAACAATTGAACTCAAAATGGTGGGATTCTCCTATAATTGACCTAACATCGACTGGAAAGGGCTGATCGGAAAATTTAATTTTCATACTTTTTATAAAAAAATTAAATTAACATAAAAATTATTTTATTTGTTTTTACCAACCATTGGGCGGTGACATGGTGGCACTACAGTGAATCTATAAAGCGACAATGAGTCACATTAAATAAAACCCATTAATCTATCATAAATGTGCAGTGTAATGATACATGAAATAAAGTGCAACAGTTATACTGTTTCATAAATGAAATAGTGTAATGACGTGATGAAACAGAGTAATAGAAATAATGAGACATGTTTTATTTTAATGAGTTAATATGTTGGAGAAAAGTGGATCAATTGGTGTAATTTCTTTGACTAACCGATAGTGATATTTCTTTCCATCAACAAAGGATGAACGACGACGAATCACTAGTAATTTCGACACACCTCAAAGAAGGGAACCGAAAAGCGACAATTTCCAATAGAACATGAAACCCCATGGATAGACTACTTCAATTAAGACCACCTTTGAAGTAGGGGTTTGTTTTTTATGTTTCCCCGTTCATCATTCTATAATGAAGAATATGGATCAACCCAAAAACAGGTCGATCTGTGGGTCACTCATTCTTGAGGGATGGTTTCTTTTTCTTGGGATCCACTTATCAGGATTTATTAAATTGTTATAGAAATTCAATTCTATATCCCATGTTTCTAAACCTCTAATTAAGAGGTCACAAGACGACCCGAATAAGGCCCTAGCCCCTCTCGCTTGTGCGTTTTGTGCGTTCTTCATGGCCGCATCTCCACTCTTACAACGAGTCATGGAGGCACTACTTTTGGATGTTAACTGCAAGGCCCAACCTAATCAGTTATCCTTAGTAAAAGTTCCTGATGGATTTTTGATAGGTGGGGAGAACATAATGTTTTTTAGAGGACGCACCGTATTACAAGTGACATTGTCAGAGGGGGTGTTTAGGGAGTTTAATACATCCCCTTTGGCGGTACATCATGGTGTGGTGAATATGTATGAGGACCTCCAATATTATTACTAGTGGCCAGAGATGAAGAAAGTAGTTGAATAGTTCATTTCATGATGCCTCACTTGTTAGCAATTGAAGGATGATCATTAGGTTTTAGCAGGATTGGCCCATCCACTTGAGTTACCAGAGTGGAAATGGGATAGTATCTCTATAGAATTTATGAAGGGGTTACCAAACACTTTTAAGGGACATGATTCTATTTGGGTTATCATTGACCGACTCACCAAGTTATCTTACTTCGTACCCATCCATGAGTTAGGATCGATAGAGGTTTTGGGATTCCTCTACGTCCAAGAGATAGTGCAGCTTCACAGGGTGCCTTCTATGATCGTCTCAGACTGTGATTCATGCTTTACATCCTAGTTGTGTAAGGGATTGCATGAGGCGTTTGGGACTCAGATGTGCTTGATCACTGCCTTTCATGTACAAATAGATGGTTAATGAGAGTGGAACATACAGTACTTGGAGGACATGTTTTGTCCTTACATCCTTGATTTTGGTCGCAGTTGGGAGGACTAACTGCCACTGGTGAAGTTTTCACAATACAACAGTTATCACTCCACCATTGGCATGGTAGAATTTGAGGCCTTGTACGAGTGTCCATGTAGATCACCTCTATTCTAGACAGACCTAGGGAAGTCAGTACTAGTGGGTCTATACTTGGTACAAGCTACCAATAAGAAGGTGCATATTATCTTGGTGAGGATAAGGAATACGCAAAGAAGGAAAAAATTGTAAGCCGTTAGGAGATGTAGAGCCTTACAGTTCGAGGAGGGAGACCATGTGTTCCTTTGGTTCTCACCCCAATAGGGTTTATAGAGATTTGGTTTGGGAGAAAAGTTATCTCTGAGGTTCATTATACCTTTTTATATTTTTAACATAGTTAGAGAGGTGGAGTACCACCTAGATCTTCCCCAATAAATGCACCAGGTGCGTGATGTTTTTTATGTGTCACAACTGAGGAGGTACGTGTAGATCCATCACATGTAATCGATTTGGGAATGCTAGAAATTGATGATAGTGAGACATTTTCAGAGTTACAAATGGAGATAGAGGATAAATATGATAAGGTACTTTTTGGACAGTCGATTCCTCTTGTGCACATTCAGTGGAAGCACGATAATTGACAGGAGAGCACATGGGAGCATGAGTCTCAGATTCATCCTCAATACCCCCATTTATTTTTTACCTTGTTTTGGCTAATGAGGACAAGAAGACCAAACAGGTGGGATTTATGTAATTTCCCAACAATCCAGTGTAATTTATTTTAAAATTATATGGAATTATTTCAAGACCAAACACTTTGAAGGAACCTTATTTCGAGGCCCGGTGAGCCCATAATAGAACTTTGAACTTTTTTAAGTTCATTAAATTAAACGGGCAAGAAGTTTATTCTAACTTTTAATACAGTGCTCAGATCAAAAATACGAGGGCACCGTTGAACTTAGAATGGTGGGATTCTCCTAGAATGAACCTAACTTCTACTAGAAAAAGTCAAGAGGAAAAGTTATTTTCCAGACATTTCAAAAAAACAAAAAAAAAACAAAAAACAAAAAAAATTAAAAATTATTTTATTTGTCTTTCCCAGCCATTGGTTAGTGACATGACATTGATATGGTTCTGTGACTAAGTGAAAATGAGCCGCATTAAATGAATCCCATTAATGGCTATGAAATGTGTAGTGTAACGATACATTTAATGATGTATAACAAATAATTTTTTTCATGAATGGAACAACGTAAAGACGTGACGATGCTTCATAAAAGAAACATTGGAACATGTTTTCTTTTAATGGTTTAACACGTTGTATAAAATAGCATAAATTGGTGTAATTCCTCTGATGAGCCTATGGTGAGAATTCTCTCCAACGACGAATGACGAACTTCGGTGAATCGTTAGTGACTTCGAAGCACCTCAAAGAATGGAATCGGAAAGAGACAAACGCCAACAGATCATGAACCCCCATAGAAATAATGGTTCAATGATGAAAACCTTTCAGGTATGGGTTGGTTTTGTTTTAAGATTCCATGTTCTTCATTCTAAAATTATGAACACATATTAACGCACGAACAGGTTGATCTGTGGGTTGCTCGTTCTTGTGAGTGGGTGCATTTTGATTGGGATTCATGTATTGAGATTGATTAAATTGTGATAGAACGTGAATTCTATATCCCATGTTTCTAAAACTCAAACACAGAGGGGGCAGGCCGACACAAACAATGATGGACACCCTCCACCTTGTGCATTTTGTGCATTCTTCATGGACACATATTTGCAGGGAAAGAAAGTAGGATTTGAGGCCATCACATAGAAGATAGAATCCCCTAGAGGCCATAGGCGCAAGAAGTGTAAAGAACGGACCATCGGATTGGACCTGTTTGTTGGAAAAAGAACCCACTAGTGTGTTGGGAGAAGTACCGCGGTGGTTTTCCAGGAGTCGCAGACATCTGTGCCGACAACTGGTGGCAGGCGGATGTGGCCACTTGACTACGTCTAAGGTACCACAGATGCAGTATCACTTCACGTCACACATGGAAAAGCTGCAGTCAACCAACCATGGCGGAGGAGGTGTCCCCGAGGATGACCTGCGGGGCCTGGGGAGCGGATGCGTCTTCTAGCTTTATCCCAGCTGGGTAAGACCCGGTCCGCTTATGGTAGATCGAGAAGGGCACAAGCCGAGCCATATCTGGGTTGGGCCGGAACCACATCAGGTCGGACCTAGATTGGGATGAATACCCCGGTTGAGTTGGTGGACCCTGAGTCCGGTCGGGTCGGACCGACCGGGTCGGACCAGACCCAGACTTGATCGAGCACTTTTTGAAAAAATGTTAATACCTTTCAAACTGTGTAACACCCCGAGATTTTATGGAAAATATTATTTTTAATTTTATTGATGTCTTGTGTTGTACGCTACACCAAAAGGAGCTTGCACTACAAACATCCCTGACTTGGATTGCATTACACGCAATCGCGACCTTCCACGATAGCGTGTGTTGTACGCAATACATAGTTTCACTAAACAACGATATGTTATATAAACTAGCCGTTATGAATAGTAATACCCACTTTTTTTAAATTTTCTAAATTTTATCTTTCAAAATGTACTTCATTTTTGGATTCGGAATATCAAAATTAGCCTAGAGTGACATTTTGGTCTTTTTCTGAAAACTTTCAATTTTTGATGAATAGTGAAATCACTGGGTTACTATTTTAAAAATGACTTTTTATTTAAATAATTATTTATTTTATTTAAATTTATTTTAGGTCAAAATTGATAAATAATACCTATATAAGTTCAATGTAATTTATTTGAGTCATTTTATAATAATTTTAGATATATAAAAATTTTATTGAACTTTTCACCGTCTTTTACTCACCTCCTAGGAGAATTTGAAAATTTACATAAAACATAATTTTACCGCTTCTGTGAGTGTAATTTCGACAATACGAGAGACATGGTTAATATCAAAAAGAAAAATGTGGTTCAATAACAAAAAAATAATTTTTGGTGAATAGTAACTTTTTACTTTTATTTACCACGGTAAAAGGTAAATAGGGTAATTAAGGGTAAAAATGATATTATTATTACCCTAAAACATGTACTAATTCTATTGGATAAGTGTATTTCGACCAAACTCATCCTTAGGAGTAAAATATTACCCTTTAGGACCACTTTGATATGATTAGGACACTTAATATTATTTTATTTAAAGAAAAATTAAAATAGTTAAAATCAAAGTTTAATAATTAAAACATTTTTAATATATAGTTATACATAATATAAATTCTATTATAAATATTAATTATAAAGATAAAATATTTTCCTACATAATTTTATTTTATTTATAATTTTTAGACATTAAATAATTTAATTTATTTATGACACAATGATGATGCAGTAACTACTTTATTAATGAAATATTCACATAATTGATGTTATAAATACCAAAATAAATGTAATTTGAGACTTTTTATGAATTCCACTAATTTAGTAGGTTAATATGACATGTTATTATTGATTTAATGGAAATTTTTGGAACTAATCATGTTGTTATGATTTTCACAAAGATCAATTACCAAATAGTGTAAAAATTGACATAAAATAGTTTTTAAAACAAATATTATATTATTAATTGTTATTATATTCCTAAAAATATAAGGTTCAGAAAAATTACTTATATAAGGTTATATATGTTAATAATGAACCACTTGGGGTTCGTTTTGCTTGTTATAGTATGTTTATTAACCATATAGTGTAAGAAAACAAAAAGACACGGTAAAAGTTAAATTATTTAACTTAGAGTTAAATCTAAATGATATGGTTAAAATAGTAGCCTAAACTTGTATAAAATATATTGGGTGAGAGTATTTAGACCCATACCCACATTATCTTCAAAAGAAATCAATTTGGAGCTATTAAAAATCGAATATGACTTTATTATAAAATAATACTTTAAGTTTTTCCTATGGTGACCCTCTCCTCCCTTATAAAAAGGGCACCACTTCCCTCTTCCCTTCACACACTTTTAAGACTTGATTCTCGGCCAACCCCTGCCGATTACTCTTATAAAAATATCTAGTTATATCATATAGGTTCTGGTATTCTCAAAATAACAACTCTAGTGCCCAAAGAAGAAGTTTAAAGGAGGTGCATCGAAGAAGAGGTAATCTCTTCTACCGATTCTTTCAAGTTTTTTTCTTCTTCAAATTTTTCTTCTTTATTTGTTTCACCATAAATCAATATAATCAGTATCAATCATATATCGATATGTTATTATAAATATTAAACAACCCAATTTCACCTTCTATCCATCCTACGGAAAATGAAATCACCGCGCATGCGTACGTACGAAATACCGTCTCCACGTCGTGGTGTAATCTGTTTTTCCACCACCACCTTACTTGGATGGGTATAATGGTGTAAAGAATAACTATATATAGTTATTATAACATCATACTGATTCTGTGATATTATATCATCCACTCCAATTCAATTCAATAATTATGGGAACGATATCATCGCTCGTGCGTACGTATGGATTACAGTCTCCACGACGCAATGAGATTCATTCTCCATGTTAACCATTCAAGAATGATTATAAAGTATATATAATGAATATTAATGAAATATATGACATTATAAAGCTATTGGATTTATGTATATATATATATA
This sequence comes from Viscum album, assembly GCA_963277665.1. Classification (NCBI taxonomy): domain Eukaryota; kingdom Viridiplantae; phylum Streptophyta; class Magnoliopsida; order Santalales; family Viscaceae; genus Viscum; species Viscum album. Next base: position 1,939,710,359 of record OY728159.1, read on the forward strand.
TTTCATCTACTTACTTCCACTCAAGTAAATAATGAAAGGAAAACAACGTTCATGCCTACGTACGCCCTACCATCTCCATGAATGGTGTATTTCATTTCATTTATATATCTATTATATATATATACTGAATATATATATGATATATAAATCATATTTACATTCTATAAGTAATTAAATCATGATATAAGTAATAATAATATCAATAACAACAAGTCCAAACACATACGATACATAAAACAATTTTACCCAAAACGCTTCTTTAACATGGAACTTTCAAAATAACGGGTAATATAAAGTCACAAGTGAACCATATATGATATAATAACAATTAATATGATTCTGAAATAAGTCAATTACATTATTTAAATCATTATACAGGAGGTTTGGATACGTATGAAGCATATCGGTCCTAAGGTAAGGGATAATTATTCCAATTTCATTCTTATCCGAGATTGTTTATTCGTAAGTATTTACTGGGGTTATGTTTATTGTCCATGTCCATATGTTCTCAAAATGTTCTCATAAAATGTTTAATTTTCTTCCATGTATTTTTAAATTAATTTTTACCCTTTTTACTGTTACTGCAATGTATGGAAGGAATCTTTCTTTTTTTTACCATACGAGGTACGTTTTGACTTTTCCAGTAAAAGTTTGAGAAGAATGTTTTTTAACTTATATGAGATGAACGGATATTTATGGTTTCATATCGCCTAATTTTCAAGAAGCTTCATCTACATGTTTTCATGGTTATTTTCAATAAAATTATTTTCTTTTAAAATTGTGTGGCATTTTGTGAAAAGAAAATGATTTTTAATGAGAAAGGATATTTTCCACAAGAATTCATTTCAAGGGTTTTATCAAAACTATTTTCCATATAAGATTACATTATTTAGCATGTTTTTGTTTCAAGTATAATGTCTCTATTATTTACATGGTTTGATTCTTCTTATGATGAAATGATATCCATTTGTTTTATATGGATTACGTTATGATGGGATGATGTTTATGAAACCCATTTTATTCTTTGGGTTATGATGAATGATTTATGTTTATTTTGTGGCACAAGTAAGAATGATTTCCATATGAGATGGGTGGGACCTATATCTGTCTCCAATCCATTGGGTAAATATTTATATCTCATGAGACAGACATGGATGGAATGGAAAGTTAATCCAGTTCATTAATACAGGACTAGAACAAGGAGTGAACTCGATTCAGTAATGGACTTTGTCCACTAAGATGGTCTTGGCAGCAATGCCTTGGCTACTATGGAATTCATATCAAGTGCTTAATGGTTTTCCATAATTTCATGTTTTCTTCCTAGGCTATTTTATCAAGATTGATGTTCCATTATGATACATGCCTTACTTACTTCCACGATTTATGTCTTTTCTCAAGATTTTGATGTTTAGATTTTATGTTCAAGTTTTTGCATTCAAATGTTTATGGATTGTTTTATGTTACATATATTTACCCTTACTGAGAATTTGAGATCACCCTTTTTATGTTTTCTTTTCCCCAGGATATAAATAAAGGTTTTAGGTAAGAAAAAAGGGGAAGATCATTATGGGAGATGTTGAAGATCTTTCACCATGATTAGATGATTATATTCCAAGTTTCCAAAGACACTAAACTATTACGGTCCTTGTGTGTTTGTTTTAGTTATGTATTAGATATTCTGAAAAAGTAATGTAATGTCCATGTACGTCAGGGTTTGGGTCTTTACAATTGGTATCAGAGGAAAAGAAGGTAGGAATGAATCTGATCCTTGGGAACTCTCACATGTGAGCGTTGGACGAAGCATGGCTCTCCGCCCAAGGGCTTCATGAGGAAATGGCTGCCACTGTGGATGGTGGTGTGTCCCGCCCAGGGGGTGTAGCTGCCCATGGAGTGCCCTGATAGGTATCAATTATAGTCCACTTGAAGAAATTCCAGACCGCTAAAGTTGGTATCAGAGGAAAGGTTTAGTTAAACTTTGGAAACTAGGATGTGAAAACATTAGTGAGATCCTGAGAGATATTTCTAAGGTATATCTAGTATGTCCCTAAGGTTAAGTATAAGTATAGGTTATAGTCCTAGAATTATGGTAACAATCATAGAATTAACCCTAAGATGTTATATATTGAAGGTACTCCCCCTTTATTATATTGTTTTCCCTAGCATGATTTTGCCTCTCACGCAATTCTTTTTGGGTTTTAGACGATGGATGGATCCCGAAGGAACCATGTTGATCAATGTAATGGACAATGCAATGATTGTCCTCCTTAACAACCAAATGTGATTGGAGATGGAGTGCAAAATCTTATTTCTATACTTACACAAGCTATGAATCATTCTGAATTTCTAAATGATCAGAGAAGGGAACAATATTCTATTGAGTCCTTCATGAGGCAACGTCCACCTTCTTTCAATGGGTCTTCTGATCCACTTCTTACTGAACAATGGATCAGTACCATTGAAAAGATATTTTCTATACTTCACTATTCAGAACATGAAAAAGTAATTCTGGCTATTTACCGTTTAGAAGGTGAAGCAGATCAATGGTGGACTCTAATTAAGAATATGAGGCCCCGAGATGAAATTGAATCCATGAAATGGGAAGAGTTCAAAAAATTATTTTTTAATAAGTAATTCCCTTGTATTATTCAAACAAAAATGGAAAAGGATTTTCTTGAGCTTAAGAAAAAGGATGATGAATCTTTTGGTATATACAAAGCTAATTTTACAAGGCTTTCAAGGTATGCATCTGGTTTTATCATCCAACCTGAAAGTAAAGTTGATCGATTTTTCAGTGGCTTTAAACCAAGTCTTAGAAGGGCATTAGATATAAGATACTTTAGTAGATATGAATAAATTGTGCGTTGTGCTATCAAGGTAGAACTGGAATTTGGTGTAACATATCCATCTCATGGTTTTTGACAAGAAACGAAAGATGGAGTTCAAGGAAAAACCTTAGAACAATGGTGAAAAGAGGGTGAATGTTTCTTTATGCTCAAAGTGTGGAAATAAGCATGGTGGACATTGTCTAAGAGGTACGAGAAAATGTTTAAAGTGTGGATAAGAAGGTCATCAAGTAGCTGAGTGCCAAAGTAATGGGAAAAAGGTTTCTAATGACGTTAATAGAGAAAAGACTACAAAGAACTCTCCACCAACACTTCAATGCTTCAAGTGAAAGGAAATGAGGCATTATGCTAATCAATGCCCTAATCCAAGGGTTAACGATGATCAGCATGAGAAACCTCTTAAAGAAAAAGATAAAGGGAAGTCACATGCGATCACTATTTGTGATGTTGAGTATGACAATGTTGTTGTGGAATGATTAAGTGTTTATGTAATGGGATTTCAAAATAGTATCATGGAATATCATTTATGGTATTGTGGAATTTTGGAATATCTATGTATTGGTATTCAATAGTTATATGGTATCTGTAACCATGAAAAGTGATTGTAATATTTTTGGAAAGTAGATGATATGCACATAATGAAGGGATAAGGAGATAATGAGATGTTTGATAGTATTATTGAGCTCATGACGGATGTAAGGACAATGTGATATCAGGGTTTGAGTATATAAATTTTTTTGGATTTTGGTATGTGGAAAGAGTTAACTTTTGATAGCATTCATGTTTTTACTATGGTTCTATGGTAATTTATGTTTCAAGAGAATACATGATTAAGGTATTCACATGTTTGGAATGTGACCAACAACAAGATATATATTATGATATATGGGGGGAAAATGAAGGAATTCATGTGCTCGGTAGATGAAATTTCTAGTAATCAGACAGAAGTATTTTAGATAAGCCTAAAGATTGGAATTGATTATGTTGGACATAAGTCAGTATTGTTTAAGGATATAACTTTTTTCAATATTATTGATGGAATGTTATAATAATATAGTTTTAGAAAAAGGATAACTTTCAGGATGGGCGACAACCCGTCGCGTCGGACAAAGCTATGGGAATCGAACCCACAACCGAAGTGTGACTGGCCATTATCACCTACCACTGGCCTATAGGAAGTCCCTAGTTAGTAGAAACTAGTTTTATTATATTAAGCGTTATGATATATGACGTATAAGTCCATTTTAAAAACCATATACGATTAATCTCACTATAGATGGACTTATATATATTTAATAACTTTTTCTATCCTTTTGTTTGAGACAGATGGAATGACCTATCATTCTATCGCGCGATCTGCTAACACTTCACAGAAGACAAATTCAACTTCATTTGTTTAAGAGATGAAGTGAAAATTGTTCAAGGAACAAACAACAGTAAGATTGTACCAAAATCAAGTAAGTATTTCTTTTAATTCAATAATTCTTCAAATTTAGGGAAATGATTTTGAAAACAAACAAATGTTGTCCTATTGTCCTTATATCCGATGAATCATATGGTACCTTAAATCATCACAAATTTATGGCTTTGTGATTGTTGGATTTTTCATAGCCATGTCATCTACCACTCTCCATCAGAACATGATGGTTATATTTTTCTTCTATATCCATATTTCCACCTATGTTCTCCTATGTGGAAACCCAGTGATGAGTTAATCTCGGTAACCGTTACATTTCTTACTTTACTTTTTAAAAATAAGTTTTATTATTCCTTTTACGATGTGGGTTTTTACAAACGAAACGTTCAAGTAGTAACCAATTTATAACCCTGACGAATTTCGAGGGAGAAATTCATTTTAAGGGGGGTAGAATGTAACACCCCAAGATTTTATGAAAAATATTCTTTTTAATTTCATTGATGTCTTGTGTTGTATGATACACCAAAAGAAGCTTGCACTACATGCATCCCTGACTTGGCTTGCATTACATGCAATCGCGACCTTCCACGATAGTGTGTGTTGTACACAATACTGTGTTTCACTAAGCAACGATATATTATATAAAATAACCATTATAATTATTCTAAATATTGAAATTATCCTAGGGTGAAATTTTGGTATTTTTCTGAAAACTTTCAATTTTTGATGAATAGCGAAAACAATGGGTTACTATTTAAAAACCGAATTTTTATTTAAATAATTATTTATTTTATTTAAATTTATTTTAAGTCAAAATTGATACATAAGACCTATATAAGTTTAATTTAATTAATTTGAGTTATTTTACAATAATTTTAGATATATAAAAATTTTATTGAACTTTTCACCGTCTTTTACCCACCTCCTAGGAGAATTTGAAAATTTACATAAAACTAAATTTTATTGCTTCTATGAGTAGAATTTCGAAAATATGAGAGACACGGTTAATATCAAGGAGTAAAATGTGGTTCAATAAGGAAAAAATAATTTTTTGGTGAATAGTAACTTTTTTACTTTTATTTACCACGGTAAAAAGTAAATAGGGTAATTATGGGTAAAAATGATATTATTATTTCTCTAACACATGTCCTAATTCTATTGGATAAGTGAATTTCGACCAAAAACAACCTTAGGAATAAAATATTACCCTTTAGGTTCACTTGGATTAGATCAGGACACTTATTATTATTTTATTTAAAGAAGAATTAAAATAGTTAAAATCAAAGTTTAATAGCTAATACATTTTTAATATAGGGTTACCCATTATATAAATTCGACTATAAATATTAATTAGAAATATAAATAAATTTCCTACATAATGGTATTTTATTTATAATTTTTAGACATTAAATAATTTAATTTATTTATGACACAATGATGATGCAGTAATTACCTTATTAATGAAATATTAACATAACTGATGTAATAAATACCCAAATAAATGTAATTTGAGACTATTTATAAATTATAATAATTTTATAGGTTACTATGACATGTTAGTATTGATTCAAGTAATGTTTTTAGAACTAATAATGTTGTTATGATTTTCACAAAGATCAATTACCAAATAGTGTAAAAATTGACATAAAATAGGTTTTAAAACAAATATTATATTATTAATTGTTATTATATTCCTAAAAATACAAGGTTCGGCTAAATTACTTAGATAAGGTTATATATGTTAATAATGAACCACTTGGGGTCTGTTTTTCTTGTTATAGTAAGTTTATTAACCATATAGTGTAAGAAAAAAAAGACACGGTAAAAGTTAAATTATTTAACTTAGAGTTAAATCTAAATGGTAAGGTTAGAATTGTAACCTAAACTTGTCTAAAACCTATTGTGTGAGAGGATTTATACCCATACCCACCTTATCTTCAAAATAAATAAATTTTAGCTATTAAAAACCTAATATTATTTTATTATAAAATAATACTTTGTCTTTTTCCTAAGGTGCCCCTCTCCTCCCTTATAAAAAGGGCACACCTTCCCTCTTCTCTTCACACCCTTTTGAGCCTTGAGGCTTGGAAAACCCCTTCAAATTACTCTTATAAACATCTATATTTATATCATAGAGGTTTTTGTCTTCTCAAAAGACCAACTCTAGTGCCCTAAGAAGAATTTTAAAAGAGGTGCGTCGAAGAAGAGGTAATCTCTTCTACCGAATATTTCAAGTTTATTTATTATTCAACTTCTTCTTATTTATTTGTTTCATAATAAATTAATATAATAAGTATAAATAATATAATTATATGTTATTATAAATATTAAACAACCCAATTTCACCTTCTATCCATCCTACGGAAAATGAAATCCCCGCGCATGCATACGTACGAAATATCGTCTCCACGCCGTGGTGTAATCTGTTTTTCCACCATCACCTTACTTAGATGTGTATAATGGTGTAAAGAATAAATATATACAGTTATTATAACATCATACTGATTCTTTTATAGTATATCATCCACTACAATTAAATTCAATAATTATGGGAACGATATCCTCACTCATGCGTACGTACAGATTACCATCTCCACGACGCGATGAGATTCATTCTCCATGTTAACCATTCAAGAATGATTATAAAGTATATATAATGAATATTAATGAAATATATGACATGATAAAGCTACTGTATTTATGTATATATATATATGTCATCTACTTACTTCCATTCAAGTCAATAAGGAAAGGAAAACATCGTTTATGCGTACGTACGTCCTACCGTCTCGATGAACGGTGTATTTCATTTAATTTATATATCTATTATATATATATATATATAATGAATATATATATGATATATAAATCATTATTTAAATTTTGGAAGTAAGTAAATCAAGATATAAGTAATAATAATATCAAGAAAAATAAGTCCAAACACGTACGATAAATAAAACGATATTACCAAAAACGCTGGTTTCACATGGAACTTACAAAAGAACAGGTAATATAAAGTCATAAGTGAACCATATTTGATATCATAACAATTAATATGATTTTTTAATAAGTCGATGACATTATTTAAATCATTATACAGGAGGTTCGGATACGTACGAAGCATATTGGACCTAAGGTAAGGGATAATTATTCCAATATCATTGTTATCCAAGATTGTTTATTCATAAGTATTTACTGGGGTTATGTTTATTATCCATGTCCATATGTTCTCAAAATGTTTTCATAAAATGTTTACTTTTCTTCCATGTATTTTTAAAGTCATTTTTACCCTTTTTACTTTAACCACATCTTATGTAATGAATCTTTCTTTTGTTTACCATACGTGGTACTTTTTGACTTTTCCGGAAAAAGTACGAGAAGAATGTTTTTTTTAACTTATACAGAATGAACGGATTTTTACGGTTTCATATCGCCTGATTTTCAAGAAGCTTCATCTACATATTTTCATGGTTATTTTCAATAAAATCCATTTCTTTTAAAATTTTGTGGCATTTTTTGAAAAGAAAATGATTTTTAAGAAGAATGGATATTTTATTCAAGAATTCATTTCAAGTGTTTTATCAAAACTATTTTCTATCTAAGATGAAATTATTTAGCATGTTTATGTTTCAAGTATAATGTCTCTATTATTTACATGGTTTGATTCTTCTTATGATTAAATGATATCCATTTGTTTTATATGGATTACGTTATGATTGGATGATGTTTATGATACCCATTTTATTCGTTGGGTTATGATGAATGATTTATGTTTATTTTGTGGCACAAGTAAGAATGATTTCCATATGAGATTGGTGGGACCTATATATCCCTCCAATTCATTGGGTAAATATTTATATCTTATGAGATAGACATGGCTATAATGGGAAGTTAATCCGGTTCAGTAATACATGACTGGAACGAGGAGTGAACTCGGTTCCGTAATGGACTTTTCCACTAAGATGGTCTTGGCAGCAATGCCTTGGCTACTATGGAAATCATATCAAGTGCTTAATGGATTCCCACAATTAAATGTTTTTTTACTGGGCTATTTTATCAAGATTGATGTTCCATTATTATATATTCCTTACTTCCAAGATTTATGTCTTTGATCAAGATTTTGATGTTTAGATTTTATGTTCAAGGTTTTTCATTCAAATGTTTATGGATTGTTTTATGTTCCCTATGTTTACCCTTAATGAGCATTTGAGCTCACCCTTTTTATGTTTTCCTTTCCCCACAATATAATGAAAGGTTTTAGGTAAGAAAAAAGGCAAAGATCTTTATGGGAGATGTTGAAGATCCTTCACCATGATTAGAAGATTATGTTCTAAGTTTCTAGAGACACTAAACTATTACGATCCTTGTGTATTTGTTTTTGTTATGTATTAGATATTCCACAAAAGTAATTTAATGTCCATGTATGCCAAGCTTTGGGTCTTTACAAACTGAGTGTCCGATTACCAATCCTTTTGCGGCATTGGAACCCTTGAGATGAGGATGTTATTTTGGCATAATATAAATATACTTTTACGTAATTTGAAATACGATGAATGGATTTAGGATACGTTCTCACAGAATCAAGTGCACTATGTGAAGAAACCATGTGGTTAGATGATACCTGAAGACTACTGACAATAAACCTTGTATGGATCAGTTATGATGGACAAGTGGAAGTGGCTCTGTGGGACCCGACATTACCATGGGGGGGAGTGGCTCTCTATGACCCGGAAGACCCATGGTACTTGAAAGGAAGAGTATCTCAATATGGACATGGTGGGAAGCAGTTTTGTGTGACTCGGCATGCCCATGATGGGTAGTAGCTCTGTGTGACCAAACATACCCATGGTACTAATTGGGGATGAGTACCACAACAGTCAAAGGATTGTAGGAAGAGGCTCTGTGTGACCCAGTAGGCCCACTTTACTAATTGAACAAGAGTTCTCCAGTAGCCCCAGGTGTTCGATGATATGACTGGTTGTTCTTACTTTCCTACTCAAGATTATACCTGGTGTGAGTTGTCTTGATTCGTGATCATGCTTTGTAATCATGCTTCGTGATCATGCTTCTTGGTTTTTGTGTGGATTTCTTCGTGGTCTTTCCTTATTGGTTTTGTATTGAGTATTTTTACACTCACCCCTGCATGGGATCCTCCATCATGTGTTTTGTCTGGTGCAATGACTGATGACTTTATGGAGGACTTAGTGGTAGAGGACATGGTGGTTCCCAGTGAGACCACGAAGTCAAGACGTACTTCAACAACTTCTAACTGCTTCTCTACACTTACCCTTTAGGTGGGGTTTTCATCGGATGACTTTCAGAGTTTCCTTGTATTTTTTTTCAGTTTATCTTTTTTTTGGGTTTGTATTCTGGACCATTTCACCTACAGTTTATACTTTTACTTAGTGGTTGTTTAGTGACAAAAAAGTTTATCTTTCCATATTTGGGATGTGGTTTTATGTGTGTGCGTACATGTACTCTGGAAAATGCCTCCCACTTGTAGGTTGATGCCTTGGATGCCAACCCCTGGCCTTTAGGAGGCGGGCTTGGGGGATGTCACGACATGGGCCCCAGGGGACGTGCTGTGAAGAGTGGTATCAAAGGTGGTCAGTTATAACTCAATGACCGAGAGTCTGTTGTTTTGTTTTTGGGATATGGTGTTAAATGTTTCAAGTTTTAATTCCAAATTTGGGGAGTCCAGTGTTAGTTTGGCAGCCTACATATCCATATACCAGGACCTTGAATTCTACTTTTTGACTCTGTACATAAAAAAAATGGTTTCATGCATCATATTGGAATTGAGAGTTTCCTTATGTTTTTATTGAATAAGAGTCCTCTCATCAGGTATAATCTACTGATTGTGGTAAATCTTGATCTATTTTAGGATGCCTCCACATAGAAGGCCAGCTAGGATTCCGATATGTGGTCTCAAGGACACCTCTCCTAGATATGAGGTGTCAGTTAAATGTTCAGTTCTAGAGAAAGCCCCACCAGGTGGTGCAATAGAATTTCCACCACCTGTTCATTAGATGTTACTACTGGCGTTACTAGTAGAGGACGTATGAAGGAACAACTTCTTTTATGAGTTCCAGAGATAGATAACTCCCAGGTTCAGGGGGGAGATAGATCCTTAGGCTGCTGAGGATTGGATGGAGGTGGTGACACGGGTCTTCTCTTTAGTGAGGATGACACTTGATCAGATGGAGATCCTATATTTGAGCCTTCTTCATGGCTCGATAGAGAGATGATGGAGTTTGATGATTCAGACTCAGGATGAGGCAACCCTCTATTGGGCTGACTTCGAGCATCTTTTTTGGGAGGATTTCTTCCCCTCTACCTTGCGCTCAGTGCACATACAAGAGTTTCTTCACCTATAGTAGGGAAGCATGTCCACCTTGCGCTCAGGGTGTCTATGGACTCCCTCAGCATTCCCACTCAAGATAGAGCGATAGAGTGATCCCTTATTACGGGTATCTTCCTGAAAGAGCAGGTACCAATGACTGGAGCCACCAGTAGACCCTAGGTGGTAGAGTCTTCAAATGTGAGAAATATGTAGTAAACATGGGGATCCAAGAAGGTTGTATCTTTCAATGGATCACCCCAAGACACAAGATCAGTGTTGTGAGGCCACCATGTTAGTGAGGGTCAGCAGAGGAATAGGGCGTGCTACTCGTGCGGTAGGTAGGGTCACATGGCTCATGACTAACCAACTCGCTGCACATATGATCAGGTAACGGTCGAGGGAGTACCAAGGTAGAGGTATAGGTTCAAGCAAGGAGGTCCAAAGGGAAGAAGAGGTGACAGGGGAGTAGGATGAGTAGAAGGAAGTGGAAGACGGTTCGAGGTACTACCTCCACCAACCATAGGAGGTCCACCACAGCCTCATTGAGTAGGTGGACATGGGAGAGCCCAGCATCAGGTAGTAGAGGCCTATGACAATGGTGCTCTGGATATTATTAGAGGTACGATATGTGTCTTCTCTACCTTATCTGCAGTTCTTATAGACACATGCGCTATTTAATCTTTCCATTCTGTGGACCTCGTCTGAGTCTTCGAGATTTCAGTAGACCTGTTGGCTCGATCCTTACGATTAGAGACTCCTATGGGAGTGGATTCGATGATTACACACTGGTTCCAAAAGTCTGAACTTACTCTAGGTGTCGAGATCTTCGGCTATCATATTATAGTATCAACGTTGAAGCCTTATGATGACATCATGGGTGTGGACTAGTTATTTACAGTCCATGCTCAAATCAACTATATTAGGTGAAAAGTATGGTGTGTCTATGAGGATGGGACCAGGGTTTCCTTCACCAATGAGAAGGGAACTTTTTCAGCACAATATGGACTTTCTCAGAGGAGGGTTCAACCGATCACTCACCAATTGGATAGCCTCACCCTCGGTATGGTGGATGAGAGGAGACCAAGATTTCTTGTAGTGGTTTATGAGTATCCAAATGTATTTCTTGAAGAAGATCTAAGACTAGCTCCTCACAGGGAGGTAGAATTCAACATTAACATGAACCCCAGGATGACACCGATAACCACACCAGAATATCAGATGAATCCCACAGAGCTTTGTTAATTGAGGGTACAGTTGTAGGAATTTCAATACAAGGTCTTTATGAGACCTAGTGTTTCACCATGGGTGACCCTAGTGTTGTTTTAAAAGACGGTAGATAGGATAATGAGGCATTAAATGGAATTACGATGCCTAAACTAGGTGACCATGAAGAAAAATTATCTACTACCAAGGATTGATGACCTCTTTGATCAGATGAATGGAGTGAGGTGGTTCTTGAAGATAGACCTCAGATCAGGCTATCACCAACTTTGTGTACATGATGAGGTTGTACCGAAGATAACATTCAGATACTGGTCTGGCCACTATGAGTTCTTAGTGATGTCCTTTAGTGTGACCAATTCCCCAGCTATATTCATGGGACTCATGAACATGACCTTCCAGCCTTACCTTGATCGCTTCGTGGGGGTATTCCTTAATGACATCTTGGTGTACTCGGGGTCAGAAGAGGAGCATGCTAAAAACCTATAGACAGTCCTAGATACACTCCACGAGCACCAAATTTATGCAAATATCTGAAAGTGACAGTTATGAATTTGGGAATTCCACTTTCTTGGACACATCATCTCAGAGGCTGGAGTTCTAGTGGATTCGGTGAAGATAGAGGTGGTGCTTTCTTGGGAGCCACCTAGTAACATGACTGAGGTGAAATGTTTCTTGGGGTTGGCTGGATACTCTTGAATGTTTGTGCATAAATTTTCCAGAGTAGTAGCACCTTTATCAGCCTTGAAATAGAAGGGATAGCCCTTCATGTAGATGGAGAGGTTCCATCAGAGTTTCCAGGATATGAGGCGAAGACTAACGAGTGCCCCTATCATTAGACTACCAAAAAAGGGTGTTGGGTATGTCGTCTTCTATGATGCATCGGGGACTGGACTGGGTTGTTTCCTGATGCAGGAGCGAGCCATGATCACCTATGGCTCACAACAATTGAGGTAGCATGAACAGAACTACGTGACCCATGTCATAGAGTTAGTTTTAGTGGTCTTTGATTTGAAGATGTGGTGGCACTACATGATGGGTGAATGATTTACCATCTACATTGACCACAAGATTATCAAGTATATCTTCTCACAGAAGGACCTAAACTTGAGATAGTAGTGATGGATGGAGTTCCTTCCGGACTATGGGTTTTAGATAGTCTATACTTCCGAGAAGGGGAATGTGGTGGCTGACGCCCCTAGCTAGAGGTCCAGTTTTCAGATACTTTGTGAGGCGACAAAGTATCTAGCCATGATGCAGATATCCTTCATGGATGATGGTTGATAATCTTACCTTTAGTCAATAATTGTAACTCCTTCACTCTTACAACGAGTCAGGGAGGAACTACTTGTGGATTTTTACTGCGAGGCCCAACGTGCTCAGTTTTCCTCAGGACAAGCTCTTGATGGATTTTCGATAGGGGGTAGTTTGCCATTATTTTTAGATAATGCATTGTAGTACCAGTGATGTTGCAGGATGAGGTGTTGTGGGAGTTCCATACATCCCCTTTGGCGGTATATCCTAGTGTGGTGAATATGTACCATGACCTCCGATGTTAGTACTGGTGTCCAGGGATGAAGAAAGAAGTGGCAGAGTTCATTTCACGATGCCTCACTTGTCTGCAAGTGAAGGATGGGCATGAGGTTCCAGAAGGCATATCCCATCCACTTGAATTATCGGAGTGTAAATGGGATGGAATCTTGATTTAATTCATGAAAGGGTTACCACACATGTCTTAGGGCCCTGATTCTATCTGGGTGATCATTGACCGATTCACCAAGTCAACTTACTTCCTACCCATCCGGAAGCAATGATCCATAGAGGGCTTGGGACTCCTCTACATCCAAGAGATAGTGTGGCCTCACATGGTGTCTTTGACGATGGTCTCAAATTGTGATTCATGCTTTACATCCTAGTTGTGAAAGGGATTGAAGGAGGTGTTTTGGGACTCAACTGTTCTTGAGCACTGCCTTTCACCCAGAGATAGATGGTTAGACGGAGTAGACTATACTATCCTTGGAGGACATAACTTGTTCTTGGGTCCTTGATTTTGGTTGCAGTTGGGAGGACCAACTATCACTAGTGGAGTTTTCATACAACATCAGTTATCACTCCACCATTGGAATGACACCATTATAGACCTTTTATGGGGCCATGTGGATCACCTCTATGCCTAAAAGACCCAAGGAAGTCAGCACTAATGGGTATAGAGTTGGTTCGAGTTACCATTGAGAAGGTGAAGATCAACCAGAATTGGATAAGAACTATGTAGAGATGAATTTTTTTATGCTGATAGGAGACAGAGACCCTTGGAGTTCATAGAGGGAGACCATGTGTTCCTCCGAGTCTCACACCAATTGGGTTTGCAAAGATTTTTCTGGGGTGAAAAATTATCTTCGAGGTTCATCGGACCTTTTCAGATTCTTAGCAGAGTTGTAAAGGTGGCGTACCACATAGCTCTTCCGAAACAGATGCACTGGGTGTATGATGTTTTCCACGTGTCATAATTGATGTGGTATGTGCATGATCCATCACACATCATCGACTGGGAAGAGATGGACATTGATGGTGTGATGACATTTACAGAGTTTCCAATAGAGATAGAGGATCAACATGATTGGGTCCTTTGGGGATGGTCGATTCTTCGGGTGTGCATTCGGTGGTAGCACGAGAATCTACAGGAGAGAACATGGGAGAGGGAGGCTCAGATTTGTGTGGAGTACCCACATTTGATTGTTTACCTTGTTTTGGATGATTAGGATGTGATTCCCAGGGGGGTAGTGAAATTTCCCAGAAATACCTTGTAATTTTTTTAAAATTATATGGAATTATTTTGAGACCAGGCGCTTTGAAGAAACCTTATTCCAAGGCCCGATGATCCCAAAATAGAATTCTGAAGTCTTTTAAAGTCAATTTATGCAAACATGCAAGTGGTTCTTCTAACTTTTAATCCAGTGATTGAATCAAAAATACAAGGGCACTGTTGAACTCAGAGTGGTGGGATTCGAATATAATGTACCTAACTTCTACCAGAAAGGGTCGAGCAGAAAAGTTAATTTTTGGAATTTTTGGAAAAAAATAAATTAAATTAAAAATTATTTTATTTGTTTTTCCCAACCATTGGGTGGTGACATGATGGCACTGCAGTGCGGTGGTGAAGTGAAAATGAGTCACATTAAATGAATCTTATTAATATCTCGAAATTGTGAAACGTAAGGACACATTAAATGATGCGTAACAAATATGTTGTTTCATAAATGAAACAATGTAAAGATGTAATGACACATCGTAAGAGAAAAACTGTGACATGTTTTCTATTAATGGGTTAACACATTGGAGAAAGGAGGATCAATTGGTGGAATTCCTCTGATGAAACTACAATGAGAATTCTCTCCGATGAAAAATGACGAATGCCAGAGAATTTCCCAGGACTTTGATGCACCTCAAAAAACAGAATCGGAAAGTGGCGAGTGACAACAAAACTTGAACCTCCACATATATAATTCTTCAATGACGAACACCTTTTAGGTAGGGATTTTTCTTATGATTCCATGTTCTTCATTTTAAAATGATGAATGCAGATTAACCCGTGAAAATGTTTATCCATTGGTTGTTTGTTCTTGCAGGATCGTTCCTTTTTTTGGGATTTGTGTATTGGTATTGATTAAACTATGATATAACTTAAATTCTGTATTCCATGTTCCTAAATCTCTAACTTGGTGGGCGAAGTTCGACAAAAATATTGCCCGAGCCCCTCTGCCTTGTTCGTTTTGTGTGTTCTTCATGGACACATCTTTGAAGTTGTAGAAAGGAGGATTTGAGGCCATATCAAGGAATATAATCCCCCAGAGGCTGTAGGTGCATGAGGCATGAAGAATGGACCACCGAAGCAGACCCGGTTTCTGGCAGAAGAACTTAATGGTGTGATAGGAGAAGCATCGCAACTAGATTGGGATGCGGTGGTGTGGCAGGAGTCGTAGGCCTCTGTGTCGATGGCTGGGGGTGGGCAGACACGACCATTAAACTATGTCCAAGGTATGAAAGATGCGGCACCACTTCATGTCGGATGGGGAAAGGTCCTGTTAAACTAACCGCGGTGAAGGATGTGGCCCCAGGGATGACCCGAGGGGTAGGGGAGCATATGCGACTTCCAACCACGTCCTGGCTAGGTAAGAGTCAGTCCGCCTATGACAGACCAGGTAGGGCATGGGCCGTGCTATATCTCGGTCGGGCAGGACCCGGGTCGGGTCAGCCCCGAGTCGGGACGTGGACCATGATTGAGTTGGTGGACACCGAGTAGGTTCGGGTCAGTTCGACGGAGTCGGACCAGACCCAGACCCGACCGAGCCTTTTTCAGAAAAATGAAAATATCATTCTAACAGGGTGTCCTCTTAACAATACATTTGAAGCGTTGAAACCCTTGGGACGAGGTAGTTATTTTGGCATACTCTAAGGAGGCTTTCATGGTAGTTGAAATATGATGAATGGTTTGAGGAGAAGTTCTCCCGGAATCAAGCACACTGTGTGTGGAAACCCTATAGTTGGATAAGACCTGAAAACTACTGACAAGAGACCCTGTATGGACTATCTATGATAGCCCAGTGGGAAGCCGCTTTGTGTGACATGATATTCCCATGTTGGGTAGTGGCTGTGTGTGACCGGCAGACCCACGATACTCTACCAGAGAAGTTCCTCTATATGGACAAGCTGGGAAGAAGCTCTGTGTGACCCGACATGCCCACAGTGGTGAGTAACTCTTTGTGACCTAGCATACCCATAATACTAATCAGGGATGAGTACCAAAATAGTCCAAGGTTAGTGGGAAGTGACTCTATGTGACCCGACATTCCCACTATACTCATTCAGGAAGAGTTATCCGGCAGCCCCGAGTGTTTGATGATATGACCGATTGGTCTTACTTTTCTACTCTATATTATACCTGGTGTGAGGTGTCTTGATTATTGATCATTCTTCATAATCATTATTCATTTTCATGCTTCATGGTTTTCTTGTGGATTGATTCATGGTATTTCCTTGTTGGTTTGGGGTCCCTAATGAGTATTTTGTTACTCAACCCTGCATGGGCTCTTCCCACACGTGTTGTGTCTGGTGTAGAAAACTGACTGTTTGATAGAGGAATTGGTGGACCAAGACCTGGTGGTGCCCAGTGAGACTAGGCATGTCACGACCAGTCCCTTGGGGCCCATGCCATGACTACCTCAAGCCCTTTTTCCAAAGGCCGGGGTTAGAGACTAACACAAGAATGGAATTTGTCTAAAACGGGAATACATGGCCTCAAAACTAGTACACACAATGACATGGAATACTTCGCACAAGTAAAACACAATAGAAAGAAAAAGGTACAACCACAACTAAAAACCACCGCAGAGTGAAAAAGTAAGTACTGAAGTGAAGGGGATAGAATACAAGACCAAATAAAATGGAAATACAACAAAAAGGGAAAATATATCCTGAGTTCATCCACCAAGGATCGTACCTGAAGGGTAGGTACATCTCGTCACTGCAGCTCTTCACATCTACCAGTCACCTCCATACACCATCATTTCCTGGCTCTTCGAGACTCAGTCCAAGCTACCTGTCATCTACACAAAACACAACAAGGTGCGGGAGACGTCTGAATAGGGGTGAGTATAATAGTACATAGTAGGGACCATGAGACCCCCGAAGGTATCTCATAATTCCACAAAGTAAAAACCACAAATCACGATCTCAATCACAAAGTACATGAAAAAGAAAGCTTAGACCAAGTATATTATAAGGTAGTGAAAATAGAATCATCAATATCATTGTAGAACACCTCGGCGGCTGAAGAAATCCTCTTGTATTGAGTACAGTGGGATTTCCAAGTCACACAGAAGTACTTACCACTAACCACGATCTACTTAGGTACTCCTCCCCATCGCGTACTGTGGGTATTCCGGGTCACACAGAGCCACCCCCCACTATGGCCTACAGAGGTACTCCTTTTGTCAAGTACCATGGGTCTGACGGGTGACACAGAGCCGCTCCCAACCGTGGTCCTGCAAAGTCACACATAGGTGCTTCCCACTAGGCCATTGAGTCACACAGAGTCAAAAGTCAGCAGTCTTCAAGTCTCAGCCACTCGTAGGGTTCCGCATTTAGCGTGCTTGGGAGAACTTCTTTTCAAGCCATCAGTCATATTTCAACCTGTACTAAGTACCTTTATGGAGCAACCTAATGATATGACATGTCATAAGGGTTCCATCACAATAGAAGGCGCATCAACCAGATAGAAAATCTGTAAGTTATAGGCATTTTAGTGTCGAGGTCCTAGTTGGATTCTGGTACAATCAAACTTGGAAAAACTCCATATTTCTCTGAGTCACTCGTGGAGCATCTCAAAGGACCACATTGTCCTAAGGGTTTCATCACCATAGAAGGTTGGTCAAATGAACATCCGTTTTAGGAAATACGCTCGTCTAAGCATAACTGGGAAAAAGGGGTCTGGTTATGGTCTGACCTGGTCAGACTGACCTGACCCATCCCGTTATGCCTAGTCCAAAGGGGCTTGGGATCGGCCAGGTACGGCTGGGCCTGGTCCGACCTACTGGCTACTGGATAGGCCTGCTAGACTGGCCCAGCCCACCCGGCTGGGCGCAACCCATCGGGCCATGGAACCGCTTGACCCAATGGCCGAGCATGGGGGTCCCCTCCCCTCCAGAACTGTTTTGCACATTCGGGTATTCAAAGTCACAACGCCGGCTGGCACCACACCTCCAAGATGATCCTCATGGATAGGCCCGTTACGAACACGCGAGCATAGGTCTTCCCTTTTCCACAACCCTCCTCCGTAGTGCGCCGCCGTAGTGAACCACCCGACTAAGCAACGATGCTGGATGGTGCCACACCACCAGGCCAATCTGCGTGGACCAGCCAGCAATAGACCCGTGGGAGCGGGTCTGCTCTCCACTACAGCTCAAAGCTGTGGCCTTACTTCGTAGGGCACTACCGTGACTCGAAGGTGTGTCCTTCCTTCGTGGCGCTCCTCCCCACTTCAACACGGATGATGCTAGATGAGTTCTCCTTTTTTGTCATGTCGCATTCGGGAACCACTGTTCCTTTATGTCCGGTGGGTTCCGGCCACCTCCTCCCTCGGTCTTTGGCGCCACCACGCCGGCGTAGCTTCCGTGGGCCACCGGTGAAGCACTGGTGGTCCGTTTTTTATTCTTTTTCATGCCTACGGGACTCCCGAGATGATTCCTATACTGCACCGACCTTGGTTCCAACATGCTTCCATATGTTCTGGTTTCCCACAATGAATGCAACCATAACCGAGTTTTGCGGATGGTTTAGGCCTTGTTCGTTTGGCATGCACCCTCTGCGTTAGCATAATAACACAAGAATAATTTCAAGAAAGAAACAAATCATAGGTAAAAAATGAAACCCACCTACCTTATTTCCATTGGAAGGTGCTGCAGATGAGGAAGTAGTGTCTATGTCTGAAGGTGTTCATCAGTGCTTGTCATCATTCATTGACTCCTCAAATGGCCATCGATCGATCACCATTCTTCATCAGAGTGGAAAGTATCTGTTGTTTAATCAAAGCTTCATCTCGTATCCCTCCCAAAACCCAAGCCCGATCTTTGATTAAATAGTAGGAATGAAGGGAACAACATACCACAAAATTAATGAGGTTCATTAATGAGTTTAATTAATGAACCGATTAATTTTACCAACGGTGCAGTTACTGAACCTATTAATTCTCCCAGTGGTGTGGTTACACAACCTTAGGGTCAAGCCATTAAATGGTATGACATTCCACTTTGGTCCCAACACCGTTATTCAAATGGTTTCAAAAGAATAAAATAAAATAAAATATTGTTATTTTATTACCTTTATTGTAAAGTCCAAGAAAAGAAATTTTTCATCAGACCCTTTCCGGTCAAAGTTAATATTCCCTTAAACTAATCCTGATGCTACAGATTCAATGGTATCCTCATATTTTTAATCTGAGCACTGGTTCAAAAGATAAAAAATGTCACCTGCACATTTACTGAACATACCTAATAAAAGTTCAAAAATCAGTTTCGGGATCTCTCGGCCTCGAAATCACGTGCCACCAATTTCAACAGACTCTTAATAATACCAAATAATTTAAAAAAATATATGGAATTTCTGGGTCTTTTAAAGGCATGTGAGGTGTACTTCTCCAGCTTTTATCAGCTATTGTACACTTAACCATTAGGTGGGGATTTTTGCAAACGACATTCAAAGATTCCCTGTACTTTCTTATTTTCAGTTCATCTTAATTTGAGTTTGTATTTTGGCCCATTTAACCTATAGTTTATACTTTTACTTAGTGGTTGTTTAGTGGCATACATGTTTATCATTCCATCATTGGGACATGGATGCGTGTACATGAATATAGGTACTCAGGAAAATGCCTACCACTAGCAGGTTGATTCCTTCAGGAGTCAGGCTATGAGGATGTCACAGTGCGGGCCCCGGGGGGCGTGTAGTGAAATAACCCTATACACTCCCTAATATCACTAAATCGATCAAACCCTACTCAATACATTCTCTCCCTTCTATCATTATTTTCCCTTTCCCATAGGTAATCCAATTCTTTTTTCCATTTGAATGATATGAAAAAATTATATTTTACCACTCATGAAATCTACCAAATTACCCTCTCAGTGGAAGCCCAAGACAATTATTATTTTCCTTCTATCATGATTCACCTTCTCATTGTATTTAACCTCTCATTTTATTTACCTTCATCATAAATACCATATTTTCCAACTATGAAACTTTGAGGAAAAATTGTTCTTCATTCCATGAATGTCTACAACATAGTAGTCTTCTTGGTGTAGATGAGTTCCTTTTTTTCACTTTTACCACTATTTAATTTTTTATTTAATAAAAGAAGTATATTATTATTCCCAATTCAGACTGTAAATTTTGGGTTTTCATATTGGGTATACTTAGAATGTGCTAATTGCATAAGTTTTATATGAAATTTTCATATATTTTATATGAATGATTCATATCCACTACATTCATATTACATATTTATCTCTAAAAATATATATCTTTTAATAGTTAACCATATTATAATGAATCCTAATATACTATTAATTTATTTAACAATACTAAACACATTATGAGATATATTTCAATATCAATATTCATTTACATATTCTAATTTCATTTTTAATAATACATTATATGTTAACTAATTTGAATATCAGGATCATGTTACATCCCTTATCACACTTCATACTGCTCCCATATTATAGATTCATATATATATAATTTTTAAATTATTAATTCCCATATTTTTTTGGGAAATAAACCAAAAATTTAATTATCCAAAGTGGATTCAAAAAATCAATTTGTTTAAAATATATAAACTCTTTGTTTCTAGTTCAAATCTATTGTGTAATGTGAGTCTTACTTTAACTGATTCTACTAGAGTGAAATGAATATCATATAATAATTCTCATTCCAATCTAGAATTAAACAATCATTTGTGACATCCTTTTACAACAAAATTTGGTTTGGAAAAAACCGATAACATCTCTTAAATATCTATAAATTTATAATCTATTTCATATCTTTTCCACTTTTTTATAAAGGAGCCCCATTTGTTTTTAGGGGGAATTACTTTATGGTACCTAGCACCTTAGAGCCTCCAATGATGGTGTGTGAGGTATATGATTTTGAAGTAACTCAGTGAGGTTGTAGAGCCTCACCAATGGAGATGTTCCTCATGGGTTCCTCAAAGCACCTCTCTCCAAGGCGTGTACCTTATCAAGCCTTTTATAATAATTTCTGATTTGGAATAACATGGAGGTAGGTGAAGAGATTTATATTTAAGATGAGTTATTGAATGATTATAAATTTTTTGATATTGTAAAACCTCCTGTATGGTTTTGTGACACAATGAATTATTTTTAAATGAAACCATTTATCTTGTCTTTAAATATCAATAAATGGAAAAATATAGTTTAGGAAGACCATTAATTATTATATAACCAATTAAATTTTATTAAAAATATTAATGGAATCAATGGGAGATGTGTAACCAAAGCTCGGTTCAAGAGTATTATAGAATTGTTCTATCCATTGATAACTAGGGGAAAACATGGTCCCATATACTAGTGGATAAGATAATGTAATGTTGTTTTTTGGGCCACTCTTTTCATGAATTCAAGAGAATATGAATGATATCGTGATCAATTCCAATGAATGTTAAATAAAAAAAATATTTTTTACGCCTCAAAACCCAATTCATGAATTTATAATGTTTGATGTAAGGGAAATTGATTTCAATAGACCCATCCAATAATCCATTGAAAATATAAAGTTTCTAATTTATCTAGATATTTTTTCAAATTGGTAGTAGTGAACTTGATATCAATGAAAATAACAAGAATGGATATTTATATTTTGATGATGGACACTTTTTATTTGTTTAAAATTCATCAATTACATATGGTGTCTTAACCCGCATTTTTATATTTGGGAATTTTTGGTCCACATTATGGGTGGTGTGTTTGTTATAATGTATTTTATTTGTGAATGTTTTATTAACTTTAATTTCAAATTATTTTATTTTTGAATATTTTATTTAAATATTTTTTTTAAATAACGAATAATATAATTTTTTTGTGTGTTGAATTTATTTTGTTACTTGTTTGGGATAAGTGAATTCATTTCAATAGGGGGATTTATGAATTTTTTTTAATGATCTTACTTTAATAAAGGAAACAATAATGTTGATGGTATTGGTAATAACATTGAAATTCATGCCATTTATAAGAGATGATTATATATTGGAGCTATATGTATAACACTGATTGAATAAATGACGAGTTTCAAAATGAGTTGAAATATTTGTTTTATTTTCCATTTAATAATGGTTCAGATGGAAGAATGATTTGATTCCCATGTTTTTATTTCATTGGAGGAACATAGTTAACTTGTGAGTAAGTACATTCCCCTGTCAATAAAAAGGGTTTTCAAAAATAATATCATGTTCGGTATCATAATGAAGAAAAAAATTTACATGGGGAATGACATTGATTCAACTAAAATGATCTGACTGTAAAATTTTATTTTTTTACTGGTTTCTATTTATTTCCCAATACAACAGTTCTTGTAGAGTATTGAAAGTGGAAATGAATATGGGAACACAATTTTCATCTAATTATAATAAATATGACATTGATAATGCTAATTTTTTTAGAAGATTCGAATACCCCGGTATAATAGTTATGTAAAAAAATGGAAAAATTTGAGTTTTTAATGAAATTTTATCATGGTAAAATAATGTATGTATTTATTTATACTTCTATTTACTACATAATGATGTATGTATTCATGAAAATGATTATATAGAATCAAAGTTGGTTGAAAATTTTTGATTTTAAGTACTAAAATCCACTTATTCCCTAAAGACTGTTATTCATTCTAGAAGGGTAATTCCGAGTTAAACGAGGTCCAAAAAATTGGTACATCAGGATGAAAGAATAATAAAAATGGAACCCAATACCATGTATAAGATAAAGTGATGCGAAACTTTGTTTTGATTCCCAGAATTTAGAAAATTTTTATATTGGAGAAATTGGATAAGAATATGGATGGCCTAAAGATGAAATATATAATGATAATGATGATATAGTTCGTCCTACCAACATGTTAGTGTGTAAATTTTATTATAGATTATATCAATATTTTGTATCATACCCCCAGAATGTTATATTGAGATTATCATGTAATGGTGTCAACCCATTTCAACAGATGAAAACTACACCTAGTACTTGACATGTTCTAATTCATATTTATAATTTTCCATCATGGATATCCATGAAAAATATAGTTAATATCATGAGTATATTGATTTCTAGACCCAATGATCATGTAAATGATTTTAACATATAATTTCAACTATTAATAGATTATTTGAATGAGATTTGGACCATTAGGGTATAAGCATATGGTATATTTATAAAGGATTAATTTATATATCATGAATCATTATTATATAAAATAAATGATTTACCTACTTATGGAATGATGTGTGGTTTGAGTACCTATAGGATATTATCCTATACTATTGTTATGTAAAATACATGTTCTAGGATATTAATGTTCTTGAGAACTTTTGATTTCATAAGGAATCAAATATTTCTACAAATGAATAATCTATATAGGTAAAAATCAAAGACAATTTTATAATACCATATATACAAATGAAGTACCTAAAAAAATTCTAGTGGGTGATATCTATAAAGAACTCGATGGTTAGAATTTTTTTAGAAAGGTTCAATCAAATTCTAGATAGCTGAAGAATGTTGATTTGATTTCCAACAATTAGGGAAAGAAAAATATATTCTTTGATTTGCTGTATTGGTCATAAAATTTGATGCATTATTTCTTGGATATAATTCATATTGAAAAAAATGTGTGTGAAATTTTACTTTAAACACTTTTAAATGTAAAGTGAAAAACAAAATATGATTTGTGATCACATCATGTTTTAATGGAGTAGGGTATAAAACCATGACATCATCTTAAGTTAATTGGTCAGAAATAGTGGAAAGTCACTTTATTATTTTTTTCTATGATAGATTCCGAGAAACAAAAATTTCATTAAGTCCTAGAATGTTTAAATATTCCATATGGTCGTTGGAGTAACGATTCAAAATGGGCGAATACACGATATTTGTAACAAAAATTCCTTAAAAACCATTTCTATCATGTCCTTTTGTAAGAAAATATTATTATTTCCATTTGGAATTTACTATCACATAATGTTTGGATCACTTTGATTAGATAATTTCACTTTTATCATGAAATTTTTCTAAAATAATGAAAAATATTATTGTGAAAAAATTATAGAAAAATGAAACAATCATTCATTGATACTTGGAGAAAAATTCCCCTCCATCATTTTCACATGTATGTTACATTTTACCATGCATATTCCAACATGATTTATTTTTGGTGGTCATGTTTCTAGTCATTGGATGTGTCCAATATAAATAATGATGTTTACATTGAAATATTATGTGATAAATAAGAATATACTTAAAGGATATATTCTAAAATATTATTTAGAGTAAGAATGCATGGATTTTTGTTCAATGTATTTGGTTAATGTCACCATTCGATATAATCAGACAATGAGAATAAAATATGAGTAGTATGATCCCATTGATCCAATATTTCCATCACTACCCCAAATTGTGGGGGGGGGGTATCTGGATCATATAGGTTTTGTAATTTTAACATGGATGATTAGGAAATGGCTCATCGTACGGTATTATTCATCTGTGTCATAGTTGAGTATTACACAAAGCAAGTAACTTTATGAATATATATTTTTATTGTGTATTTTTTTATTGTTTGTGAAATTATTAAATTATAATATTTGTGGATAACATAGTGAAATTATAAAAAGATCACATCTATCTTTATCTATTAAGAAGGAAAAGAAATTATATAGTAAATAATTTACTTCTTAGTTTAAGTCAAAGGAAAAAAAATTCCTTTTTTAACATGACCAAATCATGGGTAGTTTAATATTCGATGTTGATATATTTTAGGTCCAATTTCTACCAATTGATGATGTATCTGCTAAAATAAAGGCATTGTAGTTTGTTCTGAACAATGTGGTATGCGGTAATGAAGAAATGGTTGTCGATGGTTTTAAATTAATTATAAATAGTTTTTAAACAAATATGACAACACAACATTATGGTGTGATAATAAGCATAAAAAAATATCGTTATACTAGTGCATCGTGAAGACAAAACATTCAACAAATATTAAATATTATGGAGTTGTGGAGTGAATATTTTTATTAGATTATAATCCATATGTTCATTTCACTATGATTAAATGCACAAAGTTTGATTCAATGAAACAACATGATTTGTATATAAATAGTTGTGGATTCAAAATGATTAATATGAAACATCAGTTGTGAATAGACATACCTTACATTCTTGAATCACAATATAGAAAAGTACTTTATGTAAATTTCTATTTAAAGCCTCAATTTGGTGTTATTTTTGATGTTATTCCAAGAAATATTTTTGATGAATAAATTTATTATAGTAATTCATTGGATGAAAAATTTATTATTCACTCAAATGTATCATTTAATGAGACAAATGCTTCCAATATTATAATGTATTGTGAACCAAATAACAGATAATTCATTGAATTGACATGTTTGGAAGTATTTCATTTATATTATTCTTACATGGTACGTGTTTTTTTAACTTTTAAAAATGGTACATAATTAATCTTGTTATCTAGGTTCATATGTTTTTTATCATACATGGCTATGAAGTATTTTTTTGAGATATTTATTACAGAATCATATTTCAAAAATTTCTTCTACAAAGTATGTATTCTTTGGTCATTTTTACTTGATTATAATTAATAATATTTAAATGGTTGAAATAATTGACAACAAAAATGCACTCAAATGAAGCGGAAATTATCTTTACCATCATAAGAAATTGTTTTTGAATTGTTTTGTATTGTCACATGCCTACTATATCCTCAAAATGTGTTATGAATATGATATTATAGGTTACAAATGGAAATATAGTACAATGTTGTGTTTAAGGTTTACTAAGAATAAAATTCCAACCATTAATTGAAAACAATTATTTTTATCAGTTTGAAATTTAATGTAGCATCTTCTGTTGTTATGTAATGTTTTTATTTTGTGATTAAAGAACATAATGAAAATAAACATAATGAAAGATGTAATGTTTTGAAAAATAATATTAAATTTCTTTTAATATTTGTAGTTAGTTAATGTTTTGTTATATTTTTAAAATTTTATATCAATTTTAAAATTATTAGGTTATTATGTCTTATGAGGAGGTTCATAGAAAACAAATAAAGGAATAAAATCACAGTTTTAGAGAATCTAGACTAAAAAATATGATTGTTCTAGTGAGTAACTTATTTATTTATTAACTATGTATGAAACTTAAACAAATCATATTTAATATTAATAGGAATCATTAAGGAGTTATATTATGTTCAGTGAGGATTGGCCAAGAAGTCCAGAATATGGGACTGGACCAACATGCAACCCCCTATATTTGGTGACACATTACCCATGGATATTCATTCATTGGACAATTTCCTCCCATTATACCTCCACCTTATATTGCTTACCCATATATGGGAATTCATAATTTTTATCCATTTCCTCCTACTTTCATGCAGGGTAGTCTCTCTCCATCTATCCCTCATTATTTTTTCCTTTATCCACCTGTATCTCTTCTGGGTACACCTCTATTGCTTATCCCCCCTTTATTTTCATACCCTCCTACCCAAAAATAGTATCCATAGTCTACTATAGTGGAAAATCCTCTAGTTTTTTGCCCCCAACATAGTGTGTAAGACCATATTTGAACAAAAAAGTGCTACTGGTAAAATGATTAAAATGTGGCGAAGTTAATAAATATTTATTAAATGTCAGTTATATATTTGTATAAAATTTTTTAATAGGAAAATAATATAGTAAAACATGTGGTCGTACATAGATTGATGAAGTGTGGAATAGACAAAAAAATCAGGGTTCACTATAATGGGGACAGAAAAATCATTAGAAAAAATGGTAAGGAATTGTAGAGTTTTAAAGGGACACTTAGTAGACATATCAACGTTATTCTAGTTCAAGCTATCCATTGGTGAAAATTCATACATGAAATAAAATAAAAGTATTTAATGTAAATTTGGGTAATATATTTTATGAATCATATTTGAAATTTATTTATAATGTATTACTAAAAAATTTATTTCAATATTCAGATCTGATATAACTTCCCAGATGGTCTTAATGCAAAGGAAGCTAGGTTAGTGGAACTAGTTGATATGTTGGGGGCCTACAATCATGACTTTCATGTTGGATTTAAAAACAAAAGAGTTACTAATATGGATAATATACTAATCTTGAACAAATGACCACTTTCGCAATACAATGAATTAATTGATTACTAGAAAATTTATACTTTTAAGGTAATTTATTGAATTGTACATTTAATTTAATTTTTTATATTAGATATAATTAACTATTTAACATATGATAAAAATATTTATGTTTGGAATTAAAGAAGAATACATGGCCTCTATCCTTGAATCTATTAATAAGGACATGTGAAAATAAAAAATTACATACTCTTACAGAGTACATAATAAAAAACCAAAAAAAAAGAAATATATTTAACATAATTGAAACATCTCAAATATACCTATATATAGCTTACTTTTTTATTTTCTATTTATAATTTCTTTATTATATATTTTAAATTAATGTTTGATAATGGAATAAAAAATTGAGTTTTCCGGTTCTTTTTTCAATTGGATAGTGATGCCCTTTTTGGTTAATTATAATTTTTGATTTTAATTTTATATTAGATTAAAATTAATTATTTGGTCTATTAAATGAATTTATAATTGGTTCTTATGAGTGTGTTCAGTTTTATGAAATTTAAAAGACATGGTTATTTGAGTTATGTCTCAAACTCATTGAATTATTAAGTTGGAATGATTATTTTTTATCCCTTGTGACTTGTAAAAATGATAATTCATTATTTTTTACTAATAGGATTCATCTGAAAGGAAGATTGGAAATAAGGGTGGAGTGATATAAATTCATACTATGGGGTGCACTACAATGCCATTTTATAAACATTAGTAAGTAATATATGATTTAAAATTTAATATAAATTTAGTTTTCCATTGATTTATGTTTATTTTTCATGAAAAAACAATCATTAAATACTTTTTATCTTTTCCATGATCATTTATGTTTTGTTAAATTTGAAAAAAGGAATATGGAAGCACTGTGAATCAAGAAACGCATGGAAAAAAATTGTAAGACAATTTAAATTTTTAGTTTATATTTAATAAGGTCCAGATATTGATTCAATTACATTTAATTAGATTAATTTCATGTTCAACACAAAACAAACTTCAGTATGGTATTTAAGATATATTTCAAAGTCTTCTTGATAAGTGAAGTTAGATTAATGGATGTGGGAATATATCATTATGTGTTGAAAACTAGTCTGGAATAGCACTCTTCTTCATTGTTTATCAATATGTAAACATGCATTTCCATGAACAAAAGAAGTATCCTTGGTATATCACCAACATTTTGGATGACCAATATAAATAAATATGTGACAAAATCAGTTAGTTTAATGAGTAAAACTATTTTTTTTATAATTTTACTATCTTAAGATTGTTTAGAACTATTTAATTTTAGAAGCTTACTCATATTCCTCAGGGTTCTGACTCATAATAGAAAGGAATCTAGAACAAAACCATACTGGTTAGAGATTGTTTTCTTTTATTTTGAAATATATATTTGGAAATCCCCACTAATGATTTGATTTAATGGAATGGTATATTTATAGTCTATAAATGCTCATATTATAGTAATTTCAAAAAATGAGTCATTAGAGAACTTATTTATTAAAAGAGAGCGAGTTTGATTCAAATGGTATTTCCTATGTAGTTTTATGTGTTTACCTATTTATTAAGGTTTCTTAAATAAATTAATTATATCCTATTTCAATAATGAAGAGGCTACCTTTAATTATGGGTGCATATAACTATTTCTCTTATTTTTGGAATCTATGAACGTTTGGTTCCACATAATGAAACCAGACATATGGTGTCACACCCGTTTTTTTAGACATTTTAATTATTTTATTTCACTTGGCGTCAGGTGTTTTTTCTTAAGTGTGGGTGAGTCCCGGTTTAAATTTTTTTTTATGTTGGGATGAGTTTATGGTTAGGTTAGTGCGCGAACACCGTACGCTTAAGGCGCCCAATTCGCTTGGGCACGTGCAGCCCGCTTGTAGTCCGCTTGGATACCGTACGGCGTGTGAATACCGCATGATCATCCAGTTTTAACATTATGTGTGTGTATATATATGTATATGTATGTTTGTATGTTTATATATGTGCATATATATGTGTATCTGCATTTGTATACGTTTATGTTTAACATTGTGTGTATATATATAAGGTATGTGTATATATGTTTATAGGAGTCTATATATACACATATGTTTGTAAATAAATATGTTTTAAAATTATATGCTTATATGTTTATATATGTTATATATAGGTTTATAAATTCTTATATGTTTATATATGTTATATATAGGTTTATATATGTTTTTATATGTTATATATATGTTTATAAATATATATGTATAGATGTATTTATGTTTATATAAGTTGGTATATATATGTGTTTATATATATTTATTTATTTGTATATGTTTATTATTATTATTATTATTATTATTATTATTATTATAGTTATTAAGAAAAAAAAAACAAAAAAAAAACAAAAAAACAAAGGAAACCTAATCTACCCAGGCGCCCCCCTTTTCCCTGCGCAGGTCGCGTGCGAGCCCCCTCCCTTCCCGTCTGGCCTCTTGCCGCCTCCCCGATGCACGCCGTCGTTGGCCTCCTAGTCGCCCTAGCCGCACAACCACGCCTCCGCCAGTCTACCGCGCCGCAAAAGCACCCTAGCCGATTTTTTTTCCTCTCCCCCTGCTGCGCCGTCCCCGCCGGCTCCCCCTCCACTCTCGTCGGCCGCCCGCACTGCCCCACGCTGGATCTCCCTTCCCCCCCAACTCCGCCGGCATCCCTCCGACCGGCCGCATCCATTTTCGGCGAGCCCAGCCCCCCTGCCGGCCTCCTATTCTGTAACCCGCAACCCCCTTTGGCCAAACCCTAATGTATTTAGGGTTTTCCTTTTGATTGAATCCTATTATTTTGGTTTCTTCGGGTTTCGTCGAGATCGGTTCTACCCACTGCCGGCAAGGACAGTGAGTTCGCCATGGTTTTCAGGTATGAGTTCTTCAGTTTCTTCTTTGTGGGTTAATTTTATCTTAGGGGTTTTATTATTATTATTTTTAGTTGTCATCAATTTATTTTGGGTGTTTAGAAGAAATCTAGTGTGTTATTTAATC
Organism: Viscum album; assembly: GCA_963277665.1. Lineage (NCBI taxonomy): Eukaryota > Viridiplantae > Streptophyta > Magnoliopsida > Santalales > Viscaceae > Viscum > Viscum album. Next base: position 1,939,741,199 of record OY728159.1, read on the forward strand.
AGTTTTCATGGTGCAAAATTTCTCTAGTTGAGGTTCGACATGCTTTGATTCATTAGTGATATGTTTACGCAAAATGAGTTTGTTTCTTTTTGTGAAAAATCATTGTCGAGCTGTTTATCATTATTTTATAGACTGTGCAGTTGGTTGATTATATTGTGCACAGGCTTCATATTCTGTTTTGACAATTGAGTGATGTGCGTTTGGCCTTGGAAGAGGTTTTTGGGTGGGCTTTGTGTTAAATATCTCGTGGCACTATTTGGAGTTGTTTCATTAAACTTTTATGTGGTTCATTAAATATTTTAATGCGATTTTAATTTTAGATTGAGTTACGGACCCCTGAGGTCTTTATCTGGTCCAGAGTCAGTTCTATCTGAGTTGTTAGATTTAGCAGTGCTTTGCTGTTTGCGTTGCAGGATATATATATATATCTATGATTTATTGGTATATAGTTGTATATATATATATATATGCAGATATGTATATATATATATGTATGCACTTCTAGGTCGCGTGTGCTTTAGACATGCTCCCGCCTCACAGTCGTCGTCCGACAGCACCTCCAGTGCCTCTGACCAGCTCTGACAAGCTCCGGCCAGCAGTGGTGTAGGCCCTTGGTGCACGCGCCCCATCCCTACCTTATCCATCCAGCAGTGGCGCAGTGTCCCGACAACTTTCTCCTTTACTTCACTGGTCGCATACCTCGTTTCGAGAGTCACACACCTTATTCTCAATTGGGCGCGCGAAGGACGCCCGCCGCTGAAGGCAAGCGATTTGGGGTTCTTCCCTTTTTTCCCTCTCCAATGTCGAGGCAAGTGTTATATTGTTTATTCTTTTGGATTATTAGAAGTCAGTGTTTCTGTGATTTTAGTTTTTTTTGCAATTGCTGCAGCGTGTTGGCAAGGGAAAAACCCGCAATACTGCGGTCATCGTCTTGTGCGTGCTTGTGCACCCTTGCAAGGCGTGGCGCGTCTTCGTGTTCGAGCTGCGAATCGAGGTAGGTCCCCCCATTTCACATACCTTTAAATTTAGAATTTATTAATTTCGTGATGTTTTGTTAATTTTAATAAATGATAAATAATATTAGATAATAAAATTTTAAATGATTATTTAGTGTGAAAATAGCCGTTTATTTTATACCGAACAATTGGAACATTTTCTTGAAGGGCGGACACCCATCTTTGAAAGAATGCCCATTTGACCTTTGAAAATAATTCATGGAATTTCAAATGTACTTTTAGTTTTAAAGATAAATGTTTTCTTATGAGAAAGTGTTGTGGGCTTTCTTGAAAAATGAGGTTTTGCGTTAAAAGTTGTGAAGGCCCGTTTGGCACTTTAATAAAATAAATTATTTTAGAAAACCCACTCAGAGGTGACTTTTGGTGTGTGTTGATTGTGTGATCTTTATGTGATGTTTGTGCATCGTGACTGATTGTTTTACATTGTGGACGCACCCCTGTTTATTGAATGTGTTGACATGGGAACCTGGCATAGTGAGTGAATCTTTTGAGAACGATTACTGCACTAGTTTAGATTACACACTGGCTAGTGGCCCCATAGCAGAGGAATACTAAGTTATTGCTGCTATGGGGATTGGGCCCCTCGGTTAGGCCATGCAGGGCTATGCCGGGCGTTAGGGTGTTATGACGTCATCGAGTTAGGGCATGCCTTCAGGATGAGTCACATGTATAGTATGTTCTGGTTTGTTCACGATCTCCTAGGTTCGACCCATGTCTCTTTTAATGTTTATTTGTATATGGCAGACAATTGAGAGGTCGAGTTTGGATGATGACCCTTGTGTGCCACTTTTTCCCATTGCCCTTAGTGTGTGTGTTGTGTGTGATTTTATTTTTGACTAACAACTAAAGTTTGGTTTTCTAATTGTTCGAAAAATGTTTTAAAATGCCATTCACCTGTTCCTTTAAACATTAAACTTCTTCTAAACTAAAAAGGGCAATGGGCTATTACTTGTTTTCAAAATGGAAAGTGTGTGTGTGTGAAAACCAATATCTTGTATATCTAGTTCAAACCCGGAGTTAATAAATTTCTTTATTTAAAGGTAGTGCATTGGGAATAGATATCGGGCTAGCCTACTGAGTTTTTAGACTCACACCTATAGTTCTTTTCTGTTTTTAGTGTGTGTGCAGGCTGCAGCTCGGGTTCGTTCGCCTTGGGCGATGTTTGGTCGTGAGTTGGAGAGTGACTCGCGAGGTCACACAGAGATAGTGGTTGTCTCTTCGGTTAGTTTTTTTTGTTCTTAGTTACTTTTCTCTGTTTATTTATTTTTGCGCTGCTCTGTTTTGTCTCAGCTATTTTATTTATTTATTTATTTATCTTGGGCAAAATCGTTCCCACTTGCTCACTGTTGATGCCCTGGCGCTTGTCGCCAGCCTGGGAGGATCGGGAACGCCTCTCAGGTCATGTCGCGGACCAGCTCGGGTGAACGGTTCAGGGTCGACCCAAGTTGGTTCGTGAAAAAATGGTATCAGAGGGAGGTTGGCTCTTAGAGGACCTCGCTTTTAAGAGCACCCTTTGTTATTTGGGATGTCTGATAGAAGGAGATTAGGACTGTCGGGGCTCAGGAGGTAGGCTACGAGTCAGTGCCTGATCACCACCGCTCGTGACGAGACCTGAGTTACCAGGGTTAGTCCGGGATTTGAGTCTTTTATCTTTGGTTATCTTGGATTGAGGGATGAAAATGGGAGAGAATCGGTTCACATTGTGGACTCACGTGGGGTGGTGACCCATGTGGAGTCCAAGTGCCTGGTTTAAGGTCCTCTTAGCGTTATGTCTTACTTGGGGCATGACTCACCACCATTTCTCCGAGTTAAGTACAAACACAATTCCCTCATTCCGATTGTTTATAGTTGGTTGTGTTTTGTTTTAAACTCAGTCTATGTGTGTGTGCGTGTTGAAAATGAAAGTGATTTTGAAAAAAAGGGGGTTTCTTCCAAAATTGTTTTTGAAATTAGTAAAGTGGGTTTTTAAAGAAAAAGTGTTTTGGTTTGGAACAATATGATATGTGTTTGGATTTGGTAAGGAAATAAGTATTTGAACCTTGGCACTCCTTATGGAGGGTCACATGTTCGTGGCTATGTATGGAGGGTGCGTAGGGGCACTTGTTTGCAGATGATGTGAGTGAGATTGAATGAACGCACATGTGACGGTTCATAAGGTGCCATAGGTGAGTTTTAAAGTTTTAAAGAAATTATGGTTTTGAAAAGTGATTATGCTTGTGTTTGTGTGTGTTTGGCTTATGGGCTTTTTTACCTTGACTTGTGTTGTTGCCTTGATTGAGTTTTGGCTTGATGCCAGTTTCGATGATGTTTCTCGTGTTGTCATGAGTATGCCGCCCAAAAAGGTCATTAAGGTTGCTAATGAGTCATGCCCAGTTTCCAGTTCTTTCTTCATGTCGCCTATCGATCAAAGTAATCAAAGTCCGTGAGGGGTAGTTGTTTGGTTGTGGAATTTGAGTGGGTCTTCAGGTTGTTGGGAACTCCCAGGTTTGTTGGGGTGCGTGCCGTCTCCGATTTATTTGAGGGTTCAGTTTTAGACTAGTGACGATGAGATGTCTCATAGTCGTTGGAGTTGTGGGTGTGATTAACGGTGGTCATCTTCTGTGAAGGTTCCCCACCTGGCAAGGAGTGTGGGCCAGTAGAACCTTTCTCCAAGAAACCATTCTCGTCGGTACCGACTCATAGTTCGTCAGACCGCTCTCTTGTGTTCCACCAGTATGGCATGTCCAGACATTCTAAGTCGCCTTACCACATCCATTCGAAGTCTTGCTACCGTACGACTGTTCAATCCACCAGGGAGAGTTCTGGAAGAAGCGTCGCTCGTGAAGGAGTTAGAGACCAGGAGATGAAAATGCCTGAGTGTGAGGCAGGAGATGCTTCAGCCATTAGGGCCCCAGCCACAGGTCTTGGGGTGAAGCTTGCGCATAGTCAGGAGTCGCCGAGTGTGTGTAGAACCTCGCTTCGGATTATGTTTTCAGATTTTGTAAGGAGATACTCAAAGTTTCCTTGTTCTGTTCTAGTCATCATTGTAAGATCACCTTTGTTGCGGTTGCGTGAGTAACTTATTCTACCGCAGTCTAAGCGGTCTTATCTGTTCTCAGTGTGTTTTGAAATCGTTCAGTTCTCCTTGAAGGGTGATGGACCCGCGAATGAACGGGTCAATATAATTTTGAGTTGGGTCTCAATTGTGTGCGTTAGGGGGATGTGTGTTCTTATGAAATTAACAGGTGTTGTTTCGAGGTCCTTTGTGAGTTCGGGCTAGAAATTCCCTAGACTCTGGTTGCGATGAGGTTTTTCTTCAGTCGGTGTGTGAGGGGTTGAGACAATTCCTTATCCTCGAGCTGTTGGGTCGTTTCGTAGCAAGCTTCCTGTTTAAGTCTCTGAGTGTTGTTCGGTCTATGTGGAGAAAGTGACTGGGTTCGGTTTGGGAGTTCCCGTGTTTCCCCCCCTCATTGGTGGTGTGTTCGAGTTTCAAGGTTTCCATGTTAGTAGATTTCTGTGGTGGGGAGAACCCTCCCGTGTTCTCCCCTCAACCTCGGACAATATTTGTACTCGAGTTGGTCGGGTGTGACTTGTGTTGGTAATGGGCACCCCGAGCCTCTCAGTTTCTTCTGGTTTTTCTTGGGCACAGACTTGAGTTAAGATAACTGTTGGCTTGGTGACTTTCTGGGTGGAGAAAGTGTTTGTGGTGGGGAGAATTGTCACACCCGTTTTTTAGACATTTTAATTATTTTATTTCACTTGGCGTCAGGTGTTTTTGCTTAAGTACGAGTGAGTCCCAGTTTAATTTTTTTTTATGTTGGGATGATTTTATGGTTAGGTTAGTGCGCAAACACCGTACGATTAAGGCGCACAATTCGCTTAGGCACGTGCAGCCCGCTTGCAGTCCGCTTGGATACCGTACGGTGTGCGAATACCGCACGATCATCCAGTTTTAATATTATGTGCGTATATATATTTATATGTATGTTTGTATGTTTATATATGTTCATATATATGTGTATCTGCATTTGTATACGTTTATGTTTAACGTTGTGTGTATATATATATAAGGTATGTGTATATATGTTCATAGGAGTATATATATACACATATGTTTGTAAATAAATATGTTTTACAATTATATGCTTATATGTTTATATATGTTATATATAGGTTTATATATGCTTATATGTTTATATATGTTATATATAGGTTTATATATGTTTATATGTTTATATATGTTATATATATGTTTATAGATATATATGTATAGATGTATTTATGTTTATATAAGTTGGTATATATATGTGTTTATATATATTTATTTATTTGTATATGTTTATTATTATTATTATTATTATTATTATTATAGTTATTAAGAAAAAAAACAAAAAAAAAACAAAGGAAACCTAATCTACCAAGGCGTCCCCCCCTTTTCCCTGTGCAGGTCGCGCGCGTGCCCCCTCCCTTCCCATCTGGCCTCTTGCCGCCTCCCCGATGCACGCCGCCGTCGGCCTCCTAGTCGCCCTAGCCGCACAACCATGCCTCCGCCGGTCTACCGCGCCGCACAAGCACCCCGACCGATTTTTTTTCCTCTCCCCCTGCTGCGCCGTCCCCGCCGGCTCCCCCTCCGCTCTCGTCGGCCGACCGCGCTGCCCCACGCCGGATCTCCCTTCCCCCGCAACTCCGCCGACATCCCTCCGACCGGCCGCATCCATTTTCGGCGAGCCCAACCTCCCTTACGGCCTCCTATTCTCTAACCCGCAACCCCCTTTGGCCGAACCCTAATGTATTTGGGGTTTTCCTTTTGATTGAATCCTATTATTTTGGTTTCTTTGGGTTCTGTCGAGATCGGTTCTACCCACTGCTGGCAAGGACAGTGGGTTCGCCATGGTTTTCAGGTATGAGTTCTTCAGTTTCTTCTTTGTGGGTTAATTTTATCTTTGGGGTTTTATTATTATTATTTTTAGTTGTCATCAATTTATTTTGGGTGTTTAGAAGAAATCTAGTGTGTTATTTAATTAGTTTTCATGGTGCAAAATTGCTCTAGTTGAGGTTCGACATTCTTTGATTCATTAGTGATATGTTTACGCAAAATTAGTTTGTTTCTTTTTGTGAAAAATCAGTGTCGAGCTGTTTATCATTATTTTATAGACTGTGCAGTTGGTTGATTATATTGTGCACGGGCTGTATATTCTGTTTTGACAATTGAGTGATGTGCGTTTGGCCTTGGAAGAGGTTTTTGGGTGGGCTTTGTGTTCAATATCTCGTGGCACTGTTTGGAGTTGTTTCATTAAATTTTTATGTGGTTCATTAAATCTTTTAATGCGATTTTAATTTTAGATTGAGTTACGGACCCCTGAGGTCTTTATCTGGTCCAGAGTCAGTTCTATCTGAGTTGTTAGATTTAGCAGTGCTTTGCTGTTTGTGTTGCAGGATATATATATATATATATATGATGTATTGGTATATAGTTGTATATATATATATATGTAGATATATATATATATATATGCACTTCAAGGTCGCGTGTGCTTTGGACATGCTTCCGCCTCACAGCCGTCGTCCGGCAGCACCTCCAGTGCCTCTGACCAGCTCTGACAAGCTCCGGCCAGCAGTGGTGTAGGCCCTTGGTGCACGCGCCCCATCCCTACCTTATCCATCCAGCAGTGGCGCAGTCTCCCGACAACTTTCTCCTTTACTTCACTGGTCGCATACCTCGTTTCGACAGTCGCACACCTTATTCTCAGTGTTTCTGTGATTTTAGTTTTTTTGCAATTGGTGCAGCGTGTTGGAAAGGGAAAAACCCGCGATACTGCGGTCATCGTCTTGTGCGTGCTTGTGCACCCTTGCAAGGCGTGTCGCGTCTTCGTGTTCGAGCTGCGAATCGAGGTAGGTCCCTCCATTTCACTTACCTTTAAATTTAGAATTTATTAATTTCGTGATGTTTTGTTAATTTTAATAAATGATAAATAATATTAGATAATAAAATTTTAAATGATTATTTAGTGTGAAAAGAGCCGTTTATTTTATACCAAACAATTGGAACATTTTCTTGACGGGCGGACACCCATCTTTGAAAGAATGCCCATTTGGCCCTTAAACATAATTCATGGAATTTCAAATGTAATTTTAGTTTTAAAGATAAATGATTTCATATGAGAAAGTGTTGTGGGATTTCTTGAAAAATGAGGTTTTGCGTTAAAAGTTGTGAAGGCCCGTTTGGCACTTTAATAAAATAAATTATTTTGGAAAACCCACTCAGGGGTGACTTTTGGTGTGTGTTGATTGTGAGAGATTTATGTGATGTTTGTGCATCGTGACTGATTGTTTTACATTGTGGACACACCCCTGTTTATTGCATGTGTTGACATGGGAACCTGACATAGTGAGTGAATCTTCTGAGAACGATTGCTGCACTAGTTTAGATTACACACTGGCTAGTGGCCCCATAGCAGGGGAATACTGAGTTATTGCTGCTATGGGGATTGGGCCCCTCGGTTAGGCCATACAGGGCTATGACGGGCGTTAGGGCGTTATGACGTCATCGAGTTAGGGCATGCCTTCAGGATGAGTCACATGTATTGTACGTTCTTGTTTGTTCACGATCTCCTAGGTTCGACCCATGTCTCTTTTAATGTTTATTTGTATATGGTAGACAATTGAGAGGTCGAGTTTGGATGTCGAACCTTGTGTGCCACTTTTTCCCATTGCCCTTAGTGTGTGTGTTGTGTGTGATTTTATTTTTGACTAACAACTAAAGTTTGGTTTTCTAATTGTTCGCAAAATGTTTTAAAATGCAATTCACCTGTTCCTTTCAACATTAAACTTCTTCTAAATTAAAAAGGGAAATGGGCTGTTACTTGTTTTCAAAATGGAAAGCGTGTGTGTGTGTGAAAACCAATATCTTGTATATCTAGTTCAAACCTGGTGTTAATAAATTTCTTTATTTAAAGGTAGTGCATTGGGAATAGATATCGGGCTAGCCTACTGAGTTTTTAGAATCACGCCTATAGTTCTTTTCTATTTTTAGTGTGTGTGCAGGCTGCAGCTCGGGTGCGTTCTCCTTGGGCGATGTTTGGTTGTGAGTTGGAGAGTGACTCGTGAGGTCACATTGAGATAGTGGTTGTCTCTTCGGTTAGTTTTTTTTTGTTCTTAGTTACTTTGCTCTGTTTATTTATTTTTGCGCTGCTCTGTTTTGTCTCATCTATTTTATTTATTTATTTATTTATCTTGGGTGAAATCGTTCCCACTTGCTCACTGTTGATGCCCTGGCGCTTGTCTCCCGCCCTGGAGGATCGGGAACGCCTCTCGGGTCATGTCGCGGACCAGCTCGGGTGACCGGTTCAGGGTCGACCCGAGTTGGTTCATGACATATGGGATTTTAGGTGATCACTGTATGCATAAAAATAAAATTACTTCACTTGATTATTGAGATGTAATTCCAATTCCCATTAAATTTAATGATTAATTCTATTTATATCCCCCATAACCTCACTTACTAGAAGACTCCAACTATGGAAATTAAGGGAAAATACAAATGAGTGGAATGGGTAAGCCATTGGGAGGGGATTAAGATTAATATAGATGGTTCTTATTCTTGTAGTGTTATATAGGGAGTTAGTATTGTCGATGAATTTCTTGGTTCAACTGTATTAGGTTTCAACACATTCTACAATGAGGGGTTGTTTCTCATCATTGAACTTAGAGTAATGTTGAGTGTTTTACAATAATAAATTCAACTAAAATTCCGGGAGTGTCCACTAAAACTCCAAATCAATGAATATTGGTTGAGTGTGAACCAAATTTTAAAGTCTAATCACTGAAATCCAATCAAATAGATTGATAGGTAGTCTCTATCATCTTATTGTAGATTTCATGCACTACCATTACAAGTTTCATATTTACATAAAAATAATTATACTTTCTTTACACTATATAGACTCCAATGAATAGTGTATTCATGTTCTCTCTAATATAAATAGTATTAGTTGAGTGTGTACTCATAATAAAATTGGAATCACCATCTGAAAAAAATAATTCTGGTTTCTTTTTTTCACACACAATCCAATGAATGGAGTTTTCAATTTCACTCCAATATATGGAGTTTTATTTAAGTGTTTACCCCTAACAAAATCAAAATACCAAACAGATTAATTAAACTGAGATGTAACTTTTACTTCATGGAATTTCATATTTTCACATCCCACCCTACCCATGTATGTAGACCCAAATAATTTATTATTAGCATTGAAAATAACTACATGTATTTGATCACTATGTATTATGTTTACTTAATCAAAAACCCACAAAGAGTTAACATGGGCATTAATATAATTAACCAAAGAAATCTTAGGCTTATATCTCTGATTATATTTTTACTTTTCTATTTGAGTCATAATAAATGCATTTTTTTTTAAATTCTATATTAGAAATCAGCTGTATCATGCCAGTTTATAAAGTATGAAGGAGAAATAGTAGCATTTTGACTATTATCCTTGGCACAGCCTATAACCCTGTAAAATAGGTAGTATAAATAGAGTTTTTCATATAAAATCCTAAGATTCTATTTAAAATATTGGTAGAAATTACAAATTTGTCCTTCAATACCATACTAAAATATAATAAATTAAAAACTCCAGTGAAGTTACAAAATATTCCTTACTTGAACTCATCATTAAATTTATTTACTTCACATATTATAGAAGTAATATCATATAGATTCATGGGATGTGAAAGAATACAATTTAAGAGATAAATATTAACCAAAATAGTGAAAACGAATTTCTAATTTCAAAAAGAATAAATATGTTTTATTAAAAAATATGATGTGATACTAGATTTAGGGAAATCAGGAGAAATACCCCTATCATTTTTTTATTATTCATTCAGAAAAAATATTAAAGAAAACAAAAACCAATTATAATGCATTTATATTTTTTAAAACCTAATATGGAATATGAATGATCTAGTACCCTATTAAATTATCTTGATTTTTAATTAATATAATATTTAATAGTGAATTAATTATATCTACCAATATTTGTAATAAAAAATTGTAACTCTCTAACCCTAGAATCCCGAAGTTAGTGCATTAATTTATTACAATGGTATGATTGCATGGAATCAGATTCCAAAGGGATGATCAGTTTAACAGTCTTGAAAAAACATATTAAATACAGTATTCCCATAATAAATTGGTAAATATAAATTAAAAACATGATACATAATAAAATGAAATAAACTACATCCTTGAATGCTTATTCAAATATTTCTTCTTCATAATCTAGGGAAATGAAACATAACAAGGGTGAGATAAAATTCTCAACAAGGGTAAGTAAATCGTAATAATTAGTGAATTAATGAGAATAAATTAACATGGAATGGTAAATAACTCATAAAACATTCCATTCCAAGAACTAGATAAGGAAAAATCAATATGTCCAGTTAATAAACTGAAACACATTCCATTTAATCAATGAACAGAACATGAAATTTATCCAGAGATTTTTTGATTCAAAATCACTTGAATGAATAAAAACTAAAACTCAATGAGAGAAATTATTTCTTAATGGAAAAATTTTCTGAGGCACATGAAAACCTATACCGTCAAGAGGTTTCACAAGATGGTTTAAAAATATGGATAGAAACCTATTTAATCTGTCCATTTTATTTGTCTCATGAGAACCTATTGATGCATCGAGGGGATATATAAAGTCCATAACCACCCATAATTTGTATTCCAAATATTTCATCATACCAAATAATCACATAAGTAATATACATGATAAAATATCCTTATTTAATAAACAATACAGTGTTTTGAATAATTCCCCAATTAATCAAATAATGGTCAAATTAAACACCATATGTAAAAACAATATTTGGTTTAGGAAATACTAATATCCATTATTTTAGAATATTAATATTAATGTAAAATTTCAATGAAAAATGATTGAAATAAAGTGATTGTTCCAATATTTTTTTAAAAATAACAAAAGGAAGTGATATTTCATAGACAATCATCATTTTTTGTGTACTTATAAAATGGAGAGGAAATAACTTACCTTAATCATCATTTTTTGTGTGCTATTTATCCTAATATAGAGTGGTTTAAAATATTTTAGTACTTATAAAATAACCATACTAATTTTTATAATATCATATACGGACTTCGTATAATATTTTATTACCCGTTTGTTAATACACATTCATTATTTTAACTATATCGTGTGAAAATTGCCTAGTTTTCCAAAGTAGGTTTCTGACTTACCAATTTTTGTTCCTATTAATTAGATATGATTTAATCACCTCCAGAATTTAAAACATATCTTAATTATAATATATATATATTTAGTATATATGTATTTATAATAACCTATAAATATTTATGATAATAAATGAAATGCACCGTTCATGGATATGGTAGGTCGTACGTACGCGTGAACACTACTTTCATTTCATTGTTATATTAAAATAATTACAAGTAAATGATATATGTATATTATAATTCTATTATTATATATATGTCATATATGTTACATAGGTTTATTAATTATGTACTTTATACATTCCATGTATGACATGAATGAGTCACATCGCTTTGAGGGGGTGCTAGTCCACACCGCCTCAAAGGAACTTGTCGTATTTACACAAGATGGAAAGCATAAAGTTATGATATAAATAAAAATTACAGAAACATAAATACGTTATAAATATCATATATATCATATATAAATATATTTTCCATCATAATTTCTACCAAGAGAGGCGATAAAGGGAAAATGAACAATCATCATTTCATGAGGTAGTAGTTCACTGTATAGAGAAACAAAATGTTCGTGACCCATTTGATGGATGTGTCTGTAATTTTAGGCAAAAATCACAAAATAATAACCTCAAAGTATATTTAGGATACTTTTTTATTTAATCATTGAATAATATTAATATAGGGAATGGAGAAGCAAATTAAAGAAAATAGATCGTTGGAAAACGTTACCCTAAAATCTAGTAACTCCTTTTGATTTATACAAAAGAGATTACATAGAATGATTTATACCAAAATAGGGGATTTAAGTTCCAGGTTAAGGTTTTTGGAGATATATTTTTTATATCATGGATAATCTTAAGTGGTTTTAGAGGTGCGAGGAATGGGGAGAATTGGCAGCCTTTTATATTGGAGGGGGAGTGACACTATTGTAATATTTTGACAATGGAATTATTCCCATGTTTTTTATGTAGAAAGTGGATCAGATAAAAGACCAAATTAGATAAATGGGATTATAGGGTATAAATATATCCATACAATGGATTTTGGACAAGTTTATAGATCTTTTAGGCTTTATTATTAAGATTTAGTCCTTTATTATGATTATTTTTCTCTTGATCGTTGTAATTAATTTTAATCACATTCACTTATATTTTTGGTAATTTTTTTTTTGAAATTATTAGACATTATAAATTATTTTTATTCCAAATATGGAATCTATTTTTATAAATTCCAATCATAGTAGTTTCATAAATTTATTTAAAAATCATCCCCTGAGTGGGATGACAATGCGTGGTTTTAAAGTAAAAACATCCAAATGTTTGATATGTTTTTCTAGAAAATTTCAAAGTAAGATTAATTAAAACAAATTAAGTAGGATTAATTGATAAAAATATTATATAATTAATCTTTTAACCCAATATAAAATATAATTTATTCTTCACAAACAAATTTGATGAAATACAAGTTTTGAATTAAAATTCATCATTTATCACTTTTCATTAAAAATGAAACATCACATAAAATACCAAGAATTTACCATAATTTTTTTTATATTTAAAATATTAATTTTACTGTGACATATATAATCCATATGAGTTTTAAATTTTTTATTTAAAATAGGTTTTACATTAAAAGGAGGTAAAATTACCTTAATAAAAATATAGCATTTTATGCATAAAATTGGGGATGTTTTTATCTTAAACCAGTCAAATATATGAAATGAATATAAAAAATATTTGAATAAATATATAATATATAGTTAATATTAATATCACTCAATAAATATAATTAATTTAATTTATTATGGTATAACAGCTTTGTGAGCGTAAATATAATAATATTTTCATTTATATTCTATTAGTTTCCAAATTCATTTATTGTTAAATTGTATCCAATGGATTAATTTAAAATATATATAAACCATAAATTTTCCTAAGTTAGTTAATACTATTTATAACCCCTATTTTAATGTCTAGGTCAAGTCTTATTATATTAAATAATAATATTTTAATAATATATTTTTGTTCATTAAAACTCAGTCTTGCGTGTGATGTATGATTTTGAAGAAAGTAAATATTGCATGTAAGACAAGATAAATTTTTTTTGAGTGAATTAAAATATGTAGAATATATTTAATATATTTAAAATACTAAATAAACTATATATTCTTATGATATTATATTCTCTCACGCATTTGGTAATGCGTGTGATAGACGCTATTAAAGAAAATGTTCTTACTTTATAATTTTAGGGTGTTATATAATACCATCATTAATTAAATTATGTCCTCACAATTTAAAATTCATATTATTAATTGATGGATTTAAAATAAACTATTATAGAAATACCCACATCATAAAACGGCTAATATCACATATTCATAATAAATTTTAAATAAAAGTAAAATGATCACATAACTAAGTTCTATAGTTGGAGAACATTGGTGGGAAATATAAACATGGATATAAAGGAATAATATAACAATCATGTTCTTGTGGAGAGTGATAAAGAACATCGTTAGGAGAAAGTTAACAATCAGAAATCCCTAAATCCATGATGTTCTATGGCCCATTTGATTCATAAAAAATGAAGGTACTAGGAATTTATTTTGGTTTCAAGCTCATTTTTACTAGATTTGAGTAACTATTTCACTCTCTAAAAATATAAGTAAATATACAAAGTATGTTTATGTAAGCATAGTATTATCCTTCGGTAATTCCTAGAACTATTTCTACTTCATCTCTTATAAAAACATTCATCATATAGTGATTTATTATATCAAACTATAAAACCAAATTCGAAGTTCAAGTTAAACCATTTAATAAATGGTTAACTTTTCCACAAGATTATGACCTAATAGTTTAGAAAAATTGTAACTGGATTTCAAAAATGATATTATCATTAGCCTTTAATCAACATGACACAATTATAAATTTTCACCTTACAAAAATGTGAATAACTTCATCATGTATCCTCTTGAAATATGGTAATAACTCTAATTACCATAAAAACTCATTGGAAACCCGAATTCTTCCTTATTACGTATGTAAGGAACATGTTATTGGATATATTCCTTAAATAAAAATGTTTTTTAAAATCCATCATGGATTGAATAAGCCGCTTGTTGAAAAGTCATTAATCAATTATAAGGTAGTCATCACTTATCCAAATAAATCATGTCTTCAACATTATCTCAATAGCAAGAACATAACCAGGGTTTTCTTTCATGAAATAATGTGTTTTAGAAAAAGAATAACTTTCTACTAAAGAATTTGTATAGTACTATTAAACATATTATCTGAAATCTTTATTGAAAAAGTATTGCAATACAATCCTCATATATTTCAAAAATCATATGATCATAAATTAATAAAATTTACAATATATTTATTAGATCTAAAATATATAATAACATTAATAATTCTACTTCACCTATGTTAATAACATATGATTGACCTTGATCCATTATATTCTTCATAGGTATATTCCCTTGATGCTTGAAAATTTTGTTTGCATAGTGGTCCATATCCTTCCAGATTTAACATTGAATAGAACAGTTTTAATTCTTTACATTTCATTCTTTTTCCTAGTGACCATTTTCTCTACACATATACAAAACTCAAAATCCATTAAATCATTTACAATAGTGATTCATTCCACAACTATAACATGTTAGATAATCCTTCTTTCCCATCATCTTCTTTGAGTCATTCCGTTTTTCATGGTGTTCTAATGACCTCTTATTCTCTTGGATTCCATTGAAGCCATAGGATATGGATAATTCTCTCTCTATATTGATTAAATACAAAAATATTTCATCATACGATGAAAAATTATGAGAAACTAGTTACCTTTAGTGAAATTTATTAATTCCTTCAAATAAATGATCAATATTACATTCTATGTTGTGTACAAAATATGTAGCATACCTTTCTAACATGGTAGAGGTTTCTTCATACTCCACAAAAATTTCTCCCTCCATTTTCTTTAAACAAAGTATCTTCCCCTTCATCTCAATTTATTCATCATGAGGAGATTATTTATCGAATAATGTTTTCTTAAAAGTTCCACTTTCCAAGAATTCAATTTATTATTCCTCCCTTGTATTCTAGATCAGATACCACAATTGATTAGCATTTACTTGGAGATGATAGACCGAATGTGTAAACAATACATTTTTTCTGCATTCCAAGGCATTAAATATCTTCCCCAGATACTTAATCCATTTCTCATCTATAATTATATTAGTAGTCACACTAAATCATGGGTGATTCTACAACATAAATCAATCCATTAGAGGATATTATCTCCATGGAATAGGTATCTACATTCCAGAAAGGTCATTTTTCATAACGTAACTAAGATTCCCTAATATATCAATAACATTATCAATTACAATGCCATATATATTTGTTTCCTTAGTAAGGAAATATCTATATTTTCTATGAGTAATAATAACATTTTTCCTTTTAGGTTCTATTTATAAATAATGGCTTATACAAGATTTTCTCATAAAGTTATGAAATTTGTATAAATATAAATATGTTATAGCACATTAAATAAATTTATGCATTGAGAATCCTAGAATAATAAACATTTATTAATTTGGGGTAAAATTTAATATGAAATCCTTCATAATGATAGGTAAATAGAATGTAAAATATCATATGTGTATCTATTGAGAGTGTCAAGCCAGGTGTGTAGTAAGGCTCGTTTTCATGTATGAGGTTACTCCAAGTTAGGCTTAGAACACCTTGTTAGAGTTATTACCCATATGTACATTTATGCTAGAACTATGT
The DNA here is from genome assembly GCA_963277665.1 of Viscum album. Classification (NCBI taxonomy): domain Eukaryota; kingdom Viridiplantae; phylum Streptophyta; class Magnoliopsida; order Santalales; family Viscaceae; genus Viscum; species Viscum album. The sequence goes on from OY728159.1 coordinate 1,939,757,263, forward strand.
CTAATTGCAGTATCTTGACATGGATGTATTGCTAGGAATACCCACATAATTTCTATCATACCAAAATTCTAGTATTTCATCCTATAAGTTTCCTAAATTTATATATTAGGGTTGTTCTCCCTAATCTACCTTTTCTAAATCTAATTTACATGATTTTTTTAAACATCCCTTTTATAAAAACTGTAATGCTCGGACCATAGAAGCCCAGAGTCAGTGCATTAATTTATTATATTGACATGATTATAAGGAATAACATCTCAAATGACTGATCAGTTTAGAAGTCTTGGAAATCCATATTATATAATAGATACCCTTAATACACTAGGAAATATAAATAGAAAACACGAGACATAATGAAATTAAATAAAATTCATCCTTGAAATATTATTTAAATATTTTTTCTTCATAACCTGGGGAAATGAAACATAACTAGGGTGATCTCAAATACCCACTTAGGGTAAGTTAAGTAGAATAAATAATGAATCAATAAGAATAAATTAACATGTAATGGTAAAAAAAACAAATGCCATTAAAATTTCAATATAAGTAAAAATCAATATAGAAAGGTAAGAAACAGAAACACATTTCATTTAGTAATGAACTAAAAATGAAATATAACCATAGATATGTTGACGCAAAATCACATGGATATATCATAATTAGATTAATTGAGGGAAATTATTTCTCAATTTAAATAATGTATTAGTCACATAAAAACATATATCATTAAGATATTTCACAAGACAGTTTAAAACTATGGATAAAAAACCATTTAATTTGGGCAACTTTTTTGTCTCCTGAGAACATACCAAGAATCAAGGGGCTATATAAATTCTGAAACCTACACTTCATTTATATTATAAATAATTAATCATATTTAATAATAAATTAAATAATATTCCTTATCAAATATCTATATTGAATAAAGAATAAAGTTTTATAAATAATTATGCAATTAATCAAATAACTGTCAAAGTTAACACCATTTTTATAAATGATATATAATTTAGGAAATAATAATATCTATTATATGATAACATGTCTTTTTAAGTAAAAAATAAAAATAAAAATATTAAAATGAATTAATTTTTCCAAGATAATGTTAACAATCATAAAAGGATGAGATATTTTAAAGATAATCATTAAGAACATTCTTGAGAAGAATAATCGTTAATCATTCCAATGTGTCCCATAATACATTGAAACATTAAAATCATAACACCCATGAAGGAATAATAATAAATGGAACTTTTAATATCATGAAAATATTTATATTCATCATACTATGTGTTAATGTTAGTACAAACCCCATATAAAAGAAACTAGGTGCACAACTACAGATAATTATCAATGAAATATAAATTGAGACGAGATCCCTAACCTTGACCTTCCTTTTTTGTGTGGTATTTAATCTAATATATTGTGGTTTAAAATATGTTAATAAATTATACCATAACCATACTCATGTTTATAATATCATTTATTTTCTTCTTAAAATATTTTATTACCCATTTGTTGACACTCTTTCCGTATTTTTATTATTTCGGGTGTTAATTGCAATGTTTTCACAAGTATGTTTTTGAATTTCAATTATTGTTCATATTAATTATATTATTATTTAAAAATATATATAATTTAAACCATTACTTAATTTTAATATACATTCAGTATATATGTCTTGAAAATTTTCTATAAATTTTGGATATAAGAAATGAAATGCATCGTTCATAGAGATGGGAGGTCGTATGTACGCATGAACATCACTTTCATTTATCTGTTGAATTATAATAATTAGAAGTAAATTATATATGTATACTATAATTCAAGTATAATATCTATTTTATATATGTAACATAGTTTTATTAATACCACACTTTATATATTCTATTTTTGGCATGAATGAGTCACATCACTCTGAGGGGGTGGTAGTCCACACTTCCTAAAACGAAATTATCATATTACACAAGATGGAAATAAAAAAGGTATGATATAAATTAAAATTAAATAATCATAATTACTTTATAAATATCATATATATAATATATAAACATATTTTCCATTATAATGTCCACCATGATAGGTGGTAATGTAAAAATGAGAAGTAATCATTTCATGAGCTAGTAGTTTTCCGTACACAGAAACAATATGTTCATTACCTATTAGATGAAGGTGTGGGTATGTGTAGGTTTAAAAAATAACATACAAATATAATAGTATAAATATAATAATTTTTTTGTAATAACCGAATAATAAAAGTATAGAGAGTAGAGAATGAAATGAAAGAAAAGAGATTGTTGGAAAATGTTACCTCAAAATCGGGTAACTCCTTTTGGTTTATACCAAAGGGTTTCCTCGTAAGGATTTATAACTAGTGTTAGGCTTCAAAGTAAAGTATATTAATTTTTGTAAGGAATGTTTTTCAGATCTTGGATAATATTATGTGGTTTTAGAGGTATTAGAAATGGGGAGAAGTGGTGGGATTTTATCGGGGAAGTATGAATGACACTCTTGTAAAATGTTGACAATGGAATTATTCCCACATTTTTTATGTAGAAAGTGGACCCAATAAAAAAACAATTAGATGAAAGGGATGATAGTTTTGAAATAGTTATATCAAATGGATTTCTTACAAGTGTATCAGTCGTTATAGGCCTTATGTTTAAGGTTCCAACCTTTATTATGCTTAATTTTCCTTTAATCATTATAATTAATTTTAATCTTCTTCAATAATATTTTTGATAAAAAAATAAGATGAACATATTAAAAATTATAAATTATCTAATTCCAAATATGGAATCCATTTTTCCAAATTAAAATCATAGAAGTGGAAAAAATAATTTAAAAAATCATCCAACGAGCGGGATGACAATACATATTTTTAAAGTAAAAATTTCCAAAGGATTGATAAGTTTCTGTAGTCAATTTTAATTTGAAATTAATTTAAATGATCTCAATTTGATTAATTTATAAAAATATTATATAATTAATATTAAAAATCAATCTGAAACATAATTTATCCTTTATAAATAAATTATATGAAAAATCATGTTCGAATTAAATTTCACAATGTTTCATTATTCATTTAAAAATGTAACATCACAGGAAAATATCAAAAAATTAAAATAACCTAATTTTTGTGTTTTTATTTCAACTAATAAGTTTATTTTGAAATATATAATCCATAAAATTTCCAAAAATTGGATTTAAAATAGATTTTCCACTAAAAGGCGGTAAAAATACCTTAATAAAAATATAGTATTCTATGTAGAAAAGTGGATTTGTTTTTATCTTAAGCCTATAAAATCTATTGGATGAATATAAAAAATATTTGATTGAATATATAATATACTATTCATATAAATATCACTCACTAATAGTAACTAATTTAATTTATTAGGGTATAATATCATTTTGAGCATAAATATAATTATATTTTCATTTATATTCAATCGATTTGCATATTCATTTAAAATTAACCTTTAACCAATGGATTCATCTTATATAAGTTTAAATAATAAATTTTCATATGTTTGTTAATAATATTTATAACCACAAATTTAATGGAAAGTTTATGTCTTATTATATTAAATAATAATCTTTTAATAATATTTTTTTTCATGAGAACTCAGTGTTTCATGTAATGTAATCTTTTAAAGAATATCACTCTTGCGTGAAACACAGGTGAACTCAGTGTTGAGTGAATTAAAATTGATATAACATATTTATTCTATTTAAAATAAAAAATAAACTATAAATTTATGGGATATTATATTCCCTCATTCCCTTGATGATGAATATGATACACACTATCAAATAAAATGTGACTACTTTATAATTTCAGGGTATTACAACAGTAGATATGATATTATAATAGAAAAATATTATATTTCACTACATGTAATATAAAAAATTATTATTTTTCTAATCAAGGAAATTTATGTATAAATTACTATTACAAAATAAATTAACTTGATTCTCCTTGATCAATTAAGTAGAACCCTTTACTATTATATCATTTTATAAGATTTTATCAATTTTTTTTCCAATGAATTACAATAAAAATGCTATGATAATTTATTTTAATATAAATTTTGTTGAATAAACCTGTACTAATAATTAGAGATAACTAATAGAAAGTTTTATTTCTAAATATGTATCTAGAAGAACCCCAAAAATTGTTATGTTCCTATTAAATTAATTGATGGTATTTTATGAGTTAATATTTAATTTTGATGAAATAGAAATTAATTTTCATCTAAAATCTAATTTTATATAACATGTTATTTAATTATTCTATGTGAATACTAATAAAGTAGTAATAATACTATTGAATTGAAATATATCAATATGTAACCACTTCTTGTAATTATGATAGTATAATATTGTTATAATAATTATATTACAATATTTATTCCCATCAATTGAACTTAATGTCTCTCTATAATTTCTAGAAGAATTGGTTGCAATCAATTAAATTTGTAGTTTGTTTATATTTTATAAGTTGCATATTAATTTTTTATATTTTTTTGATAATAAATTAAATGAAAACTCCCATTTATAGGATTCTCTTCAAGATATAGCGGTGAAGGAACCATACAAATTTGAACCAAAAAATCATCTACATAAAGTACTAGGTGATGAGTATGATGGAAGAGTTCATGGTAGACCAGGAAAGAAAATCATTCCATATAAATATTGGTGTTTAAGTACTGACTCTTATAGAAATACTATAATAATGGTTACCAAATAGTAGTTACAGTCCTCCATTAAGACAACCAAGAAAAATGTTCTAAAAGAGTCTCAACATAAGTATAAAAGGGAAAAAGTAAAAAATAACAATTAATGAAAGTGATATCTGATATATTATCTTCACTTACACCAAAGGGTGAATCGTTAGTGGATGGATGTTTATCGATTCCATGCTCGATTTATGAGGAATTCAATGATTCTTTAGCTAATGATCCTGGAGTATAGGCTTTTGATGATGGAGAGGGGGCTAGTGGAGAGGGAGTTGATGCTAGTGTCAGTGGAACACACATCAATAGTGTTGATATCAGTATTGAAGATTATTAGGATTAATATGAATATTTAGAGAAACATTTTAGTTATTTTTTGTATCTATGATTTTTTTTATTGTTAAAAAATTTTCAATTTTATGTGTATTAGTTTTTTTATAATTCTTATGTATTATTCTTAGTTTTGTAGCTGTTTAATGATTTTTCATTTAAATAATTTTTTTTGAGTGTCAATGGATTTATGGGTACAATTGTTATGCCATATAATGTATAAACCCATGGCTAAAACCCTGGAAATAGAAAACCTATGTTCATGGTTATATTGTGGAAATGTGATCACTATGACCTGAGTTTTAACCATCACTATATGGGGCCTGTTACTACGGTTTTAACCATGGATATTGGGGAACTATTTCCATTTTATAACTATAGATTTATGCTAGCTATAGCCACGATTAAAACTATGTCACTATGCAAGGCCTATTTCAATAGTTCTAGCCACCATGGTTTTGGAAAACCATGGAAATAGTCCATTATGATGGTTTTTAGGCCTATAACCATTGTTCCAAATCATCACCATATGTAGGTTTTCTATTTTTGTGAATTATAAATATATTTAAGGAATTAAAAATTTATAAAAATTTAAAAATATACCAGTAAACCAAATAGGAAAACAATAAATGCATTCTTATCGGATAAAATAAAAAAAATACAAAATATAGACTAAGAAAAAATGACATTAAATAAAATATAAAGGGTCTTCATGTTATCCATTAAAAACAAATTACCTAAGAAAATATAGTGGTATAGGTTCTCCTAGATTCATCACCATGCCTTTTTGAACCCAAAGTGAGAGAAATTTTCAAACATTTGACCTTAGACAAGATATAACAATAAATACATTATTACATATAAGTGGTGGTCTAAAACATTCAAAAATATTAAAATCAAAATGAACATGTAATCCATAATTAAATAAATTAAAATTAGAATAATATAACTTCATTTTTCTTTTATCATCACATTTATTTAAATTAATACAATGGATTCAGTTCTATTTTTGATAAAATCTTTCGAGGAATTGGTTTTCTCAAATAACTTATTTCTTCTATAATTTTAGTAAATTCACTTTTTAGTTTCTCAATATCTTTCTCAAAAGCCATTAATAAAACATAGACAATGTCATTTTTATAATAAATGATGTTATAAGTATCATTGTTTGAAATTTTATCTTCTTTCTTTACCGTATCCATATCATCTATCCAAAATTTGAATATATCTTTTTTATTACTTATAATTCTTGTAAACAATATCTTTAAAATTCATATTCTCTTCTTTAAGATTACCATTTTCTTATCTAATCACTATTACATCAGAAACCATATATTTTTTTCTATTTAGAAACATTTTTTGTGTCCTTTAATCATATTCTCATATAAGGTCCTGATATTTTTAATTTATTAATTATACCTTTCAAAAAAAATCATTAAAATACTCAACACTAGGATTATAAAAATCAGAATCAATTGTATAATTAGAATATAAATTTGTTACCTCAACTGATTTAGCCATAAACACCACATTACTATATATTTCTTCCTGTTATCACAATATGGACTCTTGTATAAGGTCTTCCTAAATTCAATACACATGGGTTCTCTATACTATAAACAATTTTTTATGATTAATTTTCGAGAGTCATTTTATATTGAGATTTATTTATGTCCATACATAAAAAAAATATCGAACCAAAATTTTTATTGTTTATAGAAAAAATTAGATCCAGAAAATATTTATAACTAATAAATTAAAAAAAATATCAATTCTACAATTCTTTCTCTATGAAACCAATTATTAGGATATTATATTAAAATAAATATTTAAAAACTCTTAAAAGTGTAGGCTCTAATAACAATTCTTAGGTCCCCTAATGGATATTGAAAGAGACCATTAGGGTTGTGAATTTCAAAATATTAGAAATAAATAAAGTAAATATAGTAATTAAGAATTTAGTGGATGATAAGACTAATAAATTAAAATAGATACAAATGATGTAGTGGGTGTGTAAGGATTTAAAGTATTAAAGGTAAACAATAGAGCATGATATATTTATAGAAATTCATATCCAAATGATTCTATGATTAATTTTCACACTATTAACCCCAGATTATCACTATTCATCATGATAAAACTTCTTACATGGGTGAAGACAAAATCCATACCTTTACATAGGTGTATTCCAATCCCATACATGCTAAGGATCAGCTCTAACCTATGCCATTGAGAAGGTTTTAGAACTACCTATGAAACTACCATTTGGTTATGTGGAAAAACCAACTCAATGCCTTTTAAGAGTGATATAACCAATTTATATTTATAGTGAAAAATATTTGATATAATGAATATAATAAAATAATGAAACAATATAATGTTGTAGATGAGGTTCTAGAAAATAAATATTGATATTTTACCCATAAAGAATTAGTATAATGATTAATCTTTGGACGAAACCACATTGCCTGTATAATTTAGAAAACAATGAGTTAAATAATGTAGATATCAAAATTGATTGTACTTCAGTGCTATGTCATCTCAAGTCAGTTTATCATAGCTTGATTCTTCATACATTATACAGATCACTAAAAAATGGATAATATATTCATGATAAATTTATATAATCATTAATTATTAACTATTATCTCACATGTAATTATCTTGTAATACCTCAACAGTCTACAAAGTAGTGGTTAGAATAATTCAAAATAATTAAATAATATAATTACCATAATTCTCACATCATGCAGTCTATTTCTCAGTTATATCATAATTATCCACTTCTCCACAAAAATAAATACGTAAACACATACACTAATCCTTATAATCATGCAAAAAAACCATTTTATATAAAAAACAATTTAATTATTAATATCATAACATGGATTACCAATCATAGTATATAATTTATTATATAATAATAGAAGGTGATAAAAAACTCTCTGTAATGCTTTATACATAATAATATCTTTGTACATAATACTTTTTCCATAGATAAATTCTAATATCTTTTGTAAGATAGTTCATCACCATTGAAGAATTAATTTTTGATCAATTCAAGACTTTTGATATACAAGTTTATTTTAATTGTAAAACACATAATCCTACCATCATGAATATTTTGGATCTATTTAATGAAAAAAACTATATATAAAGGTTCTATTTACTTTATATGGTATATGTAAATATATATTCTATTCTAAAAATCTCAACTTCCACAATATATATATATAATGTTCATTCGTTAATTCATAAGGGTAAAATAATTAAAAAATTTATAAATCTTTATAATGTATTATATTATAAACTTTAATAAATATCTTTCATGAATTTATATATAAAGTTAGTTTTTAACAAGTTTTCAAATCCCAGCATATATAAGAAGAAATTTTAGGCAACACTATAATGTGTAATAAAAATTTCCTTTTCCAAATATCTAAACTTCACTACTACAAAGGGGTATCAAACATTACAAAAATATATGAATATGTTAGAGCCAAGTACTATATTTTTTTTTACTTTAGTAATATGTAAAGGTTCATTTAGATTATCATATAATTTGTAATGGTCCATTATGTAAGAAAATTCTTCAATTGAAAGTACAGGAAACCAAAATAATAATTTACAAAATAATAATAATGAATAAAAAAACAATAATAATAAATGATAAACAATATATATAATCAATATTAAACAAAATAATAAATAAATGAATAAACTAAGAGTGGGATAATTATTTACAAAAATACATATAAATAAAGGATATAATTCCAAAAAAATTCCTTTGATAATAAGGGTTCATATTGTTAGGTAATAGGTGAAAACCCATTGATTGAGGTACTCATCGAAGATACAAAATCCAGCCATCATAGCCTTTAAGCATCTATTTGATCTTATTTAGTCCTCTCAATGATCCAGATATATATAATTAAGAATATTATTTGGTATAATCCACAATTATTTTACATTGGAAAATATCCTCTACAAGTGTATCATTCATACCTCATGTAGATATCAATAGAGAAGGAGTGGACATGCATATTTGGTCCTTCGACTCAACGTAAGACCCAAAACATACATTTACTAGATTAATTATATAGGAGTAACTAAAATAGTATATTCATGTATAAACCCTAAAAAACAATTCTTTGGAATCCTTAAACCTAGTTTACATAGTTTCATGAATTTAAATTATATATCATATATTTTATTTCACATGGCATTAAATAGATCTTAATAGACCCTAGAATCAGAACATTAAAATATACTTAAATTTTCCATGGATACACTATCTTAAAATCCCCACTATGGTTCATGTTAGAAGACCACAAATATTATGATGTTTCCCATTAAATTGAAATGGAATAAATGGGTTTTCATTCTCCTCATTTGGATACATAGGATACCCCTATCACATTCACAATCCCAATAACAAAATACATACTACTTTCCAAGATGATGATAAGAACTAGAGTACTCAGTTGTGAAGATTTAAATCATAGTACTACCGACTAGTGAGAGATAGATAGATAACCACAGATTCATAGAGATGGTTACATTAAATAATATTAATAATCAATCACTCTGATGACTAATGTAACCAATATTCTTATTGAAAATATTTAATGAATGAATCTTAAATAAATATATGAGTATTCTAGACTTGAAAAGAAGACCCCATAAGTGATAAGTTTACCCCCTATCATATCGATAAAATAATAATCCAATGTTTCACTGGTATGTCCCAGAGACCACATACCTTTGGAAATAAGATCCTAACTAACTCAAAACATACAGGTTTAAAGGGTGTATCTGAAATATCCTTCCAATAATCAAGGACTTATTTATTCTATCCAAGTAACCACAAACTTTTTCAAATTTTTCATCATCATTGAAGGATTATCAGAAAAATATATTAATATAATAATGTCAATCAACTTTATAGAGATCTATATATTTAAAAAATTATTTCATAGATAGTAGGACCCTCCAACAGACTGTAGTTATCATCCACAAAATTTGCGAAAGTCACTACATGAAAATCATAATGACACTTGTGAAAATAATTTTCTTTCATTTAAAACATCATTCAAGAGCTGCATATTATATGAAAAAGTGTGTCATATACATTAATTAAATATAATTGTTAAATTAATAATTTTGTGGTGATAGTTTAGTATTAAACCTCCCCCATGTTAGCATTCACACCCTTATTCACAAGGGGTGCCATGTGGCACCCCTATTCATGAACTATATGTAGACTCAACACAGATCGTGTATTAAATTATATTGGAGAGTGTATCACGTATCCCACAATATTTGGTATTCAATACAATATGAAGAAACTAATACAATGGATAGTGCTTTAGAGGAATCCAATATAACACCCTGAGATTTTATGATATATTTCTCTATAAATAAATTTGTTGTGTTTGTTATCTTCCATTGCATAAAAGACCAAGCTTAAATGAACTGTGATATACTATTGAAATATATTTTTTAAATTTTATTGTTATCACAAATTTATTTGATAGTAAAATATGAATATGACTAACTAAATTATAAAACGAAGGTATTAATTTTATTAAAAATCAAAAATTATTTATTACACCATAGAAAATAAATACTCAATATTAAATGATAATAATAATATCATTATATGTTAAAATATCATGTTTTCAAAGGATAATATATATATATATATATTACATATATTTATCATTAATGAAATATATATTTGATGAAATATATTGTTATTTAATGTTAAAAATTGAATGATCAGTCATAAATTGTTTATAAATTTTATGTAAATGAAGAAAACATATTTTGTATATAAAAAGAGATATTTTTTTAGAAAACTGGTTTTATTGTGGGAAATTTATATTATCTTAATAAATCATTCTAATCAATAATTATGGATTATTTTAATAATATTTTACAAGAATATATTCAGTAAAATATATTAAAATTCATCTAATTGTTCTTACAAGGAAATGAATAAAAATAAATTTATTTTTATGCTTAAAAATGTATTCTTCTAAAAATAGTTTTCATTGCATTTTTTGCACCTATTTTAAAATCAATTTCTACCACTTAATGAAATTTAATATGATAAAATTGTTCCCATATTTGGAATAAAAAATTAATTAATTATTAATTATTCCAATTTCATTTTTGGTCATCATGAATAGTAACCAAGGTAAAAATTCATTACCATGGTAATAGTTAAAATGGTTAACGAGGGGTTAAACTAAAGTGATAAGGGTTAAAATAACCTAAAAACAAATAGGAATTTTTTTATCAACTGTATTTAGACCCAATATTATATTAAATTTTATTTTGGGTTTCTTTTCTTCTAGTTTAACTTTAATATTACTTTCACCAGTACAAAAAATATTTTTAACACTGCCTTTTTCACGTTGGGTTTTTAGAACTAAGGTGAAAATCTCTGAAAATAGATTTTTCAAATCGGTTATTATATAACCGATGTGAAAATACATTTTTGCGGACTTTTCATTTCGGTTATTTAAGAACCGACGTGAAAAATCCATTTTCTCTGATTTTTCACGTCAGTTCTAAAAAACCGACGTAAAAAATCACATTTCATGACTTTTTCACATTGGTTATTTAATAACTAATGATAAAAGGAATTTTTTAATGGAACACACCTCTATGGTCCATTACTTTTCTGAAATTTGTTGTTTGAGGTGTTCTGGGAGGTCAAGGTGACTCATCCTCGACACTTCGCCAAATTTCCAGTTCTTTGAACAATGTTTCCAGTTTTATGAACAGTGTCACAGTGCCACAGAAATGGTGTCACGGTCAGGGTGTCATAGACACGGTGTCACAGAAACGGTGTCACATTCACGTTGTCACAGTCACGCTATCAAAGTCACAGTGTCACAGACACTGTGTCGCCAAAACAGTGTCACAAAAACAGTGTCACGGTCACTGTGTCATAGACAAGGTGTCACCGAAATAGTGTCACATTCATGGTGTCACAGTTATGTTGTCATAGTCACAATGTCACTGTCATGGTGTCACAGTCATGGTGTAACCAAAACTGTGTCACAATCATGCTGTCACAGTCACAGTGTCATAGAAATGATGTCACAGTCACAGAGTCACAGTCACAGTGTCACAAACACGGTGTCATAGAATCTGTGTCACATTCACGGTGTCACAGTCAGGATGTCAAAGAAACAATGTCACAATCATGGTTTGAAAAAAATGGTGTCACAATCATGGTGTCATAGTCACGATGTCACAAAAACGGGTTCACAGAAACAATTTCATAGGCTCAGTGTCACCGAAACAGTGTCAGAGTCACGGTGTCACATACACAGTGTCACCGAAATGGTGTCACAATCATAGTGTCACAGACATGGTGTCACCGAAATGGTGTTACAATCACATTTTCACAGAAATGGTGTCAGAGATCATGATCATTTCTTTCATAAGTGTTTTATGTTTCCTTTTCCAAATTTCCAAATTTTCCCAGTTTTGCTGATTTATCATTTTCTTTGACGAAAAATGAATTAAAAGCCTTGTTTTAAGGGATTTGAGACCGATTCAAATACCATGAATCCTATATTAATATTCCTCCTTGTTCTTTGGTGCGAGATGATATAACCTTTCCTTCTTTCCCATAGGAGTTGTGTGATCAAAATTTCCCCCATGGATTGGTTTCCCTCAAAGTTCTTCTCACTGTAAGTGTACTCCCTATTTTGGTGCAACCAAGCAGTATCCATCAATATTTGATATAAGGTATGATTGTTTGTCATTAATTTGGGTTCATAATATCGTTATTATCCTTTACATATTATGGAATGTGACCTCCATGCTTTTAATAGAGATTCTTGGGTTTTGGTTGGTGCGGTCATGCTGTGACATCCTTGGGTGGATCCAGTTGACACGGGAGGAGGTGATCGTGATCTGTTGTGTGGATTGTTCTCATATAAAGAACCTTAAGAAACTTTTGAGTTAGTGGATTCATTTTACCTCTATTATTTTATGTGAAAATTTAGAGTTAGCATGTTTTAACCCATTGGATCACAATGGAATTGACATATTAAATATTTGAACCAGATAAATAAATTGATATCGATTGTATGTTATTTCCTCTTGTTTTTCTAGATAGTGTGATATTTGTTCATTCTTTGTTTAGATTTTTGTTCATCATGTAATTTGGTAATGAACTTAAAGATGTAAATTGATTGATAATTGTTTGGATAAAGATAAATAGGCATGTAAATGAATCTAGTTGTTGTTGCAATTTTATGCTAATCAAATTGATATAGTAAGTATGTTTAATTATTTTTGATAGATTAATGTTTATGTTTCCCGTACTTTGAACCTAAAAATAATAAATTGGTTAATTCAATATGGTTTAAAGAACTGGTTATTTGATAAAATATAGTTCCTCATAGGGTTCTGAGTTACCCTCTTTCTTGTAAAGGAAAAGAGACTTGTACTTCGAGCTATGAGATCTAATTATGTATGAAGGCATAATGACTTTTTTAAGGTCCAATAGACCAATTGATATTATGTTTGTTTTCATGCTTCTTGTGTTGTGATGTGAGCCTAGAAGGATATCGTGTTATGAGGGGGATGGAGGCCTATTGGTTGGTGAAGTAGTTGATGCCTAGAGTGGTGATATGCATCAGTTTATGTATGTTGGTGTCGGCGAGGACACCAGAGATAATGGAACAGGTTGGATGTAAATGTTTTAATGCCTTTAGTTCTTGTTGTTTGTTTTTCTTCCTTACATTCCCCACTGCTAAAGGTAGCTGGTCTTCTTACCCTCCATCCAAAAGGGGCAAAGACGTGGGTATGACATATGCTTTCCGTGTTTAGCTTCCAGAGGGAGGATGGGTCTATGATCTTGCTATAGGAAGAAAAGACTCGACATGTAGTTCATCTACTCAACATTTAAATCCCCCTTGTGTTTAGTATATTGGAATATTTTTCTATAATTCTTGGGAATATGGGAATGTAATAATTTTATTTATAAACTATTTAATAAATGATGTTAACCCATGGGGTTGGAGATTTCTCTGATGAAATACTGAGGTTGCAATTTAAAGGAACATTGGACTTTGGGAGTGATTCTAATGAAACATAATGTGTAAATTGTTAATAGTTAATTAATGATTAAATAAATAATGAATGTAAAGTGAAACTGATAAAAATGGATTTATGGAATGTAATCAATCTTTTTAAATCATTTTGTGTTATAGGATACCTAGTCTTAGAAGTATCAGATGGGTGTATGAGAGATGTTAGCTGCAGTTGAGTCTATGATTAGGTTATCCCCAGAGTGTGCTTGTGAGCTATAGTATATTTCGTACCTTTTGTGTTTCTATACTCTATTCCACCCTGTCAGTTAGGGAAATTGGCATCCCAGGGATTCTGAGCCCTAGGGGGGAGGGTGTTTTCCCCAACATTCTGGTGGGAGGATGGATGGATGACTACCCCATTTGGCCCCGATCTCTTCTCTTGGTAGTTACAAGTGATGGTAAGCACATCATTTAGTTTTCCACATATATGTGTGTAGAGGGCTTTAATGGATTGTGGGTATTCACACACATATTCTTGATATAGTTTCATATGCAATACTATAGGTGTAAAATGTATAGGCTATGATGGCTTGTGGATCCTTACTCGGTGTGTGGCCTGTAATGGATTGAGGTATAATGCCTGACATATGATACAAATTATGAGAGCTGTGGTGGCTCATGGAAATAACCTGGTTACTTTTCTTATGTGGATTTGGGGGGTTTTTTTATGAGGTGCATGTTATGGAGCTTCTCCCAGGTGTCTGTGGGAAGCCTTTTGGAGAGAGATGTTTAGGGTGTGCGGCGTTGGGTAAATCGGAAAACTAGTGGAGAATTAGTAGTTGGGTACCCTTGATATTCTTTATTAAATTATATACTCTTGTATGTGATAGTGAGAGTAGACACGGTAGGGATAGGAACATAGTATACCTGTTTAGGTGAAGAGTTAGTTTCACTTATTGTTCTCTATGATTTAGCATGATTTCTTTACTTTTGCAGAAGAGGCTCTAGGGAGGATCCTACTGAGTATACTATTATACTCACCCTACGTATATATAAACTGTTTTTCAGGTCACTTGTAGAAGGTTGGAGATCAAGATGATTTCTACCATCTTGGGGTTGTAGGAGCTGTTCAGGCTTGTGGTTGCTATTGTTTTTTACTTTCTTTTGGGTACTTGCAATTTTTCCTTTTAGTTTTAGTAGTTTTGAATTGTATTACATATGTACACTTGGGTTTTATTTTATATTTCAGTATGAGTTGGAGTTGGTTGGTGTCTATATGATCTATCTCTTTCTCATGTGTTCTCTTATAGGGCAATGCCTCCCATTTTTGTGATTTCTATACTCTCGATGCTAGTCACCAACCGAAGGCCTGCTGGAGGCGGGACTTGAGGAGTCATTATCTCCCTTAGCACATTGCCAACCTAGGAGGGATAAATCTTGTGGGGAGGGGGTTGTGACATATTTTTTACTTCAGTTATTTAATAACCAACATTAAAAATGTTTAGAAACAGGTAGTTAATTTACCACACTTTGATTTGATTGGTCACACAGCTCAAATGGAGTTACGGATCAAAATTAATGGTCTTTGGAAGTTGATCATCTCTAAATGAATTCTAATGGTCGACCAAATTCAGAAGGCCATAACCATTAATATGTAACTCTATTTGAGCTCTGTTACATATCAAATCGATTATTGATAAATGAACTACATTTTTGTAAAAAAATTTCATGTCGGTTATTATATAAAATTTGTGAGAAATTCTTTTTAACGTCTATTATTAAATAAGAGATGTGAAAAAGTCATGAAATTTGTGTTTTCATGTTGGTTATTTAATAAATGATTTGAAAAAGTGATGAAAATTGATTTTTCACGTCTTTTATATAATAATTGATGTTAAAAATAAGTGAAAGTTTTAATATCTTTTCAAGACGGTTATCATAAAACTGACTTGAATGATAGTTTTAATATATCACCAACGCGAAATTTCAATTTTTTTTACATCTTGGGATTGATATTTCCAATTACTGCCTAAAAGTTTTAATAATTCATTTTCATTTATCATCTAAATTACATGTTTTCAATATACACAAATCCTAATTTAACAATCATTTCTTTCAATCGTCATCGTTCCCCCAACTCGACTCGTTTTATCTTTAACATGAATAAATTAATTCTTCTTTCTGTGATCTCGTTAAGGTATTTTTAATCATGTATCCATGATGTATGGTTTTTATTATATGTTTTCTTAATTGATATATCATTTAAATATCATTTATTTCAACCATCATCGTTCCACTGGATAAACTTTTTTGATCTTCCACAAGAATCTATTTCTTATTTTCATGATCTCGTCAAGGTATTTGCAATTATTTTTCAATGATTTATATTTTTATGAGTAGTTTAATTAATTGATTTACCATTTAATGAATATTATTTTATTATAATGATGTATAATTCTTTATATCATGGGAAAGTAGATAATCCTCCTTCGTATTCTAAAATTTATTCTTAGACGAAGCTACAGTTGGCTCATTCAATCTTTCCTCAAAAAAATATATCAAACTTATGATGGTCATACCTTTAAATATATTACTCAGTTTGAGCTCTACGACCTATCAAATCAAATCATATGAAATTTTATACAAGTTAGTAAAAACAATTTGTGTCAGTTATTTTAAAACTGATGTAAAAATATTTATTTTTATCATCATTTCCAGAAGGTCAATCACATTGGTTTTTTAAAAACCAACGTTAAAAACAATAAAACCCCATTTTTAACTTTAGTAATTAAATAACCGATGTAAAAGAAAATATTTTTAACAACTCCTGAAATAATTTCACCTGAAAACTAATGTTAATAATCTAAAAAAACCAACAAAAAAAGGTTTTTGTACTAGTGCTTATGACATTTTAATATTTACGTATTAAAAAAGTGTCACTTTCCTACTTTATAAAAGGGAACCCCCTCTCTTCTCTAATACACACCAATTAATCCCTTTATATTTACAAGGATATGAAATCTTATTATCCCAACATCATTATCCATGAACATTGGGTGTTTTAATTTCCAAAAATACCCATTCCATAAGCCTTAGAATCTTTTCAAAGAAGGATACCCAAAGAAGTGGTATATATTATTACATATATTTTTTATGTTTTTTTCATCCTATAACCAATGTGAATATTCTATAACCATGTTAAAATTATTTAATAATTAAATTTACAATACTAATTTGTTTTTAGGTTAATGAAATTTCCATTATCTATTTCCTTCTTATCTGTTGGATAATGATAACATCACTCGTGTGTACATGTGAAATACCACCTCAACGAAGAGATGTGATAAGTTTTAATTTTAATATTTATATGTCCCATCATAAGAAAATATTTAATGAATATATATGATACTTATGATATAAATATATATATATATTTAAAAGGGGAATTATTATTCATATTTCTTTTGTTACATCCATTGAAATGTTGAAAAATCACTCATGCATATGTACAAACAACCTTCAACATGATGTGAAGTAATTCATTTTTCATCACTTTTTTATATACATGGTTATAAAAATTAATATTATTAATAAATATTATAATTATTAATATACTAATATTCTATAGATTATGAAACCCTGACCAGTGTTCAAGGATTATAACCATCAAACTGAATCATGCATTTAAAACAGAACAATTTTCACTTGAATGTTTATTTTAATCAAGAATGATTAATAAATGGGAAATTTGAAACTATATAATGGAATGATATATTGAAATTTATCTCTGAAAATGGTTTTAAAATAGATTTATAATAAATATATATTCATTTTACATGAGGTTTGAATGTTTGTAAATACTTTCAGGACTTGAGGTAACAGTTTATGTTACCATCTCATTTATTTTCATAATTATCTATGTTAAATTTTAATTTTGTGAAATTATATAATACTTATCCTATAAAACCCATTTATTTTCATAAAATTTTATTATTACTATAATTTTAAATTATTTTTATTTTTTTCTCTCCCTTTTACTTAGAATGATCTAGAAAATTATTTTAATAAAAGAAGTCCTTATTTCCTCTTTGGATAGTGAAAATTTTCTTCCCTATACATGCTATTAAAAATGTTTTATGGTTGTTTTTATATATAAATAATTTTTTGAGAAACATTATTTTTACTAAATTTTTATTTATTTAAAAATAATTCAAATGAATATTTTCAAATGTGTTATATATGAATCACTACTGAAGTTTTACAAAAAGTATGAAAATAATGTTCTCTTTTAACATATACGAAATGAATATATTTTTTCACTATTATGAGAATTATTTTATTTGAATATTCTTTTATAAGTTTCCATGATTATTTTCAAAGAAAATATTTTTATCAATATTAGGGGAATTTTTTTTTAAGGATTCTGATAGAATAAGATATTTTCAATGTTTTTAAATAAATTTTGCAATGATCTTTTAAAAGTATTTTTTTTGTAATTTTCCACATCCTACAAGGACTAATATACATCACCAATGATTTTTTATTATTATACCATCCACTTACATTCTCTATAAATATGATGATGATTCTTTTTTAAGGATGATTCTCAGAAAACCATTAATTTCGCAATGGTTAATTATGTTATGATGAAATAAGGACTTTTTTATGATACCACCCACTTAAATTCTCTGGATGGATATGATTATATTCGTTTTTATGAAAACGGTATCTTTTCCATGGGTTATGTTATGATGAAATGATATTTTTTATCAATCTTATGTTACACTTATATATGGTTGAATAAATTTTATGTGTGGGCCTAGAATTATATATTCCCTTAATTTTTTAGATAAATATTTATATCTCATGATATAATATTGACTTGAATAGTGAGTGAACCCAATTCAGTATGGGACTGTAACCACTATGATATAATTGTAATTAAACCTTGAATTATGAAATTATATAATAAGGTGTATACTGAATCGATTATGGGACTTTTCCTTCAATGATAGTCATTTAGTTTAACCTTGATTAATTAAATGATTTTAAATACTTATGTGTATGCCACAAATTTATGTCTTGTGCTTATGGTATGTTTTCATGGATCGTGGTTAATTATTGATGATTTTACACACTTAGGAATAATGTAATTTATCTTCAAAAATCTTTATGCATGATCCATGATTAATAATCATTAAATAAATGGGCATGGATTTAATTAGTTATGATCATGTTATCGTACCCATATTCTTATCTAATGCTCACTTAAGATCACTAATTAATTTCTCTTTTTGTTATTTTAGAAAAAACCTTCTTATTTTGATAATTAAAAATAATGATTATCTTATTATTAATTATTTTCCTATTTAATGTTAGAAAGAAATTTACTAGAAGAAATTTGAAAAATATATATGTCTAGAGCATATTGTACCCCTTACCGTGTGAATTTCATGTGATTGTATAAACTTACATCACATTATACCTCACTTTATCACATGTAAAATCAACCTACTATGGGATCAAAAGACCTAACCATACAAATTAATGAAGTAAATGCATGAAGTAAATTACCTAATTCATAAATTGATAATGTTTCCATGCCAAGGTATATAAAATTTTTCATCATATAATATTCTGAATGTATCTTGTAATTTAGTCAATGAGAAATTAAATGAGATGAATGCAAGAATTCATAAACTTACCACAATTGGAAATGAGCTGTCCACATGAAGAGACGAACTGAACATGTCACTATTTTGCATCAGCTGACCATGTTAAGTTATCATGATCTCAACTAACTATCCTTTAGGTGAATATTTCTCTCTATGTCTATCATACTAGTGGAGAATTCAAAATATCTAATTGATTGTTTTTAGGCATTTAATTATTCATCTACACATTTAATGAAGAATGATTATACTCCAATGGATAATTTTGATAAGGATCTCGTTATAAAAAAAATTTGATCTTGTAGATGAAGATAGGATTGGTGAATATTTTTTCTCTATCACATATATAATAACATTGGATCTCTATGTGAGCACCTATGATACATAGAAGACTTTACAATGCACTTTGTTTTGAGAATTTTCAAAAAACAATTGTCCAAACTCTATCCAAAGATAAAATCAAGGACTCCAAATTACCAAACATACTCAGATCGAGTAGTATTTTATTTTACATTTTTATCTCTTTATCTTTACATTTTATCTATTCGTTTGATCTATGTTTTATATTTACATGTTTATCATTGAAAAAATAGTATCCAATGCTAAACTAGAGAATACTTGATATTCTCTCAATTTTATTTATTTATAATCCAATTAATTATTGTGGAAAAGTAAATGCATGACCTGGTAAATTTTTCAGCCCATGTATAAATGCAGAAGATACCATATCCTTAGAAAGCCTTTTGTAATTTTGTTTTTAAAACTTGATCTAGATTACGGATTAGTTTTTTCATTAATAAAATGCTTGGTTGTAGGTGGTTTCTCGGTGGAGGGGATTATGTCTTATCTTGAGACTGAACCCATTGTTTAAATTCTACTATTTTCTAAAAGTTATGTTTTTTTAAAATCTTAAATCAATTTATTTTTTCTAAAATATAACAGAACATTAATTTGATAGATAATATTAATTTTTGTTTATATGTAGTGTTTGATTAAGTAACTTAATTTCAATAGTTAAAATATTTTAATATTATTTTACTTGATCTTTAATCCCAATCCTAAGAAATTATTCATAATTTTGAATTTATATATTTATACAATTTTCATTAATTGGGTGATTTTATTAAATTGGGATTTAGTTTTTAAATTATTATTTAAATCTAAATTTTATTAGGAACTCAATTCATCCCCCTCCTATGTTACTCACTCCGAATGAAATTTGGTATTAAAGTAGTTTCAAACATATTTTTTTGCTGCGATTTAGTTTTATTTAATGATCTTAAATTTATTTCATTTTAGAATTTAATTCTTTTTTTGATAACACTAGAAAACAATGTACTAGCACTAATTAATCTCTTTATTTTAATGGAAATAATAGTTTTTAATGGAATATTAAAATGAAAATTTAATTAAAAAGTATGGGATTTAAAATTTGGACTATAATAAAAGGTAAATATGAAAAACCTCAAGATTTTAGAGTTACTTGGATTGATAATACTAATGATTAAAATTATTTTTATTGTAAAGATATGAATTTTTTCTAATGTTTTTTAGTCTAGGATAAATCTAACATAATATCTTTATATGATACAACTTTTGAAATTTGGTATACTTTGTATCATTTTCATGAAGTAGAATCTAATGTTAATGAAATGAGTTTAAAATTTTACACTATTAAAAATGATTATTTTAAGATAAACCCTAAAAAAACTATATTTTCCATATATCTCAGGTTAAATGATATATTTAACCCGATGCATGATCTAGGGAAAAAATTACTGACATGGATCAAGTCATGCAACTTCTCATGCGCTTACAAGATAGGTGGAGAGGAACAATTGTATCCATAAGGGAATCAAGTGACATACGTATGATTCTAGTAAAGGAATTAAGTGGAAATATAACAATGTATGGATAAGTAATTATTGAAAAAGAGAGTAAGTGGTTCAACCAAAAAGAATGTATATATCTTTTAGGAATACTAACTCACAAAAAAAGAGAATACCAAAGTTGAAATCACAGGTAATAAATGATCACCTTAGGACAATGATGTGGAATTAACACATATAGATATAAATTTAAAAAATCTTTAAAAATAATAAGTTCTTAAAGAAATGAAATTACAAAGGTATGTATAACATCAATATAAATTTGATAAAATATTTTAATAATGATGATTTGGAAAATGAAATAATCTGCTGTGAATAGAAACAGGAAGGAAAAATCCTTCATACTTTACTAATATAATGTATAATAAAAAATATGAGGACAAGGATAAAAGATATTAAAATGATATTAACTCCACATAAAGTGACTTATAGGATAGTTCAAGTTATTTTTATTCTAGCAGAGAAGAAAAGAATGATAATGACAATATGCATTTTATAACAAACACATCAGAGGTACTAATCCATTTTCCTGAATCACTTGGTTATATTTCAAATCACACTGAAACTAGAAATTATTCAGACAAGATGTCCAAAGATGTATTATTTTAATATTTTAATAATCTATAAAAACATTTAATTAATTTAAATACAAATACAACATTTTAAAGAAGCAACCTGCAATGTCTACTCATTTAAAATTGATTTTACAGAAGAGAAACGTAAGGAAACTAAAATTCTTAAATAAAATAACTAGAATAATGTAAAGACCCATAAATCCTGTGGAATATTTTATTTTAAATACATGACAATTTTACAAGT
This sequence comes from Viscum album, assembly GCA_963277665.1. NCBI lineage: Eukaryota > Viridiplantae > Streptophyta > Magnoliopsida > Santalales > Viscaceae > Viscum > Viscum album. The sequence goes on from OY728159.1 coordinate 1,939,779,771, forward strand.
CTTTGAAAATTTACGGTGGTTGATTCCGAGGCCCGGTGTGCCCGGAATCAATTTTTGAAGTTTTGTTCGGGTACGTTCAGTAAATGTGCGAGTGGGATTTTATAACATTTAAACCGGTGCTCAGAACTGAAATCCAAGGGCAACATTGAACTCACATCACTAGTATTCACTTAAAAATACATTCACCTTGACGATAGTTGTTCGAGAATGGAAGTTAGATTTTGGGTTTTTAATAAAATTAAATAAAAATAATGTGTTAGATTATTTTTATTTATTTGGTGGTTAAAACCTCCAAGAGGTGGTTAGAGGTGGGGGCCACCACACTGTAACCTCCCATGAGAGGTTATGGTGGTGGGGCCCACCCGCACATAACCTCCCGTGGGAGGATATTTTCGGTGGGGACCACTTGGGCTTGTAACCCCTTGGAACCCCCCAATTAAGTGGAAAAACCTTTAAACTTTCCATGGTTTAATTTTTTTTTGCCAAATCTCTTCATTTAATTGAGACTCTCCACCTCCCCTAAATTTTAATTTGAATCAGTTCTACCCCATTAATTAAATGAGTTGTCTCATTTAATTAAACACAACCATTTTTATGGTTGTGCCAACAAATAATAGACAACTTCTTCTCTTATTTTTGGCTTGGTATTTTGGTGGAGCTTTGGTAAGGAGAATAACGCTCCAACGAAGAACGATCACCGAAAGACTAAAGACACTTCTTCCTCCAATTAAGAACCCTGGTCTAGGGACAAAACCTTCACCCATGAAGAACTCTGATGATGTTGTCTTTGACTTCGTCTTCTCCAAACTCTCCTTCCACCATCAACGATCGACAAACGAGGTAGGGGTTGTTTTATGATTGAGTTTTACCCTCCGTTCTTCGTCGTTAGTTGTGATCATTGAGGCCTATTGATATCACCATAACATGGAAGGCTTGGGCCACACGAACATGACCCAACCCTACTCCTCCATTTTACCTCTCTTGTTGACGATGGCAGCGGCGGCGCAATGGCACCGCTGGAAGAGTGAACCACGACGGGGAAACGGTGGCCGGCGACGGGACGACCGCGAAAGAAACCGGTGGCGCAAGGCCACAGGGTCGCCGAAAGGGCATGACACCATCATGCCGTGTAGAATAAAGGGGGATGCGGCTAGGATGGGCCGCGGTGGAAGGGTGCGGCGCCATTGTGCTACACAGAAGAGGAGAGTCGTGGCCGGGCTAGGCCACTGTGGAAGGGCGCAGCGTCGTAGCGCCGCACGGAGGAAATGAACAGTGGACAGGGCGGGCCACGACGGAGGAGCAGAACTGTAGACAAGGCCGACCGCGGCGGACGAGCAGAGGCGGCCGACATTGGCCCAGAAGCCGGTGGTGCGTAGTGGCTGGCCGCTTGGCCAGCGAGGAGAAGCAGGACCCCGCTAGGTCCCACGTGACAAGGACCGGCGCCACATGGCGCCGATTTGGTCCCCACCAAAATGGTTCATCCGTTCGGGATTTCTAGGGGTGCACGGTACCCAGATGTATGCGGCTTAGGAAGACCCCATCGTGGGCCGCCGGTCCGCCCTTACGGACTGGGCCGCCCTCGTTCTAGGCCGCCCCCCTCGAACCACACCGCCCTCGGGTCGGGCCGCCGGCCGCCCTTACAGGTCGGGCCACCCCCTTGGGCCGGGCCTCCCCCTCAAACCGGGTTTCCCTCAGGCCGGGCCGTACTCGGGCCGCACACCACTCAGCCAGGTCACCCCCTCGCGTAGCTCCGCCCTCTCAGTCTGGGTCGGACCCGTGGATCGGGTCGGACTCCAGTCCTAACCCGCTCTGTCCTATTTATACGTTTTCACCCTTAACTTGGACTACGAGTGTCCGATCGACGAACCATATATTAATAAAGAAAGCTTAGAGCTATATGGTTCTTTATTAATACCCCACTTGAGTTTTGGACATAGTTGGGGTATGGTCGGGTTGGTTTGAATCTAAAATCCAACTGGGCCCCTGGAATGGAAATGCCAATAATTTATAGACCGAGCATTTGATTGATGTGTCGTTTGTTGAATTGAGGCACCTATGAAGAGGTGGAACATTGCGATACTTCTACTTTGGAATTTGTGAAAGTAGGATTATCGACCAGTAGCTTGTGGAGTGGATCCTCCTGGAGACAAGAGAGCGGAGTATGAAGACATAGTAGCTGGCTGATACCTGACGACTGCTGACCTTTCGACTCTGAGTGTTTCAACTAGCCCAGTGGGGAGCACCTCTATGTGACGCGACCGACCCAAAGTGGGGAGAACCTCTATGTGATGCGACAAAACCACAGTACTTGACAGGATGAGTACCTCAGCAGGCTACGAGGGGGAGCGCCTCTGTGTGATGCAGCAGACCCACGGTACTCAACAGGAGGAGTACCACAACAGTCTAGGAAGGTGGGAAGTGCCTTTGTGTGATGTGGTATGCCCACAGTACTCTATAAAGGGGGAGTACACCATCAGCCTAGGTTCCAAAAGTTTGACTGGGGTTGTTACTTGATACTACCCCCCAGAATAAAATCTTTGTTTGAGCTGAGTTAATGACTTTTTTGTTTTCCTCATAATTGAGATGGGTTACTAGATAACTTAGGTATATGTATGGGAATATAACTAATTAATGGTTATCCATTTAATTCATACTTTGTGGTTTATCTTTTTTGGATTTTTTAAGACCTTGAGGGTCTCAGGGTCCCTACAGAGTGTCGTTATACTCACCCCTGCATGGGCTATGCCCACACCTCATTGTGTTGGTTGTAGATGATGGACAATGCTAACTGTGGTAGAGAGTAGTAGGACTAGATGATACCTGGAGGTGGACCACTCGGCGAGATGGTTTATGGAGTGGACGGGCGAACGTGGAGTGCTGAGGAGGCCATATGTACCTACCTCTCAGGTAGGAACCCCGGAGGATGACCTAGTAGCTGGTTTACTTTTCTTCACTTGTACTTGCTTTCAGTTGTACTTTTACATTCTTGTTGGGCTTGTATTTCTGGCCCCATTTACTTTCTAGCACTTCTTTTTGTTATACAGTTTTACTTAGTGGTTTGTTTCTAGTTGTGTACTCTATTGTGTTTGTTTACTATTATAAAGGCAATGCCTTCCCAAATATGAGATTTATTCCATTGGTGCTAGTCGTCAGCCCCTGTCCTATGGAAGGTGGGCTTGGGGTAGTCATTATACGGGCCCCGGGGGACGGGTCGTGACAAATTGGTATCAGAAGAGTAAGTTCTACCATATAACATACTACTCTGATCATTATTTTCTTTGAATCAATAGTATTAGCTGTACTAAGTGTGGTTTTTAGTTTAGGAAGTCCAGTGTTGGTGTGGATGACCGTCGTATCCGTACACCAGGACCCCGACCACTGATTTCTAACTTAGTTAACGAAAACACTAATTGCATGCGTGTCTTTAAAAGTTTTCTTAAGTCAGCTCAACCAGGTCAACGCACCAAGTATAATCTTTTGACCATGTCACATCTGTTTCTTTCAGGATGCCTCCCCGCAGAGCCCCGAGAGTCATACGCTCTGACAGCCCACCGAGCGATGAGGCCTTGTTGCAGGGCCCTTTACCAGTGGAGGCACCAACGGTACTACTTCCCATTGGGCCACCGATGCCACCATCCCTAGCAGCAGATGATGCAAGCCGCATGAGCGCGTTGCATGAGTTACAGCGCTCGAGGACACCCAGGTTCCGGGGAGAGATGGACTCAGAGGTGGTTGAGGATTGGCTGGAGGCTGTGGTGAGAGTCTTCACACTAGTAAGGACACCAACAGACTTCATGGTGATCCTTGCAACCAACCTCTTTCAGGCAGCAACAGGTATATGGTGGAGCCTGATGCTCCAGGTGCATGTCGAGGTATCACTACTCTGGAAAGACTCTGAGGGCCTGTTCCAGGCAGAGTTTGTTCCAGAGACCCTATGAGCAGTACGAAAAAAGGAGTTAATTCACCTATAAGAGGGTAGCATGACAGTAGCACAATACTCAACGAGATTCACCGATCTCTCGCGCTACTCCACAGATATGGTGCTGGACTAATTTTTCAGGGCCCATACCTTCTAACAGATGCTCAGATGAGAGATCAGAGCTTCGATAATCTCCCTCAGTATCCCAACGCAGGCGGGGGTGTTATAGAGAACCCTCATAGTGGAGAGTTTCCTTGGTGATCAGTCACTAGTAGCGAGACCCACTACTAGTCGACATGCAGTGGAGTCTTCTACAGAAGGGAGTAGACAGATGACGCATAGGTCCTAGAGGACCAGACCCATGGGTAGACGACCGAAAATATCAGGATCTGTTGTGAGGGGTACCTGAGGGAGTGACTTACCTTCCAGAATTAGGCAATTTTACTCATGCGGCAGGTAGGGTCACATGGATCATGACTGTCCGACCCGCCATTCAGATGATCACAAGACTATTGAGGGAACTCCCAAGCAAAGGTAGAGTTTTGATCGAGGTGGTCCATAGGGTGAAGGCGGATGTGGCAGAGGAGATGGTCGAGCAGCTGGAAGTTGGTGACGTTACGAGGTGTTACCACCACTACCAACAGGAGGTCCACCCCGACCGCAGGGAGCAGGTGGACAGGGGAGATTTCAGCTTCAGGAAGCTGAGGCATACAACCCTGGTGCTCTAGAGATTATTCGAGGTATGATTTGTGTCTACTCCACCTTAGCTGCAGTTCATATAGACACATGTTCCAGTCACTCTTTCATTGCCACTTCCCTTGTTTGGAGCTCAGAGATTCCGACAAAGCCATTGGCTCGATCCTTATGGATAGAGACTCCTATGAGAGAAGACTCGATGATTACGCACTGGTGCTGACAATGTGAGTTTACTCTATGAGGTGGGATCTTCGGCTATGATGTCCTCATAGTTGCGTCGAGGCCTTATGACGTCATCTGGGGTATGGACTGGTTATCTACAGTCCATGCTCAGATCGACTGTATTAGGTGCAATGTGTGGTGTGTCTACACGGATGGGACAAGGTTCACCTTCACCGGCAAGAAGGGAACCTTTTTAGCACAAGACAGACTTACTCGGAGGAGGGTACATCCAATCACTCACATGTTGGCTTGCCTTACCCTCAGAGAAGTTGATGTGGAAAGTCTGAGTTGTCCTGTAGTGGTGGACCAGTACGTGGATGTTTTACCTAATGATGTCCTAGGACTACCTCCTCGTCGAGAAGTTGATTTCTATATTGACCTGTACCCCGAAACGACACCGATATCTACTCCAGCATATGGGATTTCTCCCCCTGAGCTTCATGAGCTGTAGGTACAGATGAAGGACTTTCAGGGTAAGGGATTCATCTGGCCCAGTGTTTCTCCCTGGCCAGCCCCGATTCTATTTCAATGAAGGCGGACGGGAGATTGAGGATCTATGTTGATTACCATCGCCTGAACCAGGTGACTGTAAAGAACAATTATCCTCTCTTGAGGATTGAATACCTCTTTGATCAATTTAAGGGAGCACGGTGGTTCTCGAAGATAGACCTCAGATCAAGCTATCACCGGCTTAGAGTTCGAGATGAGGATGTGCAGAAGACGACTTTCAGGTGTCGGTACGTCCACTACGAGTTATTGGTTATGCCCTTTGGCATAACCAATGCTCCAGAAGTGTTCATGTGTCTCATGAAAAGGATTTTCCATCCTTACCTCGATATCTTTTTCATGGTCTTCATCGAAGACATTTTGATCTACTCGACTACTGAGGAGAAGCATGCATACCATTTGCAGGTAGTACTGGATACACTCTATGAGCACCAAATTTATGGTAAGCTCTCTAAGTGCATGTTTTGGATTCGAGAGGTTCAATTCTTGGGGGATGTCATCTCGAAGGATGGAGTTATAGTAGATCCAGCAAAGATTGAGGCGGTACTTGCTTGGGAGCCACCAAGGAGTGTGGGGAAGGTACAGAGTTTCCTAGGCTTTGCTGGATACTACCGGAGATGCGTTCCAGGCTTCTACAGAGTTGCAACACCACTATCATCCTTGATGAAGAAGGGGAAACACTTTGTGTGGTCAGAGAGATGCGAACAGAGTTTTCAGGAGTAGAGGCAGAGGCTGACTAGTGCCCCCCCATCTTGAGGCTTCCAGAGGAAGGCGTAGGGTAAGTAGTCTGTTGTGACAGATCAGTGACTGTACATGGGTGTATCCTGATGCAGGAGTGAGCAATGATTGATTATGGTTCTCAGAAGCTAAGACAACATGCACCGAACTACACTACCCATGACCTGGAGTTATCAGCAGTGGTCTTCATTTTGAAAATGTGGATGCACTATCTGATGGGAGAACATTTTACCATGTAATCTAATCACAAGAGTCTCAGTTATATATTTTCTCAGAAGGACCTGAACCTGAGAGAACAGCGACGGCTTGAGTTCCTCCAGGACTATGAATTCGATATAGTCTATACTATTGGGAAGGGGAACATTGTTGCAGATTCACTCAGTAGAAGATCTGGTATACAACTTCTAAGTGAGGCAAAAAAACAGCTGGATACCTTACAAATATCTTTTATGGATAGGGATGAAGCATCCTTTCTATAGTCTCTTACAGTCACTCCTCCACTTCTTCAGCGAGTCACGGAGGCGCAACATGAGGACACTGACTACGAGACGCGACGTGCTCAGATATCCACAGGTCAAGGACCTGTTGGATTTTCTGAAGGTGGGGAGCACATCATCCCCTACAGAGGACGTACTATGGTTCCAATGTCACTTAAGGAGGAAGTTTTGAGTGAGTTCCACACTTACCATTTAGCAGTATATCCAAGAGTGGTGAAGATGTACTAGGACCTCAGACGATAGCATTGGTGGCCATATATGAAGACAACGATTACAGAGTTTGTCTCATGGTGTCTCACTTGTCAGCAAGTGGAGGTAGAGCACCAAGTACCAGTAGGCTTGGTTCAGACCTTAGAGGCCCTAGAGTGGAAGTTTTATGGGATATCCAAGGAATTCATGATGGGTCTTCCACATACATATAGGAGTCACGATTCGATATGGGTGATCGTTGACCGACTCACCAAGTTGGCCCACTTTCTACTGATGAGAGCATGGCTCAGTAGAGAGCTTGGGATGCCTCTATGTGTAGGAGATTGTACATTTACATGGAGTACCTTATTCTATTTTCTCGAACTGTGACACATGGTTTACTTCCTGTATATGGAAGGGGTTTCAAGAGGCTTTCAGGATACAACTTCACTTGATCACCGCCTTCCATCCTCAAATAGATGGTCAGACTGAGCAGACCATTCAGACTCTCGAGAACATGCTCCGATCTTGTGTCCTCGACTTTGGTCGCAGCTGGGAGGATCACTACCAATTGGTAGAGTTTTCCTAAAACAACAGCTATCACTCCACCATAGTGATGGCACCATTTGAGGCATTGTACGAGCGACCTTTCAGATCACCCTTATGTTGGACAGACCCAGGGGAGTCAGCACTAGTGGGACCATAGATGGTACGAGATACCACCGAAAAGGCGCAGATCCTACAAGAGAAGATGAAGACTGCATAGAGTAGGAAGAAGTCGTATGCTGACAGGAGACATAGACCTCCGGTGTTCGAGGATGGTGACCACGTCTTCCTACGGGTCTCACCTCGATGAGGTATACGGAGATTTGGATGAGGAATAATGTTATCTCCACGATTCATCGGACCATTCCTGGTCTTTAGCAGAGTATGTGAGGTGGCTTACCACTATCTCTTCTACCTCAGTTGCACCTGGTGCACAACATCTTCCACGCATTTCAGCTAAGGAGATACATGCACGACCCGTCCCACATCATCGACCATGGAGAGCTAGACAACGACGATGGGGTGACTTTCACGGAGGTTCCGGTGGAGATTGAGGATCGACAGGAGCATGTCCTATATGGATGGTCAATACCTATGGGGGATGTTCTCTAGCAGCACGAGAATCTCCAAGAGAGCACATCGAAGCGGGAGGCTCAGATGCGTGCTCAGTACCCCATTTGTTTCCATAGTTTGAGTTGTAGCTTATGGGGACGTAAATCCCTGAGGTGGGGATAATTTAAAGACCCGTAAATCCTGTGGAAAATTTTATTTTAAATAAATGGGAAATTTACGAGTCCGCAAAAATTTAAGACACTTGATTCCGAGGCCCGATGTGCCCGGAATCAATTTCTGAAGTTTTGTTCGGGTACATTCAGTAAACATGCAAGCAGGATTTTATAACTTTTGATAGAGTGCTCAGAACTGAAATCCAAGGGCACCATTTAACTCGCAGCGCCGTTATTCGCGTAAAAAGACCTTCACCTCGACGGTAGTTGTTTGAGAATGGAAGTTAGATTTTGGGTTTTTAATAAAATTAAATAAAAATAAAGTGTTAGCTTATTTTTATTTATTTGGTGGTTAAAACCTCTAAGAGGTGGTTATAGGTGGGTTCCACCACACCATAACCTCCCATGAGAGGATATGGTAGTGGGGCTGTAGAGACCCGAAACTTGACGTACATAGATATTACATTACTTTTGCAGAATACATAGTACATAACAAAAGCGGACACACAAGGACCATAATATTTTAGTGTCTTTGGAAACTTGGAACGTAATCTTCTAATCGTGGTGAAAGATCTTCAACATATCCCATAAAGATCTTCCACTTTTTGTTTCCTTACCTAAAACCTTTCTTTTAATCCTGGGGGAAAATAAAACATAAAAAGGGTGAGCTCAAATGCTCATTAAGGGTAATCATGGATAAAATAAAACATACCATACACATTTGAACCTAAAAACATGAACATAATGTTTAAACATCAAAATCTTGAGCAACGACTTAAAACATGGAAGTACATAAGGCATAGATCATAATAGAGCATAAATAATGATAACATAGCATGGGAATAAAACATGTAATTATGGCATCAATTAAGCACATGTAATGATTTCCATAGTAGCCAAGGCATTGCTGCCAAGACCATCTTAGTGGACAAAGTCCCTTTCTGAATCGAGTTCACTCCTCGTTTCAGTCCTGTAACACTGAACCAGATTAAAATATTGTTCCAGCCATGTCTATCTCATGAGATATAAATCTTTACCCAATGCATTGGAGGGAGATATAGGTCCCACCCATCTCATAATGAAATCATTCTTACTTGTGCCACAACATAAACATAAATCATTCATCATAACCCAAAGAATAAAATGGGTATCATAAACATCATCCCATCATAACATAATCTATATAAAAAAATGGATATCATTTCATCATAAGAATAGTGAAACCATGTAAATCATAGAGAAATTATACTTGAAACATACACATATGAAATAATGTCATCTTAGATGGAAAATGATTTTGATAAAACACTTAAAATGAATTCTTGAGGAAAATATCCTTTCTTCTTCAAAATAAATTTCTTTTCACAAAACATTTTGCAATTTTAAAAGAAAAGGATTTTATTGAAAATAGTCATGAAATATTTTGGAGGAATATTCATGAAAATAAGGCTTTATAAAACCGTAAATATCCTTTCATGCCGTATAAGTTAAAAAAAACATTCTTCTCGCACTTTTGCCGGAAAATTCAAAAAAGTACCTCGTAACGTAAAAAAAAAGAAAAATTCCTTACATACCATGTAGTAAAAGTCAAAAATGGGTAAAAAGAAATTTAAATATACCTGAAAACTCTTTTATAAAACATGGACATGGATGATATAAATAACCCTAGTAAATACTTACGAATAAGAAATCCTGTATAAAAATGAGATTTGCAAAATTATCCCTTACCTTAGGTCTGATATGCTTCATACGTATCCAAAACTCTTGTATAATGATTTAAATAATGTCATTGACTTATTACATAACCATATTCATTGTTATGATATCATATATGGTTCACTTATGACTTTATATTACCCGTTCTTTTGTAAATTCCATGTTAAAGAGCGTTTTGGGTAAAATCGTTTCATTTGTCGTCCGTGTTTTGACTTGTAATTATTCATATGATTACTTAGATCATGATTACTTAATTCCAGAATATAAAACATGATTTATATATAATATATATTTATAATATACATATATATAATAGATCGATAAATGGAAAGAAATACACCGTTTATGGAGACGGTAGGCCGTACGTACACATGAACGTTGTTTTCGTTTCCTCATTGAATTGAATGGAATTAATTGGATGACATACATATATATATACATAAATCCAGTAACATTATTATGTCATGTATTTCATGATTACTTATTATATATACTTTATAATCATTTATGAATGGTTAATCATTGAGAATGAATCTCATCGCGTTGTGGAGACGATATTCCGTACGTACGCATGAGCGACGATATCGTTCCCATGATCGTGGAATTTTATTGGAGTGTATGTATACTATTATAGAATCAATATCAATTTATAATAATCATATATAGTTATTATTTACACCATTATACCCATCCAAGTAAGGTGGTGGTGGAAAATAGATTACACCACGGCGTGGAGACGGTATTCCTTACGTACGCACGCGTGGTGTTTTCGTTTTACGTAGGATGGATGGATGGTGAAATAGGGTTGTTTCATACTTATAATAACATATCAGTATATGAGTGATACAGATGTAATTACTTCATAATTAAACAACTAAAGAAGAAGAAGTGGAAGAAGAAATAATGATGAAAGAATCGGTAACGGGCATTACCTCTTCTTTGAAGCGCCTCTTTAAGACCTCCTCTTAGGGCACTAAAATTGGTCTTTGAAGAAGACCAGAACCTCTAGGATGTTTCTAGGGAAATGGATAGGAGATATTGGCAGGGGTTGGCCAAGCTTGAAGGCTCAAAGTGGTGTGAGGAAGAGAGGGAGGAGGTGCCCTTTTATAAGGGAGGAGAGGGGCACCTTTGGAATAACTAAAAATGTTATTTTATTATAAAGTCATATTCGGTTTTTAATAGCTCCAAATTTATTTATTTCAAATCTAAGGTGGGGATAGGTATAAATACTCTCATCCAATAGAATTTAGAAATGTTTAGGTCATTATATTAACCTTAACGTTTAGTTTTAACTATTATTTAATTAGATTGACATTTACCATGTCACTTTGTATTTTTATATTATATAGTTAATAAACATACCATATACATCGAAGCGACCCCCAAGTGGTCCATTAATGATACACCTATCATGATATAAGTATATTGGCCGAACCTTATATTTTTAGGAATATAATAACAATTTTTAATATAATATTTGTTTAAAAACTATTTTATGTCAATTTTGACACTATTTGGTAATTGATTTTTGTGAAAATCATAACAGAATGATTAGTTCGAAACAAGTTAATTAAATCAATACTAACATGTCATAGTAACATAGAAAATTATTTTAATTCATAAAAAGTCCAAATTACATTTATTTGGGTATTTATAACATCAATTATGTCAATATTTCATTAATAAGATAATTACTGCATCATAATTGTTTCATAAATAAATTAAATTATTTTAAGTCTAAAAATTATAAATAAAATACCATTATGTATGAAGTCTTTTTAGATTTCTAATGAGTATTTATAGTCGAATTTATCTTATTTATAACCCTATATTAAAAATGATTTAGTTATTAAACTTTGATTTTAACTATTTTAACCCTTCTTTAAATAAATTAATAATAAATGTCCTAATCTAATCCAAGTGGGCCTAAATGGTCATATTTTTTTCCTAAGGTTGTTTTTGGTCGAATTACACTTATCCAATAGAATTAGGACATGTGTTAGGGTAATAATAATATCATTTTTACCCTTAACTACCCTATTTACTTTTAACTGTGGGAAAAAAAGTAAAAAGTTACTATTCACCAAAAATTATTTTCATCTCATTGAACCACATTTTAGACCTTGATATTAACCGTGTCTCTCGGATTTTCGAAATTCCACTCACAGAAGTGGTAAAATTAAGTTTTATGAAAAAATTCAGTTTTTTAACTACCACTTAGTGGTTTCACTATTCATCAAAAAATGAAACTTTCCAGAAAAATACCAAAAATTAGGCCTAAGCTATATTTGATATTATGAATTCAAAAATGATGTTTATTTTACCAAATTAAAAATATATCAGTTACATTAACTAATTTAAAAATTAATTCCCGTCGTCAAGACAAATAGCGTGTTTTTAAGAGATAATAACTATCAAAAGATTGACACTTGTTTATGTCTGGTTTAAATGTGAAATTACATCCAATGAACAACATAGTATTAAATTGTAAAAATATATTCTAAATATACTTTAAAACCACTCAAATTAATAATTTATCACAATTAATTATTTTGATTAGAAAAGTTGTTTTTAATTAAAATTTAGTAATTTCCACTATTCATCAGAATATGAAAGTTATCCGAAAAGTACCAAAATTTCAACCTAAGCTAATTTCGATATTCCGAATCCAAAAATGAAGTCTATTTTGAAATAAAAAATTTATAAAATTTCAAAAAGTGGGTATTACTATTCATAATGGCTAGTTCATAATAATATTATAATAATATCTCGTTTAGTGAAACTCGATATTGCGTACTACACACGCTATCGAGGAAGGTCGTGATTGCGTGTAATGAAGCCAAGTTAGGGTTGTGTGTTGTGCAATACTCCTTTGTTGAAACATACAACCCAAGATATCAATAAAATTAAAAAGAATATTTCTCATAAATTTTGGGGTGTTACAGGGGCCTACTGAAACATAACCTCCCTTGGGAGGATATTTTCGGTGGGGACCACCCGGGCTTGTATGCCCTTGGAACCCCCCAATTAAGTTGAGAAACCATTAAAATTTCCATTGTTTAATTTTTTTCCAACTCTCTTCATTTAATTGAAACTCTCCACCCCCGTAATTTTGAATTTGAATAAGTTCCACTCCATTAATTAAATGAGTTGTCTCATCTAATTAAACACAACAATTTGTATGGTTGTTCCAATAAATAATAGACAACTTCTTCTATTTTTTTGTCTTGGCATTTTGGTGGAGCTTTGGGAACTAGAATAACGCTCCAATGAAGAACGATCACCGAAGGACGAAAGAAACTTCTTCCTCCAGTGAAGAAGCTTCGGTCGAGGGAAAAAACCGTCACCCACGCAGAATGCCGACGACGTAATCTTTGACTTCGCCTTCTCTGAACTCTCCTTCCACCATCAACGATCAACAAACGTGGTATGGGTTGTTTTATGATTGAGTTTTAACCTCTATTCTTCGTCGTTAGTTGTTCTCATTGAGGCTTATTGATATCACCATAACATGGAAGGCTTGGGCCGTACGAACACGGCCCGAACCTCCCCCTTGTTTCACCTCTCTTGTTGACGAGGGAAGTGGTGGTGCAACAATACCGCCAGAAGAGTGGACTGTGGTGGGGAAACGGCGGCTGGCGATGGGCCGACCATGAAAGAAACTAGCCGCGCAAGGCCACCAGGTCGCCAGAAGGGCAGGACACCGTCGTGCTGCGTGAAAGAAAGGGGGTCGCGGCCAGGCCAGGCTGTGGCAGAAGAGGAGTGGTGGCCAACATCGGGCCGGCCGCCGGCGGTGTGGAGTGGCTGGCCGGTCCGCCGGCCAGGAGGAGCGGGACCCCGCTGGGTCCCGCGTGACAAGGACCAGCGCCACCTGGCACCGGTTCAGTCCCCACCCGAACGGTTCATTATTTTGGGATTTCCAAATGCGTGCAGTACCCCCTAGACGCGGCTTAGGCGGACCCCCCCCCCCCCCCCCCGTGGGCCGCCCCCTCGAACCGGGCCACCCTTGCGGGCCAGGCCGCCCCCTCGGTTCGGGCCACCCCTCGAACCAGGACGCCCTCGGGCCGGGCCGCCCTCGGGCCGAACCGCTCTTGGCCGGGCCAACCCCTCGGGCCTGGCCACCCTCTCAGGCCGGTTTGGACACACGGGCCGGGTCGAACCCCAGTCCGAACCTGCTATGGCATGTTTACACCTTTTTGCCCATAACTTAGGCTACGGGTGTCTGATCGACAAACAGTTTGTGGCGACCAAAAGCTTAGAGCGAGACGGTTCTTTTGGAATACCCAACTTGTGGTTTGGAAATAGTTGGGGTATGGTCGGGTTGGTTTTAACCTAAAATCCAACCACGAACCTGGAACAGAAATGCCAATAACTGATAGACCGGGAGTCTGATTGACATATCGTCAGTTATGTTGATACCCCTATGACGAGGCACAACTTTGTGATACTTCTACTTGGGACTTAATGAAAATTGGAGTATCGACCAGTAGATTGTGGTGTAGATCCTCCTGGAGACGATCGATCGGAGTATGGAGACCTAGTAGCTGGCTGATACCTAACGACTGCTGACATTTTTACTCGGAGTGTTTTGACTAGCCCAGTGGGGAGCGCCTATTTGTGACGCGGCAGACCCACAGTGGGGAGCACCTCTGTGTGATGCGGCAGACCCATGGTACATGACCGTAGGAGTACCTCAGTAGGCTATGAGGGGGAGTGCCTCTATGTGAGCATGGCAGAACCACAGTGGGGAGCGCCTCTGTGTGATGAAGCAGACCCACGATACTCAACATGAGGAGTACCACAACAGTCCAAGAAAGTGGAAATAACCTCTGTGCGACACAACATTCCCACTCTACTCGATAGAGTAGGAGTACACTCTCAGGCGAGGTTCTGAAAAAGTGACTGGGGTTGTTACATGATATGACCCCCACTAGAATAAAATCTTGGTTTGAGTTGAGTTAATGACTTTTGTGTTTCCTCATGATTCATATGGGTTACTAGATAACATAGGTATATGCATGGTCATATACCTAAGTAATGGTTATCCATTGAATTAATACTTTGTGGTTTATCCGTGTTGGATTTTTTGAGACCTTGAGGGTCTCAAGGTCCCTACTGAGTATCGTTATACTCACCCCTGCACGGTTTATGCCCGCACCTTGTTTTTTTAGTTGCAGATGATAGACAATGCTGACTGAGGCAGAGAGTAGTAGGACTGGACAGTACTCGGAGGTGGACCACTCAGCGAGATGGTATACAGAGCAGACGGACAGACGTAAAGTGCTGAGGAGGCCATCTGTACCTACCCTTCAGGTAGGAACCCCAGAGGACGACCTATTAGCTACTTTACTTTTATTCAGTTGTACTTTCTTTCAGTTGTACTTGTACTTTCCTGTTGGGCTTGTATTTGCAGCCCCTTTTACTTTCCAGCACTTCTTTTTTTATACAGTTTTACTTAGTGTTTTGCTTCTAGTTGTGTACTCTGTTTTGTTTGTTTACTATAATAAAGGCAATGCCTTCACAGATTAGGGATTTATGCCTTTGGTGCTAGTCTCCAGCCCCTGGCCACTGGAAGGCGGGCTTGGGGTAGTCACGATACAGGCCCCAGGGGATGGGTTGTGACAAATAAATTAACAACCGAATAATTAAATAAATACCTAGATAGATATACTAATGGAAGGAAAACTTTTACTCAAATTATTTTTAAATAGACACATCCTAAATATACCAATGTAATAGGATATGAACCTCGAAAAAGAATAATTTTCAAAAATAATTTTATTTAAAGTTCCAGTTTTTATAGTTCTATTCATGGTTTTTATTTAATAATACCTAATAATATTTTTAATAATAAAATTTTAAGATCTAAATATAAAAAACCAGTAAAACAATAATGGATTCCAAAATCACTTATTACTAACATATTTTAACTCAATAAAATATGGGTACCAAAATCATTTTTTGGTTTAAATATATTTTTCTAGGAAACATGATTAAAGAGTTCCAATAAAAAACAATGTCATCCAGAGAATGGATTATTGTGGAACATGACTAGAGACTTATCAATATTTGTAAAATTTATTAAATTAGATGGTTGATATTTCACTTTTTGTGACAATGCCTATAGGAAGATAATTGGACTTTCCAAATTCGTAACTCTATTACAACTTTAACTTCTAAAGTGTTATTTATAGTTTGATTGAAATATAATTTTCTTATTATTTCAAAATTATATGATAATGGATTTAATTTTAAATTTGGAAAAATTATTTTAATTTTTTTTATTCCAAACAAGATTTAGTTTTTATTACCTTTTGAAATAAAAATATCTATGATATAAATTTATATTCATGGTTTTCTCAAAATGATTATTATTTAAGAAATATTCAAAAAATAATCTTGGATTTAGGATAGGAGACTGGTCCATTTTAAAAGTCAATATATGAGAATGATTACTAGGAATGTTTTATTTAATAAGGAACCTAAGATATAATTTCCAAGAAAAAAGTATATCATCGCTAACAAAAATGAAACTAGTATAAAATATATTTCAAATAAAAGAAAGAAGTTTAAACTTCTCATCCTATATATTTTGTTCAAATAAACATGATTATATCCTATAGTGTTTCTAGTTTAGTAAGAAATAATTATGATTGAGTTATAGTGGATGATTGTTCAATATATTCATGGATGATTTTCCTTACTCATGAAAGTGAATCTCTTCCCTATTTTTCAAAATATGCAAGATATATAGAGAACGTGAGTGGGATTATAATTAAAACCTTAATAAGTGATCTTGTATATGAGTTTTAAAACCATGAATTTAAATAATTATTCTCACAACATGGATATAATATTAATTTTTATTCTACTAGGAACCCATAATATTATAGGGTAATTGAAAGAAGAAATGGAGCCCTTCCAGAAATTTCTAAGACCATTATCAATTAGTATAATTTTCCTCTTTATTTTTGGGTAGAATCTATGAATAAACGTTTTTATATAATTAATATGTTTTTGATTAGAACTATATTTAAAAATGAACCCTTATGAATTAAGTAATGATAGAACACTATAGTTTAATTTCTTTAGAGTTTTTGGGCAGAAAGTCTTTATAATCAATAATAATGATAATTTAAAGAAATTTTCTTCTATGAGAAATGAATTTTTTTCCTTAGATATTCTTTGACAAGAAAACCATATGACATTTTTAATAATTAGAGTAAGATTATTCAAGATACATACATGAAAAATTTGATGAAAAAGATACACATGATATGAATAACACTTTATAAATTCTCGAGGATACACTTTCTAGTCCAGACTTAAATGCTAAACCGAGTGAAAATATAATCAGAAATCCTATAAAGTACTTAATAAATTTTGATAAACAACTTGATAGTAAACCGATAGATGATAATTTGGTTTAAAACACTTTTATTCGTAGAGTATTTAGGACTCATAGATATCATCACATATATGCTATTATTGGTGAGATAGATAAAGGAACTCAAACTAGAGATTTTATAAGAAAGAAGTTTTAAAATTATGCCTTTCTTTCACATCTTGAACCTAAAAACATAAATGTTTCAATAAATGATGAATTATTAGTAATGTTTATACAAGAAGAACAATTTTTTTTTAAAAATAAATAGATTCTAAAAACTAGTTGAAAGACCCAAATACTTTCTAACTACTGGAACTAAATGGGTGTCTAGAAAAAATGTTGATGAGTCAGGCATGATAATTATATATAAAGGAATATTGGTTACATAATGATATAATCAAGAGGACATTATTTATTTTTAGGAAACCTTTTTACCATTATATAGTGTTTAATCTATTAGAGAATACTTTATTATGAAAAATATGTTGATTTCAAATAGATATCAAGAGTGAATTATTTAATGGTTATACTGTTGTGGTTGTTTTTGTGGAACAACCCCCTAGATTTCAAAATGATCACTTTAAAAATCAGGTTTTTAAATTAAGAAAATATTTATAAGGTTTTAAATAGGATCATAGAGCTTATTATGATAGGCTCAACTCTTTTATAATTTTCAACGGTTTTTCTAAATGTATATCTGACCCTAAATTATTTATTAAAATAATTTCAGAAGCTTTTTTAGTAATAAAAATTTATATTGATGATATTATTTTTTTATATTCAAGAAATATTTTATGTACTAATTTTTTTAAAAATTATACAATTTAAAATGGAAATTATTTTCATGGGTAAACATAAATTCATTCCTGGATTTCAATTTTTTTCAAATATGGAATGAATTATTGTAAATCAACAAATTTACAAAACATATATTATCAAACATTTTCTCATGTATAGTAATGAATGTAGTGATACTCACATGAGTACTAGATACAATTTTGATATTGATGAAATTGGGAAATCAGTTGATCAAACCACTTATATAGGCATGATTGTAATTTTACTATACTAAACTACCAACGAACCTGCTATAACATTTATTATTTGCATGCATAACCATTTTCTATAAAATTGAAAAGAGTTACATCTACTATCTGTCAAAATAATTTCAAATACCTAATAAATAAAACCCATAAAGTATTTTTTTACTCTAGAGGAAAAGAATTTGATTAAGTTAATTATTCATATATAGATTTTAGTGGTTGTATATTATATAGAAAATTTTTTTTTAGAACATGTCACTTTTTAAAAATATATATATTGTAATAGTATAGTAAGAATTATAACTCTATAGAATTATTAACTACTAAAGCTGAGTACATAGTTTTAGGAATTTTATGTGCATAGATTCTATGGTTGAAATATGAATTACTAGACTATGGATATCAATTTAATATTTTCCTTATAAATTTTTACCATACATGTGTGTTAAATAATTATAAGAATCATATATCACTTTCTTGAAAAAATAATATTCATATAGAACATCACTATCTTAGAGATAATTATGAGAAAGTTTGTCATGACCCAACCCTACCCGGGCTCGAGCCACAACTACCCCAAGCCCGCCTCCATAGGCCAGGGGATGGTGACTAGCGCCGAAGGCACACCAACTCGGGGAGGCCTTTGCCTAAGTACCTATACACACGCACGCAGCAGACTCAATGAAAAAGTGCAGAGTAAAAAGGAAAGAAAAGGGAAACTGCTATAAATAAACCGCAATGTGGATCGACCTCTAACAGTACAAGTAAAGTACTGAAAAGGGAAAAAGGGGAAAAACACGCGCCGAACCAGAAAAGGTGCCACAACCCGACAACAGGTAAACGAAAAGGAAACAGCTGACGGGTCTCCCACCTGGGACCGGGCCACGACCACCACACGCAGTCCAAGCTCCCAAGCTCATACACTCCACTGAAGTCATGCTCCACCTGTCCTTCGTCTGCAAGGGCACACCAAATGCAGGCAAAGCTCGAGCAGGGGTGAGTATAAAAATACTCAGTAGGATACCCCGAAGGCTCGAGGGAACAACAAAAGAGGTACCAAAGGGTGAGCAGTAGAAAGAATATGAAAAGTAGAGGAGTACAACTGAAAGTGAAGTAAAGAGTCCAGCTCAACCCAACAAGAGAAACGTAGAAGAATCGTCCTAACACAAAAAAGATAGGAACGGTGAGAAGATGCACTTCTCGTCGAGCTTTCGCTACCTATAGCAGGAGAGTAGATTTTTTCCAACCATGAGAAGCTAGAAACGGATAGCACGTGGCATACCCCATTCGTCTTCGCCTCTCCTGGAAGGAGAGTAACCAAACCCAATAAATGGGTACTGGAAACAAGGTACATACATATCTGTATGCTCAACAAGAAACCCGAACAAACTCGTAAGGGGATCTCTATCCCATAGCTCAGCCCAAGAAATGAGTAGCCAACAGTCCCAGTGTAACCCCATCACTGATGCCCAGCATCCCGCACGTCTGCCCTGAACCGCAAGCCAAGGGGATCAGTCACCGCACCTTGATACTATCCGCTTTGGGCGGCACTGACTCGCCCGCACGGTTTTAGATCGCGTTGCAAGAATGCGTCTCGGTGGGGAAAGTGCCCCTCGTACTTGAGAGTCCTAGGGAAAGTCAAACCACACCTCGCCACTGCCCTGCAGTCGAGAGGTCTCCTCAAATCCAAAGTCGTTCCATCACCGACCCGTACAACCAAGGGTCCCGCTCCGGTAATCACGGAGGTAAGCCACAGACTAGCCTAGTCTAGAGGACTGAGTCTGGAATGCCAACTGATGTCCCCACTGCCCAGCCCTGCTGGAGGGTAATTCATAACCAGATATCGGGTGACCCACTGCCCAGCCCCGCTGGAGGGTAAACCCTAATACATCGTCAGGCGACCCACTGCCCAACCCCTCTAGAGGGTAGACACTAATACATCGTCATGTGACCCACTGCCCAGCCCCGCTGGAGGGTAGACCTGGAACAAGATGACAGGAGACCCACTGCCCAGCCGTGCTGGAGGGTAGACCCTAATAGGTCGTCGGGTGACCCACTGCCCAGCCTCTGCTGGAGGGTAGACCCTAATAGCATCGGGTGACCCACTCCCCAGTCTCTGCTGGAGGGTAGACCCTAATAACGTCGGGTGACCCACTGCCCAGTCTATGCTGGAGGGTAGACCCTAAGAAGCTGATGAGTAACCCACTTCCCAGCCCCTCTAGAGGGTAGACCCTAAAAACGTCGGGTGACCCACTACCCAGTCTCTGCTGGAGGGTAGACCCTAAAAGTCAGTGAGCAACCCACTGCCCAGCCCCACAGGAGGGTAGAACTCAGAACTGCTCCAGCCATCTCTACTAGAGGGTACAACACTGGCCATCCGAACACGGAGTGGGTATCGCGCAACCACCCAACTCCATCACAGCTCACCCAAAGGGGTTCAGCGCCTATTCCATCACGGGGTGTCACTAGCACTGCTAACGACCAATCCATCGAGAGCGAAACTAGGGGGAGACCACTCAACCCTGCTGGTCAACCAACGAGCACAGAGCCAGGGGAAAAACTCCACCCTGCTGGTCAACAAACACAGAGAGGGACCCTCTACGTCGCGAGAGGTCAAAGTACATCAATCAGAACACGACACGCACATGGGGCCCACACGACGTGTTGCCCCAAGTAAACCCCAACTGAGCGTACCAACATCCTCAGGTACAAACAACACGTACCTCCAAGTGCTCCCGTATACTCCCGGAGTATACCTCGTTCCATCCCAAAGGCTATCGTGCACACGGCACCCAGTGTCAACGTGAAGGCGTGACATAACAACTCCACCTCAAAGGGCCCAGGCACGGCCAACCACATCTCGTGAACCATTTATATCACTCTCCCAAGAGTGCGCGATCACACGCCACAGGTCCGCTGCAACCATGGTAGGACGAACCACCATCGGAGCACCTTTCATTCTTCCACATTTAACAAGATCGGGAAAGAGGCTCCGCACAGCCAAATGGATCGCACCATTGTAATCCTTGCACAAAAACACGCGAGTTAGACTACTCACTCGCCTCCAACAGATACCCAACGGAAAAGTCACCAACACCGCCTCACGCCCAAACGGCGTCCCGTGATCCCGGGCCTCGACCTCGAAAACAGTCGGGTGCATCGCACCATTGTGATCCCCTCGGGAAAACACGTCAAAAGCACTACTCACTTGAGTGAAATGGATATCCGGAGAAAAATGTGCATCCCGGCGCACCGCACACGAGCGGTGCCATGTGGGGCCCGCATCCCGGTCTCGAAACTCAACGAATGGATCGCAGCTTTGCGATCCTCTCGAATAAGTACACGAAATGGAAGACTCACTGGTCCAAGACGGTCGCCCGGTGATAAAGCTGGAAATCACCGTCAACTCCCGAAACGGCCCTCGCGGGGCCCGCACCATCGTGCGGAATTACAGCGGGCAGACGGCGCCAACGCGTTGCCCTCGGAAAAACACCCAACATCGGCTGCTTGCACGCCCCGAACGAACGTCCGAGGAAAAAGTCGTGAAACGCTGCACGCAGCTCAAGAGACGGGCCGTGGGGCCCACACCTCAACTCCAGCCTCAATGCCTGGAACCGCACTGGAAAGCTCCGCCTCAGTGCCAGGGTCCCAACGCCGCTGACGGTGCTCAAAACGGACGTCGGATGCGTTAGCGCCGCTCAAAACAAGATTCCCGGAAAAACGACATTCCACTTTAAGACGTGTCGCACCTTCGAGACCCATCGTCTCGGGAATTAAAAATTCATAAAACCATCTCAAAAACTTCTCCTTGACGCAAGATTCGCACTTCCGCAGACGGCGCGCAAAACGGACGCCCGTAGCCCGAGATACGGGCGTCCGAAGACTGAGGGGCAAAGCCCCTTGGGCTGGACCGGCCCGGACCGGCCGGTCCGCCCTGCTTGGGCCGGCCCGTGCCGGCCGGCCCGGTCCGCATAGCCGGCCCGCAGCTCAGCTGCCGGTCCGGTTCACCCCGCCACGGCTTGCTTCTACCGACCGGCCGCCTCGCGGCCGGTTGATACTCCACAGCGACCCGCGTTTTGCAGGTCGAGGTCATGCACAGGGGTCGCGCGCTTCGCCCCCCCCGTCTCCTCCGCTTGCCAGCGCCCGCGGCCGGCTTCCGACAACCGCCACCGAAGGCCGTCGTCGCCTCCGGGAAGCGCCGCCGCCGCCTGCTGAAGCCCCGACCGACCGCCGGAGGCCCTTCTCCGCCCCGCGCCGCCCTGCGCCGCCGTCGTCCGCCTCCTTCGACCCTCGCCGGAAACCGGCCGTGGCCGGAAAATTCCAAGGACCACCGGGAACGATCCGGTGGTCGAAATTTCGATCCGGATAGCTTTCCGGAAAGCTCGAGACGGGATCTACGCAACCACGGGATTTGTTCAAGGATCCAATGGTGCGATTGAGCATAAATGAGGATTAAATCGGGGAAGGGGAGGAAAACTCAAATCCGCCTACGTCATTGGGCTTCGCCCGGCGCTTCCCGCGCTATCCGCCCCGCGCCGTTGCCTCGCCCGAGTTGGCTCACCGGAGCTCGCCTCATCGGAGCTCGTCGGAGATCGCCGTAAAGGAAGAAGGGAGGGGAGGGGTTGTGAGGAAGAAGAAGAAGAGGGAGGAGGGGGGGGGGTGTTGCGTGTTTAAATAAAAACACTTAAACACCCCGCCCGACACGCCCCCGACTCCACTCCCGAATCAGACAAAAAGGAGGGCATCCCTGGGGTAAACATGACCTCCCGAGCACAACGGTGGTCTCGGAATTTTAATCCGAGACCCCGTTCAAAAGTTATTAAACTTAGCGCCCGAGGCCACCAAATTACGAAAACACCCCTGGGGCCATTTTTCACGATCGGCCCGCGCCTGCGAAACTTACACCCCTCCTAGGGTAAACGACACGCTCTGAACTCAACGGTGCCATCAGTTTTCCAATACGAGCCACCGTTTAAGAGATACTAGCGTTTCTCCATTAAACGAATAAATTAATTAATTTATTAATCCGTTTAACATTCCGGGAGCGGGCGAGGGGTCCAAACGCCCCGCGCTGACAAGTTTTATGTCATGACTAGGGTAAAAACCCCATTCCGGACCCTTACGAACACTCGGATCCCTGATCCGGAACTCCGTTTAGGAGTTATCCCATTTATTTATCATTTCTAGTGTGAACGCACTGAAAATTTAATTCCGGCCACTCCGGGGCTCGGAATCACTCGCCGTCTGAAGGCGCTGCCCTGGAATATTATCAAGAATATTACAAAGTCTTTCACAGCAAAAAATGGGTTCTTACATCATTCCATCCTTCAAGATTTTCATCCCTGAAAATCAAAACTAGGGAACAACACAGGGTACTAAGCCCACACCTGGCTTTCCCATACCCAGAATAACTCACGCACAGCTCTGTGTCACCGCACACAGACCAAATGATTGATCTGTTCATGCTAGGTGGGCCCTTGCCGACATCGTGCACCCACTCCAGACTTTGGGGTTAGGTCAAGGCAGTTGGGAACCTCGACATCCCTTTGCACAGGCTCAAACGGCCCGAAGGCCCTCGGGGGTAGCTCACCTCCCTGGTCAAACCTCTACGTCAGACGATGCGACTGGAATCACCACCCGCACCTGGAACAAGGCCCAGTGATTCCCTCCTTCAGAATATCCATATGGTGAAACACACAAGGATATCTAGTCACGCTAGGTTCCACAGTCGATGTCTCTCAGCCAAGACTCTCTTACACGCTCGGTAGCGAAGAAGTCAACATCATCGACTAAAGGAAAAAGGGCTCACACCTTTTTCCTTACCAACACAGGGTTACACCCGACGCCCTGCATCACCCTGGTAACACCTCAAACAAGGAGCAGGGAGAAAAACATTCCACACGCAGAGCCTAACAATTATACTGCAAAAAGTAGAAGAGTCGCAAGGGGTACCTCTCATCATCCGATGCTCCGTAGGATCGTAGACATACAAAGCTCGCGGCTGTCCGTGGTCCCAACCGTCAACTCCCGGATCCTGACGTGGACCGCCTAGTAGTGATGGGGAGATCTTGTAAAGTTGTCCCCCACTACCAGCTCCTCCCTCTCCTCTGCTAGCACCACCTCCCTGGGTACTACTATGATCACGGTGCTCCCTCTGCCATGGTGGTGCGCCTGCTGCCTGCTCGAAGCTCTCAGCAACTCGGGTCGGGCAGTCTCGTTCCAAGTGACCTCGCCCATCACAAGCATAGCACCAGCGCTCTCTGGGCTGCCCTGTTGCCCTCCGGAGCCACTGTGGTGTACGACCACGGCCCGGGATCCACTCACGGAAGGGAATCCTCGGCTGAGGCCCTGCGCCTTTTCGCCACAGTGGTATACGACCACATCTCCGAAACCGGCAGTGGGAAGGCCACCTGCATTGAGGCTCTGTCCTCCGGTGCCTGCTAGCTACGACAGACGTCCCGACTCCATCGTGCCCCCTGCCACAACCAACTGCAAAACATGACGAGAAGCCCTCTGTCACCAGCGCCTGCTCTAGCACCCCAGCATATGTGGAAATTCCCAAGGGTACTATGACAGCACGAATCTCTCAGCGGAGACCCTGCTCAAACTTCCTCACTCGGAGGTTGTCGTCATGGACCATGTTCGGGTAAAAGTGTGCACGGTCTGCAAAACTAGCCGCGTACTCGGCCACCGTCATCCATCCCTGCTGAAACTGCAGGAGCTCCTAAATCCGAACGGAGCACAAGTAGGAGGGGAAAAACTCCTCACGGAACAACAACCGAAAGTCGCCCCATGAAAGCGACGACTCATCAAGAAACCGAGTCACCAGACTCCACCAACGCCAAGCTGATCCACAAAAAGGGGTGGCTTCCAAAGCCGCTCTCTGATCTGTTGGCGTCTGCACAAGCCTGAAGAGACTAACCACTGCCTCGAGCCAAACCTCTGCTGCCTGAAGGTCTGGCTCAACACTGAACCTCAACGGTCCCTGCCGCTGGAACTCACGGAGCGCGCTCAACCTGCGCTCAAGCTTAGCCTGCTCTACTGAAACTTTCTACTGCTCAACAGGTGGGGGTGCTGCTAACGGCCCACCCGAAGAAAGGGGCTCGCATGATGGGTTCTGGACTGAGTCCTCGTAGCTCACAGGGTCATCGTCACGAACCAAAGCTGATATCCTTACTGGCTGTCCTGGCGGAGACATCCTGAATATTATCAAGGAGTGTTGCAGTCAGATGAACATATATGTATATACCAACAACCACAACGATGGAGATCTGACTCAAGAAGGACAGTCAAGACTCAGTCCTATGTGATGCACAAACCAATTTTCAATGCAACAAGTGTCTCAACATGCTGAGTCGACAAGCAGGTTATCAAGGTCCTGGTGAATGGATACGTCTGCCACCGCACCATCACTAGACTCCCTAGCCTGAGAGCCGCTCTCGAGACACGTTAACACTGTTGCCCTAAATCCCAACCAATTCCTCTTTTAGGGATGTCCGCACAACGCCCCAAGGAATGAACCACCTCTGATACCACTTTGTCACGACCCGACCCTACCCGGGCTCGAGCCGCAACTACCCCAAGCCCCGCCTCCATAGGCCAGGGGTTGGCGACTAGCGCCGAAGGCACAACAACTTGGGGAGGCCTTTTCCTAAGTACCTGTACACACGCACGCAGCAGACTCAATGAAAAAGTGCAGAGTAAAAAGGAAAGAAAAGGGAAACTGCTATAAATAAACCACAATGTGCATCGACCTCTGACAGTACAAGTAAAGTGATGAAAACGGAAAAAGGGGCAAAACACGCGCCCAACCAGAAAAGGTGCCACAACCCGGCAACAGGTAAGAAAAAAGGAAACAGCTGACGGGTCTCCCACCTGGAACACGACCACGACCACCGCACGCGGTCCAAGCTCCCAAGCTCCTATGCTCCACTGAAGTCACGCTCCACCTGTTCGTCGTCTGCAAGGGCACACCAAGTGTGGGAACAGACCAAGCAGGGGTGAGTATAAAAATACTCAGTAGGATACCCTGAAGGCTCGAGGGAGCAAAAAAAGAGGTACCGAAGGGTGAGCAGTAGAGAGAACATGAAAAGTAGAGGATTACAACTGAAAGTGAAGTAAAGAGTCCAGCTCAACCCAACAATAGAAACCTAGAAGACTCGTCCTAACACAAGGAGCTAGGACCGGTGAGAAGATGCACTTATCGTCGAGATTTCACTGCCTATAGCAGGAGAGTAGACTCATCCAACCATGATAATCTAGACACGAGAAGCACGTGGCATACCCCGCACGTCTTCGCCTCTCCTGGAAGGAGAGTAACCAAACCCAAGAAGTGGGTACCAGAAACAAGGTAGATACATATCTGTATGCTCAACAAGAAACCCGAACAAACTCGTAAGGGGATCTATATCCCATATATCAGCCCAAGAAAAGAGTATCCAACAGTCCCAGTGTAACCCCATCACTGATGCCCATCATTCCGCACGTCTTCCCTGAACCGCAAGCCAAGGGGCTCAGTCACCGCACCTTGATACTATCCGCTTTGGGCAGTACTGACTTGCCCGCATGGTTTTAGATCGCGTCGCAAGAACGCGTCTCGGTGGGGAAAGCGCCCCTCGTACATGAGAGTCCTAGGGAAAGTCAAACCACACCTCGTCACTGCCCTGTAGTCGAGAGGTCTCCTCAAAGCCAAAGTTGTTCCATCACCGACCCGTACAACCAAGGGTCCCGCTCCGGTAATCACGAAGGTAAGCCACAGACTAGCCTAGTCGAGAGGACTGATTCTAGAATGCCAACTGGTATCCCCACTACCCAGCCCTGCTGGAGGGTAATTCATATCCAGATATCGGGTGACCCACCGCCCAGCCCCGCTGGAGGATAAACCCTAATACATCGTCAGGAGGCCCACTGCCCAGCCCCTCTGGAGGGTATACCCTAATACATCTTCAAGAGACCCACTGCCCAGCCCCGCTGGAGGGTAGACCTAAAACAAGACAACATGCGACCCACTGCCCAGCCGTGCTGGAGGGTAGACCCTAAGAGGTCGTCAGGTAACCCACTGCCCAGCCTCTGCTAGAGGGTAGACCCTAATAGCATCGGGTGACCCATTGCCCAGCCTCTGCTTGACGGTAGACCCTAATAGCATCGGGTGACCCACTTCCCAGTCTCTGCTAGAGGGTATACCCTAATAACATCGGGTGACCCACTGCCCAGTCTCTGCTAGAGGGTAGACCCTAAAAGTCAGTGAGCAACCCACTGCCCAGCCTCGCTGGAGGGTAGAACTCAGAACTTCTCCGGCCATCTCTACTAGAGGGTACAACACTGGCCATCTGAACACGGAGTGGGTATCGCGCAACCACCCAACTCCAGCACAGCTCACCCAAAGGGGTTCAACGCCTATTCCATCACGAGGTGTCACTAGCACTGCTAACGGCCAATCCATCGAGAGAGAAACCAGGGGGAGACCACTCAACCCTACTGGTCAACCAACGAGCACAGAGCTAGGGGAAAAACTCCACCCTGCTGGTCAACAAACACAGAGAGGGACCCTTTACGCCGCGAGAGGTTAAAGTACGTGAAGCAGAACATGGCACACACATGGGGCCCACATGATGTGTGGCCCCAAGTCAACCCCAACTGAGCGCACCAACATCCTCAGGTACAAACAACACGTACCTCCAAGTGCTCCCGTATACTCCCAGAGTATACCTCGTTCCAGCCCAAAGGCTATCGTGCACACGACACCCAGCGTCAACGCGAAGGCGTGACATAACAACTCCACCTCAAAGGGCCCAGGCACGACCAACCACATCTCATGAACCATTTATATCACTCTCCCAAGAGTGCGATATCACAGGCCAAGGGTCCGCTGCAACCATGGTAGGACAAACCGCCACCGGAGCACCTTTCATGCTTCCACATTTAACAAGATCGTGCAAGAGGCTCCGCACAGCCAAACGGATCACACCTTTGTAATCTTTGCGCAAAAACACGCGAGTTAGACTACTCACTCGCCTCCAACGGATACCTGACGAAAAAGTCACCAACACCGCCTCACGCCCGAACGACATCCTGTGATCCCGGGCCTCGGCCCCGAAAACAGTCGGGCGCATCACACCATTGCGGTCCCCTCGGGAAACACATCAAAATCACTACTCACTTGAGTGCAACGGATATCCGGAGAAAAAAGTGCATCCCGGTGCACCGCACACGATCGGTGCCACGTGGGGCCCGCATCCCGGTCCCAAAACTCAACGAACGGATCACACCGTTGCGATCCTCTCGAAAAAGTACACAAAATGGACTACTCACTGGTCCATGATGGTCGCCCGGTGATAAAGCTGGAAATCACCGTCAACTCCCGAAATGGCCCTCGCGGGGCCCACACCATCGTGCAGAATTACAGCAGGCAGACTTCGCCAACGCGTTGCCCTCGGAAAAACACCCAACATCGACTGCTCGCACACCCCGAACGAACGTCCGAGGAAAAAGTCGTGAAACGCTACACGCAGCTCAAGAGACGGGCCGTGGGGACCACGCCTCAACTCCAGCCTCAACGCCTGGAACTGCACTAGAAAGCTCTGCCTCGGTGCCAGGGTCCCAACGCCGCTGACGAAACTAAAAACGGACGTCGGATGCGTCCGCGCCGCTCAAAACAAGATTCCCGGAAAAACGACATTCCACTTTAAGACGCGTCGCGCCTCCGAGGCCCATCGTCTTGGGAATTAAAAATTCCCGAAACCATCTAAAAAACTCCTCCTTCACGCAAGCTTCATGCTTCCATAGACAGCGCACAAAACGGATGCCTGTAGCCCAAGATACGGGCGTCCGAAGACTGAGGGGAAAAGCCCCTTGGGCCGGACCGGCCGGTCCGCGGATCAGCCGCGGGTCCGGTTCACCCCGCCGCGGCCAGCTGGCCACGGCTTGCTTCTATCGACCGGCCGCCTCGCGGCCGGTTGAAACCCCACAACGACCCGCGTTTTTCGGGTCGCGGTCGTGCACGGGGGTCGCGCGCTTCGCGGCCCCCCCGTCTCCTCCGCTTGCCGGCGCCCGCGGCCGGCGCCGCGGCCGGCTTTCGAAAACCGCCGCAGAAGGCTGCCGCCGCCTCCCGGAAGTGCCGCCGCAGCCTGCTGAAGCCCTGACCGACCGCCGGAGGCCCTGCTCCGCCCCGCGCCGCCCTGCGCCACCGCCGTCCGCCGCTTTCGACCCTCGCCGAAAACCGGCTGTAGCCGGAAAATTCCAAGGACCACCGGGAACGATCCGGTGGTCGAAATTTTGATCCGGATAGCTTTCCAGAAAGCTCGGGATGAGATCTACGCAACCACATGATTTTTTCGAGGATCCAATGTTGCTATTGAGCATAAATGAGGATTAAAACGGGGAAGGGGAGGAAAACTCAAATCCGCCTACGTCGTTGGGCTTCGCCCGACGCTTCCCGCGCGATCCGCCCCGCAGCGTTGCCTCATCGGAGTTGGCTCGCCGGAGCTTGTCGGAGCTCACAGGAAAGTAAGAAGGGAGGGGAGGGGTTGTGAGGAAGAAGAAGAAGAGGAAGGGGGGGGGGTGCGTGTTTAAATAAAAACACTTAAACACCCCGCCCAACATGCCCCCGACTCCGCTCCTAAAGCAGACAAAAAGGAGGGTGTCCCTGGGGTAAAAATGACCTCCCGAGCACAATGGTGGTCTAGGAATTTTAATCCGAGACCCCGTTCAAAAGTTATTAAACTTAGCGCTTGAGGCCGCCAAATTACAAAAACGCCCCTGGTGCCATTTTTCACGAATGGCCCGTGCCCACGAAACTTACACCCCCTAGGGTAAACGACACTATCTGAACTCAACGATGCCCTCGGTTTTCCAATCTGAGCCATCGTTTAAGAGATACTAGCATTTCTCCATTAAACGAATAAATTAATTAATTTATTCATCCGTTTAACGTTCCGGGAGCAGGCGAGGGGTCCAAACGCCCCACGCCGACAAGTTTTATGTCATGAATAGGGTAAACACCCCATTCCAGACCCATCCGTACACTCGTATCGCTGATCCGGAACTCCGTTTATGAGTTATACTATTTATTTAGCATTTCCAGTGTGAACACACTGAAAATTTAATTCCGGCCACTCCGGGGCTCGGAATTGCTCGCCGTCTGAAGGCGCTGCCCTGGAATATTATCAAGAATATTCCAAAGTCATTCACAGAAAAAACAGGGTTCTTACAAAGTTGACCTAACTCTTGATTTAATAGGTATTGAAAATGAGCATTTTGAAATATTTATAAAGCCTTTGGATATTGATTGAATCAATCATATCAGACATAAATTGGGCATGATAAATTATGTATAATTATTTTAATTTTGTTTTTGTAAATAATTAATATGTAAAAATATTTTAGCTTATTTTTTCTAAGATATTTTTTGATGTAACTATGAAGTATTCTTCGTAAGTTCAGAAGGATTCTAGTGAATTTTTGTTTATGAAGTCCTCATGCCTACCATGAACACTTACTCACATGGTCACCAAACTTACCATGATTATTTACTCACATGATCACTATGAGTAATGTGAAAACATATTCATATAATCAGTATGTAATTTTTATGAGCGTCTTGGTTTTATGGTTAGAATATATACCACAAGTTTACAGATATAATGAATATCATGATTTTTTATATATCCATGATTTACTAATTTATCGTGTGTATTTACTTTGAATTTATTCATGAAAATATTTAGGTATGACTTATTTTGATTTTTTATTATTTTAATCCATACAAGATTTAAATTAAAATTCATATCAAAATATAAACCGTCACCTCTCATTTCCATTAGATATACTCAATCATTTTAAGATATTTTGAGTGGATCAATTTCTATCTTCTTGAA
Organism: Viscum album; assembly: GCA_963277665.1. Classification (NCBI taxonomy): domain Eukaryota; kingdom Viridiplantae; phylum Streptophyta; class Magnoliopsida; order Santalales; family Viscaceae; genus Viscum; species Viscum album. The sequence continues at coordinate 1,939,810,831 of OY728159.1, forward strand.
CCATTCACTCTCTCTAAGTCAAAACTCTCTATTTTACCTACCATTTCAGAACCTCTAGATATCTCAAATCAAATCAAATACTGAGGATGAAGAAAATGTCAAAAATAATATATCATGTTCAGCATCCTTCATCAAAGAAGTCACAATCTATCATGATAAAATCAATGATGCTAAAGAATCAACATATCATTAATCATAATATTTTAGTTGAAAAATTAATTGATTATCAATGGTTCAGGCGAGATGATCACTAGTTTGGAATGTGATTTAGGAAAATGTTGGGCATATTAGTTTAAATAGAATGGTATACCATTATATCTATATCTATTCAATGAGTTTTATGAAATCTTGAGTTACTACATGGAGATAAGAGTGATACTAGAAAATAAAGGATAAATAGTTATGTTTTTTTATTTATTTTCATAGTGTTGTGCAATGTGTTTTAGAATGATTAATAGGGGATAATGTTAGGATTATCAAAATTAATATCCTATTAATCACCCACAATTTTAATCACAATTTTTTTAGATGAGATCATTTGGAATGGATCTCCCAAAAGACCCATTTATATTGTGTAGAGTGGTGAATATATGATCTTGGTGAATTTTATTCAGCATGTAATATTCTTAAGAAAAGTATTATTCAGTATCCTAAGGAATTATGAATTTTATTCTTATTTATAGTGTAGAGTGGTTTTCAAATCAATATTTATAGATATGTTATGATACATATGGTTGATATGTGCAACAAAAATTCACGGTTTAATTCCTTAACATATCCTATGGTCATTATGACCTTGTTAGAGTACAAAGGTTTAGATCCCCTGGGGAGGAAAATATAACTAATTCTGATAGATTTTGGTATACTAAAAAGATATGTAAAAAAATGAAATTCAAATTGAATCCATGGAAACAGGAATGGGTGTATGACCTAGATAAATTTAATGAACAATTTAACACTATAAAGTATCATGTTAAACCTAGGGATCTGGTAGATCTAGTTATTAAACCTAGTGATGTAGTAGAGTAATCAGATGATAATGTTTCTCCTTATATAGAAGTTGAAGAGGAAGTAGTTGTTGAAGAAGTGTAATAAGAAGAAGAAAATAATGTTGTAGGCATTAATGAAGAAGATAAATTATCTTATGAGGATGATATATAATGGTATCAATAAGTTGGATCTGATGAAGATAGGGATAGATCAAAATGATCTCCATTTATTAGAAATACCCGAAGACATCCAATACCTGATGCACCTTATGGGGGGGGGGGGGGGGCTAATTCCCCTAAATCATTTCAATTGAGATTAGAACTTCCTTATTATAATGATGAAGATCAGGGAGGCAACCCACCTAGACATGGTAGACCATCCATTATCTCTATTCAAAAAAAAATTAATAGGATATTTTATTGATGAGGTATATATTCAAGAGATAGATGAGGATTACTATATTGTTATTCATGATTAAAATTTTTAAGATTATGATAAAGTGGAAGTTGAAGATATTAAAAAAAATTAGAATCAAACTATGAGACATAAATATATAGAGTATTACATGGGGTAGATGTTATGAATATTTTTAGTGATCTATCTCCCTATTATCCTACACCCTCCATTCCATAATCATTATATGACAATAAAGAAGACTTGGCTGTGTTCAAATAAATGATGTTGGATATATTCAAAAGTGGAATTCGTTTACGTTGACTACTCTTTGTAGTAAGTGAAAAAATATGGTATTTTTTGAAGTTGTTACTTTGGTAAACAACCATCTTTAGCCTAGATTTAACATTAGAATATAGATGATACAAAATGAGATTATAGATTTGAGATCACACGTTGGTTCTATTCAGGATGATATTTCTATCCTGATGATTCAATTAGACCAGAGGTTCATGGATATTATGTTTCATCCAACTCATGTGTCTTATACTCATCTGGTTGAATTTTTTATTATTGAAGATAATCTCAAACAGTTCTTTTGGGATGAGTTTAATGATTTATATGAAAAGTATAGAAAGACTCATAAAGATGTTTATGAAGGGTTTCAAACCCATGCTTCCAAAACCATTGCTTTACTTCATGAGCATGTCAAACAAGATATTTAAGACCAAGAAAAAATCAAGAGGGAAGTTGACTATAAATTCAGCTCAATATTCATAAATTTTGAACAGAAAGGTATGTTTAGAACTATTACATTCGATTTGAATATTCCTCCATTGAATCAATCATTTAAGTCATACTTTGATAAGATTAGATCTATGAATTCTATATTGGAAGCATTCATGGATAATCAAGATGATTTTTTTTCTATATTTGAAACATGGTTCATGGTATATCAGTAATCTGACCCAATTGATAGAACCCTATCCTTATATCACCATAAAGTTGTGAAATCAACCATATATATTCCTTTATATCAGCCTACTACTTCATATACCATCAATACTTTTGGACTAACTCCTGCCTAAGCCTTTCGGCAACTTAGAACTATTTCTAGGTGTTTAGTTATTGGAGACCCATATTCTTCATCTTCTATTTGTATTCTTTCCTCTAAATCCAAAATAATAAACCATATCCATCCAATATAAATTAGATATGACCATAAATCCAATTTTTCTTACAATTAAATTTTTTTATTAATTTTTTTAAAGAGAACAGCTTAAAACCACCTCATGGAGGACAAAAGTGGTGTAGGACTAGTTCATCCCATTGGATAACTATCCTACAATCCATAGGGAGGAAACCTAAGCTATCATAAATCACTAGAGTATCAGTAGGGTTCCCCAAACATTCAAAGAGTCTGTCGCACAATTTCCTCCCCTCCAAATATGATGATGGTTCTATCCATGGTTGAACTCTGTGATACGCCTTCGTAGAAGATAAATCATGTTCCAAGGAACTTCTCACAGTTTTTGAATAAATGACACAATAATTTCAGAATCAGAATCAATCTCTTCCACTTGGATATTGTGCTCCCTAAAAATCACCATGACAGTGATAAGGACCTACACCTACACCCCTAAAGATGACCCCATTCCATAGAAATAACTGAACCTAAAAAGAACTGAACCCCGGTGGTATCGAAGAAACCATCCTCTTCTCATTAGTCCCCCCTAGAAGATCCATCCACATTCAACTTCCAACACCATATAGGAGGTATCCAACTAATCTATATACCCTCCTTCCTCATGAAACTGCATGGCCAGTGCATAAGACCACATGAAGGAACCCTAAAATGAATCCCCAGGTACAATGATCCCAACTCTTGTATTAACAACCTCAACCGTATCTGAAAGAGAAAGGGATACCTCCTAGAACCACCTCTAGCCTGACTTCGAGACTCCCATATGATCCAGCAGACTGATGTGAGAATGACCACCCAAACCAAGCAGCCTCCAACCCACCCTTTGACTCCATGAAACCAAGTATCAATGATACAATGTACGGACAACTGCTCAAACATGAGGAAAGGCTATGGAGAGAAAAATACCACAAATAATGTGCCCAGCTACTCTTGAAGAAGAGGTGAGAAATTGTTTCGGATTGTGGCTGCTCATAGTAGAAGCACCAAGACGCCAAAAAAATCACTTTATGTTGTATGTTCTCATCCATAGGAATTTAATTATTCCTAATCCACCTTATGAGAAAATTCATCTCGGAAGTAATCTCCCTGCACCACACCTTGATATATTCTACCTCCTAAGGGCCTTCCAAGTTAAAAATTCTCCTATAATACTCAGATTAGTACCTTCTCAAAGATGACCCTATGAAGATAAATTTATCTGGTTCCTCATTCAAGATGATGCTTTCATACATCTTCATCTATTCAGAATTGAGAATAGAAAGTAAATGGTCAGGTTGAACGAAATCTTCCATGTAAAAAATTTACGGATGAGGAGAACCCAAATACTCTAGCTTCTCCTCACCCAATTTTCTATCCATAAACTTATATCCGCCTTAATGATAATCCAACTAGCCGAGTCCGAAATAACCTCAATAGGAGACACTATGCACTGATCCAGACATGCGAATGGGGAACCAGTAGCCGACACCCCCCATTGATCTCCATATCTTTCCCTAAAGAACAAATCCCACATAAACTCACTTAAAATGATATCCAAAGCCAACCTTCCTTGAATTCCCTACACAGCTGCCTTAATTTTTATGATTTGGATTTATTTTATTTATACCCTTTTGGTAAAATATTCTCATATGTTAATGATGCACTCAATTTTATCTTATTACTTATATTTTTTGTATTTGTAAATCTTAAAAGGGGAAGTAGTATTAGTTGATAGGTGTGATAAATTTAATTTAATTGAATTCAGTGAAAAACATTGAATAATTTCATTAACTTGTTACACATTTTTTTAATCGATTAAAAATATAATTTTTATATATGCAATTTATTTCAATTTTAATGTCATGAGTTTTGAGCATAAAAAGGGTGGAGATTTTTTTATTAGACCATAACATCTTTATTTTAACAATCCCAAATCACATATATCATATTATTAAGGATTCTCATGTTTTATATTATAAGACGATTTACTTGATTTTTTTTTAAAAATAGATATGTCTTGAGCTTTCTATTCCACCATACTATGTTATGGTCAAGTGAAAATGTTATTGTACCTCATTATATACTTCACCTTATTGCATATACAATAAACCTATTGTGATATCAAAACACTTGACTATGAAAATTAGTAGGGTAACCACATTAAGGAAATTATCTATTACATAAAGTGATCAAGTTTTCCTTCCAAGATATGTATAATATTTCATGAATTAATATATTGAGAATGTAATCTAATATATTGAATGCAAAAAAAAATGAGTTGAATGAATAAAGTCATGAACTTACTGCATGTGAAAATCAGCTAATCATATGAATATATGAATTGACTGTGTCACATTTCAACATGAGTTGGCCATGTAATTTTGTTGTGAGATTAACTAATATTTATTTATGTGAAGAGAATTTGTCATGTTTGATTTAATAGAGGAGATTATAAAATAAAAAATGGATTGTTTTTAAGAATTAATTGAAGTGTTAGAGAATTTAATGATGAATGATTATTCTCAAACTCATACTTATGATGAAGATCACATTATGAGAAACTTATGACCATCACTACAAGAAATTGAGGTTATAACAGCATATATATAGAAACGGTTTATAAAAACCGTGGAAATAGGATGAAATATTTACATGGGTTATAAAATACCCATGGATGTATGCCCCTCCCACATGTTTCTCATACAATCACACCTCCCTACGAGCCTCCTCCCACGACGCTACCTCCAGCGATCCTCCTTCAACGACACAGACACCAATCATCCTCATGATCCTCCTTATCCAATGTGGACACCCCACTTACCCACTAATTCTTATCTGTGGTGGCCTCCCCACCTCCTCATCCAGTGTTCCTCTAACATGGCCACCCCACCTTCTCACGATCCTCCTCCAACGTTGCTTTGACAAGGATTTGACATGGATGGAATGTGGCTATGCATCAGTATCCTCCTTTGTATTAACATCAACCACTACCTCTACCTCTACCTCCTCCATTGGGATACCAACATCTTAAAATAACTATATGGCGAATCTTCAGAATTCTTACATTCCATGCACTCTTCCATATCTTATCATTTGGACCTACATGACTCACCACTTCTGATTGTAATGTTGTAGGGGTTTATTAGAATGATGATTTTTATATTTTTTAAAATATCCATTCAATTTATGTGGATGGGTTTTTGATTAACACAAATTTTCTCCAATGAACATATACATAATCATGTCGAAGTTAGAAACATATAAACCTGGACAATTTTACATTCTCATATTCTATATGATTTATGACAATAAGAGGGGTTTATTTGATTTTTTATCCTTAGACTCTCTAATTTTCATTGGGTAACATTTATTTATTTTGATTTATTATCTTCATAATTTACATACTTGTCTTTTTTAGGGGTTATTTGGTTTGAATTACTGCATTAGGAATGATTTATTTTATTTTTTATTTTAATTTGATTTTATTACCTCATTTGTGTCTAGGATTTTAGATAACCAGAATAGTTTATTTACTAGAATTAATTTCTATGCATCCATATCTAGGTTACATTATTATTCACCACTCTAACTCAATCGTTATAGCTCATATGATTCAAATTCCTTTAGTGTCAATTTTTTCATTCCCTTAATTTATTTATATTTTAATTTTTCCCTCACTCAAACCTCTATTTAAAACATTGAAGTTATTTTCTTCTGTTTCTCATATATCACATGGATGCACTTATTCATACAATAACATCATATATTATAATGTAACAATATCTTTTAATTTTATTATACACTATATTTTCACTAAATTCATATTCTTGAACTTTAATTTCTATTTATTATTTTTTCGTTGGCTCTATAAATGCTCAGTATATGAAATTTCTCCTTCCAATAGTTTGAATGTGTGTTTTTAAAATGGTTACTCTCTAATTTTTTCACTTGACTTTTTATACATTTACTCTTTATTTATCAATGTATGTATTATCAATCTTCTTATCTTCAATATCATATGAATTAACAGTTCATCATTTTAATTATATAAACCATCTTCTACAAATATTAAGTTCATCATTTTTTATTAACACTTTTAGGTTCTTTTTTTATTTTAATTCAAAATTCACCCAAATAAATTGAAAAATATATCTTCTATTGTAGCAATACTTAGGAAACATGCCTATTATATCCACTCAATTTTTTACATTTAAGAAGAAAACTAATTTATTCATTGTATAATAATTTATTTCTATAATTTTGATGAATAATTGGAATCCAAATTACAATTAAATGGGCCTAATTCCAATATTTTATCTTATTATTCAATATCAATGTTTTATTTCTAATTCCTTATGAATTGTTATACTATTTTATTTTAAAAATTTCCAATCAATTATTATACAATATATCGTGGTAAGAAAAGATTACAATGGTATTTAACTATGTTTATATAAACCACCTATCAGGGATTATAGTAATTAGAAAATTAAATATCATAGAAATTTACTGATGGATTTTATTTTAATCCACAATATTTCTTATGATGTTAATTTTTAACGATAAATTTGGCATGAAAATAATATTATTTTTCAAATAAAATATAATTAATTTTCAAATAAAATATAATTAATTTTTAACATTATTTGTTGTCATGTTTAAAATTAAATACTTCCATATCTTATATTTATTTATTTACAAATGTTAATTTTAACCAATTTAAGTTTAATATAGTTATTTTTTATATCTCTATCAATATCTCCCTTTTCTGAGAATATTCATTAAATATCATTTTTAAAGAAAAATTAGTCATTTTATTTAAAATCATGTATATATTTTTTATATATGTCCGAATTAAATATTTTTATGTTTAATAGGTTGTCACTATTTTCTCTTTCAGTATTCTTATATTAGTACATTACTTTTTTCTATGATAATTTTTTTCATTCTTTCCTCTCTACATTCTATATTGTGAAATTTTAAAATATTAAATTTTTTGTTAGTATAATGAATTATTTATTAATTCAGTGTTTTAAGATATGTTATAGTAGATTTTTGTAAATATAAAATTGTGAGACAATTCTATAAATGCATACAGTTCTGCTATTGTATTCACTATACACATTATATGTAATCTATAATTTTTTTTTTAAATTTCAATCATTGTGTATGTGGGATTTTTTATTGATTATTTACTAATAATTTTTTGGTCATGTAATATGTGCATATTTGTGAAAGAAACATATATACATTGAATATTAAATTTATTATTCACCATATATATGAAAAATATTTTATTATTTTATAATTTCATTATCTTTTATATGTTCTCATTAGTAAATATTATTCTTGTGTTATAAAATTGATATTAAATTACCGTATCTAATATGTATTATCTAGAAATCATGTGTATTTAGTAGAGATATATTATAGTCTATGGTCTTTTCTAGTGTTGATCTCTTCTGTTTTTTGTTCTTTCGCGACTCTTAATGGCGTTTTTGGTTGGTGATTTTTTTGGATATTCTATTTATGGGTTGGGCTCCTGAAAAATAATACATTATTTGGATACACATATAATGGATTCTATTTATTTTATCTATTCTAACATGGATAACTTATTTCATTATTTGTTTTATTTTTTCGAATGGGAAAATAGTAGGTATTAGGGCTTATTCTCTAAAAAGGAAACTACTAAATACAAAAAACCATAATCTTCTAGAATTCCTAGTAGAACATTTTCAGTGGATTGTGACAAAAACCTCCCCAAACCATATCCAAAATTTATTCCCTTCCCTAGTAGTATGTTTCTCACATTATTCTATTTAGAATCTAATTTATATTTACATTATTCAATTTTACATTCTTCTAGTTTAAAATTTCTATTATTGTACTCTTTTTTTAAAAACTTCCCAAAATCATTCATTAATTTTTTTTGGATATATGAACTTACTAAATTTTCATGTTTTTAATGTTTAAATTTTTTCCTTTAGTTAATAGATTAATTGATAAAAATTAGAATTAATGATTCAAAAAAATTATTCAATATCAATTCAATATTTTTTTATACTAGTAACATGAAAAAAAAACATTTCGTTACATTTATCAACTTTATTTATGTTTATATTTTCATTTCTTTAGTGACAACTTGAATTCTTAATTCATAATATTGTTTTAGTATGAAACCAAAAGTTATTAAGTACATGAAATTTCTTTACTTTTATCAACAAAAGATTCAGATGATTCCTATATAAAGTGATATACTTGTTTAGAAATGGTTAAATTCTCACATTTCTTCTTCCATAGTTTACTATTTATGTCAATTTAATAGAATTATATTGTACTGATTTTGATAACGGAATATCATAATTCATGAAATATATTACCTTTTGTGAAAATAAAACATAAAAATTTCGTTTCTCCTCGTTTCCATGTGTTTTTGACACAAGATTCAAAAATTAGTTTTAGTGGTCTATAATCTATGTATTTATATCATTTTTCATTCACGGTTCATTAGAAATTATTCACATTAGTCATATATAATTTATCAGGAGATAAATCTTTATTAAAATTATTTATCTGAAACTCATTTTAATTTCACATACTGTACTATGGTTAGTGATTCATAAATTGATCATTAAAATTCATATTTATATTTATTTTCAATATTTATAAAATAAAAATATACAACATTTTATTTTGGATCTTAACAATTAGTTCGATATTCGATATGACAGTAAATATTCTTAGTGTTATGATAGGTTCTTGAGAAAATATATTTGTGCTAAGGCCACCAGGTTGACAATAATATTTTTTGCATTAAAATTTTTATTATGATAAATTTTATAAATTAGTTGTATTGAGATATATGGACACAAATTTTAAAATAATCACTTGAGTAATTTTATTTTAACTTTATTGTTCCAATGATCATTAAAACATTATTTAAATATTTTTACCATCTTCTCTTAAATAAGATTATTTCGAGCTGATTTCATGTCTTATTTTACGTTTTATGGTCATGGTAATTAAAATTCATAATCTCTTTTATGATTTTATTTCATCTTAATTTTCATGAATTCTATAACATTATCTACAAATAACTTTGTTAATATTGAAATTATTATTGTGTTATTCTTTATTACTCACTTAAGATAAAATATCATGGGTAGTATAATGAATGGAAGTTAAAGAATATTTTCTATGACAAGAGGTATAAAAAGTTTCTATAAATGCATAATTCACATTAAAATTAATTCAATTTCTATTTATATACATGTATAGTGAAATAATATTAATATCATGTATACCATATTTTTATTGATACCAAATTAGATATTTATTTTAAAGAAAACCATTTTATATGCATAATGAAAGAAATTCTAATATATATATATATATAATATATTCAGATATATATATATATATATATTTATAATGAAATAAATTTTATAGTGTGCATCTATGTAAAGAAATCACATATACTATTTATATAAATTACTATATATATATATATACATGTTTTATATTTTCATAAATCATTCATATATTCTTTTTCATTAATTGTTTGTTTTTAATTGTGCAAGGGAAGTTTATATGTAATTGTATTTAGTGGAGGATTATCTCTTAGTGCTCATGTTCATTGCACGTGGGGTGTGTGCGTTCTCAAATAGTGCCGACGTCGTGACTTCATCGGAGACCAACAGTTCATTATTACTGCAATATTCATACCCAATCCGTTGAATTGTCCAGGGCTTCCACGTCGGCACAGTGATGGTCTTGAGGTCGAGTTCTGCTAATTTTATCTAAGGGTTGTAGACTTGTTTCAGTGTCGGCTGTGGGTGTGAATGGGAGGTCTATTGGGGTCTTAATTGCGGCCGTGAAGGCTGCGATAGGAGAAGTTCTGGCTTGTAGAAAGATCTTTCTTCCGACGTGTGTTTGGGTTTCTGTATATCCGGTGATGGTTTTTATTTTTTATTTTTGATTTGTTTTTGGTTTGGTTGTGATATTATATACGTTTCTAGTCTTTTTGTGAGGATTTTCAGTTTGTGGATCCGTGGAGGTGTGTGAAGGAGCAAGTGCGCGATGATGGACTCTTCATACTACTTTTCATGTGATTGTCTTGATCTAGTTGGATTCAGATATTAGTGATCTGTTTTGGTTGATTCTACCCTATTATTGGGTGAATATGGATTTTTTATTATAGTTAAATGTGTGTTTTTTCAATTTTTGTGGATTGTATTTGATGGAGGAGAAAATGAGGGTGCATTGGAGAAGGAGGTCTTGACATATGGTTAATCATTGATCTTGTGGAATGATTTTCAGAATTGAATACTTAGAGGGTTTTGAGCAAGAATAACATATTGAATTCTGCAGAAAAATGTTTTAGGGGTTGCTTCTTTCATAAATTCTACAATGAAATGCTTCAAAAGAGGATCAGAGCAGGTGGTGTTCACCGTGTATGGCTATTCGGGTTTGGAAGTTTGAGAGGGTATGATACTGCCATCGGTACTAGGACCATGCATTCCTGCATGGGACGGATTACTGAGCAGTCATCAAATGATGGAGGCAATCTATAATGACATTGATTCTGGGGTGGGGTATTCCTCATTAGTCTTGTTTTGGGATGATTGTGGACCTTTTGACCATTGGGTTTTTTTCTCTACGTCTTTTAAGTCTATGAGGTTTTTCCCCTTTACCCTTAAAAGGGGGTTTATCCAAAAATGAATAAAAATTTAGGCCTTAGATCCATTCATTCAGTTAGTCTTTATTTCAAACACTATAACCAATCATTACTCTATATATTGGAATCATTTTTATGATGATAATAATGATAAATTTTATTTAGTCACCACACTGGATTCATTTTAAATTTATAAGTATTTTGTTGACGAATTAATGATGTTTCATAATTTATTTTTTTTGTTAATCAATACAAAACTATACTTATAGAGTTTTATATTTATTCTAATAAAAGAAGGTAATATTGTCGAAATTACACTGAAATAATTTCATAAATTACTTTTAAATGTGTTTATTATAGGTAAAAATATGTATTTTATTAATGTGAAACATAACTTTATTTATTTTATGTATTTGTATTATACTATCCATTATAGAAATTAAAATTTATAGAAAGTGTTTTTCATGTTTCTTGATTTTATTCCATGTATAATTCTATTGGGGTTTAAGTTCCCTATATTTTTGTATTCATTATTATTTTACATATTCAAGTATTAATCTTCATATTCTATGGTTTTTGATGTAGGTAATCTTTATATTTCAATTCATCACTTAAACCATGATTTGTAAGGCTTGAATAATTGATTGTGGGATGTTCTGTGTAGTTTTATGATGAAAAACACAGAATACTAGAACGAGCTTGGTGTATAATGAAAAATAATTTTCATATTGATTTATAGACAAGTGGTGTAGATGATTTAGTTTTATATTCCACTAATAATTTTATAAATAATGAAAATTATGACATAGGTAATCATGAAAATGACTATTTAAAAAAGTTTTTTTCTATAATAGTGTAGTAAAATAATATATTTATGATTTTTTCACTCTCATAATGATTTTATCATCCACATTCTTTTGTAAATTTTTCTTTAAATATATGTCTATTTAATTTTTATATTATCTCATCGACCACTTTATACTATTCTTCCTAATAAGTTTTCCTTTAAATTTCCTATATCTATATAAAATATGTGTATATTATAACTTTTTATATTTTAAAAATTAGTTTAACCCTATCTTTACTCTTGTAGGCATTGAATTTTTTTTAAACTCCTAATTCATATGTATTTACAAAAATATTATCAATTATTATTTTTATAAGAGTGTTTGATTTTTTTATTTTCCCAAATTATATTATGTTATATGTGATACAAAAATTAATAATGGAATTTTTTCTTTTCTATTCTTCAAGCTGATAAATTTTTTATTGGTATATCAAAAACATCATTTAGAGTTTCAAATACTCATTTAATATTTATAATAAACTTTTTTATAACTTCATTTGTAAATGATGTAATACCATGATAGTGTAAAATTGTGCAGTTTTAAATTATTGTATGCATGTAAATTCACCTCACCCTAGAAATAGAAATCATTATAATGTAAAATGAATCTCAACAAAATTTTCTTCCTGTTATAAATGATATAATATCCTGATATCATGAAATTGTGAATTTAAAAATGGTAGTGTGTGGTGGTAAATGATAGTGTGAAATTATGTATATTCATTTTCATTTTCAATGTGAATGATAGTGTATGAAACTGTCATTTTACAAAAATACTATAGTATAAAGGAATTACAAAAAAAACTTATAAATCATAAAAATTACATTTCCTTTTTGATATGTTTATTATGAAACTTTATTATTGATATACATATACTTACGTTTATGGTCACTATTACACTAATGTATGTAATGAAACTAAAATAATACACAGTTACATGTTGTTAGCGAATTTTTTTTTCTTATTCTTACAGATATACTATAATATAAAGACATATTTAATTTTACAGTTCTTATGCTTAGGTTTATTCTTACAAAAATACCAGAACACATACAAATTATCATATACATTAATTTTTTTAAAACATGCTTATGTTTTTCATTATATTATAATTTCTAATATAATAATTCAATTTATAATATACCAATATTATTAACATGAAAAATATAGATAGATGTGTAGGAAATAATCACATATTCATAAATGAATAATTTATAAAATTGAATCATGTTTCATCTATTAATGATATTATTTTTTCATAGACGTAAATGAAGAAGATTAACTACAAGTTACTCATGAGATTAATCTATTTTTAACATTCCAACATGCTCTTAATATTCTATTAGGTATGTTGTATGCATGGAATTATATATTTATCCCAAATTTTAATCATTATTGACGTATTATTAAAAAATAATATCCATTCATCATGGAATATTATTAATAAATTATATTTTCTAAATTAAACTTGTAATCCTTTAATAAACATTTTAATTAATATATTTACATTTAATAATATGTTTTACTAGATCTTATAAATAATTATTTTATTCAATAAAACTCTTAATCATTATTGAATTTTTTTACTTTATAATTTATGGAATCTTTTTCTCTTCAACACATAATTTTCACTTTTTCTCTAATTTAGATATAGAATTTTTTTCTCTGGTACATCCAATTAAAGTATGTATCTTTACACTTTGATATAGCTACTTTATATTTTAACATCTTCCTTAGAAAGCCATCTCTTAAAGAATTATGAACATCATGTCCTTGTTTTTTCATTAATTTCATGTAGAATGTAGTGTCATGTGATCCTTGGATTATTTATATCTTGATAGGAAATAGTTTTCTTCTTATCTTCCACTTGATTGTGTTTTATTTTCCAAATATTCAGAAAAATTTTAGATAAACTTTTAGCTATGAATTTTCATAAAAATACAATTTTGGTTCCACGATCATCTTTTAAGAACTACTGAAGTATACAGATAAGGGTCCAAAATATTATATCTCTTTATTATTTTTTCTATAATATTATAATCAATTTTTCATTTGGTTTATAGATTTTAACCCTTCATAGAATTCAATTTTATATTATTGATTTAGTTATAGAATTCAACTTATCTTTCTTTATTTTCTTATGAAAGAGAAGTTAGTTCTATATATGTAAATTGAATGTTAATTACATCATTTTAATCTTAAATGAAAGATTTCCCAAATCTATAATTTTTATTTTTTTCCTCCCAAAACATATTCAACTAAATTTTTTATTTTCAGACTTTCTTAAGTCCTTTTCAAAGTGTAGATGACTTTATTCCTAAAGTTTTAGTGGCTTATTCATTGACAAAATATCATAAACACCATCCTATAGATTTCCAATTTCAATATGATTCCCATATCATGTTATGATTTCTATAACACACTCCATAAGATGGATTTTAGTTTGTGTTACCAAAAAGTCTTTCTCCCTTTAACAATTTCATTTAATAAGTATCTCTATTTTCTTTTCAAATCTATTTATACATGCTTGGGAATTATTAAAGAGCTTGTTAATGATTGTTTCCATACTTGGGGAGTTTTATTGACTACCATTTATGTGGTTCTTCATTATTTTTATCATTATTATAATAATTATTAATTACCAATAGATTCTATTGAATTCATTGAAGTAGTAACACAATCATCTTAGTACTATGGTTATTCCTAGATAAAATTGGGAATTTCTTCTCATTTATCGCTTAACTTTTAGTCTATAAGTAACTATTTAATTATAATTTTTTATTATTAATAAGCCAATCATTCTCCTTTATAGGAAAGTCAAATTGATTCCTCTAATCCGGGTACTTTGAATTTGAAAAAATAGAAAACTGTTAATGTTCCCCAAGTTAAAAAACCCTAAATTTCCCATGAATCATTATAATTATAAATGTTTTTCTTTGATGAAATGGAAGTTAGTTTTTAAGAGGTATAAGCATGTAATGAATATTTTTAAGAATTAAAATCAATCTTGAAAAATTTATAGGAATTATTGGGAAATATTCAGTGGATTATACAAATATAGGAATAATATTTAATGTAGTGAATAAACTTATAAAAATAACATAGAGTACTTTAGTTGTTGGAATTATTCTTGTGATTACCGAAGTGTAAGATTAATATGTTTTAATTTTTTTCTATATTATTGGATTATTATTTAATAATAATATGTTATTAATATAAAGCGGGATACCATTTCCACTTAATTCTAAAATAGAACACGTGCTGATGTTTCTTTACAATGTTTATCAAAGTAGGAGTTATATGCCGAATTTATATGTATTGAAGCTGGAAAAAAAACCTTAAATGGCTACATAGGAAGAATAATTGGGCAATGGTTAGGTTATTAACCTTGATAGAAAATATGGGATATTGAGACTTTATTAAAGGTTTTTTCTGTGTATTGGGTTGTAGAAATTGTGATATTTAATATAGAGAATATATTTTCATTTCCACGTTGACATTACATTGTATGCATGGGGGGATAAATTGAAAACATGAGTTTTCATGGGAAATAAATTATGTAATATATCTTATTTTTAGTGTTGTATGGGATTTTTATCACTAACCATGTTGTGCTATTTTTATCTATGGTATTGGTCACTTACATGTTGCTTATGGTGGGTTGATTTAATAAGTTCCATCATATAATGTAATTTTCCCAAAAGGTAATCGACCCTTTTTGGAATTACAATATAATTTATATATTACTATAACAACTCTATGAGTTAACAGTTGTTATTATAGTTTTTACTAAGGATTATTTTCTCACTCACTAAACATAACAACTTGTTTGTGTAAAACTTTAATGCATGATGTTTATCAAATGGAAAATTGGATTAGCTAGGTGCTGATTTATAGCTATAGTTTGAAGCATAGCTATAATATTATAGATTATTAAGTAGTTTTTTGTTCAAAATTACTTTAATTATATCATTAAATTGAATTAATTTTCTATTGGTATTTATGAGTTGCCTTTGAGTTTACTTTAACTATTTAAAATTTTTGGGTGTATTAGTACATTATGTAATTCCTATAATATGACTAATGGTTCAGGTGCACCATGATTTTTTGAATGACTATTATTGTGCAGAGTCATTTTATTTCATCCATTTTAAGCAATCATAAAATTGTTGAACATAATTTTATGATTCATTAAAGGTATTTAAAATTGATATGTAAGTCATTTAAATTATAAAAGATATTTTATGGTATCTTTATGATATGAGTGTTGGTGTGTTCTACTGTAACCTACAAAAGTTGGAGGATATGAGTGTGATATTTTGATATTTTTTTGAAAACAATCTACAGGCGGAACATTATATTTTAATTTCTTATATCAAAGAGGTTCAATATAATAATTTCTTACTGTTGTATTAAGGTATTGATCCTCTAGATAAAGACCCACAAAATATTCTAGAAACAATGTTAATAATTTATCCTAATAGTTAACTGTTATTAATACTTCTTTTAAATGTTGTCAAATGGAAGATTAACATGAACTCACGTTTTTTAAATTTATAATAATCTACCCAAATCTATTTTAGACATGTAAAAATTGTTTTCCCGAACGTTTTATAATTCTTGTTTAGGTTTTCGGGATAGTTCATTGCTTTACACATAAAAATTTTATAAATTTGATCTGTTATATTTCTAACTGTAATCATTGTTCCATTCCTGTGAAATTGTTCCCCTAAAATGATCGTAGTTTTTTTAATTTCATTAAAGTTTTGTAAACATGATTTATTCCAATTTTTTATTTATATTTGTATTTCAACCATGTGTTTTTTAATAAATCCAGTAACTTCATTAATCATTAATGAATGATTTATTTTTGGTCATAGGGATGATGATATGAGATAATGAATTATTGTCCCGTTTCTCATTATCTCAATAATTCATTTCTTTAAATTTTCTAATTTCCATGGGCCAATATTAATACTTCATGTTGTGAAAAAAATAAAAATTTATTAAAAAATCATGATTTAGTAACTATTAAAAATAAAATTATGTCTAGAATATGTAGTAGACAAAAAATAAGAAATCTAATTTGGTAGATATTATTTTTCTTTTTAAATGTACCATTATATACACGATTCACCATTGTATTTTTTTATTTAATGTTTTTAGGTGACGCGGAACATGAAAATATAGTTAAAGGGTTGGAAGTTTCTAGACTATATAAAATTAGAATGAAGATTGATAAGAATCTTGAGGAAAAATATGATGTTAATAGGAAGGTTGGATACATGAATCTGGTTAGGAGTTTGAAATTTACATGGAACATAAAATTTTCAATTTAATTTTTGGGTTAAAATGGTAGGTTAGGATTACTTTTATAACATTTATTCTTAATCTACATGACATGCTTATATATGTTTTTAATTTACAACCCGAGTTACATGGAGGGTGAATGGGTGTTAGTGAAGCTTATGTTTTCTATATCTGAATTGTTTTATCACAATCACCATCACATATCAACTTCAACATGGTTCTATTGTAATGAATCAAATAAAACTAAGGGAATTTTTTTGTGCTTGGATTCTCATTTTCAAATTCCTTGTTTACTTATTTTTTTCATATTAACTATGTTCTTACATTATTCCAATTATAAAAAGAAAAAACACAATTTCCCTCTAATTATTTTTTTTGTAGCTATGTGCTATTGTAACCAGAATTGGCTAAATTTTAACTATGGAATATGGAGGATATATTCATGGTCATTGATGGATGTTTCTTTAAATTTGAATGGTTCAAACTGTGGATATAGATTACAAACTTCCTCAGTTTTAACAGCAGTATTATGGTTCAATTTACATGGTTAAACCATTTCTATATATTTCAATTTCTATGAATTTATCCATGGATATAGATTTAAAATTTCCACAGTTTTAACCACGGTATTAGGATCTGATTACCACAGATAAAGGTTGGATATAGTTAGGAATTTCCACAGTTTGAATTGTGTCTATACGTGACCTATTTCCACAGTTTGAACTATGGAAATTGAGATGACCTATTACAGTAGATTTAGAATCTATTGTTTTGAAAACTATGAAAATATCCTATTTCCATGGGTTTTTTTTTCTAATGTCCACTATTCCAAAACATGGAAGTATGTGAATTATCTAGTTGTACATGTGGATATAGAGAGGACCACTAAAATAATTTCTCTAAAAAACAGATAATAATAAGGGATCTTTACATGAGTTCATGTGATACAATGAAGTATTAATGATGATTTATTTTCTATAATTTCATATGAAACTTATTCAATCTCATTGAAAGGAAAAATTTGAGGTCTTTGGATATGTGAAGCTACTCATATCGAGATGTATTATATTTCCTATATTTTTATATATTTTTATTACTATTTTATATTTTCCTTCGATATCTGTTTTATATTTATTTATTTATATATAAAAACACTGTATTCAATGATAAAATGGATAATCATTAATATTATCTCAAATTATTTTCTTTATATTCCCATGAGAAACTACGGAATATATCTGACATGACCTGGTATCTTTTTCATCTCACGTATAACTATGGAAGATGCTATATTCTTGGAAAATTTTGTATACTATTGTTTTTAAAACTTGATCTGGGTTGTGGATCTATTAATTCATCAATAAACTACATGGTAACATTTAATTTACAAGTGGAGGGGATTATGTCTTGGATTAAGACTAAAACCATCATTTTAATTTTTCTGTGTGATTATTCTAGTTATTTTTAATTCTCAAATCAATTTTCATTTTCTAAACTACCAAAAAATTTACTTTGATAGTTAGTCATACTTTTTATATGACTTTATTTTATTAAGTAACATAAATTAAAAAATTAAATTATTTATAAGATATTTTAACTCTACCTTAATGCTACTTCTGAAAAATTATCTGAAAGGAAAAATATATTTATTAAATTAGGGATTTAGTTTTCATTTTATTTAAGAATGAAATATTATTGGGTAGCCATTTCACCCCCTCTCAAGTAACTCACTCTAAAAAAAACTTATTTTTACCCTTTCTATGAATCTGGTGTAAGAATTTCATATGTTTCAATTTTTCCAGTTTATGAATGAATTTTTTTATAACAATGAAGTGTGCTAAGTGAGGATATGTTTAAGATATTTTAGGAAATAACTTGACTCTATATTCAGTCTTCAGAAACTCTAAAACTTTATGGTTCTTAGGCATGTATTATTATGATATGTATTGAATATACATCTAAAATGGTGAAATATTTATGTTTGTAATGCTTGTGTCACCACAGTTGGTCTCAATGAAGTGTTATGTATTTATGAAGATTTTTTTATGAAGAATATATGGATTTAAATTAAAACAATCTATGAAGAACTAAAAGTGATATACGGTGAACATAAATTTTTTAAAAGTTAATAATAAGGTTTCATAATTTATTACATCTCATGAATGAGTTTCATGATTTCACACTTTGATTATTATATACCACTACTTACTTTATAATTTTATTCCATTGATAACGCATTGTAAATCATATTGAAACATTAATGGCATGACTAATATCCTCATGAATAACCAAATGAAATGGGAGATGGGATATGAATTATTATGGTTATTCTTACCCAAATATCTCAATACATAACAAGAAAAAACAAATAATTTTGAGGTACTAAATGAGATAAGGAGGGACCAATTCATCATTGATTCTTTCATGGGGAAACATCCACCTTCAATCAGTGGGTCCTCTAATACAGTAGTGGACAAGGAATTGATCAGTACCAATAAAAAGATATTTTTCATTATCCAGTGCTCAGAGTATGAATTTTTTTTCAGGTGATGTAACATTTAAAAGGTAGAGTTGATTAACGATGGAATCTTATTAATAATAAAAGTAAACAAGAAGAAAAAAACTCTATGGAATGGAATGAGTTTAAGTGTGTATTTTCCAATATGTATATTCCTCAAAATCTTCAAATGAAACTGGAAATTGAATACCACGAGATCAAATAGAAGGATGATGAATATATTGGTACATATGATTAAAATATTATAGGACATGTGAGGTATTATTATGGTTTAATCATTGAACCAAAAATAAAAAATAAAATATTCATTAGTACCATGAAAACAAGTATCTAAAAGGAGTTGTATATAAGAGACTATAGTAGCTAAAGAGAAATCCTTTGAAATGATCTCAATGTAGAAATAGAGAGTGGATATTCCCATCATTATCATTATTCTAACAAGAAGAGAATGATTTAATTTTTAGAAATAATAATACTAAAACCCATGTAGGAGATAAAATTAATATTACTTTATGATATAAGTGTAGATGAAATAATTGCGGAAGTTGTCTTAAGGGGTTTGGTAAGTGTTTTAAGTGTGGAAAAGATGGATATAGACAAAAAATGATTATGTTATTTAAAGAATTAATCCCACAAAACATATGGAGAGAAAGATAAACTGAATTCACCAATAATTCTCTAATGATATAAATTAATTGAATTTTTACATTATGTTAATAAATAAAAGAATATAATGGTTAACGAAACCAATCAAAATCAATAAACTCCTAATCCAAGAGAAAAAGGGAAAGCTCATGTATCCAGAACTACCAAATTGGGTCACTAGAATGAAAACATAAAATATGTACTTATCATTACCACTACAACTAGAATTGTCTTATTTTATTTTGGTTCCACCAAGTCTATTATATCTAAATAATATTCTAATGATATCCCATCACCAACCCAATGATTAGATATTGAATTATCAGTGAAATCTACTAACAGTATGATGATTTCATCTCAACTCTATAGTTTCTCTCTAAGAGAAGTTTATAGAAATATAATTCATGAAAATATTGTGATTCCCCCTTTAGTTGAATTTGATTTAATTTTGAGCATGGATTAAATTTTTTATATTGTTATTGTATCAATGTTTTGGGAAGGAAAGTCACAATTAATATTCCAAATGAATCAATGATTATATATCATTGTGAGGAATAATATGAACTTCTAGTGGATCGTAATTCCATTTTATAGATCTTAAAACATATTTATAATAGATATTTATCTAAAATGGTTTAAGGGAAACTCATCATTGATGTTATGCCTATTATTCAGGAATAAACCAATGTATGTATTGAATTGTAGCCTAGTTTTCCCCCAAATCATGAAGTTGATTTACAAATAGAACTTATAACATATAATACATATTTTTTAATGAATGAATATAGAATGGACCTTACTGAGTTGAAAAAACCAAATAATAAACTATATTAGAATCTTTATAAGGGATTCATATAATTTTGTGCATCCCAGTGGGGTAAAAATGATCATTTTTTAAATAAGAAAGATCATTTCATTCATTTTTCATAGACTATATAGAATATATCATGATCACTATCAATAAAATGTATCTTCTAACATATAAGGATTAAATTTTTTATCAAATATATGGAGATAAATACTTTTCCCTAATTTAACTTTATTAAGGATTTCATTAGATGAGGGTCAATAAGGAAGATATAACCAAGACAAGATTCTGTACGAGGATTGGTCATTATGATTTTTTATTCATTACATTAATACTTACCAATCCCCATTATATATTTAAGTATATAATGAATATAACATTTAGAGATTACCATGATCATTTTTTTATTTTATAGATAATATTCTTATAAATTGTTTAGGAACATAAGATAATAATGGTCAATTGAGGATTATGTTGAGGTCATTGAGGAAGGAGAATATGTATTCCAAACATAGAAACTATGAATTATAGATATAACAAGTGTCATTATTGGGTCATATATTCTCAAGAGATGGTATTTCAGTGGATCATTCAATGATTGAAATTATTAATCAATTGGCATGAAGAATAATAGTGATTATTATCCATAATTTTCTTTGGTTGGATTGATACTATAGATACTTCTTGAGAAATTTCTCATTGTTTTCAAATCTAATAACCATATTGATGTGAAAGGGATCCAAGCTCCATTGGACAAATGAATGTGAGGAAAATATCAATGAACTAAAGAGAATGTCTGTCAATACACCTTTTATCATACTCCCTTGTAGTGGAGAAGGATTTTCGATCTATAGTGACTCATAAATGAAGGGAATGTGATTTTTTTCTCATTCATAATGACATGGTGGTGGATTATTCCTCCTTTCAATTAATGGTACATGAGAATAACTATCCAATTATTTATTAGGAACTGGAAGCCTTAATTTTTTATTTAAATATACCCAGACATTATATATATAGTGAAATATGTGATATATATAATAATTATAAAATAAAAAATTATATTTTCACACAAAATATTTAAATATATACCAAAGAAGATGGATGGAGTTGATTAAAAATTATCATTACTCAATACATTACCAGCCAAGGAAGGAAAAAAAGGTTGTTGATGCTATGAGTCAGAAGTATTATTCTATTGTGTACATGATGAGTATTGAAAGAGATCCAATATATAAGTATTTACAGAGGACAAAACATGAAATCATAAATAATATAGAAATATAATATCTTTTTTAGGTGATTTTTCAACCATAAATTTATATAGTGATTAAAGAGGCATAAGAGGAGGATCAAGAAAAGTAAAATAAGGTAAAAAATGTTTTTTTGTTAAACCCTGATTGTGATGGACTGATAAGTTTCAATAATTGAGTATGTGTCT
Source organism: Viscum album (assembly GCA_963277665.1). Classification (NCBI taxonomy): domain Eukaryota; kingdom Viridiplantae; phylum Streptophyta; class Magnoliopsida; order Santalales; family Viscaceae; genus Viscum; species Viscum album. The sequence goes on from OY728159.1 coordinate 1,939,833,647, forward strand.
GGTCAATAACATATTTTTTAGAGTTTTTAGATTAATGTTATAGTTTTTCATTCTATATTAATCATTTTAGTATGATGATGTGTAGATATCTGAAAGATAATTTCTAGTAGGAAAATATAAAATGATATATTGTGTAGTATTTAACATATTTTTGGGTTTTTAAGTAATTTAATGTTGAGGCACATATGTATAAATGGATTTTATAACCATTAAACTTACCAAAATGTAAATGGGAAATCGTTTTCATATATTTCGTCATCAATCTTCACAAAATATCTAAAATCCATAATATTATGCAGATTTTAGTCAATCACTTTATTAATTTAGTATATATAAAGTATATTAGTTAATATTTTTCTCTGGACAATATTTATAGGATATACAATTAGGAACTTTTAATATTTCAATGAGGTCACCATATTATATTATAACTGAACAATATCTAAGGTTTACATCAAATTTATAGTGGGGTTTTTGATAACCTTTAAACATAGATTGGAAATTTAGCATTGTATGTCATATACATCTATACAGTCAGTATGTTGGGACAAATCTAACCCTATAATATATTTTGAGAGTCTTTTCTATATATTTCAATTGTTTTTATGATCAAAATCTTCCTCTGATATTGTTTTTTTATATATATTTCTTTCAATAAAGCATTATAATGGATCCTTATAAATACCTTTATAGTAAAAAGTGTAAAACAATAATGTACACATATGATGTTAGAGAGAAAAATCTATAGATATTTGATCTATCTATGTAATTGGAATAGTTTATTGGATCTATCAAAAAGTACACCGAGACTTCTCAGCATGAAAAAAATTTATGTTAAAATGTGTCAATGAGATCTAGAGTTTGAATTTGGTGACATGGTATTCCTATGAAAATCTCTTTAAAATAAGGTTTTTGAGGTTTCAAATAAAGGTAAAGATGAGCCCTAGATATATTGGTCCATTTGTGATTCTTGATCATATCGGTAAGGTATCTTATTACTTTGTGTTTCTATCAAACCATCCACAAGTTCATGATGTGTTCCACATATCACCTTTGGGGAAGTACTTACCCAATGCATCAAATTACTGAACTCAAAAGTTATACCACTTGATCATGATCCATGTCATGGGGAAAACTAGCAGAAATCTTTGATTATAGAGATTAAGTACTGTGAAACAATATTACTCACCAAGTTAATGTTCTCAAGAGGAATAACTATTTCTTAAGAAACTATATGGGAATATTATTACCTTATGAGGCATAATAATCCTTAATTATTTGTATTAGATTGATGAAATTTTTATGCAGAATTTCTTATAAGGGGTTAGAATGCAACACATCGATATTTAATGAGATATATCTCTTTAAAGAAATATTACGTGTTAGAAAGGTTACTTTAAAGGAAACATCACGATTAAAATCATTTTATATAATTTTTTTAATGAAATTTTTTAGATTAATTATTAAGAAATAAATACTCGATTTTAAATATTAAAAATAATATTTTTTTATATTAAAGGATCAATTTTTCATAGTATTGTATTTTTAATATATTATATGTCTTTATTATAAATAAACTAGTATTTTTTATCAAAACCATTGGTATTAAATATAAAAATTAAATAATAGCTTATATGTTCATTGTCAATTGGTTATAAATAGAGTAAAAATATTTGAAAGTAAAAGAAGATTTTTTTGGGAAAATTATTTTTATAATATGTAATGTATTTTATATTAACTAATTGTATTAACTAGTATTGATGAATGATTTTTATAAATTGTTTATATGATATATTAAATAAAATAAATTAATATTAAAATAATTGTTTTTACTTGGAAAGGAATAGAATTCAATTTGTTTTTCTATTTAAAAGTGCATTTTTCAAATATTATTTTTTATTGAGATTAGTAATCTTATATAAAATTAATTTATGCCACTTATAGAAGTTGAATCTAAAAAATGGTTTCCATATTTGGAATAAAAATTCCAAATTTAGTAACACGTTCAATTTTTTTCAGTTATTTTGAATTGTAACTAAGGAAAAAAATCATAACTATGGTAAAAGTTAAAAGGGTTTCTGAGGGGTTTAACAAAAGACATAAGGGTTAAAAAAACAATTTTTTTTTAAAATATAATTGATCAAGTCAATTTAGATCTAAAATTATATTATCTTTTATTTTGGATTTATTTCGTTCCAATTTCACTTGAAATTTGATTTGACATATTTTAATGTTTAATGTATTTACAAAAGTTTCACTTTACTCACTTATAAATGGGAACAACCTCTCATATCCTCTGAATAACACTTGATCCATTTATCTTGACCAGTATTGGACCAAATACTACCCCAACATCCTTATCCATGACCATGAGTTACTTTTCTTCTACAAAAACTCATCCAAGAATCCTTATGGTGATTTCAAAGGATTATACCTCGTGAAGAGGAAAATGTTATTTCTGATCATTTTCATGTTCATTTTACCCTAAAACTCCAAAAATTGTTTATATACTTATTAAAATTATTTTATTAGTTTATTAAATATAATTATATAATTTTATATTAATGTTATATCCATTTTATGTCACCTTCCCAGCAGTTGGAAAATGATAACTTCACTCACGCGCACGTGTGGGCTACCACCTCGACAAAGTGATGTGAGTCGTTTTTCATTTAGTCAACACATGGATGGACATAAGGATATAATTAATAAATATATATTATATGTATGATGTAAATATGATAATTTAAAGGTGAATTATTGATTAATTGTCTTTCATTCCATCTATAAAAAATCAGAAACATCAGTCGTGCATACGTACAAACTACCATCTTCACAAAGTGATGCAAGTAAATATTCATCACCATATTATATGGATGGTTTTAAAAGCATATAAATTGAATAAATATGTTAATCATGAAAATATTTACATTTTATTGATGATGAAACATTGACCATGGTGCAATGATCGGAACTATCGAACCAAAACATGCATGGAAAAAAACCCATTTTCACCCAAATGTTCATTTTAATGAAGGTTTACAAAAAGGAAATTATAATTTATAAATGAAAGATATATAGTAATTCATTACTGAATATATATATTTAATAAATTTTTAATATATATATACTTATTATTCAGGAGTTTTGAACGTGTATAAAGAAAGTGGGGATTTGAGGTAATGATATTTATTACAATCTCATTTTTTCTCAGGATTGTGTATGATAAATTTTCATTGAGAGAAATTATATGATATTTATCCTTCAAATAACATTTATATTATTATCCTATATTTGTTCTTATACTTTCCATGAATAGGTATCTTTTTCCTCTCTTTGTTCCGTAAAATTATCAAAAAAATATAATAAACAATTGCCAACTATTTTTCATCTTTGGTAAATGAACTATTTCTTCCATATCCATTCGCATAAAAAAAATTTATAATATTTTTATTAGTATATAAATGTTTCAAAAAATTATTTTTACTATGGATGAATTTATTTTGAAATTACTAAAATTAATATTTCCCAATGTTTTATGCATGACTCAATGTTGGATTTTTAAAACTGTGAAAAGAATGTTATCTTTTGATGTACACTACATAAAATGATATTTGTACTATATTGACAATTAATTTACTTGAATATTACTTTATAGGTTTACATGGTTAATTTTTCAGAAAATATTATTCTAAATATTATAAAATATTTTATTTTTTAAACATATCTAAAAAAGGATATTTTCCATGTTTTTAAAGAAATTTTCAAATGTTATTTTAAATGTATTTTAAGTATATTTAAACACCATTTAAGGAATTTTATGCTTCAATGGGGATATGTTCTTATGATACTATTATCTTACTTTCTATGGATAGATTATGTAGATGATATTTGAAAAATGATTCAATTAAACCCATTACTTTCCCATGGTTTAATTAATCTATGATTAGATAAGGAATATTTTTATGACACCATCCACATCATTTCTACGGATGGATATGGTTATATAATGATGAAATTTTTATGAAACCCATTTATATTCCATGATTTATGGCATGATTAGATGATGAATGTTTTTATGAAAGTGTAGAACACTTTTATATGTTTCTCCATTTTTTGATAGGTGGTACCAAAATTATATATCCATCTAATGAATAAATATTCATATCTCATGAGATAATATAGACTACAATTTGGAGTGAACAAAATTAAGTAAAGTAATATTCACACTATGAAAATATAATAATTCAACCATGACTAAGGAAATTAGGGAACGAGGAGTGAACCCAATCCACTATTGTAATTTTTACACTATGATAGTCTTAAACTGAACCATGGGTAAAGAAATTATATATATATATATATATTCATACTACATAAATTTATATATTATTCTTAGGATATTTTTTCATTAATAATGATTTATCATTCATGATTCATAATTCATATAACTTATGTATTTTGTTATGATAATGAATTATGCAATGATTCGTCATTAATGATATTTAACCAATTAGTTGTTAATGTCATAGGATATGATCATTTTATAATAACCTTAATCTTATTTTATGGTAACATGTTATCATTGATTAATATTTCATATGTTTACCCTTATTGAGCATCTTATCTCACCCTTTCATGTATATCCATTTCCCTATGTCATGAAGACATGTTTTCTTTAGGGTATCCTAAGTACGATTTCAAGTGAGAATATCATTGTCGATTATTTTTAAGATCCTTAATGAAATAATTTTATAATGTATTTAGCCTCCAAAGAAACTAAACATTTACATTTCAGGGGAATTTATTATATTGATATTTAATGAATATTTTTCTAGGATAATTTAATATTTGTGTATGTATTAATTGAGTCACCTAATCTTATATTAGATCTATACCACCCAATCTAGTGGAGACACCGGTCTATTGAAACATCACTTGGTGTCAATGTGATCTATGATAAATTTATGGACCTGAATACTCAAGTTGATGATTAAATATAAAATGTTTCTCTACATCACCCAATAAATCAAATAACCATGTATTTGTTATGTAGTGAATATAGTGAACCATGAGTTTTAATAACAAAAATGGGGTCACATCTATTGATTAAGAACTATTTCATCACCTCGGATGAAACACTAGGTTTTTTTAGAAAAATTTCATTCTGATGAAGCTATCATCAAGAAAAAAAATTTATAATATCATTCCTGAATCTTTTTGGGGTGATAACTTCTTTGAAATTAAAAAATTATTAAGTCAAATAGTGAGTGACACTGAGATTTAATATCAATTCTCTTCAATGTATAATACACGCAATTAATTTTAGCATCTAGATAGAACCATGATATCCTTATAGTAATTGGGACATCATCTTTAGTTTTATTTCAAAATGATAGAGAAGAGGGAGTCACTCTGGATACTAATTATTATTTGTATCATAACTAATTCATGAATAATTAATATAAATGGGAAAATAATACGATATAAAATTTTAAAACACTAAAAACATGTTAAATTTTTAAAAATTTAATAAAATTTAATTAATAGAAAATCAGAAGAGGAGGTTCATTAACCCTTCCTAAAAGTTAATATCAACTCACCTTGAGTATAAGATTGGACACCACTCAATTAAAATCCTAAAATAATGATATTAGAGTGTTTTGTAAAGACCCGTAATTTCAATGTAATTTTTTTTCTCTTTAATACATGGAAATTTTACGAGTCCGCGAAAATTGATGGAGTGCGATTCCGAGGTTTGGATTGCCCAGAATGAATATCTGAAGTTTTGTTTGGGTATGTTCAGTAACAGTTCGAGCGAGATTTTATAACTTTTGAACTAGTGCTCAGAATTGAAATCTGAGGGCACTTTTGAACTCGCAGTGCCGGTATTCACTTAAGAATACTTTCACCTCGACGGTAGGTGGTCGAGGGTGAAAGCTAGTTTTTGGGTTTTTTGTGGAAATAATAAAATAAAATGATGCATGTTTTATTTTATTATAACCACCCAAGTGGAAGTTGGATTTGGGGACCACCACACCTTAACATCCCTTGAGAGGTATTGGTGGTGGGGTCCACCCTAACCTAACCTCCCATGAGTGGTTACGTTGTGGGGACCACCCGGGATTAAACCCCCTAATAATGGTGGGATAGAAAAACCTCTCAACTCCCCTCATTAATGAGGGAGAGTATCTCCACCCCCTCCTTTAATGGTGTCAATCCTCCCTATCTTTTGATTATGCCACCCTCATGAATTAATTATGTGGATCCAACTTAATTAATTCACCCAATTTTAATTTATGCCAATGAACATAATAGATCATAATATATTATTTTGTCTACCATTTCATTTTGGGTGGAGTTTGAGGAAAGGAGGAACATGGGAGAAATATTGGGAGAAGGCTCCCAATGAAGAACTCTCCCAATGAAGAACGCCTTCAACTACGAAGAATAATCTCCTTCGACCTTCATACACAGTCTCCTACCGACATGGGATGCCTTCAATCGAACTTCCCTCCTCATTTTCTTTAATGAATTGATGCACAAGCTTAGGATTGAAAGTGTGTGACAGACGCGAGAAAGGATGAAAACTTCATCTTCTTCCTTGCGAATTCGTCGAGTAACGACAAAACAATATAGGGGTTTTATTTGAATATAATCTTACTCCTTTAATTCTTCCCTTCTAAAACAAAGAAACATTGTGGATGGTTTTCCTTGCAGGTTGGGAATTGTTTTTGCGGGAAGATGCTGGGTGTTAATAGAATTTTCTTCTTCTATCCTCTTATTGGTAATTCCTTAAAATTCAAGAAATATTGAACAACTAGCTACCACTCTAAATGCTGAGGGTGTAGGCTAAACTAACATGGACCGAATCCCTCCGCCGATCTCTTTTGTGATGTTCTTTGGCTTGGTGACGAAACGACGAGGTGACAGGAAATGACCACGCTACCCACAGTCTCCATAACCTGGGCCACCCTTGTGGAACTTTGGCTGAACTGGCTCCACCGCACCGGGCTGAACCGTGCTACCCGTCGGCTTGAGCTGCCAGCCTCTCGTGCGCACGACCGAACCGCGCCGGCCCGCCGTCCTCCCAGCTCCCGGCCGCTCGCCGTCCTCCCGGGCCAAGCCACCCGAGTAGTGCCCCCCACAACACTGGCCAAACTAGCCCCAACCTCCCTAGTGGAGCTACCCGAACCGCACCCCTCATGGCACTCCTGGCCGAATCGGTTCCGCACTACTAGGCCAGGTGGCCTACGGGCCCCCTCAGGGTTGAACTGCTCTCACGGCCCGCTGGGCTGGGCCCAATGGGCCGGACCGAACCTAACAGGCTGACCCACCCAATGAGCCGAGCCAGACCCAACGGGTTACGTCAGGTCGACCTAAACCGGGTCGAACCGGACCCGGGCCGACTACGACCCTTTACTTTCTTTTGGCCATACCTTTGGCAATGAGCATCTGTTTGACGAACTGTCAGTGGCCCTGGTAATATTGGACCATGACGAACCCTTTTGAGTATACCCCACTAGATTTTGGTGTATAGTTGAGATACGGTCAGGTTGGATCTTCCACAAATCCAACAGGGCCCCTGGGAATAAAAGACTAATAACTCACAGACCAGATGTATGATTAACACGTTGTCTCTTGAGTCGAGACCTTTTTGATGTGGCAGACCTTTGAGATACTTCTTCGCTGGACTTTGTGACCATTGGAGTATCGACTAGTAGCTCATGGAGCGGACCCTTCCGTTGGCAAGGAAGAAGAGTGCGTAGACCTAGTAGCTGGCTGGGACATGACAACTACTGACTGATTGACTATGAGTGACTCAACTAGCCCAGTGGGGAGAGCCTTGGTGTCGCGTCAGAACCACGGTGGAGGAGCACCTAGTAGTGGAGGCAGAATTTCAGTACTCAACAGGAGGAGTACCTCTGCAGACTATTAGGGGGAGCGCCTGGTTGTGGCGGCGGACCCATAGTGAGGAGCGCCTTGGTGATGCAGCAGGCTCACAGTACTCGACAGGAGGAGTACCTCAGCAGTCCGATGTTTGATGGAAGCACCTTGGTGTCGCGGCAGTCCCACTGTACTTGATAGAGGAGGAGTTCTCCAGCAGCCATGGTTTCGATAATGTGAATAAAAATCCAGGTTGAGCTGAGTCAGTAACTTTTGTGTTTACCTCATGATTGAGAAGGATTACTTGATAACTTAGGTATATGTATGGGCATATACCTAATTTGGGTTATATGTCAATTTCATACTTTGTGGTTTATGCTGGTTGGATTTTGTGAGACCTTGAGGGTCACGGGATCCCAACTAAGTATCGTTATACTTCCCCCTACACGGGCTATGCCTGTACCTCTTTGCGTAGGATGAAAATGACGGACAACACTTATCAAAGATGAGAGTATCAGGACTGGACAGTACCCGGAGGTGGACCTTACGAAGATTTGGTACACAGAGGAGACTAACGGATGTGGAGTGCTGAGGAGGCTATCTGTACCTACCCTTTAGGTAGGAATCCCGAAGGATGACCCAACAAATATTTTTCCTTTATTGATTTGTACTTGTACTTCCAGTTCCTTGTACATTATATTTGGGCTTGTATTTTCGGCCCCTTTACTTTTTAGCACTCATTTGTTATACAGTTTACCTAGTGGTTTTTATCCTGCAGTGTGCTCTATTGTGTGCGTTTATAGGTTTTAATGGTAATGCCTTCCCAGTTTTAGAGAATTACGCCTTTGGTGCAAGTCTCCATCCCCTGGCCTATTGAAGGCGGGCTTGGGGTAGTCACGACATGGGCCTTGGGGAATGGCTCATGAAAAATTGGTATCAAAGGAGTAGGTTTTAACGCAGAACATAGGACTATGATATTTCTTTACTATGAAGCAATAATGTTAATGGTACTGATCGTGGTTTTTAGTTTAGGGAGTCCAGTGTTGGTGCGGCAGCCGACTTATCCATACACTAGGACCCTAACTTCTGATTTCTGACTCAGTGCACGAAAACATTGATTGCATGTGTGTTTTCAAAATTTTCCTTTAAGCCAGCTCAAACAGGTCAGCTCACCAGGTATAATCTTTTGACAATGTCACTTCTGTTTCATTCAGGATGCCTCCCCATGGATGACCAACAAGAGACCTAAGAGTTGTATGCACAAATACCCACCAAGCGACGAGGCCTTGGTGTAGGGCCCTTTTCCAGTGGAGGGACCTGAAGTACCACTCCCCTTTGGGCCACTGATGCCACCAGCCCTAGAAGTAGATGATGCACACCACTTGAGTGCATTGCATGATTTCCAGCCTCGGAGGCCACGTAGGTTCAGGGGAGAGATGGACCCACAGGTGGCTAAGGATTGGATGAAGTCTGTGGTGAGAGTTTTCCTACTAGTAGGGACACCAGCTGACTTCATGGTGACTCTTGCTGCTAGCCTTCTACAGGAAGTAGTGGGAAGATGGTGGATCTTGATGATCTAGGTCCATGACGAGATGAAGATACTCTGGGAAGACTTCGAGAGCCTATTTCAGGTAGATTTTGTCCCAGGGACTCTTCGCGCAGTGTGTATATAGGATCTAATTAATCGATATCAGGGAAATATGATTGTAGCTCAGCACTCAACGAGGTTCAAACACCTCTCACACTACTCCAACGATATGGTGTGGAACCCATTCTTCAAGGCCTGATCCTTTGAGTAGGGACTCAGATGGGAGATCAGAGCTCTGATGACCTCATTCAGCATCCCAGCGCACGCATGGGTGTTAGAGAGATCCCTCTCAGTGGAGAGTTTCCTTTCTAAGAAGTCTCCATTAGTGAGATCCACCACTAGTAGACACATGGAGGAGTCTTCTACAGTAGGCATCAGACAGATGTCGCAGATGTTCAAGAGGACCAGACCTACAGGTGGATGATCAACAGATGGTCGAAGGACTGCCCAGGCCGAGAGAGATTTCATCGAGGCGATCCGTAGGGCGCAAGCGGACGTGGAAGAGGAGCTGGTCTTGTAGCAAGTGGTGGATGATGTTATGATGTGTTACCAACACCACCACCAGTAGGTCCACCCCGACTATAGGGAGTTGGTGGACAGACAATATCTCAGCTCCAGGTAGCTGATGCATATGATCATGGTGCTCCAGAGATTATTCAAGGTACGATATGTGTCTACTCCACCATATATGTAGTTCTTATAGACATAGGTGCTAGTCATTCTTTCATTTCCACTGCCCTCGTTCGGAGCTTGGAGATTTCGAAAGAGCCATTGGATCGATCGTTATAGGTAGAGACTCCTACGGGAGCAGATTCGACGATTATGAACTGGTGCCGGTAGTGTGAGCTTACTCTAGGATGAGAGAGCTTCGGCTGAGATCTATTTGTAGTGGCGTCGAGGCCTTATGATGTCATCTTGGGTATGGACTGGTTATCTATAGTCCATGATCATATTGACTGTATTAGGTGCAAAGTGCGGTGTGTCCGTATGGATGGGACTAGGTTTACCTTTACCGGCGATAAGGGATCCTTTGTAGCACATGATGGACTTTCTCAGAGGAGAGTGCAGCCAATCACTCATCAGTTGGCTAACCTTACCCTCAGAGCGGTTGAAGTGGAGAGTCCATCTTATCCAGTAGTGGTGGACCAATATGCGGATGTATTCCCTGACGATGTCCCAGGACTACCTCCTCATAGAGAGGTGTAATTTTACATAGACTTGTACCCTGGGATGGCACCGATATCTACACCAGCATATCGGATGGCTCCTGCAGAGCTTCATGAGCTGTAGGTACATCTAGAGGACATGCAGGGGAAGGGATTCTTTAGGCCCAGTGTTTCTCCCCGGGCAACACCGATTCTGTTTTCCAAGAAGGAGGATGGGAGCTTGAGGCTTTGTGTTTATTATCAACACATGAACCAGGTGACTGTAAAGGACAAGTACCCACTCCCGAGGACTAACAACCTCTTTGATCAGCTGAAGGGAGCACGGTAGTTATCGAAAATATACCTCAAGTCATGTTATCACTAGCTTAGAGTTCAAGACGAGGATGTGTAGAAGATGGCCTTCAGATGTCGATACCACCACTACGAGTTCTTGGTTATGCAATTCGGTGTAACCAATACTCTAACGGTGTTCATGGGACACATGAATATGATCTTCTATCCATACCTTGATCGCTTTGTTGTAGTCTTCATCGATGACATTCTGATCCACTCGACTACTGAGGAGGAGCATGCCTTCCATTTTTAGGTAGTACTGGACACACTTCGAGAGCATCCGCTTTATGGTAAGCTCTTGAAGTGCTAGTTTTCGATATGAGAGGTTCAATGTTTGGGGAATGTCATTTCAGAGGCTAGAGTTGCAGTGGATGTAACGAATATTGAGGCGGTACTTGCTTGGGAGCCACCCAGGAGTGTAACAGAGGTACGGAGTTTCCTGGGTTTGGCTGGTTACTACCAGAGGTTCATGCCAAATTTCTCCAGATTTGCAGCACCGCTATCAGCCTTGACGAATAAAGGGAAACCCATTGTGTGGTTGGAGAGATTCCATCAGTTCTTTCAGGAGCTAAGAAAGAGGCTGACTAGTGCCCCCATCTTGAGGCTTCTATAAGAAGGAGTAGGGTACGTAGATTACTGTGAAACATCAGGGACCAGGCTCAGATGTGTCCTCATGCAGGAGAGAGCATGGATCACATATGGCTCTCATCAGCTGAGATAGAATGAGCAGAACTATGCTACCCATGACCTGGAGTTAGCAACAGCGGTCTTCGCCTTAAAGATGTGGTGACACTATCTGATGTGCGAGCGTTTTACCGTGTACTTTGATAACAAGAGTCTCAGGTATATCTTATATCAGAAGGACCTGAACTTGAGACAAAAATATTGGCTTGAGTTCCTCCAGGACTATGACTTAGAGATAGTCTATACTCCTAGGAAGGGGAGCGTTGTTGCAGATGCACTCAACAGAAGATCTGGTATAAAGCTGCTAGGCGAGGCGACAGAGTAGCTGGCTGATTTACAGATTTCCTTTGTGGATAGATATGGATCAGACTTCCTACAGTCTCTTACGGTCACTCCACCACTTCTTCAGTGAGTTAGGGAGGCACAACATGGGGATGCAGACTGCGAGACCCGACGTGCTCAGATATCCACACGGTAGAAACATGATGTATTTTATAAAGGTGGGAAGCACTTCATCCTATTCAAAGGACATACTATGGTACTAGTGTCACTTTAGGAGGAAGTGTTGAGGGAGCTCCACACATCCCCTCTAGCAATACATCTAAGAGTGGTGAATATGTATCAAGACCTCCGACGATAGCAAAGGTGGATGAGAATAAAGAAAGCAGTAGCAGAGTTTGTCTCTCGGTGCCTCACTTGTCAGTAATTGAAGGCAGAGCATCAGGTACCAACATGCTTGGTTTAGCCTTTAGAGGTCCCGGAGTGGAAGTGGGATGGTATATCCATGTATTGTTTTGCCAGAATTCCACGTACATCCAAGGTTCATGACTCGATTTGGGTAATCGTCGACCGACTCACCAATTTGGCCCACTTCCTACCGATCGGAGAGCAAGGTTCAGTAGAGAGCTTGTGATTCCTCTTTGTGAAGAAGATTGTGCGATTACATGGAGTACCATCGACGATTGTCTCCGATCCTGACACACATTTTACTTCCCAGTTATGGAAGGGGTTTCAGGAGGCTTTTGGGATGCAGATTCATTTGAGCACCACCTTCCATCCTCAGACAGATGGCCAGACTAAGCGGACCATTCAGAACCTCAAAGACAAGCTGCGTGCTTGCATCCTCAACTTCGGTCACATCTAGGAGGATCACTTACCTTTGGTGGAGTTTGCATACAACAACAGTTATCACTCCACCATTGGGATGACACCATTTGAGCCGTTATATGGGCAACCTTGCATATTAAGCTTGTGCTGGACTGACCCTGGGGAGTCATCACTAGTGGGACCGAAGATAGAATGGACTACCACCGAGAAGTTTCATATCATCTATGAATGGATGAAGACTGCACAAAGCAGGCATAGGTCATATTCTGACAGGAGACGAAGACCTATAGAGTTTGAGGAAGGTGACCACGTCTTTCTACGGGTCTCACCTCGACGTGGTTTATGGAGATTTGGCTGAGGTGACAAGTTATCTTTGATATTCATTGGACCTTTTCAGGTCCTCAGCAGAGTTGGAGAGGTGGAATACCGGTTAGGTCTTCCACCTCAGTTGCACCGGGTGCACGATGTCTTCCACTTATCCCAGCTGAGGACATATGTTCATGACCCTTCCCACATCATTGACCATGGCGAGCTAGAAGTCGACGATGGAGTGACTTTTACAGAGGTTCCAGTAGAGATTGTGGATCGATAGGAGCGGGTCCTTTATGGACATGCGATACCTCTGGTGCGCGTTCGTTGGCAGCACAGGAACCTCCAGGAGAGCACATTGGATCATGCGGCTTAGATGCATGCTTAGTACCCCCACTTGTTCCATCAGTCCAAGTTGTAGCTTATGGGGATGTAGATACCTGAGGTGGGGAGAATGTAAAGACCCATAATTTCCATGTAATTTTTTTTCTTAAATACATGGGAATTTTACGAGTCCGCAAAAATTGACGGCGCACGATTCCATGGTCCAGAGTTCCCAGAATGAATTTCTGAAGTTTTTTTCAGGTACGTTTAGTGAAAGTTTGAGTGGGATTTTATAAATTTTGAACTAGTGCTTGGAATTGAAATCTGAGGGTACCGTTGAACTCGCAGCATCAGTATTCTCTTAATAATACTTTAACCTCGATGGAAGTTGGTTGCGGGTGGAAGATAGTTTTTGATTTTTTCGTGGAAATAATAAAATAAAATGACGCATGTTTTATTTTATTATGACCACCCAAGTGAAAGCTAGAGGTGGGGACCACCACACCTTAACCTCCCATGAGAGGTTATGGTGGTGGGGTCCACCCGAACCTAACCTCCCATAATAGGTTACGATGTGGGGACCACCCGGGATTAAACCCCCTAATAATGGTGGGAGAGGAAAACCTCTCAACTCCCCTCATTAACGAGGGAGAGTCTCTCCACCCCCTCCTTTAATGGTTTCAATTCCCCCTCTCTTTTAATTATTCCAACCTCATGAATTAATTATGTGGAGCCAACTTAATTAATTCACCCAATTTGAATTTAGGCCAATGAACATAATAAATCATAATCTATTATTTTGTCTACCATTTCATTTTGGGTGGAGTTTGGGGAAAGGAGGAACTTGGCAGAAATATTTGGAGAAGGCTCCCAAAGAAGAATGCTCCCAATGATGAATGCCATCGACTAAGAATAACGATCTCCTTAGACCTTCTTCCACGGACTCCTACCGAAGTAGGACATCTTTGACCAACCTCCCCTCCTCATCGTCGTCAATAAACCGACGCATGATCTCAGTATTGAAACTGTGAGACATATGTGATGAACAACGACAACTCCATCTTCTTCCCCATGACTCCGTCGACGAACAATGAAAAAATTTAGGGGTTTTATTTGAATATGATCTTATTCCTTTAATTCTTCCCTTCTAAAAAAAAGAACCATTGTAGATGATTTTCCTTGTGGTTTGGGAATTATTGTTTCCGGAAGATTTGGGGTGTGGATAGACTCTTATTCTTCTATCATCTTCTTGGTAATTCTTTTAAATTAAAGAAAGATTGAACCGCTTTCTACCACCCTAAAAATGGAGGGTTCATGCCAAACTAACGTGGCCCGAATCCCTCCGCTGATCTCTTTTGTGATGTTCTTCAGCTTGGTGACGAAACGATGAGGCAATGAAGGAGATAGGCAACAACCGCACTACCCACGATATCCGTAACCCACACCACCCTTGCAGCACTTCAGCCAAACTGGCTCCTCCGCCCCGGGGTGAATCGCGCCAACCGTTGTCCCGAGCCGCCGACCTCCCGTGCACCCGGCCGAACCGCGCCGGCCTGCCGACCTCTCGGCTCCCGGCCTCCCGTAGGCCACCCGGGTTGAGACACCTGTACCACGCCCCCCACGACACTGGAAAAATCGACACTGGCCTCCCAGGCCGATCTGCCCAAACTGCGCCCCTCACGGCACACCAGGCCGAACCCGCTCCGTGCTACCGGGTCGAACTGCCTACGCAACCCCCTCTTGGCCAAACAGCTCTCGCGGCTGGTTGGGCTGGGCCTAGAGGGCCAGACCAAACATAACGGGCTGGCCCACCCAATGAGATGGGCTAGACCCAACGGGTCAGGTCGGGTTGACCCAGACCGAGTCGGGTCGGGTCAGTCCGACTGGGTCGGACCGAACTCGGGCCCACTACGACCGTTTACTTTCTTTTGGCCATATCTTTGGCACCGGGCGTCTGTTTGACGAATCGTCAGTGACCCTGGTAATCTTAGAGCATGACAGTATCTTTTTAGTACACCCCACTAGATTTTGGGGTATAATTGAGATACAGTCAAGTTGGATCATGCATGAATCCAACCGGGGGCCAGGGACTAAAATACTAATAACTCGTAAACTAGACCTCCAATTAACGCACCGTCTGTTGTGTTGAGACCTATATGACATGACAGACCTTTGAGAAACTTCTTCATGGGACTTAGTGACTGTTGGAGTATTGAACAGTAGCTCATTGATCGAACCCTTTCGGTGAAGACCGAGCAGAGTGCGGAGACCTAGTAGCTGGCTGAGACTTGACGACTCCTGACCGATTGACTCAGAGTGACCCGACTGGCCCAGTGGGGAGCTCCTTGGTGTCGCGGAAGACCCACGGTGGAGGAGTGCCTGGTTGTGGTGGCAGACCCGTGGTACTATACAGGAGGAGTATCTCTTAAAGCTATTAGGGGGAACGCTTGGTCATGGCGGCAGACCCATGGTGGGGAGTGTCTTGGTGAAGCAGCAGACCCATGGTACTCGACCGGAGGAGTACCTCAGTAGTCCAAATTTAGTGGGAAGCGCCTTGGTGTCGCGAAATTCCCACTGTAATCAACAAAGGAGGATTTCTCCATCAGTCATGGTTTCGATAATGTGAATAAAAATCCTAGTTGAGATGAGTCAGTAACTTTTGTGTTTACCTAAGGATTGAGATGGATTACTTGATAACTCAGGTATATGTATGGGCATACACCTAAGTGGGGTTATTTGTTGATTTCATACTTTGTGGTTTATCTTTGTTGGACATTGTGAGACCTTGAGGGTTTGAGGGTCCCTATTGAGTATCGTTATACTCACCCCTGCACGAGCTATTCCCGCACCTCGTTGTGTTGCATACAGACGATAGACATCATTGATCGAGTTTGAGAGTATTAGGACTGGACGGTACCCGGAGTTGGACCTTACGACGAGTCGGTACACAGAGGAGATTGAAAGATGTGGAGTGCTGAGGATGCTATATATACCTACCATTCAGGTAGGAATCCTAGAGGATGACCCAAAAACGGTTTTTCCTTTCATCAGTTGTAATTGTACTTCCAGTTCCTTGTAATTTATAGTTGGGATTTTATTTTCGGCCCCTTTACTTTTCAGCACTCCTTTGTTATATAGTTTACTTAGTGTTTTTTATGAAGTTGTGTTCTCTTTTGTGTGAGTTTACTGGTTTTAAAGGCAATGCCTTCCCAGTTTTAGGTAATTATGCCATTGGTGCTAGTCTCCAGCCCTTGGCCTATGGAAGGCGGGCTTGGGGTAGTCACATCATGGGCCCCGAGGGACGGGTCATGACATGTTTAATATCAATTTATAGGTATTTAGGTCAAAAATTAAAAATTATCAACATCGAAAACTAAAAACCCATTTTTAATATATTTTTGAGTTTCATTTTGGACTCTTATTTATAGAAAAATTTCTATTAAATAATGACAAATAATATAATTGAAAAAAATTAAAATTAATTATTCACTAGTTCATCACAATCATCATAAATTTTATGAAAATATTTTAAAAAGATAATATATATAAATTTTCAAGGTAATATTTATAAAATCCAGGGTCATTAAGTCATCTAGACTTCCTATGATTTTTATATCCCAAAAAAGTAATAAATCAAAATAGTGGTGATATTGATCTCTATCACTATCTCGTACTCCCTCTCTCTCTTCCCCCACTCTCTCTATCAATATATCTACTAAGATTTATCATACCTAAAAATAACTCTAACTAAGATGTTTATCCTCCCTGAAAAAAATTTATCTTTATAATCATCCATAATTTTTGTTACTTCAATAATATTTCATCACCCATGATATATAGTTATACTTATCAGATTTTCTGTATTTCAAATTAAACATCTAAGATTTAATACATTATTGGAACCAAATATATTTTTTAAAACATTATTAAATAGTATAAGAATATTTGAACCAAATCACATTGAATTTAAGTGACTTTTTATTTGTTGTAAATAAAATTTATTGGAGATATTACATTATAGGTGAATAATTGGAGACTTTTAATGGATTTTTGAAAATTTTTAGGTGATTTAATGAAATGAGGAAAAATAATTCCATAAAATTGTTAGTCACAACATGATTTTTTTGTTATATGTTGGCGTTAAATAATTTGTAATAATGTATAAGCAGTGGAAAAAGTGGTTGAGGATATTATTTGTAATTATATATCATGGAATTGAGGGATGTATCATGCTCTAATATTATAGAATATTGGATGTAAACAATTCGGGATCACATCACAATTAAAGGACATGGAATAATGGTAGGGCATCCACCATCATCGGTTTAATGAATCATGCTACAATATAGGGCTTCATGCCCCAATATCACCGAGAAATATATGAATTTTCATGGTCAAGGAGGTATTTTTAAGTTGTTTCAAATTTGATTTTAACCATATTTTTTGGATAAAAAATTGATTATTGATTACTCCATAATGAAAATTATTGTGCTATTAAATATTTAGATTTGAAAATTTTCACACTACAATGTATCTTATCACATATTTATTTTATTAATTACAAATGTATTTGAGAACAATTTTTTAAAAATATATAATTTTTATTGAATCCCTATATTTTTAATTCAAAATCTATTGATGGTTTTGTTGTCCATTCAATAAGTGACATGTGGAATTTGAAGGGGGGGGGGGTGAATTTAGAGGATCCAGTTTTTAGATTTAGAAGAATTTTTGAAAACATATAGTGACAAAAAAAATTATAGAGAATATTATATTTATAAATATATTATTATAATATAATAGGGGCTATGAATAACATTATTGATGATATGGATTTTAAAGAAGAAATTAGATAATAATAAAAAACCCCGTTCTCTATTGGGTTGAGTATTTCCTATAGGTATTTACTATGGGAAACTTTCCTATCAACATTTATCATGTTCCTTAGAATGATGTAGCATGTGGAGAGATATGATTTTTTGCATCCATTGGATCATTATTTATACCTTCTTAAATACTTGTAATCACAATAGTGAGTAGTTATTACCATTGAATATTGAAACATAATTGGTTTTTACTCATTAGACATGCCCTTAGTGGTTGGATAAGTAAAATATTTTTTCTTATATATTTTATTTCAATTATTTGGATGTGTAATTGGTTATGATTAGTTAATTTTATTATTCATAATAAATTAAAAATATAATTTTGAAAATGAAAATAAAAATCACCCACCCAAATTTAGTGCCACCCTCTTATGGTGTATTTTGGACATCCATTTACTACAAGTTGTATCAGAGCAACAAGTTTATTCTTCATAAATATATTTATAGAAGATTATTGAAATAGAGTATATTTTTTTAAAAAGTATTTACATTGTTTTTTGGTTTTAATTATTATATCCAGAAAAACCAAATGATATCACATCTACAATCTCTTTGTATACATGTTTTTTCTAATTTTTTACAAGGAATTCAAGTTAGTGATCCAATAGAGTTATCATTAACTAAGATGGATAAAAAATTATTAAACATCAACGAAATGGAATAAAATTACTTATATATAGATTTATCTAATAAAATTTATATTAATTTGATTCGTTTAACATATCTTAAACAAATTTCAATGAAATTATACAATATTTATTATGTATATAAAAAATGTGAATGAGGAAACATTATTGGTGTTTCCCCCTAAATTTATTTATTTAAAGATATAATAAAATTAAATATTTTTTGGTTTAATAAAAAAAATTATTGAGGTTATTTAATAAATAATTGGACATGGTAGAAATTTTAAGTATGTGGATATAGTAAATAAAATACAAAGGAGGTTACCAAATGTAAACAAAATAGTGTTATTAGACTTTAATGAAAGTAATTTGGATGATATTTCATTGGATTTTTTACAAAGAATCTATATCACATACGATAAGTTTATGAAGATGAATGTAACTACAATCCATTTATCCGAAAATATAATATTAAATTTATGGATAATGTTGATTTTTATAAATCCATAGGTTAAAAGGATAATGTAAGTGATGAATTTATATCTATATTACTAATAAAATTAAAAATAAGTAAGTTTATTTTGGGTAAATATTCCATTGGATTTTCTTGATTATATATTGTTGGGATATTTTACTATGATATTCTATAGAAAATTTATTGGTAATATATAAGGATATTTTTATCAAAATAGAAAAATAATTTTCCATTTAAATGAATCTTAAAATATATAAATATGTATGAAAATTGGTTTTAATAAAATATCGTAGCGATTAAATAAGAATATTATAGTTACCGAATCATTAAAAAAACTTTATATAAAAATTATTAACTATATTTTTGATTAAATAAACATTGAGGATTGATATGTCTAGTTAATTTGGAAGATTAAATATACAAATAAATCATTATAAACATAAAAAAATAATTTTATTTAAAAATATACATAGTTATTCGAAATCCTACTGATCATATAAAACAGAATATGGTATCTTGAGTAAAATATGTAAGGAAAAGGGAGATCTTGAAATCATAGAAAGGGAATAAACTAGGACATAATTAATAATGTCAGATTCAAGATGCATAACTTGATACAATAAAGAGGATGATCATTCCCCAAAAATAATAGCATAAATAAATTATATCATAATTTAATATAATCATAAAAATAAGGAAACAACATAAAACATTATATCATAATAATAAGTTAATGGTCACACCCAAGACCATCATCAAAAAGTGGGAAAAGTCCCATATTCGATTTTGGTTCACTCCATAATCCCTTAAAAATTTAATGATATATAAATCATTTCAAAATGTATTATGTGGATATATAACTATGTTCCCACCTCTCACATTTATTAAAATCATTCATAGGTGTTCTAGATGCGGAAAATATACCATACATAAATCAAAATCACGATCAAACGTATGAGAAGGATGTGGGCTTCATAATTCTGATTCAAGTCATAATAAAAATAAAAATCATAATGATTTACATGTTTAGAAGTAATTAAATAATTTGGATGTTAATTTATGAAAAATAAACATAGGTATTGAATATTCATTTCCAATATAGAGAATTCATGAGAAGGATCAATGATAATAAATAATAAAAAATACCACTTGGGGGAATATTTATGAAATATGTAAAGTATATTTTCAGAGAAAGAAAGAAATTATTGTTTTAAATTAATAAAAAATTGAATAGAGTGGGTTATATATAAAATAATTATTAATTTTAAGATATTCATAGTTTAAAATCATTTTATATGTGTGATGCTCGAAATGAGTCAAGAAATAGAAAAGTTCCCTTAAACCGAGTTTACTTAAAACTGGTGAATTCAAAGGGAATTGAAAACTTGAACAACCCCAATATTTAAATGGATATTCAAATAGTTATATATTATAAGTACATATGTATAATAATATATGAGGTAAATAACAATAATTTGTAATAAAAAGAGAAAAAAATAAAGGAAATCTGTAACCATAAAGTCCTGAAGGAGGTATAAAAGATCCTTTTTTATATTTTAAAATGCATTTTTTGAAATCCCACATAATGAAATAAGATAATAAAACATTATTTTGAAAATATTATAAGTAAAATATTAATTTTACATGACAATAAACTTCATTATTTTTCCAATTAAATTTGGAAACATTAGTGGGAAGGTAAATTATGGAAAGGCAGGGAAAAAATTCTTTAAATAGATGGGAATTATTTATAATTTCGTTTCATTTTAAAAAAGGATTATAACTCACCAGTAAATATAATCAGAATCGAAATGATCTTTAAAAATATAAAAATGGTAAACCATATCGAATTAAATAAAAATCTCAGGGAGAAATATTATAACTCAAGAAATTATATTGAGTTATATAATACCCTTATATTTTCAAGAATACATTAATAAAAGCACACAACATGGAAACACACGAATGAAAATGAAAAGTAGAGTTTCAATAATGATTTATTATATTTCATGTCATGGGGGAAAACTATTTACCATTAAAATATAGAGTGGAACCTAACATCAAATCATTCCTTAAGGAAGGATTATTGAGACATAACTCTTATGACTTTAGAAATTGTTTAATCAAATGTACCTAGAAGCCTAAAGATCATATTTTTCTTAATATAAGAATAAAATAATAATTAATTATTCCACAATACCTTCTTTGTCACTATATAGACAATAGGAATAAAAATATTTGTGCATAACATTTAAACATGCCTCAATGGACAGAAATTGAGATAGAAACCCCTTACCCATATATAAAATCACTCCACACATATTCTTAACTTATTGAATAATTAAATGAAGTTAATTAAATATATACCCAATATCTTTAATCATCTATATTTATTATTCCATTTTTCATAAACTGCCAAGGTATATTTTTTTATAAAAAATAATTCTTTCCTTTGTTGATTACTTGAGGATGTTCGATTAATGTTCATATAACTCTTAATGTATGTTTACCATGGTAGAAAATAATTGGAAAATATTTTCTTAAATAAATATTATTAATAGTGTTATAGAAAATATATATATATATATATGTAATTACAAGCATGATGGGTGGTGATAATAAATAGAACTCATTATTTGTGGAGGTGATAGTTCAGATGTTTACACGATTAATGTTACGATTTCAAAATAAATGAGCGTGAAAGATGGTAAATGATAAATATAAATTTTAGAAAAATATTTATATTATATATATAATATTTATTCATCCATTAAATTACTTTTATCATCCGTTAAATTCTATGATAAAAACAGAAGGTGTCACTTTGAGGAGGCAGTAGTCCGTGCGACACACAGATGAAAAATTTATTTATTTAATGGAATATTGAAGAATAAATAATGGTTATTATGTTATAAAATTTAAATAAAAATTTAATAATTATATTTATATCAATATATTGTTTCTTATATAATATATTTTTAATATTAATATTATGGATAAAAATTTATGAAGGAGATAATACTTACATTATAGACTTGATATTTTCTTGAAAATCTACTTGGAATTAAAGAGATTATGATATAATTGTGGGACCAAGTGATTAATTATGTGGGAGATAATTAGAGTATGTTATATTTGGGTATAGTATATTGGAAATTTATAATGGTAGGTATATGTTTGAAATAGTGTAATTGGACCCTTTTTATAAGAGTGTAAAAGGGAACTTTTGGAAACACCCTTTATATTTTTATAATTCCCAAAAAAAAATTCCAAGGTCAATGCCTCTAAATTTTCAAAATAATTTTTTATAATTTGGGGTAATAAATATTTAAAGAAGGATTTAAATACATTTTTTAAACATGTTATTGGGATTTTACCTTTAATTATTTACATTTTATTCGTACATCCATCCAATGGCCCAAAGGCCTTCATTTTTTATTGATTTTTGATAATCCACCTTTCAAGGGGTGAGGTGGAACCTTTACAAGTCCTGTAGGCCTTTGAGGAATTCATTGCCCGTAGAGTTCAAACATTACATACAACCCAGACTAACTACATGGAACTGCTCCTCCCCAACATCTTTATCATGAAATAAGCTCTCCAACTTCGCATTGTTGTTTGGCTAGTCTATCCCGTGCATGCACAGACTTTTCCCAATGGAAGGTGCCACACCCTCTTATTTTTTCAATCCATGTAGCTTTTGCTGTAGTGAAAGCTCCTTGCTTGTCCTCCTTATAGAGCTTGTTCCTTATAGGTTGTCTGGTTCGCATCTGCACTTAAGGTGGCCCGAAGGCCTTACTGGCTCGAAGTCTTGGGTTGATCGAAGGCCTTAATGGACTCAGGGACCAAATCGGTGGCCTAAAGGCCCAAACAGAGGCAAATTCCCAGCTCCTACAGTGCCAAACAGAGCTTGCTACAGTTCCAGCCACTATACCTGCTACAATACTACACAGTTCCCGCTACAGTACTGCTATAGTACTGCTACAGTACCCAGAAATTTTTTCTTCGCATGGTTTTGATCCCGGGTCGCCTAGATGCACTTAAGAGTCCTCACCAACTAGGATGAGGCTCATGTGCTATTTATATTTTACTCTTCTATTATTAAAATAGGTCACTAGTTTTTAGCTATGTGATTTTATATTTTATTTAAAACATAACATAACCCAAATAAAAAAATTTCTTTGTTAGGAAAATATATTTAACTTCTATATAATCCAATTGAATTTCAAAATATTATAAAAATTAAAATTAGAATTTAAATAAGTACTCTGTAGAAAAACTATTTTAGTTTAAAAAATGACATTTTCACCATTAGGGAATCCTAATATTATTTAGTATTGATTACCATTAAAACGAGTATTAATATTTATATATATATAATATAATATTCATATTTTAATGGAGTTAATTTTAATTTACTTAATAAAACTATATGATATTAATAAAAAAATAATTACAAAATAACTATATCCACCTTATCATGGTAATCTTCATTAATTCAAATAATATAAATTTAATACCTAAAAATAAAATGAATCATATTAAATTTTGTTTACAATATTATTTGAAATATAAAAATAATTTTATCAAATTAACTTTTTATGTGTATGGAAATTAATCTTAATGATAGAATATGTAAAAACCTATTTTAATGAAAAATATTTTAATTCATAAGGTTTGTGTATAAAAAATTATCAATGTTGTTTATTCTTTTGGAATTTAAAAGTTTTTTTTGATAATATAATATTTATTTGAAAATCACAAAAATATTTATCCTAATTTTCCCTATGTTCAAAATTTATTAAAGAAACAAATGAAAAATATTTTTCATAAAACATTAAATTTTTTTCTAAAATGTTATACATTGATTTTATGAATCGAACATATTATTTTAAAATGATAAATTTAACTATATATTATATTTTTTTATTTTAAATATTTTACAAAAACCATCAAGTCATAAATCTATAAAATTTATGGTATTAGTGAAAATATATATTTTTCACCATTTAGCAAAAAACATTTATTTATGAAAAAAATGAATTTTAAGCTCAAATTGATATACTAAAGTAAAAAAATGTTTTTTTTTCAAATTTAAGTTATAAAATTTCCAATTGTAATTTTAAGAAAATAATCAAATAGAATTATAATATTTTATTATATGAAAATAACTTTCTAAAATAATAGTTGTTCTTAATCTTAATTTCAATAAATCATTAATAATACTAGAATTAATCAATATGTATTATATTTTTTTAAGATAATCATTTTAAAAAAATATACTTATATTTTTTGACAAACATTATAGTGAATAAAATTTATATTTTTAAGAAGAATAATGAATTAAGTATATTTGTATAAAATAATCAGTATATATATATATATTAATTTATTTCATAATTCAATAACTCTTATTCATTACTTCTAATTTAGAAGCTAGGTTATAATAGTCTAAAAATATCATAGTTTTGTTTTTTTTGATTTTGAGTGTGGGGAAATCTATAAAACATATTTGACTTAATTGGAGGAAAAATATATATTTAAATATAAGGCCACTACAAATATGATGATGATAAGTATTGTTTTAAATAAAGTGAAACTAGATTTATATTATGTTAGGAAGATACTATGGTGATGACAATAAGGAAGTTCAAAATATAAAGGAAAAAATAAAATGAATGGTGTTTCTAACCTTATTCTTGCACTTGAAATGGTGGTTTAGGAGTTGAATTCTTAATGTAAGAAAAATAAGAAGATTAATTAACTATAGAAGGAGTCTTTGGAGTCCATTGATCAAATCAAAGACAAATTTTCTTATTTTTATAGAATTATATATGATCCAGGGATATTTGTAAATATATATAATGATGTTATGGACTTCAATATGAAAATTAAAGAAAATTTGAAACTGATTAGTTAATTTAATTATAGGATCAAAGGGAAATCCAATAATATTTAACATTTTTTAAAATAAGTGGTGTTATTGAGGATTAAATTTGATACTAAAATAATGTTTTTTATTATATGATGATGTTATATATTGGTATATTGTTGTATGTGAAACTAAAATAAAGGGTTTAATGAAATGTGGAAAGTGTTCAATAATAAAATATCCAATTGTTTTGGTAAAAGTTTATTTTTTTAAATATGAAACATTAAAAAATGGTATAACGAATGTTAAAGATAAAGGTAAGCATAAGGAAATATATTTATATTGACAATTGAGAGTCTATCAGAGACAAATTATTTATTCAGTTTCTTTGGATATATATAATAGTTGTGAAAAGATATTTCAATTGATGAATTTTTTATTTGATGGATATATAAGTCAAACTATGGCCTATTATATGGAGGAATAATATTATGATAAAGAAAATTATTCCTGATCGAGCCATAAATATTGAAATGATATACTACAGTTCAAATTCACAAATATTTTTATTTATATTTCTTTCATTTTTAATATTTTACCCCCAAATCTCTTAATTTTAGTAGAAGAATAGGTTGAAAAAATTTCTATATCATATAAAAGAGGATGAATGTAAAAAAGTGGAAATTATTCAATTGGTAAATATATTTCCCCCTTAATAAGACGAATAATATTACTGTGATTCTTATATTGAAGAAAATAAAGAGACAAAAACCCATTTCTCTACTTAACTACATGCCATGGAGAAGTAAATTATGAATAAGTGTAATTATATTCTAGATGATTTTACACTAAAGGTGTTAAATAAAATAAAAACAAGGAATTTTTAAAGTAGTAATTTATCCCACTTGATTGGTGATGTCAATATTTTAAATAATTCAAAATTTTATATAGGTAGAAATATTTATTTTGTAGTTATGGATAATAAACGGTTAGGAGAAATGAAAAAATCCTCTTAGAAATGAATTGAAAATCATAGTGTTTATATATATGGACATAATTCAATAAAATATCTTGAGTGTAATTCAATTCCCTGAAGAAAGACACTAAGTATTGTTCAACTAAAAGTTCTACCTTATCAAAGGTAAATTTATAAATTCAATATTTAAAGTATGACCAATAAGTGGATTTTGTATCAAATTTATAATACGGATAAAACATTTATATCTATGGTAGAAAAAGAGAATAAATTATGGAAAAAGGCTTGGGAATATTTCTTAAAAACTAAAGATAATAAATAAAAATCTAAAGGATTAGAGTATAATTACTAATCTAAATGATGACAGATATATATCTTTTTCTACCTGCATGAGAGGTATGATTGAGAGAAATTCCTATATATTAATTAATAAGTGGACTATGGTGACAAAAACCAATTCTTACTACAAATATATATTTGAATAAATAGTGTTAATTCTTTATTTATTTATTGATTATTGTATAACTTTGGGTTGTATTATGTTTATATAGACGAATAAGAAGGTCGTGTAGTGAAGTAAACGATTCTCAAGATGATATGAGAAAAAAACCAGAAGTTTGATCAAAATTATTCAACTGGGTAATATCATAAAGTATACTTGAATTTAGGAGAAAAACTATTTATATAATAGTGGAATGAATAATTAACTTTCATTTTTGATGAATCCAAAATAAATCACTTTCTTAAAAATGGGGAACTGAATAATGAATAATATGAAATAAACATTCCTCATTGAGAGTGGTGCCTGAAGAAATTATTGGATTGAATTAGTTTAGGAGATCACTTATAAAAAAATGATATTTTCTATGTCCCAGATGGTATAACATGTGATAATAAACATATCATGGGATAAATATAATTCTGAAACTTTTTATATTGTTTGAAAAATTTATACATTCAAAAAAACTAGAACCAAATAAATGGAAATATGGTGATATAACTATTGTTTTGGTGTTTTGAGGCTACTCAACCGATTGTAAATCATTTAAATTTTCTAATAATTGGATGAATAAAATTATGGAAATAAAATATATGAATATTATTGAAGAAATGTTGGATGAAAATCAATAAATTATGACTTGGAAGAAATATTTGGTGAATATAATGATGGTACATAAATCCTAGAGGTCCTCAAAATCCCATGATGATTATTTTGATACTTAATAATATGGAAAATGTGTTATTGAATAATTTTATCATTCATATAAAAGAGGACTAAAAAATTGAGGTTGATTAATCAAATATCATTAGTATAAAAACTTCTTCAACAAAAATATTTTGTCTAAGGAGTATAGAGATCACTAATATATTATCAAAGGAGGATACAGTATCATTTAAAGAAAATGAAAAAGATTAATCATGGTTCAATCCATGAAAAAGGATCTTGATTAGATAGAAGAAAACTAAAAAATGGGATCCTATAATAAATCCATATGTTCAAAATTTCATAAAAACTAAATGTCTCTTCAATGATAATGGGAGTGTTGTCTAGAAAAAATTAGTATTAAAGTAAAATGTTAATTCTTAAATCAAATAATTATGAGAATAAGATATAATTTGATTAATATATATACTATATTCAATCTAATTATTCTTTGTGGTCTCAATTAAAATAGTCCATTAAGATTTTAAATGGATGTAAATATAAAATTCTTGAATGGAGATCTCAATGAAGAAGTATTCATTAAACAATTTATGGGCATTCAAATTGGAAATTATTTTGTTAAGGTGTTTTTAATGAAATATTTTTATGGATTGAAATAATAAATTTAGACTATGTATTATTGATTTCAATCATCATTGGAGAAGAAGGATATCATAAGTGGTAATGTTGATCATAACCTATCTGTGAAATAATAAAAGTAATATACGTTCATTATAGTCATGATATCATTTGTTTGGGAAGTAAGAAAAATTAAATAGAAGAGTTTATTGAATTGATGAGTTGAAATTTTTATATTTTCATGGTTAGTTATTTAAAAAATTTAATTTGGAAACAATTAGATTAAAAAGGTTATATACTTTAATGCCAAAGAAAAATATAAAAGGCAGTTGATGAATAAAGTCAATATTCATGATTTTAAACATGTTTCAACAACAATAGTGTTTGGAAAGAAAACATGGTAACTATGAAGATAAAATAACTTTTTATCCCATATTATATCATTGATTTATTATAATCTTGTTTCATTTAAAATGAAAAGGTTTAAATATATTCTATGATACTTTTCTAATAGTAGGGGAGATTATATCACTGTTGTGAATAAAATCATGAGGTATTCCAATAGTAAATAAGATTATAGATTGGTGTATTTTATTCAGTATTAACTAAAATTATTAATTTTTTGAAATATGGATTTGGCTAGATAAATTATGGGTATGAAATATATAAGTGGAGGGGCAATAGTTTTTTAAGAAAAAGTGAATTTGATGGATGAGTATGAAGAATGAGATTATATATATAAGAATGTATAAATTGGGATAAATTTTAATTATGAAAGTATGTTCTTAGTTATTATTCATGAAAAAAAAATTATTGGATATTGGCACATATATGAAGGTACCAATAGTGATATATTATCTCAACAAGAGTAAAATTTAACTGATAAGTATTTCAATAAAAAAAATAATTCATTGAGAATATAGATCTTATATAAAATTTAATTAAAGAATTGGTGGAAAAATGATATATAAAGATGTAGTATGTTAGAATTAATGAATATTTTTTTTGTAAATATCAAAAAAATATTACCAGTAATAATACATGAGAATCATTAATTTATTCTTAGAGTTATATCTCCCTTTTCAACATAAAAAATATTAATGTTCCCCTATACTCATATAAATTTATTCATTTACTTATATGTTCAATGTTTCTTATAAAAATAACCATTGGGGTTATTTCCAATGTGGGGATAAATTGTATAAATTAGAAAATATTGTAGAATGGGTAGAAATAGGATTCCAATATAGAATGTTTAAATGAAAGGGGGTTAAGCCCATCGATATTAGTGAGATCAACAAGTAATGGAAGTGTATAATTCTTATATAAAGGAGAAAAAATTTACCCATATGAGGTATTTTTTAATATAAGATATATGGTATACACAATCCTTATGTAATATATAGAAGAAGTTCAATATTAATAAATTTGGGTAGAGTTATATAGAGATACATGCAGTCAGAAAGACTAATAACAAGTGGTTTCATAGATTTAAAGAAAGGAGGTATGTATGGTTATAACAAAACTCTCTTTGAATCCATGATTTTATACATAAACAATTAATAACATAGAAATAAAGTGCCTATTGAGTTATTTCACTAGTATTTGGCCTTTTATAGTTATTTTGTTCTCTTTAATTTTACTTTTTATTACTAAAAAATCCAACAATGATAATGAAAAAACCAAAGAAAACTTTATTATAAATTAATGAAAAAATAGAATAATGTTTTTTAAAAAATTATATATTGAAATTAATATTGTATTTTTTTTAAATTAAATATATTAGATACATTATGATGTCAGTAAATAGTGTAAAAATTTCATAGGATTTCCATGACGTTTGGAGGTGACTTTGTTAAATAAGGAAAAGCTATAGTGAAATTGTACAGGTCATCCCATGATTTGTATTTTAGAAGAAAAAGATAATTAATACTAAACTATAATGTAGACTCCATAAAAAAGTTATGTGGGTTTTTATTGTTCATTACAGATAATGTATCAGAGAATCATATCATTCCTTAACATTGTGGGAGTATGAAAGTGAAGAAGTCCAGATCATGATGTAATAGAAATCCATAGGATAATTGTATGTGAATGAATAGTTCTAGTAAATAAGAACACTAAAACATAGTGTATCGTACCATAATATGATATATAAACTTGTTTATTTAGATATTATTGATGATATTTTTATGAAAAAGAAAATTGGATTTAAACTAGATTTTTTATATTGTAATTTGACTATTAATTGCCCAGTATTTCTAGTTTTTAAATTATAAAATAACTGAATTAGATGAAATTCGACCAAAAATGTATATTATCATCCCATGGTTTTATTAATTTCATATATATTTTAAAATTTTAAAATTTTTTCAAATTCAAAGAGATTTATTTTTGTCCTAGAAAGTTTACTTTAACTAATATGGATTGTTTTGTGGGCCAATCAATCAATGAAATGTTTTATTTGAGGGTGGAATGATTTCGAAGAACAATTTTTTAGTATTAGAAGAATAGTTTAATAACATTATTATATAAATACTTTCATAATAGTGTGTATAAAATGTTTTATTTTTTAATAAGAGATTCTATAAAGAATATGATTATTGACTCATATTTGATAGTGGAGATTCATGAAAAAAAGAAACATCATCTCTATTGGGTATTGATATTTTCTCGTGATATTAATTTTGGGTAGACAATGTGTAAAAATTTATTATGTTACATTTAATGGAGAAGTTCATATAGATATAAGTTTAGGGAATAACCCATTTTTTGAGAGTGAACCCTTCCTAGGAATTTGTAATCACATTAGTAAGTAGTGATTCCCCTAGTACAACATCACATAATTTGTGTATACTCATTGGAAAATCTCTTATAGGTGAACCTAGTAAAATAATTATGCTCACCTATTTAATTTTCATTCATGGGAGTTTTGTACATGTGATTGTTTATTAGTGGTTCATATAATTCTTACCAACAAGAGGAAAATATCTATTTGTAGTTGAGAATAAAAAACATCCCACCCTAATTCAGCCACCATCTTAAGGTGAGTCTGGGAATTTTGTTTGAAAAGTACAATAAATAGGTAATGAAATCACTCTATATGATATGGAAATTGTATATGATACACTACATAACAAAAATGATATAGGATCTTGAATATACTAGTTAAAATTAAGGATAACTTTTTTTATAACTAAACATACACTACAGCTGTGATAGCGATACATATTAAATTATATGGTCTCATACCTAAAATTATAGGTCCCTATACCTCTATTCTATGTAATACTTTTGGAAAATCATGTTTTTAATGATTTTTTAAGAATCATCAACACCTTACTATTTTTCAATTGGATTAAATCATATGAAATAATCACATGTTTAATGATATCCAACTATCACATATATAACCTACACAGACTCCCATAAATTTATCTAAAGGTACTATATCTTTAGTTGATATATAATTATTGGTTATATGAACTCCATAATGGGAATATGATCATCCAAATCCTTATATAATTTTATCCTTCATGATTGTAATATACCCT
Source organism: Viscum album (assembly GCA_963277665.1). NCBI lineage: Eukaryota > Viridiplantae > Streptophyta > Magnoliopsida > Santalales > Viscaceae > Viscum > Viscum album. The sequence continues at coordinate 1,939,865,217 of OY728159.1, forward strand.
TAGGATCCTTAATCACCATCTCTATTTTCCAATACATATATGGATAAAATAATCTACTCAGATGTAGTTATATAAATAATTATTACTTTAATGTCATCCATAAACATATTGGGAATTAGGTTAAACAGTTGGACATAATTTTCCATGGAACTTAATAATGCTGAATGTTATCAACTGCATATTGGCGCCCTATGCTCTCCATTAGACTATAAGATTGATTAGTCATATAGTTTATAGAATTTTTCAACCGTCAAATTATCATATATATTTTTTCAAAGGCCATTTATTAATATGTTAATCCTAAAAAAAATCATTGATATGTCTTTACCACATATATTATAGAATTTAAATTGGATAAATTTGACCACCTCGTACATAGTGTCTTAACTTCACCTGCTAGATAGTTATTCACTACACCACTAATCTATATACACTATTATTCATGTTAACATACTAGTACTAACACCTTATCTCCTGAGGAATATTTTTCAATATGAAATATTTCCAATGAATATTTTTGAAACTCCTTTATCACAGCAACCTATTACAACATTGATGATACTGCCACTCATCACTAAAATGATTTAATAATTTTTTTGTTTATTTAATTAATCCATAAATAGTTTATTATATGTAAATATAATTATTGTAAACCTTTCTAGAACTACTGAGATACCATGATTTCATTGATTAATATTTCATAGGAAAACCTTATCCAAAAATCCTTTATTTTTGGTGGGTAAATTAATTAATAAAGTTATTACCTTTATTTCATTAGTTAAATTTTTAACAAGGAAAAAATATAATTATTAATTATTAATAACCAATTATTTTGAGAATTTAGATCAATTTATATGTGATTAATGATGAAATGTTTTCATAAGTAATAATAGAAGAATTAATTTAATGGAATAGACTTGGTGTGAGTCATATAACCTAGAGAATTAATTATGAACTCATAATTTACATTGATTACTTGGGATATAATGGAGGTCAATTTAATTATTTTAAATCTAGATATTATAGAGGTATTAAGTATTGAGAATAACAATATGAACATATAATTATTTATATATTAAATCAAATTTCATATTTTATATGTTTATTTCTTGAATACTATGTATAAATGGATGATTTCGTGGAATTAGACGAGTTAAAAACATGGGAATAATACCAGAGATGGAAAGTGATTTATAATGATAAAATTAGATGGATTTGACTCCATTATAGAGAGATTTATAAATAGTGAATTTATAATATAAATTAAAGAATGTGAATTATAAATATAGTATATTCATGTCATATTCCTCTCTTGAATATCTCTTTACTTCTCTATTTATAGTGGTGGAATCTTGGAATATGTAGTAAAAAATGGTGGGTTAGATGGGTTATTAATTAATTGTCAATGTATATTATTAAAATATGTATGAATATTAATAACATAAATAAATTATTATATAATCCACCATTAGGCCCTAACCCCATTATTTTTAATTTTTTATCATAAAAGAGAGTAAGGGGGATTTATTTAAATTTCTACGAGGAAATTCAAAATGGAATAAAAACTATATAAAATGGAATGGGGGTTATGAAATTATATGTACTTGAAACTATAAATCTTATAATTTTACACCACAAATTTCATGATTAACATAATGTTTCATCATTGATCATAGGTCTTCTTCTAATAACATTAGTGTGTCTACTCTAATGTTAAAAACTACATGGGGGTTATATAATTCTAATACAAGTCATTCAAATTCTTCACAGGGCCATTCAAAATGTTCCCAAGTTATTCCAACCACATTTAAATAGAATGATAAGTCATTTAAATATAATAACTATGGATTATATAAATATGGATGACCAAATTAAAGGGTTTGTATCATTGAGTTCATTGGATTGAAAACACGGGGAGAAATTTTTGGAAACATATAATATGGGTGGATTATATTCTTTTCTTCATTGGTTATAATCTCATGGATCATGAATTAAGTAATTTTCAATTTCATGGATTAAAATTAATTTTATCAAATAATTATTTTTAATTTATTGGAAAAAATATTGGTTTTAACATGATATATTAAAAATGAAAAATTGTATATTTTATGAAAATAATGAATATTGGGTTTCTAAAAAATGGGGCTATATTTTTAGAAAATAAATTTTTTATCTAAAATTGTAATTTGAATTTAAGATAAGTTTATGAATTCAATATAGAAAATAATTTTTAGAAAGAAATAATTTATAGAGATTGGTTAAATGAAATAATAATTAGAAACTCTATAGTAGAAAATAAAAATGCGATATGGCTGAAAATATCCATAGACTAGATTGAAAGTAATTTCCTAAATCATTTTGGAGTTTAAAGATTCACTAAAATTAAAATATGATCATAGTAGGTTTGGTTTATACATGGATACTTGATGGATTAATTTTTATATTGTTCAATTTACAATGAATTTCAGAATTATATTTTCTTTGAAAATACATAAAAAACGATTTGGTATGTTTAGAAATATGGATTCTCTTATAAGAATTATTAATATTTAGTGTGATTTTTTAATGTTTTATAAAATTATTAAATTTATAAGTAATAATTTTTTTTCAAATATATTTGGTTACATGGTATTAAATAAATCTTACATGCTATTTCATTTAACTGGTTAAGGTAAATACTACTCCTTAAAATGTTTTTAACCCCTAGGAATAAATTTTTGTGTATGTGTATATGTTATTTACTTTGATATAGGAAAAGGATAATCTATCTTGTTCATAAATGATGGATAATTGGACCTATGATTATATAGGAATGTATTGGTGTTTTATTAAGATTTTTTGAATTAATTTTCCTTATGTAACATATTGGTGTTTGTTTTATACCTTTGATTATCATGTATTTGTTTTTTGAATTTTTATTACACAACATTTGGGTTAATTGGTTTCCTTTATTTTTTTAAATATGGGTTTATCTTTAAAAAAATGTAATTTAAATATACATATAGTTGTTTTTTTATTATTTGAATTTAATTACCAAATAATTATGTGGGATATATCAATACTCGTTTATAGTATTTAGAAATCAAGGCCTCTACCTGAGTCCATGTGGAATTTTAACATAATTCATTAGTTTATGGAATCTGGGTTGGGTTATTATAATTTGGTTTTATAGACACACATTAGTGTTAGGTCATAGAATTCAATTAGGAATGTAGATATTGATCGTAATAAATCATAATATACCCATGAAAATTAACAACTAACCTATTTATTGAAAACATGATTTAATAAAGAGTTATTAGGATATTTTCTATGTATGTTTCTAGACCCATAATAGTGTGGTATGATATAAGCATCCATATATTATGGTAGGAAAGTGTATAGATGAAACATGTGTGTATATAATTTTGGAAATGCTTTCATGAGCTATAAGTGGTTTTAAAAATTATATTATATGGATTTTGATAATTTTTATAGATTTGTAAAAGAATTTTGGTCAAATTATTTGTGATTTATTTTTGTGAACATAAAATGAAGGAATCCTGAGAATGTAAATACATCAACTCAGATATAAACAAAAATAAATCATCAGTGTTTTTTGAATTAAAGTTATATGAGGAAATATGTTTTTTACATTGTACATTAGTTAATCTACGGGTTTATGGGATAATACAAATGTATCAAAGTAGATAGGTTGTTTTTCATTAAGAAGAAAAAAATATCTTTATTTAAATTCATGGAAAATAAGTGGAGAACATGGAATGTATTCTAGAATTGTATAATTCACTTGTTCAAGAAATTTAGAAACATTGTGGAGTAAAGAATCAAGAGTTATCGAAGGAAGTTTTTCAAGATTAATATTTATCAAATTATAATCTTATTATCATTAGGGGAGAGGGTGGAGTTAAATAAGATAAATTCTAGTTAGATAAGATCAATTTAATCATGCTTGGAACTTGAAAGGTTGATTTTTCTACTTATATTCTTGAGTGAGGAACTCATAAGTGTGGGAATAATGTATTTAATGAAAAATTACATGATGATATAGAATGTTTTGGGATCCAAAAGATGCTTAGTTATTAATTTTACATGACAACATTGATTTTGATGATATATTGAGAGTTTATAGAACTAAAAAAATTCAAAAAGACAATGTTGTAATTTGAGTCTTGTTTTATAGAGTTGGTATAATTCTTAATAGACTGGATTAAAAACCATAATTTAGTGATCCAAATATAAAATATATTCTTATGATTTGATATTTGATTTAATATTATCCTATTGAACATACATATCTATCAAATGGTGTTAAAATAATTAGAAAATGTAGAAGTAGAAATGATAGACACTGATGGTTTAAATTTTTTTCATCCTTGAACTAGTAGTGGAAAACATTTCACATGTGGGGAAAAGTTAAAATATTGCATATTACATAAAGGAGTTAGTTAAAATAAATGAAAAATATCATATTTAACATAGGTTTGGAAATAAATGGTGTCTTATCACTGTGGTGGAACAAAATGTTTTAATTATAATTTTTTTAATTAGATTAAGAAGTGTCATCATTGTGGATCGTTGAGACATTTTAAGAGTTTTTTCTAAGAATCTATTTGTGCATATTTAAACCTGATGAAAATAGTAAGGATTCCTACATAGAAAGAAAATAATTATATAGTTGGGTCTTAAGTGATAATGGTGGTTACCCTTGATAGTGGTATACACTAAAGAATAAGGAGTATGTATTCACAATCAAGCAAGTCCTAAAAGATATAAAAGAAACACCTATGATAGTATAAGGTTCCTTATTTTCTTTGACTATGATACTAAAAATGTTTTTTACAGTTTCATATCATTAGTTAATATCTATAAGAGTAGTAAAATATTTTAACTTTCCTTTCTAATTAATGCCTTATTCTATAAATATTGAGACACGTCTTAGTAACGATACATAAAATATTTAAATTAAAATATTTTTATACTATGATTAGTGATATAAAAATATTTTGGGATATTTTGGGGATAAATTTGAGAATTTTATGTTCTCGTAATTGGGATGGTTTGTTTAGTACGTTTTAAGGACCATATTTACTTTTATAGTTATAGAGGTTATTTTACCTTACCTTATGTGAGTATTTTCTCATTTTTATGAGAGTGTGGAATTCATGGTTTTGATAGTATGTTTCAAGGACCATATTTACTTTTAGACATGTTTCCTTAAGATTATTCTAGAATATGACGACTGAGAGAAATGATTTTATGAGTTAACTTCTCACTTGAAATAAGTTTCATATCATATATTTTTATATTTCATGGAGAATACATATTCGAAATAAGTTATTACACACTAGGAATATTTGGAGTGAAATGTTTAATATTTCCAAATTATCAACTTGGATAGAGTAGTTATTTTTACAAAAAAGGCTATTGATAGGATATGATTATGAATATACTATAAAATATGAATAATTGATGAGGAAGAATAATTATCCTCTAAAATGAATTGAATATATTTTTTATCAAATAAAATGAGTTATGTGGTTTCAATTTTTGAATTAGGGTAAGGGTATAACAACTTTCAAGTGATGGTTTATAAATTATAAATTATTAGTAATGTTGTTTGGAATAAATGATGATTATATTGTTTTAATGTCCTTAACGAATCATATCTTTCCAAAATACCCTCTCTCTTTCATAGTTGTTGTTATGTATAATATTTTACTTTACACTTATTAAAAACAAGATAATCAAATATATTAAAATTTTTCTTAAAGACAATGTAAAACGATCGCTTGTATTCTATGTTTTCCAAACATAAAATTTTGATTTAATATTTAATTTTTTGGGACATTTTAAATACAAAAAGGTAACTTATATTCATCCATTTATAGTGGATGCCGTAATTTCATGGGATCATTCCAATAATTTTTTTAAGAATTGATATTTATCATATTGAAAATATATTATAGGAACTCCATTAAAGATTTATCAAAACTAGTATCAAGAAATATGATATGATATTTTAAAAGATTATAATTTGTAATATATTATAATGTTATAGGTATATTTATGTTAACAAAATAATAGTTTTACTTATTCTTTAGTTTTGATCTTATATAAAAAGAGAAAATGGTTTTCAGTTTATTACGGTGCGTTGAGTGTTATTTTTCTACACATGATCATGAAATAAAAAATAATATGGCATATATATTGAGAAAAAATCACCACATGGAATGAATCATCCATTGAATGACTTAGATCTATTGTAAGTTTTCATGCTTTAAAAATTTGGCCACATTACATTTTTGGTGATGGGTTCATGGTAGATTTATGATTATAATAGTATAAATTATATTTCCTCCCAAAGACACTCAAAATTAAGGAATGTTAGATGGGTTGGATATCATTATAATATTTATTTTCATTTTTATTATAAAAAAATACAAGGATAATTATATAGTGACTTTTTGAAGTAGGAGTACACAATTGTTAAAGGAATAAAAATATTAGTGGAATTTGATGACCTTAGTGGATGATATGAATCTAAATTTCCATGAGGAAGGAGATCATATGGTAATATATTGGATTGAGGTCACTTCTATACTTATTTAATAATTTCTGAAGAAACAAATTGATACTAAATTTATTAGGGTTATTCAATTCTTAAATCGTGGGTAGACCATTGAAAAATGGTCACCAAAAATTTATTTGATACACTATTTCAAGGATGAAATAGTGTTTCCCTTGAGAATTATAGAAGATGTTATTAAATTTTTTATAACACTAGTTGGTAGGTTTATCCTAGGACAATGATGATGAATCAATAAAACTATTGATAGTAATGGATGGTTAGAATGAAAATGTATGCACAAAGGTTATATCAAAATGCATTAATTTTCAACAGGTGAAGATTTGGCATAAAGGGTATGTTGGACTTTTGAATAATTTATCTATCCAAAATCAGATATGGGAGAATATTTTGATGAATTTCATTGTGGGATTACCAATTTCCACAGGTAATTATGATGTTATATGGATTATTATGGTATGACATAAAAATTTATCCCACTTATTAACCATATGGGATACTTTTTTATTAGAATAGTTGGGTATGTTTTGTATGAAAAAGGTGGAGAATTTTATTATAATTCCTTCATTTATCCTACTATATAGATACTATATAATTAATTAATGTTCATATATAGTATTTAAAAAATGTGATACAAACTCAATTAAAGGAGATTATATCTTATCATCCACAAATATATGGGGAATCACAATAAACCATGAATGTTTTCAAAGACATTATTAGATCTTGTGTGTTAAATTATAGAAACTTGTGGTGTGATCAAATTTATTTGTTATAATTCACATATAACAACTATTATTAGGTTTCAATATGGACATAACCTTTCGTATAAATATTCGTATAGATATGTTGATAATATCTATGTTGGGGTGAGGTGAGAGAGAGTTTTCTATATGGACAAGGTCTGATGTATTCTTTTATTTCTTATATTCGTATAATATAGATGTGATTTACGATACCTCATGCTCATTATAATTAATATAAAGACCATTTAAAACATTCATGGGAGTTTTTATTCAAATATTATTTATTTTTTTGAGTTTCACCATGTTCATATTGAAGTGAAGATTATTAAATCCTCATCTCAACACATTAATATTAGATTGAATCATTAATTCCACAATATATATTTTCACTCATATATTTCAATTGTAATGTAGCAGAAATGGAATATTCTTGAAACCGTCTTCATTATATAATACTGGTATGTCTTTGAATATCATGGGGGATACATTAACACAATTTTAATCCATACTAAAAAGATTGTATAAGGTAATTATTATTGTCAATCCATTCAAGTATTAAAGATATTTCTAGAGAAAATGAATCCCATGGATCATGGGTACATAGAAAATAAATATACTTGGTGTAACAAAAAGTGAATAAATCATCACATATATGAAAAATTGGTCATTTAATATATAACATACAATTTATTTATTACTTTCCCTTTATTATCATGACACATATTGGAAAATTAGTCCCCTTTTATATTTATTATTTTTTATAAAGAATTTTAATTTTTAAAATTATGGAGCCCAAACCATTTTTAATATTGATTTTCAGATTGTAATTACAAGAGTAAAAATATTTTAATGATTTTTTTGGATATGGATCATGGTTGGGGATGGTCCTCATGTGATTATTTTAGTTTTAGGAGTTTCGAGCTCAAGATTCAGAAAATTTTCAATGGTTTTCATTATTACTGTCTAGTTAGGGGAAACTATGTTGGTGAATGAGGAAGGTGATTTTTTGATGGGGGTGACTCATTTTTGGTTCTTGGTTTCAGAGAAACCGTGTGTATTGTTAAAATAGATTAACATACCAAGTTTCATTGTTAGCGAATGGTTTTAATAACTATGTGGTCCAACCATTCGATTGTGGTTTTCTTATATTGTGAAGGATTCATGGTTCAAGAATGTTTATTCCAACTATTTCTCTAAACCATGTGCCACTTTGTAATAGGGAAAATATCTATTTTCCCTCTGAGGAATTTAAGAATAAAACCCCTCTTCCATCTTTCCATTTTGTACGATTAGATAACCATCTCCCTCCCTTTCCACTATTCAATCCCCTGATGATAACAAGAGTTTTTGTAGATATATCTATGGAATTTATGTTTATATATCATCCAACCTTCATCCTTTTTTCTTCCACCATGTTTTCTCCTTTATTTTGGTTCTTTGATTTAGGGTTGTGGTTCCAAATCTTCTAGAGAATGGTGATAAAGATAATATTTTAAATTAATTTATATATAATATCATTTTTTTAAACCCAAAAAGTGTTCCAATAAGATTAATTGATTCATTTTTATGATAATGGTGTTATTTTGAGCTGAATTGTAAAAATTGGCCATTTTGGATTTTTAACAGTTTTAAATTATTTCTGTAGTTTGGCCATAACATTATATAAACTGATCCAAATTGAAAAATTCTTTTTTTTCCAGATTCTAAACATCCAGGGATTAATTTACTATTTTTGGACTAAAAGCTGAATCGGCTATATGGAAGCTCAAAAGAAGCTCACAAGTGGGAGAAAGAAAACTCTTTGTAGTTCTGCCTAGTTTTGGTGTGGGATCCATAACTCATCCATGGTGGGCCCAAATGTTGTGATATTTGGTGGGTATACGTGCAAGGGGTTTTAGAGAATCTTTTATGAAGGAATATCCGTGTTAATTGGCCGTTTATAGGGTCATTAAATCACCCTAATCTGGAGGATTGCGTTTTGGAGAGTCTGACTGGAAAGAATAAATGCTCAGAGTAAAACAGCCATAACTCTCAGAATACATGTCCAACTCCACTGATATTTGTAGGGCACACGACCAAGGTAATTATTAACAACATTGAATAAGGGATCAATGCGTGAAGATGTAATTTAATGGGGATACAATGCATCAACATTCAGGGGACAAATTCTGGATATAAAAGGAGGAGAGCTCCACCCTCTCAAATCATCCCATTCTCCATCCCATTTCTTCCGGGACACCAAGAAGAAGATATTTTAGGATTTATTTTTTATTTCTTTTCTTTTTCATAGTTTTATAATGACTTATTCTTCCCCATTCATCTCGATTAACCTTACCATGGTGGGGTAAACTTTTGGAGTGATTGGGGAAGGGTTGGTTTTCTACATTGTAATGCTTGAGTTCTTGGACACAATTGAATAAACGTATTTCTTCTTCAAGTTGTTTTCAATTTCTTATGGTGGATTTTATAATCATGTGTGATCGTTCTTGAATATTGATTCCATTACTGATTTTTTCCTTGGTAAAATAATCGTTATCTCTCTCCACTATTTTTTGGTTTATATACGATGGAATAAACCAGGAATTAGTGGTGAAGTACTCGACGATCATCAGTACATGTAAAAGGTATAGTGAATGTTCTTGATTGTTTGGGATAATCAAAACCCAATCGGGTATTGCCTATTTAAATTAGGGATATTCAATAAAAATATTTTACACATGGAAGGAGAGTTGACCAAACCAAGATCTTGGTAAGCTTTTCTCTCACAATAATAATTTCACCAAGGAAGTGAGAGGAAACAATTGTGGAAAATCAATTTAATCAACTAATAATAAGAGGTTTTAATTAAATAGAACAAGGATAGCATTACAATTAGGAAACTGACCTCGACTTAATCACCCTTTTAATTTCATAGTTTTTCAATCATTTGAATTTCAAATTTCCTTTCAAAAGTAGAACATTTTTACCTCGTTTTAATGTGACTACCCGTTTTGTGTGCACTCTTATTCGGAAGAAATCCTAGGTCAACCACATTAATACATTTTAAATTAGGAAATAATTGTTTTTCCATGAACTACGACAAGCGTGCGCCAAACATGGCACCGTTACCGGGGAGGCAGTGCAACAAAAAAAATCAAAATTGAATGACCTGCACCTCAAAAGAACCATTAATTGAATTTTATCCAGTAATTGAAATAATATTAACCCAAATAATAAAAAGAAATCTACCATAAATCTTTGAAGAAATAGATCTCTCAGATTCAAGTGAAACTCTTAGTGTTCACTTTGAACCTGAAATCATGGCACATGCAAGAATTCAGATACACTTGCTCAAGCTTCAGGCTAAGAGGAGCACCTGAAGACCAATTTCAGTTGAGGGAATTCCCCTTCCCACTTGAAGGAACAACTAAAGAATGGTTGTACAACCTGAAACCAGGGGAGATCAGTTATTGGGAAGACCTAAAAAAAAGTTTCATGCAAAGATTATTTCCCACATCGAGGAGCACTTTCATTTAGAAGGAGATTTACATCATACGACAATCAACTGGAGAAACCCTCTACGAGTACTGGGAGCACTTCAAGAAGATATGTTACAGCTGCCCACATCAAGAAATGGAGGAACACCAATTACTTGTGTTCTTCTACCAAGGACTTATGGATAATGATTTAAATCTTCTAGATGCCTCATTAGGGGGGACCCTGATTGACAAGTCTCCTGCAAATATCAGAATACTAATTGATATGATTTCTCAAAACTCACAACCATTTAGACTAAGAGGATTGGGAACCAGGGGGATATATGAGGTAAAAACATCTGATTCATCTATATTGATTGAAACCAAAGTTGATGACCTTGCAAGGTTAGTCCGTCAACTGGCTGTAACACAAGAGAATGGACAACAAGCTTCAGCTGAGGTATGTGGTTTATATTATTCTTCCACACATTATACTGACTAGTGCCCTCAGATACATGGGACAGAATACTGTACTGTGGCCTTTCAACCAAGACAATTCCAACAAAATCAACTGCAATCCCAACAAGGATATGGGAACCAACAAAACCATATGAGGCCATTTAACCAGCACCCCAATCAACCTCCTTACCACCATCAGCAATACCAGAACCCCCCTCCATTCCAACAATATTATAAACATTCTTTCCAACAACAACAATCTTTTCAGCCACCACCATTCCAAAGAAAGACATATGAACAACCATCCACCAGCACACAACCTTCTGTGGAATAGCTACAATCCAAGTATGAGGGCCTAGCAGATAAGGTTGAAAAGCTTGCATATATAGTGGGAAGTATTGTTGAAATAATGTACAAGAATACAAGGAATCTTCCATCCCAAACAGTGCCAAATCCTAAAGGGAATGTTAGTGCAATCATAACAGGAAGTGGAAAAGAAATCCCACCTCCATCCAACCCTGAACCTGAAATAATACCACCTATTCTGAGGGAGAATGATTCAGAAAGTCTTGTTAAAATCCACCAAAAAGATGAAAATTAAGAGGAGGAGGAGAAGGATAGGACACAGAATAAGAAACACGAAACACTAATGTAAAGAAAACAAAGGGAGAAGAAATAATTACCCCCACCATTTCCAACAAGGATGATCAAATCAAAGAAATTTCATGAAGAAGAACTTCAAAAAGAAATTCTGGACACCTTACAGAAAGTGGAAATCAATATCCCCCTACTTGAAGTTGTTAAACAAATTCCAAGGTATGAAAAATTTTTGATAGATCTTTGATCCAAAAAGAGAAGGCTTCATGGGAATGAATGAATCAACATGGGAAGAAGTGTCTCAGCCCTTATCACGCCACAGATTCCAACCAAATGTCAAGATCCAGGGACATTTTCCATTCCACGCACTATTGGTTCATTAAATTTCTCTAATGCTTTGTGTGATATGGTGCTTCAATTAATGTGTTTCCTCACTCAGTATACACTTCTTTGCAGATGGGAGAATTGAAGCCCACAAGAGTGGTGATCCAGCTTGCAAACAGATCCACAGTTTTTCCTGCAGGAGTTTTGGAGGATGTTCTTGTGAAAGTCAAAGATCTCTTATTCCCAGCTGACTTCTACATGCTCAATATGGAAGAAGATAGGAGCCCGTCACATTCACCCATCATTTTGGGGAGACCTTTCTTGAAGACAACCAAAACCATCATCAATGTCCATGAGGGGACACTCACCATGGAGTTTGGAGAGACCACGGTCCACTTCAATATTTTTGAATCCATGAGGCATCCATTAGACGATCACTCCCTCTTTTCGCTTTCCCATGAAGTTGGTGTAGAACCAATTGAAGAATCAGGTATGCTCTATGAATTCTTAGACTTATGAGAGACTTCTTCCCTTGTAAATATCATTGAACATGTGGATGCTAAAGATGTTGGAGATTATGACTTCATGTGGGAGGAAGAGGTAAAATCTTATTTTTTTTTATGATTTGTTAAATAAAGAGGAAGATGATATGGTTTATTGTGTGTAGGAGGTCCAAAATTTGGAAGTGGAAAACTTCAATTTAGTCTCATCCCTTGAGCATCCCCCTAATCTAGAACTCAAACCACTCCCCACTGATTTGAAATATGTATACCTTAAGGAGGGAGAGAAACTACCAGTGATAATTTATAATAATCTTTATAAAACCCATGAAAAATAATTGATTGAGCTTTTGAGAGAGAATGTCCAGGCAATAGGATAGAGCTTAGGTGATATCCCAAGAATTAACCCAAAAATATGCTCACATAGAATTTTTGTTGAGGGAGATTCCAAACCTGTTAGACAGCCCCAAAGGAGACTGAATCCCACCTTGATGGAGGTTGTGAAGAAGGAGATCGAGAAGCTCTTAGAAGCTGGGATCATCTATCCCATTTCAGATTCGTAGTGGGTCAGCCCTATTCATGTTGTTCCAAAAAAACTGGCCTGACCACTGTGAGGAATGAAAAGAATGAGTTAATCCCTATGATAATTAAAAACAGCTGGAGAGTGTGCATTGATTTTAGGAAATTGAACCAGCTCACTTGAAAAGATCATTTCCCCATCCCCTTCATTGACCATATGTTAGAAAGATTGGCAGGGAGAACTCATTATTGCTTTTTGGATGGATTTTCATGTAACTTCCAGGTACCCATTGCTCCTGAGGACCAAGAGAAGACGACATTTACATGCCCTTTTGGTACCTTTTCATATAAAATAATTCCATTTGGATTATGTAATGCTCTAGGTAGATTTCATAGGTGCATGGTGGGTATATTTTCTGATCACATTGAAAATTTCTTGGAAGTTTTCTTAGATGATTTCACAGTTTTTGGAGATTCTTTTGATCATTGTTTGAAAAATCAAGAAAAAGTTTTGAAAACCTGCATTGAAAAAAATCTTGTTTTAAATTTTGAAAAGTGTAATTTCATGGTTCAAAGAGGAATTGTGCTTGGTCATGTCATTTCCCAAGATGGAATTAAAGTGGATAAATCAAAAAATTGAAGTGATAAATTCACTACCTTACCCTACTTGTGTGAAATATGTTAGATCATTTTTAGGACATACAGGATTCTACAGGAGGTCTATCAAAGATTTCAGTAAGATTTATCTCCCTATCTGTATATTACTTCTGAAATATGATGATTTTGATTTCAATGGTGCATTTAGGGAGTCCTTTGATGAGTTGAAGAAGAGATTGATTTCACCACCCGTGATGCAGCCTCCAAATTGGGAAGAACCATTTTAACTACTTTATGATGCCTCCAACCAAGCAGTTGGAGCAGTCCTTTCTCAGCGAATTGAGGGCATACCACAAGTCATTTCATATGCCTCGAGAACTTTAGATACGGCCCAATTCAATTATACAACCACAGAAAAAGAGTTCTTTGCAGTTGTTTTTGCTTTAGAAAGATTTAGATCATATCTTCTTGGAACTAAAATCATTGTGTTTTCTGATCATGCAGCTTTGAGGTACTTGATGAAGAAAGCTGATGCTAAACCAAGGTTAGTGAGATGGATGATACTGCTGCAGGAATTCAATATAGAAATCAAGGATAAGAAGGGATCTGAGAACCAAGTGACTGATCACTTAAGTAGACTGCCAAACACTGTTGAAATTGAAGTTCCAGAAAGAGACCCACTGAATGATCAAATTCCAAAAGAGCAGTTGTACTTGATTGAAGGAGAAGTGCCTTGGTATGCTGACATAGTCAATTTTCTGGTAACATCTTAGGTCCCATATCATTTCAATTCTCACCAAATTCAAAAACTAAAAGTTGAATCTAGATATTACATTTGGGATGATCCATTCCTTTGGAAGATTTACAATGATCAAGTAATAAGAAGATGTTTACCTGAAAGTGAAGTTAAATTTGTCTTTGATTTTTGTCACACATTAGCTTGTGGAGGCCACTTTGGACCTCATAGGATAGCAAGGAAGGTTTTATAATCTAGAATTTATTGGCCCACCATTTTTAAAGATGCTCTTGAATTTTGAAAAATATGTGAAAAATGTCAGTTTTCAGGAAATATTTCAAAGAGACAAGAAATGACCCAAAAGCCATTGATTTTTTGTGACATTTTTGAAGCTTTGGGGATAGATTTTATGGGACCTTTCCTGATGTCATTTGGAAATTATTATATCTTGCTTGCATTTGATTATGTTTCCAAATGGGTGGAAGCAAAAGCAAACAGAACTGATGATGCTAAAGTTGTTTGTGATTTTGTCAGGTCTAACATTTTTTGTAGGTTTGGAGTGCCTAGAGTAATCATCAGTGATCAAGGGACTCACTTCTGCAATTTGAGAATGGAGACTTTGCTGAAGAAGTATGGGGTGCATCATAAAACATCAACTCCCTGTCATCCACAGACTAATGGACAAGCTGAAGTTTCAAATAGGGAAATCAAAGGAAATTTGGAAAACACTGTTAATCCAAAAAGGAATGATTGGAGCCAAAGGTTGGATGAAACCTTATGGGCTTAATGGACATCCTACAGAACCCCGATTGGAATGAGTCCATATAGGCTGATTTATGTGAAAAGCTTCCACCTACCTATGGAATTGGAGCATAAGGCATATTGGGCTGTGAGGAAAATGAATTTGGACCTTGAAAGTGCTGGGAAGGAGAGAAGATTTAAGTTGCAAGAGATAGAGGAAATAATAAGGTAAGCATTTGAAAATTCAAGGATTTACAAAGAAAGAACAAGAGTGGCCCATGACAAGCTGATCCGACCAAAAGACTTCTCTCATAGACACAAGGTGTTATTATTCAACTCAAGACTCAAGCAGATGCCAGGTAAACTTCGTTCCAGATGAGAAGGTCCATTTATAGTTACTCATGTATATACTTTTGGTGCTGTGAAGATTATGGAGGATGGAGAGTAGGATCCATTCACTGTGAATGGACATAGGTCGAAGAAATTCCTTGGGACCCTGCCATTAGAGCCAGTGGAGGAGATCACGCTCCTCTAACCTATATATCAATAAGATCCACCTGGTTGTACCTCTCTTTCACATTTTCTTGCTGTTGTAATTCAATCAGAAATCTACTTACATGTTAAATCCACTTGAATTCATCGAGGAAACTGCATCAGTTAAGTGTGGGGGAGGGAACCTTTGTAGTATAGGATTTTCATTTGATGTTTGTTTTTACAAAAAAATAAAAAAAATTGTGTGTTTTCAAATTTTTGTGTGTTTATTTTTCAATATTTGGTGTGTTTCTGATACTTTTGACCTAAAATTATTATAAATACCATTTTTGAAACCCATGTCAATGAGTGAACCAATCTATTTCATGAAAACGAGCTTAAATGAATGCTGAAATGACTTCTATTCAAGTTCAAATATTTTAGAATTTCATGAAAAGTACACTAATTTTGGAAACCCATGCCATATTTCACTATCTATATCTTTGAAATCACTTTCCTGTGAGGCTTCTGAACCATTTTTTCACATTCATTTCATTCACCTCATTTGTTGAGAGAACCATACAATGCTTTCTTTAACCAGAATTTGATTTATTCTTTTCAAAACATGAGGGTTTGGGGTACGTGTGTTTTAAATTATTGAGGAATTTATTTGGTTTGAAGCCCCCTTTTCAAAATAATCCTTTTCATTATGTCCCACCTTTACATTTATCCTTCATTGTATCCCCTAGTAGCCATGAATTACCTGTTAGGTTAGCCACATTACAAGACAATTTTCTCTATCCTACCTGCTCTTGAAGTGAAATTACATGATCTAGTTGAACATAAGTGTGGGGGAAGATGTCTTGTGGTGTACTAACTCATTTGGTTATACTTTGGGTGGAAAATAAATTGTCGAAGAGATGTGTGTGATGCTGAAAAATTATTCTGCTGAAAGTTGTGCCTTTTCTGGAGCTTTTATGACAAGAGAATCTATGCATTTCTGGAGCTTTCAAGAAAAATCATGTTTGAAAGGATTTAAATTTTTGCTGCTGAGCTGATTGAATGTTGATGGAGCCTATTTTCTACAAAGGGGAAGTGAAGAAGACCATACTTGAGTAAAAATTAAAATCTTGCAATTTTGCATCAAAAAGAGAAAACCCCTCCTTTTTCGGCCTCAGAATGTTTAACATCTAAATCATACCAACACAAAGCCATAGAACAACCCTAAAAAGTTCTCATGAGAAACACATGTCCTTGAGTCACATCGGGTGTTGAAGTAGGAATTTATCAGGCCTATGGTGACTCTTGTGTGAGTTTGGATGAGAAAAGCCTTGTTCAACATTTACATTTGTGAGATGAGAGAAAATTCATGTGAGGTAGGTGTTTTGTGTGAATGGGATAAGAAATGAAGTGGAAATATATTAAAATCTTAAATGGAGAAGTTTAAATAATTGTTTTTGATGAGGCATGATATCTTTTTGTTTTTTTGGAATTGATTTGATAGATCTCATTGATATGTGTTTTGGATTTGATTTGATTTGATTTTACTTATCCAGGAGTCCAAGTGTAAAGTGTGGGGGATTTGATAGAGAAAATATTTTCCATTAATTTATATTGAATATCATTTTTTTTAACCCACCAAAGTTTTCCCCTAAGATTAATTGTTTCATTTTTATGATAATGGTGTCATTTTGAGCTGAATAGTAAAAATTGGCCATTTTGGATTTTTAACAGTTTTAAAGTATTTCTGTAGTTTGGCCATAAAATTATCTACAGTAATCCAAATTGAAAAATTCTTTCTTTTCCAGATTCTAAACATCCAGGGATTCACTTACTATTTTTGGACTAAAAGCTGAATCGGCCATATGGAAGCTCAAAAGAAGATCACAAGTGGGAGAAATAAATCTGTTTTCAGTTCTGCCTATTTTGGGTGTGGGATCCATAACTCATACATGGTGGGCCCAAAGGTTGTAATATTCGGTGGGTGGACGTGAAAGGAGTTTTGGAGAATCTTTTATGAAGGAAAATCTGTGTGAATTGGCCGTTTATGGGGTCATTAAGTCACCCTAATCTGTAGGATTGCGTTTTGGAGAGTCTGACTGGGCATAATAAATGCTCAGAGTAAAACAACCATAACTCTCGGAATACATGTCGAAACTCGCTGAGATTTTGAGGGGACACGGAAAAGATAATTATGAACAAAATTGAAGAAAGTATAAACGTGTGAAGATGTCATTTATTGGGTCTACAACACGTCAACATTTGGGGGACAGATTCTGGCTATAAAAAGAGGAGAGCTCCACCCTATCAAATCATCCCATTCTCCATCCCATTTCTTCCGAGACACCACGAAGAAGATATTTTCAGATTTATTTTTTATTTATTTTCTTTTTTATAGTTTTATAATGCCTTATTATTCCTCATTCGTCTCGATTAACTTTACCATGGTGGGGTAAACTTTTGGAGTGATTGGGGAAGGGTTGGTTTTCTACATTGTAATGCTTGAGTTATTGGACACAATTGAATAATCTTCTTTCTTCTTCAATGTTGTTTTCAATTTATTATAGTGGATTTTATAATCAAGTGTGATCGTTCTTGAATATTAATTTCGTTACTGATTTGTTCCATGGTAAAATAATCATTATCTCCCTCCACTAATTTCTGGTTTATATACGATGGAATAAACCAGGAATTAGTGGTGAAGTACTCAACAATTGTCAGTACGTGTAAAAGGTGTAGTGAATGTTCTTGATTGTTTTGGATAAACAAAACCCGATTAGGTATTGCCCATTTAAATTAAGGATATTCAATAAAAATATTTTACACATGGAAGGAGAGTTGACCAAACCAAGTTCTTGGTAAGGTTTTCTCTCACAATAATAATTTAACCAAGGAAGTGAGAGGAAACGATTGTGGAAACTCACTTTAATCAAATAAGAATAAGAGGTTTCAATTAAATAGAACATGGATAGCATTATAATTAGGAAACTAACCCCGACCTAATCACCCTTTTAATTTCATAGTTTTTCAATCACTTGAATTTCAAATTTCCTTTCAAAAGCACAACATTTTTACCCCCGTTTTAAAGTGACAACCCGTTTTGTGTGCACTCCTCTTCGGGATACATCCTAGGTAAACCAAATTACTAAATTTTAACATAGGAAATAATTGTTTTTCCACGCCCTATGATAGGCGTGCGTCACATGGTGGAATCAATTAATTGTTGTGGGGTCATTGTATGGAATAACTATATTGAATCTCAATACAATATATGTATACAATCACACATTGATTCAATGGATGTATTTTTCTATATAAATTGCATTATGAATTTTTAATTAATTTGATATTATATAGATATTTTTATGGATATTTTACCTGAGATAGTGTCGAGTGTATCTCATGATCCCTGCATGGGTAATTGGTTGGGATATTAATGAATTTAGGGTCACTACCACAAAAACAGTTTTTCGCAGCTCCCCCCTTTATTAGCGCTAACTAAAAAGCGCTGATAAAGGGGGGTGCCTTTATCAGCACTAAAAAAAGGGCTGATAAAGGGTGATTTTATCAGCACTAAAAAAAGTGCTGATAAAGGCACCCCTTTATCAGCGCTTGTTTAGTAGCACTGATAAAGGTGGGGCCTTTATCAGTGCCTTTTTTAAAAGCGCTGACAAAGGGTCGACTTCAAAAAAAAACTAAAAAATATATTAATATATAAATATATAAATATAGTTATATTGATATAAATATAATAAATAATTTTTAAATATATTTTTGATAAGTATAAATGTACATTTACCCTTATAATATACTTAATATATAAGATATTTAGTGAAAATGGATTATAATAAAATTATAAAAATATTTTTAATTAATAATATGATAATTATTATGGAGTAATAGTCATTTAATAACAATTTGAAGACTAAAAAAATAAAAAAAAATTATCAAAGATCCAAAATTTGGTGAAAACTGACTCAAACTTCAAACGGCCATAACTTTTGATCCGGTTGTCCGTTTGAGCTCTACCACATATCAAATAGAATCCTGTGACGAGCTCTACATCGATATGATTTGGGGGGACCCTGGTCAAGTGGTTTTAGAGGCCAAAAGAGGCCCATAAGGCCTCCAAAACTGAGTTTTTTGTCATGGTACCCCGATTTTTTAACATTCACTACTAGAAATGCTGTTTTTTCCCAACGGGTGTTTACCAACGGTTTGCTAAAACCATTGGTCTTGAAGGATTAAGAAAGCCTTTCCCAACGGTTCATTGAAACCGTTGGGAAAAGCCACCCCTTTGCCAACGGTTTGAAGAAACCATTGGTAAAGGGGTGTGTTAGTCACCTTTTGCCAATGGTTCTATTGAACCGTTGGGAAAGGGTCACCCCTTTGCCAACAGTTTCTTCAAACCGTTGGTAAAGGGGTCCTTAGCATTTCTTTCCCAACGGTTCTTAAAAACCATTGGGAATTATTTCCCCCAAATCCAGCCGTGGGGCGGCTCTCCCCCATTCGCACAGAAACCTAATTTCATCCGCTCCACCACTCTCCTCTCGCGAAATCCCCTATCCGAAGAGGTGAAAACCATCTGAAATCAGGTATCTTTTAATTTATACACATATACTTCCTTATTTTTATTGTTATTGCTTTAGTATTTTAGTTTTAAGTTATCAATCCACCTCCAGCTCTGTGCTACTCTCCAAATCCCCCATCCGAATAGGTGAAAACCCATTTGAATCATCTCAAATCAAGTAATTTTTTCTTTATACACATATGGTACCTTGTTTTTATTGTTATTGATCTAATATTTTAGTTTTAAGTATGGATTTTGATGTGATTTCACCGTGTAAAATAGGGAAATGAATAAATATTTTGTTAATTAATTAGTTTCCCCTGGAATATCAGTTGTGTTATAATGTCCATGCTAAATAAAGGGGTAATGTAATAAAAGACATTGAATAAATAAATTGTTGAAGTTGGGGTATGTTGCCTCTATGAGAGGTTTTTTGTTGTGTTTCATTGTATGTTGTAGGCTGTTTTATGGGGATTGAGGTGACCAGTTGGGCTTTGTGATATGTGGGGTTGTAATGTGATGGTTAGTGGGCATGGATGTGTCATGTGAAGTTGTATGATAGTGATGATGTGTGGTGGTGTTGTGTCGTGTGGAGGTGTTGTGTGATGAAGTTGTGGTGTATAATGTGGTGAGGTGGTTTTGGTTGTGCGGTGGTTTGTGATGTGCAATATTTTTATTGTGATATGTTGTTGTTTTGGTGAGATGGTTGGTCGATGTAACATGGTGTCGATGGTTATTGTGAGATGGTGAGTTGTTGTGTGGTGGTTTTATTAGTTTCCTGGTTATCTATGGAATAAATTATGTTGTTAAAACAAAAAAACAAGATATTAAATATATGAGATGGAATAGAAATGGATGTGTGGTAAATGGATTTAATTAATTTAACATTAAATGAATGGACAATGTAAGTGTGAATGAAGTGGCTTATAAATGAATGTGAGAAATGCTATGCGTCTTGTGTGGTGGTGGTGTGGTTTATGTGTTTTATGGTAGTAGTGAAGTGTGTGATTATGTAGTTAATGTGAACCCATAGGTTGAGTATTTTGTGCTATCTATATATCATGTATTTTTATGTTATTTCTACACATTCCAGGGGGTGGTATGTCTAGGTGGTGGTGGTGGGGTTGCAGGGGAGGGGGGTGTGGGATTTTTGGGAGGGTGGGAGGGGCTATCCTGGGGGGGGGGGGGTACGGGGTGTCCAGGGGGGAACGGGGGTGGGAGGGTTGTCCACAAGGGTGGACGGGCTGTCCACGGGGGTGGTCGGGCTGTCAAGGAGGGGTGGGCGGGCTGTCCAGGGGGGGTGGGCGGGCTGGCCACAGGGGGTAGGGGTGTCCAGGGGGGTGGGCGGGCTATCCAAGGGGGTGGGGGGGCTGTCCATAGGGAGAAGGGGTGTCAAGGGGGGTGGGTGGGCTGTCCACGGGGGTGGTTGGGCTGTCTAGGGGGTAGGGGGTGTCTACGGGGGTGGGCGGGGCTGTCCAGGGGGTGTGGGCTGTCCTGGGGGTCTGGGTGGGGTGTCCTGGTGGGGGAGGGGTGTGTGGGGTGTCCAGGTGGGGTGGTATGTCTAGGTGGTGGTGGTGGGGTTGCAGGGAAGGGGGGTGTGTGCTGTTTGGGAGGGTGGGCGGGGCTATCCAGGGGGGTACGGGGTGTCCAGGGGGGTACGGGGGTGGGTGGGCTGTCCACAAGGGTGGACGGGTTGTCCACGGGGGTGGCTGGGCTGTCAAGGAGGGGTGGGCGGGCTGTCCAGGGGGGGTGGGTGGGCTGGCCACAGGGGGTAGGGGTGTCCAGGGGGGTGGGCGGGCTATCCAAGGGGGTGGGGGGCTGTCCATAGAGAGAAGGGGTGTCGAGGGGGGTGGGTGGGCTGTCCACGGGGGTGGTTGGGCTGTCTAGGGGGTAGGGGGCATCCACGGGGGTGGGTGGGTTGTCCATGGGGGTGGGCGGTGCTGTCCACGGGGGTGGGAAAGGCTGTCCACGGGGGTGGGCGGGGCTGTCCAGGGGGTGTGGGCTGTCCTGGGGGTCTGGGTGGGGTGTCCTGGTGGGGGAGGGGTGTGTGGGGTGTCCAGGGGGGTTGGTATGTCTAGGTGGTGGTGGTGGGGTTGCAGGGGAGGGGGGTGTGGGCTATTTGGGAGGGTGGGCGGGGCTATCCTGGGGGGGGGTATGGGGTGTCCAGGGGGGTACGAGGGTGGGCGGGCTGTCCACAAGGGTGGACGGGCTGTCCACCGGGGTGGCCGGGCTGTCAAGGAGGGGTGGGCGGGCTGTCCAGGGGGGGTGGGTGGGCTGGCCATAGGGGGTAGGGGTGTTCATGGGGGTGGACAGGCTATCCAAGGGGGTGGGGGGCTGTCCATAGGGAGAAGGGGTGTCGAGGGGGGTGGGTGGGCTGTCCACGGGGGTGGTTGGGCTGTCTAGGGGGTAGGGGGTGTCCACGGGGGTGGGTGGGTTGTCCACGGGGGTGGGAGGGGCTGTCCACGAGGGTACCCTACTAATATGGTTATGGGATGAGGCATGCTCTGATGTGATAACACATTAAGTTCTTGTTGGTTTTACATTTTTTCAATAACACATTAGTATGTTTTTTTCACATGTGTAGTTGATACCATGATTATTTTCTTCCTTTATCATTTAGTTAAATGTATTTTCTATTAAAGTTCAATCCTATTGAATTGTTTATGACAAAATGACTTATATGAATTTTTTTTACATAATGGACAGAAGTTGGATGTATGAAACCGATCGTATGTCAAGTGATTTTCAAAACAATTTGGAGAGCTTTATAGATTTTTCATTTCACAATGCTTCAGATAGTGGTCGCATACACTGCCCATGTTCCAATTGTGTTGGTAGACCTTGGTTGAGTCATGAAGAAGTCAGCTACCACATAACCCAAAATTGTTTTCAAGCAAACTACTTTGTGTGGTATCACAATGGGGAGAAAATGAAATCTCAAATTTGTGATGATCGAAATGAAAGGACTGGAATGGAGAATTTGTTAGATGATCGGTTTCCGTTTATTCATCATCATGAAAAAGAAAGGATTTCAACTCCAGAAGACGTCAATATGAGGACAACTGATGCATCTAGTGAAAATGATGATATTGATAGGGTGAAAAAATTGAATGATGCTGCCATGACTCCAGTATATCGACAATACGATAAAATGAAAAAGATGGAATTTTTAATCTGATTGTTTCATGGAAAAACTATGTATGGGATTTCTAATACAGCAATCGATTACATTCTTACCCTCTTGAAGGATTTACTTCCAGATGATGCAGATATTCCCTCAAACCACTATATGGCATGGAAGTTAGTTGAAGAACTTGGATTTTCCAGAAACAAAATTCATGCTTTCCCGAAAGATTGCAGTTTATTCTGGGAAGAAATCGCTGAACGAAATGAATGTATAAAATGTGGCACATCCCGCTGGAAGTCAAAATCTGATGGAACACCATCCCGCGTTCCACAGAAAGTAATGTGGCACTTTCCATTGATCCCCAGACTCCAGAATATTTTTATGTCTGATGACATATCAATAAAAATGAGATGGCATGATACCGAGAAAAAGAAGACTAATGATGAGTTGGTTCATCCTGCAGATGGATTTTCATGGCAGAGATTTGATGCTCGACATCCTGATTTTGCAGCTGACGTGCGTAATGTGAGGCTGGGTCTTTCATGTGACGGTTTTAATCTGTTTGGGCAGATGCTTACTTCGCACAACACATGGCCAGTTTTTATACACATTTATAATCTTCCCCCATGGTTGTGTATGAAAAAATCTTTCACTTTCATGAGTATACTCATATCTGGTCCTTCTGATCCCGGCATTGATATTGATGTATACATGCAACCTTTAATAAAAGAGTTAAAACTTCTTTGGGATGTGGGTGTGCGCACATACGATGCATGTTCGAAAGACATATTTCAGATGCGTGCTGCGCTTTTGTGGACGATCAATGATTTTCCGGCTTATGCAATGATGTCTGGATGGAGCACGAAGGGAAAACTGTCATGTCCAGTTTGTATAAAGAATACACGATCCAGAAGACTGAAACATCGTTGTAGTTTCAGTTTTATGGGACATCGACGATTTTTACCAAAGGATCATCCATATAGAATGAATCGTCAAAGATTTGATAATACTATAGAGACCGATGATCCACCTCAGCGTATGTCTGGAACTGATGTGCTTAATGAATTGAAAGATTTTAGTTTTTCATTCGGGAAGGGTCAAATGAAATCTGGAAAGAGAAAGAATGTTTCCACAGAAACCTGTTACAATTGGAGGAAGAGGAGTATCTTTTTTGATTTGCCTTATTGGTCAACCAATTTGCTACGTAATTGCTTAGACGTAATGCATATTGAAAAGAATATATGTGAAATGTTGCTTTCAGTTCTTCTAAATGTCAAGGGGAAGACAAAAGATGATTTACGATCTCGACGTGACTTGGTGGATTGGGGAATCAGACCAGAATTGCATCCTGTGCGTATCAGTGAAAATAAATGGAAACTTCCATGTGCTTCTTATATGATGAAACCTACTGAAAAAAACAATTTTTGGAAGTATTAGAGACTATTATAGTTCCTGATGGCTATTCAAGCAACATATCTAAACGGGTCAACATAAGAGAGTTGAAGCTAAAATCATTGAAGACTCATGATTATCACGTTCTACTGCATGAGTTGCTTCCAATAGAAATCCGTCATCTTTTTTCCAATAATGTAAGGGTGGGTGTTATGCGGTGTGGTCGGGACCACTCTAAGTGACTTTCTTTTGTTTAAAATGGACAGTATTTTAAGTACATACGGAAAACCGACCAAACGCATTCGGTTTCTATTGAAACTTTAGGAGAACGATCCATGGGTCATATGTGTCGTGTACGAGTCAACGCCACCTCAATCTGAGGCGCGGTGTGGCCGACACCACTCAAAGTGTCTCTATTTTGTTTAAAATGGACTTCATTTTTAGTGAAAACAAAAAATGACATACGGAAAACTGACCAAACGCATTCGGTTTCTGTTGAAACTTTAGGAGAACGATCCATGGGTCATATGTGACGTTTACGAGTCAACGCCACTTCAATCCGAGGCACGGTGTGGCCGACACCACTCAAAGAGTCTCTATTTTGTTTAAAATGAACAATATTTTGGCCGTTTATGACACCAGAACTGCGTTGTCGGTCACCGCGGGCACATGGCACATACGATTGACATGCCGTCTGCGCGTACACGTTATGAATAATAATTAGAATGTTGCACGGTGGTTTCAGGTCAATCCGAGGTCGTCCGCTATGAATTTGACCGTTTGACGCCCGTTTTGGCCGTTTATGACACCAAAACTGCGTTGTCGGTCACCGCGGGTACACGGCACATCCGATTGACATGCCGTCTGCTCGACCACTTCATAAATCACTCACCCATATTTTTTGTCTGATTTCAGGTCATTCCAACTTCGTTCGGCCCGTTTGGACCCCCTCACACGTGTTTACGAAGCGCATGCATCACTTAAAATACGAATATTGAGCCGTACCGCGCAAACCGCACATCCGATTGACGTGCCGTCTGCGCGTACACGTCATGAATAATAATTAGAATGTTTCACGGTGGTTTCAGCTCAATCCGAGGTCGTCCACTATGAATTTGACCGTCTGACGCCCGTTCTGGCCGTTTATGACACCAGAACTGCTTTGTCGGTCACCGCGGGCACACGGCACATCCGATTGACATGCCGTCTACTCGACCACTACCTAAATCACTCACCCGTATTTGTCGTCTGATTTCAGGTCATTCCGACTTATTTTGGCCCATTTGGACCCCCCTCACGCGCGTTTACGAGGCGCATGCATCACTTAAAATACGAATATTGAGCCGTACCGCACAAACCGCACATCCGATTGACGTAACGTCTGCGCGTACACATCACGAATAATAATTAGAATGTTTCACGGTGGTTTCAGCTCAATCCGAGGTCGTACGCTATGAATTGGACCGTTTGATGCCCGTTTTGGTCGTTTATGACACCAGAACTGCGTTGTCGGTCACCGCGGGCACAGGGCACGTCCAATTGACGTGCCGTCTGCTCGACCACTTCAGAAATCACTCACCCGTATTTTTCATCTGATTTCAGGTCATTACGACTTCTTTCAGCCCGTTTGGACCCCCCTCACGCGCGTTTACGAAGCGCGTGCATCACTTAAAAGACGAATATTGAGCCGTACCGCGCAAACCGCATGTCCGATTGACGTGCCGTCTGCGCGTACACGTCACGAATAATAATTAAAATGTTTTACGGTGGTTTCAGCTCAATCCGAGGTCGTCCGCTATGAATTTGACCGTTTGACGCCCGTTTTGGCCGTTTATGACACCAGAACTGCGTTGTCGGTCACCGCGGGCACACGGCACGTCCGAATGACGTACCGTCTACTCGACCACTTCATAAATCACTCACCCGTATTTGTCATCTGATTTCAGGCCATTCCGAAATCGTTCGGCCCGTTTGGACCCCCCTCACGCGCGTTTACGAAGCACGCACATCACTTAAAAGACGAATATTGAGCCATACCGCACAGACCGCACGTCCGATTGATGTGCAGTCTCTGCGTACACGTCACGAATAATAATTAGAATGTTTCACGGTGGTTTCAGGTCAATCGGAGGTCGTCCTCTATGAATTTGACCGTTGGATGCCCGTTTTGGCCGTTTATGACACCAGAACTGCGTTGTCGGTCACCGCGGGCACACGGCACGTCCGATTGACGTTCCGTCTGCTCAACCACTTCATAAATCACTCACCCGTATTTTTAGTCTGATTTCAGGCCATTCCGAAATCGTTCGGCCCATTTGGACCACCCTCACGCGCGTTTACGAAGCACGCGTATCACTTAAAACACGAATATTGAGCTGTACCGTGCAAACCGCACGTCCGATTGATGTTCCGTCTACGCTTACATGTCACAAATAATAATTTGAATGTTGCACTGTGGGTTCAGCTCAATCTGAGGTCGTCCTCTATGAATTTGACCGTTGGACGCCCGTTTTGGCCGTTTATGACACCAGAACTGCGTTGTCGGTCACCGCGGGCACACGGAATGTCCGATTGACGTGCCGTCTGCTCGAACACTTAATAAATCACTCACCCGTATTTGTCGTCTGATTTCAGGCCATTCCGAAATCGTTCGGCCCGTTTGGACCACCCTCACGCACGTTTACGAAGCGCGCACATCACTTAAAACATGAATATTGAGCCGTACCGCGCAAACCGCACGTCCGATTGACGTTCCGTCTGCGCGTACATGTCACGAATAATAATTATAATGTTTCACGGTGGTTTCAGATCAATCCGAGGCCGTACTCTATGAATTTGACCGTTTGACGCCCATTTTGGCCGTTTATGACACCAGAACTGCGTTGTCGGTCACCGCGGGCACACGGCACGTCCGATTGACGTCCCGTCTACTTTAACACTTCATAAATCACTCTCCCGTATTTGTCGTCTGATTTCAGGCCATTCCGAATTCGTTCGGCCCATTTGGACCACCCTCTCGCGTGTTTACGAAGCGCGCGCATCACTTAAAACACGAATATTGAGCCGTACCGCGCAAACTGCACGTCCGATTGATGTGCCGTCTGCGCATACACGTCACGGATAATAATTAGAATGTTTCACGGTGGTTTCAGGTCAATCCGAGGTCGTCCGCTATGAATTTGACCGTTTGACGCCCGTTTTGGCCGTTTGTGACACCAGAACTGCGTTGTCGGTCACCGCGGGAACAAGGCACGTCCGATTGACGTGACGTCTGCTCGACCACTTCATAAATCACACTCCCGTATTTGTCGTCTGATTTCAGGCCATTCCGACTTCGTTCGGCCCGTTTGGACCCCCCTCACGCGCGTTTACGAAGCGCACACATCACTTAAAACACGAATATTGAGCCGTACTGCTCAAATCGCACGTCCGATTGACGTACCGTCTGCGCGTACACGTCACGAATAATAATTAGAATGTTTCACGGTGGTTTCAGCTCAATCTGAGGTCTTCCTCTATGAATTTGACCGTTTGACGCCCGTTTTGGCCGTTTATGACACCAGAACTGCGTTGTCGGTCACCGCGGGCACAAGGCATGTCCGATTGACATGCTGTCTACTCGAACACTTCATAAATCACTCAGCCGTATTTGTCGTCTGATTTCAGGCCATTCCGAAATCATTCGTCCCATTTGGACCACCCTCACGCGCGTTTACGAAGCGCGCACATCACTTAAAACATGAATATTGAGCCGTACCGCGCAAACCGCACGTCCGATTGACGTTCTGTATGCGCGTACACGTCATGAATAAAAATTAGAATGTTTCACGGTGGTTTCAGGTCAATCCGAGGTCATCCGCTATGAATTTGACTGTTTGACACCCGTTTTGGCCGTTTATGACACCAGAACTGCGTTGTCGGTCACCGCGGGTACACGGCACGTCCGATTGACGTGCCGTCTGCTCTACCACTTCATAAATCACTCACTTGTATTTGTCGTCTGATTTCAGGCCATTACGAAATCGTTCGGCCCATTTGGACCACCCTCACGCGCGTTTACGAAGCGCGCACATCACTTAAAACATGAATATTGAGTCGTACCGCGCAAACCGCACATCTGATTGACGTGCCGTCTACACGTACACGTCATGAATAATAATTAGAATGTTTCACGATGGTTTCAGGTCAATCCGAGGTCGTCTGCTATGAATTTGACCGTTTGACGCCCGTTTTGGCCGTTTTTGACACCAGAACTGCGTTGTCGGTCACCGCGGGCACACGGCACGTCCGATTGACGTTCCGTCTACTCGACCACTTCATAAATCACTCTCCCGTATTTTTCGTCTGATTTCAGGCCATTCCGACTTCGTTCGGCCCGTTTGGACCCCCCTCACGCGCGTTTACGAAGCGCGCACATCACTTAAAACACGAATATTGAGTCGTACCGCGCAAACCGTACGTCCGATTGACGTGCCGTCTGCGCGTACACGTCACGAATAATAATTAGAATGTTGCACGGTGGTTTCAGCTCAATCCGGAGACGTGGTGTGGCCAACACCACTCAAAGTGTCCATCTTTTGTTTCAAAAGGACGTCATTTTAAGTGAAAAGCATCAACTAACATGCGGAAAACCGACCAAACGCATTCCGAATCTGTTGATAATTTATCCCAACAATCCATGGGTCATATGTGATGTGTACGAGCCAACCCGGGATGAATCTGAGTCGCGGTGTGCCCAGGATAAGTCTAAGTGACTTTCTTTTGTTTAAAATGGACACCATTTTAAGTACATACGGAAAAACGACCAAACGGATTCGGTTTCTATTGAAACTTTAGGAGAACGATCCATGGGTCATATGTGACGTGTACGAATCATCCCCGCCTCAATCTGACATGTGGTGCGGCTGACACCATTCAAAGTGTCCGTCTTTTGTTTCAAAAGGACGTCATTTTAAGTGAAAGGCATCAACTGACATACGGAAGAACGACCAAACGCATTCGGATTCTATCGATACTTTAGAAAAAAGATCCATGAGTCATATGTGACGTGTACAAGTCAATCCCATCTTAATCTGAGACGTGGTGTGGCCGACACCGCTCTAACTCTGTCTCTTTTGTTTAAAATGGACATGATTATAAATGAAAAGAACAACTGGCATATGCAAAACCGACCAAACGCATTCGTAATCTTTTGATAATTTATCACAACGATCCATGGGTCATATGTGACATGTACGAGCCAACTCGGGATGAATCTGAGTCGCGGTGTGGTCAGGATTAGTCTAAGTGTCACTCTTTTGTTTAAAATGGACAACATTTTAAGTACATATGGAAAACCGACCAAACGCATTCAGTTTCCATTTAAACTTTAGGATAACGATCCATGGGTCATATGTGACGTGTACGAATCAACCCCGCCTCAATTGGAGACGCGGTGTGGTCGGCACGACTCATAGTGTCTGTCTTTTGTTTCAAAAGGACGTCATTTTAAGTCAAAAACATCAACTGGCAAACAGAAAACCGACCAAATGCATTCGGATTGTGTCGATACTTTAGAACAACGATCCATGGGTAAAATGTGACGTGTACAAGTCAACCCCGCCTCAATCCGAGTCACGGTTTGGCCGAGACCACTCTAAGTGTATCTCTTTTCTTTAAAATGGACTACATTTTAAATTCATACGGAAAACCAACCAAACGCATTCTGATTGTGTTTATATTTTAGCACAACAATCCATGGGTCATTTGTGATGTGTACGAGTTAACCTTGCCTCAATACGAGGCGCAGTGTGGCCGACACCATTCAAAGTGTCTCTCTTTTATTTAAAAAACACTTCATTTTAAGTGAAAACAACAACTGACATACGGAAAACCGACCAAACGATTTCAGAATATGTTGATACTTTAGGACAACGATAAATGAGTCATTTGTGATGTGTACGAGTTAACCTCGCCTCAATCCGAGGCACGGTGTGACCGGTATCATTCCAGATGTATGTATTTTGTTTAAAATGGATATCATTTCTATTAAAAATATATGGTATATGAAAAACCAATCAAATTATGAATTGAATTCCGGATTCCACATATGATTGTCATATAAATTTTAAAATGAATTCTAAATGAATTATGTATGTTTATAATTATGTTATGAATTCTACTTTAATTATGGATGTGTATATTTTCAGGATAAATTATATTTGTTGGTTGGTTGGTTTGCATTATTTTTATGTGTTGGTTTGTTCTCTATATGTATGCATTATATGTGTTACAGGTACAATAATTGGATGGAAAAATGAATTGAAAATGAGGGCATAATTGGATTGAAAATTGAATTGAAACCGAGGGTGAATGACGAAAAACCAGACCTGCTGTGCAAATTGCAGGCCGCTGTGCAATTTGCACAGCAAATCCTATGCCAACGGTTTGAAAACTGTTGGCATAGGCTCTATGTAGCTGTTTTTACCAACGGTTCAAGAAACTGTTGGTAAAAACACCCTATCCCAACGGTTTCAAACCGTTGGGATATCCTGTTCAATTGTTGTTTTTACCAACGGTTTTCAAACCTTTGGGAAAGAAATTCTCTGTTGATTTCCCAACGGTTTGGCAGAACCATTGGGATAGGTTGATTTTTTCTAACCTATCCCAACGGTTCTCTTTAAACCGTTGGGAAAAGCCTTTCCCAACGGCTTACTTCCCCACGGTTTGAAGAACCGTTGGTATAACATATACCAACGGTTCTGCAGCCTTTCCCAACGGTTCTAAACTGTTAGGAAATGCTGGATTTCCAGTAGTTATTTTGTGGATTTCCAGCCTCGTTTAAGGGGGTATTATTGGCTTTTTTTAGTGGGGACTAAATTTATTCCAAGGTATTACATTCATATTGATATTATGTCTTTGAAATTTCATCCTTTTTTATAATGCACTGCTATTTATAATCAAATATATAACAATATATACATATTTTTTATATATTCACACCTAAAAATTTAATTATAAATATAAATAATAAAATATATTTACATATAAAATATATTAGCTTTATCTAAATAATAACAAACATCCATTTTATTTAAAATACAGATATATGAATATTTATATACCTATATATTAATCTAACTATATATATATTAATCTAGCTATATATATATATTAATCTAATAACTATATATATATATATATTAATAAAACTATATATATATATTAATATAAATATATATTACTATACGAATAAATATAACTAAATATATATATATATATAGATATATATTAATATAACTATATATATATTTATATAACTATATATATATTAATATAAATATATATTACTATAAGAATAAATATAACTAAATATATATATATATATTAATATAACTATATATATATATTAATATATAACTATATATATATTAATATAAAATTAAATTTTTATACGAATAAATATAACTAAATATATAAATATATATATATAGATATATCATGAATTGGAAGAAAAATCAAAATAGAGTAGTGGTAAAGGCTTAGGTGCGCATGGGGGAGGTCTCGAGTTCAAATCCTGGTGGAGGAAGGGGCGTGGGTGCATGGGGGAATATGGGAGAAAGCGCTGTTAAACAGTGAAGGGGTGTGTGTGGGGCATTGTACATGGGTAGAAAAGTGTTGTAAAATGGGGGAATCATGCGCTATAAAAGCCCCCCCAATTGGCAGTATTTTTTAATTTTTTTTTTGAATTTTTTAATTTTTTTTGAATTTTTTACCTTTTATCAGTGATTTTAAAAAATCTCTATTAAAAGGGGTCCTTTATCAGCGTTAAAACGAAAGTGCTGATAAAGGAAGCAATAATATAGGGGTCTTTTATCAGCTCTTTTTTTAGCACTGATAAAAGGGGTCTTTATCAGCTCTTTTCAGAGCGCTGATAAAGGGGACCCCCCCTTTTATCTTCATCGTCTTTATCAGAACTTTACTAGCACTGAAGGAGATTTGAATAATTTATTGTAATTTATTATAATTAATTATTGGATATTGTAGTTTGAGATATGTGTTAGGAATGTTTATGGGATATCGGAAGAGTCTCAGTGAAGATGATTTATTGTTTTTGGTAAAACCACTTAACCTAGTAGCTCAGGTTCAGTGGTTACATTATTAAATTGTAATTAGATATATGAGATAATATCCCAAAAAGTCTGAATATTTTTGAAGTCTTAGAAAATTTGATACAAACATGATATTCACTATACATTTGAAAAAGAAAATAAAACATATAATTTCCTTCAATAATTATATCATTACCTTAAGAATATTATTTAAAATAAATCATAATACACTTCCTAGTGTCTTGTGGAATGAAAAAAAATAAAGGGGTGAGATCTAATTCTCAGTAAAGGTATATATAGAGTGGAATCTATCATGAATAAATAAGACAAAATCTATATAGAAAGGTAAATAACTGAGACACATTTCATTTAATAAATAAATTGAACATGAAGAATAATATGGTATGGATAAATGATGAACAAATAATGATTTATAAATAAACACATTAGACGAAAGCTTATCCATGAATATCCCAACTAATCAAAAAATAACATGGACCACAATAACTAATCTCATAATGAGGTCATTCACAATGTTGGAAATCATAATCACATATTCAAGGGATTTTTAAAATATAGTTTTTCTCCTGAGACCTATTGATGCATCATGGGTCTATAATGCTCCCCACCCATCATTTACTAAGCCCAATTCTGTCCTCAAATGAAATGGGGGAAACAAAATCACCTAAAAAATCATATGAAAAAACTATCATACTAAATTTTAATATTTTACCCAGTCATAATAATAATAAACATAAGCATTCATATGAAATAATATCATATATAATGTTAATATCTTACCGAATAAATAAACATAATCATAAACCATCTAGAGTAACATGGAGAATGATATCAAAATAGCACATACCCAGTAAAATTGATCATAAAAAATACATATAAATAATAATTATAGAATAATTAGATCATATCCCTAGTGAATAATGAGTAAAATAAATGTTGTTTACATTGATGAATAAAAATACCATAAACATATCATTAAAAACATTCTTGAGTAAAATAAATGGTTCACTATGAAATTCAGTTTTAATAAAAAAAAATTTAGGATATTCAGAAAAATATTTTGAGGAAAAATAAATATGAAAACTTTTAAGGGAAGCTTCAAAATAGTGAGTGTTCATAATGGTGGGTAATTCTATACATTCAATATAAGTGAAAAAAACTACCTTCAAAATGTTGTAAAAAGATTAAAAAGTACCTCATTTTGAAAAAGACAAGATGATTCCATTAAAACTATTTTGAAAAAAATTAAATTATGGGTAAATATATCTTTAATAAATCATTTGATTAATGTGAAAAATATTTTTTAACTTTTTTATAGAAAACATAGATACGGAAGAAAAATGACTTTCAACCTAAGAGTTTATTAATGTATTACTTTCTTTCAAAAATTACCATTCATTTAAATTAATAAAAAAAGAAAATGGTATTACTACTTAAAAATTTCATAAATAACTAGAGGAGGAATAAGTATACATGGTTTATGATAGAAATATAAAACTATTACCCCAATAGAGACTTAAACAATAATAATATTAAATAAGGATGAGATTGTAAAATAAACCCTTAACAGTTGGGTAACTTTTGGATCATACTACCCATGATAGAAAAAAATTAAAATGAAACTTTTAAATAAAATGAATATAAATAGACAAGTGATATAACATTTCTGTGGTGTAGTATATACACTACATAAAATAAATAATTTCTGAATATGACATATGTCTCACGGAAGTCAAAGTGAGATGAGAAACCCTTACCTTAGGTATAATTTACAATGTACATATCCTAAAATATTATATAATAAATATTTATTCAATATAAATATATTAAGGAACCATAATAATATATATCATACCACATATTATTTTGTTATAACTTTTTATCACCCATTTATTTTCAATTCATTGTTAAAATAAATATTCTATGTAATAAGTACTTTGTTTTTCATCTATGTATTGGTTTGACCGTTTCTGTCCTTATATTTTGTTTATAGTAAAATAATATCCATAATGTTTACTGTGATATAAATATAATGTTTATCTATTATATTATTTTTTAAATAGTTCCTATGTGATATATATTGAAAAATGAGATACAACATTCTAGGAGATGGTGGATTGTATGTATGCATGAACTCTATTATCAATTGCTTATGGATGGAATGGTAGAGGGGTAAATAATATTCAATTGTCTAGAAAATAATTATTATATCATATAAGTAATATATATTCATTAAATTTATCCTTATTAATATTCGTATCTAAAATAAAAAATAAAAATGTTTCACATCGCTTCGATGAGGTGGTTGTCCTCACGTACGCATGAGCGACATTACCATTTTCAAAAAGATTAGAATCTAAGATGGTATATGTGATAGTGTAATTAAAAAAGTGTAATTATGTAATAAATAATAATATATATATATATATATAAATTAAGTCCAAAATATATCCATCCATGAGAGGTGGTCATAGAAAATGAATTACATTGGTTTTTGAGGTAGTAATCCATTGTTCACATGATCGAGGGTTTCATTTCCCTTTTGATGGAAGAAGAGATGGATATATGTTTTTAAATTAACATAATAACTTATAATTATATGATAGATAATTGTGTTATTATTTTATCACATTTTATTGAATTTTGAACCAGTTAAAGTAAGAAATAAGTTGAAAGTGCAGGGTTAAGAATGACATGTCTTCATCAGAAAACCTCTTTAGAATTATAACTAAAGCCTTACTAGATTAGTTGTATGATAAAAAAATATACTCTAAGACCATTTTATTGTTTTTATAAAGGTATCTAGGTAGTTATTGTGCAATTAAAATGGATTTTTAAGTGTGAATAAGAGAGGATAGGTGGTTCCATTTCATATGTGTGGGAAGGACTCACATTGAATATTTGAAAAAAATAACGTGTACCCACGTTTTTAACTGGTAAAAAGGCTCCAAAATGGCTCATTATCAATCCCTATATGTTATATGGAAGAAATAGTTCTCTAAAACATGAATTATACATGCATTTTTGTAATATTAACCCTTATATTCATAGTTTAACCCCATGTAAACACATTTTATTCCTAACCAAATAAATTAATTTATACTATATATACTATTAATTATGGAAAAAATTAATTTAAACTTAATATATAATATTTATTTTTCGGATTAAAAAATCGATTTAATTTTTCAAAATTCAATTCACAGAATTGTAATAATTTAATTTAAAGTTAAACCCATAGACATGATAGAAAAACAGTTTTCCAAAGGAAATGTTTTCATAAGTATTGAAAGTTATTATACTAAATTTAAATATATAATTGATTACACTGAACTAAACAACATTTATTATAATACCAATAAACTAATTTTAATTTTAAAACAATTTTAATCAAAATGTAACAATGTAAATTCATTTGATGAAACAGTAGATCTTAATAAAAAAAGCAGTTTTTTAATATTTATTGAAAAATAAATATTTTATGAAAATTATCAAGAATTCACTATAAGATAATTTTATCATGATTATTTCAAAAAATATGTAATGCCCCGACCCCTGTTACCCAGAGTCGGTGCATTATTACATAACATTGGCATGATCACAAGAAAGATCAAATCTCGAAAGACCGATTGGTTTAGTAGCCTTGGAAACACTAGATATATTCATAAGTTTTACATTACATCATAAAATGAAAAACTACTACAACAACATAATGTTTCCACAATCCACACTATTAACCCCTCATAAAATCCCTGCAGGTCATTCATAACTTACTTCTTCACATCCTGGGAAAAATAAAACATAGAAAAGGGGTGAGCTCAAATGCCCAGTAAGGATAACAATATAGCGGAAACTTTTATAAATAAGAATAAACATTTAAGGCAATGTATAACTAAAACAAAAGCCTTTTAAATATTAACTTTCAACATGGTATGACATAAATAAAATGAAATAATGCCATTTACTTATTCACATGGATATTCTACTAATCGAATAATCACATGCAAAAATCAATAACCACTTTCATAATGTTGGAATGCATAATGCCAGACTATCATAACCACATAGCCAAGGCCTCGTGCCAAGACTACAAATAAGATTTTGTCAAGGCCTTGTGCCAAGACACTAGTTTGTCTCATGAGACCTACCGATACATCGAGGAGCTATAGCGGGCTCCACCCGTCACATATTAAGTCCAATGCATTCCCATATGAAAAAGGTTTAAACATAACATAAACATTCATATTAAAACTAGCATATGAAATGTCAATACTTTCACCATAAACTATGAATGGTATAAAAATAGCACATCCACAGTCAAACATATCACAAAACCTTCAATACAATATAGAAGTTTTGTATCATAATAAATCAACTTCAAATAATCTTAAAATCCATCAAAGGATGTTGACATAGATGAAATCAAAATTCTTTTTAAAGAAATATCTCCTTTTATTTTGAAATAATTTAAGATCCATATAAAATAAAACATTTTCTTTGAAAATATTCTTATAAGATTGTAAGGGAAGCTTTGAAGATTTTATAACGGCGGAAAATAGCCGCACCCGCCGTATAAGTTAAAAAAAACATTCTTACCTTAATTCTGTCGAAATGGTTAAAAAGGACCTTGTTTTGAAAACGACCGAAAGATTCCTTTATAAACCACTTATAAAATTCAAAAAGGGTATAAATGACTTTAACTCATATTCTAGTAAATAGTAAAAATGTTTTGAAATGCATTTTTAAGAAACATGGATGTGGATGATAAAGAGATCCCAGTAGATTATTACGTATAAACAACCTTGGATAATGAAGAGGTTGTAAAGTAAACCCTTACCTTGTACTTTTCCTTGGTTGGGGTAGGTTAACCTCCTGTATAATGGTGAAATAGTTGTTATTAAATTATCCAAGAATCATATATAATAATATGATATCATATATGATCTTTTAACATTGATTTGTTAATAATATCTTAGAATTATCGTCGTTTTGGGAGTTAACTTACTCATTTTCTTTTATATGTTTTGTTACATAAGCCATGGTTGTTGTATCTTATTCATATCCAGAATGATATCTAGTCCTTAAACATCATTTTTGAATCATCAAATGATAATTATACTTGAATGGATACGATGGAGAATGAATCTCATCGCGTTCGTGGAGACGGTAGTCCGTACGTACGCACGAGCGACAATATCATTCTTTTGATATTAGAATAATATATAAATGGATGGTATATCATATATACAGAATCATTAACATGTTATATTTATTATTTACATGAGTTACACATCATTATTATACCCATCCAAATAATATTATATTGAATAACAATTACACCACGACGTGGAGACGGTAGTCCGTACGTACGCACGTATGGTGACATGTTATTCAAATGGTGGATAGAATACTGAATATTGTTGTACCATATTTATAATAACATCACAGTATATGTAAGATACTGGAGTTATTATTTTAGAATGGTAAGAACAAAGAAAGAGGAAGTGGAAGAAGAAAGGAACTTGGATAAGGGTGGTGAAATCATTACCTCTTCTTCGGGTTCTTCCTTTTGATTTGATAAAAAAGGATCCTTAGGTTGGATTTCTGATCAAACTAAGGCCTCTAGGTTGTAGTGAGGGATGTTGGGAGAGTATTTGGGCAGAGTTTGGCCGAACCAAAAGGCTTTTAAGGTGTGAAGAAATGAGAAGGAGGAGTGCCCTTTTATAAGAGGGGTGAGGGGCACCTTTGGAAAAGCTAGAAATATTAATTTATAATAAATTCATATTCGGTTTCTAATGGCTCCAAAGCTTATTATTCAAAGGTTAAGGTGGGGATAGGTCGAAAACCACTCAACCAAAAGAATTTAGACAGGTTTGGGTACTTATATTAACCTTATCTTTAAGAATTAACTCTAAGTTAATTAGTTTCACTTTTACAATGTCTCTTTGTATTTTTATATAATATGGTTAATAAACTTACTATATACATCCAAGAGACCCCCAAGTGGTACATTAATTATGGACCTATCATTATATAAGTCTCTTGGCCGAACCTTAGATTTTTAGGAATTTAATATCAATTAAGAATATAATATTTGTTTTAAGAACTATTTATGTCAATTTTGACACTATTCAATAGTTGATTTTTGTGAAACTCATAACAGATTGATTAATTCGAACAAAGTCAATTTAATCAATCCTAATATATCATATTATCCTATAAAATTAGTTTAATTCATTAAAAGTTTCATATTATATTTATTTGGGTATTTATAATATCAATTATTTTAATTTTTCACTATTATAGTAATTACTGCATCATCATTGTGTCATAAATAAAATAAATTATTTAATGTCTAAAAATTATAAATAAAATATCATTATGTAGGAAATCTGTTTAGCTTTCTAATGAATATTTATAATCTAAAATCCAACATATATAACCCTATGTAACAATTGTTTTTCTAAAAGATATATGCTTGTGTCATTTTTGTATTAATTAAAATAAAGTGTCATTATCACTTACAAGTGGATCCATGGGGTCCCCAAAAAGACCCAAATATTCCCATGGTCGACCATGTATCAACCAATAGGGTTAAGACACGTTTTAGGGTAATTTAGTATTATTATAATATTATTTGTTTAACCCTTATTTACCGGATTTACCCTTAACCATGGTAAATAAAATATTTACCGCAGTAATTATTCAAAATGTCTAAAAATAAAAGTTACCTATTTACACAATTTGAACATCCTGATTCCAAATATGGAATCCATTTTCCTAAATTCAAAACACATAAGTGGCAGAAATTAATTTAAAATTAATTCCCGCTGTCAAAACAAAAAGCGTGTTTTTAAGAGATAATAACTATCAAAAGATTGACACTCGTTTATGTTCGGTTTAATTGTAAAATTATGTCCAATGACCAAAATTATATTAAATGGTAAAAATATATTCTAAATATACTTTAAAACCACTCAAATTCATAATTTATCACTATTAATTATTTTGATTAAAAAAGTTGTTTTTAATTAAAACTTAGTAATTTTCACTATTCATCAAAATATGAAAGTTATCCGAAATGTACCAAAATTTCACCTTAGGCTAAATTCGATATTCCGAATCCAAAAATGAAGTCCATTTTCAAATATAAAATATATATAATTTCAAAAAGTAGGTATTACTATTCATAACGGCTAGTTTGATTAGTTACGGTATGTTAGAACTTGGTGTTGCGTACAACACACGCTATCACATTATTCAAAGAGAAGCGTACCGTAGAAGCTTGGGGTGTTACATTCTCCCCTACTTCAAATAATTGCATCCTCACAATTTCTAGGGTATTACTGTATAAAAAGACTCGGGTGGTTCTTCATCATAAGTTCCTCGGGTTCCCACGTTGCCTCTTCCATCTTATGGTTTCTCCACAAAACTTTTACCAGACGCGTCGTCCGGTTTCTCAGCACTTGTTCTCTCGTATCAAGAATCTTGATGGGCTCTTCGCAATAAGACAGATCGGGTTCCAGTTCTAATTCCTCATAGGTGAGTACATGCGTCGGATCAGGCATGTATTTCCTCAATAGAGATACGTGGAACACATCGTGAACTTTGGAGAGACTTGGCGGCATTGCCAATCGGTAAGCTACAACCCCAATTCGTTCTAGATTTTCGAAAGGTCCGATGTACCTGGGACTCAATTTACCTTTCTTACCAAAACGTATGACTCCCTTCCACAGAGATACCTTCAGAAAAACATGATCACCGACTTGAAATTCCAAATCCTTCCTTCGATTATCGGCATAGCTCTTCTGCCTACTTTGAGCTGCTTTGATGTGATTTTGGATTACTTTCACCTTTTCCACCGTTTCCTCCACCAGTTCTGGGCCTACAAGTTTTCTTTCACCAATGTCATCCCAACAGGTTGGTGTACGACATCTCTTTCCGTATAACTCTTCATATGGTGCCATCTGAATACTCGAATGGAAGCTATTGTTATAGGAAAATTCTACCAAAGGTAAATATTGATCCCACATACCCTGAAAGTCAAGTGAGAAAGATCTCAACATGTCTTCTAAGGTTTGAATAGTCCGTTCTGATTGTCCGTCTGTCTGAGGGTGGTAAGCAGTGCTCAAATGAAGTTCAGTATCCAGGGATTTCTGAAGACTTTTCCAGAATCTTGAAGTAAAACGGGGATCACGATCAGAAACAATCGATAGGGGTACTCCATGAAGTCTCACAACTTCATTAATATATAGTCTTGCTAGACGTTCCAGGGGTAGATCTTCTCTTATAGCAAGAAAATGTGCTGTCTTGGTAAGACGATCAACAATAACCCATATTGCATCGTTCCTTCTAGGAGTCTTTGGTAGCCCCATGACAAAGTCCATCGTAACATTGTCCCATTTCCACTCCGGTATGGGAAGAGGTTGCATGACTCCTCCAGGCTGTTGCCTTCCAGCTTTCACTTGTTGACAAACCATACATCTTGACACAAAATCAGCAATCTCCCCCTTCATGTTGTCCCACCAAAAATGTTCCTTCAAATCTCTATACATTTTGGTTCTCCCAGGGTGTATAGAGAAATTGGAACTATGAGCATCATCCAGCAATTCCCTTTTTAGATCAGGTATATTGGGAACACAAAGTCTCTTCCCGAATTTCAAAATTCCATCTTCATACACAAAGTCTCTCAATCTCCCATCATTCACAGCTTTAATCTTCTTTTGGAATTCTTCATCATCGGTCTGAGAACTCTTAATCCTTTCTAGTAGAGATGGTTTGGCAACCATTTGAAAAAGCATTGATGTTTCACCTTCCCTGGTTATTCCCATGTTCATCTTCACTAGATCCATGAAAATTGGATCCCTTTCAATTCTCATATTGTTCAAAACTCCATGGTCTTTTCTACTCAAAGAATCTGCCACCTTGTTTGCCTTCCCTGGGTGGTAGTGTATCGTACAATCATAATCCTTGAGTAATTCAAGCCATCTCCTTTGCCTCACGTTGAGTTCTTTTTGTGAAAAATATACTTCAAACTCTTGTGATCAGTATAAATCTCACATTTTTCACCATAGAGGTAGTGCCTCCATATCTTCAAAGCAAAGATCACTGCTGCTAACTCGAGATCATGAGTAGGATAGTTTTGTTCATGAATTTTCAACTGTCGTGATGCATAGGCAATAACTCTATCATTCTGCATAAGGACACAGCCAAGTCCTTTCTTCGATGCATCACTATAAATAACGAACCCATCATTCCCCGATGGTAGAGTCAATATAGGAGCATTGACTAATCTTCTCTTCAGTTCTTCGAAACATTCTTCACACTCTTTTGTCCAAACAAATTTAACCCCTTTACGTGTGAGCTTCGTTAATGGGTTAGCCAATCGGGCAAAATTCTGGACGAAACGTCGATAATAACCTGCCAAACCAATAAAACTACGTACCTCCGTTATACTTGTAGGTGCTGGCCATTCTTGGATTGCCTTGGTCTTAGAAGGATCAACAGAGATTCCATCTTTAGAGACAATATGACCAAGAAAAGAAATCTCCTGAAGCCAGAATTCACACTTGCTAAACTTCCCATATAATTCATGCCTCCTCAGAGTCTTCAAGATAATGCGCAAGTGATTTTCATGATCTTCGTAGGTTTTGGAGTATACCAAGATATCATCAATAAATACCACCACAAATTCATCGAGATACTCCTTGAAAACTCTATTCATTAGATCCATGAATACAGAGGGTGCATTAGTCAATCCAAACGGCATTACAGTAAACTCGTAATGCCCATACCTGGTTCGAAATGCTGTTTTCGGAATGTCTTCCTTCCTCACACACAACTGATGGTATCCAGATCGAAGGTCAATCTTTGAAAAGTATTGAGCTCCATGCAGTTGGTCAAATAAATCATCAATACGAGGTAGGGGATACTTGTTCTTTATCGTTATAGCATTGATCTCCCTGTAGTCGATACATAACCTCATAGATCCATTTTTCTTTTTAACAAAAAGAACAGGGGCTCCCCATGGAGAAACACTAGGGCGAATAAATCCCTTATTACTCAATTCCTCTAGTTGTTTCTTTAGTTCGACTAACTCTACAGTGGCCATTCTATAAGGGGTCTTCGATATAGGCCTTGATCCAGGAATCAAATCAATAGAAAACTCAACTTCTCGTTCTGGAGGATGTCCAGGTAAATCTTCCGGAAATACATCTACAAATTCTTTTACAACAGGTACATCCTCTATTTGAACATTCCTTTACTCACCGACAGTTATTTCATTCTCTTCCTCCCCAATAGTTGAATTAAGTAGAGCTACTGGGGGTGGATCTAAATAAGAATTAGGTGGTGACGATTCTGCTCTAAAAATAAGGTGCTTCTTATCATTATCATCAAGAATCGTAACCTCTTTCTTCTTACAATAAATCTTTGCATCATAGTCCGAAAGCCAGTCCATACCGAGGATTATATCAAACTCAATCATAGGTATGACGATGAAATCAGCAGATAAAGAAAATTTATGTGCTCTAATGGGGACTGATTCACAAAACTTTGTTGCAACGATACTTTCCTTAGGAGTTTTAACTGACAACTCCCTTATTAAATCAAATTGGAAATATCTAATTTTCTTAGCAAACTGGGAAGATATGAAACAATGCGATGATCCAGAATCAAATAATGCATTTTCTAAACTTGAGGAAACCATTAAATTACCTGCCACCACGTCTTTCGGAGCTTCTACCTCAGCAGTAGTGATAGCATAAGCCTGGCCTTGATCCCTTGGCCTTTTCTGAGGTAAGTTCTCCTGACGC
Organism: Viscum album; assembly: GCA_963277665.1. Classification (NCBI taxonomy): domain Eukaryota; kingdom Viridiplantae; phylum Streptophyta; class Magnoliopsida; order Santalales; family Viscaceae; genus Viscum; species Viscum album. The sequence goes on from OY728159.1 coordinate 1,939,908,962, forward strand.
TTAGGACATGCATTTGCATAATGCCCCATCTCCCTGCAATTGTAGCACTGAACGTTGGTAGCTTCCTTCTTCCCCTTGCAATCATGAGCTTGGTGGCCTTTTTCACCACACTTGTAACAGACTCCCATTCCCTTCAAGCAAGTACCAGGATGTTTCTTCCCGCATTTACCACAAGATGGATATTCAACCTTTCCCTTATTCCCCTTATTTCCATTACCAGATTGATCAGCAGGTCTCTTCTTCTCTTGCTTTGCTTTAAAGTCATAAGATTTAGAGAATTCCTTTTCGGTCTTGATAGCACATGAGACAATGTCTTCGTACGATGAAAAGGATTGTGAGACTAACGCTCGACGGAGAAATGGTTTTAACCCATCAAAGAAACGATCAATCTTACTTCTTGGGTTGCGAATATAATCTCCAGCATACCTCGCTAACCTTGTAAAGTTAGCCTCATACTTTGTGACATTCTCATCCTCCTTCTGTCTCAGACTCAGAAATTGCCTTTCCATATCTGCTCGATGGTCGCGAGGGAAGTATTTTTCTAAAAACAGATCTTTGAACTCCCTCCATTCCATATTTGATACTTCATCATCTTCCTTCATGTTCTGAATCAATGACCACCATTGATCAGCATCTCCAGTGAGGTGGTAAACTGCCATGATAACTTTTTCCCTTTCACTGCTCCCCAAAGCCTGAAATATTTTCTCTAGGGAAAATATCCATTGCTCAGCTACTAAGGGATTTGTATTCCCATTGAACGTTGGTGGTTGTTGCCTCATGAATTGATCTAACATTGATCCTCCACGCTGCGGATCAGGGTGCTCCATACGGGTAAGGTTATTATTCATAACCTGAGTAAGTTGTCCCAGTATGGTGATTAGCTGATCAGCACCAGTTGCATCACCAGCCCCACTATAATTATCTTGAGCAGGAGGGCAATCCCTACATGGAGTGCGTGCATTGATACGGTTTCCATTTCTTCCACTAGGCGCCATTTCTAAATAATGGCATAAACTAGATCAGTTTATGAATCAAAATACATAATCCCATACTTATAAAACACTTAACATAAATTGAACTATTTATGGATATAATCCATAATCATAATAATGTTTTCTTTGAGGAAGTATATACTCATAATCCCTTCAAAATGATTTGTAAAGAAAATGAGAGTTATCCTAAGCATATCCCCCGGGATTGTCGTAACCAAGAGTGCAGCAAGGCCCGTTGTCGTGCACCAGTTCCCGTTCGAGTCTAGCTCAAAGCGGTGTTTTCGGGTTTTACCCCTAGGTACATCTGTGCCAGAGCCGCCTCTACCTGCTCGTATCTAGACAGGGATGTATTGCTTGGAAAACTCACAAAATCTCTACAATACCAAAATTCTAGGAAGTTCTTCTATACTAATCCTCAAAGTTCATCTTAGGTCTACGTGCTCTAATCAGAGTTTATCTAAATCTAGCTTCCAAGGTTTGTACTAAACTTCCTCTGATACCAACTGTAACGCCCCGACCCCAGTTACCCAGAGTCGGTGCATTATTACATAACATTGGCATGATCACAAGAAAGATCAAATCTCGAAAGACCGATTGGTTTAGTAGCCTTGGAAACACTAGATATATTCATAAGTTTTACATTACATCATAAAATGAAAAACTACTACAACAACATAATGTTTCCACAATCCACACTATTAACCCCTCATAAAATCCCTGCAGGTCATTCATAACTTACTTCTTCACATCCTGGGAAAAATAAAACATAGAAAAGGGGTGAGCTCAAATGCCTAGTAAGGATAACAATATAGCGGAAACTTTTATAAATAAGAATAAACATTTAAGGCAATGTATAACTAAAACAAAAGCCTTTTAAATATTAACTTTCAACATGGTATGGCATAAATAAAATGAAATAATTCCATTTACTTATTCACATGGATATTCTACTAATCGAATAATCACATGCAAAAATCAATAACCACTTTCATAATGTTGGAATGCATAATGCCAGACTATCATAACCACATAGCCAAGGCCTCGTGCCAAGACTACAAATAAGATTTTGTCAAGGCCTTGTGCCAAGACACTATTTTGTCTCATGAGACCTACCGATGCATCGAGGAGCTATAGCGGGCTCCACCCGTCACATATTAAGTCCAATGCATTCCCATATGAAAAAGGTTTAAACATAACATAAACATTCATATTAAAACTAGCATATGAAATGTCAATACTTTCACCATAAACTATGAATGGTATAAAAATAGCACATCCACAGTCAAACATATCACAAAACCTTCAATACAATATAGAAGTTTTGTATCATAATAAATCAACTTCAAATAATCTTAAAATCCATCAAAGGATGTTGACATAGATGAAATCAAAATTCTTTTTAAAGAAATATCTCCTTTTATTTTGAAATAATTTAAGATCCATATAAAATAAAACATTTTCTTTGAAAATATTCTTATAAGCTTGTAAGGGAAGCTTTGAAGATTTTATAACGGCGGAAAATAGCCGCACCCGCCGTATAAGTTAAAAAAAACATTCTTACCTTAATTCTGTCGAAATGGTTAAAAAGGACCTTGTTTTGAAAATGACCGAAAGATTCCTTTATAAACCACTTATAAAAGTCAAAAAGGGTATAAATGACTTTAACTCATATTCTAGTAAATAGTAAAAATGTTTTGAAATGCATTTTTAAGAAACATGGATGTGGATGATAAAGAGATCCCAGTAGATTATTACGTATAAACAACCTTGGATAATGAAGAGGTTGTAAAGTAAACCCTTACCTTGTACTTTTCCTTGGTTGGGGTAGGTTAACCTCCTGTATAATGGTGAAATAGTTGTTATTAAATTATACAAGAATCATATATAATAATATGATATCATATATGATCTTTTAACATTGATTTGTTAATAATATCTTAGAATTATCGTCGTTTTGTGAGTTAACTTACTCATTTTCTTTTATATGTTTTGTTACATAAGCCATGGTTGTTGTATCTTATTCATATCCAGAATGATATCTAGTCCTTAAACATCATTTTTAAATCATAAAATGATAATTATACTTGAATGGATACGATGGAGAATGAATCTCATCGCGTTCGTGGAGACGGTAGTCCGTACGTACGCACGAGCGACAATATCATTCTTTCGATATTAGAATAATATATAAATGGATGGTATATCATATATAAAGAATCATTAACATGTTATATTTATTATTTACATGAGTTACACATCATTATTATACCCATCCAAATAATATTATATTGAATAACAATTACACCACGACGTGGAGACGGTAGTCCGTACGTACGCACGTATGGTGACATGTTATTCAAAGGGTGGATAGAATACTGAATATGGTTGTACCATATTTATAATAACATCACAGTATATGTAAGATACTGGAGTTATTATTTTAGAATGGTAAGAACAAAGAAAGAGGAAGTGGAAGAAGAAAGGAACTTGGAAAAGGGTGGTGAAATCATTACCTCTTCTTCGGGTTCTTCCTTTTGATTTGATCAAAAAGGATCCTTAGGTTGGATTTCTGATCAAACTAAGGCCTCTAGGTTGTAGTGAGGGATGTTGGGAGAGTATTTGGGCAGAGTTTGTCCGAACCAAAAGGCTTTTAAGGTGTGAAGAAATGAGAAGGAGGAGTGCCCTTTTATAAGAGGGGTGAGGGGCACCTTTGGAAAAGTTAGAAATATTAATTTATAATAAATTCATATTCGGTTTCTAATGGCTCCAAATCTTATTATTAAAAGGTTAAGGTGGGGATAGGTCGAAAACCACTCAACCAATAGAATTTAGACAGGTTTGGGTACTTATATTAACCTTATCTTTAAGAATTAACTCTAAGTTAATTAGTTTCACTTTTACAATGTCTCTTTGTATTTTTATATAATATGGTTAATAAACTTACTATATACATCCAAGAGACCCCCAAGTGGTACATTAATGATGTAACTATCATGATATAAGTCTCTTGGCCTAACCTTAGATTTTTAGGAATTTAATATCAATTAAGAATATAATATTTGTTTTAAGAACTCTTTTATGTCAATTTTGACACTATTCAATAGTTGATTTTTGTGAAACTCATAACAGATTTATTACTTCGAAAAAAGTCAATTAAATCAATCCAAATATATCATATTATCCTATAAAATTAGTTTAATTCATTAAAATTTTCATATTATATTTATTTGGGTATTTATAATATCAATTATTTTAATTTTTCACTATTATAGTAATTACTGCATCATCATTGTGTCATAAATAAAATAAATTATTTAATGTCTAAAAATTATAAATAAACTATCATTATGTATGAAATCGTTTTAGCTTTCTAATGAATATTTATAATCTAAAATCCAACATATATAACCCTATGTAACAATTGTTTTTCTAAAAGATATATGCTTGTGTCATTTTTGTATTAATTAAAATAAAGTGTCATTATCACTTACAAGTGGATCCATGGGGTCCCAAAATAGACCCAAAGATTCCCATGGTCGACCATGTATCAACCAATAGGGTTAAGACACCTTTTAGGGTAATTTAGTATTATTATAATATTATTTTTTTAACCCTTATTTACCGGATTTACCCTTAACCATGGTAAATAAAATATTTACCGCAGTAATTATTCAAAATGTCTAAAAATAAAAGTTACCTATTTACAAAATTTGAACATCCTGATTCCAAATATGGAATCCATTTTCCTAAATTCAAAACACAGAAGTGGCAGAAATTAATTTAAAATTAATTCCCGCTGTCAAAACAAAAAGCGTGTTTTTAAGAGATAATAACTATCAAAAGATTGACACTCGTTTATGTTCAGTTTAATTGTAAAATTATGTCCAATGACCAACATTATATTAAATGGTAAAAATATATTCTAAATATACTTTAAAACCACTCAAATTCATAATTTATCACTATTAATTATTTTGATTAAAAAAGTTGTTTTTAATTAAAACATAGTAATTTTCACTATTCATCAAAATATGAAAGTTATCCGAAATGTACCAAAATTTCACCTTAGGCTAAATTCGATATTCCGAATCCAAAAATGAAGTCCATTTTCAAATATAAAATATATATAATTTCAAAAATTAGGTATTACTATTCATAACGGCTAGTTTGATTAGTTATGGTGTGTTAGAACTTGGTGTTGCGTACAACACACGCTATCACATTATTCAAAGAGAAGCGTACCGTAGAAGCTTGGGGTGTTACAAAATATGTTTATTCTTTCAACTAAATTTTATAGAAGTGTAAAAAATAAATTTTATCATAATTTTGAAAAACACGATGAATCCTTTTTTTTAAAAAAAATACGCTTATTCTGAAATACATTTCTTTTTATTTAAAATGATTGTTATTATTATTTCTAATTAATTTACAACCAATTATTTTATATATAAAATTTTAAACTATATAATTTTCATATTTTAGTTAGTCTTATTCATACCACCAAATTTAACGGTTAGGTTATAACAATTTACTATTTTATGGTCCTTTTAGACTTGGGGTTGCGTGCATCACAAGATATTGATGAGTTTGAATTTATTTAAAAGGAAATATATACCTTAATGTCTCAGGGTTTTACAAGTTCTAAAAATTTAATGGTTTCATGATCGATTTTTTGGGTCTCTATGTATTTTTATTTGATATATAATTTCGATATGCAACATGTGATATGTAGTCTCACCACCATGGATGATTGAATATTTGATAAAATAAATAGTTTAATTATGATGAAAAACACGGATTTAACTAATTGAAAAGGGTTATGAGGAACCCTTGTGTACTGGATTGATTTCCTCGACCAGTGGTGCCCAAGGCCTTGATTTTGAAGTCATTCCCTATTCAACTTGGACACTGATGGGTGTGAACGAAGTTAATTAAATAAAAGTGAATGAAAATGGTGTAGTTTCCATAGTGATGTATTCCATTAAATACCTTTAGGTATATGTGAGTGATGGGTGGAAATGGATGACCTAGTGATTTCCCTAGTGAGAAATTTTAAATTTCTTATTGGCATCAAAAAATGTGTGATGACCATGGGGTTAGTATTCTTTACCTAATGAAATGTTAGTATATGGTTATGTATTACATATGTTGAATTTTAATAGGTTGGGTGATATGAACTACCTAATATTACTGGGGAAGAAAATGGCTATTGTGTTATCTCTTGACACTGATACCAATAGGGTTTGTTCTATATGTCCAGTGAGACCAAGGTGTGATTATAACACTATCACGGGAATTCATTCTCTATATGTAATGTAAATTGGTTAGAGAGGTGAGAGAATGGTATAGAGTCCCATTTTGGGTGTCTTGATAGATATGAGAGATAAGGGACCCTGATGGGTACCTTAGTTTCAGAAAGACTATAAAGTGTTTTTTATTTGGGAAATGGGCAGTAATAATGACAACTGTCACCTTAGAACCCAGATTAATGATGTGAGACTTTGGAGGATATACTAATGATGAAAAAGGATGACTTGAGCAGGATTCACAACCAACTAATATGTTTTTAAATACATATGATACCTTATAATTTTTCCATAGATCCATCCTTCCTTCATGCTATTATAGAAATTCAAATATTACCTATTTATTTTTAGAGATTATGCACGATAATATTGGATCAACTAAGATTACCTTATAGGGATGATATTTATTCTATAAGACTATGTAATACCTAACTTCTAGGATTAAACATTCCATTATAAATAATTTACCTAGAATTTCTCCTAGTAATTGTTGATGATGCCTTATATTTTTAGTTTCCATGGTAACCCCTAAGGAATTGAAGATGATGGAGGATGACACTAGATTTTGTTATATATTTTCTTATGAATTAGTTCTTAATCCTAAGATAATAAACTTTTCATGGAACTTCTTTAAGAAATTGACCATTTTCTTAATATTAATTGGTAGGATTACTTGATGTGTATAATGTAACTGTTTCACTTTCTAATGAAGGTTTGGGTCAATCCTATTTGTCATGTTATAACGTAAGGACTGATAGTGGATATTTATTTAAATTTTTCAATGTTATTTGATTGTTTATTTTTCTAATTATTTTACATGCACATACATAACATTTAATGTTTGTGTAAGGTATTGCATTGGTGGTGACCTAATAAATTGTTCCCAGACCCATCTTGAGAATCTATGTAACTTGATTACAATATATGACCTCACTAATTACAGGTTAATATTGTACAAATGCTCAAAGTAGCTTTTTATAAGTTGGATAGATCAGGTGGGATTGAAGGATATGATTAGGAGGTTCATAGATAGGGTAAATCCTCAAATTATTTAATTCATTTAACTACTATGTATATTTTATTGGCCCTATGGGTGATCCATTTTTGTGTAATGGAATTCCTTTAAGTTTCCATGACTTTATTCTACCGTGTTTATTTACTATTGATAGATTTTTTATTACATCAATTTATTCTAATTATTTACTATTATGGATGATTTTTTGTTTTTTATTGTTATTTCACACTCTGATATGGGGTATAATATCCTCATGATATCACCCAAGACCCTTCCACTAGTCCAAAAACTATAGCATATATGGATGCATGATCGAGGTCATGTAGTGACCCGATCTAGATATTATTTTGAGTGAATTGGGAAAGGGATGTGAAATCCTAGTATCATAGATTTTATATGAATGGAATGAAAGTTTGCATCATAGTTTTTGATTGTTGTTAATATTCGGGGTATGGTAGACATGTTATATACTGGTGCTTTATGAACACCTTTTCTGATAGGATATATAGGTTACTGGGGTATAATAATTGTTTTTCTATATTTATGTTGTATGCTTATATATTTTCTCCTTTGGTGATTCACATGGGTGTATGATTTATGATTTATTGGCATTAGATCATTTATCTTTAGCATGAGGTTGAAATTCATACATTATATAGATAATATATGATTCAAAGGACATATGTCTTCTTATGTGTGATTGATATACCAAATGGTAAACAGTTTAGCTATTTGAAGTGTCGATGATATCTTATATGGTGTTTTAATATATAACTTGTTGGAATAATTATAATCATCCAGCCTACAATATATATCTTCTAATTATAGTTCTTGTAGTTTCTCTATAGATAATCTCATCAATGAAATCTATTTATACCCTCTTTTAATGGATGTCACTTGGTATGTTTGTACAAGAATTATATTACGTAGTGTTATAATCCTTTTGGGTGATTAGAAAATAGTTTTCATTATTTAAAGTTTCCATGATAACATATATTTTTTCCATTGGATTCTTGTTCGCATTCTACTTTTTCGAACCATCATATTGTAGTATAAATAATACGGAACATTGTAGGGATATTCTATTATATATAAATATACACCTAGATAAGATTTAAATCCTTAAGGGGACAATTTTGAATGTTGATTTTTAGGGAGTTTTGGTGCCTAAGATGGTTGATGACTTTCCACATGATTTCAGTTGTGTATAAGTGATAACCCAAGAATGGGTGGTTTGGAACATGGGTTGTCATGTCATATTAGAGATATGAACAAAGAGGTGTTTCAAATGATCTATTATATACATGAAAAATAACCTACGGGTTAGGTGGGAGATCCTACTACAGTGATATGTGGACCAATATATAGGTGTGTCAGGTGCTATGGATGAAATGAACTATGAAATATAAGGTTTACCTAAGAGAGGAGTTACCTAGGATTGTGAGTACCTTATAAATATGAAACATAGATGGATTATTCGTGTTATGTGATCGATGAATGAGAAGTAATATCAGGTATATGTTTGAGAAATGTGAGGTGATTTGGAATTTTTTGATTTCAAGAACTTTGGTTGCTTTTAGTTTCATGATGGGTTTTAGGGGGAAGGATTGGTAGGATGCATGACCTTGGTAATTTAGGGAATTAATTTCTAATGAGATAGTGAGTTCTGATCCTAGATGATCAGATCTATGATGTATAGTGAGTGGTAGGGAACTTCTCATTTTAATAAAATATCATTTAGTGTGTGTCGGTGTGATAGACCTTAGCATTGGTGAAATTCATAATTTTATAGTGGATATTCATGGGTGATTCTATCTTTATTAGGTCACAATTTTATAGTCATGGTAAGTGTTTTAGGTTCATGTGCCTAGATTAAAAGATGTACAACTCATGGGAGTGAGAACTTGGTTCTGAGAATAGGTTGCATATGAGCATACACATATTGGAGTTAGATTTGTTAGATATAGATTAGTTAGTGGTCACGTGTGGACCAAGGAATAATAGATTTGATGAAATCATTATAGGCCTGTAGTCCATGGGTTTTGATGAGAATAAATGGTTTCTTAGTGGTGGTGATGATGAATTCATGGATTCTTGATGAATGGTGTCAATAGGACATGAGTGAGGTCTAGTAGGAGTGACATGAACTGGTTAATATAAATTTTTGAGGATGTCCTTGAAGATAAATATAAGTAAATAAATATGATGGAGAGTGAAAAATAATCTATGTGAGGTAATTACCTTCATTAAAAATGAAATTTGTTGGATATTGATGATGAAATTCATATTAAACCATGAATGGGTAGTTTATTATGTTTTTAGTTTGAAATCATGTATGATAGGGATGAAAAAATCCATTCATTTCATTCAGTAATGGAATAATCCTAGGCCTCAGATGTACAACCCCATGATGGTGTGATCTGAGGTATATTGAGACCATTCATTGGACATTTGAGGTAGTATTGGATGTCAGCATATAGGTACATCAACATTTTTATATTTTTTGTTATGAATATGAGATTTAGAATTTGAGTACAATATTGGAGGAAGCATGTTCATTGGAACTCATATTGAGATGGTTTGGATGTGATTTAATGGTGTTTTAGATCAATTGTGTTTCAGTATTTAGGTGAGAGTAAGTAGGGGTAGATGTATTTTTGATGAATCAACAAAGAAATCACATCATTAGTTGCATTAGTAAATCGATGAGGTTTTAGGGATAATATTTTTAGGACTGTATGGATTAAAGAATCATGATAGATTAATTTTATAGTGTATCAGTAGTTGCAATGAATAATTTTAGAGAATAATAAGTAAAAGTATGACCAAATTTTTTATTGAATATGATTGGGTATAATGAGAAGGGAATAAAACCAAGTTTGTTTCTAGAATACTGATAATTTTTTTGGATTGGCTATCTTTGTAATCTGCTAAAATTTTTTGAAATATTTTTTTTTATAATTAATTTATTCTTTTGATATTTTTCATTTCATCGAACACTAAAAATATTTTTTATATTAAATACCTAAGTAAATAATTCCTTTCACACAACACAAAATTGAAATATGTTTTATGTAACATCAAATTAGAGTACATTACATGAAACACTGACTTGGTATACATTACATACAAAACCTAATTGGCTTATGTTTCATTGAACATTGACTTGGAATACGTTACATGCAACATAGAGTTTCTACGAAACATCATTTTGTTGTTATAAATATTTGAATGAGATAATTATAACCTTTCCATTAAACGTAGTAATATGAATAGTCATAACTACTTTTGAAATATTTTTTATAATGTTTTTATATAAATAAAACATATTGATAACAATGGATATAATTTTTAGTAAAGTACTTATATGTTTAAAAAAACTATTTTCATAAACGAACTGTTTTAAATGTATTTCTTTGAAAAATAATAAAATTAATTTTAAATAAATTTATAATTTTTTTTTGATAAAATAATCATAATTTTTTAATTTATAATCTATACATTATCTTAGGGTTAATTTTCAGGATTTTTCTGAGAAACTTCACTTTTGGATGAATAGTAAAGAAACGATATTTTAATTCAAAACTGCATTTTCATCTAATTTATTTATAAGAAAAAATTATATTTTAATTATTTTTTCAAATTATAATTATATATTTTTATATTAATTAATATAATTAAGATCATTGTAATCAATTTCATATTGAAATTGGGTATAAAAACATAGCAAACTCTTAGACATTTATACTTTAAAAAGCGGTAGTGTCGTCCCGTTAACATGATTAATTTTAAATTATTTTCTACCAATTATATGACTATAATTTGGAAAATTGGATTAAATATTTTTATTCATCATAACTCATAATTTATAATATGTTCAACTTATTTTTTTTAACAAAAATATTAGTGAAAGTGATTAAAATTAATTATATTGGGTAAGAGAAAATTTAGGTTAAAAAGTACTAAACCTAATATTTAAGACCCAAAAAGAAATATAAACTTGAAAGACGCCCATTTTATTTAATTTTTTTGTGATTATACTTCCATAATTTATTTTTTTGGGTCTGTATGACTTTTTTTTGGTAAAAATTTGGGTACACCAAACTTGTTTTCAAAAATGCCAAGTGTGTCCTTTACCTTATAAAAGGACACCTCCTCTAAATATTTTTTACACCTCTCAAAACACTTATTTCCATTAAATTTCTACCCAATAAACTTCATAAAATACCTCCCTTACTCTTTTAATCCTCCATTTTTGCAGAAATAAATCCATGTAAGCCTTTGGGCACAAATCAAAAGGAGTTACCTGATTATGAGGTAACACTATCTCTCAAGATCCATTGTTTTATTCCCTTTATCTACCCCATAAACTCTCTTTATTCAATTATTTTATAAAAAACATGTATCTTCAATATAATATTATGTTTTGATGCTATTGATTCAACCAACACATACAAAAATATCCATCAAATAGGTAATTAACATAGTCTTTATGTGTATGGAAATCTACCACATCACCAAATGATGATTGCCGTTTTTCCTTTAACGCTTCTCATGTTGGAAATTATGATGGAATAAATTTTATATGTGTAATATATTATATTTATTATGTATTTAGGATCCATTATTCCTTTTAAAACACATACCTTATTACCTTCCATTTACTGTAAATATGATATTTTCATTAGAGGAAGTGTGGACTATGCCCCCTCAATGTGATGTGATTCGTTCAGACACAACATGTAATGTATTAAGGATCAGTTTTGGAAACTTATATGATATATATGATATAATAATTATATATTAATAATCATATATATACATATATAAATTCTTATATGAAATTCTATTTCGTTATTTCAATACACCAATAAAAATGGAAACAAGGTTCATGCGTACCTACAACTTATTGTCTCTGTGAATGATGTATTACATTTCATACTTATAGATTATATAGATTAATATAATGCACATATACTGTATAAAAATTATATTTATATCATGTTTTACATTCTTCAAATCATGATATAAGTTTATGTACCAAAGATATAACAAATTAATACACATGTGGAGAACAAAAAGAATATTACCTGATGTGAAACATTAACATAGGATTGTTACCTGGTGGGTAACATATGGTATTAATGAAAAAATATATGGTATTAGATATAATAATATCATTATGTAAAATATTTATAATAAACTAAGATTTATTATACATAAATCTTGTATGAGTACAATGAGAGTCAAGACACAAGGTAATGAGATTTCATCTCACTTTTTATTTCAATGAGATACATGATTTATTCACCAACCATTCCTATTGTGTGGTTTGCATAATTCCCATTTATTTATTATATTATTATTATAATATAATTTATGGGTATTTAAATATAAATTTCATTCTCTTTATTTCATGAGGTTTTTGTTTCACAAGATACCAAATTTGAAAAATAGTTTTGTCTTAATATTCCTTCTTTGAGACTCATGTTTGGTTATAAACATAAATTATTTTTCAAGGGGTATATGTAACATCCCAAGTAAGTAATGAATAATAGATATAGTTATATATGTATATTAATTAATTAGATATTGTTTTAGAGGCTTAAAATGAGAATAAAACCAATCTTAAGCATGAAATACACTAATATTTTTAAAAGATTGTTTTACTGCCTTTTGACGGAAAACCATTTTTAAATAAAAATTTTGACAAATTTATAAACTCTATTTGTCAAAATAAACTTATTATTTATGATTGGTACATTGGAATTTACATTGGATAATATTTTGGTAGTTTTCTGACAATGTTTATTTTTTAATGAATAGTGAAAAATACTGCATTTTACATCAAAACTGATTTTTCATCTAATTTAATTATATGGATAGATTATCTTTTTAATTTGTTTTAAAGTGTAAATAGAATATATTTTTACCATTTAATTCAATAGTGGCCGTTGGAATTAATTTCACTTTGAAATTGGACTTAAACTAGTGTCAATCTTTTGATACTTATTGTTTCATAAAAACACGCTATTTGCTCTGACAGCATGAATTAATTATTAAATTAATTAATGTAACTTATATGTTTTCAATTTTTTAAAATAGACATAATTTTTGAATTCAGAATATCAAATATAGCTTAGGGGTGAAGTTTTGGTATTTTTCTGAAAAACTTCAATTTTTGATGAATAGTGAAACCACTAAGTGGTACTTAAAAAAATGATTTTTATTTTAAATGAAATTTTACCACCTCTGTGTTTTGAATTTCAAAAATCCAACATACATGGTTGTAATTAAGAAGTAAAATGTGGTTCAATGGGATTAAAATAATTTTTTGGTGAATAGTAACATTTAAGTTTATTAATCGCGATTAGAGGTAATTAGTGTAATTTAAGGTAAAAATAATGTTTTAATAATATGAAATGAACTTGACACATGTCCTACCCTTATTGGATGTGTCATGACCGACCAAGACAACCCATGGGTCGATTTTTGGGACCCCATGGAGCCACTTGGGTAAGCAAAAGACATTAATGCCTTTTATTTAATGTTAAAGTAAAAATGACACAAACATGTATTGTTTTATTAAAACAATTTTTACATGGGTTTATACAAGTCATATTTTTGACTATAAATAGTAATTGGAAATCTAAATAAATTTCCTACATCATGATATTTTTTTTATAATTTTTAGACATTAAATAAATTAAATTATTTATGACATCATGATGATGCAGCGATTACCTCATTATTTAACGATTTAAATAAAATGAAAATATAATGTAAAATATAAAACCTACACTTGTCAAAAACCTATTGGATGAGTGGATTTAGAACCCTTATCACCTTATCCTCGAAATTTATAATTTTTGGACCTTTTCTATCCGAAAATCATTTTCTAACAAAGTATCTTTTCTTAACTTTCCAAGAGTGCCCCTCCTCTCCTCTTATAAAAAGCCCCCACCTCTACCTCCTTACCCACACCTCTCAAGCCTTTGGCTCGGCCAAAACCAGATCATATTTTCTCTCCACATCCCTCTCTAACTCTTAGAAGCCTCACTTTGGGCTGAAGTCTTCCCAAGGAAGCCTTTGAGCTCAAATCAAAAAGAGTTACCCGATTTAAAGGTAGTATCTTCTCTTGTGTTCTTATGTTTTATTTTGCTTATCCAACCTCCTAAACTATTTTTATTCATTTATTTTGTAACAACACCAGTATATTCCATATACTAGGATGTTTTTATAAGAATGATTAGAGCTACACTTACACACACCTTCATCTAATGGTTAAAGAACATACTGTTTCCATGGATGGAAAATTTCCGCCTCACGAAACGATGATTGTTCAATATTCTTTTAACACCTTCAATGGTGTCCATTAAGATGACACTATATTTATATATGATATATAATATTTTTATGTTTTACTTAAGCTTCTGTATTTTTCATTTATGGCATACCTTTATGGTTTCCATTATGGATAAACGAGATATCTTCATTTTAGGAATTGCAGACTACCACCCCCTAAATGTGATTTGATTCGTTAATGCCATATGTGGGACGTATAAAGGATGTAATTAATGATATTATATATGATATAATAATTGAATTATAATATACCTTTATATCATTATGATTCCATTCCATAAAATACAAAATAGAAATGAAAGTAGTGTTCATGCGTACCTACGGCTTACCGTCTCCATGAACGGTGCATTTCATTTCATACCTCTAAACGTTATGTAATATTATAAATGCATTTATATACTGGATATCTATGATATATATGATATCTACATCATGAGTATTACTCTGGATATAATGGATACATGAACAATGTGTAATTATAAAGATTTTATTTTTGACTCAAGTACCAATGATCGTTAAAACGACCGTTATTAACTTAAATAATTACATAGTGTTCATGACATGGTAATAAGTGATATAAAAAGAACAATGAACTTGAAAAAGGTTATTAATCAAGTAGAAATTAACTCAAGTTTATTATTCAGGACATTAAAGAACGATCGAGTCAAGTCGGACCCGAGGTATGGGACTTCGTCTCAATCTCCTTTCATTGAGGCATATTATGTTTTATACACAAATTTCTTTTATACGGTGTATAAACCCCTTTGAATTTTACATTTATCCAAAATGAATCTTTTTTATACGAAG
The DNA here is from genome assembly GCA_963277665.1 of Viscum album. NCBI lineage: Eukaryota > Viridiplantae > Streptophyta > Magnoliopsida > Santalales > Viscaceae > Viscum > Viscum album. The sequence goes on from OY728159.1 coordinate 1,939,924,447, forward strand.
CGTTTTACTAAATGACAAAAGGTAATGTTTTTGTCGTACGTATGCGGCGACAACGACTTCTCCGACGCCATGACCATTATCTGAGTTTCGGCTTCCTCTACAAGCCATACCTTTTTTTTAAAAGAAAAATAAATACCATGTTTCACTTTTCTTTTATTTTGGTATTGAAAATGGTTTTCATAATGTTTCTATTATATCAATGTGTTGTATTGATATCTTGTGATTGAAATGTGGAAATGTTATGTTTCCTTTATGTATCTTTTATGTGATACGATTATGTTATGGTTCTTGGGAATTATTATGAAGATGGGTGGTTCCATGATAAACTAAGGGTAGGTGAGCCCGATATAGCTCTCCAATGCATTGGGTAACGTGAAGGTGTTAAACGTTGAGGTTTCTCCGAAGAGATTTAGGGAATATACTGTGATGGTTATTCCAAACGTAACCAAGAGGGTTACTCCCTACGTAAGAATGTTATAAATGCCTCAAGTTACCTTTATGTATTATGATTTCTATGATTTATTCATGATTTGATGAGGTATGTTAAAGTGCTTATGTTTTATGAGTAGAGTATGATTTCATTATTTCTTGTGTATACATTTACTCATGTTTTCTTTCCATATTTTTATATCCCTTACTGAGCTTTTTATACTCATTCCATGTTTTTGAAATGATTTTCACAGGTCAAGGGAAGGGTACATGAAATGATGATAATGTCAAGGAAGTGTCAAGAAAGAATCCATGTTTTATTTTAAATATGTATCCGTTTACGAGAAAAATGAATACTATCTTTTATGTAACCAATTTTCTTAAATGTGGAATGTAATGCAAGTTTTATGATCTAATTCTATAAAACTCTAAACCTGAAAAAATCCTCTTTGTGTAATCTTGTAATAACTCAAGATTAAGTAAGGGTTAATGCTGGGGCCTTATAGTTGGTATCAGAGGTCAGTTTAGATAACATTTGGAGTTAGAATTCTATTAAATGATTATCCAAAAATATTTTTTTATGGTCAAATTGAAATGATATAGCATTTAAAGATTACCATGTTGCTTCATCTAAGACATGTTTGTTCAGAATGGTTTTCCGCAGAGGAAAGAGGGAAGTAGTGCTAGGAAGGCATACAAAAGGAAATAACCTTCCGAATCAGCATCATGAGATGGTCGGAATTAGAACTGAACAATTTGTTGTAGTAATGGCGCAGTTGACTCAAGTGATACATGGTGGTGGTATCCATGCACGAGATCAGCTAGATCAACCACAGAGGGACATGTCAGTGGTGGAACATTTCATGAGGCAACATCCCCCAACATTCAGAGGATCATCTGACCCTGTGCTAGATGAAGGGTGGATTAAAGAATTGGAGAAGATTTTCAATGTCATGGGGTGTTCAGAAAATCAAAAGGTTAGTCTTGCTATTTACCGTTTGGAGGGTGAGGCAGATTAGTGGTGGTCGATGGTTAAAAATATCAGGGACGCTGATGAGATTGATGCTCTCGACTGGGATGAATTCAATGGTATGTTTCTTGAGAAGTATTTCCCTAAGGCTGTTAAACTTAGGATGGAAAAACAATTCTTGTAATTGAGGCAAGAGGAAGACTCAGTGGCTGCCTATGAAGAAAGGTCCACTCGATTGGCAAGGTATGCTCCAAATTTTATCCGAGACCTTGATAGTAAAATCAATCGTTTTTACTCAGGATTAAAGCCAAAATATCGAACTGCATTGGCTTATCGTGAGTTTAAAAGTTATGAAAAACTTGTTCGATGTGCTGAGAAGGTGGAAATGGAGTTTTCCGATGATCAAGTGTTCTATAACAACCAGCAGAAGAAGAGACCGAGGTGAAAGGAGAGAGAAAAGAATTCTTAAAAATGGTCTGACGGTAAGAAAACTAAGTTTCCAGTTTGTGATAAATTTGGTAAAAGGCATGCTGGGGAATGTCTTCTGAATTCTGGAAAGTGATACAAATGTGGTAAGATGGGACATAAGGCTCATTATTGCACTAAAAAAGGTCAAGGTGATGGTAAGTCCAAATTTGATTTACAGTTAGTGAAATGTTTTAAGTGCAATGAGATGGGTCACTATGCAAACGAGTGTCCAAAAAAGAGCTTGAGTGATGGGATGTAGTTAGACTACAAGAAGAAAGAGGTGGTGAAATCCTTTGCAACTACTTCAGCAGATGTCGGGCAATCAAATGAAGTTGTATCAGGTACTTTGTCGGTTTTTTCAGATTATGCCAGTGTGTTGTTTGATTCGGGGTCTACACATTGTTTCATCTCTGAAAACATTTCTAGTAAAATGGGAATACCATCTCAAGAAATGACTCCTGAACTTCTGGTAAAAACACCTGTGGGAAATGTTGAGGCAAAAATAATTTATAAGAATCTTCCTATACTTATCCGTGGAAAGAACCTACTTGCAAACCTAATTGTTCTACCTCTAGTAGAGTTTGATGTTATCCTGGGTATGGATTGGCTCTCTGTTTACAATGCTAAGATTGACTGTAGAGATAAAGAAGTTTCTTTTCAGAAAGACTTTCAGTTTGTGTACAAGAATGAACCCTTACTGTTGATAACATATGAAGAGGCAGAGAAACTTGTAAAATATGGAAATTAATGTTACCTTTCACACATTGTTGAAAACAAGGGAACTGTTCAGATTAATGATGTGCCAGTGGTAAATGAGTACCCTGATATTTTTCTGATGAGTTGCGTGGAATAATACCATATCGGGAAGTTGAGTTTACTGTTGACTTAGTTCCTGATGCTAATCCAATTTCAAAACCCCCTTATCGAATGACTCAAATTGAACTTTTAGAGTTCAAGGAGAAATTGCAAGATTTATTAGAGAAAGGTTTCATTCGACCTAGAACATCACCGCGGGGTGATCCTGTTTTATTTGTTAAAAATAAAGATGGTTCTATGATACTTTTCATTGATTATAGAGCCTTGAATAACATCACGGTTAAGAACAAATATCCTTTGCCTCATATCGATGATTTGTTTGATTAGCTCCAGGGAGCTCAGTATTTTTCAAAGATTGACCTGAGACCGGGGTACCATCAGCTGAAGGTAAAGGAAGCAGATGTTCCGAAGACTGCATTTCATACAAGATATGGCCATTATGAATTTGTAGTAATTCCTTTTTTTCTAACCAATGCACCTGCTATATTCATGGACTTAATGAATAGAATTTTTCATGAGGTCTTGGATAAGTTTGTGGTTGTTTTCCTTGATGATATTTTGGTGTTTTCTAAAAGTAAAGAGGAACATGAAAGAAATTTAAGGGTTATTTTGAAAACCTTAAAATTAAAGAAATTGTATGGGAAATTCAGAAAGTGTGAGTTTTGGTTGTAACAAATTTCTTTCCTTGGTCACATTGTTTCTAAAGATGGGATAACTGTTGATCCTGCAAAAACAAAGGTTGTTGAAGAATGTCCAAGACCCAAAAATGTAATATAGATTCGTAGTTTCCTTGGTTTGGAAGGCTATTACCGAAGGTTTTTTAGAAATTTTTCAGGGTTATCTAGTCCAATGACTAAGCTAACTCGGAAGGGTGTTAAGTTTATCTGGACAAAAGAATGTGATGATTGTTTTCAGGAATTGAAAAGAAGATTGGTGAATGCTCCAGTTTTGGCACTACCTTCCAGGAATGGGGAGTTTGTTATCTACAGTGATGCTTCATTGAAAGGACTTGGTTGAGTCTTAATGCAGAATGATCAGGTAATTTCTTACGCTTCACGATAGTTGAAAACTCACGAGGTAAATTACCCTACACATGATTTGGAATTAGCTGCTGTTGTTTTCGCTTTAAAAATTTGGAGGCATCATTTGTATGGAGTAAAGTGTGAAATATATACCGATCACAAAAGTTTAAAGTATATATTAACTCAGAAATAATTGAACATGAGACCAAGGAGATGGCTAGAATTAATCAAAGATTATGATTGTACAATTTATTACCATCTGGGAAAAGCAAATAAAGTGGATGATGCTTTGAGTCGAAAAAGTAATGCTTCATTAGAAATGTTGCGTTTGGAATGTGATCCTTTGGTTAAAGATTTGATGAACTTTGGCATAGAAGTTTTTGGTGCAGGATGTCCTTCTGTTTTGTTTCAGGTATCAGTGAAATCTTCTCTATCAGACATAATCAAGCAAGCACAGAAGCAAGACAGTGAGTTTCAGAAAATGGTAGAGCTGGTTCAAAAGGGTAAGTTGCCTGAATTAAACATTGATAATGATTGTGTTTTGAGATTTGGGAAAATATTGTGTGTGCCTTGTGATTCACAGTTGAAGAGAGAGTTGTTATGTGAAGCTCATAGTTCTCCGTTTTCAGTTCATCCTAGCAGTACTAAGATGTACAGAGATCTGCGGGAGTATTACTGGTGGGATGGAATGAAAAAAGTTATTGCTGATTTTACTGTGAAGTGTTTGACTTTTCAACAGGTTAAAGTAGAGTGGAAGTTACCGAAAGGGATGCTTCAGCCTTTACCAGTACCAGAATGGAAATGGGAAAATATATCCATGGACTTCATTGTCGGATTGCCGAAGACACCTCGAGGTAATAATGAAATCTGGGTTATTGTTGATCTCTTGACTAAATATGCTCATTTCCTTGCAATACGATATACTTTTTACCTAGATCAACTTTCTCGTTTGTATCGTAAAGAGATAGTCAGGTTATATGGAGTTCCTCTCTCCATTGTATCTAATCGTGATCCCAGGTTTACTTCTAACTTTTGGAAAGGCCTTCAGAAGTCGTTGGGTACTGAATTAAATTTTAGTACAGCTTTTCATCCTCAATTAGATGGGAAATCAGAACGAACAATTCAGAGTTTGGAAGATATGCTATGTGCTTGTTCGATGGATTATCAGGGAAGTTGGGACAAACTTCTTTCTTTGGTTGAGTTTTCATATAATAACAGTTTTCATTCCAGTATACAGATGGCACCATTTGAGGCGTTATATGGGAAGCGGTGTCGAACTCCAGCTTTCTGGGATGAAGTGGGTGAAAGGAAGCTGATGGGACAAGAATTGGTAGAAGAGTTAGCAGAAAAAGTTCAAATAAGACAGAAACACATGATAACAGCACAGAGAAGGCATAAGTGTTATGTGGATAACCAGAGGAAGTATCTATCTTTCAAGGTAGGTGATCATGTTTTTCTCAAAGTTTCACCGTGGAAAAGTGTGATGAGATTCGGTAAGAAAGGAAAGCCGAGTCCAAGGTTCATTGGACCATATGAAATTCTAGAGAGAGTTGGATCAGTTGCTTACCGAGTGGCTTTACCTCCGAGTTTATCTCAGGTACACAGTGTTTTTCATGTTTCGATGTTGAGAAAGTATATGCTAAATCCATCTCATGTTTTGAGTCCAGAGGTAGTTCAGCGGGAAGAGAACCTATCTTAGGAGGAACATCCGGTCCAAATTCTTGACCACAAGAAGAAAGTGTTACAGAATAATGTGATTAATCAGGTAAAGGTTTTGTGAAAAAACCACATTATTGAAGAGGCAACATGGGAATCTGAAAATGCAATGAGGGATAAATACCCCCACTTATTCGGTAAGTAAATAAATTGTGGGGATGAAATTTTCTAAAGGGGGGAAGGATGTAACATCCCAAGTAAGTAATGAATAATAGATATAGTTATCTATGTCTATTAGTGAAATATATATTTTTTTAGAGGCTTAAAATGAGAATAAATCCAATCTTAAGCATGAAATACATTAATATTTTTAAAAGATTGTTTTACTGCCTTTTGATGGAAAACCATTTTTAAATCAAAATTTTTAAAATTTTATAAGCTCTATTTGTCAAAATAAACTTATTATTTATGATTGGGACATTGAAATTTACATTGGATAATTTTTTGGTATTTTTCTGACAATGTTCATTTTTTTAATGAATAGTGAAAAATACTGCATTTTACATCAAAACTGCATTTTCATCTAATTTAATTATATGGTTAGATTATCTGTTTAATTTGTTTTAAAGTGTAAATAGAATATATTTTTACCATTTAATTCAATATTGGTCGTTGGAATTAATTCCACATTGAAATTGGACTTAAACTAGTGTCAATCTTTTGGTACTTATTGTTTCATAAAAACACGCTATTTGCTCTGACAGCGGGAATTAATTATTAAATTAATTAATGTAAATTATATGTTTTTAATTTTGTAAAATAGATATCATTTTTGAATTCAGAATATAAAATATAGCTTAGGATGAAGTTTTGGTATTTTTCTGAAAAACATAAATTTTTTATGAATAGTGAAACCACTAAGTGGTACTTAAAAAACCGATTTTTCGTTTAAATGAAACTTTACCACCTCTGTGTTTTGAATTTCAAAAATCCAACATACATGGTTTTCATTAATAAGTAAAATGTGTTTCAATGGGATTAAAATAATTTTTTGGTGAATAGTAACTTTTAAGTTTATTAATCGCGATTAGAGGTAATTAGTGTAAATAATGTTTTAATAATATGAAATGAACTTGATACATGTCCTACACTTATTGGATGTGTCATGGCCGACCAATACAACCCATGGGTCAATTTCTGGGACCCCATGGAGCCACTTGGGTAAGATAAAGAGATTAGTGCCTTTTATTTAATGTTAAAGTAAAAATGACACAAACATGTATTGTTTTATTAAAAAAAATTACATGGGTTTATACAAGTTAGATTTTTGACTATAAATAGTCATTGGAAAGATAATAATATTTCATTTATCATGATATTTTTTTTATAATTTTTATACATTAAATAAATTAAATTATTTATGACATCATGATGATGCAGCGATTACCTCATTATTTAACGTTTAAAAAAAAAATAAAACTATAATGTAAAATCTAAAACCTACACTTGTGAAAAACCTATTGGATGAGTGGATCTCGAACCCTAATCACCTTATCCTCTAAATTTATAATTGTGGGACCTTTTTTATCCAAAAATCATTTTATAACAAAGTATCTTTTCTTAACTTTCAAAAAGTGCCCCTCCTCTCCTCTTATAAAAGTCCCCCACCTCTACCTCCTTACCCACACCTCTCAAGACTTTGGCTGGGCCAACCCCTGCTCATTTTGTCTCTACAAATCTCTCTCTAACTCTTATAAGCCTCACTTTGGGCAGAAGTCATCCCAAGGAAGCCTTTGACCTCAAATAAAAAAGAGTTACCCGATTTAAAGGTAGTGTCTTCTCTTGTGTTCTTATGCATTATTTTGCTTCTACAACCCCCTAAAATCTTTTTAATAATTTCTTTTGTAACAACAAAAGTATATTCCATATACTAGGATGTTTTTATAATAAGGATTAGAGATAAACTTACACACACCTACATCTAATGGTTAAAGAACATACTGTTTCTGTGGATGACGAATTTCTACCTCACGAAACGATGATTGTTCAATATTCTTTTAACACCTTCAAAGGTGGCCCTTAAGATGACACTATATTTATATATGATATATAATATGTTTATGTTTTAATTAAGCTTCTGTATTTTTCATTTATGGCATACCTTTATGGTTTCCATTATGGATAAACATGATATCTTTATTTTAGGAAGTGCGGACTACCGCCCCCTAAAAGTGATTTGATTCGTTAATGCGATATGTGGTACATATAAAGGATGTAATTAATTATATTATATATGATATCATAATGTAGTTATAATATACATTTATATCATTATGATTCCATTCCATAAAATACGAAATAGAAATGAAAGGAGCGTTCATGCGTACGTACGGCTTACCGTCTCCATGAACGGTGCATTTAATTTATTACCTCTAAACATTATGTAATATTATAAATGCATGTATATACTGTATATATATGATATATATGATATCTACATCATGAGTATAACTCTGGATATAATGGATACATGAACAACATGTAATTATAAAGAGTTTATTTTTGACTCAAGTACCAATGATCGTTAAAACGACCGTTATTAACTTAAATAATTAAATAGTGTTCATGACATGGTAATAAGTGATATAAAAAGAATAATGAACTTGAAAAAGGTTCTTAAGAAAGTATAAATTAACTCAAGTTTATTATTCAGGACATTAAATAATGATCGAGTCAAGTCGGACCCGAGGTATGGGACTTCGTCTCAATCTCCTTTCATTGAGGCATATTTTGTTTTATACACAACTTTATTTTATACGATGTATAAACCCCTTTTACTTTTACATTTATCCAAAATGAATCTTTTTTATACGAAGTGTTTTACTAAATGACAAAGGGGAATGTTTTTTTCGTACGTGTGCGGCGACAACGACTTCTCTGCCGCCGTGACCATTATTTGAGTTTCGGCTTCCTCTACAATCCGTACATTTTTTTTAAAAGAAAAATAAATACCATGTTTTACTTTTCTTTTATTTTGGTATTGAAAATGGTTTTCATAATGTTTCTATTATATCAATGTGTTGTATTGATATCTTGTGATTGAAATGTAGAAATGTTATGTTTCCTTTATGTATGTTTTATGTGATACGATTATGTTATGGTTCTTGGGAATTATTATGAAGACGGGTGGTTCCGTGATAAACTAAGGGCAGGTGAGCCCGATATAGCTCTTCAATGCATTGGGTAACATCAAGGGGTTAAACGTTGAGGTTTCTCCGAAGATATTTAGTGAATATACTGTGATGGTTATTCCAAACGTAACCAAGAGGGTTACTCCCTATGTAAGAATGTTATGAATGCCTCAAGTTACCTTTATGTCTTATGATTTCTATGATTTATTCATGATTTGATGAGGTATGTTAAAGTGCTTATGTTTTATGAGTAGAATATGATTTCATTGTTTCTTGTTTATACATGTACTCGTGTTTTCTTTCCATATTTTTATATCCCATACTGAGATTTTTATGCTCATCCCATGTTTTTGAAATGTTTTTCAGAGGTCAAGGGAAGGGTACATGATATGATGATAATGTCAAGGAAGTTTCAAGAAATAATCCATGTTTTATTTTAAATGTGTTTCCATTGACGGGAAAAATTAATAATATCTTTTATGTAACCACTTTGTTTAAATGTGTAATGTAATGCATGTTTTATGATCTAATTATCTAAAACCCTAAACCTGAAAATATCATCAATGTGTAATATTGTAATAACTCAAGATTCAGTAAGGTTTAAGGCTGGGGACTTATAGTATATAATTAAATTTCACATGTTATGTAATGAATATTATTATTTTCATGATATTTCAAGATTCATTTAATTTACTTCTTTTACATGGATATAATGATCCCAAGTTACCAGGTGATATTGTTTGTTGAAAAAATCTCATCTCTTTTCGAGATTGTTAATGATTATGCTTATTTGGTGAAATATTATGATCTAACTCTAAATAACACTCATGATTTTTTTATACTATTTTTAATAAACATATATCCATGTATTTGTACCATTTTTACTCTTTCGTATATAAGATAATTATGAAAATGTTTTTATGAAAATTTGACCATATATCTCTTTTAGGTTGGAAATGTAATTTTTTTTCAAAAACTATGTTTTCAAATAAGTTTTGAAAAATGTTTTCATACGATACATGAATATAATTTTAAAGTAAAAGTTTTTTTAAAATTATATTTTATTTAAAAGTATCCTTTAAAATATTTCAAAACTATTTTAAAAGTAAAATATTTTCACGAATTATTTATGTTGAAGAAATGTTTTAAACCATCTGTTATTTTATTTTAAATAAAAAGGATTACAAAAGGATTTCAATGTTTTATTTATATTTTTTCATGTATATTTTCAAGGAAATGGTTTCAAAAGTTTTTATGTTTTAAAAAGGATTTTTTTCTCAATGAAGAAGGATATTTTTCACCAGAAAAGTTTTCAAAAGATATTTCAAATATATTTTCCTTCTATGATAAAATATGTTGATATTACTCATGAATTTATTGTAAATTATAGAAAGGTTCCATTTATATTATTTCTATGAATGGTTTATTATTTTATTTCATGATGTTTATCAAACCCGTTTCTCTTTCATGAGTTTTATGCTGTTGAAACCCACTTTTTTTCATGGGTTATTCTTTCATTAAGTGATTACAAAACCAATATCTTTTCATAGTTTATGATTTGATGAAATTATAATGATAACCATTTCATTTCATGGGTTATGATTTTATGTTTATAAAACCTATGTATTTTAATGGGTCGTGATATGATAAATGTTTTATTTTTTGGAATATGTATAAATTATGTTATTATGATATGTGTGGGACTTATATCTCCCTAAAATTAATTGGGTAATGATGAATGAATCATGAGTATATATGTTTTGTGTGAACCAGATTTAATGTTCAAAATGTTATGCGTGGGCCTTATTACTTTTTCACAATAATATGCATGGACCTGTTTGTAGGGCCATAATTTTATGAGTGAACCTAATTACGTGTTCACAATGTTATGATTGAACCTTATCACGTGTTCACAATATTATGCATGGAACTAGTTTCATGTCCATAGGGTTATGTCTGAACCAAATTACATGTTCACAATTTTAGGTGTGAACCTGATTACATGTTCCTAATGTTATTCATAGACCGAGTTTCAAGTATATAATGGTATACATGAACCTAATTACACATTCACAATATTATTCATGGATCGGGTTTCATGTCCATAAGTTTATGCAGGGGCCTTATTTTATGTCCTCAAATTAATGATTGAACCCGTTTCTAATTATACACATTCACAAAGATATAAACAAATGTGCATTCCAAAAATACCATGTCTTATTGCTATATTATGCTTTCATGAATTATTCTCTTAATACGATTGTGATCCATGTCTTATGAATGGAAAATATATATTATGATCTCCAAAAAACATGGTATGGTATTCCAATATTATTATCAATTTCCATACCCTTATTTTCTGTTATTCATACACATTTCTTTTATTTACCCCTACTATGAATCTAAGATCACCCCTTTCTTATGCTCCCTCTCCCCAAGTTATGATGAAAGGTTTTAGGTAGAAGTACTGAAGGTGGAGATCTTTATGGAAGTTGTTGAATATATTTCACCAGGACAGAATATTTTTTTCCATGTTTCCAGAGACCCTAAACTATTATGGTGATCAGGAATGTATTCTTGTAATATAATGAATATTAATGTAAAATTATGTAATATCCATATATGCTAAGCATGTATTTCTATAGTTTGAATTAATGGAAAGGTTTATTCTTCCAATAGAAACATGGATGATAAAAATTTAGCTAGATCCCTATGTATATTTCTTAAGATATATCCAGATATGTCTCTCAAGATAAGTATATGGATGGGTTAACATTGAGGAAAAATGTCCTGGAATTTTGGAAAAGGATAGAGTGATTGGTTTCCTAGAAATAAATCCCTATCTTGATACTATAAGTGGATGTGGATTTGAAAGAGGACTAACAACTATGAAAAGATTTTATGGGCCAAACTCGGTGTAATATAGTACATGAAAATATGCCTTTATGAACACCTGGACTAACACTCTAAGGGGATGTGCATTGGGAATTCCAAAAATCATCATGAACTATAATTAAAAATTTAAATATAAGTTGTCTATGAATAAACTATTATAAAACAATGGTATAATATATTAAAGAATTTTTTATAATTTAGACATCCTATAAGTTACTTTTCATGATTATGTGTTTCCTCATTATAATAAATGTTTCTTACTCTATATTTTTATTAAATGGAAAAAACATTAAGGAACCCCATTAATACTAATTGCGATAAAAAATGATATGATTTTTAGTCTGAAGATCTGATTGTTATAGGGGATGAAATACAAAACCTCATTCATATATTCTCACATCTTTCTCAAGATATGAATCATTCTGAGCTTATAAACAATCAATGGAGGGAAAAATGATTTCTTGAGTCATTGATGAAGAAAATACCACCTTCTTTGAGCATGTATCCTAAAATAATTGTTACTCCAAACTAGATAAGTGCCACAGAATGTTTTTTTCCATTATTCAGTGTTTGGATAATGAGAAATTCATTTTGGCTATTTATCAATTACAAGGTGAAAGAAGACTAGTGGCGGACCTTAATCAAGAATATCGAGATGAAATATGAAATTGAATCCATGTATTGGAATGCGTTGAAGAACATATTTTATAATAAGTAAATTACTCATGTTATACATATAAAGATTTAAAAGGAGTTCCTTCAGTTGAAGAAAAATAAGGATGAATCTGTTAGTACTTATAATTCAAATTTCAAAACACATATGAGGAACACTTTTAATACTATCATCTAGCCCAAAAGTAAATTTGATAGGTTCTCCAGTAGATTAAATATAAGTCTAAGAGGATATTTGAACATAATAGAAATTACTAGCTATGAAGGTATTGAACATTGTGAAATCAAAGTTGAAAAAGAGGTTGTATTTATGTATCAATGTTATCTTTTTGACAAGAAGAGGAATATGGAGTTCAAAAAGGAATCTATAGAAAATAGAATTTTAAGAAAAAAATTCAAACATTTACTTCTGAAAACTATATGAAACAGAACATGGGAGAGTGATTGAAAGGAATAAGAATGTTTTTCTTGTGTGGGAGGCCTAGGTATTGAGAATAAAAAATTTATAAGTTATGAGAATAGGAAATTCAATGACATGAGTGGAGAGAAAGATGAACATAATGAACCACCCACACTTTATTGTTTCAAGTTCAAGGAGTTTTTGAATTATGTGAATCAATTCCACAATAAAAGAGAAAATATGGATGATAAGACCCTAACACCTCTGAGGAAAAAGGATAAAGGGAAATATTTTTCAATCATAATAGAAAAAGTGAATAATGAATATTAGGTGAAAACTATTCCTTCCCCCCTTAGTTGGGATGTTCATCTTTTATTCTGTATGAATAATCACTATAATAGTCTTGTTTTTCATTATTTAGTGAGGTCTGATGTGATTATACTGATCTACATGGATTTTGTAATAATAAATTCACATTTAATTTTCTATCAGTGCAAGGATGAACCCAAGTATCCACTAAAAATGTTTTTGGTATAAGATGAGAACATATTTAATGAATAAAGAGTGAATTATATTTTAAAAGGGTCATAAGGTTAACCATTTATGGAATGGTTTAGTCAAACATCTATTTTTTTTATATTAATATATTATCTCACCACATGAGGAATCATACATATTGGATAACCTATTTTTTCTGATGGTAATGGAAGAGATATGAGATGATTTATCACAGATCTCATGATATGTTAGTACTTGAAGAATAAAAAAAAATTCTCATTCATTTCATAGGGTAAGAGATGAAGTGTAAATATATCAAGGCAGAACCAAATGGTGAGATTATGCATATGCAAGGGAATAAAATCAATTAAGTATAACTTCTCAGGAAAATTCATAAACTATAGGGAAAGAATCATTAAACTGAAAAGGTTATCCTAGTTTCTTCTTTTTCGATGAATCAAATGGTCCCTTAAATGATCACCTAATTATGGCTTTGTGGTTGTTAAATTTATCCTGAAGAAAATCTATATCACTATCCTCCACAACTTAAAAGTTATATTTCTCTTCCAAGTACAATATTCCACTCCCAACAAATGTTATCGAATGTGGAACATAGTTATATGTTACTTTGGGTAACCTTTATGGTTCTAGCTTTCCATTTTAAAAAGAAGTTTTAATATTCATATTTACGATATGGGTTTATATGATGTAAATTTTCACGTATTTAATTTTGGATAACCTTGAAAAATTTTGATGGTAAAATTCATTTTAAGGGGGTATAATGTAACAAACTGAAATTTTGGGAATATATTTTTTCTAATTAATTTAAAAATTTTATATTTTTTATTTCATGGAGCATTGAAAATATATATTTTATATTAACTCACTAAGCCAAACATTACTTTGACAATACACTAAATTGGAATACATTACATAGACCTGATGTACATTACAATAAACATCAACTTGGCGTACAATACACATAACCGTAAGTTTCTACAAAACATCATTGTATTGTTATAATCATTTAAACGTGACAATTACAACCTAGCTATTACATTTACTACTATTAATAGTAATAAATACTTTTAAAATATTCTTTATAATGGTTTTATATAAATAAAACATATTGATAATAAAGGATATAATTTTTGGTAAAGTATATATTTGTTAAAACATTCTATTTTCTCCAACACGTTGCTTTTAATGTATGTATATAAAGAAATAAAATTAATTTTAGAAACATTTTGGAGTTTAAATTTAAAATATGATTTTAATTTTTTAATTTAGATTGTATAAATTATTTTTGGTTGAATATTTGGGATTTTTCTAGGAAACTTTATTTTTGGATGAATAGTGAAAAATACTAGATTTTAATTCAAAACGTCCTTTTTGTGTAATTTATTTATATGGATTAATTATATTTTAATTTGTTTTCAAAGATTTATTAGATCCTTTTTTATAAATTAATCCAATTTATTTCATTGGAATCAATCTCACTGGTTGCGCCCAAATTTACCCTACTGGTAAAAGCGGTCATTGAAGTACAAGTAGGGATCGAATCCACAGGGACCGAAGAAGAAACCTTGAGACACTATGATTTGTTGATGGATTGGCTATGAAGTGGCCAACTTTGAGGTAGATTTTAATTTGAGAACTAAAGATATAATATAAATAACATATAATAAAAAATTATGTGAACAAAAGAATTATTGATGGTGGGTTGATCTTAGGGTTTTGCTTGGGGTGGATTGGATGATTTTATTTTCTTAGAAAATTTCATGTCATTAATCAAGACATATCCAAACAATGAGATAATTCTTCCAAATCATTCACCAATTTAATCCCTACACAATTCCAAGGCCAATCACCAATTCACTTTGAGGATCACTTTAATGAGCACTCAAAGGAAATAGATCGTACTAGCACTCAAAATGTTTCATCGTTAAAGTTGGAAAAGATGAAAAAGAATGTAACTCGTCAAATGGAAATCCTAAAATAACGAACAGATTTAAATATTAAGTACATAAAATAACATTCAATCCCATACCTTGCTACTCCCTTGGATCAACCCTTAAGATGTTAGCCCTCCATTGATGCTATTATACCAATGGAAGCAGGATGTAGACTTATGGGAGCGTAATTGAAGAAGAAGAAAATTATTAAAAGAACGAACACTCCACTGTTGTGTGATTGAAATCACAAGTGCTAGTGTGAATAATTTCACACCTTGATTCAACGTTACCAACGTGTGAAGAAAAGGAAAATAAAAAATTAATAAGAATAAATTTTATTAAAATACTGAATGTGAATGAAAAACTTACATTAGAGAAATTGACGATGCCATTACAAAATGAAAGTGGGAAATTACAATTGAAAGAAAAAAACATGGATGAAAGAAAAAAATGGATTCAAAGAAAAATGTTAGATGATAATTTTCTTCACCACAATCTCCTTATATAGTCATATTAGGAACCTTAGGTCCACCCCCCATAATCAATTCACCCCCTAACAATTAATGGAGTCAAAATGATGGTGAATAATCAAAAAGAAATTGACGTTTCGAAGTTGACCCGGAAAACTGTCCAGATTCGTCCACCATTTTTACGTTCGAATATTCAATTGATGGAAGACGAATATTGAGTAGTAGTAGAAGACGAATATCGTCTTCCATGTTTCCTCTATCAGATGTAAAAATTTCAGGACATTTGGCTCAACCTTTTGGAAGTTATTGTCTTAATGGTGGGACGACTTTATGTGCATTAATGTCAGGTCCACCATTTAAATCTCAGCTTCAGAACCCTTTATCATCATGAAAACTTCAGAATTAGCTCCGGCCACAGTTGAATAAAATTATCCTCATATTTTTATCTTTCTACTTTATAAATTTGAGCTTCATTGGTCTTGTTTTACGAGCCCCACATTTGTTTGATGAGCCTTAGGCCCATTATGCTTTCTCTAGAAAATTTCTGCATTCGGGCGCAAAATTCTCCATCTTCCCTTGGGATTCATCAATCGGATCTAAAAGATAAAATTTTTCAAACAAAGTGATAAATCATATCCGAAAATTTAAAATTCAGAAAATGAATATAATTTTGTACACAAACAAATGAATGATTGGGCCCAAATTTTAATTTTAAACAATAATTGCATTTTAGATGAGAAATGAAGTTCTATTTATGTAATGCACTAAAAACAATGTTTATGGACTTTGGAACAATGAATATAAAGATATTAAAAATTAATATTAGCAACTTTTAGTGACTAATCACACCCCCCAACTTGAGTTTTGTTAGTCCCGAGCAAAATAAATTACAAATATGAAATTCAAATCCCCTTTTCCAAAAACATTTTAATACACATTGCTCACCCAAATATCTAATACCAAAAAAATTATGAAAACCCATCGAAATAATTAAAAACAAGCTAGTTCCATAAGCATATTCCAAGCCCAAGCCCATTCCTTTGTTCAAATCCATTGCCACATTTCATCAAATTCTAATTAAGCATGATAAAGTGTTGTGCATCATAAAATATATGGGGCCCATTTTATTATTCAAGGGGAAAAATGGGAGCGCTAGGTGGGAATCACATTAAACCTTAAGATGAGTATCCATTTTTTTTTTGATTTTTTTATTTTTTTAACCACAATAGATATGAAAAGACTAACTCTGGGCAAAAGAACTATGGAGTCACGACCCCCAAGTGCCGAACGCCACACATATTGTCAATTCCATTCTCTACAATAGAGATATAAAGTCTAACGATGGGAAAGAAAACTATAGAGTCACGATCCCCAAGTGCCTAATGCCACACATTTGGACAAAACAGTGCTCTATGTGGTCATTATTTTTTTTATAATATTTTTGTTTTTTTAATACTCAAATTAAACTAAAAGTGACCCCAAAACCCTATACTATAATTAAAGGGACCCAAGAACTCAAATTTACACCCACGATCCAGTAGACGTGCATTGTGGCATTTTTACTAAGAGGATCAAAATGTAAACTTTGAAAAATCACATCGTACAACCGCACTTTCCAAAAACTATGCTCATGAAATTAAACTTGCATTAAAATTAGAATCAAAGCATGAAAAATTATTTGATATCCAATTTCAGAGTTTGCAATGCGTGTTATCATGTTCAAGGTTAATGGAATTTTTCTTTCCATGCGTGTTCTTATAAAAAAAATCATTTTTTATTTCATCTCCCCCCAACATTGAAAAACACTGTCCCCAGTGTTTAAAGAAAATAAAAGTTAGATGGGGGTAGGAGAGGAGTTCAAAGAGGAAATTTAAAAATGATAATCATGGAATGAAGTCACCTGGTGGTTGATGAAGAAATCGCATGCCAATGTCTCCCTTTAATCCTGGGTTCGAGTCTTAGTGGCTTTGATGGTGGTGAATGGATTTTCCTTATGACTTACGACATGTCCTTTTATTTTTTAACCTATAAAAACATAAAAATAAACAAAACAAAATAAACTGATGATACATTGTCTTCTTTTTAGATTTCTGGGTAAGGTATTACTCAGAGATCACACCACGTGACGCGGATGAATATGGTGCTCCCCTTTCATACCCATCCTTACTCATAAAAGAAGAACAGGTCAATAGTCTATGGTAATTTATTGTATGAAAAAAATGATTCAAAAGGATTATAAACATGGAAACCATGGGTTGCCTCCCATGCAATGCTTTTGTTTAGCGTCGTTGGCTCGACTTGTACCCCCCAACTTATCCAATTCCAACTTTTAACATTTTTAGGACCCCATTTTTGTCCACTTCAACTTGATTCAGATTGATTTTTTTATAATTTGATTCATGTGAAATCCCATGGTCAATAATGAGTGTGGAAGTCCAATGAAATTTGATAATGGTTAATTCAGTTGAATTTCTTGTGTTTCCTAAGACATCAAGGACCATTCCAACATTATTGGTTTCTTGAGAAGAATGAACTACCAATAAAAGGTCTTTCTTATCTCCTATAATAATATTATTGAGTTCGGAAGAATGTAAAATAATTTTGAGCTCGGGTTTATTGAAATTTCCTAAAGGAGATTGACAAATTAAATCAAAATCAGTTTCTTCTCCAAAACATTTAAAAAGAATTGGTTCATTTTGAGAATAAGATTCATCATGAAAATTGTCTAGTTGAATATTAGAAGTGTGTATGGGATCACTATTTGTTATATCTCCCAATGGTTCAATGATCGGTGATTCTAAAAAAAATTTTATTGGAGCAATATTCTGAACACTCAATCTATGAAGACAAATTTTCCCCTTGTGAATCCAAAAAATTAATTTCCTCCTGATTTAAATACCCTTCAACATTTTCTTTGATCTTGTTCAGTTATCCCATATCCAAAGGTTAGTTATTTTTTAAATTCATGAGAGGTTTTTGGGATAAAATATTCATCTATCAATGATGAGGAAAGAAAATCTTGAGTGGGAATGGGTTCCTCAAAAGTCTTAAAGCTTTGTAATCCTAATCTGAAAGATGAAACTTCTAAATTCATTTTATCCATTTGTTCACACAATTGTTCAAGAATTTTATCAGGATTAGGGTTGATATATGTTTGTACATCATGTAATTCCTCATTATTTATTTTTTCAATCATTCTTGATAGGTATGTAAATTGATCATGTAAATATTCAACATCTCATTGATTGCACATCTCATCTGGTGTGGTGTATTCAATTAAGGATTGGTCAATAAAATTCCCTATGTGAGGTGTTTCCCAATATTGATTTTCGACTTGATTACAACATTGATTTTTTAAGGGGTATTTTGGAGGATAATCCATTGGAATTGATTGAAAATTGGTTTTGGGGATTTTTTTGGACACATAGAAATAGAAAGGGGAATAGAGAAGATAAATTAGGGTGACAATAAAGAATTTGGGGTGAGAAAAGATGATGTGGGTCTAAGGTACTTACTTGGGTCCCCGACAACAACGCCAAAATTTGGTTGCACCCAAATTTACCCTACTGGTAAAAGTGGTAGTTGAAGTACAAGTAGGGATCGAATCCACAAGGACCGAAGAAGAAACCTTGAGACACTATGATTTGTTGATGGATTGGCTACGAAGTGGCCAACATTGAGGTAGATTTTAATTGGAGAACTAAAGATATAATTTAAATAAAATATAATGAAAAATGATGTGAACTAAAGAATTATTTATGGTGGGTTGATCTTATGGTTTTTCTTGGGGTGGATTGGATGAATTTCTTTTCTTAGAAAATTTCATGTCATTAATTCAAGAAATATCCAAACAATGAGACAATTCATCCAAATCATTCACCAATTTAATCCCTACACAATTCCAAGGACAATCACCAATTCAATTTGAGGATCAATTTAATGGGCACTAAAATTAAATAGATCATACTATCACCCAAAATGTGTCATTGTTAAAGTTGGGAAAGATGAAAAAGAATGTAACTCATCAAATGGAAATCCTAAAATAACGAATAGATTTAAATATTAAGTACATGAAATAACATTCAATACCTGACCTTGCTACTCCATTGGATCAACCTTTAAGAGTTTTTCCCTCCATTTATTCTATTCTACAAATGGAAGTAGGATGTAGACTTATGGGTGTGGAATTGAAGAAGAAGAAAATTATTAAAAGAATGAACACTCCACCATTGTGTGATTTAAATCACAAGTGCTGGTGTGAATAATTTCACACCTTGATTCAACGGTATCAACGTGTTAAGAAACGGAAAATAAAAAATGAATAAGAATAAATTTTATTAAAATACTGAACGTGAATGAAAAACTTACATTAGAGAAATTGACGATGCCATTACAAAACAAAAGCGGGAAATTACAATTGAAAGAAAAAAACATGGATGAAAGAAAAACATGGATTCAAAGAAAAATGTTAGATGATAATTCCCTTCACCAATATCTCTTTATATAGTCATATTAGGATCCTTAGTTCCACCCTCCACAATCAATTCACCCCCCCAAAAATTAATAGAGTCAAAACGAGGGTGAATAATCAAAAGGAAAGTGACGTTTCGAAATTGACCCGAAAAACTGTCCAGATTCGTCCACCATTTTGACGTTCGAATATTTAATTGATGGAGGCCGAATATTGAGAGTTCGTAGAAGAAAAATATTTTCTTCCATACGTGCTATATCCGATTTAAAAATTTCAGGACATTTGGATCATCCTTTTGGAAGTTATGGTCTAAATGGTGGGACGACTTTATGTGCATTAATGTTGGGTCCACCATTTAAATCTCAGCTTCATATCCCTTTATCATCTTGAAAAATTCAAAATTATCTCCGGCCACAGTTGAATAAAATGATGCTCATATTTTTATATTTCTACTGTATAAATTTTAGCTTCATTGGGATTGTTTTGTGAGCCCCCATTTGTTTAATGGGCCTTATGCCCATTATGCTTTTTCCAGCAAATTTCTGCATTTGGGCACAAAATTATCCATCTTCCCTTAGGAATCATCCATCAGACCAAAAAGATAAAATGTTCCAAACAAAGTGTTAAATCATATCCAAAAATTTCAAATTCATAAAATGAATATAATGTTGTACACAAACAAATGAATTATTGGACCCAAATTTTCATTTCAAACAAGTATTGCATTTTAGATGAGAAATGAAGTTCTATTTATGTAATGCACTAAAAACAATATTTATGGACTTTGGAACAATGAATATAAAGATATTAACAATTAATATTATCAACTTTCAGTGACTAATCACTCAAATTGAAATTATGTATAAAAAATTAGCAATCTTTTGGACGTTTTTTACTTTAAAAACTCGTGGTGTCGTTCCATCAGCGGGATTAATTTTAAATTAAATTATACCACATATATAATTAGAAATCAGAAAAATGGATTCCATATTTTGAATCATAATAATTAATAAATTATAAAAATTTCAACTTAGTTTTTGACCAAAAATGTTTTTAAAATGATTAAAATTAATTATAATGGTTAAGAGAAATATTATGTTATTAAAATTATAAACCCTAAATTTAAGGAAAAAAAACCGATAAACTTGTCCAAAATTCATTTTATGGCCATTAATTATCCATGAAACATAAAGTATTTACAATTTTTGGGTTGGTATGACTTTTTATGTTACAAACTTTGGTACACCTAACCTATTTTTAGAAATTCCTAGTGTGTCCTTTACCTTCCCTATAAAAGGCCACTAACTATCCCTATTCTTTACACATCGAAATAAACATAGGTTCGAACAATATATGATCTATAAAATTAAAAAAATACACAAATTACTCCTTTAATCCTCCCGTTGGGAAGAAAGTAATCCATGGAAGCCTTTTGGCATAATCCCAAAAGATTTACCTGATTAAGAGGTAATGCCTTCTATCAAGCTCATTTCATTTATTTCATTTATACAACCAAAAACTATCATTTTCCACGATTTTATGGAAAAAAAATATATTAAATATTTTGGGATGTTTTTATGATATTTTTTTGACCTACACTTATGAAAATGTCCATCTAATGGGTAATGAACATACTGTTTACGTGTACAATGAACTACCGCCTCACAAAATGATGATAGTTCATTTTTACTTTACCACCTATCATGGTAGAAATTATGATGGATAATATATTTATATATTTCATATATTATATTTATTATGTATTTAATCTTATTTATTCATTTTACAACACATACCTTTTTTACTTTTCTTTTTGTGTAAATATGATAATTTCGTTTGAGAAAGTGTGGACTACCTCCCCCTCAAAGCGATGAAATTCATTCACACACTAAATGGAATGCATTAATTGAGACAATAGTGAACTTATATGATATATATGAGATAATAATTCTAATTTAATAATTATATAAAGAAATATATGGATACTTATATCTCATTTTATTTCTTTCATTCAATACGACAATAAAAATGGAAACAACGTTCATGCATACGTATGGCTTACTAACTTAATGAACGGTGTATTCCATTTTTTAATTATATATTATATAGATTATTATAATACACATATATGATATATATATATTATATTTATATCTTATTTCACATTCTATAAATCCTGATATAAGTAAAAGGACCAAAGATTTAACAAATTAAGACACATGTGAAGAACAAAGTCAATATTTACCGAAGTAAAACCTGAACATAGGATTGTTAACAAGAGGGTACTATAAGGTCTTAATAAAACCATATGTGGTATTAGATATAATAATATAATTTTATAAGATATTTATAACAAACATAAATTTATTACACAAGAATCTTGTATGAGTATGAAGAGAGTAAAGACACAAGGTAACATGATTTCATCTCACTTTTTATTTCTGTTAGATACAAGCTTTATTAACAGCACATTCCTTTTGTGTAGTGTGTATACATCCCATGGATTTATTATATTATTATTATAATTAAATTTATTGGTATTTAAATATCCATTCTATTCCCCTTATTTCATGGGTCTTATGTTTCAAAAGTTACAAAATTAGTAAAATAGTTTTGCCTTAATTTTCCATCTTTGAGACTCATGTTTGGTTATGTACCTAAATTATTTTTTCAAGGTGTATTTAATTCCACACCTCAAGATATATCCATACCTAATGAACCCTCATGAGTGATTAAGATATATCCATACCTCAAGATATATCCATACCTTAAGATATATCCATACCTAAATTTTCACTTTTTGTGATTGTTAATGATTATTCAACTATGATGAAATATTATAATCCATACCTCAAGAACCCTCATGAGTTTATGTCTACTATTTTTATTCAAGATATATCCATGTATTAGTACAAATTTGCACTCCATGATAATTAAGATAATTAAGAAAATGTTTTTAACAAAATTTTATTGTATTTCCCTCTTTAGTCTGGATTTTTTTTATTTCAAAATCCATGTTTTCAGAAATGTATTAAAATGATCCTTGAAAAACGTTTTGAAGGAAAAATTATTTTCATTTTATTATTACTGTCAAATCTTAAATTAAAATTTTTTAAATATATTTACAAAGAAATATGTTTTAAAAATCATTTATGTTCTTGAATTTTTTTAAATATTTCCAAGCATTTTTTATAAATTTTCAAAGAAAATAGTTTCTAAAATGATTTTTAACTTTTAATTATTATTTTTCATGTTTATTTTAATGGAAATGGTTTTCAAAATGTTTTATGTTTTAAATAGTAAATTTTTTAAATAATAAAGGATATTTTCCAAATGAAATGTTTTCAGAATACATTTCTAAATTATTTTCCATCTTAGTTGAAATCTGTTGATGTTAGTCATTCCTTAATAGGAAATTATCTCAATGTTTAATTCATATTCTATATATGAATGGATAATTCTTTGATGTCATGATGTTTTTGAAAACTATTTATATTCCATGAGTTATATACTTTTAAAACCTACCTCTTTTCACGGGTTATGATTTCATGAAATTATTATGAAACCTATATCATTTCATACTTTATGAATTTATGAAATATTAATATTACCCATTTAATTTCAGGGGTTAAGATTTGATGTTTATAAAACCTATTCTTTTATATGTCATGAAGTTTTATTTTCGGTCACATGTATGAAAGATGCTATTATGAGATAGTTGGGGCCTATATCTTCCTCCAGTACATTGAGAGACAATATAAGACACATGATTATATATGTTATGCATGAACCTGTTTTTATATTTACAATGTTATATGTGAACTTTATTACATGTTGAAAATGTTATCCATTGACCTAGTTGCATGTACATAGGTTTATGTGTGAACCTGATTACATGTTCACAATAGAAAGAGTGAACCTTGTTATCTGGTCAAGATATTATGAATGGACATGGTTTCATGTCCATATGTTTATGGGTGAAACAGATTACATGTTCACAATGTTATGAGTGATCCTGATTACATATTCAAAATGTTATGCATGTACCTGGTTTCATGTCCATAAGGTTATTCATGGACCATATTAAACATTGAAAATTTTATGAATGGACCTATTTACATGTCTGTAAGTTGATGTAGGTGCTTTATTTCATGTACTGAACTTAATGATTGGACCTTTTTCTACTTACACACGTTCACAATGTTATAAAAAAATGTGTAGGCCAAAAATTCCATGTCTTATTCCTATGTTATAATAGCGTGAATTATTCTCTTAATTTTGTTATGATCCATGTATTATGAACTACCAATCATTATTATGATCTATAATATGCAGGGTATGATCTTAAAATGTTATGCTCAAGTTCCATACACTTTTGCTAATGTTATGCTTACACATATCCTTTATTTACTATTACTGAGAATCTGAGCGCACCCCATTATTATGTTTCCTTTCCCCAGGTTATGATGATTTTTTAGGTATAGTTACTAAATACAGATATCGTTATGGGAGTTTTTGATGATATTTCACCAGGATAGAGGACTTTATTTCCCTATTTCCAAAGACACTAAACTATTATGGTCCTCAGGAATGTATTTTTTTAATGTACTTAATACTCATATATAATGACATAATATCCATGTATGCTAATCCTGAGTAACTATAATCTCAATGTTGGGAAGAATAGTGGCTCAATAATTTGATTTTGTTAGTTTATTATTATGCTATGGAATACATTTTTCATGTCAATATGTTTTTTGATGACAGTTTGGTGTCTTGAGATAAATGAGTTTGGTTGAGATCCATCTCGGGGACTTATTAATAAAGATGAGAGTTACATAAGTCTCTGATAATTTGTTCTCTTGGTGTTTAGATTTACATAGTAGTTTCTTGTTCAGTAATCTGAAATAAAGCATATCATGATGGTTATGATTTTATGACCAAGATAGGCCGGGTTTATTGTTTAATAGACCGATGAGAACTCTTGAGGATAAAAAAAACTGTGATGGAGAGTTTGTAAAACCCCAATCCTTTGTGAGTTATTATTATTAAGACTAATTTTAGTTTTTTTAATTCTATAGTAGGGGTCATTTTAAATATTATGATTCAAATTGGAATTTCAAGTGTTAGGATTTCTAATATAAATTTTGTAGACATTGATCGAGTTTAAGGAGGGCATTCGGTGCATGAATGAGTTTTGAGAGGTTTAGGTTTGGGATTGGGAAAATTTTCAATGGTTTTACCCAACCACATGGTGACCTTATAATTACCTCATGGTTAGTGGAAACTATGTGAGTAGATTTTTTGTGGGGGTAGTGGATTATTTGTGAACAGTTGTAAAGAAAGCACAAGGATTATAAAAATGGGGCTATAGAAAAATTTTCATTATTTTTACACGGTTGGTCTATCTATATAGATCAACTGTAAAAGATTTGGATACATGGATAGTTAAGGATGTGTGGTTAGTGTTTGGATTGATCAACCATGTGGGAAAATTATCATTTTTCCTTAACTTTTATGAGGGAAACTCCTCTTTCTTCTTCCCCATGTGTGTGATTAGACAAAAAACCCCCTCCTTTTATCATCTTTGATTCCCATTTGACCAAATGTGTTTTTTGTAATATTTCATCATAATTTAGGTTAGTTATCATCTTTAATTCATCATTTGTTCCTTTTCAATGTGTTATCCTGATTTTTTTCTCCAAATTAGGGTTTTTGTATTGAATCCACCAATTCATGGTGGAATCTAACGATTTTGGTGGTCCATTCATATGATGTAGCTATAGGATATCCTAAGATAAAATCTAAAGATAAACACACATTATTTAGATAGAGGTGTGTATTGTGTGAATTTTATTATTTTTTTCTAAATCAAATTAAATTTCATTTTGAATTTATGTTTCATGGTAGGGAGTATTCCAGAGATGGATTCTAGAATACACCACAAGCCTTCCACAAGTGGATGTCCATATTTTTGTTGTAATGAGGGCTTCTGATGACATTTTTACCATTAGTCATAATTGAATAAAATATTTAAATAAAATTTAAATTTCCAAAGAGAGTTGACTAATTAATTATAAGTTATTATAATTAATTATAGGATATAGTTCCCTGACATAGGTGATAAGAATTTTCATACGAGCTTAGATGGGTTTTAATATGGATGGTTGAGCATGTTTTTATAGAATAATACATATGAACTTCTAGGATTAAACAATGTAAAAGGGTGCCAAAGGGAACCTTGTGCACTATAATGATTGAATCAGTTTTTATTGGTTAAGGATTAGATTATAAATTAATTCCTCATGACACTTAGAATTATATGGGATTAAATGAAGAGAATTAAATTAATAAATGAATGAGATGTACTATTCCTAGTTATACATTCTCTTAGTGACCTTCAAGTAGTGGCGTGTGATTGATTGAAATAGACGACCTAAGGATTGGTCATATAAGAATATATAAGTTACTTATATCTTGAGGGATCTTTTTGATTACTATGGTGTGATTTTTCCTTCACATATGAAATATAATTACATGGGTAAGTATTCCCTGGGTAGACATTATATGGGTTGGTTGATAGGAAAATCCTGAGATGACCCCAGAAGTAATATGGTCATTGTGCCATCTGTTGACACTAATACTAGTAGAGATTATTCTATGAGTCTAGTGAGGTTGATAAGTGACTATGAAAATGTCTGGGGATGTTATTCCCTATAAGTGATAGGTTTTCATCCAAGATATTAGAAAATGGTACATAAAAAAATGTTGGGGTATCCTAGTAGAGATAAAACATATGGGACAATAGTGGGTGCCATGATATGATGTTAACCCTAGAGATGGTACATATGGGAATGGGTAACAATGATAGTAGGTGTAACCATATAATTTAGATTAATTATTAGTGAAAAAATACATTGTGGTGATTATTAAAGGGGGCGAATCTAGTGAAAACCAATTCCCACTACTATATTTTGAAATACATGGGATACCATTGATGTTTTACTTGAAACCAGCCTTCATGCCTACTCCTATAGAATTCCTAACACTACCACATGGAGATTCTAATTTACACCTGAAACTATTAGACACTAGGGATAATTTACTTGGGGTTATATTTATTCTTAATGACTTTGTGACTCACAGGATTCTAGGATTCAACCTTCGATTCTATATGATTTCATTGAACTTTCTCCTTAAAATCGATGATGCCACATAATACTTTTTCTCACATATGGTAACGCCCTAGGAATTGGTGATGATTCTAGATTCTACTAAATTACATCGGACATGCTCATAGGAATCCGTTATTGAACCTGATACTTTTGGATTTCTTAAAACATTATCCTAGGAATTATCTATGGTTCTAATATTAGTTGGCATGGCTACTTTACATGCTTAGAGACACTTTGAAACTTGCCAAAACATGTTTTTGGTCGATATTAGTTATAAAATTAGAACTCAATGATCGATAATGGGTATTTATTTTTCTTTTTAAAATTTCTTTTTCTATTTACTCAATTAAGAATGTCCCATTCATGTAAGCTACATTTACTTGAGACATACGAGCCCACATTGGTGGTTCCCTACTGATTTGTACTTGCACCCTTATTGGGTATCCATTACACATACTTACTAAAGTAGACCTCACTTATCATAGGTTTAGGCTATATAGAAATCCTTGGAATCTTGTTTCAGTGAGATAACCTAGATTGGATTTTAAACTCGGCCGAGAAGTATCGGGGATATAATTAAATCCTCAGAGAATTTTTTTATTTCATCAAAAATGTATATGTGATAATCCTAGTGTGAGATTATTTTTGTGTACTATAATGTCTATGAGTCCATATAAATTTAGGCTATATTATTCATTTATCTCTAATGTATTTTTTTTTCTTCTAGGTAATTAGATTACTTAATGTCTTTGATTATTTATGGGTTATTTCTTAGTTATAGTGAACTTTGATATAGGGGTATAGTCCCCGTATGGTATCACCCTATAACTATACTACTATTTGATAGCCTCTAATGTACAGGGAGGAACTCCTAAGGAAATGTAGCTAAATGGACTAGTTACTATTCAATGTGATGTAGATATGCCATGCCACACATATGTATCGGGTTCTTTTAGACAAGTCTCCAAATATAATATACCTCAAACCCCATGGGGCAATAAATAATCATTTTTTTCTTTTTTAACTTGCAGGGATAAGATTGTGACACCTTAAAAATGGTTATCAACTCCTATAACACTCAAATACAAGGGGATACATGGGTCTAGTTACAAAATAGTATTAAAATAAGAAAGGGATATCTTTTGGAGTTGAAAAATAATAGGACTTATACATAATTAAAATTATAGCTCTTAAATAATAACTAAATCAGATTGTATTCAGTCTATAAGAAATAGGGGTCGATGATAATTTTGTTATTTTAATAAAAAACAATAGTGTTTGGAATAGAATCCAAAATAGGTAGATAAATAAAATAGGTATAGATATGGAATCATATGGTTGAAATAGGGGGATAAGAACACGGTTTTATTTAATACATGTATTAAAGTGTATATGTACACATGGAATGAAAATTTTCAACTAAAGATAAAACATAAATTAGTGATATTATGGTAGTTGGAAATATCATATTATCAAATTCTGAAAACCTACTCACTAGAACCAAAAAATATATTAAATATGGATATACAAGATAAAATAGTGAGGTGATATTATTCAACTACATCCAAAGTGTTATGAAAAATAGAAAAAAT
The DNA here is from genome assembly GCA_963277665.1 of Viscum album. Classification (NCBI taxonomy): domain Eukaryota; kingdom Viridiplantae; phylum Streptophyta; class Magnoliopsida; order Santalales; family Viscaceae; genus Viscum; species Viscum album. The sequence goes on from OY728159.1 coordinate 1,939,953,127, forward strand.
GACTATATAAATGTTATTTTGTATGAATCAAAGATAAGGGGATAATTTCATGTCCTCAATTCCAAAATCACTCCATGAAATTATGGTTTTCTTAGTTTATTCAAGATAGGTAATTGGAATATTATCAATAAGTAAGTAGTTAAAGCAGGGAGGGACTTCTTTATAAGGGGATATTTACCTTGATTGATATGTGCTTCCACTCTTGTAATAATTCTAATGGTTAAGGAAATTAATATATTTAACTAGTACATGATTATTTGTTTATGTAACTTTCTATATAATGTTACATACTCAATTATCAACAAAATACTTTTGTAAAAATTTTTGATCATGATATCAAAATAAAAACATGACTTTATTAGAGGAAATTATATAGATTGGGGAATTGAACTGGCCTAGGAAATAATGGATAATATCAATAGAAAATAAATAGGATCCAACATAGTGATGAAAAGGGACATGAACCAAGAATATAATAGCATGGTATGGAACCATGCCTTGAAAATCCTGAATCACTTTATATTCACAGAGTGGGGTTGTGATCTCTTGTTATAGTACTTTTAATCTTCTCAGTTTTCAATTTTTCTCATGGGAAATAAGTGTATATTCTTCTTGTCAACTCAATATCATTGTAAAGGTGGCCCGCACTCACCCAGACTACTTATTATGGATCACTATTCTCTTAGTAGAAATAAAAAATGTTGTATTACTGAGAGAGGGTTTTGTACAAACACTGGGAAAAATTCATTTATTTGGTATCTCACAAATTTTATGTGGATAAAATAGTTTTATTCATTAACTGATAACATAAATATATTTCATGCTTCAATAAGTATATATATTATTATTAGTATTGGTGGGGGTACCTTATCAACCCAATAAATAATAGTGTATAAATTTCCAAGAAATTAACTACAAGATTCTCAATGAAAATTGAATAGTTACATGTAATAGTAAGTATAAAATTTCAATTGGATATTTGGGTTCACCCCTATCTTTGATGAAAATACACATCAACCATTTTAAGGGGATCCGTAAGAGGATTTCTATATATATTAACAACTAGAAGAGTATGTTCTTATCCTGCATATATAGGGTTTATCTTAACATTATGGATTTCTATTCTATTCCAATGAATATTATATCTATCCTAAAAGTTCCCATGGTTGTCACCTTGGAAATAGAAAGCTTATTCAATGATTTAATTTTTGAATCATATCTATAATTGAAACAAAATTGGACCAGGTTGTCAAGGATAGAAAGAGAGATCATAGAGGGATGGATTGACATAAAATGAATTGAAAAAATATTTTTTCCATAAAAGAACAACTCTTATGAAATTTTTTAGAATGGAAATATATCTTTTGAAATTACAATATATGAAATTATATAAGAAATAGAAAATCCTTTCCAAATGAGAATGTATGGGCTTCCAAAATCTAGATAATTCATTAAGCTTGTCTCTAGAATATTACTAATCAAATAAAGAATATTCTTCATTGGGGTGAAATAAATATTGGGTAGGATAATTTTCCTAGTCTCCCTCTTAAATTTCCACAGTTCATAGTACCTAAAATTTCCTTTCTTGGTGCTAAAAACTATCTAAAATTCCTCAAAATTATGATTGATAGTGAGAAAAAATTTATCTTCTCGACAATCTAAATATCATAGGAAATAGATGGATGTTATTTTATTCAAAGTAACTCAGTTAAATTTATCATAAATAATTTTTGTAACATTTCTCATGTTATAGAGGATATTGATTCATTAACGAACTTGATTTAGTGTGAGTATTTTCCATAAAGGCTTTTATTTCATATCTAGTGAATATATAATCATTGCACTCCCTTATATAACAAAATTAATTGGAATAGTATTTAGTAAGCTTCAAAATGTTCATTTTATGTAAAATAAAAAGTGGAAAATTCTACTAAACTATTATTTTAATGAAATTGGGTGAATTTAACCTATATTAATCTTAGTTTCTACATAGAAGTTTAAATTCAGATGAAGTCCATGAAAAAATTCACTTTTATATTGTTTTAAAATACAGAAGATGATACAACATACGTGAAGGCCCAAGGTTTGATCTTTGTAGTAGTGTACTAGAATATCTAGAAATATCAGAAAAAAGGTTTAATAAAATGTTATGCTCCCTCCTATACCTAAAAGTAAGAGATCAATCCATAATCAAGGATATAACCCCTATGATAAAACATTGGGATGTTTCACCCTCCATAAATAAAATCATCCCCATAAGTGCTCATTGTATGGAGTTTGGTGAATCTATAGTTCTAAGAATATTGGGATGTTAAAACACCCTAAAGACCTATCTCAAATGAAATACAGATGGAGTGTGTGATCAGAGAGGTATGAGGAAAGTAGGAATCCTATTAGATAAAATGAGACCAGTATTCGTTGAATTTTTACTCATTACATGAAAGGGAAACCTTTAATAGCTTAAAATTGAAATATTTAGTGGTATAATACATTCTAACTAGTATAAAATCAAATTGGAAGTGGTAAAAACTCACTAAGATTTAATTTTTAATTTATAAAAAGGTCATCTACCCATTTAGTAGTTCATTTTCTATAATATCTAATCATGCATCAGGCTTATTAATCACTTGATATATATTATCCATGCATGGTGTGAGGGGAATATAGACGATAATATGATAAAAATTATAGTAAAGGAGGATGGTTCTCCACCTTAAAATTTTATATCTTTGTAACTGTCGATTCTCTAAGTCTTAATCACAACAGACTCCCCATCAAAATATAATCAAGAAAATTCCCTAGATATCTATTAAATTATTATTTAGTTTTGAGAGAGTTTCATCAAAGTTATAACATTAAATACTAGAGAATTAAAAAATATTAGTGACTTTTTGTGTGGTACCACTTCAAATCATTGAGCTAATTGGAAATATGCTTTATTAATTAGAGTTTCTAAAGAATTATTCCACCCTAAATTATGTATTTCACATTTTACAATTGAGGAATAATTAAGTATAACCATCTCATGTTCTTTTCTAGGAATCTATTAATTTAGAACCTAATATAACCTTTTTTGAAAGTATAATATGGACCATTGATAATAAGAGAATCTCTTAAGATGGATATTTAATAAATTGGTCATGTTTTGTAGAAGCATGGAATTTTCAGGATGGAATAAGTTAGAGAGAAACCCTCATGTGAAAGTAGTAAACATCTTTTTTATAGAAATATGATCTAATTAATTTTATGTTATAAAAAAGACAACGATTGGGATAATTATAAAATAAATTATTTTTTATATAATTAGTTAATATTTATATTATCTTGAGTTAATTAATTAATTTACTTTTTTATTTAAATAGGTAATTAAACATTATTATTGATTGATTATTTAATTTTTCTTATTTGTATATGATAAATATAAATACATTTTCATGTCGAATTTGATGATATGAAATTAGTATCATTCACATGACAAAGGGAAATAATTATGAGGTTATAATTGACATGGTTGACTTATATTCTAATGGTGATATGTTAGATAATTTTAAATGGGGAAGTTAGATAAGTATTGAATATAGAAAATAAAAAAAACATTATAGTGTTTGATTTTATAAAATTTAAATAATTTATTAATATATTTACAACATGAATATTATTTGGATTTATGCGATTTGGAGAAATTATAATATTTTAAAACATGGGAGTAATAATGTAGTTAGAAATTATAAATAAGAAAAATAATAGGATTTTACTTCATTATAGAGGGACTACTGTGTGGAAAATTATAAATAATATAGTGTACTATTGTGTAAAAATAGAGTAGATCCATGTAATATTCTAATTTTATATATCCCTATACTTCTCCATTGGGGGAGAATCTTTATATGAGGCGATTAGATAAATATTGGTTAGACGGGTTATCACTGGATTGATAATGTATGTTTGTAAATGATGGATTTTTTTAAAAGTAAAGATAAATTTTCAAATATAATATCATTACAAACTAAAACCTTCATTTTCACTTTTATATATGTCAAAGGAAAGAGTAGAGGATTTATTATATTTATAATATAGGTCATTCCACTTTTTGTACATTTTCAAATTGCCTTTCTTAATCTATACTATAATGTTAATGAGTTATATGGGGATACTTCAAGTGGAAATGGAGTTGTTCCCCTAACCGAAGGGTATATAAATTGAACCCAAGAGTCGCATGAGGATTATTAAATACTTATCCAATACATTTCTACTATGAATGATATATAGATAAACCTTCATAATTTTTTCTATAAATATTTACATTACCTGTTTTGTTTTTTTAAATTTAATAACTATGGTTTATAAATAATTTAGATCACAAGACTTAATGGCCTATATTGTTAAGTTCATATACTTGGAAACATGTGTATAAATATAAAGATAGCATCACTGGTTGGAAAATCATATTTCATCCTATATTGGTTTTGATTTTATGGCTTGTGATTGATATTCCTTTCAAGGTCTTAGACTAAAATGTGTTTCATCAAATAATTATAAACAAATTATTTTACAAAATTTTGGAATTAAATGTATTTATGAAAAATAGAATACGTGGATGTCAAAAAAATGTATAGGATTCTCAAATAATTTAACTTGAATTATATAATATGTGGTTTTATATATAAATTGAAATATTAATTTATGATAGGTTTATTGTTTGAATTTTATATCGAATGTAATTTTGGAATAAAAATTGTGTTTTTTGAAACTACTTAAAAGGTATGGTTTTTAGAAACTATATGGTTTGGAATAACCATGTGAAACTGTTGGAATTATACATTTCTTAGTTAGAAATACATATTATAATTCATCTAGGATGGTAAACATTATTTTCTGGCACATAATGATAGAATTTGGTTTGGTTTATTTTTGATTTCATGATTAATAACTTCTTATGTTTATAATTATGCCTTAAATTATGTAACTCGATTTTTTTTATAAAACATATTGGGATTCTTTTGTTTACAAATATATATTCTCAGGTAATAATGCTTGTAATTTATTATACATTATTAAAAGTATTTCTAAAACTTCTTATATAATAACTATTTTTTTTATTTTCTAACTATAATTGTATAAATTATTAGAATATATCTTACAATGTATTGCATGGGAATGATTCAGGGTAATCCTACTGAGAAAAGTGTCACTCGGCACTACCTATACATTTAGGTGTTCATAAAGAAATTATTTTCTCATGATGTAAGAAAAGGAAAGGTAACCATATTTATTGAAGATAGATCATAAGATAATTATTTATATTGGGATGTTATATTGTTCAATTGATAATCAATATAGTATTTTATTTATCTACGAAGAATTGTTTTTAGTTATATACTTTGTATTTCTATGTCATAGATTATTTAATAGTTATTCTAATACACTATTGGAACCTGTTTTCTTGAAATTTTGTTTTGAAATGGATGTTCATTAATTTAAAATTTGGAAGAATTTATATAATCATATATTTCTTTAGTTTATCTAATGGGAAACCAGTTCACAGTGATTATAAAATATTCATTTTTACTAGTTGATCGAGTCTTCCTAGTGGGGGATGCATATGAGGCCATGTTCCAGTTTCAGTTAGGTCCAATAAAATGACCCAAAGACATGATCATCTCAATTTAAAAAGTAAATATTTTATCATAATATATTTTAAAAATATTTTAGGTTTACAGTTTTAGAAAATTAAGATAAAAATTTAACTAAAACCCAATCAGTTGTTCAAATAGTGGATATTTTTTAACTATTCAAGATACCTACTAAACCATAACAAGTCTTCAACATCTCTAAAAAATTATCTAAACATGATACTTAACCAGATACATCAGACATATTAGTTTTCTTCATAACCTGGGGAAATTGAATCATATGTAAGGGGTGAGATCAGATGCTCAGTTAAGGTACATGTAAGCGATAATAATCAAATATCATAAATATTAATATGATGATCATATGTCTGTAGTAAGTATTTATAAAAAAATCATTCCTAATACACCCTATATCATAAGAAATAAATTTTAAATATGAAATGTCATAATATAAGAAATTAATCTTAAGACTCTGGAAAATAAGTCAATAAACATGATCCGTGAGAGCATAACAAAGTCATAAGAATATCAATACGATTTTGGTTCAAATGTTATCATATTAACACACTATTTAAAAATATATGTATGCCAACACTTTATGTTTTGAACAAATCCAAGTATTTTTACCCTTTGTATGGTGAGAAAATCCATGTATGAATATGCATAATTATCTCATAAGAATGTAACCATTAACCAATGCATTGAACAGTGATATATGACCTCACCCATCATCATTCCTACATATATTTTCTATATAAAATTACTCTTCATTATATCATAAAGAAATCATGGAAATAAAATGGGTTTCATATCCTTTTCAAATAAAATCATGTATAGAAAAAATTAATAATTAATGTAATAATAATAACATGATACACATATGGAACATAAAGGTGTATCTCAAGATATTTAGTAACATTATAGGTAAATACACCTCAATCAAGACAATAGAGAATATGACATTTACAACGTATTGATAAATGGTAAACTTATAAGTCAATAATTTCCCCAATAAATTAATGTATGGAATCTTGTTGAACACCCTTGGAATAATGAAGTGGAATATATACAATTTATAAAGGAAATAAATTATGAGAAATATGATAAAAATTCAATGACTAGGAAATAAAAAGGTAGTAATATATGACCAATTTGATAGACAATAACTTCAAATAAGCCACATAGAGATATATGTTAGATGGAATCATTTAAATAATATCTTTGATGAATTATAAGATATGTCAATGTACAATGACATAGATGAAATTATTTTTAATGATTTTAAAAAATAACTTTTAAATAATATATAACCATTACCTTTTAAAAAAAATAAAAATAAAAATTTCATAAAAACAAGGGAAATATAATTTATTTGAAAAACCATGAAAACATAAAGTGAAATTTTTATATAAAGTAACAAATGAGGTAGATACATATTTTCAAATGTAAATGAAAAAATAGATTATCTTTTTGAAATTAAACCATATAGAAAACCTTATACATTTTAATTTCAAAATATTTCAAATAAAGTACTGGTTTTTTAAAATTAATGTTTTAAATTTTCATAAAAGTGTAGAGATATCCACAAAATATGGATTTGAAGATAAAATATGAGTGAATAATAAATTCGTTTTTATTGTATTAAAAAACTCTTTTATTAAAACCACATAACATAAAAATATTATAGATGTTACAATTAAAAAAATAGATGGAAAAATTTCACTAAATAAAACGATTGGAGAAAAAAATTATTATGATATTGGATTTAATTACTTTAAAAACTTCTCATATGGGTTATCACATTTTAGATATCTCTATTTTAAACTAAGGTTGGGAAAATAAACCCTACAACTTGAGTATAATTTTAATCTGGACACTTTATGGTGAATAATTCAAAAACTAAACTTCAAATACCATAAAAACATAATTCATGATATAATATATCAAATAGGTGATATATAATCTATATAAAATTAAATTGTTTCATAAAAATAAATATGTCTCATGAAATAGGTATTTAGATAAAAAATCTTTTCAAGTATAATAATCATTGAGGTAAGAATAATTTTATAATGGTTTTATAAGTAAGAATTATAAAACCATAGAAATAACAGTAAATATCATAAAAATAAATCATTAGGTAAAATTAATTAAACATAAAATAATTGATTTTAGTAATTAAGTTTTTAACTTAGTCAAATAAAATTGAGTTAGCAGAAAACCTTAAAAAACTGTTATCATCCAAAACAAAAACTCATGAAAGTTAGAACATGAGATGGATTTTTAGATCTAAAATATTATTTAAAATTTATGATAATACTAAATTCAAGAAAAAAATATAAAAAATTAAACAAGTGGAAAATTTTAATTCTTTCACAATGAAGTAAAATTTACATCCCAAACAATTTCATTGGTCTTGATTCACCCTGAGCATCTTCCTAACTATTAGAATAATTAAATTTAATTTATTAAATACCATAAAAATAAACTTATTAATATATATTTCATTTTCTAATGACTATTTATCATCATATTCTATTTATTTATTATATTGTTTTCACTTATGTTGGTTATTTGAGGTGGTTCAGTCAATTTCTACGTAACTCTTTTGGTATATTAACCATTTCTAAATGTGTTGTAGAATAACTTCATAATATCTAGAACTATTTAGGTTTATATACCTTATTATTATGTTATTATAAAATTTATATATTTATATAGGTATTTATAAAATGAAATCGTATTAGGAAAGGTTCTATGATATATTCATTTTATGTGGTTAGGTTTACAATGACCATTTATTATTAACAACACTTATATAATTCATAATATTATATTTATATAATAATTATAGTTACATAATTTTGTTTACCAAAAATATTTTTTTAAATTCATACATGGTATGTGGTGATGGGAAATGAAATGTGTCATTCCATAGAGGTGGTAGGCTACATGGAAAAGGGATATGTTCTCATTTTTTGTAGAACATGAGGGGGTATAAAAATAAAACAATTATAATTATGAAATTTTATTTATGTAATAAATACTCTATTTTTCATTAAATCAATATTTCGGTCCATCCATGGTAAGAGTTTATGAAAAATATAATCTATTTTTCCTGGAGGCGGTAGTCCACACAGAAGAATGATGAAGTCTTTATTTCTGAATTTTATTTTAAGGAAGGTAAAACAGTGATACTCAATTATTATAACAAAATATCAGAATATAAACCATAATTATGTAATATATTTCAATATTTTTATATAATAGTTATAAGTTGAAGAAAAATAAGGAAATTGTTCAAGAGTATGCATTTCTCGTGCATAGAGCATAAACTTTCTCTTGAAATATTTCTTGTACATGAATGTATTAGTCATAATTTTGGTGACTATGGGATTTAGTTTGTTTAAGGGACTTATATGAGAGGAAAATTTGGAATTTTTTCAAGGATATTTATAATGGAATGTGTATATTTTAGAGGGTGTAAGTGATCCCTATTTAAAACTGAATAAAAGGGAACTTTTTTCAAACTCTGATTATTTTTCATTATTAGAATAGAAATATTCAAGAGTCAATGGTTCAAAACGTGATAAATAATGTATTTTTCAATTAGATAAGGTTGATTAAGCTCATATTACTACTTTTAACACAGGTGTTAAAAAATTCCCAATTCACTTCCAATTAGGTTTCTACATTTCCCCATTTTCATAGTAATTAAATTTAATACTAGTAATCACACTTTTATGCCTAAAATTAATTTTAATTATTAAATAATAAGGGCATGCTATTCTAAAATATGAAATAAATATTTCAGATTTAATTTTTACATTTAATGATAACTAATTTTTAATATAAATGAATAAAATTGTATTCTACTATGAAATATTACTTGAATTTCCAAAATGAGAAACATGCATTTTATAAATTCAATATAGTGTTTTTTAAATGACTAATTTTACTCCTTAAATATATTTTTGTTTTATTATAACTATTTACATGTTTTTATGTAATACTTACTCACTGATATAGTTTTATAAATTAAAATAATAGTAAAAATGATATTTCTCACTATTCACCTGAACAACTATTATTTTAGAAAAATCTAACAAATTCACCCGAAGTTAATTGTGAAATATTGAACTAAAAAATAAATATAATTTAAAAAAAAGTAAAGTAATAAACTTTTTAAATTTAAATTTTAAATTTAAAATACAATTTATAAATAAAAAATTGAATTTATTGAAAAAATTTCCTTTAAAATATCAAAGTGTTCTTAATATTTTTGTGTATGAATTTATAATTTATTAAAATATTTTTATTTAGTGGTATTTTTATTTTTATTAAATTTTTTTAATAACCGTCATCTAACATTTCATGACTCTTTTTAGTATGGATTTCCATATGAAACAAGATTACATATATAGATTAATTTTGGAAAAATATATATTCCAAAATATTGAGGTGTGACATTCCCCCCATTTAATATATTAAATCACCAAAAATTTAATTATTTTCAAATAAGGAAATAGTTAAGGGTGTCCATATGATATACCTGATAGTGGATTTAATTTTAAATTTGTTTTCATCCTCATTATCCTTGGTATGACTAGTGAAACAATATTTCCCCATATAATCATAATATAAATAATTATGTGTTTATCTTTAACAATTTTTGGTAAATATCCTTATATAATATGAGTTATATTTTCATAGGTATTTTATAGAAATTATATTATTAATACATGTTCATGGGTTTATTTTTAATTTTTTTTCTATCTTATAAATTATCATGTCCCCAATGTTGTGTGGTCCAACCCATTCCTAAAATAACATCAAATTTTACTAAAGGATAATAGGATTTTATAAGAATCAAATTCACATAGGAAAATTTATAGAGGAATTATATACTTGGGATACAATAATAACACCTCTTAATGATAATAATTATATATATATATAAACAGGTAACCATATTATGTTCTAATAAAATTATCTAGGAATAGAGTGTTTTGTTGAACATGATATAAAAAAACCCACAAAGTTTATAAGGGGGTGATGAGTGTTCCCCATTCGATACTATTTTCAAAACCCACTCATGTAGTTGTGTTTACATATTCTTTCCATTCTCTTAGATGTTTTTCATGCATATAATCCTTCTTATCCATTATATTAGGGAATCGATTTGGACGAAGTACGTGTTTCCCACATTTAATACATTAATATATTAACGGTTCCACCAGAATAATTATATTTCCTCACACCATATGCATTGATCTTTATACATTTCCTTAGAAATTTGTTGTGATATTATATCCTTCCACACAAATAAAACATCTTCCATTTTATTTGAGAGATTTTACTGGTTTTTCTTCTAATATTTTTGACATATAGGTAATTGGACATTCATTCATCATCATATTCATCAGCTGAACATACATGATTCTATACCCTTCTATTCATTAGCATGTTTTTGAATTACACTATGTAAATTATATTAATAATACTTCTTAGTAGCAGGTTTAACATATTTAAAAAGGTTCTCAATAAAGTGTATATATAGTAAGGTTTACCATTGGGACAATCTTTTCATTATCTATGGAATCAATTTTTAAGTTGATTCCTTCCAGATTCATCCATTAATAAAACCAAAATGTGTTAACATGAGTGTTGAAAACCAAAAAAGAATTATTTTAGGTTAATTACATGAAAAATTCAACCTCAAAATGTCTTACTCTTAAAAATTATTACCTTGTATTTTTGTTCAACAAAAAATAAATATTGGTTCAGTTTAGGTTAAATTATATTGGGTTCTATAATATTATTTAAACTATGATAAATATTTCATAACAATTTATAAATATAATTTTATTAACCAAAGTATATCCCCTAAGAGTTTTTAGAAATGTGTCCAGTCTTAAGACCACTCATTATGCACCAAAGTGATGATTTATTTGATATTTAACCAGCCTTATTCAAGGTGATTAACCCTAGGTGCATATATTCTATAGTATGATCGAAAATCTAGTATCTATATAGGGATATAATTTCTAGGATAACCACAAAATATCAATTGGCTAAATCTTCATGATGTTATACTATAATTAGACTTATCCCTTAGACTTATCCCTAGGATTTTCATCAAAACTCTCTTATCTTAATACTTATATTTTGCAATATTATATTAATTAATTTAATGGGATATCGATAAAACTGAATTTATGATCAACCTGAAATTTTCAACCAATAAATTATCCTTAAATAATATTATACCCTCTAACATTATATAATTATTGCTACAATAATAACTATTATGCCATATATACATGACCATCTGAATTACATGAATTTAATGAAAATATTGTATTGTAATACATTACCCAAATATTTAAGGTTTTGAGTTTTAGATATTTAGAAAAAATATTAACTAACTAAATCCATTTATTTTTTAACTAATAGATATTTTTACAATATATGAAACCTTTTAATCGTTTACAACTCTTCAATATCTACAAAAAAATTTCCACACATGATACTATTCTAGACATATCATATTTATTAATGTCATCATAATTTTTTTTAAATGGAATCATAAGAAATGGGTGACATCAGATTCTCATTAAGTCTATCTATAAGAAATAACAATCAAATATTATTTGTGAGAAAAATATAAGAATACAGGTATAATAAATATATATGAGAAAATAATACCCAAAAAATATTATATCATAAAACATGATTCATGTAACACAACATGAAATAACACAATAAATGAATCATGAGAGTGTGTAAACGTGAGTCAATTAACATGATCCATGAGAGAAAAACATAGTAATAAAAATACTAATATTAATATGGAAGAGACATAATAATAGGAACACAATGTGAATAAATGTAATTATGTCCACACTTAATGTTGTGAAAAAATACAATTATGTCCTTATTTATTATGAAAAAACATATACATGTCCTTTTATCCTTATCACATGAGATATAAAACCTTAACCAATGTATTTGAGGGTGATATATGACCTCACATGCCATTATCTATACTTATGTGGCCTTATCAAATCAATAACCCTTATATCGTAAATATCTCATGAATATAAAATGGGTTTCATATCATTTTGAAATGTAATTACATAAAAATCATTAATAGTTGTATGAATAATAATAACATTATATAACCAGGGAAAATAAATTGGTATCCAACTATATCATGTAACTTTTAATGAAAACACCCTTCAATAAAGATTATATAGAAAATGGTATTTATAGTATATACATTAATAGATTTGGGATAAGTCATCAATTTATCTAATCAATTGATTTATTGAAACTTGTTTAAGACCATTAAAACAATTAATTGAAATATAAATTGGTCAAAAAATAAATACATTGATAGAAAAATCTTAAAAACTCAATGACAGAATGCATAATGCCAAACTATCATAACCACATAGCCAAGGCCTCGTGCCAAGACTAAAAATACGATTTTATCAAGGCCTCATGCCAAGACACTAGTTTGTCTAATGAAACCTACCGATTCATCGAGGAGCTATAGTGCGCTCCACCCATCACATATTAAGTCCAACGCATTCCTCATATGAATAAGTTTAAATATAACATAAACATTTATATTAAAACTAGCATATGAAATGTTAATACTTTCTTCCTTAACCATGAATGGTATAAAAATAACACATCTACAGTAAAACATATCAAAAAACCACCAATACAATATGGGCGTTTTGTTTCATAATAAATAAACTTCAAATAAGCTTAAAATCCATCAAAGGATGTTGACATAGATGAAATCAAAACTATTTGAGAGAAATATATCTTTTTTGAAATCATTTAAAAGTCACATAATTATAAAATAAAAAATTTACTTTGAAAATATATTTATAAGCTTGTAAGGGAAGTTTCAAAGATTTTATAGTGGCAGAAAATATCCGCACCTACCGTATAAGTTAAAAAAACATTCTTACCTTAATTCCGTCGAAAAGGTTAAAAAGGACCTTGTTTGGAAAACAACGGAATGATTCCTTTATAAAACTCTTATAAAAAGTCAAATAAGGGTATAAATGACTTTAACCCATAATCTAGTAAATATTAAAAATGTTTTGAAATACATTTTTAAGAAACATGGATGTGGATGATAAAGAAGTCCCAGTAGAAAATTACATATGAACAACCTTGAATAATGAATAGGTTGTAGAATTAACCCTTACCTTGTACTTTTCGTTTGTTGGGGGGTAGGTTAAAATCATGTATAATGGTGAAATAATTGTTATTAAATTATATAAGAATCATTTAAATTAATATGATATCATATATGATATTTTAACATTGCTTTGTTAATAATATATTAGTATTATCATCGTTTTGGGTGTTAACTTACTCGTTTTCTTTTATATGTTTTTTTACATAAGTCGTTTTTTATATGGATAGGTTGTATCTTATTCATATCCAAAATTCTATCAATTCATTAAATACTATTATTAATCATCAAATGATAATTAGACTTGAATGGATATGATGGAGAATGAATCTCATCACGTTCGTGGAGAGGGTAGTTCGTCCGTACGTATGAGCGACAATATCATTCTTTTGATATTATGATATTATATAATTGGATGGTATATAATATATACAGAATAATTTTAATGTTTTATTTATTATTTACATGAATTGCAAATCCTTTTTATACCCATCCGAATAATTATATATTGAATAACAATTACACCACGACGTGGAGACGGTAAGCCGTACGTACGCATGTATGGTGACATGTCATTCAAAGGATGGATAGAATACTGAATATGCTTGTACCATATTTATAATAAAATCTCAGTATATAGAATATACCAGATTTGTTATTTTATAATGGGAATAACAAAGAAATAAGAAGTTTAAGAAGAAAGGAACTTGAAAGAGGGTGGTGAAAACATTACCTCTTCTTCGGGTTCTTCCTTTTCATTTTTTCAAAAGGGCTCCATAGGTTGGCTTTCTGATCAAACTAAGGTCTCTAGGTTTAATTGAGAAAATTTTAGAGAGTATTTGGTCAGGGTTTGGCCGAACCAAAAGGCTTTGAAAGTGTGATGAATTGGTTAGAAGTAGTGTCCTTTTATAAGGGGAGGAGGGGCACCATAGGAAAATCAAGAAATATTATTTTATAATAAATTCATATTCGGTTTATAATGTCTACAAAGTGGATTATTTAAATTTTAAGGAGGTTATGGGTCGAAAAACACTCAAAAAATGGAATTTAGATAGGTTTGGGTCATTATATTAACCTTATCATTTAGTTTTAACTATTAGTTAATTAGTTTGACACTTACCATGTCACTTTGTATTTTTATATTATATAGTTAATAAAATTACTATATACATACAAGCGACCCCAAGTGGTCTATTAATGATAAAAATATCATGGTATAAGTTTTTTGTTCGAGCCTTAGATTTTTAGGAATTGAATATAAATTAATAATATAATATTTGTTTTAAAAACTCTTTTATGTCAATTTTGACACTATTGGGTATTTTGTTCTTGATAAATTTATAAAAGCATTATTACTTAGAAATAAATTTATATAAACAATCCTAATATTTCATAGTAACCTAGAATATTATTGGAATTTATAAAAATTCTCAAATTACATTTATTTGGGTATTTATAATATCAATTATCTTAATCTTTCATTAAAACGGTAATTACTACATCATCATTGTGTCAGAAATTATTTAAATTATTTAATGTCTAAAAATTATAAATAAACTACCATTATGTAGGAAATATTTTTAGATTTATAATTAATATTTATAGTTGAAAATATAACATATATAACCCTAGGTAAAAATTGTTTTGCTAAAAGATATATGCTTATGTCTTTTTTGTATTTACTTTAACTTAATTAATATAAATTGTCCCTATCACCTACTAGTGGATCCATGGGGTCCCAAAATCGACCCAAAGATGACCATGGTCGGACATGTATCTACCAATAGGGTTTAGACACATTTTAGGGTAATTTATTATTATTACAATATTATTTTGTTTGCCCTTATTTACCGGATTTACCCTTTGACCATGGTAAATAAAATATTTACCGAAGTAATTATTCAAATTGTCTAAAAATAAAAGTTTCCTATTTAGACAATTTGGACATCCTGATTCGAAATATGGAGTCCATTTTTCCAAATTCCAAACACAAAAGTGGCAGAAATTAATTTAAAATTAATTCCCGTTGTCAAAACAAAAAGCGTGTTTTTAAGAGATAATAACTATCAAAAGATTGACACTTGTTTATGTCCAGTTTAAATGTGAAATTATGTACAATGATCAACATTGTATTAAATGGTAAAAATATATTCCAAATATAATTTAAAAACACTCAAATTAATAACATATCACTATTAAGTATTTCAATTAAAAAAGTTGTTTTTAATAAAAATTTAGTAATTTTCACTATTCATCAAAATATAAAAGTTATCCGAAATGTACCAAAATTTCATCCTAGGATAATTTTGATATTCCAAATCCAAAAATGAAGTCCATTTTGAAAGATAAAATGTATAAAATATCAAAAAGTGGGTATTACTATTCATAATGGCTACTTTCATTGGTCGCGGCGTTTTAGAATCTCGAAGTTGCGTACAACACACGCTACTGTATTATTCAAAGAGAATCGTACCATGGAAGCATGGGGTATTAAATTCTCCCCCACTTCAAATAATTTTTTCCTCAAAATTTCTAGAATATTACTGCGTAAAAATACTCGGGTGGTTCTTCATCATATGATCCTCGGGTTCCCACATTGCTTCTTCCATTTTATGGTTTCTCTATAGAACTTTTACCAGACGAGTCATCCAGTTTCTCAGCACTTGTTCTCTTGTATCAAGAATCCTGAAGGGCTCTTCTCAATAAGATATATCGGGTTCCAGTTCTAATTCCTCATAGGTGAGTACATGTGTTTGGTTAGGCATGTATTTTCTCAACAGTGATACATAGAACACATCGTGAACTTTGGAGAGATTTGGCGACATTTCCAAATGGTAAGCTACAACCCCAATTCGTTCTAGAATTTTGAAAGTTCTGATGTACCTGAGACTCAATTTTCCTTTCTTTCCAAAATGTATAACTCCCTTCCATGGAGATACCTTCAAGAAAACATAATCTCCCACCTGAAATTCCAAATCCTTTCTTCAGTTGTCAGCATAGCTCTTCTGCCTACATTGAGCTGCTTTGATGTGGTTTTGGATTACCTTTACCTTTTCCATTATTTCCTCCACCAATTCTGGGACTACAAGTTTTCTTTCACAAACGTCATCCCAACAGGTTGGTGTGCGACATCTCTTTCCGTATAATGCTTTATATGGTGCTATTTGAATACTGGAATGGAATCTATTGTTATAGAAAAATTCTACCACAGGTAAATATTGATCTCACATACCCTAAAAGTCAAGTGAGCAAGATCTCAACATGTATTCTAAGGTTTGAATAGTCTGTTCCGATTGTCCATCTGTTTGAGGGTGGTAAGAAGTGCTCAAATGAAGTTCAGTATCCAAGGACTTCTAAAGACTCTTCCAGAATCTTGAAGTAAAACGAGGATCATGATCCGAAACAATCGATAAGGATACTCCATAAAGTCTCACAATTTCATTAATATATATCCTTGCTAGACGTTCAAGTGGTAAATACTCCCTTATAGCAAGAAAATGTGCTAACTTGGTAAGATGATCCACAATGACCCATATTGCATCATTTCTTCTAGGAGCCTTTGGTAGTCCCATGAAAAATTCCATTGTGATATTATCCCATTTCCACTCAGGTATGGGAAGAGGATGCATGACTCCTCCAGGTTATTGCCTTCTAGCATTCACTTGTTGAAAAACCATACATCTTGACACAAAATCAGAAATCTCCCTCTTCATGTTTTCCCACAAAAAATGTTCCTTCAAATCACTATACATTTTGGTGCTTCCAGGGTGCATAGAGAGATTGGAACTATGAGCATCGTCCAACAATTAACTTTTTAGATCAGGTATATCGGGAACACAAAGTCTCTTCCCAAATTTCAAAATTCCAACTTCATACACAAAGCCTCTCAATCTCCCATCATTCACAGCTTTAATCTTCTTCTGAAATTTTTCCTCATCGGCCTGATAACTCTTAATTCTTTCTAGTAAAGATGGTTTGGCCACCATTTGAAAAAGAATTGATGTTTCAGCTTCCATGGGTGTTCCCATGTCCATCTTTACTAGATCCATGAAAATTGGTTCCCTTTAAATTTTCATATTGTTCAAAACTCCATGATCTTTTCTGCTCAAAGCATCTTCCACCTTATTTGCCTTCCCCGGGTGGTAGTGTATCGTATAATCATAATCCTTGAGTAATTTAAGTCATCTCCTTTGCCTAATGTTGAGTTCTTTTTGTGAGAAAATATACTTCAAACTCTTGTGATCAGTATAAATCTCACATTTTCACCATAGAGGTAGTGTCTCAATATATTCAAAGCAAAGATCACAGCTGCTAACTCAAGATCATGAGTAGGATAGTTTTTCTAATGAATTTTCAACTGTCATGATGTATAGGCAATAACCCTATCATTCTTCATAAGGACACAACCGAGTCCTTTCATCGATGCATCACTATAAATAATGAACCCATCATTCCCTGATGGTAGAGTCAATATAGGAGAATTGACTAATCTTCTCTTTAGTTCTTAGAAAAATTATTCACACTCTTTTGTCCAAACAAATTTAATTCCTTTACGTGTAATCATTGTTAATGGGTTAGCCAACTGGGAAAAATTCTGGAAGAAACGTCGATAATAACCTACTAAACTAATAAAACTGTGTACCTCAGTTGTACTCATCGGTGCAGGCCATTCTTGGATTTCCTTGGTCTTAGAAGGATCAATAGAGATTCCATCATTAGAGATAATATGTCCAAGAAAAAAAATCTCCTAAATCAAGAATTCACAATTGCTAAACTTCCAATTTAATTCATGTCTTCTCAGAGTCTTCAGGATAATGCACAAGTGATTTTCATGATCTTCATAGATTTTGGAGTATACCAAGATATCATCAATAAATACCACCACGAATTCATTAAGATATTCCTTGAAAACTATATTCATTGGATCCATGAATACAGAGGGTGCATTAGTCAGTCCAAACAGAATTACTGTAAACTCGTAATGCCCGTACCTGGTTCGAAATGCTATCTTCGGAATGTATACCTTCTTCACACACAACTGATGGTATCTAGATTGAAGGTCAATAATTGAGAAGTATTGAGATCCATGACGTTGGTCAAATAAATCATCAATGTGAGGTAGGGGATACTTATTCATTATTGTTATAGCATTGATATCCCTATAGTCGATACATAACCTCATAGATCCATCTTTTGTTTTAACAAAAAGAACAGGGGCTCCCCATAGAGAAACACTAGGGTGAATAAATCCCTTATTACTCAATTCCTCTAGTTGTTTCTTTAGTTCCACTAATTCTACAGTGGCCATTCTATAAGGGGTCTTTGATATAGGCCTTGATCTAGGAATTAAATCAATGGAAAACTCAACTTCTCATTCTGGAGGATGTCCAGGTAAATCATCCGGAAACACGTCTACATATTCATTCACAATAGGTACATCCTCTAATTGAACATTCCTTTCCTCACCCACAGTCATTTCATTCTATTCCTCCCTAATATTTAAATTTAGTTGAGCTACTGGGGGTGGATCTAGATAAGAATTATGTGGTGATTATTCCACTCTAAAGATAAGGTGTTCCTTATCATCATCATCAAAAATAGTTACCTTCTTCTTCTTAAAATAAATTTTTGCATCGTGGTCTGAAAACCAATCCATACCAAGGATTATATCAAACTCAACCATAGGTATGATGATGATATCAGCGGATAAAGAACATTTATGTGCTGTAATGGGGAATGATTCTCAAAACTTTGTTGCAATGATACTTCCCTTAGGAGTTTTAACTGACAACTCCTTTGTTAAATAAAATTGGAAGTATCTAATTTTCATAGAAAACTGAGAAGATATGAAATAATGCGATGATCCAGAATCAAAAATCATTTTTTAAACTTGAGGAAACCATTGAATTACCATCCACAACATTTTTCGAAGCTTCTACCTCAGTTGTAGTGATAACATAAGCTTGGCCTTGATCCCTTTGCCTTTTATGAGGCATGTTCCCCTGACACTTAGGAAATTCATTTGCATAATGTTCCATCTCTCTACAATTATAGAATTCCAAATTGACATCAACTCTCTTTACCTTGTAATCATGATCTTGGTGGCCTTTTTCACCACACTTGTAACAGACTCCCATTCCTTTTAAGCAAGTACCGAGGTGTTTCTTCCCACATTTACAGCACGATGGATTTTGAACATTTCCATTCTTCCCCTTATTTCCATTTCAAGATTGATTAGAATATCTCTTCTTCTATTGCTTTGCTTTAAAGTCATAAGACTTAGAGATTTTTTTTTGTCTTGATAGCACATGAGAAAATATCTTCGTATGACGGGAAAGATTGTGACACTAATGCTCAACGAAGAAATGGTTTTAACCTGTCAAAGAAATGATCAATCTTACTTCTTATGTTACATATATAATCTCCAACATACCTTTCTAACCTTGTAAAGTTAGCCTCATACTTTGCGACATTCTCATCCTCCTTTTGTCTCAGACTCTGAAAATGCCTTTCCATATCTGCTCGATGGTCACGAGAAAAAGTATTTTTCTAAAAACAGATCTTTGAACTCCCTACATTCCATATTTGATACTTCATAATATTCCTTAATGTTTTTAATCAATGAACACCATTGATCAGCATCTCTAGTGAGGCGGTAAACTGCCATGATAACTTTTTCCCTTTCACAAATCCCCAAAGCCTGAAATATTTTCTCTAGGGAACTTATCCATTGCTCAGCTACCGATGGATTTGTACTCCCATTGAATGTTGGTGGTTGTTGCCTCATGAAGCAATCTGACATTGATCCTCCATGTTGTGGATCAGGGTGCTTCATACGGGTAAGGTTATTATTCATAACCTGAGTGAGTTATCCTAGTATGGTGATAAGCTGATCAGTACCAGTTACCTCACCAGATCCACTATAAGTCTCTTGAGTATCCGGGAAATCCCTACATAGAGTGTGTGCATTGATACAGTTTCAATTTCTTCCACTAGGCGCCATTTCTAAACAATGGCATAAACTAGATCAGTTTATGAATTAAAATACAGAATTCCATACTTATATAATACTTAAAATAAATTGAACTATTAATAGATATAATCCATAATCATGAAAATGTTTTCTATGAGGAATTATATACTCATAAACCCTTTATAATGATTTTTAAATAAAATAAGAGTTATCCTAAGAATATCCCCCAGGAGTGTCGTAACCAAGAGTGCAGCAAGGCCCGTTGTCGTGCACCAGTTCCCGTTTGAGTCTAGCTTAAAGTGGTGTTTTTGAGTTTTACCCCTAGGTACATCTGTGCCAGAGCCGCCTCTACCTGATCATATCCAGACATGGATGTATTTCTCCGAAAACTCAAAAAAATTCTACAATACGAAAATTCTAGGATGTTCTTCTATACTAATCATCAAAGTTTATCTTAGGCCTATGTGCTTCAATCAGAGTTTACCTAAATCTAGCTTCCAAGGTTTTTAGTAAACTTTCTCTGATACCAATTGTAACACCCCGACCCCAGTTACCCAGAGTCGGTGCATTATTACATTACATTGGAATGATCACAAAAGGTCAATTCTCGAAAGACCAATTAGTTTAGTAGCCTTGGAATAACTAGATACATTCATAAAGTTTACATTACATCATAAAGTGAAAACTACTACAACAACATATTGTCTTCGTATCCCCTCATATTATCCCTATAGGTCATTCATAAATTACTTTTTCACATCCTGGAAAAAATAAAACATTGAAAGGGGTGAGCTCAGATGCTCAGTAAGAATAACAATATAGCAGAAACATTCATAAATAAGCATAAACATTTAAGGCAATGTATAACTAAAAAATCCTTTTAAAATTGAACTTCAACATAATATGGTAAAGATAAAATGAAATAATTCTATTAACTTATTCACATGGATATTCTACTAGTCGAATAATCACATGAAATATCAATAACCACTTTCATAATGACGGAATGCATAATGTCAGACTTTCATAACCACGTAGCCAAGGCATTGTCCCAAGACTACAAATAATATTTTGTCAAGGCCTCGTGAAAGGACACTGGTTTGTCTCATGAGACCTACCGATGCATGGAGGAGCTATAGAGGGCACCACCCGTCACATATTAAGTCTAATGAATTCCTCATATGAACAGGTTTAGACATAACATAAACATTTGTATTAAAACTAGCATACGAAATGTCAATAATTTTTTCATAAACGATGAATGATATAAAAATAATACATCCACTGTAAAACATATCACAAAACCATCAATACAATATGGATGTTTTTTATCATAATAAATAAAATTCAAATAAGCTTAAAATCCATCAAAGGATGTTGACATAGATGAAATCAAAACTATTTGAGAGAAATATCTCTTTTTTGAAATCATTTAAAAGTAACATAATTATAAAATATAACATTTAATTTGAAAATATCCTTATAATCTTGTAAGGTAAGCTTATAAGATTTTATAATTGTAGAAAATATCTGCACCCGCCGTATAAGTTAAAAAAACATTATTACCTTAATTCTATCGAAAAGTTTAAAAAGGACCTTGTTTGGAAAACGAAGGAATGATTCCTTTATAAACCTCTTATAAAAAGTCAAATAAGGGTATAAATGATTTTAAACCATATTATAGTAAATAGTAAAAATGTTTTTAAATACATTTTTAAGAAACATGGATGTGGATGATAAAGAAGTCCCAATATATAATTACATATGAACAACCTTGAATAATGAAAAGGTTGTAGAATTAACCCTTACCTTGTACTTTTCCTTTGTTGGGTTAGGTTAAACTCCTTTATAATGGTGAAATAATTTTTATTAAATTATACAAGAATCATTTAAATTAATATGATATCATATATGATCTTTTAACATTGTTTTGTTAATAATATATTAGTATTATCGTCGTTTCGGGTATTAACTTACTCATTTTCTTTTATATGTTTTGTTACATAAGACGTGTTTGTTATGGATAGGTTGTATCTTATTCATATCCAGAATGATATCAATTCCTTAAATACTATTATTAATCATTAAAGGATAATTATACTTGAATGGATACGTTGGAGAATGAATCTCATTGCATTCATGGAGACGGTAGTCCGTACGTACGCACGAGCGACAATATCATTCTTTTGATATTATAATAATATATAATTGGATGGTATATCATATATACAGAAATATTATCATGTTATATTTATTATTTACATGAATTAAACATCATTATTATACTCATCCATATTATAATATATTGAATAACTATTACACCACGACATGGAGACGGTAAGCCGTACGTATCCACATATGGTGACATGTCATTCAAAGGATGGATAGAATAATGAATATTTGTGTACCATATTTATAATAACATCTCAGTATATATAAGATAATTGAGTTATTATTTTATAATGGGAATAACAAAGTATTAAGAAGTTGAAGAAGAAAGGAACTTGAAAGAGGGTGGGGAAAACATTACCTCTTATGCAGGTTCTTACTTTTGATTTGATCAAAAGGGAACCTTAGGTTTTCTTTATGATCAATATAAGGCCTCTAGGTTTAAGTTAGAGAATTTGAGACACTATTTGGGTAGGGGTCGGACAAACCAAAAGGCTTTGAAAGTGTGAATAATTGGTTAGAACTGGTGTCCTTTTATAAGGGGGAGGAGGGGTAACTTTGGAAAATCTAGAAATATTATTTTATAATAAATTCATATTCGGTTTATAATGGATCCAAAGTGGATTATTTAAAGGTTATGGGGAGGATGGGTCGAAAACCACTCAACCAATATAATTTAGACAGGTTTGGGTCATTATATTAACCTTATCTTTTAGTTTTAACTCTTAGTTAATTAGTTTGAAACTTACCATGTCACTTTGTATTTTTATATTATATAGTTAACAAACTTACTATATACCTCCAAGAGACCCCCAAGTGGTCCATTAATGATAAAAATATCATGGTATAAGTCTACTGGCCGAACCTTATATTTTTAGAAATTGAATATAAATTAATAATATAATATTTGTTTTAAAAACTCTTTTATGTCAATTTTGACACTATTGGGTATTTTGTTCTTGATAAATTTATAACAACATTATTACTTCGAAAACAATTTATATAAACAGTCTTAATATGTCATAGTAACCTAGAAAATTATTGGAATTTATAAAAAGTCTCAAGTTACATTTATTTAGGTAATTATAATATCAATTATTTTAATCTTTCATTAATATGGTAATTACTGCATCATCATTGTGTTAGAAATAATTTAAATTATTTAATGTCTAAAAATGATAAATAAAGTACTATTATGTAGGAAATATTTTCAGATTTCTAATTAATTTTTATATTAAAAAATATAACATATATAACCCTATGTTTTAATTGTTTTTCTAAAAGATATATGCTAATGTCATTTTTGTATTTACTTTAACTTAATTAATATAAAGTGTCCCTATCACCTACAAGTGGATCCATGAGGTTCCAAAATCGACCTAAAGATTCCCATGGTCGGAAATGTATCTAAAAATAGGGTAAAGACATGTTTTAGGGTAATTTATTATTATTATAATATTATTTTGTTTACCTTATTTACCAGATTTACCCTTTAACCATGGTAAATAAAATATTTACCGAAGCAATTTTTCATAATGACTAAAAATAAAAGTTACCTATTTTCACAATTTGGACATAATGATTCCAAATATGGATTCCATTTTTTCAAATTCAAAACACATAAGTGGCATAAACTAATTTAAAATTAATTCCCATTGTCAAAACAAAAAGCGTGTTTTTAAGAGATAATAACTATCAAAAGATTGACACTTGTTTATGTCCGGATTAAATGTGGAATTCTGTCCAATGATCAACATTTTATTAAATGGTAAAAATATATTCTAAATATACTTTAAAACCACTCAAATTAATAATTTATCACTATTAATAATTTTGATTAAAAAAGTTATTTGTAATAAAAATTTAGAAATTTTCACTATTCATCAAAATATAAAAGTTATCTGAAAAGTACCAAAATTTCATCCTAGGATAATTTCAATATTCAGAATCCAAAAATGAAGTTCATTTTGAAAGATAAAATGTATAAAATTTCAAAAAGTTGGTATAACTATTCATAATGGCTACCTTGATTGGTCGCGGCATGTTAGAAACTCGATGTTGCGTACAACACACGCTACTATATTATTCAAAGAGAATCGTACCGTGGATGCTTGGGGTGTTACAACATATGAGAATATAATAGAAATTAAAATTTAAAATTTCATATAGTCGAATGAATTATCACCAATGATAAAAAAAGGGATAATAAAATAAATTTGATATCGTAATTAAATACTACACAAATTCCACTAATGGTTATCCCATTTGAGAGTTCTGTATTATAAAATGAGGTTTGTAAAATAAACATGATGTATTGAGTATCATTTAAATATAAAACTTTCTAGGAGAAATAGATTGAAAATGAACATAAAATACCATTAAAAATTGATAATTCAAGAATCAATATAACACATGGACAACATATACACCATATAAAAGTTAATTGGGGTATCACAAAAAGTTATTCTCAAGAAATACAAATTTAGACCAAGAAAACCTTTAATGTAAGATAATATTTTAGGTATGAATCATTTGATGATGAGGTTATAAGGAAGAATTTTAAACCCTAGTAAAAAATGAATAAATTTAATAAAAATAACTTATTATGTTGAATAAATCAAACTTATAATAATAGAGTTCAATAATAAAGATTGCAACTTGGTGGAAGAAAATTAATTTTTCACAATCCCTTACAACATATTTATATTTAGAATAGAGAACCCCCAAAAGGTATAAATGAGACTGACGTTTAAATCACATATATTTTTTATTAAATTTAATATAAAATTAAATCCACTGAAAATTTGAGAATCTGTAAAATAAAATATACAAGAGGGGAATATGAATTATATCTCAATAAAATTCAATTTAGAACTAAACCCCTTATCAAGTTCCTGATTCACTCTGTACATGCACCTAACTTCTGAAATAATGAAATTAAGTTCATTAGGTAACATATTTTTAACCTTATTCATCTATATTTCATTTAACAAGGGCTAATTATTATCATATTATATTTTTTAATAATATTATTTATTTTTATGTTATTTATTTTGGGTGGTTTTTCAATTTCGACATTACTATTTTGGTAGGTTGACCATGGTTAAAGGTTTTGTAGAATAACCCCATAAACTCCATAATTATATGGTTGTGTGTCTTTTATTATTACATTATAATACAATTTATACCATTATATTGGTTTTTATAAAATAAAATTAGATATGGAAGGGTACTCTGATATATTTATTTTTAGTGATTAAGTTTACTATGACTATTTATAATTAATATATCATATAGAATGTAAAATATTATCTTTATATAATATTAATAGTATCATAAATAAAAACTTTTACCCTTAAAATTATTTTTACATTCATCCATGTTAGGTGGTGATGTAAAATGAAATGTGTCCTTTTGTGGAGGTCGTAATCCACACGTACACAATAAATCTTATCAATTTTCAAAGAATGAGAGGCGTAAAAAATGAAATAATTATAATTTAATAATCTAAATAATTTTATAATTATTATATTTTCTATTAAATTAATCTTTAAAAAAAATTCGTTGAATGATTTTTTTAAAAATTGAACTCGGGCTTCAGGGAGGCATTAGTCCGCACAAATGAATTAAGGCAAATTCATTTTTTGAATGGTTTTATAGGAATGTATAATATTCATATTAAATAATTATAGTCATATTTAATCATATCAAAAATATTTATTTTTTCATATCTTCCAGGATATATAATATCTTTGATAGGAATATTAAGAAGATATGGTTTTTGGAGTTTTTTAATACTCATGTGGAGATCATGCCATTTCTTTTGGAAGTATTCATTGAAACGAAGGGACTATGATAAATTTTGGGGACTATGGAATTTAGGCCCTGAAATTGAATAATAGGAAAGTGAAATTGTGTTGTTAAATTAAATTTCTATATGGATGTGTAACGATGAGAGATTTCAAGTGATCCACTTTTAATAGGGAATAAAATTGAACTATTGTGAACACCCATTATTTTTCAATAATTAAATGACACTATTCAAGGGTCCATAGTTCCAAAGATGATAAATAATGAATTTTTTGTGAGATATGTACAGTAATTCCTTCCATATTATTTTGGAGACATGTTATGAACAATATTCAAGTCATTTACCACTAGGTTTTTACATTTTACCACTATCACATTAATTAAATTTAATTATAGTAATCATAATTTTATGCCAAAAAATGAAATTGAAATTATTAGATAATATGAATATGCTTATATAAAATGAGAAATACATTTATTATATTTAATTTATAAAAATTATTACTCCAAAATTTTAATATAAGTGAATAGAAATAATTTTTAGTGTAAAATATTACTTTTGATTCCAAAATATTAATCTCATATTGTTAAAATTCTAAATAGTATTTTTCAAATGAATAATTTTACTAATAAAATATATTTTTGGTCTAATAAAAAATTTTATAAGTTTTTAAGTAATTATAAATCCTTCATAGACATATAAAATTTACAGTATTAGTAAAAATAATATTTTTCACTATTCACTTTAAATTCATTTTTTAGAAAAATATCAAAAAAAACCCTAATATATATTTTTAAATTTTGAATTCAAAAACAAAGTTAAATTTATAAAATTAAAATTATAATATATATAATTTTAATTTTTAATTGAAAAAAATTATATAAATAAAAAAATGCATTTATTGGGAAAGAATACCTTTTAAAACTCAAACTATTCATAATACCATTTTGTATGCATTTCTAAAAAATTAAACTATTTGTATTTACTAATATTTTATTTTTAATATATTTTATTAATAATTTTAATCTAATATTTCTAGGATGATTTTATTTCAGTGTTATGTTTGAAACAAACTTTCGAACATATTATTAATTAAAAAAATATATTTCAAAATCTCATAGTGTTTTATCATGGGTTTCAAGAATATCAGACAAGTAATTATAGATGAGCATTTTTCACTTTAAAAGATCCAAAAAATTTTAATTTTTTATAATCCTCAAAGTGATTATAATTAATATATGATAATATCCCCTTAGACTCCCCTTAGGTCACATCTACCTCAATCCTAGTCCATATAAATATTTACCATCACTTTTTAGTAATATTATGAAAAATATTGACATCAAAAGCACCATTTATTAACTTTATTTCTTCACCCAAATATACAATTAGGTGAGTTACTCTTTATAGTTATCCACTATTTGAGGATAATACTATAATAAAACCTTGATGTATTTTAATATTATGAATTATATATCATGTCTAACTCATGAGCTACTATTGTTCCCCTGAATTGATATATGTGAACTTATCTTTGAGTCTTGGTTAAATTTGTATTTAAACATATGTTTAATGTCACGACCCGTCTTCGGGACCCATGCCGTCACTACCCCAAGACCGCCTTCCATAGGCCAGGGGCTAGCGACTAGCACCAAAGACGTAAATTCCTAAGCTGGGAAGACACTGCCTTTATAAAAAGAATCACACATAATCAGAGTACACAACTGGAAGAAAAAAACCAAGTAAAACTGAATACAAAAGTAGTGCTGAAAGTAAATGGGCCAGTATACAAACCCAACTGAACAACAGGAAGAAGTACAAGTAAAAAGGGAAAACAACTCCTGGATTTTCCACCAGGTAATCCTACCTGAAGGGTAGGTACAGAACTCGAACAACTCGTCTCAGAGGTACGTCCCATCTGGTCCAGCTCTAAGAAGCCTCCCGTCCGTCACCCTCAGCCTCAATCACTGCTGACCATCGTCTGCACAGAACACAACAAGGTGCGAGAGAAGCCCGTGCATGAGTGAGTATAACAATACTAAGTAGGGGACCCTGAGACCTCCGAAGGTCTCCTAGAATCCACTAAGTATAAGCCACAGTTGTCAGATACAGTCACAAAGTATCAACCAACCTTACTTAGGTATATTCCCATACATATACCTAGGTTACCAAACACAGTCCGGCTCCAAATCTCGATCCCAAGCACAACCCATTCCAAAAATGAAGTAAAGTCAATCACCTCGAAGATAATGATCGAAAGTCAAGACTCATCTCACACTAGTATAAAACACATGAAGATGGGTTGAGATGATCAGATGTAGTCAGTGATTTATCTAATTTTTCAGAACCACACAGGATACAAGACTAGCTAAGCTATCAGACCCACACAGGATATAAGACCAACTATTATGTCAGACCCACATAGGATACATGAACAGAATTCAGAACTGTCAAACCCACGGTGGATCCCCGTACAATAGTCATTGCTGTCGAACCCACGGAGGATTCCGGTATAGTAGTCATCACTGTCAAACCCACGTAGGATCTTGGTACAGTAGTCATCACTGTCGTACCCATGTAGGATCCTGGTATAGTATCTATCACTGTCAAACCCATGTATGATTTCGGTACAGTAGTCATCACAGTCGCAGCCAGCCCTAGTGTTCCCGCACATAGCATGCTCGATTCTGGGAGGGTCCACTCCTCGAGCCAAGTTTTGATACAAAAACTATCATGAATTCCAGAGTTGATGTATCATGTAGTTTCGTCTCATTATAAAGAACCCAACGCAATAGACGACGCGTCAATCGGACGCCCGGTCTGAGAGTTAGTGGCATTTCCGTTCCAGGGGCCTGTTTGGTTTTTAGGCTTAAACCAACCCGAAAATATTCTAAATACGTCCATACCTCAAGTGGATTATTCCGAATAATTGTTTTGCTCCGAGAATTCCATCGCTATAGGAATTATGTCAATCATACACCCGTAGCCCTAGATGCAGGCTAAAAGTTGTAAACAACCAAAGCGGGTCCGAGTCCGTTCCGACCAAGTCGAACTTACTCGGTTCGTGGGTCCGACCCGGTCTTAGAAAGCGACTCGAGTAGAGGGGATGACCCGACCTGAAGAAATGGCCCGACCCAACGGGCGGCCTGACCTGAGGTGGCCCGGCCGAAGTCGGCCCGGCCTAGGGGTGGCCCGGCCGAAGGGCAGCCCTTCCAAGTGCGGCCCGACCGAGGGGCAGCCTAGCCTTGGGGATCCCGGCCGAGGGATAGACCAGCCATGGAAGCCTAGCTCGTGGTGTCCCAGCTTATGGCCACCCGACCGGCCGCTCGGGGGAGGGGGGGTGTCCCCCCGATTCATCGAACAGAACCAGCACGCTGCGCTGGTTCAGGGGCCACGATCCTGCTGCCATCCGCACGGCGTGACGACGCCACGCTTCTTTATCTGCCATGACCCTCCTGGCCACGATTCTTCTCCGGCACGGTGCGACATCACCACGCCGTTTCGGCTCCACCTTCAACATCAACCAAACAAGAACCAACGGAGGGGCGTCAGGCCATGTTGGTTCGGCCTGCGCCCTCCGAATTAGGTGTGAACAAGTGGCCATCATTGAACCCAAATAAACGACAAGGAATGGGGGTATAATTTATACAATAAAATAATCAAATCCCCCAACCTCGTATTTGTCTTTGTGCGTTGACGAGTCATTGAAGTCAAAGGTAGTGGAGACGGACGTCATTCCGTCAACGTCGGAGGAGGTAGAGCTCAGTGAAGACGAGTTGAGATGACGCCCTAGGTGTACTTCGTGGACGGCGGTGCTTCCATTCCATGCTCTGGTTGATCAAGGAAGAAGATGACTCTTCACATTATTTAGATATGAGTAGCATTCTTTATGTTCTTCATGGAAATAATGGAGTTCTTCGGTGGTTCTTCATTGGAAGGATGAAGCTCTTCTCTCTCAAGATTTCCAAAAGATTATGCTAACCCCAAAAATGACAAAGGATGCCCTCTTTTAATTCTTTCCCACAACAACACAAATATGTGTTTAATTAAATGATGAAACTCATTTAATTAATTCTAAGGGATGGTTCAAATTCAAATTTAGATGAGGTGAAGAGTTTAATTAAAATAAGCTACCTCACTTCATTAATTGGTGAATTGCAACCATTATGGGGGAAGGTGGAAGGATTCAAGAGTTTCCCCATTTAATGCGGAGCCCAAGGGTTTACAAGGTGGGTTAAGGGGGGTTCAAGCTAGTGGTCCCCACCTAGTTATATCCTCCCAAGGAAGGTTAGGGTGTGGTGGGCCCCACCTCTAACCTCCACTTGGTGGTTTTAACCACCAACCAAATAAAAATATGTTACACATATTTTTACTTAATTTTATTTAGAATCCCCAAAAAATTAACTTCCAACCTCGATAAAACACAACTACGGTTAATGTCCCCTTAAGAGAATACCGGCATTGTGAGTTCAACAGTGTCCTCAGATTTCAATTATGAGCACCGGTTGAAAAGATGTAAAATCACGCAAGTACGTTTACTGAACGTACCCGAACAAAACTTCAGAAATTTATTCGGGGCACACCGTGCCTCAGAATCAGGAGCCATCAGAAACTACAGACTCGTAAAATTACCATGTATTTATGAAAAAACAAATTCCACATAATTTACAGGTATTTACATTCTCCCCACCTCAGGGATTTACGTCCCCAAAAGTTACAACTCACACTAAGGAAACAAATGGGGGTACTGAGCACGCATCTAAGCCTCCCGCTCCAATGTGATCTCTTGGAGGTTCTTGAGCTGCCAGCGAACACACACTAGAGGTATCAACCATCCACGTAGGACCCGCTCTTTTCGACCCTCAATCTCCACTGGAACCTCCATAAATGTCGCCCCATCATTGATATCCATCTCCCCATGGTCGCTGATGTCGGACGGGTCATGCACATATCTCCTTAGCTGAGATACATGGAAGACGTCGTGCACCCCGTGAAACTGAGGTGGAAAAGACAACTGGTATAACACCTCGCCTACCCTGCCGAGGACCTGAAACGGTCTGATGAATCGTAGAGATAATTTTCCGCCTCGACCAAATCTCCGTAGACCACGTAGATGTGAGACCCGTAGAAAGACGTGGTCTCCATCCTCGAAATCCAGTGGTCTCCGTCTCATATCAGCATAAGACATCTGCCTGTTCTTTGAAGTCTCCATCCGCTCCTGGATTATCTGCACCTTATCCTTCATAGCCTGCACCATCTTTGGTCCTACAAGTGTTGACTCCTCTAGGCCATTCGAACATAGAGGCGATCTAGAAGGTCAGTCATAAAGTTCCTCTTAAGTTTCCATCCCGATGGTGGAGTGGTAGCTGTTGTTATATGAAAACACTACCAAGGGTTAGTTATCCTCCCAGCTGTGACCAAAGTCGAGAACACATACACGGAGCATGTCCTCGAGTGTCTAAATGGTCCTCTCAGTCTGACCATCTGCTTGAGGATGGTAGGCGGTGCTCAAGTGAAGCTGCATCCCGAAAGCCTCCTGCAACCTCTTCCATAGCCGGGAAGGGAAACATGCATATTGATCGGAGACGATCATCGATGGCACACCATGAAGTTGTACGATCTATTGTACGTAGTGGCATCCCAAGCTCTCTACTGAGCCCTGCTCTCTAATCGGTAAGAAGTGGGCCGACTTGGTGATTCGGTTGATAATCACCCAGATAGAGTCGTGTCATCTGAATGTATGTGGAAGTCTCGTCACTAAATACATGGATATCTCATACCACTTCCCCTCTGGGACATCTTAGGGCTAAACTAAGCCTGCTAGAACCTGGTGCTCTGCCTTCACTTGTGGACAAGTAAGGAATTGTGAGATGAAATATGCTACTGCCTTCTTCATACCTGGCCACTAGTGCTGTCCTCGGAGGTCCTGATACATCATCCCAACTTCTGTATGTACTGCTAGAGGATATGTGTGGAACTCCCCCAAAGCTTCCTCCTATAGTGAAATTGGTACCATGTTACATCTGCTGAAGAGAATGACGTGCTCCCCAGCTTTAGAAAATCCATCAGGTGCCTGCCTTGTGGATATCAGATCACATCACGTCTCACAGTCAACGTCCCCACGTTGTGCCTCCCTGACTCACTGTAGAAGTGGAGAAGTGTTTGTGAGAGACTGTAGAATGATTACTCCATATCTATCCATAAATGATATCTGCAATGCGGCTAGCTGCTCCATCACCTCTCCTAGAAGCTGAATGCCTGATCTCCTACTGAGTGAATCTGCTACAATGTTCCTCTTACAATGATTATAGACTATCTCAAAGTCATAGTCTTGGAGGAACTCGAGCCATCTCCGTTATCTTAGGTTCAGGTCCTTCTGCGATAAGATGTACCTGAGACTCTGGTGGTCAGAGTAGACTATAAATGCTCACCCATCAGATAGTGCCTCCACGTATTCTAGGAGAAGACCACTACTGCTAACTCCAGGTCATGGGTAGTGTAGTTATGGTCATGCTATCTAAATTTCCGAGAACCATACGCGATCACTGCTCACTCCTGCATCAGGACATACTCGAGTCCAGTCCCTGATGCAGCGCAGTAAACTATGTTCCCAACGCCCTCCTCCTATTGCGTCAAGAGGGGTTCACTATTCAACCTCTTCCTCAGATCCTGAAAGCACTATTGGCATCTCTTTGACCAGACGAACGGTTTCCCCTTCTTCGTCAACACTGAAACAGGTGTTGCAACTCTGGAGAAGTCTGGCAGGAAGGTAAATCTGGCGGACTCATGAGTGATCAACTACACCCTCTTATGCATGATTCCATCTTATGCTTCCTGGGGTTTCCTTTTCGCCGACCAAGGAAAACCACATCCCAATGTTGTAGATAAACCATGACCTTTTTTCCTAATACTTTCAATCTGTGTATGAACTGTGGTTGCCCAATCCATACCCAAACTATCGTCATAAGGCCTCAACGCTTCCACCAAGAGGTTCCAACCGAAACTGTCACCTCAAGGGTCAGATCACACCATCGGTGTATGTGTGATTATCGAATCTCCTCCTAAAGGTATCTCCAGACGTGAGGGTCAATTCAATGTTTTAACCGGAAACTATAGGTTTTAGACAAGATTCATGGAAGGAAGGAATGATTGGTACCTATGTCTATTGATATGACTGCTAGCAGTAGACACAGACCATACCTTAAATCATTCTAGGATACCTTAGGTCAAACTCCTTGACCTTATGCAGCTACTCTCTTCCCCAACCCTCCAGCTCCCTGAGCCTATCGGGTACTACAAAGGCTGGTGGTTGCAACAAGTCAAAGTGTTCACCACTTCATACTGCTCTCCTAGATCTGATTCCACGTCTACTGCCCTACAGATTCACCTGTCCTTAACACTCCCTTTTCCTGTAACATTTGACACGCTTAAGTCTCTGAGTCTGGCACATGTTTCATGCTTTCCAACTTCTAATATTCACTGGCTGTATCCGCTCAGCCAGTGAACTTTCAACCACAAAGGTTCTCTCTAGCACCCTAACATAAATAGAAATGCATAGAGGAAAAAGTGTTGGCTCAGATATCATTAAACACACCTCCTTCATAGATCCGAGCATTAAAGCACTGATTGTATCATATTCATTGTGTACCAGGAATGATCGGTATTCCTCGATGAATACTCAACTACTGACACGTTGTCCTGCTGAAGTTGTATATGCTCTAGAAAACTCTCAGCATCCTCCTCAAGCCAGACCTCAGCCACCTATGGGCCGGGCTCGCCTCGGAACGGGAGGGATATATGGTACTAAAACACATTTAATGCAATAAGCCTACAAGTTCCCTCTACCTGTACCACCGGTAGTGTCTGCTGACCGACATGGAGTGATATAGTTGGCACACTGCCCGAAGGTGCCATCTCAGAAAATGGTCCAAGTACCAAAACCTCATCGCTATGCGGACCATTCTCATGGTCACTCACTGAAAAATATTAGTATATAAGATCAAAATTTTCTCTAATAGTGTCTCAAATAGGCTGAAAACTCCAATAATCCCCTCCATCCAGTCCTCTACTTCCTGGGAATCTATCTCACCTCGAAACCTCAGAGGCCTCTTCTGCTGGAACTAGTGCAATGCACTCAGTCGGCGTGCACCGTCCTCCAATGCGGATGGTGTCATCAGCTTCCCAATGGGTGGTGGTGCTGGTGGTACACCACCTGAAGGTTCCAAATTAGTAAGAGGGCCCTGCAATAGAGACTCGTCGCTCATTGGGCCGTCATCATGTACTCTCCCGGAAACCCTAGTAGGTTGTCTTCACAACGGCATCTTGACAAGGAACAGGTGTGCCACAGTCAAAATAGTATACCTGGTGAGCTGACACAAAGTAATCATGAAGAAAAAATTTTCAAAGAAAAAACACATGCAATCAATGTTTTTGTGCATTGAGTCGAAGATTAGATGTCAGAGTCCTAGTGTATGGATACGTCGGCCACTACACCAACACTGGTTTCCTTAAACTGATAACCACACCAAAAACGCTTACCACTATTGTTGTTGAAATAATCAGAGTCCATGTTCTGTGGTAGAACCGACTCCTCTGATACCAATTTGTCACGAGCTGTCCTCAGGACCCGTGCTGTGACTACCCTAAGCTTGCCTTTCATAGTCTAGGGGCTGGCGACTAGCACCAAAGGCGTAAATCCCTAAGCTGGAAAAGAATTTCCTTTATAAAAAGAAAGCACACACAATCAGAGTACACAACTGGAAACAAAAGACTATGTAAAACTGAATACAAAGATACTGCTGAAAGTAAATGGGCCAGTATACAAACCCAACTGAACAACAAGAACAAGTACAAGTAAAAAGGGAATACAGATCCTGGATTGTCCACCGGAGAAATCCTACCTCAAGGGTAGGTACAAAACTCAAACAACTCATCACTGAGGTACGCCCCATCTAGTCCATCACCAAGCAACCTCCCATCCATCACCCTCAGCATCGATCACTGCTGACCATTTGCATAGATCACAACATGGTGAGGGTGAGGCCTGTGCAGGGGTGAGTATAACAATACTCAGTAGGGGACCCCGAGACCTCCGAAGGTCTCCCAGAATCCACTAAGGATAAACTATAGTAGTAAGATACAATGATGAAGTATCAAACAACCTTACTTAGGTATATGCCCAAACATATACCTAATTTACCAAACGTAGTCCGGATCAAACTCTCGATCCCAAGAACAACCCATTCCACAAATGAAGTAAAGTCAATCACCTCGATGATAATGATTGAAAGTCAAGACTCAACTCACACAGGTAGACAACACATAAAGAGGGGAAAAGATGATCGGATGTAGTCCCTGATTCATCTAAGCTGTCGGACCCAAACAGGATACATGACAAGCTAAGATGTTGGACCCACATAGGATACATGACAAGCTATTATTTTCGACCCACATAGGATACAAGAACAAAAGTAAGAACATTCGAACCCATGGAGGATCTCGGTACAGTAGTCATCATTGTCGAACCCACAGGAGATTCCGGTAGAGTAGTCATCACTATCAAACCCACGTAGGGTCATGGTACAGTAGTCATCACTATCTAAGCCACATAGGATCCTGGTACATTAGTCATCACTGTCGAACCCATGTTGGATTCTAGTACAATATTCATCACAGTCGCAACAAGCCCTGGGGTTCCCGCACACATCACGCTTGATTCCGGGAGGGTCCGCTCCTCGAGCCAAGTGTCGATACATCAACTATCACGATGTCCTAATCTGATTTATCCCGTAGTTTCGTCTCATCATAAGAAACCCAACATGACAGACGGTGCATCTATTGGACCCCCGGTCTGAGAGTTATTGGCATTTCCATTTCAGGGGCCCGGTTGGTTTTTAGGCTTAAACCAACCCGACCGTACTCCAACTGCATCCAAAACTCAAGTGGAGTATTCCAAATAATCGTCTCTCTCCAAGAATTCCATCTCCATAGGAGGTACATCAATCAGACACCTGTAGCCCAAGATACGAGATAAAAGGTGTAAACGACCAAAGCAGGTCCGAGTCCGGTCCGACCTAGTCAGACTGACCCGACCCTGTCTGAAGAAGCAACCTGAGCCGAGGGGATGACCCGACCCGAAGAGACGGCCCGACCCGATGGGCGACCAGGCTCGAGGTGGCCCGACCGATAGAGGCCCAGCCAAGGGCGGCCCGACTTTGGGTGGCCCGACCTTCGGTGGCCCGACCGAGGGACGACCCAGCTTGTGGTAGCCCGACTCATGGCGGCCTGGCTGGATATGCGAGGGAGGGGGGTGCCACGCCCCCACCCCCTTGTTTCATTGAATAGAACCCGCATGCGATGCCAGTTAATGGGTCGCAGTCCTGCTACCCCTCTGCGTGACGCGATGGTGCCACGCCACCACTGCTGCCGTCTAACCCGACTGCGGCCTTCGGCTCCACCGCATGGCGCGACGACACCACGCTTCTTCATCAGCTGTGGCCCTCTCGGCCTTGGTTCCTCTTTCGTCTACCACGTCCCACCTGGCTGCGGTTCTTCTCCAGCGCGGTGTGATAGCACCGCGCCCTTTCGGCTCCGCTTTCGATGTCAATCAAACATGATCCAACGAAGGGGAGTCTGACCGTGTTGGTTCGGCCCACACCCTGCACATTAGGTGATAACAAGTGTCCATCATCGAACCCAAATAAATGACGAGGAACGAGGGTATAATTTATACAATAAAAAAATCAAATCCCCCTACCTCGTATTTGTCATTGTACGTTGATGAGTCGCGGAATACAGACGTCGTAGAAGACGAACCTCATTCCATCAATGTCAGAGGAGGTAGTACTCGGTGAAGAGGAGTCGAGACGATGCCCTCAGTGTACTTCATGGGTAGCGGTGCTTCCCTTCCTTTCTCTGGTTGAAGAAGGAAGAAGATGATGCTTCACGTTCTTCGGAGACGAGGAGCGTTCTTTATGTTCTTAGTGGAATGAATGGAGTTCTTCGGTGGTTCTTCAATGGAAGGATGAAGCTCTTATCTCTCAAGATTTCTAAAGGATTATGAAAACCCCAAAAATGACAAGGGATGACCTCTTTTAATTCTTTCCCACAACAACAAAATTATGTGTTTAATTAAATGAGGCAACTCATTTAATTAATGCTAAAGAATGGTTCAAATTCAAATTTAGAGGAGGTGAGGAGTTTAATTAAAATAAGCTACCTCACATCATTAATGGGTGAATTGGCATCATTATGGGGGAAGGTGGAAGGTTTCAAGATTTTCCCCCATTAATGGGGAGCTCAAGGGTTTAAAGGGGGTTAAGGGGGTTTCAAGATATTGGGCCCCACCTAGTTATATCCTCCCAAGGGAGGTTAGGGTGTGATGGGCCCCACCTCTAACCTCCACTTGGTGGTTTTCACCACCAAAAAAATAAAAATATGTTTCACATATTATTACTTAGTTTTATTTATAATCCCCAAAATATTAACTTTCAACCTTAATAAAACTCAACTGTGGTAAAGGTCTCCTTAAGAAAATATCGGCTCTGCGAGTTCAACGGTGTCCTCAGATTTCAATTCTGCGCACCGGTTCAAAAGATATAAAATCCTGCACGTACTTTTACTCAACATACCCAAACAAAACTTTAGAAATTGATTCCAGGCACACCGGGCCTCGGAACAAGGCGCCGTTAGAAACCGCGGACTCGTAAAATTCCCATGTATTTAATAAATAAAATTCCACGGAATTTCTGGGTCTTTAAATTTAAGGAAAAACCTTGATATTTTAGAATATATTTATCATTAAATAAATGTAATTTTTATAAAAAATGTCATTAAAGGAAACACCATGTTTAAACGAACTGAAATAAACAATTAAGATATTATTATATAAACGAGATTGTTTTAATATAGATATTAATGTTTTTTACATGAATAAGAATAAAAAAATTATAAAAAATATATATAAATTCATTATATATTGAAGATACATTTATTAATGTATATTAAATATGCACTCATTTTTTAGTAAATTTATTTTATGTTAAAAAATATATTTTCTCAAAAAAAAATGAGTTTCATGAAGTTTTGGGCATGAATATTATAATTATTTTCCAAAAGTTTTATAAAATGTATTATAAAAAATAAACATAATTTTTGAAATCATTATATAAAAATAAACATAGGATCAAATATTTTGTATTTTTTTTAAAATTAAAACTTTTCATTGAATAATAGAAAATACTAATTTTTTTAAATGTATTTTAAATTCAAAGATTTAGAGCTATCCATTTTTTTTAAAATAATTCCAACATAAAATTATTTCTTATATATAATTAATAATCAAATTAAGTTCGTTGTAATCAATTTTATGCTTGAATTTTTTTTAAAAATCTTTTACACTTAATAATATATTTTCTGACTGACCGCTTATCATCATGTTTTGCGAGTTTAATTTTTGAATGGAATTTTTTCAACTATATTAATTAAATTATAAAAATTGATTAATTATTTTTTATTGAAATAATAAATATAACATAATATGTTGAAGTTAATTATTGGTCATTATGAATAGTGAGAATAGTAATGATTTTTCACCATGGTAAAAGAGGTAAACTGAGTTAAAATTATGGGGTAAAACATTAAAACATATTTTAACATATTCCTTTATAATTTTTATGAGTGGTATATTAACACATATATTTTCCTAGAGTCAAAGAATTTATTTTAAAATATTATTTTTAGTTTTCGAAACCAATATTTACATTTGTAGAAGGCATGTTATATTTTATTCAAATTCAAAACTACTTTTGAGTCTTTCTAATTAACATAAGGGTTGTAAGATTCATTTAGGTTTTAGATTACTAAAAAAGTAAGAAAACCATCATTTGTATATTATTTAACCCTAAAAGGAAATGGAAACAGTTTTTTACACTAATTCAAGGTGAAATGATTTTAACTCTAAAATAAGGTGTTTTCTTAAAAGTTATGTCTCATGTGTCTTGAATTATTAATTTAAAATTAATTTTTTTACAACTGAAGTAATAAAATACTATAAAATATATTCCAAAATTTTAAACCACATATCATTTTTTATAATTCCATTTTTAGTTTTTTCATGTAATTATGTTATTATGGTAAAAAGTTAAATTATCATCGTTATAGTAAAAATGTGGTTAAAGTGTTTTAACTAGTATATAAGGCTTAAAATATATCCAAAACATTCCCAAATGTGATTATATGAGTTTATTTATACACTATAACATCTTATAATTAATTTTTTTATTATTTGGTTCAATATTTATTTGATTATGTCCCTTATATTAATTTTTAAAAGAATAAATTCAAAATTTTACTCTCTTGAAATTAATGACTATATTTTTTTACACAATAATAAGAGGGTTAGATCAGTTATAAATTTTTATTTGACATAGAAAATAATAATTTTATCATCATAATTTATTTTTAATTTTTATTTATTTAATAATTACATCAAATTCTCATGCAATACAGACTTAGTATTAATTAAATAATTAGAAAAATAAAACAAGTGATTTTTAAAATATTAAAAGTAATAAAATATCAATGAATTATTTTTTTAAATGATTAATTTAGATAAATATAACATAATATGGATTTTTTAAAGGATTATATTTTAATTATTTAACTATCTTTATTACTTTAAAATCAATTTATTTAGATATGTCCAAATGACAATAATGATATTTCATAATAAAAAATATTTTATTAAATATTTTAAAATTCATAAAAATAATATATTTGTTCAAGTGAATGGGTTATGGTTTAAAATATATATCGAGGTCCATTTATAAGTTATTTTTCCTTTTTTGTTAAGATTCATGACCCTTAAATAGTAGAAAACATTGATATTGTAGTAGTTGTAAAAAGCATTAACGTGTGTTAAAACTAAGATCTAATGGTTGTGAAATAATTTAAACTTGTATAAATTTTAAATTATGAGATTATTTAAAATTATAATCATCCTATAATTCATATATTTATATTTGGAGTCACGCTGTTATAAAAATTAATTTATTTTAATTTAATACTTATATAACTCCATGATTGTCCCTCCACTAACTTATATAAGAGAATTACTTATCTTACCATACTCAAAAATTTTAAGAATAACATATTTAATAATACCTACCATAATAATATACTATGTTACTTAATCATATCTTATAGTTTCTCTTATTTCCAAAAAACCACCCCTTTAATGATTAACGCGTAATCGAAAATATGTTTCTCAATGAAGAAGTATAACTCTTAACCGACCATTTTCAATTTTATTTCTTCTTATAAATCCTCAAAATACATGGTATAAATTATAAAATAAATTATTTTGTATAATAAATATAAATAACTTTAATTAGGATAATTTTACACCCATTATCCACAACTTTTCCATCACATGAAACAAAACTCGCTCGTGTGTATGTGTAGACTACCACCTCTACGATGAAATGTGTTTTGTTTTTCATCACCACATAACATTTATGGTTATAAATATGGAATTAATGAATAGAAATTATATATATGATATAATTATTATTATTTAAAGGAGAATTATTAATTAAAAATTTTAATTACATCCGTCAAAAAGATAAAGTAGCGTTCATGCGACGTTTAAATTACCATCTCCATGAATGGTGGAATTAATTTTTCTATATCCATGTTTTATGGAAAAACCTATATATATATAATATATTAGTATTAATATTATATATTTTATTTTATAGTGATCAAATTAAAATTACAAATATAGCTGTAGAAAAACATACATGGAAAAAGAGATAATTAACACTCATAAATGATAATTATAATAAATAATTATTAAAAAATGGGTATTGAATTGTATTAATTGGATCATATGTGATTTTATAAGTATTTATATGATTATGGTATGTAGTTATTATAAATTTAAATTTTTTACATATGAATTTAAAATGACATATAATGATATTTGGACTTGAGGCAAGAGATTTTAATTGAATTTCAACTCCATTGAGTCATAATTGGTATTGTACGCCTATGTAATTTTATGTGGTGTATTTAACACCCATTTTATGTGTTTGAAATTAATATTTATTTATTAATTATTATAAAAATTTCAATTAAATTTACCCTATCAAGGTTTACAATTTAAAAGATACCAAATACAGATGAATTTATTTTACAATCTCATTTTCTGTTGGATTTCTATTATTTTAATTGATGGGAAATTATAATATTTTCTTCATAAAAAACATCTATTTTAAAATAATTTTTATATTTAATAACTTGCATGTTTATTTTTATGTTTTCATTTATTTTAAAC
This sequence comes from Viscum album, assembly GCA_963277665.1. Classification (NCBI taxonomy): domain Eukaryota; kingdom Viridiplantae; phylum Streptophyta; class Magnoliopsida; order Santalales; family Viscaceae; genus Viscum; species Viscum album. The sequence goes on from OY728159.1 coordinate 1,939,995,271, forward strand.
TTGACTCAATAAAATAATTATTTAAATGAAAATAGAATCTTATTCTCTTTTTGACAAGATATATATTTCTCCCATGTTTATATTCTTCAAAAATATTTTAAAAAGTTCATTTTAGGTACTCAAATGATTTATCAAGAATATTTTATGTTATACATTAATTATGAAACATTTTTAAATGAATATTTATAATGTTTTTTTGAAGGGTTCTTTTTAAAATTTCTTTAGAAAAAGTAAAAATGAATGTTTATTTTTTATCATATATAGTGTTAATAGATTTTCCCACCGCCATATATTTTTTGTGAAGTTTTAGTTTCATATATATGTTTTAAATTATTTTAATAATAAAATGATTTTTGAAATAATATATTAAATTATTATTTATAATTTTATTCTATTCTTTTAAACACTATATTTTATTACAGAATCCACTTTTATGATGAATTGTTTGTAATCAATCATCTCGTATTAATTTTTTGGTCAATAACATTATCCCAAAAAATTAATCTTCTTGTGATCATTGGGAATTATATTTATCATAAATATTCATGTTGTTTTTATCATGTATTTCATTGTTAACTAAATCATATACCATTTCTACATATGTTGTTTTACTTTGAAATTTATTTTATTAACTAGGGAAATATTGATATTATATATTCTCTACCCAATACTGTAATTTTTTGATAACTCATATTGTTTATGAATTACTTTTTTGTTAAATGTAAGATTAATTCATCGGATATGTTTTGGTGAGTATGGAATAATTATAGATATCCCCTAGATGCATCAACAAGTATCATGAGACAAACTAGTGGGATATCCTTATTAATTGGGGTTTTCGTGTATACCTACATAGAGATTAAAATATCATTGTGAAATGTATTGGTGATAATGATATCATGATTTCTAAGATCAAGAAATCCAAAATTAATCATTTTTATCATTGTGAATTCAATTATTATCCATGATAATTATCCATTGATGTTATCCCTGGATGCATTTTCTTTTGATGTTATCAAAAAAATGGAAAGTGTTTTTGAAGATTTAATTTTTCATATTTATTATGCCTTATTTACTCTGAATAACATGTATATAACATAAACTGTACCAAGAATTTTATCTCAACATTTTTTTTTTTCATTCCTCAATATTATAGTAAGTGTACTAAGATTGATATGAAATTATATATTATAGATAATAATGATATTCTCAAATAAAATACATTTTTGTATTTTAGGTTTTAAAAAGTACGAGGAATTCAATTATGTATCTAGTTTACGAACACTACTAAAATATTTAGTTATTTTGGATGAAATCACATATACCTAGTGCCGATGTAATAAAGTAACCACTGACTCTAAGTTACCAAAGTTGAGATATTTATAGTCTATATTAGAGGTAGTTTAATAGAAACCTTGAAAACCTAATTTAGTAAGACATGTATAAGGGAAAATTACACAATGAATAAATTTTATGATAATTATGAGTATATAATAACATAATAAAGTTTTTTAAGTTATTTTTTTTTGTTTTCCTAGTAATAAATCTATGTATGGATACAAAAGTGGACATGGTTTTTATATAGATACTTATAAGAGTACTTACCCAAAAAAAATTTACATGTATATTTCATCCATTATTATAGTACATTATGAATTTTGTCTTACTAAACAACTAGTTTACACTTCTAGAGGATATACCTGCCTGAATTCACAATTTCTCAATAATCCATTATGTTTAATTAGAGAATACAACCTACATAATCATATGAAATTACATGGTGATATAGGAAAAACCTAAAGTGTATTTGGATGATAAGTCTAAGGATGATAAAATGTTTAGAATCATAGATAAACCCTTTTGAGTTTTTTTTGTTATGGGAGATTAAAAAGCTTAAAGATATTTTTGGAGACTTTTATAAGAATACAACCCTTTAATTTATTACGTGTTTTAGGAAAAAATATATTTAGAAAATAATTATTTCATATTTTAGGGACATTCATTTAAATTTATTGATAACATTTAGGTTTAATATGATCATTGATTTTGAGGTAATTATGGTTTAGTGGGATGAATGTGGTAATATATTTTTGGAATATATCATATAGATAACCATGGGATTGAAATGTTATTTGATGACTAAGTGATTAAGGTTTAGTATACTATTTTGGGAATATTATATGGATAAGTTAAAAAATTTGGAGTAATGAAGACTGAGTTAATTTATCAAGGAATATATGATTTTATCATGTCCGTATGTTTATTTTATTTATTAATGGAAATTGTTAGCATATATTTTGGAGTAAATGTTTAGGGTATATACATTTTTTTGTATATGAACTTATGAGAGATTGATATTGTTTGGATAGAATAATTAGGTTGCTAAAAAAATATTTGTGATAAAATATTTTAGATATTTAGTAATTTAATTTGGTAATATGTATTTTAGAGGATTCTTAAACTTAATTTGATCTTTGGGTGTTATTATTGAGGTTTTAGAGATTAATGCTTTATATTTATTTGTATTAGAAACATTGGGCTAAAAGTTTTGGGTTTGATGATAAATATAGATAGTATGAGTGAAATATCATTATTTTATTGATATTATAATCCATTATATTTTAATTTTAGTTCCTTATACATGAAAATTTATGCTTCAATATTAATTTATGGGAGTTAGAGATGAAGTGGAAATGAATTGAAGCACAACCAAAGGATGAATTTGTGCTTATAAAATTGAAATAGAATAAGTATGTATATATTTTAATGATCTATATCTTTATAATAAAATAATACCTTTACATCAAGAAAAGTACCTTAAAAGTAAAATTATATACTTTTACCTTCATTTCCAATGAATCTATATTCTTTTCACCCATCATATATTTATGGTTTTGTTGTAGTTAACTTTCTCAATACCATATTCTCTATTACTATCTATTCGAACCTAATGTCAGTTTCTACTCCACATCTAAATTTTAATATCCCATAAATCTTATCCTCATCTTGGAAATAGATTATGTGTTATTTCAAGTCACCTTTATGTTTCTCATTTCCCCTTTTGAAATAATTCTTTATTATTACTTTGAATAAAGTGGGTATTCAATAATGTTATTTTAAATATTGAACCTTTAATGTACAAGATAAAATTATGATGGAAAAATTTATTTAAGGGGGAATAATATAACAACCAAATATTTTAGAATATATTTCTCTTTAAATAAATTTAATTTTTTTCGATATCATGTGTTATAAGAAAAATTGGGTTTAAACAAACTGTGATATACTTTTATGAAATTATTATTTTAAAAAAAAACTACTATAACAAGGACATTTAATTATTTATTTTGAATATAAATAATAAAAATATAATATATATATATATATATTCTATAATACAAATAATTTTTTTATTTTATAATAAATAAGTTCTCATTTTTATTAATGTCATTTACAGTTTCAATAATTTGTTTTCTTAAAAAATGGTTTATATGTAATATTTTTCATGAATATTATAAATAATCTATACCAATTTTATAAATTATACTTATAAATATATTTTGAATTAATCATAGTAATATTAACATGGGGTTAATTGTTTTTTTATTTTTCTGAAATGATTAATTATTAAGTGAATAGTATAAATAGTAATTTTTATTGGAAACTGTATTTTTGGTTCAAGAATTTACAACATGAACTTTTTTTAAGATGCTTTAAAAGCAAAATTTGTATGTTTATATAAAAATTATTCAATTAATATGATTAGAATAAATTTTCATTTTTTATTTTTTTAAAACCTTTTACACTTAAAATGACATTTTTTTTCTAAAAACTATTTTTCGTCACATTTTGGGGGATTAATTTTTAAATAAATTCTACCGCATATATGAATTGAATTTGACAAAATTGATTAAATATTTTTTATTATAATAATTAATATTTTTTAATAAGTTTAAAATAAATTTTTTTCATTATGAATAATGACGATTGTAATGATTTTTCACTATTGTGAAAGAGGTAAAACTAGGTTAAAACTACTTGTTAAAACATTAAAATATATTCAAAACATTTTTTTATCCTTTTAAAATAGTTTTTATGATAAAATATATGTTTAAATAGTTAAATAAATTATTTTAAAACATTATTTGGATTTTTGGAACCCAAGATTGACTTCTGTGAGAGTTATATTATTTATTATACAAATTAATTTTTTTGGGTATTTGAACTCAATGGTGTGGTAGGAAGATATAATTGAGATATTTTATTGGATAAAAGGAATAAAGAATATAAATTTTTTATTTAATTAAAATAATTAAAATAATTTTTTTTACTTTATTTCAAGGTAAATTTATTTTTCTCTTAAATAAAGTATTTTCCTAAAAACAGTTTTTCATATGATTTTAATTATTTAATTATACGTAATTTAATTCACCAAAAAAAATTAAATCAGATAAAATTAATTAAAATTTTAGAATCATAATTTACCTAATTTTTTAGAATTCCTTTATTTTTTCAAATAATTATGTTATCATGGTAACAATTTAATGTATCCAAATTATGGTTAAAATGGGGTTATACTGGATTAACTAGAACATAAGGATTAAAATATATCCATAACTTATCCAAAAGTTATTTGTTAAGTTTATTTTGACCATATAACATATTATAATTTCATCTAGTTCATTGGTTTCATTTATCTTTGAATATGGCCATTATATTATATTAAGAAATGAATAAATATAAAATGTCACTCTCTTGACTTTAATTGCTCTAAATTTTTAACATAAAGATAAAAATAGGATAAGTTTAGTTATATATGTTTATTTTATATAAAATATTTTTTTATCATGGTAATTTATATTTTATTTTTATTTATTTAATAATTTCAATAAATTCTTACACAAAAATGTAGTTTTTATTAAATTAATAAAAATCAAACTAAATGATTTCAGAAATATAAAAATTAATACAAATTGGATGAAATATGTTTTTCTATGAATTTATATTATAAATATAACATATTAGGGATTTTTTAAACTTTTAAATTCATGTTATATGTCTATCATGATGACTTTATAGTCAACGTAAAGAATAGTTCCAAAAATGACTTTAATGATATTTCATAACATTAACTGTTTTATTAAATTATTTAAAATTCATAAAAAATGATACTTGAAAAAGTAAATTTTAAATTTTTTAACATAACAACCATTTTTTTATGTGTCACTATTTATTTTATTTTAACATTTTTGACCCTTAAATAGTAAAAAACATTGATATTTGAGTAGTTGACAAAAGGATTGTCATTGGGGGTTAAAACTAAAAGATAAGGGATAAAACATCACTTAAAATTGTCTAAATTTTATTATATTTGATAACATATACTTATCATCATACTATTTTAGAAATATTTAAATTTCGTTAAAATTTATTCTAAAAGCTAATTTATTATTATTTGAAACTTTAGGTAATTCTATGAATACCCTCCCCTCACTTCTAAAGGGGTACCTCTTATCCTCCCTTCTTCTCACCTTTTGAGTCTTATAGATTAAAAAATACATACCATAATACTTTTAAAATTTATTTTGACACAACTTAGAGATTATGGTCATTCAAAAAATTTATCCCTTTAAGGATTAAGGTGTATTCCAAACATGGTTTCTTAATGAAGAGGTATAACTCTTAACCAATAATTTTCAATTTTATTTCTTCATATATCTCATCTAAATAAATGATAGTAATTATAAAATAAATAATTAAGTATATTAAATATAATTAACTTTTATTATGATTATTTTATTCCTATTATCCACCCCATTTCATCATATGGGATTTGAAAACATCACTCATGCATACATGTGGACTACCACTTCCACGAAGCGAAGCATTTAGTTTTTCATCACCAATTCACATTTTTGATTATAATGATGGAATTAAAAGATATATATTGTATATATGATATAATTATTAATATTAAAAGTTAAATTATTATTTAAATTTCACTTCTTCCATCCATTGAAAAGTGGAAACAAATTTCTTGTGCATGTGTGACTTATCATCTCCATAAATGGTGTAATTAATTTTTCTATATCTATATTTTATGGATAATGCAAATATATATATATATATATATATTGAATATATACAATAATTATATCATGATAATAATTCTAGAAATTATCGGACCATGATCAATGTATAATTACTGAAACTAATGAACTAAAACATACATGAAAAATTCAACACTTAACACTCAGAAATGATGATTTTAATAAATATTTTTTACCAAAAAATTATTGAAATGAAATAAAAAAAATATATATGATATTATAAGTATGTATGTGATCCTATTATATAATTATAATAAATTTAAATTCATTACGTAATAGGTTAAAATCACATAAAAATCATGCCGGACTTTATGTAAAGAATTTTTTCTCAATTGCCACGCCATTACGACATATTTTGTATTATTCACCTAAATACTTTTATGTTTTGTATATACTTCCCATGTAAGGTATTTGAAATTAATATTTATATATTCATGATGATTAATGTTTCAATTCTAGTTACACTTACATGGGTTACAATTTATGAGATACCAAATAGATAAGAATTTTATTTACAATCTCATTTTATTTTAGGATTGATTATATTTCCCTTGAATGAATCTTATAATAATTAATTCATAAACACCATATATTTTATTTTCATATTTATATTTATTTATTTCTCATGTTTTCTTATAACATTTCCTCTCTTAATAACTTGAATCAAGAAAAAATATTAAATATGAAAGTCGATCTAATTTCTCTTCTTAGTCAGGTATGTTTTTCATCAATGTCCATATTTTTCAAAATTATATTAAAAAGGTAATTTATTTCTGGAATAATTTATAAATATAATTTATGATATCCATGATATTTATTGGGTTTTAATAGAATCTATATAAATATTTTTAAAGTATTATTTTCATATTTCTTTACAAAAATTAAAATTGAATGATTCTTCTCAACGTATACAATGTTAAAGGATTTCCCCATCACCAAAACCATCTTATGCTATTTTATATTCTTCCAAAAGTATTAAATTATTTTACAAAAAATATATCTATGAAAAATTATTTTAAAATTTTCTCTTTAATTTTATTCTATTATTTAAAATGACTTATTTTAATATAAAATCTACTTTTTTGATAAATCGATGGTCATCTCTCATCTCTAATTAATTTTGTGGTCATTAAAATTTTTATGAAACATTCAATTTATTTTTATCATTAAACATTATGTTTATTTCAAATATATATATTCTTTTTATCAATTATGTGATGATTTTTAAATGGTATAACATTTTTACATATAGTGATTTACTTTGAAAGTTATTTGATTTCCCAGGGAAATATTGATATTTTGTATTCTTTTCAAAATACAGAATTTTTCAATATGGAATATTGTTTATGAATTAAATTGATCATTAACTATATAAGAAATGAATTGGACATGAAGTGATATGTTGGGCCTAATTATAGATAGCCATTATATTCTTCAGAAAGGATTATAAGACAAACACATTGTCTAGAATTATTAAATGGGTTTTTTTGTGTATAACCACCCATCATGTAAACTACCTTGGGGTAAGGTATTTATGGTTATTAAATAATGTTATTTGGGATCATGACATTCAACATTAATATTTCCAACATTGGGAATTTAGTTATTATTATACACTGTATTTCTTCATTGATATTGTCCATGGATTCATTTTTTGATAAATTTATTAATTTAATGGAATACGTATTCAATTAAAATCCTTTAGTTTATGATTATTCCTCATTTACACATGGTACCTTATACTGTATGTAACCCTAATTTTTCATTTTCCCTATACATTATTATTATTTCATTCCCTTTGAATCTATTAAGTGTGCAATGATTGACATTCAGGGAGATTATAGAGATAATAATTATGTTCTCAAAGAAAATGAATTATTGTATTCTATACTTTAAAATTTATGTGAGATTCAATTATTTATCAAGTTTACCAAGACTAAGAAACTATTTGGTCCTTTGGTATTGGTTCTCTTGAATCTAGTGTCAATGTAATAAATTAACCATAAGCTCTTTGATCCTAGAGTTTTGGTATTTACATTTATTTTTTGGGGAAATGAATGGGTTATACATGGTCATGTAAATCATCCATGGGTCATGAATTTTCAAAATTTGGAAGAAATATATGATAAATTGTGATACGAAAAGTTAAATAGTTTAACATGATAAGAATAAATTATAGAAAATTTTAAATAGAAATGAATGTATAATTGAAAAATGGTTAAATAGTCATGCATGAAAATATTCATTTTAGGGAGAAAAAATTCCAAAAAATTTAAATAAAGATCAATATATTCATTCATATACCATCATTATAAGTAAAAAATGATTTATTTTATGCAATATAATGGGTGGTATTTTTTAGGTCAGAATATAAAAAATACACAGGGGGGTGAATTGTGTATTTTAAAAAACTCTTACACAATTCTAAATTTAAAACCCCATTTTAATTAGCACGAATAAGCTGTTTTTTACTGTGTTATGAAAATATGAAAAGGATAAATAGAAATAAACAAAATATATTTTTATAGTTGTTCGGGGAAAAAATATCCCATAGTCCACTCCACCAGAAACTCTATCTACATTATTGTTGAATTTTACTAGTACGGTCCTCATATCACAAGACCAAAATTCCAACAACTGAGTATAGGAAATTGGAACCTTTACAATTAATACTAAAAACAAAGTATTATGGTTATAAATAGAGAAAATATTATCCACATATTATATCGAGAAGTTGACACTCAACTTCAATGAAGTACAAAAATCCAAAACTGAAATAAATCAAAAAGAGATTAGATTTGTTGAAATAGATTGATCTTAGCAGCTGCAATAGTGTGTAACTAACAATTGATGGATCTTCTTGTTTAGAAAAACAATATTAAAGTTGAAATAAGTCTTTAGAGATCTTTTTTAACAAGAGATCTTCAATTTTAATAACAACAACAAAAATAAAGCAGTCACAAACATATAGTAGAACAAGGTAGAACACGTATATCTCTATATTATAGTCCTTTTCTTGAGTCATTCATTCATTGTAGAACTATGAAAATAATTTCAATAAAATGTACCCATTTATTGGAATCACTTATCACACACATATTTTAAGATATTTTCTGAAGGAATATATAAATATGATGACCTGGTTTGATATTTCATATCCAAAAGAATAGAATAATTGGTCATAGAAATTAAAACTTCAATTTACCAGGTGAGTCAAAAATTCCCTTAGAAATAGGAATGATTTTCTCTAATAAACGAGGTTCTTTGAAACAATTAAAACAATCTTTAAAATGGTAAAAAACAATATTTAATACATCCTATAACTCTATCATGTTTTTAGCATAAATTATGGAAAATATCACAAAAATATATTTATGATGTTTAAAAGTCTAGCGTAGGGTTCCTTTACAAAGGGAAAAATATTGAACATAGTTTTCATCTATGTAGATTTCATCTTTCAAATGTAAGGTTCAAAACATAGGGTTGATTAAAAAAGTAATGTGGATGATACACAAGTTTCTCTTTAGAATGTGAGGTTCATTACTTAGGTATGGTTAATTAACCATATTTCCTTCTCTTTCCAAATATAAAGTTCCTTTCAAACGTAAGGTTATTTTACCAAAATTTCATTATAATGTAAGGTGTATTAACCATACGAACTGATCTGAACATATCATTGAGAAACCATACTTTCTTCTTCCAGTGTAAGGTTGAAGACAAGCACATGGATCACGATTCATACATGTTATAAAAAGAACAGTGTTGATACCATACATTACCCTAAACCATGTATGGTATGAAAAATGTATATAGAATGTTCAAAACCATATCCCAAACACTTTTAATAAATATTTCTTGATAATTGAAATCTTGAAAATAATATCAGAATAAATTAAATTAATATAAATTCCCTAAAATAATCTTAAAGTAAAATCATTATAAAAACAAACAAGGGTATTTTTGAGAATAAAAATCATTATAAATTATAGAGTATTTTTTAGATAATACATTCCAAAAAATCTCCCCCATTTTGATGATCACAAAACCCATAAAATTATGAATGGAATCTGGAATTTTGAAAACCTTTTTCAAAAATAATTTGATTTTAAATAATCATTTTGATAAAATGAAATGTTGTGTTTATCTAAATTTCTCCCCCTTTCTGTATTATGAAAAAGAATATATATAAAAATGATCAAAATAGTTTTATTTTTTCATAGAACATTAAGAGAATGTTAGAATATAAATCTTAGACAAATAAGAATGGATTTATGGATGTAGAAATAGAAATAAAATAATTATAAATAAATCATATAAAATAATAATAAAGTGATTTAATTATTCAAAATATGTATAATTACAATATTCACATTGACTAGGAAATAAGTTATCCAAATTATGTGGTTAGGGTAAAAGAGTTTGGTTTGGGTTTAGCTCGGTTTCTGGTTCTATAGGATTTTGAGTAGCTTAAAACACTTTTTAAGCTATTCTATCTATACCTAAAACCTTTTCATAAGACTATTGCCAAATTCATAATCAAAACTCTAGAATCCTGACTAACATGAGTATTTTTAACAAGATTTAGATTTTAAAAGTCATGAAAACATTCCTCTTACTACATATGTTGTTCTAACTTATCTGTGAATTTGTTGGGCAGAAGCCAAATATTGGGTTCACTCGAAGATAATTTTTCAATTAGACATCTCTGATTATCCAATAAAATTGATAATGGGGCACTATTGAAATTAAGGTTCTATATACAATCATTTGTGTCATCCATACCAGTTGTGATTTCTTGAAATCTACGAATCATATTTGGAGTGGTAGATGGGAAAAAGGTAGAAGAACTGGCTTGGTAAACACTTCCCTTAATGGAATAAATTTGGAATCCTAAATACCACTTCATATATTTAAAATATTTTTATTGAAATAGATTAAGATTGAATTTTTCCAACTTCAACTAACATTTCTCTCTTGAATGCATCAAAATATTTCCTTGAAACTGTATTTGTATTTAATATTCTAAGATGAGTTTAAAGAGACTCAAACGCCAGCCTTGGAATTGATGAATTCTAAAAATCAACAAAATATTTATTTAAGGCCTCCATATCCTTATTAAGAACCAAATTTTCTTCCCAAACATTTTTAAATTTCATCACAAGATTTTAAACTTTGTTAGTAAGGGAGTCATATGTCCCTTAATAGGGATTCTGTGACTGACCACCAACCATAATCACTAAAGGACTTGAAGTAGACTTCTCCACCAATTTTTCAAATGATTTTACACTATAAAAAGATACATTATAAAGAACCTATATATTGTCTCCAAAAAATATTCTAGTCTCTAAATCAATTGATAAAAATATGATCAATCCTAATTTTCAATAACCTCTCTAGCCACATTTTCTGATCTGAGCATTTTTGGTTATTCCTGAACAAAATATTCTAGATTTTCTTCTCGAATGACTAATTCTTGAACAGTTGTCTCTTTTTCATGAATAACTGGAATAGAAACATCCTAAAATCATGAAACTTGTCTTTCAACCTATTGGTTTGCTTCAAGAATAGATTATTCCAACTGAACCGATCTAGTAGCTTCAGCTAAACCAAAAAATGGTTCATCAACATGTGGTTCTTCTATATTCTTTTGTTTCATAACCATCTCCTCTATAATGTATTTCTATTATTCTTCAACATTAAATCTAAATTTTCTTTGATCAGATTTGGAAACTCCTTCAGCTCGGGATTATCCAATCCCTTCATTTCCAACAATACTTTGGCCCCCCTTAGAAAATGATCTTGAATTTTGTTTTTCATCTACACTAACTGGCATAAGATTGCGTTCAACTGTAATACTCTAAAAACCAAATTTTCTATGAGTAACATCATTCAGTACATTACTGTGATGACATTTAACTCTTGAACATAATTGAAAAATCATATTCTTTCTGAAAAAAATTAAACACAGTATTCTTCTATAATGATAAAAAGACATACGAGTCTCTTCATGACAAAAATAGCTCAAATACCTCAACATATACACTTTAAAATTCAACACGATTTCACTTATTAATGGAAACATAACATAAATGTATGTATATATTATTTTATCCATCTTAGCTACTCTTGGGGCTATTGCAATCTGAATAAATTTAACCAAAATCTTTTTGATCACCCTCAAGGTCATTAACAAACATCCTTCTAATTTGAGTTGATCATAATAGAAATTACATAATTTCCACAGACTTACGATAATTATTTTCAATAGCCCACTAATCAAAAATGAAAACACCTTCATGGGGACATTTCAAAATTTATGCAATTTATACAGAGGAAATCAAAAATTCCTCTTCCTCTATTTTTACAGAAATAATGTATTTAGTCTCACCAAAATTAAAATATAGACTATTTAAAAGATAATTAAACTCTATATTATAAAATAATTCTATATTTTCATTTTTAAAAAGAAATTACAAACCTTGGAATGTGAGTTCTTTCTTAAGCAACATATTGGTCTCATACATCCACTTGAAATCGACGAATTTTTCTTACAGGATCGTTCATTAAAAAACTCACTAATGCCTTGGGTCATTAGGTTGACCCTCATAAGTTCTTTTGGTTTATCCCATTTTGGAAAATTGAAAGAACTAAGGTTCCCAAGTTCAAGGGTTTCTAAGACAAATGAAGGCTTCAATAGTAAAAATGGTTTAACAAACACAAAGGTAAGGGAAGACGAAAGGTTTCGACAAGGAAAAAAGTTATGACATCACCTTGTTTCTCATGCCATTACAGAAGATTTTTATGAAATTTTTGAAAAGAGCACAACATTAAAAATTTAAATCCAAATTTTTTTAAACAAATAAACTATGAAAATAAATATAATTAAAGCAGTGAACAAAATTTAATAGAGATAAATAATATTAAAATTAAAGAATATTTAGTTAAAAATAAAATACATCGAAACTCCCCTTTAATAAAATAAAACTATTATTTGGAACTGTTTTGGTAAAAATATCATACAATTGATATTTATAATAGACATATTCCAAAGATATATCCTTTTTAAGGACATGACCTCTAAAAAATGATTCTTTATATCAATATGATTAGTCCTTGAATGATATATAGGGTTTTTAAAATATTTATTACACCTGTATTGTGAAAAAATATGAATTATATTAAAATATAGTCCATAGACCAATAGTGTGTGTTTTATCCACAATACTTATGTAAATCAACTTCCAGAAGACACATATTATGCCCCAATAGTTGAAAGAGGAATAGAGTTTTGTTTCTTACTAGAACATGAAATTAATGATTTTCCTAAAAAGTGACAGTTTCTTAAATTAAGTTTTCTATCTATTCAATAGACTCTAAAGTCAGCACCTACATATGAAATTAAATTAAAATCATATCTTTTATGGTAATGAAGAGATTGAAAATAGTTCCTTTTAAATATCTAAAAATTATTTTAACATCAATAAGATGAGATTATTTTGAATTTCATTATAATATAGAAAAAAGACATAAATAGAACATAATGTATGGTCTACTATAAGTAAGATATCACAAACTACCAATCATACCTCTATTTAGCTTGTTGTCTATTGGTTTCTTTGTTTCATCCGAAACATGTTTTATATTAGTACACAAGGGAGTTGTATATGTCTTGTTGTTTTGAAGTCCAAACATTTTCACTAAATCAATAATATACTTACTCTGATTTTGAACATTTCCAAAATATTTTTGATAGATTTGAAATCTTAAAAAGAAAAATGGTCCTCCCAGCATACTCACTTAAAATTATTGTTTCATTATATTTGAAAAATCATGACAAACATGTTTATTAGTTGAACCAAAAATTTCACCATCAATATAAATTTGAACTAATAAAATATTAGAAAAAATTATTTTCTTAAAAAGTGATAGATCTTACAAACCAATAGTAAAACCAGTTTTCAAAAGAAAAGAAATTAATATTTCATACAATGATCTAGGTTCATTTTTAACGCCATAGAGAGATTTAGTAAGTTTAAAAATCAATTTGAGGTTTTGGGGATTTTTAAAACTAAGAGGATGTTCAACCTAAACATCCTCCATTAAATATACATTTAAAAAGGTAGTCTTAACATCTATCTGATATAATTTATAATTATTATGTGTTACATAATCTAGAAGGATTCTTATGAATTATAATCTAGCTACTGGGAAAAAGGTCTCATCATGATTTATATCTCCTTCTTGATTACAACCTTTTTATAATAATCTAGATTTATTCCTAGTTATGATTCCTTGATCATATTGTTTGTTTTTAAAAACCCACATTGTTCCTATGACCAGATTGCTGGTTGGTCTCTTTGTTAGTTCCCAATGATTATTTCTCTTGAACTGGTTTATCTCTTCCTGCATAGATACTATACAAATATCATATTCTAAGGATTCTTCAATAGTCATAGGTTCTAATGGAGTTAAAAAGGAAGATAATTTAGCTTGGTTTTAAACATTTTTACTAGTTATTAATCCTATTTCTATGTCTCCAATAGCCATTTCTAAAGGGTGGTTCTTTAGAATTCTAGATTGTTTTGGGAGAACACTTTCAGGTTATTTAGTTTCTTGTTCTTCAAAAGTAGATTGAAAATTATTAATATTATCCTAAAAATCATTTTTAAAGGTTTCAAGTCTCAACTTATCGAAAGAGTTTGTGACTTGATTTGTTTGATCTTTTTCTAATGGAAGTGTCATTTTCAAAAAACTTCTCATGACCTAATTCTTCAATAATCCTTGACTTTTTATTAAATAATCTATAAGCTTTAGAAGTTATAGAATATCCCCAAAATTTTCATTCATCAGATTTTGGATAGACCTTACCAATATTATACTTGGTGTTTAGGATATGCACCTTTCATTGAAAAACATTAATGTTATTTACTTTAGGCTTTCAGTTATTCCAAAGTTCATAAGGTTTCTATTTGAAAATTGGCCATATTAAAACTGTATTCTTGATATTGCGGGCTATGATTATATATTATTCCAAAAATTTGGTACGTAGACTGTATTAATTGAGAATAGTCCTAGAAATTTTTTGAATAGCTTGATTTCTTCTTTTATCAATTCCATTTTGTTGAGGAGTTCTTGGTGTAGAGAAGGCATGATTAATACCTATATTTGACTTAGATGAATTAAATTTATGATTCCCAAATTCACCACCACTATCACTTCTTAATGAAATTATTTTGAAAATTTTTCATTTTGAATAATTTTACAATAAATTTCAAAAATAGGGAAAACTTAACTCTTAAGATTTAGAAAATAAACCTAGGTAAATCTTGAATAATCATCAAATAAAACATAAATATATAATTTAATAGAAAAACTTGTTATCATGGATCATCCAAACGGATCCATGTGGAGAAGTTATAGAGGTTTTGAATTAGAAAATTTGTTAATAGATTTGAAGGAAGATTCAATTTGTTTCCAATTTTTCATACATCATAGAATATATCATCATAAAACATAAGACTAGGTAAATAAAAAAATAACTGTTTCTTATAAAATTTATGTAAATCATAAATATTATAATGAAAAAGTATCCTATGAAAGATCCATGACTCATTTGTCGGTGTCGTTAAATAATTCTCTTTTTTTAAACAGGGAATGTATTTCCAGTATATAAACATTATCAGTTCTTGGTGCTCCAAACAAAATGAAATTTATCTTTAAACACAACACATGAATTACTAGAAAAATAAATATAACAACAATCATCACAAAATTAAGAAATACTTATCATATTGTCATATAATCCTTTTACAAAAAGTACTTTGTTGATGGATAAATTTTTTGGATCTTCAATTGTTCAAATTCCAATTATCTTCCCTTTGGAATTATCACCAAAATTGAAAAAGTATCTATCCATTTGAGTCAATGTGTGAATATTCGATGAATCTCCCCTTATATTCATTAAGCATCCACTTTCCATATACAAAACATCATTTATTTTCTTATCTAATTTTACCAGCAAAATAATTTATTCAAATTTTTTTGATACCTATATTTTATTTTTTCTATCTGTGTTTTCTAGGAATGATCTGTGAATCCAGATATACTTTTTTTTTCTATAACTTGCATCATTTTTTGTAGACAACCATTTTGAAATAAAATATCAATTAATAAAACTGATTAAATTATTTTACAAATAACATTTATTTTCTAAATGTTATTTTGTTCCAAAAAATATACAAGTAACACTTTTTGAACTGGGATCAAAATAATTCTTATACAGTTTATATTTTTCAACATTTCCTCATATACCAAATGATTATTTTTAAGTACATTATTACCAAGAATTTCATTCAGAATATTTTCTCTTCTTGAAATGAAAAGAGCATAAATTTTATCAATTTCTACTTAATTCTATAATGTATTAATATTATTCACATGATAAATGTAGTTTTTAGTAAATAAGTTAAATTTATTAACTAACTAATGATGTTGTTTCAACATAGCATATATTTATCCTAAAACTACGTTATGAATATTATTTAAAGATTTGTGTTTTTTAATAAAGTGTCATATTTATATTTGAATATAGTATAGTAGGATGATAATTTCCTATTTTTGAATCTAGAAGAACAAGAATTAGAATCAAAATTGGATGAGTAATAGGTTTTTACCTTTTCATCTTTTGCCATGAAGCACATATTTGATTTCAGATTTGATTCTTCCTTTTCTGAATAATATTTTATTAAATGATTTAAAATTCATAAAAATCCTAAATTTGGAAAAGTTAGTGGTATATTTTTTAACATATCAACCCTTTTTATTTATGTGTCAATATTTATTTTATCTTAACATTTTTTACCCATAAATAGTAAAAAAACATTGATATTTCAGTAATTTTTAAAAGGATTAATGGGGGGGGGGGTCAGAACAAAAAGATAAGGGATAGAACATCACTTAGAATTGACTAAATTTTATTATTTCTGGTAACATATACATATAATCATACTATATTATAAATATTTTAATTTTCATTCACTTTATTCTAAAATATAATTTATAATTATTTAATACATTATGTAATTCTAAGAATACCCCGTCCCTCACTTATAAAGGGGTACATCTTCTCCTCTATTCCTCACACCTTTTTAGCCTTCTAGATTAAAAAATACTTACCATAATACCTTAATAGATTCCATTAACACATCCTATTGATTATGGTCATTAGAAAATTGCATCCCATTAAAGATTTCGGTGTATTCCAAACAATGTTTCTTAATGAAGAGGTATAACTCTTAACCGATAATTTTCAATTTTATTAATTATTATATCTTCTATAAATACATGATATTAATTATAAAATAAAAAATTCATTTTATTAAATATAATTAATTTTTATTATGATTATTTTATCTCCATTATCTACCCCCTTTGCATCATATGGGATAAGAAAACATCACTCATGCATATATGTGTACTACCACTTCCACGAAGAGAAACATTTAGTTTTCCATCAACAATTCACATTTCTAATTATAATGATGGAATTAAAAGATATATATTTTATATATGATATAATAATTATTATTTAAAGGTAAATTTTTATTTAAATTATGTTTTTCATCCATTGAAAAGTGGAAACATAATTCATGTGTATGTGTGACTTAGCATCTCCATGAATGGTGTAATTATTTTTTCTATATCTATATTTTATGGATAACGCATATATATATATATAATTAATATATATAATAATTATATCATGACAATAAATTTTGAAATGATTGTACCATGATCAATGTATAAGTACCGATACTGCTGAATCGAAACATACATGAAAAATTAAACACTTAACACACACACATGATGATTTTAATAAATAATTATCACCAAAAAATTATTGAAATGTATTAACCAGAATATATATGATATTATAAGTATTAATGTGGTCCTCTTATATAATTATTATCAATTTAAATTCATTATATAGTAGGTTAAAAGAACATAAAAATCATGTCGGACTTTAGGTAATGGATTTTATCTCAATTTCCATGCCATTATGACATATTTGGTATTATTCACCTAAATAATTTTATGTTTTGTATATACTTACAATATAATTTATTTAAAATTAATATTTATATTTTCATGATTATTAATGATTCAATTCTAGTTATTCTATTATGGGTTACAATTTATGAGTTACCAAATAGGTATGAATTTTATTTACAAAATCATTTTATTTTGGGATTGCTTATATTTCCCTTGAATGAATCTTATAATAATTAATTCATAAAAACCTTATATTTTATTTTATATGGATATTTATTTATTTCTCACGTTTTCTTATAACTTTTCCTCTATCAATAACTTGAATCAATAGAAAAATATAAAATATAAAAGTTAATCTAATTTCTCTTGTTGATCAGGTATATTTTTCTTCAATGCCCATATTTTTTAAAATTATATTAAAAAAGTAATTTTTTTTTCTAAAATTATTTAAAGATATAATTTGTGATACACATGAATTTTATAAGGTTTTAAAAGAATCTATATTATTTTTTAGAAATGATCATTTTCAACTTTCTTTACATAATGTTCAATGGAATGATTCTTTTCAAAGTATACAATGTTAACAGATTTCCCCATCACCATAATCATCTTATGGAATGTTAGTTTCTTCCAGAAGTATTCAATTATTTTTCAAATAAAAATATATATGAAAACTTGTTTTAAAAGTTTCTATTTAATTTTATTGTATTATTTAAAGGCCTTATTTTAAAATTAAATATACTTTTTTGATAAATTGATGGTCATCTCTCATTTCTAAGTAATTTTTTGGCCATTAAATTTTTCATGAAACATTCATTTTTTTGATCATTCAACATTACTATTATTTTAAATATATATATCCTTTTTATCATTTATATTATTATTTTTTAAACGGTATAATGTTTTTATATATGCTGTTTTACTTTGAATGGTATTTTATTTCATGGGGAAATATTGATATTTTGTATTCTTTATCCAATATAGAATTTTTTATATAGAATATTGTCTATGAATTAAATTTATCATTCAATATTTGAGGAATTCATTGGAAATGAAGTGATGGGTGGATCCAAATAATAGATAGCCAATCTATTTATCAAAAAGTCTAATAAGAGAAACTAATTGGATAGAATTATTAAATGGGTTTTTGGTGTATAAATATCCATCAAGTAAGCTAACTTGGTGTAAGGTATTTATGGTAATAATATATGGTTATTTGGGATCATGACATTCAACATTAATATTTCCATGATTGAGAATTTTTTTATTATTATCCATAATATTTCTTCATTGATATTATCGATGGATTTATTTTTTATAAATTTATTAATTTAATGGAATACACATTGAATTATATAAATTTAATTATTTATTATTCTTTATTTAATCATGGTACCTTCCACTGCATGAACCCTTATTTTTCATTTTCCTTATACATTATTTTGATTCCTTTCCCTACGAATCTATGAAGTGTACTATGATTGATATTCAATGATATGCTATAGAAAATAATGACATTCCAAAAGAAAATACTTTATTGTATTCTATATTATAAAATGTATGTGAGATTAAATTATTTATCATGTTTACCAATATTACTAAACTATTAGGTTATTTGGTATTTGTTATATTGAATATAGTGTCAATGTAATAAAGTAACCATCAGATCTAGGATACTAGAGTTATGGTATTTTCATTTATTTTTTTGGGGAAATAAATGGGATATTCATGGTCATGTAAATCATGCATGGGTCGGAAATTTTATAAATTTGGAAGAAATCAAAGTTAAATGGTGATATGAATAGTTAAAAATATTTACACGGTAAGAATAAATTTTAGAAAATTTTAAATAGTAATGAATGTAAAACTGAAGAATGGTTAAATAATCATGCATGAAAATATGCATTTAGGGAGAAAAAAGTACACAAAATTTAAATAAACATCAATATATTCCTCTATATACCATAATTAAATGTAAAAAAATTGATTTCTTTTATGGAATACTATGGGAGGGATTATTTAAGTCAGAATGTAAAAAACATACAAGAGGGGGGGGGGTGAATTGTCTCTTTTAAAAAACTCATCTAGAATTATAAATTTAAACACCCCCTTTTAATTAGCATGAATAAGCAGTTTTTTCCATTTGTTATGAAAATATAAAAATGATAAATATAAATAAAGAAAATAGTTTTTTTAGTGGTTCGGGTCACAAATATCCAACAATCCACTCCACCAGAAACTCTCTCTACAAGCTTATTGAATTTCACTAGTATAGTCATCTTATCACAAGACCTAAATTCCAACAACTTATTACAGGAAATTATTACCTTTTATAATTAATAGTAAAAACAATGTCTTATGATTCTAAAGAGGGAACCGATTATCAACAGCTTATATCGAGAAGTTGATACTCCACTTTAATGGAGTACAATCATCCAAAACTCAAATAAATCAAAAAGAGATTTGATTTGTTGAAATAGATTGATCTTCACAGCTAAAACACCATGCAACTGACAATTGATGAGTCTTCTTCTGTAGAAAAAAAATCATCAAGATAAAATAATTATGAAGAGATCCAATTCAACAAGAGATCTTCAATTTTAATAATAATAACAAAAACCGAGAAGTCCCAAACTTATATTAGAACAAGGTAGAATATGTATATCTCTAAACAGCAGTCCTCTTACTGAGTCATTCATTTTTTCTATCACTATGAAAATAATTTCAATAAAATTTAGTATTTTACATGAATCAATTATCACAAATATATTTGAAGATATATTCTGAAGAAATATATAGATAAGATGACTTGGTTCAATATTTCATATCCAAAAGAATAGCATAATTTGTTATAGAAATTGAAATTTCAATTTACCAAGTGAGTCAAAACATCCCTTAGAAATAGGAATGATTTTCTCTAATAAACTTGGTTCTTTGAAACAATTAAAATGATCTTTAAAACAGTCAAAAATGAGCTTTAATATAGCATGTAACTCTATCATGTCTATTCCATAAATTATGGAAAATATCAAAAAAAAAATCCCTCATGTTGAAAAGTCCAATGTAGTGTCCATTCACAAAGTGAAAAAATATTTGAACATAGGTTTCATCAAAGTAGTGTTCATATTTCGAGTGTAAGGTTCAAAACATAGGGTTGATCATAAAAGTAATATTGATGATCCATATGTTTCTCTTTTGAACGTAAGGTTCATTACATAAGTATTGTATTTAACCATACTATCTTCTCTTTCCAAACATAAGGTTCCTGTCAAACATAAGGTTCTTTTAACATACATTCATTATAATGTAAGGTTGATTAACCATACGTACTGACCTAAACGTAGCATTGTAAAACTATACATAATTCTTCTAGAATAGGTTCGAGACAAACATAGGGATCATGATTCATACATGTTGTACATAGCCTAGGGTTAATACCAAACGTTACCCTGAACAACGTAGGGTATGAACAGTGTTTACAGAATGTTTAAACACATATCCCAGACACTTTTAATAAATATTTATTGATAATTGAAATATTGAAAATAATATCAGAATAAATAAAAAGAATATAAATTCCCTAAAATACACTTAATTTAAAATCATTACTAAAACAAACAAGGGTTTTTGTGGGAATAAAAATCATCATAAATTATAGATTATTGTTGAGACATTAAATTCCCAATAACCTCCCCCTTTTTTATGATCATCAAACTCATAAAATTATAAACATAATTTAGAATTTTGAAACAATTTTTTTAAAATAATTTTATTTTAATTAATTATTTAGATAAAAAAGTAATGTTGTGTTTATCTAAATTTCTCCCCCTTTTGTGATATCAAAAAGAAAGTATAGAAAAATGATAAAAACACTTCTAATTTTTCATAAAACATTAAGAGAATGTTGGAATATACTGTTTAGATAAATAAGAATGGATTTATGGAAGTAGACACCGAAATAAAAGAATATCAAATAACACATAGAAAATAAGAATAAATTAATTTAATTAATCAAAATATGTATAAATACAATATTCAGTTTGACTAGGAAATAAGATATCCAACTGATGTGGTTAGGGTAAGAGAGTTTGGTTATGGTTTATCTCGGTTTCTAGTTCGGTAGGATTTTGAGTATCTTGAAACACTTATTTTAGCTCTACAATCAATACCTAAAACCTTTTCATAATACTATTTCCTACTTAATAATCAGAAGTCTAGAATATTGACTAACATGAAGACTTTCAACAGGACTTAGTTTTTAAAATTCATTCAAACATTACTCTTACTACATATGCTGGTCTAACTTATCTATGAATTTGTTGAGTAGAATCCTAATACTGGGTTCAATTGATGTCAATTTCTCAATTAGATATCTCTGATTATCCAATAAAACTGATAATGAAGCACTATTTCACTGAATGTTATACAGACAGTCATTCATGTCATCCATAACAGCTACGATTGCTTGAAATCTAAGAATCATATTTAGAGAGGTATAAGGGGAAAAGTTTGAAGCACTATATTGATAAACACATCCCATAATGGAGTAAAATTTTCTTCCCAAATACAACTTAATATCTATAAATTATTTTTCAGAAATTGATTCTGATTGAAATTTTCCAACTTCAACTAACATTTTTATCATGAAAGCATCAAAATCTTTCATTGATACTGAATTTTATTTTAATTCTATAAGATGAGTCTACAGAGACTGAAACACCAGCCTTGGCATTGATAAGTTCTGAAAATCATCAAAATATTTCTTTGAGGCCTCCATATCCTTCTTAAGAACCAAAATTTCTTCCTGATCTTTATTAAATTTCATCACAATATTTTCAAATTTATTATTTAAGGAATTATATGTCCTTTTATAAGGATTCTATGACTGACCACCATCCATAATAACTAATGGAATTGAAGCAGACTTATCCAGAGATTTTGAAAAAACAATTCCACTTGAGAAAGATATATTATGAAGAACCTATATATTTTCGTTATAAAAATATTCTTGTCTCTCAATCAAATGATAAAAATATGAACAATCCTAATTCTCAATATCTTATGTAGCCGTATTTTCTGATCTGATAATTTGTTGTTATTCTTGAACAACTTCTTCTAGATTTTTTTCTCAAACAACTGCTTCTTGAACAACTGTCTCTTTTTTATAAATAAATAGAATAGAAACATCCTAAAATCCTTGAACATGGATTTCAACTTATTTTTATTCTTCAATAATTGCTTATTACAATAGAACCAATCTAGTAGCTTCACTTGAACCCAACATAGGTTCCTTAATCGGTGATTCTTCTCATTTATTTGGTTTCATAACCATATCCTCTAAGAAATATTCTTCTTCTTCTTCACCATCAAATCTAAGTTTTCTTCGAGCATTTTTGGAAACTCCTTCATATTGGGATTCTCCAATACATTCATTTCCAACAGTAATTTATCCCCCTGTCAAATGATCCTGATTTTTTTTTCATCTACACCAACCAGCATAATCCGAACATCCACTATACTCCACTAAAAACTAAATTTTCTATGAGTACCATCATTCAATACATTACTGTGATGACATTTGACTCTTGAACATATTAGAGAAATCATATTCTTTCTGAACAAAATTAAATAATGTATTCTTCCATATGAATAAAAAGACATACGATCCTCTTTTTGACATAAATAGATAAAATACCTCAACATATACCTAGGAAAATTAAACATGATTTCACTTAAATACAGAAACATAAAATACATGTATGTATATAAAATTGTATCCATCTCAACTAATCTTGGTGCTATACAAGTTTGAATAAATTTAACCAAAACTTTTTGATCAGCATCAGGGTCCTTAACAAACATCTTTCTGATTTGAGTTTATCCAAATAGAAATGACATAATGTCCACAGAGTTGTGATCATAATTTCCAATAGATCACTGATCAAAAATAAAAACACCTTCATGGGGAAATTTCAAAATTTAATCAATTTATACAGAGGTAATCGAAAATTCCTTTTCCTCTATTCTTGCAGAAATAGTGTATTTAGTCTCACCAAAACTAAACTGAAAACTATTACATAGACACTTTAACTCTATATTATAAACTAATTCTACATTTACCTTGTTAAAAATAAATTCCAGACCTTTAAATGTGAGTTCTTTCTTAATAATCAAATAGGTCTCATAAATCCACTCAAAATCGATGACTTTTCCTTGAAGAATATTTTATGAAGAAACTCACTGATGCTTTAGGTCATTAGTTTGACCCTAATTAGTTCTCTTGGTTTTTCCCATTTTGGAAAATCAAAATAATTAAGGTTATCAGGTTCTAGGTTTTCTAAGATAAAATAATTCTTCAGTTGTCAAAATGGTTTGAAAAACACAAATATAAGGGAAGATGAAAGGTTTCAGTAGGTGAATTTTTTTTGAAATAACCTTGTTTCTCATGCCATTAGAAAATATTATTATGAATATTTTTGGATGAACATAACTTTAAAATATTAATTTTTTTTTTTAAAAAAATTAACTTTGAAAATAAATATAAGTTAAGTATTGAACAAAATTTAATAGAGATAAATAATAATAATATTAAAGAATATTTAGTCAAAAATGAAATACACATAAATCCTCCTTAGTAAAATCGAAACAATTATTTGGAACTATTTTGGTAAAAATATCAACCAAATGGTGTTGATAATTAAAAAATTCCAAAGATATATCCTTTTAAGGACATGATCTCTTAGAAAATGATGCCTTATATCAATGTACATAGTCTTGGAATGACTTATAATATTTTTTGAAATATTTTTTACACCTGTATTATCACATAAAATATGAATTCTATTAAATTATATTCTAATGTCCAATAGAGAGTTTTTTTATAAAAAATGTTTATGTACGTCATCTTCTAGCAGACACATATTATGGCTCATTAGTTAACAGAGAAATAGAGTGTTGTTTCTTACTGGAACATAAAATTAATGATTTTGCTAAAAAGTGAGAGGTTTCGTAATTAATTTTTCTATCTAATAAACATCCTGTAATGTCAGCACCTACATATAGAATTAAATTAAAATCATAAGTTTTAGGTTAAAGATGTGATTGAAAAATAGTTCCTTTTAAATATCAATTTATTTTTAACATTAGTAAGATGAGATTATTTTGGATTTGATTATAATCTAGAACAATGAACTACATAGAACATAATGTATGGTTTGATACTAGTAAGATATAAAAAACTTCCAATCATACCTTTATATAACTAGTTGTCTACTGGTTTCCTAGTTTCTTCTAAAACACATTTTATATTAGTACAAAAGGGAGTTGTATATGTCTTGTAGTTTTGAAGCCCATATTTTTTCAATAAATCAATAATACACTTGCTCTGGTTTCAAACATTTCCATAATATTTTTGATAAATTTGAAATCATAAAATGAAAATTAGTTCTACCACCATACTAATTTAAAATTATTTTTCATTAGATTTGAAAAATCATGACAATGATTTTTATTAGTTGAACCAAAAATATCACCATCGAAATAAATTTGAACAAATAAAATATTAGAAAAAACTATTTTCTTAAAAAGTGTTGGATCTTCCAAACCAATAGTAAAACCATTTTTCAAAAGAAAATAACTCAATCATTCATAAAATGATCTCGGTTCATTTTTAAGGCCACAGAGGGCTTTAGTACGTTTAAAAACAGATTTGGGGTTTCAAGGATTTTTAAAACCAAGAGGTTATTCAAGATAAACTTCCTCCATTAAATATCCATTTAAAAAAGAAGTCCTAACATATATCTAATATAATTTATAAATCTTATTTGATGCATAAGCTAGAATGATTCTTATGGCCTATAATCTGGGTACTGGAAAAAATGTCTCATCATAATCTATATCTCCTTCCTGATTATAACCTTTGGCAACCAATCAAGATTTATTCCAAGTGATTATTCCATGATCATCTTGTATCTTTCTAAAAACTCACATCGTTCCTATGACAGATAGTTTTTTTGGTCTCTCTTTTATTTCCCAAAGAATATTTCTCTTGAACTAGTTTATCTCTTCCAGTAAAGATTTCATCCAACTAACATCTTCTAAGGTTTATTCAATGGTCTTAGGTTCTAACTGAGATAGATTGGTTGATAATTCCTACAGGTTTCATACATTTCTACAAGTTATTATTCTTATGTATACTTCTCCTATAATAGTTTCTAAAGGGTGGTTATTTAGTATTCTATATATTTTAGGCAAAAACACATTCGGGTTCTTTAGTTTCATGTTCTTATAAATATGATTGAACTTTATTAATATCATCCTCAAAATAAATGTTAAAGGTTTCAAGTATCAACTTATCAAAAGAGTTAGTGACTTAATTTTTTTGATATTTCGATAATGAAAGGGTTAGTTTCATAAAATATCTCACGAACTAATTCTTCAAAATTACTAGACGTTTTATTAAACAATCTATAAGTTTTAGAAGTAGCAGAATATCCACAAAATTTTCATTCATCAGATTTTGGATAGAAATTACAAAGATGTTGTAGAAAATACAAAAATTTTCATTCATCAGTTTCACCACCATGATCACTTTTAAATGAAATTATTTTGAAACCTTTTCCATTTTAAAAAGTTTAACAAAAAATTTCAAAAATAGGGAAAAATTCACTCTTAATCTTTAGAAAATAAACCTAGGTAAATCTGGAATAATCATTAACTAAAATATAAACATATAATTTACTATCCATACTTACTATACTGGATAGTCCAAAAATATCCACACGGATAAGTTCTAGAGGTTTTGATTTAAAAAACTTGATAATAGATTTGATGGAAGATTTTTCTTTCTTTCCAATTTGACATGTATCACAAAATCTATCATCATAAAATTTAAGACTAGGTAAATAGAAAATAATTGTTTCCTAGAAAACATATGTAAAGAATAAATATTATAAGAACCATGAATTCTATGAAAGATCCCTGACTTATTTTTCTGCACCGTTAAACAATTATATTTTTTTACACAAGAAATGTATGTCTAGTATATAAACATTATCAGTTCATGGTGCTCCAAACTGAAAGTAATTTATGTTTAAACACATAGCATGACATATTAGAAAAATAAACATAATAACCATCATAAAAAAGTTAAGAATTACTTATCAGATTGTTCTATATTACTTTAACATAAAGTAAATTATTGATGGATACAATTTTTGAATCTTTAATAGTTAAAATTACAATTATCTTCCCTTTGGAATTATCACCAAAAGTGAAAAAACCTCTTCTAATTTGAGTCAACATTTTAATTTTTCATGAATCTACCTTCATATTCCTTGATCATCCACTATCGATATACAAAATAGAATTTCTTTTCTTATGTCATTTTACCTGCAAAATAATTTATAAAAATATTTTTTTGATACCCATATCCTATTCGGTCCAGTAGTTTTAGCTAGAAATGATCATTGAATCCATATCTACATTTTTCCCATAACTCATATCATTTTTTGTAGAAAACCATTTTGAAATAAAATATATTTTAATGCCACTGATTTGAGTATTTTTCAAATAAAATTTATTATCTATATGTTCTTTTGTTCAAAAAAAAATATCAAGTAAAACATTTTGAGATGGGAACAAAATAATTCTTATACAGTTCAGATTTTTCACCATTACTTCATATACCAAATCATTGTTTTCTAATTACATTCATACCTAGAATTTCATTAAAAATATTTTCCAATATTCTAATGAAAAGGGTATAATTTTTATAAGTTTCTTCTTAATTATACAATGCTTTAATGTTATTCATAAGATCAAGGTAGATTGTAGTAGGTGAGTTGAATTTATTAACTAACTCACAATGTTGTTTCAACATGCCATATATTTCTCCTAAACAACATTATTAATATTCTTTAATGATTTGGGTTTTTTAAATAAAGAGTCATATTTACCATTGAATATAGAATAACTGGGAGATAATTTACTATTTGAGAAACTGGGAGAATAAGAATTAGAATCAAAATTGGATGAGTAATAGGTTTTTACCTTTTCTTATTTATCCATGGAGAACATATTTTATTTCAGATTTGATTCTTCCTTTTCTAAATCATATGTTGATTAACTACTAGATTATTCAGAAACACTCCATGTTTCTTTCATTTATCTTATGAATATATGATTAGAATCAACATTTTTTTGACATTTATTATAAATTTTTCTCTTTTCACCATATAGGTAAGGACAATTAGGTCTGATTTGACCCAATTTTTTTCATTCATGGCATCTGAATTATCTTGAGTATTTCTCATCCTTTTGGATGTGATTTCTAAATCCACTTTTATTTATATATAACATGATAAAACTTATGGATAATTTAGACCGTTCCATTTCAAAATCAAAATAATCTAAATTATTTTTTTCTGACTTCTGGTACCATTTTTCGGCTTGGATTCTGAGATGTTACTTTTGGAGTAGTATTATCATTTTCACAAAAATATATGATCATAAACTTCAGCTTGAACTTTAGCTTCATATATAATAAAAATCCCAATTATTCATTTAATGGTTAGGTCTTTGAAATGTGATGATTGTTAAATAACATATGATATGTCATTCTATTTAAAATCTTTCACTCTCAGTACTTTTAATTGATTTCTGATTTTATTCTTCCTTTTCTATAATTTCTGAATTTTAAAATTTCATATTTTTTGTTTCATACCTTATATATCTTACATTATCTATTTCTTCATAGGAAACTATAATAGTTTTCAACATTTCTTAAGAAGTGGGACATTTAGAGACATCATTTAATTCATATATTTCAAGACCACATATAATTGCATTCATAGTTTTGGAGTTCATATCATATTCAGCTTTAGTTGCATCATCCCATGTTTCTAGTTTATAGGGAATCTTATAGGGAGTAGTAATATTTGAATAAACTGTAAATCAGTTTTTTAAATAAATGATCATCCTTTATTTCCAACACCCATAATTTTCACCATTGAAATATTGAACACGAACCATTGACATCCATTTTCTCGGATCATCCATTTACATTTTTGTATATACCTTTAAACTTTTAGATTATGATAGAATTATCCAAAACCCCTACTCCAATATTAATATATATGATAGAATATACAAAACACACAATAGGGGTTGAATTATTTCATTTAAAAAACTCATCCACAATTTTGAATTTAAACACCAACTTTTAATTTGCACAGATAACCAGTGTTTTTTCCTTCTGTTATGAAAATATGTAGTGGATAAACAAAAATAATGAACCCAAATTTTTATAGTGGTTTGGGGCACAAACGTCCCCTAGTCCACTCCACAAAAAACTCTCTCAAAGAGTTTGGTGAATTTCACTAGTCTGGTCCTATTATCACAAGACCAAAATTGTAAACACTGAGTGTAGGCAGTTTGTACTATTAAAATTAAGACAAAAAATAATTTCATCCAATTATAAATAGAGAACCGATTACCAAAACTTATGTCAAGAAGTTGAAACTCCACTTAAACTGAGTACGAGTAGTCAAAAATAAAATAAACCAATATGATATTTGATTTGATGAAACTGATTGATCTTCACAGTTTCAACATTGTGCAACTGAAAATTGGAGGATTTTTTTCTTCTAAAAATAATTATTTAAGAAGAAATAAGTCTATAGAGATAAAATTGAATAAGAAACCTTATATTTTAAGGACAATAAAAAAAATAGAGCAGTCAAAAACTTATTGTAGGACAAGATAGAACATGTATATCTCCAAAACGTTGTCCTCTTCCTGATTATTTCATTCGTTGTATCACTTTGAAATGAATATCAATAAAATGTAGTCTTGTATGTTAATCACTTATCACACATATATTTTAAGATATATTATAATGGAATATATATATCAGACAATTTTTTTTTGATATATCAAATCCAAAAGAATAACTTGATTAGTCATAGAAATTGAAATTTCAAATGAATAGATCAGTAGAAACTTTACATAGAAATAGGAATGATTTTATCCAATAAACATGATTCTTTGAAAAAATAAATATTATCTTTAAAATATTTTAAAAGAATCTTTTAAATAGCATGCAACTCTATCAATTCTATTGCATAAATTATAGAAAATATCGAAAAAACAAATCTCCAATGTTGAAAAGTCAAAAAATGGGTTAATTTACAAAGAGACAAAGTATTTAATATAGGGTACATCAATGTAGAATTCATATTTAGAATACATGGTTTTCAACATAGGGTTGATCATAAAATAAATTTTGATGATACATACATTTCTATTTAAAATTTAAGGTTCATTACTTTTGTATGGTTCATTAACCATACAATCTAATATTTCCAAATGTAAGGTTCCTTTCAAATGTAAGGTTGTTTTAGCATACTTTCATTATAATGTATGGTTGATTAACCATAAGCACTGATCTAAACACAGGGTTGAGAAACCATATTTTCTTCTTCCAGTGTGAGGGTGAAGACAAACATCGGGATCACAATCCATACGCGCTGCACATAGCGTAGGGTAGATACCAAAAATTACACTAAACCAAGTAGGGTATGAATAGTGTTTCTAGAAAGTTAAAAAACATATCCAGAACACTTATAATAAATATTTATTGAGAATTGAATTCCTGAAAATAGTATAAGAATAAATAAAAAAGAATATTAATTTCCTGAAATACACTTAAAGTAAAATCATTATTAAAATAAATAAATGGTGTTTGTGAGCATCAAAATCATCTTAAATTTCAGATTATTATTGAGACATTACAAGAAAAAAAGTTTTGAGGCTACTCTACCAATGATACATAATTCTATCTAAAGGGTTTGTATAATTGAAAATTAATAAGAGGAGATTTTTTTAATCTTATTAACTATCTAACCACTATTTTTCTCTCTAATCCCTTTATTTTAGATACATCATCATGGTAGGAAAGAACATGAATGTTTGAATCCTGAATACTAGATTAATAATTCTAGGATAATGGTGATGTTTTATTTTGAATACAATTATAAGGAATAGATATGGAGATTCATCATTAGATCTAGACTCATGGGAATTATAGAATCTATGTGTAATGTATTTAGCTTCTTCACCTCATTTTCAAGAGATATATATATATATATCATTTTGAGTGGTTTTTTCCAATGAATTAGTGAAGAAAAATATTTATTAATGTACCAAAGTTGTTACTAAGTTCACCAATACATACATGTTTTACCATTTCATTAACCTATATTGGTTAAGTCCTTTCTAGTTCATAGTTGTTTCATAGGGCTTTTCATTATTAGGTGTTTGTGGTGAAACTATATTTATGTTTTATCATTTCCATTTTCATTGGGTTTTTTATATGATATGTATCATTTTAAATTATAATTCTAAAATATCTTTAAAAATTATAACCTCACTCATAAAAGGTACTTTTATGTTTATTCTTATATTATTTTTAAATGTTCAATCTTAATGGAAAATTTATCAAATAATTATTTTTATGAAATTGATTTAATAAATTGTGGATTTTTTATTTTTGAAAATTTGAATTATTTTGGAACATATATTTTAGAGATTTTATAAAATCAGGATATTTTATTTTATAGAATTTTTTTTAGTTACCAAGAGATTTGGTTAATTATGCTTTCAGAGAAATTAATGTAATGGGGATTTCTAGAAAAATGTTTTTATTTCATATTATTCTTCAGATTTATAATTTTTGATATTAAATATTTACTTTTTGGAAGACTATTCAAGGATGAAAATTATGTTTAAAATGAAATTGTATCATGGAAATACGAAATTTTAAATGTTATGGAAAATATGTTGGTAAATTTTCTGGATATGATGAAAAATAACATAGATTGACATATTTTGGGAGACACATAGGGTCATTAAAATAGAGAAGGGGTGTAAATTGTAAATATTAAGAGGAATAATGATCTATAGAGGTTGAATGAATAATCATACATAATAATGTTTTTGAATTTATGAATAAAATTACCCATGAAACCAAAACATTGATTATAGGTGAATAAGGAAATGTTAATGATATTTTGGAAAAAAGTTCAATAATATTTCTATATCATAATTTATAATAGTGTGAAATTAGTTATAAAATAATATATTTCAATGTTTTTATCTATTTTTAAATGTGTTTTATAACATATTCATGGATAAATTATATATGGGAATCCGTAGGAGTGATTTTGGGAAATAATACTAATTAATATAATTGATCAACCCTACCAACAGAAAATTATTTTCATGAAAATGTTTTTATATCATGATACAAGTAAAGGGAAATATTTGTTATTCCTTAGTTATGGATTATATAAGTTTCATATAGGGATATGTGTATTATCTTTCATAAACATATTAAATATAAATCAATATAACCATGAAGGATAGGTAAAGATCATTTTCATTTAATTTTTTATGCATCTATACATTTCTTATTAGGTTCTATTGAGCTATATTTTTTTAAATATAATTTTTTATATTTTTTTTTGTTTTTGGAAATTCATATCTCATTTCATGTAACATTATTAATTTATTTTTTAGGGAAATTAATTTCTCCATTATCATGTTTTATCACTTAGTTCCAGTATTCTAACTCTAAATATTGATAAATTCATATGAGGCCATCTGGTGAGCCTATATTTTGTCATGTGATTTGGGTATATGGGTATGGTGGTAAAAAAAATTAATTATAGCATGGTTTCAAGTTATTTTAGGGAATATTTACTGTGGGTGTGGAAATAAGATGGTTATGACGAATAAATTTCTTATATAACGTAGTAGTTAACCTCATTATAACGGAACATCAAAATTTTGGGTGTTCTATGCAACATATGGGATAAAAAATATCACTTGGTATATCAATATGTTATTCCACGTAGGTGTTTGAAACCATGAAAGGTTGATATGGTTAATTGTTTCATGAATCATTTTGAAATTGATTGATACATAATTCCATGTCTATTTATTTTTAAAATGATTTCATTAACTGTTAAGGTTTTTGAAATTGGTTTCAAGTGAATCATTATATTGAAGGAATTTTAAAAAATATTTACTTTGAAAATAATTTTGTTAAAATTTTGAATTAATAACTTCTATGAAAAATAAAATTAAAAATTAACAGTATTGCATGGGGGTTAATATAAAAAATAATAAAAATATTTGAATTATATATTTTTTATTATTATGATTTATACATATTTATTTTCATATTGTTTTATAAATTTGAAATTTGCGGCAGTGTAGAAATATCATTTGTAAGAGATCCTATTTATGATTAAGTACCCAAAAACCTAGATACTATTCCTAAAATAGTAAGTTATTTAGACTAATCAATTTAAGTATTTCAAAAGATAAAACATAAATAGTGTCTTAAATAGGTTTTTCTGAGCCTCATAATTCTAGAGAAAAAAATATTCCCATGTTTGGAGGAGATGGTAAGATATAGGTTGTTGAATATCTGTTGGAAAGGATCAATTTGAACTTCCAATTTCATTAAACTCCCACCAATTTGAATTTAATACTTACGACATATAGTCTTGAAGGGGTAGCTCATAAGTGGTAGGAAAATATGTTTATTTAAAATCTATAGGAATACCAAACATACGTTAGATTCTAATGTATGATTATTAGTTAGTTAATTCCTAATAAAATATAGCCCAAGAAGGATAGATAATGTTTTTATTTTTAACTTCGAATTATAATTGTTATAGAGTATTTATCTCCTTTTACATAGATAGTTAACATCATGCTTGATTTCAACCCTTACAACAATATCATGTCTTGAATATTTGAGATGAGGTTTCGACATGATATTCAATCAAAGTTTTTTTTGATTAATTTACCCACACGTCACTAAAAAATGACTTATACCAATAAAACTACAATAAAATATAATATATCTGTTGGTCAAAATGAGTATTTACAACAGATATTATGGTTTGTTGATATTAATTTAAGGTACCAAATTTTTTTACCAACAAATATATATACTAATAATATTTTTTTAATACCCACAATTATTTTATTTATAGTTAAATATGTTAGTTTATTATATCAATACCAAAATTTTTTACCAAAACATTTGTCTATTATTAATAACCAATATTTCCAATAGATCTTTTAATATTAGAAAACTATGTTATAATAATTCAATGAATAAAAAAATATTTCATCATTAATCAATTTTAAAAAATATTTTTTATATTATAATTTTCAGACCAATGTTAATATTCTATTGATCAAATTTTTAAGTTTTTTTTATAAAATTTCCTATTTTATAGAGTACATTTTTATATTTAATTTTATTAAATATAAAAAATTAATCAAAATAAATCCTATAAAATTTTAATATAACATTAAAAAATATAAAAAAAAACTAAATAATGTATCACTATTTCATTAATAAATATATTTACATTTTGAAATTTTAATTTAAATAATATAAATAAACTAATTGGGAAATGTATAACAACCTTTGAAATGGAAGCCCACCTGATCATTCCTCTAATATCTTTATTCCTTATCTGTAACCCTAATCAGGTGTCCTCACCTCTCCCACTATCATAGACACCAAAGATCAGCCGCCCTTTTTTCAATATCCCGAACATCATCATCTTTTTAGATCAACCATAATACCAATAGTTTATTCATAATGAATCTATTTATATTTCTCAATTAGATTCCTATATCATCATCTGATTGGAATAACATAGTTCACATGCCCCTTCATACCATATATGCTCCCCACTTTCCATAAAGTTCACTTAGAAAGCTTGGTGTTCATCACATATCCATCTCAGGTTGTATTAATCCTCAGGTTCTACCAGTTAGCATCCGGTATATTTGATTCATACCAATTTTTGAGGCTCTAATTCCCTCTTTTATCGACTTCAACCAGTTATTTTCAGTGACTCTACAACTCTTCTGTGACTCAAAGTCGTATAAAAATCATAGATTCAATCAAAGATTCAAATTTTAATATGTTAATCCATGTATAATGTAATCTTTTTCCCATAATTTCTATTAAAATTAAATATATTGATTGATCTCCAATCATATTTTTATGGATTCCGTTTATCGACACTCTAGGCATAAACTCTATGTTACAGTTCTGAATCTATATTGTTGTCATTTGAGATTTTATATTTTAAAGTTACTAAATCATTTTTAATTTTTTAATATCTTATATATAAAAATTTAAATAATTTATTTATACATATAAACTATTTGGGGGTTATGTGTAATTTTTAAGATGAGGTAAAGTTACATTGGTTGTTTTATTTTAATGTTGGTTGCCACTTATATTTTATGTCATATCATCACGTCAAAGTAATATTTTTATTTCAACCCAAAGTAGGAATATAGATCATTATTTTTTACATAGGTTATGAATAGATATTTGTTTCATCACCATATCATGTTTTTAATGACATGGTTCTAAAGAATCAATCTAATTTTTCATTGGGCATTAATTTTATTTTATTTCTTTTTTTTATAAAAATGTGAGTTTAATTTTTTCACAAATCATATTGATTGTTTCAACCCTGATTTATATAGCTATCATGATTCCATTATTGTTTTCAATAATTGAAATTTTAGGAAATATTTTTAAAAATCTTATCAATTTGTTATAAACATGAACAACGTGATCCATTTTTTTCTACTTTCATATTACATATTTGGTAATTAATTATCATTTAATTTTTTGTCTCTATTTTTCAATCTATGTAATGTCAAATGGATTTCCAAAACCATAGTAAATTAAATCTTTTTAGATTTCAGTCAGTTTCAATTATTTCCTTCTAAAAGGCTATTGGTTTTATTGAAAATATTTCACTTCCACTATAAATTGTTTCCCTACATATTGCAGGTTTAATATTTCACAATAAAGTTTCCTATGAAGTTCATTTATAGGTGTTCAATAATTTTTAAAAATTTATATTACAATAAAGTCAATTTTAATATTATATTCTATAAAAATAATATTATTTTTATGTTCCTTATGTCTGGCTATATCACCACAATGATATATATACTTTTATCATCCCAAAAAATAATAATAATAAATACGTATTAGTCAGATTTTTTAGTCACAATTACATATTTAATTATACTCATTCATTTATATACATTATGTACAAATTTGATTTCTATAACCCATATTCACTAGAAAAATTCCCTCACAACTAATTCTTCATTATTACAGTTTCACTTGAGCACATTAATTTAAACAAATTCACCAACCTTGTGTTCAATTAAATGTTTCTGTACAACTAAAACAATATATCTCAGGAGTTATATTGTTAAATATATGCGGAGTTTAATTGTTTTAATATCCTTACCTCATGAACATGTTTTATAGTTTATATTTGATAACTTCTTTAATCCTTATAGATGTTATTTTGAGTAAATTAGACATCCAAATTGTATGCATCATGTTTCCAAATTTCAATATTAAGTTAGTAATTTGAAATTTACATTATAAAATTTCATGTTCCTAAATTTGATGATGGATTTTGTGATTCTTTTTTTTTTAATTTTTAATATCATGTTTATGATCTTGAATATTTAGTTCATCTAATCTTGTTTATTGAGTTTTATATTTTTATTGAACTTTTTTGATAAATACGAATCCTCCCATCCTGAATATCATGTTCCCATATTCAAAAATAGAAGTATCTGGATTAGAATTACAGGTATTAATTTCTATATTCTACAATCAATTTCATGATACTGCATATCATTTTTTGAATTCATGTTTTTAATTTTATTATATTTTTACATGGTACAAAAAAATTTTATTTCCAAAACATATGAATATTTTCGTCTTAATGGTAACGGGGGATTTATCTTTTAATATTTCAAGAAATTATGTTACATCTTGGATTGAATATAAATTCCTTTTATGATAAATATTCAAGAACATGTTCATCTTTGATTGAATCTTGATCCCAAATATATTTATTCAATTTAAAAACTTCCATTAAAACAATACTTCTTTGCTCTATCATTAACACCTTGGGTTTTTTTGTTCCACAAAATGGTTATCCATCTGTTTAATTAGGTTTCATTATTAATTGAAAATTTTGTCATTACAAAATGAAATAATATTTAATCAATTATATAATTTCATACTGTGTTACAAGATTATAAAATTTTGAGTTTGGTTTTATTCTTAATTTAAATTAGTGTACTTAAGAACGGTTTGTGGTCACCGGTTATATGTCAATCTCAATTGAAATTACTGATTGATGTTGTTTGTTTCTGGTTTTTCTTGGTTGACCTGATGTTAGAAATGGATAGAGTACTACGATGAGAGGTGGATGTGGGAGATGGGATTACCTGATTTTACTAGATTATTGAAATTCCAAGAGGGAAGATGAGAAATGATCACGATGAAAATCATTTTATACCTGTATTCATATTTTGGTTTCAATTGATGTAGATATTTTCCACTAATTAGAGTTGGAGCTGGCTCGTTGGTCCTAGGGCATGGATGGGTTACTGGTTCTTGTGGGTACCTATTGTGGCATGGATGGGCTAGAGATGGATCACTAGATCTTGGGCCTGGTGGGTTGCTAGTAATCGTTGGTCCCTAGTGTTTCATAGAATGATGATTCTGGAATGGGGGTATTATGGATCCTATTAGGGTGATAAATTTTCTTAATTGATGGGTGTGATGGATCTTACTATGGGGATATATTTTGTATTAATTTGTTTTGAATTAACTTTATTTATTAATAATATTATTATTTTTCTAATTTTAAACAAATTTAAAAAATCATCACAATTTTTAATAATTAAAAAAATTTTATTGTATATGATAAATTAATAAATATATTATGAAATTTAAATAGAATTAAATATTAAAAATTATTATTAAAATTGAATTTACAAAAAGATATTATATGTTGATAATATTATTACCAATAGAAAAAAATTCATTAGAACCTATTGATAATAATTTAAACAAAAAAAATATTATCTTTCGGTATTATTGTGATTATATAATAATCATTTTATTGGTCATAAAAACATTTTGTAATAGAGTTTTTACTGAAAATTTAGTGACAATGATATATATGTTGGTAAAAAATTTCACAAATAGAAAAATTTCTTTTTCCAACAGATATCCCCCCATTAGAAAATGTGAAATAATTTTTAGTTTATTTTGAAATATTTAAAAATTAGTTATAGATAATTTAGACTAAGGTATTCTTAGATTATTCATTCCTTATTTCCTTAACTTGATGGATGGAGGAATTATTCTATCAGAAAAATAAAATCGAGAGTCTTCTAATAAGGAGGTATAAAGAAGATTTCAATGACATTGAATTAAAAATTGGGGTGGAGTTAAATTATTATTTTACAATATAGTATCCCAAGACACTTAACATAAAACTGACTAAATGTACCTGAAGGAATTTTTTTAGTAAAACATTATTGTTCACATAAATATTTTTTGTAATTACTAATCTAAAAAATATGGCATTAAATATTCTACTTAGATAATAGGATTGATGTTTCATATTGAAAAATATAATTATGTCAAAGCTGAATAACATGTGATGATTGGTGGAAAGCCAATAAAATGTCAATAAATATAGAACTAAGGATAGTTATTCATAGAAAAGTAGATAGCAAGGGAATATAAAGTTTTACTTGTGATAGTTAGAGGTTCTTTAATTATTATTTCTTCTATAATATATATTTTATTGGATATTGGTGTATTTTCTTCATTTATATCATAATAGGGAATAGAAAAGTAAGAAATCCATGTGTTATTAATTATATACACAATAATGATTTTTTCCACTTAACAAGAAGAAAAAATAATGTTGTGTAACCCTATATCCATAAAATATGAGAAAATTCATAATGAATTATAATTTTTGATCTAGTAGAATAATTTTTTAGAACTAGAGACTGGAATTAGATTCCTTGAGTATGATTGTTTTTTTATGAGACGTAGGATATAACACATTGTGATCCATGTTGTGTTTGTCTTGGAGTCTGCCTAAGTGACACCGGGAGACCAAAATGCTCAATGGATAAGCATGGTCTAAGGATTGAGAAATTGGAAGTCTTATTTTGGACCATGGCCATGAGTCCTCTCCACATCCTGGTGAAAGGAGTTATGGGTCTAACAGGCCTTCATACACACCAAGGTCGATCTTCAAGGAATGGTGTGATTAAACAGACCATGGTTATGGGGTACACCTTGACATTATGTTGTTGATGGTTTTAGATTTTTGATGCTTCCAAATCAGCCACATAATCTCTAAGGGGTGGGGGTGGGGGAGACATTCCCATTAATGATGGAGTCTGTGGTCTTAAATAGGTTATTTCTCTTTGTCTCCCTGACTCTATTTCTATAAAAAATCCCTTTTGATAATCCTTTGTGAGATCTTAGGGATCCGGATGATTTCTACTATTTATTCTATATTTACATTCTTATACCTCTAGGGGTGATTTGTTTTGGTGGAGTTTCATCAATAATCTTAAAGGTTTTTATTGTGTGTGATTCAATTCTTCATCCCTTTATATTTTCCTTATATTCTTTATGTATATTTTTACCCAAATGATATGGAATCCTAGGGTTCATTCAATCTATTTTTTATGTCGGATTGATGTTTTAGGGAACTCTATTTATTCTTTGGATCCTTTTTTACTTTAGGATTATAGATCCCATTGAAATCCTAGAAATTTTCAAGTGTTTGATGTAGTTGGTCACCCATATTTTCCCTATGATTTATATAGTTTCGTTATTCCATTGATTCGACATGTGACATAAGGTCTTTCCAGCATGAGAACTTTAACCGTTATTTAATATTTTTTTTAATATGAATGATTTTTTTTAAATTAATTAGAATCCGTAATCATGGGATGAACAGGGTGTTAAGGACCACAATGGACACTTGTACACTGGTTGGATATCTCGTTCACCAATGGTCATGAGTATAATTATAACTATATATCTTGTTTTATTTGAAATTTATGAAATGTGGAAAATAAATAATTACGTGAGAATGGTGGATGTAATAGGTTCATATAGAACCCTTGAGTAGGGATGAGTTATGAATTGGAATAATTATCCAATGTTGGACTTATGGAATGTTAATGTTCCTTATTGATTTTAGGTTAGATGATATGAGCCAGAAAAATGAACATAGATGACCTAATTTGGTGCCTTATTATTTTTCTTTTCCTCTTGGTTGAGACTGGTAATGGACTAGATAGGGTAAGCTATGAGTGTTACTATAGAACAGAGGGTTGACTAGGTGATCTTGAGATGCTAGAGTCGCCGCTTCTGTTTGAATTGAGAATAAGGGATGTATTTCCCCTGGGTGATTGAAGTTTAACATGGTGTAGTTTTGGATAATGATTAATAATTTTTTGGGGATTATTAGAACATCACCTAGGATAAGTTTCATGAGTAAAATATTGAATTATTAGTCAATGATTTTGTTTAAATTTTATTTCTATTATTATTACACTATTGGGGGACATTGATATGATTATGAGGCTCTGGTATGCATGTTATAATAAATATACACTATTCTAGGAACTTGATGTGATTCCAAGGATCCGATATGCCCATTTTTAGGAATATATAGTGTTGGGTGACCTTTAGGTACTCCATGGATCTAGTATGCCTATTAATATTATTGTTGGGGGACATTGGATATGATTCCATGGATCTGGTGTTTCCGTTAATATACTATTGGGTGAAATTATACATATTTCTCAGATATGGTATGCACAAATTTATTTATATACATGACTATGGTATTATAGAAAGATACATCCATCATTATCCAAAGTATGTATAGTAAATCTCAGGTGTCACGTTATAATATGAGGATAAATGGTTGTATTTATTTATATAAAAATATTTATTTATTTATCCTATAAAGTGTATCACATGAACATATCAATTCATGATCTATGTGTGTGAACACGTTGGTGGTTCCCTACTATGTTCTGTACTCAAACCATGCTCAAGTGGCCACTTCACTTTGTTAATTGAGAAGCCTTCATTATTCCCTGGTTTCAGT
The DNA here is from genome assembly GCA_963277665.1 of Viscum album. Lineage (NCBI taxonomy): Eukaryota > Viridiplantae > Streptophyta > Magnoliopsida > Santalales > Viscaceae > Viscum > Viscum album. The sequence continues at coordinate 1,940,036,525 of OY728159.1, forward strand.
TGGGCAGAGGCTAAGCGTAGCTTCAATGAGTAGGATATGTTGGATGGGACTTAAGACTAGTATGAGGTGGGACTAAGGTATGTATTACATCCTTAAAGTATTTTCATTATTTCTTTAATTTCTTATATATGACATGTATTATGGGTGGTTGGGTTATTATATGACTATTTTTTTCATTTCATTATTTATAATTTATTCCCTATTTTATTTATTTTTTCACCTTAATCTATTTTTATTAATTTTTATTGTGGGTATTTGGATGTTTCCAGATTTATTTATACTCTGATATAAGGGTGTCATCTCTACATTATCACACATAACACCCTCTCTCCTATTCGGTTACCTCTTGTTTATGAGGAGTTTCACCTGCTTTCATATAGCGATACAATTAGGTTACATCTAAATGTGAATTTGGGAAGGTATGTTATAAAGTTGCATAAGAGGACTTCTTTTCTTATCTTACTGGTTTTGGGTTTGGTAAAAATGTGATATAGAAATGTGTTGGAGTTTTTTATGGATATTATATTATTGAATCCCATGCACGTTCCATGGTAATAAATCCAGGTTACTAGGGACTTGGGATTGATGATCATTACCTATTTTGCTATGGTTGATGGATTTCACCTCATGCAGAATATATGATATTTGAATTCATGATTTATTATGGATATCACAATCTTTTACCATTGTAAAGTGGTTAGTTATTGGAATTTTGACACTGGAAACATTGGTAAGAGAAATCTAATATATTATTTTTATACGAAGGACTCAAATTAAATACAATTTCTTGGAATTTTTTTCATGAATATTTCTTCTAGTGATATGTTTTGTGGATTTTATAGAGAGGTTCTGGATGATTATAACCAATTAGTACCTTAGTGTATAGTTAATTAGAGACCCTTGTTGTTTTTTATATGAATTTGACGCCTTTTTTAAGGAACATTAAGAATGTTTACTAAATAGTTTTGATTACTTAATGTGTCAGTGACAACCCATATAGTGTTTTTACATATATCTTCGTGATGAAATTATACTTAGATGGACTGTGGGTTTTAGTAAATCAAAAAAGATCATCTCAGATGATACAATTATATATATATATATATATATATAAATATTTATTTATCATTAGATATGAGGTTAACATCCAGGAAGGGGTTGTATCATATATAGATAGCCAATGAGAATCATCATTGTGAGTAGGCTAATCAAATGGTATGTAATTCCCGATACGTTTATGATATAAGAGGCCTTAGAGTTGATATTTTTCCCATGAAATGTTATGTAATGTTAATGATGGAATCATATAGAAGTCCCATGTACAATACGACTAGCATGATATGTGACCCATAGGTTAGGTGAGAGAGACTAGTTCCCTAATAATGGATTAGTATATTAATGAGATGAGAGTTAATACTATGATGTGCAGTAAAAATCCCTATTATTGATGTGATGTGACATTAGACTGAAACCCAAGAGAATGGATGGCTAGGGAATGTGAATTCTTTAGATATGGGATACGTATAAATTTTCTTTTGGTAACATGAATGGTGAATGTAGAGTGATACTTGTTATATAGTATAGACATGTAAGCTCTTATAATGTTTGGGAAGATGATAACTGTGAGTATTCGTTCTTATCTTGTTAAAGTGATATTTTGATGGCATGATCAGTAGGATTAGTAGACTAGAATAATTCAAACATTCCTTTATAGGAATGGTAGAAGTGTAGTTAAATTACTATAATTTTATAAATAACCTAAATATATGGGTGATTCAGTGAAAAACATGAAATAGTTGAAATGAACAGTTTTAAATAAGTATTAACATGGTGTTTTATTTTTAATATGATGGAAATTCCAAGGGGCATGATTGATAAACGAGGTAAATACTCCTTGGTTTAGTAACATACAACTCTTCATAGTGTGAGATCGTTGATGTTACACGGTGTCACTAAAACATGCACTCATTGGGTTTGTATGGTATCAAGATGGAGAATTTTGTTTATTTGATGTACCAATTGGGTTTGCGAATCATTGAGAGGCCACATATAGTCTGATTAGCAGATGAAATAATACAATGATTTAGAGAATAATTTCTTAATGGAACTATCATGAAAATTAAAATATCCCTCAAGTAAATTTTTTATTTGGAAGTGGATCAAGGAATTGATGAGAGGGATGAGTGTATCCTCTATGATAGTGATAACACTGCATATGAATTAGTGTTGGAAAAAAGTAGTAAATTATTGTGGATCAAGATGTTTGGAATTCTTTTAATCATTCTACCTAATGAGGTATCTCTCTAGGAATTGATAAATGGTAACCATATAGTGGAGAGTAAACCATTGGATAATGTAGGGTGTGAACCCCATCCTAGAAACATTATTAGTGGATATATCAGATTTCATTTAGTGAGCTATAAATGGGATGAAATTGATCATTCATATAAGCATTAATATATGTGCGGGATAACCACATAGTATCCTTATGTTTGGTAATGGAAAGACCATGGTACATAGTGATTTGGAATTTGGCTTTATGGGGGGGAATGGATATAATTTTATAGAGAGAATATTTATATCACCTATAGAAGCATGACACTCAAACTGGAAGGTTCATTAACTAAGAGATAATTATCAGTGGATAATCAATAAAAAATTGTATTCTAGTAGGAAAGTGAATCCAACAAATCTAGTACTATGTAAATAATAGATTTTAGAGTCTAATTCATGATGTATGGAGTTTGAGCATTTTTATAGAAAAATTAAGGTGATTTGATCATGCTCTAGATCGATAGTGTGTTAGTTCTCATAATTTCACCATGAAATTCATAGGATATATTTTAAAATCAACCATGTAAATTAACTATATGTTAGGCTTGTACTTTTTCTAGGATAACTAAATAACCTCAATATTCCCCAAGAATCAAGGAGTCATGATCGATAATAATTATTAAACGTCGGGAGTTAAACCTGGGCATTTTTTAGAGGGGCCACCCAGAGGATGTTTGACTAATTATTTTTCATGTAGTTGGATATGTTGGGTTGGAAAATATTCTAGAAATATCTAATTGGATACAATAAACATTTTATATGATTTTAATAGTGATTTAATGGAAAATAAAATAATTTGATCCGTATTCTTTTAATGAATTGACCCATCCAATTAGGTTAAAATCAATAAGAGGAGAAATACCAGCCTTTTGAATGACGTTTCTAATTAAGGTAGAGTTAATTGATGAAGAGAAAAAACGTAATGTGTCATTAGAATATGAAAATGTATATAATGGGATATTTTTATAGTGAAGAGATTTTTTGATCAAAGTTATCAATATGAGATAAATATTATGATGGGTAGATTCAATAGTTTGGAGATGATTTATGGAAGACACTATGGTGTCTCGGAATTTTATGGGTGTAGGTGAACGTTGTCTCGATGATTTCTTGATAGTAAAGGGTGGTTTATCATGTTGTGGATATCAAATTCTATAATTTAATAATAGTTCAATAGAATAATGTATTTATTGGAGATGGAACTCAACCTAATAGGTTTCAATTAATGGACTTGATGGCTTGGGACTTAGGTTTTAATGTACAATGGTAATTATCAAGGGAGATAAGTGATATGGTAGGATGATTGTTACACGTTATTTCTAGAAAAGTTGAGAAAATTCATAAATAATTTAAATTTTCAATTTATTGGAAGGTTAATTTTGATAACTGGAGTGCTGAATGAGATTTTGAGAGTTTTAATATTATTATGGAGTAATAAATCCTAGACCATACCATGGTCCAGGAATATTATCTCCCCATTTCTACTTGTGTGACATTGGGAGAAAAAAACTCAATGGTTGGGTTTGATCTCGTGTGTGTGTTTCTAGGAGTCTCCCATGAGAACATGTTCAAGATTACCTCACAACACCATCGTTCATTGTGAATGGTGTAAAATATCCATGTTTGTTTCACCATATCATGGTCTGTATCTATTTTAAGTCTCATAGGAATGGTGTTATAAAATGAACCATTACCATGGAAGAAACCTCCACACTGTTGTGTTAGCAATTTCATATTTTTAAAATGTCTAAATTGTCCACCCTATCATTGTATGGGAGTTAAGACAAATAATGAGGGTGAGACCGATCTTAAATAGGGGGTTTATGGAATCATTGATTTGATTTCTCCTAGAAAAAACCATTTTCATTCATCTTTTGTGAGATTCTATATATCTAGTTGATTTCTAGGATGAATTATGGATTTCATTTCTTATCCACCATGGTGTGATCTGTTTGGTGTAGTATCATCCTTTATCTTCAAGGATTTTATAGTGAATTATTTCTTTTTTTCATCCCTTGATATTTTCTTCATCATATTCATGTTTCTTTTTTACCTGAGTTCTCTAGAAACCCAGGGTTTATTTAATATCATTTTGTTAACATGGGATTTGTGGTTTAGGTCTATATATTTCTTCTTATTATCCCTCTTCCCTTTTTATTGTGGATCCCAATAAGATATTATAAATTTATAACTATTTGAGTATGGTGGTCCCTACGTTTTCCCTAAAGATTTGAAAGTTTATTTATACCTTATATATAACATGTGATATATGATCTCACCACCATAGGATATTGACAATTGAGTTTATAATTTTGTTAGCTAATAAGGATTTTTCCTTTAATTAAATATAATTTCCATACTTGGGATACACAAGGTGTCACATGCCACAACAGACCCCATTATAGTAGCTAGATATTCCATCCACAAATTGTTGGGTGTATAATTGTAGTTTTATACCTTGCGTAATTTGAAACCTATTATATCGCATAAATAAATATGTATATGATCATAGTGTACCTGATAGGTTCTTGTAGACCCCTTGAGTATGGATTGGTAATGAATTGGGATAATTATCCCAAGCTACCCATATATAATATTTAAATTCCTTAAATCGTTTAGGCTAGATGACATGAGATAACAATGAAGGAATGTAGAGGACCTAAATAAGTTTCATTGTAAATTTCATTTCCCTTGGGTTGAGAATTGTGAAAACTACTTATAAGTAGTCATGAGTGCTTCCTTGGATCAATTGATACACCAGGTGAGATTAAAAGGCAAGTTCTTTTACCTATTTATGATTTAATATAAAGGAACGTATTACACATGAGTGATGGGAGATTCCACTAGAAATGTATTGGTTAATGATTAATTGTTTTTTATTCATAAGAAACCACCTAATATACGAGACATGATATATGTTTTCAATTCTTAGTAAATTATTTTTTAATGTGATATTTATTATTACTATACTTTGGGGACCTTTATGTAATTATAAGGATCTGTTATTTCTATTATAATGATTATATAATATTGCGGGAAATTGAGGTGATTCCGAGGATCTAGTATGATATATATCATAAATATATAATATTTGGGGACCATGATGTGATTTAAATGACAAGGCATTCCCATTATGATGAATATGTACTATTCGGGAACTTTGAGGTGAAAATGAGGATATTGAATTCCCATTATTATTATTGTTGGGGGACCTTATATGTTGTTCCATTGATCAGGTGTTAATGATATTATATTGTTAGGGGACTTTGTAATTTCTACTTGGATCTAGTGTGACTATATATATTTATATTCAGGACTTCAATATTATGGATAGAGTTATTTGACATTGGATAAAGTATGTAAGGTCGATCCCATGTGTCACAGTACACTTTTTGGACTGATTTATAAATTAATTTATGTAATTTCATTTTGTTTATTAATTCTAATGATAATATTATAGGCACACAATTGAATCTTAATTTCCTTTTTATAATACCTCATTGGTGGTTCCCTATGGAGTTATGTTCTCATAAATTTCTCTGGAGTCCATTTCATATGGGTACCAGAGCGGCTTTCAATATTCACTGGTTCAGGGTGGGAAGAGGCATGATGAACATTTTTTTAACAGGATGGATCATATAGGATAGAATATAGGATAATGGGAGCCTCAAAGATATGATAAATCATCAAAGTATTTTTCTTCATTATTTTATTTTGTATATGTGACTGGTCTAGTAGGTGGTTTGGTTTCTATATGACTATATGTTGTATGTCATTATTTACTATTAAGAGATTTTATTTATTCATTTATTACATTAATTATATTTTTATTCATTCTTTTCGAAAATAATTTTTTGTTTTTTCTATTATTTCTATTCTAGTGTGAGGGTATAGTCTCCTCATGATCACACCTTACACCCTCATTACTAGTCAACATCATCTAGCATATGGGGACTCACTTATAAGGTCATGTAGAAACCCCATTTGGTTATTTTTCATAGTGAACTGGGGTGGGGGTATTACATAGGGTTCAAGATTCCATTATTCTCCCTAATAATAGGTTATGTGAAAGTATATTTGAAATTTATAGTCATTAAGATTGAAAAATTAAACCTTACCGAAAAAATAGATTGTTTGGTGAATTTTAAGGCTCTTATTTTCTTCTATGGTAATAATGTTTCTTTTAAAACACTAGATCAGTGTGTCAATTATTTATATGGAGAGTGGGATATTTTTGTGAATTGTAAAAGGACTATTTATCTTTACATTGGAAATTTTACTTTACAATTAGCAGGTTCATTAATTAGTCCATTTAAATCGACGAATAAACTTTTTTTACCAATGGTGGTATAATATTCTTATAACATTTTTTTAGAATACATTTCAATAATTCAATTAGGTAGTGGAATAAAATTTTCAATCAATATTTTCCTAGAAAAATTATAATTTGTATCACATGGTACCGATAGATATTTAAGAATTAAATGTATAGTTTTATTTCCATGAAAATTAGGTATCTATTCGACAAAATGATTTACTACGGGTGAAACCTATTATATTTTCTAATAAATATGAAGGAAGATTGTGATTATTAATTGAAAAATTAAATTTTAACCATGTTATGGTCAATAATAATTACCACGTACCTCACATTAATGTAATAATTGGTCATTTAAATTAACCTAAGTATCAATCTATTTTTTCTGAGATTTTTATATCATGAAATAAGGTTGAATAACATAGATATTATGAAAACTATTCTCTTTATTTCACATTAATTCCTTATTTATTAAATAAGATTACAAATAAATCAACTGATAAGATTGATAAGTATAGTGTCTTTGGGAATTAGGTAAATTATATTACTTAAAACCAGGATTGCATCATATTTATTAAAAATAGCTATAACATGATCATATTATTCATTCGTACTTAAAATTTCATGGGATAACCTAGAGAAATACATAAAATATGTGTGATGTATAATCCCAGTAATGTAATAAAAATCACATAACATGAATAAATTCATACATGTTTGAAAAAAGGTACACGAATGAGATATAAAATGGGTGATAATCATTAACATGAACAATGATGCTTGATATAGCATGGTAATAAAAAAGGAAACATGGGAAATGTGGAAACAACATAAAACAATGCATCATAAACATTGGTTATGGATAACTATAAATAAAACATGATGGGAAAAATTCTATGGTGGATTATTCTCACTCTCTAATCCCTTACATGATATCTAATGAGACTAAAACATTACCCAATTCATTGGAGTGATACATAATTTTGGGCACACCAGCCACATTAATTTTGTTATCATGCTTAAGTGTGCCACATAGATAATAAAACATGGAATTATTTATCATCAAATTAAATCACATGACCAAGGAGTGTGGAATATATAAATGTAATTCCAAAATAAAATGTGTATAATTTCATTAAGGTTAACATCCTTTACAAGAAATGGGTTCTAGTACTCACTAAATAATTGTTTCGCATGGAAAATCAATGTGAAATTTAGGCATGATAACAGGTGGAATATAATTATTCATTGAAGGGATTAATGTGAGTTAAATAGGTATATAATCATTTAGACATAAAATTTAATATTGGTGGGTTATGGAAGTACATATCTCAAAATTACTAATTGGAGATTAATTTCGTATGATAATGAAGAAACTTAACTAAATAAGAGAACGAGAAGATCCCATACCTTGAGAGGGTGATTAAAAATGAATGGTAGGAGATTATTGAGTGCATATGGGAACCTTGGTAGGACTATAGATATGGGATAATAGAGGAATGACGTGCTCCATGGATTTTAGTGAATTGAAATGGGAGCATGGGTGGATTTATATAGGAAAAGAAAGGGGAGTTCATTATTATTTCTCAAACATAGGTTTTGGAATCAATATAAAAAAATTAATCAACACCAGAAACCATACCATGGTTTATAAAAAAATACTTTTTTTCATTATTTTATAAGTCTAATGGTCAATATTATTTAAATGATACCATTTTTGATGTATAATTGAGTCATTTTTTGAAGAAATTATTTTAGAACCTTAAAATAAGTTATATGTTTTGGAAAATTCATAATGGATTTATAAAATTAATAAAATAATCTAAAAAACATATTATTTTAAATTGAAAAAATATATTTGGTCTTGTATTCCTTTTATAGTATTTAGTACTCTATTTTGGGTCATTATTATGTAATAATACACACCTTATATTTATACTATATATAATTTTTACTCGAAAATTCAATTATCTCATAAAATTAAGATAAAATTCACCATTGTATTATTTTGATATTATGATTCTAGAAATAATATTCATTTAATATAAATAATTTTATAAATATGTGAATTTTTAAATTTAAAATAAAAAAACGACATTTATAGTGAAATGCTAGTTTTTTAGAATAACAATTTTTGAACGCATATAAAAATTACACTGAACATGATAAAAACTATACTATAAAATATATTTAATAAAAATTATTTAATAAAACATTTTTTTTGGATATTATTTATTTTTAAAATCCATTAATTCATCAAAATAAATAACTTGATTGAAAATTAAAATTACCCAAAAATATGATTTGTGTTTTATTGTTTCAAAATAAAAAAAATCATTTATTAAGTAACATTAATAGGATGGAAATATATTAATTATTCTATAAAAAATAATTTACAAACTCATATTGATATGGTATTAGTACATATCCCTTTAATACACCATAAAACTCCCTGAGATTAATGTGCATGATTGTGAGACTTTCATGGGTGGGGGCGGGGGGTACAATATACATGGTTTGGGTCGTGATCTTGATGATCTCGAATTTATCCTGCAAATGGTTTCACTCATGCTCATGTTTTAGGATATTAGATTGGTATTGGTCAAGGATAAAATCCCATTGATTCCATCTCCATAGGAAACTCTAATAAATGGGATTCATAGGGTATGATCCTACTTGTTGAGGTCATCACATCTAATATTTGTGTCAATTGAATTTGTTAAAACCTTATATTTATACAAATCATAAGATATTTGTTAAATAGATATATTATAAATGGTAATGATTATTAATTTAATTTTAAATTTTATAGGATATAATGAAACCAAATAAGTGTAAATGTTTTCTTTATCCATAAAATATATCAATGAATTTAATTCAATCACAATGAGAATTTAATTTATAAACTTTTAGGTCATTAAAATAGTCCCCCTTCAGAAATTTCACCATAAAAAATTTCATTTCACACACTAAAATAGATTAGGGTAACAATTTTTCATTACCTCCTCTGGTTACCATTTTTTTCCTTCCAACATGTGGTATCTCCATTTCACTTTAACTAGGTGAAGTGTCTTATTCTATAGAATTTTTTCTCTACAATATAATATTTTCATTGGCAGATAATTATCAAATGGTACCTCATATGGATGGAGTACATGTTAGGGGTATGTTATGTACTTCCTAAAAAGGGATTCATGGAATAAATCATGTACATATGATAGGTTAGGTGAGAGTTCTTGTCGATAGTACATCGCTTCAATGCGATCTATGATATCAAAGAGACCAATTTATCTTAGACTAAGATTTCCTTTATTCTCAAAAATCATGGATTTATTCCATATAGATATTATGACGAATACCATATAAATATCCTTAAACTCTAGGTCTCATTTATTATTTTCATAATAGCTCTTTTTTCAATTTTGATTAGCCTTGATGTGCACTAAATGGTCTTGAACTATTCCACTATTCCTTCAACCATTTCAGGACCTAGTAGTTTGCATTCCCCAACATCAACCACACATGCATGTGGTATGAACCTCTTCCCATAAAGGTATTCATAGGGATCCGGCTGTAAGATTAATTGGATATTATTATTGTATGAGAATTCAGCTAGAGGAAGATGTTGATCCCATACTCATTTGAAGTCAATTGAGAATGATCTCAACATGTCCTTCAATTTTTGGATACTCCACTCATGCATTCCACCTGTTTGAGGGTGATCAGGCACGATAAATTTCAATATAGTATTTAGAGTTCATGTAAGAGTCTTCCAAAACATGGATGTAAATCATGGGTCTTGATTAGATATAATCGATAATGATGTTCTATGAAGACTCACCACTTCTCTAATGTATATCTTTTCATGTTGATCAAGTGGGTATTCATCTCGAATTTCCTACAAGTGAGTAGTCTTTTTAAGATGATACCCCATAACCCAAATATAATTATTTCCTCTTAATATCATTGGAATAAAACAAAAAATTCTAGGGTGATGTTTTCATATTCCCATGTAGGTATGGGTAATGGTTGCATCATAACCTTGTATTTTTACCTCTCCACTATCACTTTATAAAATCAAAGTCATTTTTATGTATATACTATGATCTCCTTATTCATATTGTACCACCATTTTTGCTTTTAGAGATTATGATACATCTTTGTGCTTCTTGGAAGGATCTAGAAAGTCAAACTATATGTATCACCAATCATATCCTACTTTAGTGGAGGATTTCATAGTACCCATAGCAATGAACCGAATCTAACAACTCATTCTTAAAGAATTTATATTTCTTATAGCTTCAAATTTATTCTAAATTCCCACATCATCTCTTAGAGAATTATTTATCCTATCTAGAATCAGAAGTCTGAATTTATTAGTAGAAGGATTCATGTTGTTCCATTATTTATTATTCCCTTATCTATCCTTTTAAAATCTAAGAATATTGGATCCTTATCAATTCTCATCAATTGTAAAATTTATAGATCCTTTATACTTATATTATCTACCAATTTATTATATTTCCCAAGATAGTAGTGGATTGAGGATTCAAAGTCCTTGATCATCTATAACCATCTTCATTGGCGCATATTCATTTTTTTCTATGTGAATATTTACTTATGGATTTTGTGACCTTTATATATTTCACACTTCTCCCAAAAGAGTTAATTCCACCATATTTTCAAAGAAAAGATTCTTGAATCCAACAATAGATCATTCATTGGGGTTTTCTATACTAAAAATTTCAATTTCCTTGATGTGTAGGATATCAATTTTTTATTATGAACTCACACACATCCCAATCCCTTTTTCAAATAAAAGTTGTACACCATAAAAAATTCCCCACTTTTGGGTAGTGTCAGTACATGGGTAGTGGTAAGACACTATTTCAACTCCATGAATCTCAATTCACATTCATCACTCCAAATAAACTTGACTCCCTTATGAGATATCATAGTTAGAGGGTTTTATAATCCTGAGAAATTTCTAAAAAATTAGTGACAATACCAAGCTAACCCAAAAGAAACTATGAATTTTGGTAACATGTGGTTGACTTAGGCATCGTTAAATTACTTCTCTCATTGAAGGTTCCAGGGATTTTCAATTAATTGTGAAGATATGGCACAAAAATGATACTCCTTAATCCAAAAATCACATTTTATATACTTTTCATTATTATTCTCTATTTATAAGGTCTTTATCATAGTTCTCATATTCTCCTCATGATCCTCCATTGTTTTGAGTATATTACATTATAATATATAAAGGCGACCTAATGTTTTTCAATGTAATCTATAAAGAATAAATTAATCTAATACAAAAATATTACTAGGTAATAAGAAGTCTAAATGGAATTACTTTGAGTGGATAGTACCCATAACTTGTACGAAAAGAGGTCTTGGATATGTCCTCCTTCGTCACCCTTACATGATAATAGCACAATCGAAGATCCACCATGGATAAGTATTGTTCTATACATAGATGATTGAAAACGTAATCAATATTTGGAATAAGATACATGTTCTTTATCATTATATTATTTAGATTCTAATAATAAATGAAAAGGTACATTGACCCATCCTTCTTCTTGATGAAGAGGACTGGTGAATGCCAAGGTGAAGAACTTGGGCGTATGAACCCTTTATCCAAATTCTCCTATAGTTATTTCTTTAGCTACTCAATTCTAACAATAAACATTATATACAGAGTCTTGTATAATGGTAAAAACCCATGTATAAGACCAATTGATAATTAAACCTCTCAACATGGAGGGAGACCAACATATTTATCAGGAAAAAAATCACTATATTACCTCAAAATTGAATGTCTTCCAGACTGATATTTTACTTAGACTCAATCATTTAATATATATTCACTTTCTTGTAAAGAAATAATATCCATGATTGAGGTTTTCGTGCTAAATATGATTCACTATCCTCTATGAAATTGTATATAAAAGAGGGGTATTTCACAATAAATAGAATAATGTCGTTCTCATGGAAATTAATGTTGTATATATACATGGAAAGATAATCCATACCTAGAATATCACAAAATTCAACTAAAGGGGGAATCAAAATGTTTTCTGAGAATTTATGCCCATAAATATTTAAAGGGAATGAGTTATATACTCTAGATGTAATAATTTCCCCATTTTCCATTACCACTTATAGCTCTGCATCGATGATTTATGGCAGTGTTTGAATATTTCTACTAAACAAGCATGATATAAAAGAATTTTTAGAACCATAATAAAAAATAATTCTCTATTATTGAATTAATAACTAGAATACCTATCACCACTTCATTGTTGATATCTACCTAAGAGGTTTTGATGAAAAAAACTCACCTGTGCTGCCTTGGAGGCTATTTTCAGTCTCCGAAAACACATAGATTAGTGATTTTTTAAAAGTGGCATGGCTAATTGTATTTGAAGAAATGAAAAATGGACTAAGGGTTGACCAAATTATTAATTTACTCCATGTCATTAGTGAGGTTCTCTCATTCACAATTTCTAGATAGGTGTCCTTCCTTTAATCACATATAACATTTCCTCACCCCCATTAAGAAATTTCTTAGGTGATTATTTCCGCACCATTGACAAGTGGGATGTTGAAATTCATTAGAACCATTAGATTTATACATGAGACTACTAGAAAAAAACTTCAATTTCCAATTCGTATCCATGAGATACCATTGAGACTCTCTGATGTTTATTTCAAATTTTAGGGCACATCAAAATTTTTTCTCATAGCTATCAAAGTCTCAGATCATAATGGAGTTTTCAAGAAAATGTTCTATCCCCTCAAATAAGTGGTCAAACATGAATTTTTGGGTAATGAAAATGCTATAGGAATATTGTAAAATACTTGTAGTTTTTTACTCATACACCTTGAAAATTTATTTATCATTTTTCTTGAGGTAAAAGAAATCCATTTCCTTTTTAATATAGATATTAAAAAGAAAATATTTACTAAAAAACATTTTTTAGAATTCCTTCCACCCATATCTTTGATCTATTCCTCAGTATTTGTATTCTTGATCAATGTCCACAACTTATCAGATTACGCCTCCATAAAATAAAAAACAATTGGATTATTCTCTCGCTTAGAATATTGAATAATTGAGATTATTTTATAAATGTGGGTTATCCATTTTTCTAAAATTAAGGGATTAGATGATCCATTGAACGTCAAGGGCCTGATCACACAATGGTACAAATTGTATCTTGTTATTTCTTAGGGGGATTTGGGTGATATTATTGATCCTGATTTCTATTCATAAACATAGTTAGCTGAGTGTGTATCACTATAAAGTTCTCTATTATTTCTCCCATCGGGTAGGGAATCTCATTTGGGAAGTCATCACATTTAACTTTTCATTGGTTTTTTACCCGATTCCTCTAATTTATAGATTTTTTCCTTGGATAAATAGAAAATTAGGGATGACTATTTTTAAATTGTTAAACACATAAATTTAAATTGAATGAATTTAAATTGATAACATATAAATGACATATATATTTTAAAATTTTTATATCTAGGATTCAATATATGTTATTCATGATCTATTTACTAACATATACTCTTATGGGAATTTTTTTTCCTTAATAATGGTTTGTAATGAGATTGTGAATTTACCATAGAATATACCCCGACAATGTCAAAAAATATTTGTAGTAAGGACCATTTCGTGCACCAATTCCTAGTTGAGTCTAGCTCAACATGGTGTTTTGGGGTTTTGCCCCGATGTACATCTGTTCTGAATCCCCATCCACTTATAGAATCAAGAAAACGATGTATTTTCATGATAAACAACTTACTCTATACTTTTAAAAAAATTAGGGATGTTTTATTCCAAAAACATTTATCCCTACGTGTTTACATATTCTTTTATAATCCCAAACCCAAAAAATAACTAAACTTTTCCTTTTATACCAACTACGACTACCTTGTTCTTTTTTACACATTAATTCATGATTTATTACATAATATTACACATAAAACAACCTCCAAGTTTGAGAAGTGTAGTGTCTTTGGTAATTAGGTACATTACATAAGAAAATAAAACATGTATTATATAATATTTATTAAAAAACTCCATAATATTATCATATTATTCTTTTATACTTATAACTATTTGGGATAACCAGGGGGTATACATAAAAAATGCGTGAGTGTAAGATACTGAATATTTCTAGAGATGTATCAATATTGATTTCAGGAATTTTTTCTCCTATTTTGAGTACTCTTTGTTTTGTATTTTCTTTGGGGTGTGTTTGGGTGAAAATTTAGGAAAATGGAAGAATGATGACAGTGCAAAATTGGGGCACAAATAGGTAAAATTGTGTGTCCTAGGCCAGAAAACTATACAACCTTATACAGTAAGGATTTTAATTGATGGAAAACCATTTGAAAAACCATATTCCCTATTATGAGTAACTATTCACCCCAATAAAAGTGTCACATAGTTTAGGTGTATTGTTAGGATAAAATGTGTACCCCTGCCCAACAAATCATGTGTGGGAATATAAATCACAAAAGAAATTTATTTTCAAAAACTTGATCTCTTGAAACTCACTCATTGCAACCCTCAATTGACCCTAGATGTTATTTCATGATTTTAAAGACATAAATATGAATTACAAGGATTCTTGACATTCATTCTTGGTGATTCGAAGCCCGGATCGAATATTTGAACCCTTCTTGATAATAGAATGTCACTATGCTTGGTTTCCCGTTCCTTTACCATTATTATTGATCATGAAAGTGGTTCTATTTTTTTAATTATATCATTATATAGAAATGTGGGTCTAGATATTTATTTTATGGATATTTATTTATTCAATCTCGATTTATTGTTTTATATTCATATATCTTTCAATGTTGTTGCACAACTCAAATTTTGTGGATTTCTATTGGGTGATCACTCATCAATGAATCGAGGTAGGTGTCATATAATTAAAATCCCAAAGACTTTGTTTAAATTATTTTTATGTAATTTTATAATTTCTATTAGAAATTTGTTAAATGTGATCTTGATTGAATTAATTAATTTGGTGAATTAATTAGTTGAGGATATGATAAATTGGGGATTTTATGAATTATATATTGATACAATTAATTGTAGAATTGATTATTATGTGTTGATTTTTTTTGTTTTGAGATAATTAAATTAAGAATTATTTATGATATATTGATAATTGATCATGATATAATTAATTGTAGTATTAATTATGGGATTTGGAGTTTGAGGATATTGATTATGTAACTGATGATTTAATTAATCGAATTGTAATGCTTAATTAATTGGGGAATTAATTAAGGGTATTACCGTGATAATGTAAATGTCAAATTAGTAAATAAATATATGTGATTTTTTAATTGATGATTTGACTAGAGTAATTTATGTGATTAACTAATTGTTGAATTAATTAGTTTTATTGATATGATTAGTTAATTTTTGAGCTAACTAATGTAATTTTTTTGTGTAACTTAATGCTAAATTAGAAAAATAATTAATGTTGATAATTTATTATTTAATTAATTATATGTATGAACAGTAACATGGTCATTTATTTTTGAAATAAAGAATGGGAACATGTTCATTCTAATGTGTATGGTATGAATGGTAATATGGTCATTTAGTTTTGAAATAATGTATTGTAACATGGTTATTATATTGTGTGAAGTATGAATGGTAAAATGGAAGTTAAAATATGAAATAAATAATGGTATCAATTTAATTATAAGACAATATTTTCCTTAAACATAAATCAAGCCCTCAAATGAGATGAAGTAGGGACTGAGGTATGTGTGTCAAAGGGAACATGAGGGTTATTATGGTTAAATAATGTGATAATTATTTATTTATGAATTGTAATTATTTCTTTATACAGCTGGATATACTTAATACTAACTAGATATTGTTTTAGACACCGTTGGTGGTGATTTAATAAGTTGCACTCACACCCTACACAGGATGCCAGATTGGTACCTAAATAAATTTTATGTTTTTTGAATAGATTAAGTGAAATTCCCCATGTTCGATGTATGATATGGGATGGTGTCTAGATGGGGGAACCAGACACAAATTGGGACCTTCATGGGGGATTCATCATTGTATTTATTTTTTGTTTTATTTTAGATACTTAACACATACATTGGAAATGCATATTTACTTAATTAGTTTTGACATTGTATTTATAGTTTTTGTGATATTGTGATACTATTTTTTTAGGTTATGGTTACATGTTATTTAGTTATTGTTTCGTATTTTCTACTATTGAATTTACTTTGACTAAATAGGGTATAGTCTCCCCAAGATTAATATATCAGACATTTGCTACTAGTTGGAAGCCTCTTTCATATGGGGAGGCACACCTGAGATCATGTGATTGACTAGCTCAGGGCACTAGTGTGCAGAATCCAAGTCAGGATGTTAAAATGTTGTATCAAAGGATGTTTTATTTCCCTTTTAAATTTTCTTACTATTTTTGAACGGTAGATAGGAGATTAGTATAATTAAATCCTTGGTTATCATCTGGTGCATGGGAGTAACTACCCCATGTTCTGGGGAGAAACCAAGTACCTAGTTAAGACTTTTTTTTCTATTACGATTGAATATTAGTTCACCTTGGTTGATGCACATGTCATGTGATTTGATTATTATTTCAAATATTTTTTTATATTTCAATCCTGGCCTGGTATGGAATGAGATTTTATTTTGTATGCATCATTCTTCGAACATTATATTATTTTGTGATAAAAATTATTTTTTGGCACACATGGGAAAATGGGTAGTGGGTAAGTTGTTGGAATTGATCTATTTTTAATTTCTTATGAAATTGAAGTGAAAAATGTTCCTAATTTGAAATCAAAAATTTTAAAATGATAGAATATGATGATAATTGTGTGTCTAAATGAGAAACAAAAATATTGAGAATGTTTTTAGCCTTAGTAAGTGTATGTTGGTTAGGGGTAGTGATGGTGACTCAATTATGAGTATGTGGAAGGGTTTGGGGAAATGGCATGTTGGGCCTTATTGAGTTTTACATAAATATGGTAATTTTTAGTACTTTTTTTAAGGTTCATTTTTGAATTATAGAGTTATTAATCTATGACGATGCTTGTTGATAGGATGATAGGATGTCACAAGTTTTGATCCTCCACCCTTAGTGGGGCCTAAGGAATCGATAGTGCCAGGTGAGGAAGTATAAGACCAGTTTTGAGATAACTTTTTTCAATTCATGCAATTCATGGGAAGAGACCCATGGTTTATTTTGAAGTGAATATCTGATCTAACAAGGGAGTTCCAGTTACAATACACTCTGAATTTAACTAGAGTTTGTGTACATAAAGGAGATGAGTTATGGGTTGAGTCCATTAAGAATATACTTGACTATTTAGAGACTCTTATTGGGAGGAGGGTCAAGTTGGATGCTTATATGCTATTAGGATCCATGAAGTGATAATGTGATGTTCTGGTGTGGAAAGGACATAAAGTATGAGGATAAAAAAATTACTGGTTGAGATAAACAATTGGTTTCTAGAGAGTTAGGAGAATATAACCCTGGTATCAATTTCAATGGAGTATAATATATTGAGATGGATCATGGACATAAAGAATAAGTATAAAATGTTTTTTTACTTTGATGGAAAACCTTGAAGGTGTTGAGTCACCTCCTGATAAGAGCATATGAGAGGATGAGATCTTCTATGTTAGAAATCTGGTTGTTGTGCCTACTGAAAGTAAGGAAGAACTAATGAATGATTTTCATTCCTAGAAGTGGTCAGTTCATATAGGTTTGAATGAAATTTACTATGACCTATGATGATTGATTTTGTGGGGGCACAAAAAAAGATATAGAAGGGTTCGTAACACGATGATACAAGTGCCAACAGGTGAAGGACGAGCTCCAACAACCTAGAGGATTGTTACAACCATTGACCTTTCTGGAATGGAATTGGGTCAATGTACCATGTATTTTTTGTGGTTCTCCGGCATAATCCTCATAAGAATAACTCTACTTGTGTAAATTTTGATAGTCTAACAAACGTCACACATTTATTGCATATACGGTAGACATTATTAGTAGAGCAGTTGGGAGACTTGAATGTTTGGGTGATTTTATATCTACACGGGGTTCCATAGACTATAGTTTTAGATCATGAATAATGTTTTACTTAATGATTATAGTAGGTATTATAGAAGGTACTGGATATATATATTTTTTATGAGTATAGATTTCCACCCACAAATAGATGTCCAGTTGGTGTGTACGACAAAGGTCTGTGAGGATATGTTGCAAGGATGTGTTCTTGACTATGGTGGGACACGATAGAAGGACCTATATTTGGAAGAGTTTTTATAAAAAAAAGATAGTTTTTAGGTTACCATTCATATGGAACCATATGCGGCTCTTTATGGTAGTTTATGATTATCACATCTGTACAAGATGAAAGAAGGCGGGTCAGAGTTTTTGGGACTGAGTCTCGCATAGGAGACAATGGAATATGTACAACTAATTTGTAAACATTTGGATATGGATTTGAGTATATAGAAGTCATATGATGATATTAATTGAAGACCTCTAGAGCTTATAGTGGGAGATCATGTATTCCTTCATGTTTCACCTACGTTGGGTTATAGTAGGATACAAAGACAATGAAAGTTAGCAACCATGTTTGTTGGAATATTTGAGATTGTGGAGAGGATCGTGACAGGGGCATACCGAGTATCTCTTCCATATATATGAAGTGATATGTATGATTTTCCATGTTTCACAAAATCGATAGTATCAATTCAAACCTTCCCATGTGATTGATGTGGATTATGTTGATCTTGAGGTAACTATATCCTTTTAGGATCATCTGAGGTGTTTTCTGGATTATAGTGAGAATGTGTTGCAGGGAAAGACCGTATAGATAGTTCCTATATTTTGGAATCATGGAAATATGAAATAGGAAACATGGAAAATGTAATAATATATGAGGTCTTAATTTCCCAATCTATTTTTCTTAGAATCGTAGAGATTATTGAGATTACAGCTCCAGAATAAGTTGTTATAAGTTGCGGGGATTGTAAAATCTATTCCATTTCTGGATATAACTCGGTCTAGATATTTGGTACTATTTTCCACATTTTTTGAGTAATATTTTTTTTCTTCACATTGGGGTTTTCATGGTAGAAATGTTGAGAAAAAACAGAATAAATAGGATAATTCACAATTGGTCCACGGTTAGGGAAAACCGTGCGCCCTAGCTTAGAAAACCATGAAACCCTAAACAGTGGTGATTTTCATGGGTGGAACACTAGTTTTCAAGCTGTGTTCCCGCTTAGGAGTAACCATGCACCACTATAAAAGAGGCACATGGTTCAGGTTCATTATTAGTGGAAATTATGTGCCCCTGGCTAGAAAACCAGGTACGAGATTTAAATTTACCCGAAAATAATATTTTAAATAACCCAAACCCCCAAAACTCAACCTATTCATCGATTATTTAACCCTATACATTATTTCTTGTATTCAAATCCTCTGATATAGATTCAAATACATCCCCACCTTGTTTCTTGTTGATTCAAAGCATGAATGGAAGAGTTTCACCACTCCTAGTAAGAAAATATCACCCCACATGGTTTCCCATTCATTTTACATTCTTCTCCATTCAAGGAAGTGTTTCTATTATTGATGTTATTTGATTAAGATTAGGATTGTGTACCTAGATCTATAATTATAGTATTTTATTTATCAGATCTTGATTTAGGGTTTTATATTGGGATCTTGTTCTATATTATTACACTGCAGAAATTTTGAGGATTTATCTTGGCAGATCGCTTGTCAACAAATCGAGGAAGGTTATCTATAAATAAAAACCCAATGATTTTTTTAAAATTAATTTTATATAATTTTATAATTTCAATAATATTTTTTTTATTAATTGAATTAATTGATTTGGTGAATTAATTAATTTAAGATATGTGAAATTTGGGATTTTGGTAATTATAGATTGAAAAAATTAATCATATAATTAATTATGAGGTGTTGAGTTTATTGATTTGGGACAATTAATTGATGAATAAATTGTGAGATATTTAGATTTTAGGAAAATAAAATTAAATTTGGAATTAATTATTAGATTTTGAGTTTATGATTATTGATTATCTAATTGATGAATTAATTAATTTGATTGATGAGATTAATTTTTAATATAATTAATTAACATGATTTGTGTCATAAAATAATTTTTCATTTAGTAAAGAAATCAGTTTTACTTGATAATTGATGAGTTTACTAGAGGAATTGATGTTATTAATTAATTGTTGAATTAATTAATGTTATTGATATGAATATTAATTTTTTGTTTTAACTAATGGAATTTTGTGCGTAACTAATTAATTATTTAGTAATGGAATTGATATGGATAACTAATTATTGAATTATTTATTTGTCTGATTGGTAACATGGCCATTTAGTTTTGAAATAATGACAGGTACCATGATCATTATAATGTTTAAGGTATGAATGGTAACATGGTCATTTAGTTTTGAAATAAATAATGGGAACATGGTCATTCTATTATGTGATGTTCGAATGGTATAATGAGATAAGTATGAATTAAATAATGGTAAAATGGAATTTTGATAAATGATATTCCTATGAAAAATTAGGTCTCTAGTAGAGGACAAGTAGGGATTGATGTATGGGTGTCTACAGGCACCTGGGGGTTTATATGGCTAAATAAAGATTAATAGATAATGTGATAAATATTTATTTTTGAATTGTAATTATTTATTTATAAAAATAAACACACTTACAATATATTAGATATTTTTGTAGAGCTGTTGTTGGTGTTCTAATGATTTGAACTCAAACCTACTTGGGCTACCTGATGGGTACCTAAATAGAATTTTTGTTTTTTCAGACAAGTTAAGGGAATATTCCTCGTGTTAGATGGATGATAAGGTATGAGGCATGGATAAGGGACCCAGAAAAAATTCAGGGCCCTCTAAGGGGATTTTTCAGTGTAGTTATTTTGGGTTTCATATTAGAAAGTTGACACATACATTAGCATGGAATATTTTTTTCATTAGTTTTGACAGTGTATTTACATTTTTCACATCTAGTTATACTTGTTCTTTCAATTTATGATTACATGTTATTCATTTATTAAATATTATTTTTTATAGAGAATTTACTCTGATAAAAGAGGGTATAATCATCCCATGATCAATATATAAGACCCTTGATGCTATTTGGAATCCTCTGATGTACGGGGAGGTTCTGCTGAGGGCTTGTGATGACTGAATTGGGGCACTGATGTGTGGCACTCGGGTTGGGATGCTATAATGAGATATAAATCCCATGAAGGGAATAAACATGGAATAACAAGAAGAATGTAATATATTTTAGACAATAGAAATACAAATGGGACATTTATAGGGGTTAGAATCATAAACATGAACAATGAGGCATGATATAACATGATAATCATAATGGATACATTGGAAATGTGAAACAAATTTAAAACACTTCTTAATAAACATTGTTCAAGGATAAATTACAATACAACATGATGGAAAAGTCCCATGGTGCATCATGTTCACTCCCAAATCCATTGTATTACGTTTCATGATACTAAAATGTTACCCAACGCATTGGAGGACTATATAGTTTTGGGTGAACCTATCACTTTCATTTCATTTGCATGCTTAAGTGTGTCACATAGATCATATACCGTTGAATCATTTATTATCACAATTTATTAAAAAATTAAGGAGTTTGGAATAAATAAATGTAATTACACAATGAAATTAGTATAAGTGCATGAAGTTTAACACCATTGATAGGAAATTTGTGTGTATATTCACATAATTAGTTTTTGTCATGTAAAATCATGGGGAAATTTATGTATCTTAATGGGGTTGTATTAACATTCATGGGAGGTATTAATGCGAGTGAAAACGGTGTCTCAAAATTTATACATAAAATGGAATTTATTGTTGATAAGAATGAATATATAAAATCATTAGGAATTGGAGATAAATAACATGAGATAATGGATAAACCTAAATAAAGAGGAGAAGGAAAGGATCCCTTACATTGAGAGGGTGATTCCAAATGCCTAGGGAGCTTCTAGAGAGATTTTAAGCAGATATGTAAGACTCTAGAGAGGGGATGTTAGAGTAAGGAAATGATCCATGTTTTTTGAGTGAAGAGAAATGGGAGATTGGGTGGGTTTATATAGGAAAATAGAGGGTATTTGTTTATTATATCTCAAACATATGTTTGGGACTCTATATAAAAAAGAAATAAAAATAAACAGACCTTCCCATGGTTTTTTCTCACTGTTCCTTCCAAAGAGGGGTGGTTTTAATTATTTTCTATATATATGGGAAGAAAGTATTAAAATAACCCCCTTGTTGATATGGAATTGAGCCAGGTCCTTAATGAAATAATTTTATGACCATAAAATATATTATTGGTTTTGGAGGATTCATTATGGATTTAAAAAATTAATAACATAAACAGTGAAATATTGTTATTTTAAATGGAAAAAATATATTTGGTTTTGGATACCATTTACAATACTTATATATCATTTTATATAATTATGGTGTCATAATACACAATGTATATTTATACCATATTTAATTTTTAACAGAAAATTCGACTCTCTATCAAAATTATGAAAAATTAACCATTGTAAAACGTTAATGTTTTCCTTCCAAAAATAATATTAATTTTATCAAAATAATTTTATATTTTTGTGAATTTCCACTTTTAAAATATGAATCGACATTTATCTAGAAGTGTTGGGCTTTTTGAAAATAACAATTTTAGAACACTTATAAAAAAACATTGACTTCAATAAAATTATATGATTATTTATTTTAAAAAAATATATTTCTAAATAATATTTTATTAAAATATTATTTATTTTAAAAATACATTAGTTCGTCTAAATAAATTTATTAATTGAAATTGAATATTGCATAAAAATACAATTTTTTTTTATTTTATCCTAATAATAATCATTTATAATGTAACAAAAACAAGATAAAAATATATTGATTATTCAATAAAAAATAATGTACATACTTATATTTATTGGTTATTTATACATATCCCATTAATAAACCAGAAACTCCATAAAAATTAGGTGTGTACTTGTGAGAGTTCTATGGTGTGGTTTGGCTTACATGGTTTGGGTTATGATATTAATGTGCTTGAAACTCTATCGTAAATGTAAGAACCGAGTTCTTCATTAAGGTACATATCATGATTTTTCCAACTTTTCTCAATTTAATTACTTAAAAATGGATTCATGTGGATGTCCATTGAGGTCATAGGAGGCTCACGGGTGTCTAGGGATCATTGGAAGCCTAAAACCCAAAGGCTTGGAGTATTCTAGGCCTGCCGCGTGGTTAGGAGAAAATGTGCAGGGTAGGCCACATGGTTAATCTAATTGTATGGGAGGAGGCATGCAAGGCGTTAACTACTGCATGGTTTGGGGATACCATTCGGTAGAAGCCGCACACTTGTGTGGAAATTTTGAAAAAACTGCAGACTTTGATAGAGAGATAAGTACAGTTTGTACACGGTTTGACTAACCATCAGAGGTAACTGTGTGATTTCCCCTACCTCTTATAAGAAGTCATGCATGGTTTCTACTAGGTTAAGAAGACTGTGTGCAGAAACCATGTGACCCATACATTTGGTTTAAAATGGCCATTTCCCCTGTTATGTTTTAAAATTAAAATTTCTCATACTCTTTCATTACACAGTGGAGGGGAACCATGGGAGAGCATCTTTTGAGACTATTCCTTCTTTTCAGATCCCCACTATGTCCATCCTCCAAATCCAGCACCATCTATCTCCATGGATCCACAAAATTAATGCCTTGATTCATATATAGAATTTCTCAATTCCTCCAGATATCAATTATTCTATTTGGACATAGGATCATATGCCCTAATATCTCGTTTTTCATCTGTTATTCATATTTCTCCCAAACAAGGGTGAATCAAAGCTTGATACTCGATGGGATCACTAGCATGAGTCCACTGTAGGTGTTCATGTTATTTTCAAGGAATGTGAAACTGTTTATATATGTCGGAGGGTCTCATGCCCATTTTTTTGAATATAATTGATCTATAAATCATACATGTTGTTTGCTATCATTGTATAGTTAATTAATTAGGTGTTTCGAAGCATGTAATAGGTCATAAACCTAGAATGAGGTCCATCCCATGGGAGAGTTCACTAGGATGACATTTTGTGACCATTTTGCCTAGGATTCCAATGAGGCATGTCTTTGATTCCCATTCCTAGGTCGTTTAAAATGAAATTGGGAATTTAATGTATCTTAAATGTTTTTACAGGGTAATATAATTGGTTAAGGGATTGGGATTAGTGATTTACCCCTTTTACCCATGTTATTCTTATTCTTGTTTAAGCATGTTTGGAATGTTTTTCTCCAATTGTGAACATACCTATGTGAGTTAGGTTTTTTTATGACCTTGTAATAGTTTAGATTACATGATAGGTTTCTTATATGAATTATTGCCTTGTCAGTAATGTTATACCAAGTCCTAGAGGTTGGATCTAGATTGTGACACCATTTATGGTGAGATATTAGATGCTTATGGTTTTGACCCTTGTACTCCTAAAAAATATTAACTTGACCCTATTATGGTTAAATGGTAAATAGTGTTGGGTGGATAATGGATTCTATTTTAAAGTACATGGAGGGGATTATTTGTCTATTTTACGTCGGTCCCTTGAGTGATCCTTGGATTCTGATGGAATTCCTTGGACAATCTTAATGGGTTGTTTGTTGCTATTATATTGTGAGTGGACCATAGACACTGTGAACTGTCTCACAAAGGCAATGATAAATGTCATGTTAATCTTGTATCCCTATAAGATTATATGAATGGGATCAAGAGGAAAGAACTATATATCACGAGTGATACTTGTTTCTCCCTATGGGATCACCAAGGATGAGCTCAGTTGGCATCGACTTACCACACCTAGAGTGATATCGGCCTCCTGTGAGGTTTGTCAGGATGGGCTTGTAGGGTGCTGGTGAATTTTCACCTTGAGTGATACTTGAATTCTAGATTTGAAATATATATGATGGTATTAGGTTATAATGTATATTTGAAATGGATTGTGATGTGTATTCCACAACAAAACACAAGCTTGGATTCGGTAATTTATTATTCTTACTTATATATCCTTCTAAGGAATTGGTTGTAATTAAAGTTATATGGGGGATTGATTTGATTAGGTTAGATCTCGAGACTTATAACATTAAATGAAATTGAAGTATTAATTAAATTAAATTGAATGGAAATGGAAAACAAATGCATGTATGACTATTTACTTTTGAGTGCTTCCTAGATTACTGGTTTAACTTTTTATACACTACCTATTATGTATATTCACTAACAGATTCACACAGAACATGGGTGGTTTCCTTCTAGGATTTAGGGTCACACCCTGTTTGGTTCATTCATTGTTCCCAAACAGATTATATGATTATAAGTGTTGATAAGGGAATGTGATCTCGTATAGGTACAAGATATGATGTTTAGGAGCATGAGATCATGAGACCAAGCCAAGCCTTGCGATGCATCTGAATTTCTTTTTTCAAATTTTGTAAATTTGGGTTTTTTATTAGAACTCAATGCCTTGTGACATATTTGGTTTTTTTTGAACATGTAACTTGAAGCATGATCTTTTGTATGATATGACTTCTAAATAATTATACTTGCAGTCTTATGATCTTTAATTTTGATGTATGGTATTACTGCCTCCACTATTATATGTTATTCTACTATGTTACACTTTGATAATGAGGGAATATTCTCCCCACAATCACACCTATTCCCTCATAGTTATTCAATATTTTTTGGCATTAGGGGAGATACGATTGAGGTCTTGTGGCCGACCATGATCAGAGTACTATAAGGTGGCATCTTGGTTCGAGACATCACAGTAAATACCTTCACTCATTCATTTGTGGTAGGATCTTACATTGGTCTTGGTCAAGGTCAAAACCCTGTGATGCTGTCTCTTTTGGAATCATTGATAAATGGGATTTGTAGTGTATGATCCTACTGGTTGAGGTCATTAATTCCTTTGCATGTGTCAGTTGGATTTGTTTCAACCCTATATTAGTACAAATCACATGATCACAATTCAATAGATATATTATCAATGTAAATGATTCTTAATGTTCTTTTCAATTTGAGAGTATATAATGATACAAAGCAAATTAATTTTTTTCTAAATCCATAATATATAATAATTCATTTAATTAAATCACAAGGGGAATTTTATTTATAAAAGTTAAGTTCAATATAGACATCCCAAAGAAAACCACTAGAAGTGGGTATGAAAATTATAATTTATGGTTTTATATTTATTAAATTATTTTAATTTTTCATAGTTGAAGAAATGAAGAATCTATAAGCCTAAGATCACCATTTCATGAACCAATATTGGATTCTATCCAATATTACATCTGAATAGGCCTAAGATAAGGCCCGATGGGCATTCCCAACCCCACTGGCTAGAAACTACTACCAGGGAATCAACTGAGTCACAAAGGGAAAAATTTCACCCAATATAATAAACCAAAAATTGATAATAAATAGAGAATCCAACATAAATATGATTACCTAATTGAACATCAATTGCACTTAAAATCGAAATACAACAAACTGGAAAACCAAACTATACTGAAAACCCAAAAATAAACCTCACAACCACAACATCACCATGTTAACCCAAGGGCCACCCTCCAATCCGTAACCAACCATCCCCCATGGAGATCAAACCCGATCTGCAACCTACAAAATAACAAATAATAAGAAATAACTATAGGTGTGAGTATTAAAACTCAGTAGGTAATCCTGAGTAAATCTATTCTTTTTATAGTTCCTTTAAATAAAGAAACATCAATTTAAGGTTATAAATGCATTATATAAATATTTCTTTTATAAGATTTTATTTTAGAGAAAACTAATCAAAATCCATTTCCCTCATAATTTAAAAAAAGATTCCTTTTATAGAGGGGAATAATGATCTCTAGGAAAAAGGGAATGGGAACCAATTTGGAATGTTCATTTTTTATAAAATTGATAAAGTGTGAAAATTTGGTTTGTTAAAAACTCTTTTAGTGAATCATTTTTATGAAAACCCAAACATTATATTTTTACCCTAAAAACACCATAAATAATGATCATATAATTTTATCACACAATGAGGGAAATTGGATAATGGTGATCAAGAAACCATAACAGATAATACATCTTAATCATCCACTGAAGAGAATCTAGTGACAGGGTTAGCCTAATAATTCTAATGAGATCAGAGGAAAATCTAGAATATACTATACATATGACTCATCCCATAGGCATGCCTAAACCGATTACATCAATCTCCCAACATAATCTTTATTACCCTACCTAGTCTAACTGAGGGGGCACAATCCCAAAGTAGAGAAAATTCTATTCTAAGGTCCACTAGCCTGTGTGTAATCAAAAATAGTGTAGAAAGACTTCTGAGAATACCTCTTATCTATGTTATGTTCTCATTTAATGTTCATAAAGGGGCCTTCCAAAAAATCCAAACAAAATACCACACATATAAGAAATCATAGATTTCACACAATTTGGCATCACCCCAACCAACCCAAGGAATAATCCTTTTCCTTTAAACCATCATTACAGAAGGGAATCTCCAAACTGAGGATAGTTCTGTATACCTTCAACCAATATGGAAAAAGACTCATTTTATGGAGGGTATCCAATAAAACCATTTCATAAGTGACAACTAACCCTCACACAAACATCACATGTAAAACCATTTCTTAAATAATCACACACACAAAAATCACATTAGAAACCAAAAAACTTGGAGACCCATTTAAGAAACACAAAAAATCACTTCAAATCCAAAACACATTCACAATATCCAACCAAGAATTTCACTAATCACTCAGTGTGAAAACACTAACACAACCCTTCAAAAAAATTAAAATAAACTTCGAATCACCTCATTTAACATTAAACATTAATTCTAAAAATCCTACATAACTAATTGATATCTAAGAATGGTGATAAAATCATGAAATCAATATATTCTAGAATTTGAATGGGAAATTCAAAGAGATCCTACCTCAATTTTCATCCACTACAATGACACCCAACCAAATGGTGGCAATAACACCCACAATGAACCCTAAACGGGGAAACCCCCAATTTCACCCACCCAAGGTATGGAAATCGGAAAAAATGGCTAATAGGGTTAGTGGAGGAATGAAAATTGAAGAAAATAAAAGGATAAAGAGGAGGGAGAGCTAAAATTTTGATCATGGAAAAGCATCACTAATAAACTACATAAAAATCATCTTATAGGAGGTTGGAGGAGCCAAAATGCCCTATGGGAGGCATCTAGGTTGGGAGAAAAGGAGTTGGATGTCAAAGGGGAGAAACCCGAAATAAAAATAAGAATAACATCCAAAAATACCCTTTCCCAAGTGGGTATCATAGTTAGCTCACTCAATTTAATAAACTATGCACAAAATGTATGATTTATCACTGTCTAGTACTACACGGGCTACACACTTAGGCTGAATGGGTTGTTAATCCATATGACCTAACCATTCAACCCTTGCACACTTAGAACACATGGTTAAACTATCCATACACCTTAACAATGTGACCTAGAGAAGAGACCCCCCCAAACCACACTTTTTACCCCAAAACTCTTCTAACTCAAGGGGATAAACCATCCATCATGCACACCGTATATTGAAGTCACAATATGGGTTTCAAAAACATGAAATAAATATATTTTCTCCCCATACCTTCCCACTAACAATTAACATGGCCAAATACCATCCAAAACGTCCCTAACTTAAAATTGAAATATATAACACTCGAAACACAATATTTAAATCTAGAGTACATAGAAATTGATTGAAAAACTAAGAACTAATATATAATTTAAAACAATTGATGGAAATGAAAATCTATGTGTGACAATTTTCTCCACCGTTAGGCTTTCCGCCCCCCAAAATCCAAAAAATTTCCAGTTAATCAATCAAAGAGAAAATTTCACACACTCAAATGATTGAACACCTAAAATTAAGAACATCTTGAAAAAAAAACCAATATTAAATACACACCTATACTTAGAATAAATCAAATATCAAAACAACATCTAAAAAAATGATAGAAATCTAAAATGAGGACTTATACAAATTATTTAAAAAAACGGTTGGGATTACTAAAAAATCCCAATGTCAACTTGTAAGGAAGGACTGGGAACCAGAACCCCCAAAGAAACTACCTATTGTAATGATACCCTAGAGGCTATATGAGATTATCAATACACGGAGCCCTGAATTGGATCCCCATAATTATAAAACAACTAGAAGAGATTTATCATAGGAGAAATATCAATGAAACCCAACATGGGTTTCCCAACCATTTATCAACCAACCAACATGAAAAACTGTCACGCTCAAACTTAGAAACATTCCACCGACACCGATCAACAATCCTATACCACAATGGGAAAAAAGATCCAAAATAGATAACATTAAACTATCTTTATAACAACACTAAAGTAAAAAAGATAAGATAATTCTTGTCACACTCATGGGATTCTTGACTATCCTCCATCTTTACTCTAGGGCCCATGGATGGAGCCCTAAATTTTAAAGAATCCACTTCCTTGTAGTTAGGAGCTGAAAATCCCTAATTAGAACTCAAAATTTATAATTTTCCATTACATGTTTCTATTAAAATAGAAATTATTAAGGGATTAAGAACTTACATTATTTTAATACAAAGATAATTAAGCACTAAAGACCACCCTATACACTGACTGAAAATTATTTTTTATTTGCTTATCAAATAACTTTGTAAGGAAAGTGAGAAACCGTAATGTTCAGCATAATAACAACAAAAACAAAAAAATTCCCAAGCACAAAAGATTCTACATCTGCCCAGCATTTTCAACGTGAAAGGGTCCGCCACCAAGACATGAACACTCAGAGGGTCCCTTGCAAAGATGCGCAGGAACAATCCCGATGTCCAGACTATACCCTCTCTGAGTCCAAGTGCCATGCCGAGGTGGTGAACTCATGCTCTGAACCTCATCTGAAGTAGAACCAGAAAAATGTTGGGAACCTAAACCCAAATTCACCTTTAACCCACTTCCTGAAGATAATTCCCCATAATCAAACACTCAATCAAAATTAAATGCTGAACATTAGTCAGAAAATGCACGAATAGAGTCATTGAAATAAATTTCAACCTGTTAGAGTTCATATCCCTAAAGAGTTTCCATGAAATATCTGTTACCTGAATATGTGGAACTTTCGTTAATGGGACTTCTAAAGTATAAGATAGTTTATCCCATACCTATATGTATTCCTCGAGCTTTAACAACCCCTGGTTGAATCCCCATACCAGAATTGAGTCCTGTTTGTCAACCCAATGGTATTGCTTCTCCGTAAGATTGATTTCAAAATTCCGGCCCATCATCTTGGATGCATACTCTTCAGACGCATTGAGATACAACACCTGTTATTTAACCTCATCAACCGAACTCATAATTAAACCCCATGATCCAGGTTGGTCAGGGTGCTTCGGCTTACACACAGCCTCATAGGCCACCCTCTCATCCTCTATCTTTTTTGCAGACTGAGTCCTCATAGGAGGTGCCAAGGAGGAGTAGTCCTTCCTACCCTTCCTCCTTCTGTTGCTCCTACCCCTCAGGCTTGTTTCACCAGAAGAGACACTCTTACTACCTCCCATGGAATGGTTCACTAGGACTCCATTTTCAAAATCTGATTCTTCATTATTATTTTTAAGCCATACTATAATGAGTCTATCAAATTGATTTCCCACCTGTATGGAGTACTGGACCCCCCTGACCACTTCTTCACAGGAGGAGACACCAGCCTGCTCAGCTCCTGGAGAGACCACACCACCCTATACACAACCATTAAAACAATGAAACCAAAAAAAGATAGAGGCTCTAAAATTATCCTAAACAATTCCTTACTCTTGTAGACAGACTGAGGTATATTTCGAAGATTTGAATCGAGATCCACAACACTTCATAGAAACACTCATACAAAACCATTGAATGTAACTTATGATCCCAAAATCATGGAAGGTATTTGGTGTACTTATAAATGAAATATTCATATAACCATACTTACAACACTAATTAAACTTTAGGATATTGTATCTGGAAGAAAATGATGAAAGATATGAAGTCCTTTAAATTACCATACCAGCACAACCAACTTTAAGATGCTTCCTATTTTCTTTACTATAATTCCCTTAACAACTTCTAGAGAATGGAGGATGGTCATCCATCTCAAGAACCTCTACTAGCATACCTTCAACATGAATATATTGCATCACCACATCAGAAAAATAGGTTAAGTTATGCTTTGAAACCTATAATTACAAATCATGAAGAGACCTATACTTGAAATGTCATGCCTTCAAGGTATTGTTCGCAACAAACCTAAGATCATATGGAACAAGATCTAAAAAGTGACTATATAACTCTAACACTAAATAATCACCCTACTAAATACAAAACATATATATCCTCTTCCTTACCTTCACCATCTTAGAAAAGTATTGTTGGATGAACGAATACTTGAAGAAATACCTTGTAAGATCTTCCCGATGAGTGTTTTCAGGGACCAACATCAACCATTTTCAGGTTGGATCACCGAGAATAAATGTAGAAAACATTAACATTAATGACTTAGGAAACTCAAGAAAACTGATGTTTTTCCCAATATTTTGCTTCCTTTGTTCCTCTTCGAGAGGATCCTCATAACCATAAAAGAGAGAAGGATTCAACCTCTGAAATTCAAGAAGTTAGTCAATTGGTTGATTAATTGGAATGTTTTCTAATGGTTTACCACCTGTAGCTACACCTTGAGTATCCATCAAATATTTACGGGGAAAGAAACTATGAAACCATAATTAAAATAACACAATTAAAACCATCCTATAAACATGAATATTCAATCTCAAAACACCGCATAAGAAACAACATTCCAAAAACACAATAAATCCAACTACACCATGATAGAAAACCAAAACATCACAATTTATTTTCCTCTATCGAAGTGAAAATTGTACCCATGTTTAAAAAAAATTAAGACACCTAACCATTGTGCATGGTTAGGCCATATGGTTTTCCACAATGTCCACCTAGAATGAAAACCTTTCTAGAAAACATGGAAACTCATATAGTTTGGCCGCATGGTTTACAAACTGTGTTCTAGCTATGTGGAAGTGTTATGTCCCAAGATAGAGGCTTCTGACATGATTTAAATATGATTTAACTAACCTTTCATGGGTTGTTCACCTTCATCCAGATTCCCTCCAAAGGTCGTATGTTTACTTGGAGCAAACCACACAGTTTTCCCAAACCATGCAGTAACTACACACCAAGAGAAAACACCCAGAAACCAAAAATTAAAAGCTGAATCACCTGAAACTGAAAAGTGAAACCAAGAACAAAATAATAAATCAAAATAAATCGAATTTATCTCATTTAAAAAATTTCTATTAATTCCAAAAATATCATTTCATTAATTATAATTTTATTTGAAACTTATTTCATCAAAAATAGTTTGATTAAGGCTCACATTATGAAAATACATCTTCTTATTAAAATAAAATTTCCAAAACCCTTTATAAATAAAATTTGAAAATTCATCTTTCCATATTACCAAAATCCAAACCATGACCACCAAAAATTATGTTTTTCACTATTTTAAATCAAAGGGTTCTTAATTGAATTTCACAATCGATAGGTACTAAAAAAATCATAAGTATAAAATAGTTTCAATGCATGACTTGTCCATATGGTTCATGACCATATGCGATCACTATAAGAAATTGTATTGGACCATGTCCACAGCTCCGTATATCTTTCATGGCCATGCGATCTCACTAAGTCCTTCATCCAAAGTCCCTTTTCATTTCCCAAATACCTAACAAACCACAAGAACCAAAGAAATGAAACATAACCCAAATTTCCATGGTAACCCATGTTTCGACACAGAAAGTGTTAGCCAGACACTCCATCACACCAATACCCCTTGTTATAGTAGTCTTAATTCATCTAACATGGAATCCAAAAAAACATAGGGCACTAAAAAATCAAGGTCTTATAAGTAAATGACCTTCTCTGATAACAATTGTTTAGGAAAAAAGCATGTATTCCGTCAAATTTGACATCCTGCCTGACCCGAATGGACCTCCTGATCCAGATGGGCTGGAAAATTATATCAGGGAATTAACCAAACCACCATAGATAAAATTTTACCTAATATAATAAACAAAAAAATGATCATCAATATAGAATTGAATATAAATATTTTTACTGAACTGAACATCTTTTATACTAAAAATCAAAATACAACAAATTGAACAACAACAAAATATAGAAAACCCCAAAAATGAATTGGACAACCACAAAATTTTCATGTGACCACAAGGTTCACTCTCTAATACATAACTATCTATCGTCCAAGGGGATCAAAATTGAGCTAGAAACTAAAACATGAACTAAAAACAAGAAATAACTATAGAAGTGAGTATTATAACTCAGTAGGTAAGCGTGAATAAATCTATTACCAATGCACTTAATTTAAATAAAAAAACATAAATTTCATGTTTGAAATACATTATATAAATATTGGTTTTACACAAATTTCATTTTATAGAAAACAAATCACAATCCATTCCCTTCATAATTTAAAATACGCATCCTTTCATAGAGGATAATTAAGTTCTTAGAGAAAAAGGGAAAGGGAACAAACTGAGAAATGTTCATTTTTCATAAAATTGAAAATTGGGAAATTTTTTTTCTTTAATAACATATTTATTAAAATATTTTTATGAAAAAACACACATTCTATTTTTACCATGAATTCACCATAAACAATGATCATTGACTATTATCACACAATGAGGGACATGGGCTAATGGTGATAAAGATACCATACCATAAAAGACATCTAATTCATCAAAAAATGATAATCTAGTGCTAGGGAAATCATGAGAATACCTAGGATCTCATAAGAAAATCCAAAACATACTATACATGTGAATAATCCCATAGGTATACCTAACCCAATGATATCAATACACCCACACGCTCAGTCTTACCCTACCTAGCCTAACCAAGGGGCATAATCCTAAAGAAAAGAAAATTCCATACTTAGAGACACTATCCATTTCATAATTTAAACTAGTGAAGAAAGTATTATCATAAGTCTTCATAGATAATATAGGTTCCAAACTCATGTTAATAAAGGGGTGTACTAAAAAATCCATGAAGAAAACCATACATGTAATATATATCCAAATGCACACAAACAGACACCACACCCACCACCCCAAAGAATAGTCCCTTGAATTTAAACAATAATTACAAAAGGGCAGTCCCAAATCAAGGATAGTCCCATATCTCTTTACAAATAATCGAGGAGACTATTTCTAGTAGGTTTATCCAGCAAAACCATTTCAAAAGTTCAAACTAGGCCTCACATAACCTTCACATTTCAAACTATTTCTTAAAGAATCATAGAAAAACCACTTCAAAAACAATAAAAAAACACACTTGGAAAACTATTTAAGAAACAAAACTAATCACTTCAAATTTGAAACACATTTATAAGAGATAACATGGTATTTTTTCAAGCACTCGTACTGGAAAACCTCATACAACCATTAAAATAATTAAAATCACGATGAAATCACCACATTTCACATCAAAAATTAATTCTAAAAATCATCCATAACTAATTAATATCCTTGGAAGGTGTGGAAATAATGAAATAAATGTTTTCATGAATTTTAAATGGAAATTTAAAGAGATCCAACCTCAAATTGTATCTAATTCAACGACACCCAACCAAAAAGACTCCACCAAGGTTCCAGGAAGCAATAACACCCACAAGGATACCAAAAATGAAAAATCCCACAAATTTACACTAACCTAGGTGTTAAACTCATTCACACATAGATACCAGGGTTATATGAATAAGGATAAATTGATGAAAAGAAATATTGAAGGAGATGAGAGCCCTAATATTTCTATATGGGTAAAGAATCACCAAGAAACCACATAGAAATTATCTTCATAGATCTTGGAAGAATAAAAACACACCATTATAAGAATCTAGATTGGCGGAAAATAATAATGGTGCCCAAGGAAAAAAACCCAAATTAAAAAGATAAAATATGAAAATACCCATTCCTTAGTGGGTCACATAGTTATCTCACACAATATATTAATCTATGTGCCAACAATGTGATTCCCCACTGTCTTGTGTTACACAGGATCCACAGTTAGGCTAC
The DNA here is from genome assembly GCA_963277665.1 of Viscum album. Lineage (NCBI taxonomy): Eukaryota > Viridiplantae > Streptophyta > Magnoliopsida > Santalales > Viscaceae > Viscum > Viscum album. The sequence continues at coordinate 1,940,072,611 of OY728159.1, forward strand.
AATGATTGTTAAAACATGTTACCCAACAATGTGACCGACCTATGTGACCCCTACCCATTTTGGAATCATGGATAAGCTAACCATTCACATTAACCATGTTACATTGAGAAAATCCCCCAAACATCACCCTTTGAACCCCAAAACATTTATAACTCAATGGGATATACCATCCATCAAACACACTCCATAATGATGTGAAACTAGAGGTCTCACAAGCTCTCCACAAATACATTTCTTCCCCGCACATTTCCACTAACAATAAAAAAGGTAAAATACCACCCAAAACTTCCCTAACATAAAATTGAAATCAAGAATAGTTGAAATAGAAAATTTAAATTTGGAACACCCAAAACATAAGAAAAAACTAAGAACTAAAATATAATTTTAAAGAAACAATGGAAATGAAAATATAGTCTGGAACACCATAATAGAAACCCAAAACCATGTTAAACCTAAACTAAAGAAATATTGTGTATAATTTATAATGTTGATCATTACATACTCCATCATTCACATGCTTGATAAATATCACTTAGGGTTATCTATTTAATTATCCACTCCATTTTGTGTTTAAGGGTTGAAATAGAATCATCCATCACATGGGTGGGACTCTCATGTCATCCACAACATGCTAGCATCTCAATGGAAAAAGATATTTGATATGAGAGATTTGAGAGTAGGATGGGATTTTCCATGAACTTAGAAAGGATCGTCACACATAAATCCTAAATGAAACTCCCTTATTAGGTATCCCTTGGATAACTTAGATACATTGACTCAGATATTTATAATGTTTGAGTTAATTCATTGTGTTTACAAAATTTTAACCCCTTATAAGAATTATCCCTCCATTTGATTTATCTTATAAAACAGATAAATTAATGACATCCCATATAGAAAATTCCTAAATGATAACACTTATCATTCGATAAAAATAATTTTCAATGAATTCTTGGGAGAATCATTATGTATGATTAAAACAACAATATAACCATATGATTCAATCTAATCATATTACATGATTTTTAATGTTGTGATAGGAAATCTATATTTCATGACATATAATATAAGCAATTATTATAATATGATATAGCCTAATCACATTATTTTCTGTTATGGAATTTTGGAATATATCCTTCAACATCTCACTTCCACTAAATCCTCATAGGCATGGTGTTAGTACACATTAAATTTTATGATATATAGTAACTTACAAAAATATATCCAAAATAAATTTTGGATATTTCCAAAAAAATTGGAAATATATAATCAAAATCACCTTGTATCACAATATATCATATACCTTGTGAATAACCATCTTAAACAACTTTTTGGATATAATATAAAACATTTTTATATCAACTATCAAGTTCAAACACATAACCTATTCAACTAACCACAATGTATTTTTCCACATGTATTTTTATAATTGAAAAAAAATATCAATTTCCAAATTCACAAATTTATGATAGAGAAGCATGTGGCAACAAATTAGTGTGTATCAAGATATACTGGAATATCTCATGATATCCATCAAACACACGTGTCTCTATACTTGTGTTCATAAGTGAATCATTTGAAATAATTCATTTTACCATGATCCCTTAGTTTAATACATGAAGTGATCATGAGATATGATGGATATTAATCCCTTATAACCTCCTCATTCTTTCGGGATTATATATTTATATGCTATTTCAGTCAATGAATAAATAAAATGTCATTCGACATTATGGATGAGTGCATCACATGTCCCTCGCCAGAATAAATAAGCATACCATATGAACTATCAAGGTATGGCCACTTCCTTAGTCTATCTCGATCGAGGGTTTTGTTTTCATACTTTTTATATGAGAGGAAATATACCATCTTGGTTAAACTCCAACTAATGATATGATCAACAATATACCAAACCACCCCAAATTATGTAAGCCATAAGGCTTGTGTAAAATATGTATTTAATGTATAAGGGGTTCTCATTATTGGTATATCACCAACCAGAGGTATTTGAGAATCCAAATATGAACTATACACCAATGTTATATCAAATACATAGTGTATGAAACTCTCTGTGACATAATTTATATGTTATTTAGTATACAAATATAGTTTTGTTCCTCACGAGAATACTTTATATCTGGATAAAGGAATCCAACTCAGGATAAACATAAAATTTCCTAATAATTAACAATACTCTGTGATGAAAATTAGTTATGTATAACTCAATGTCATACATTAAAAATGAAATTTATCATTTAACATCATGAAATATATGCATATATATATATATGAAACCAATGTGAAAAAATTATAAATTAGATGGTTTATTTTATATAACATAATACATTTTATATCTTTAAATTGATTGAAAATTAATTTTTTTAATAAGATAAACCCCCTTTTAATGGGTAATGGGGAACACAATTTTTTTGTTCTAAAACAATTTTTATCCTTAAATTTATTTAATAATTCATAACAAAAAAATTGAAAATATCTTGTCTAAAACATGACATGTGAAAGACTCCCAATTAGCCTTAAAGTTTCCTCACATTTAGGGATTAATTAAACTTATTACATGTCTATGTAGTTCTCACCTCTTCAATATGTGACAATCTTAAAAACTTCCCCACTAAACATTTTAGTGAGTAAAATCTATGATGAAATATTTTATGAATAATTTGGAGATTTATAAATCATATTCGTAATATTAAACTTCATAAAAAAATTATTAATACTACATTACATAATAACTTCTAATGTTATGATGTTTATATCTATCATTATATATATATATAACAGAATCTAATTCTACCATCATCATAAATATTTCCATGACATCTTCAGGAAAATGATGTTATTAATTACATAAATATTTTATCTATGTACCACAAACACTTTTGGATATTTTACTAATATTCACTTACACTATAATAATCTTTGATTTTTTAAATTTGAACTTCTCAAAGTCCATTAATAAACTCAAAAGCTTTCTATTCACTATATTCATTTATAAATATATTACAGAGGTACAAAAAATCATTTTTTTTAAATAACTTTTATTTACATTTTTCAGAATAATAATATACTATTTCAATATCATATATAATATTCTACGTGTCTAAATAATTATTGGTTATATAATTCAATTAATCATTATCAATGAATATCGAAACCATCATCTCATATTATTAGTAACAAATTTTTATTGATAGAAAATTCTCTTATCATATAAGAGATATAAGATGAAAACCACAAAACCTTTTTATATCTAAATGATATTGATATATTCATTTTTATTCAATTATTTGATTGAAAAACTCTTTTCCTTGTACATTGAGTGAAAACCAAATTCTCAGATACATTTATCAATGTTTTTAAATTCCTATATATTTACAACACTGGTAAAGCTTATAGTAGGTATTATATAGCATTTCAAAATAAAAAAAATCTATAAAATCAGTACTTGTATTAGAAATTCAATGATGTTTCAAAAAATGTTTCAGGTATTTTAATCAATTTCATCTTATGGTTACATTGACCTTCCATCCTTAAATTATAATCACATTTTAAATTCTACGTACTACTACAAGAATAAATATTTTTGGACTCTCAAACAAACTATTCATCTAATGTTTGATATTTTACCCACATATACTATTGAAAAAAATCTTTAACGTAGAAACCTCATGACAAGATCATCTTTCATTGACACTTTGGGAAAATTGGGTATACATTTATTGAACTCACATTGTCTGAACATTTCAAAACAAACAATAAAATGAATTCTTCAACCATAACAATATATAAGAGAACCTCTATTGTCTTCAAATCATACCCAGTAATATTTAGTATATGAGTGGACAAAAATTTTGTACCCAAGTGTTAGAGGATATTTCTAAGAATCCAAGAGACCCATGATCAAATCCAAGTGGAGGTGAATTTATGGGGTAATATAGAAATTACTGTAGCAATTACTGTTCCATACTGTAGTAGTCAGTACTATTCATATAATTTGGGCCTTCTGGACACCCTTTTGGGCCTATGAGTCTCAAGGACTTAGATCCACTAAAGGCCTTCAAGAAATAGGTTCATAGGACTGTAAGGGCCTTTGATTCACCAATGAATTTCATCCTGTAGGGAATTCGGGCCATAGATTAGACTAATCGGGTAGACCACACATGAGGAGGCCCAGATGAGGATTCATAGAAAATAATAGCTACCACCAGAGCAGAGCTAACTGGATTGAATTAATGAGTGGGTATTAAATCATCAATTGGAACTAAGAACTATGAATCTCTACTTGGGGCAATGCTAGATGATCAGCCATGCATGGTGGGGAGCTAGGCGCCTTCATGATGCAGATGTTGGGGAGGGGTTGTTGCAACTATGTTAGGACTTATTCCTTTAGAGTCATGTATTTTATCATGTATGTGCCTTTTGACATCGGTATATGGGTCATGTAAGGGTTTCCCTTCAACCCTTAAAAGGGGGATTATCCAAAAATAAATAAAAACAATGAATTTGGGAAATTCCGGTATATTGAGTATATGAGTGAAAAATGTGGTTCCATAGTTAAATATTTCCTATAATTAATTTTAAAACTTTAATGGATCATTATATACTTATCTTATGAATATAGATTCATTTATTGAGATACTATTTCAAATGGTTACACAAGAAGGGGTTTCTTTATTTAAGATAATTGTTTCTTATTAGAATGAATTATTTTGTATCAATATTAGTTTAACAAATTCCTTACATAAATCTTCTCATTTTCAGTGGTTGATCTAAATGTTATTTATGATGATGATTACATTCATCTATAGTAGAATCTTGTATCATATCAGTATCCTATTTGATAGTCCTTCAATATGTAATATTAATAATTTTGACCCCACTAAAATGATTTACCCTTTTAAAATATAATATACATTAGTGCACTATGATCTATATTTCACCATGAAATGAATACTATATTATACTCCTCTCACCACTTCAATATTTAGGTAGGTTCTTGTTCTAATAATATCATATATCAATCTTGGATGGTTGACTACCAACACATTCCCCAATATATTATTTGGATAAACTCAACACCATCCCATTGGTATCCTAACTCTTAGGTTTTCCCAACTAAGTGTGAGATCATGTAATTTTTTTAGGTACATTCCACTTTGATTTTTTATTGTCTAATTCTTATTCATAGATTGATAGCCTTTCATGGAAAATAGACATAATTTTTGAGGATGTATGTTTTTTTTAATTAATGGATTTCAGGTATAAACATGTTAAATGGATGCTAAATGGGTTTACAAGGGATTTCCATGTTCTGGAAGTATTTAGAGGTGGTTTGGGTCCTTATGTTTAAATTGGGGTGAAAAAAATATCATGAGAATCTCTAATTTGTGTAAATATTACATGATGTGTAGCTCCCAACATATATATATCATGAACCATTTCAGGGAGGGATGTAATTAGACATCATGTAAACCATTCTCATAATTCAAAAGTTGAGTAGGTTTAAATGTAAATATGAAGAAACATGTTTTCTAGTTTATCCCTTTAAAAATAAATTCATGACCTAAAAATGGAATACACACCATGTAAGTATCATGAGTAGTGGTTTTAAGAATCATTGTATGCATATTTCTTATTCCACAAATTTTTGAAGAACCACTTCCCAATCCCTAGGAAACTTTTTGAGAATATGAGGTGATTTTATCACCTTCAGACATCATTATTTGGTGCTTAATCCTTGGTAGGATATATTTCTTTAGTCTTCTCCCATTTTCATTGGTCTTCCATTGAATTGGTGTTTAAATATTTTTATCCCTATTATGGAATCATGTTGATCTTACTTCTATTTGATGTAGGGTTTTTTCATTTATCTCCCTTTGCTTCATTTCTATTAACATTACCCATTTTTGGTGTGGAAAACCATGTTAATGTTTAGGATTTTGATCGTATCCCTATAGGATTTTTAATTGTGATGTATGTGAATTTTTTTTTATGACATAACATGCACTATAATTAATTTAATAATTGATTTATGGTAAATATTTGAATTGAATATTTGTTGTATCCCTTTAGATTCAATTGATAATGTGACCAAGATTATGGATATTTTTTGGGTGAGATAACCCTTTTGTTGATAATAAAATTGTCTAAATGTTTAAATTATGCTTAGCATTACATATTATTCACGTGTTTCCTTGATATAGATTAATGTTGGAAATGGACTTGTTAAATTATATGGTTTTTGTGAAATTTATATGTAAGTGAAACTAGAATGGAAAGATAAATTTGAATTTAAATAATTAACCATTGATCTATGTGATGAGATATTGTGATATCCATGTTCATATGAAATGGGATGTGATTCATGCTGTAAGGATTATATTTATAGGGATCTACCTAGTCCCTAGTTTTAATTATAATATTTATTGGGATCTACCTAGTCCTACATTTAATGATTTTATTGAGTGGTCTATCCCAATCCCATTATATAATTCCCATATTGAGCGGGCTCTACCGAGTCCCTTGCTGTAATTCTTATATTGGGTGGGATGTACCCAGTCTCATGATATAATGCTTATATTGATGGAGATATTCAAAGTTATAGGCTGTAATGATTATATTGGGTAGTATCTACCCATTCCCATGATGAAATTATTATATAATTGGATGAGAAAATATTTTTGTGAATTTTCAATGGACTTATGGATATTGTTTGGAATGGATGTTTTACATACTTAGAGATATTTTGTTATGGTGTCGAAGAGGTTGATTTATATATTGTATTAATTTGATAAAATTAATCCACCTGTTTATTTCTTATTGTGTAAAATTATTATGAGAATGGTTATGTTTAGAAATGGTGGTGTGGACCTGTTGAGTTTTACTCACACCCTTTTTAGGCCATTGTTTGGTACCTAAAAATATTTCTTGGATGAAGTATTGGACAAGGGAAAGAGAACATGTTGTTTATTTATTTCTTTCTAGTTGAGTAGGAATTTGGATATAGGACTGAAATGGGGTTTGAAAATAGGCTATTTTGGGATTATATTATGTTAGTTGATTCTTTTATTGTATTTTTATATTTTTACATTAGATATATATCAGCCTATCATTATATGATTCATTATTATTAGGTTTATGGGTTACTCCTTTTACTCCTTAGTCTCATATTCTACTATTTATGTTATGAATATTATACTGATTATGTTTAGTTATATTGTTTATATACACTATTATATATATCTATAATATGGGTTATAGTCTCCACTATATCATCACACCCCCGCTACAAGTCAGAATTCTCAGGAATATGGAGAGGCACACATGAGATCCCCTAACCACCATAATTTTTTCATTTGAGATAGTGCATGATTGGGGGATGTTACAAAGTGGTTCAAGAGGAGAAGGTTTTTCTTATATATTTATTTAATATTTGGGAAAGGTAGAATGTATACTAGGATATTTCAGGACATGGTAATAAACTTTTTCTATGGAGTATCTAACCCATGTATGGGACAAAATTTCAGTGTTTGGTGATGGGATTGTTTTTTATTGTGTTTTCTTATTACAAATGATATAATTTATCCTTGGGTGATTCACATGTTTAGAGATTCAGTTATTTTTTGTTATTTTCAACCATGGCCTGGTATGGTGTGAAATGAGTATTCATGAATCTTGATAAGAACAATGGGATGTATATTAGCATTAACTATTCATGATAGGGAAATATTTATTTATTGTGATATATAATTTCCTATAGGAACTGTGATATGGGATACTCGTTATATTAGAAAAATGAAATGAAAGACCTATTTTTTCATGCAGAAAACACATGTAATCCATGTTTATTGAGATTAGAAGCGGTGGTTTTCTATTGATGTCACCAGTTTAGGATGTCATTTTTTATTATAGCCATGTTTATAATGAGTGGGTTTATCTTGAGAGAAAATTCCTCAATTTTATATTTGATTTGAGTATCCAGGGAGTGGAAATCAGTATGCTCTTAATGTATATGAACTAGAGCTTATTTTATCTCTTAAGGATCATATACATGTTCAGATTTATGTCATATTCTTGAAGTTCATGTGAACCTTGGAAAGGGATACTATTCATAACCTGACATCAATTTTAGAGATGAAGAGAGATATCCAACTATAGCATCCTCTTTTATTTGATGGGGAAGGAGGCCATCAGGCAGCCGAGTTCTAGATTTAGTTAGTCCATAGGATCTTTGAGAATCATAACACACTCATAGATAAGAGGTTGAATCTTAATATATATATAATCTATTGACCCACAAAACATTGGTGGGAAATTCTAGAGTAATCTGTGTGGTTAGAGGATTTATATTGGATATAATTTGAGGTGATTTTATTGAGACACTTCTTTTATGAGACATTGATGGATGATAATGAACGCTAGTTCATGCATCTACTATAGGAGGGAATATAAATGATATTCTACACTAAACGTGTCACTGACCTGTAGCACATTTTTTTTATCTTTAGAAGATGATGTGATCTCTAGGGAAAAACGTTTTTAAGATGGGACCCAATATAAGATCAGGTCATAGGTAACCATTTTTTTCCGAAGTAGATTTTTAGAGGTGATGAATCAAAAATATATTACGGAAGGTAATATGAGAGAGGCCCATATAAATGACCAAATTGTTTTATAGTGGAAAACTGGAAACTCATATTCTTTGGTAACAAAGGATCACTATAATAGTTATCTCCAAGTAAATAGTAGGATGGGAATTCATGTTAGTGGGAAGCTATCATAGGATTATGTTTTGTTTCAGTGCTTTCACTAGGGAAATTTGTTCTAGAAGCGGACTTAGTGTCCATAACCCACATTGGAGTTTCATTATTATGAAATAATGGGACATAGGTAGATGGTTTTTAGGGGACTACAATAGTAGGGAAATTGAAGGAGATTAGGATATGTACTAGAGTCTGGGAAGGACACAACTAGTCCTTAGTAGATTGGAATCTAGAGTTATACTGGATGTCCTTGTCAAGTTATGGGTTGTGGTACCCAAATGTAGGCAATGTAGTTTTAGGAATAGGTAACAACATAAGGGATTCATACTAAATCCCATGGAAGAGAGGCTATTAATTTGTACTTTATGAACAGAAATCTAGCTAGTCTAGATGTAGGACCTCCTGCGGTCTGAGGTACGATTATTTTATCATATATCATGTATTGTGTTTTTTAATGTAAGACAATCACATTCCTTCTTATCTGATCTTTTTTCAAATAGGTAGGGCTTGTATGTGAAAGTATTTTATAGAGTTTCTACCATATATACACCATTGGGAGTGAAAAAAAGAATATTAAATTTTATAAGGCATGTTTTCAAGATATTGGTGGTTTCCATTTCTTGTGAGAAATGTTTGTGATGAAAATGATAGTTTTAAATTAGATTATTAGTATATATTGGTTACTAATATACCAGAATCATATTTATTATTACTGGGGGAGAGTTAACTTTATGTCCCCAAAAGCAGGTAGCTATTATCACTAGGTTGAGTGGGATTTTCAGGCTAGTCTTGCAAGAACAATTCAATGGATATTGGATTGTCTCATAGATCAGATAGTTGGACTTATTCTGGATAATAGTGGAATTCATCTTGATTCTTTTTCTCTTTTTGTAGACCATTTTAAATATTCCTTTCATGAATAGTTCTATGGATTGACACCTAATAAAAATATTGAGTACATGATTGAGTTCATGTCAGGAGCAAAGAAAGTTTCTACCTTTCCATATACCATGGAATCTACATAGATTCTGGATTTGAATTTTTAGTTGGAAGATATATAAGTTAAAGTTTTTATATGTCCTAGTAAATCTCAATTGGGTTTTCTTGTTACTTTATCCAGGATAGATTATTAGAATTTGTAGTTATGTGTTGATTATCAGAGATTAAACCAGAAAAGGGTTAATAACTGGTATCCCCTTCCTTATATTTTGGATCTCTTAGAAAATTTTAGAGGTTACAAGATCATATCCAATATCTACTTGAGATTTGGAAACTGGTAGTTTATGGTTATTCCATTTTAAATTCCATAGACTTATTTTAATAGAATGTATGGATTTTATGAGTTTTTAGTGATATTGTCTAGTCAGAAAAAATCATTGTTGTTATTCATTGACATGATGAATTAGATCTTCCATCCTTTTCTGGATATTTTTGTGGTGTATTTTTTGAAGAAATATTAGTTTAGTCCCAGTCAGAAGATGATTATAACAAAAATATTAACATCATCTTGTGTACATTGAGAGGGAATAAAATTTATCCTAAACTAAAAAAAATTATTTTTATGGATTGATAAGGTGAAATTATTAGGCCATTTCATCTTGGGGGAATGTGTGTTAATGAAACAAATTAAATTGGTTTTGAAAGTTTATTGGGGTCATCCAAATAATTTCTTTCATATTTGGATCTTTCTAGTTTAGAAGGTTATTATCTATTTTTTATTTAGGACTTCTACCCTGGGGAAATAGCAATTCATGGGATGACCAATAAAGGGGTGAATTTTATTTGGTCCGATGCTTTTGAGATATATTTTTAGAAGATGAAGGATATGATGAACTAATAACCTCTCCTTGCATTACCTATTCCAGGTAAGACCTATATGTTTTACTGTGATTCAATCAAAGTTGGAATCAGAGATGTTCTGATACAAGATGATTGAGTGGCTGCATATAGATCTAGAAAACTGAGACTGTATAAGAATAATTATCCTAGACATGATATAAATTTGTAATCTTTGTTACACTACCTATAATTCAAGAGGCATTATATTTTGGGTGAGAGGTTTGTGGTATACACGCCCCACAAGAGCCTCATGTATGTATTTTTTTAATGGGACCAAAACCATCTATAGAGGAGGTGGGTTGAGTATCTGTAGTATTTTGAAATCATGTTGAATTATACACCAGAAAAGGTAAAAGTCATTTTTGATGATTTGAGATTAAATAAACACAATAAAATAGTTCGAGAGTCTTGAGATGAGTGACAAATGATGAAACTATTTGAATACATGATTCTAGATGTTCAAGAGTCTTGTGGCTGAGTAGCTATTACTTTGAAATATTTTATACTTATGCATTTGGACTAAATGAATATAAAGATGTTATCTATTATAGAGGGATTATTTTTTAGATAATGGTTATATGGTGCGGAGACACCAACATTTTGGTCTCTTCATAGTGGAAATTATCTTATTTTTTGTCTGAGTTTTGGTTCCTATGGGCTAGTATGAGGATATAGTGAGAGTATTTCATGCTTATAGATAGGTGGTACATCCTAGTTTCACAAATCTTAATTTTTATCTCTATCGATTCTACTTGTGGTCAGGAATCAGGAAAATGGTAGTGGGATTTGTGGTGAGGTCTTTCCGCTCTTAGTAGGTGAAAGCTAAGAATCAGAGGCCAGTTGTGCTGTTGCAACCTCTTCCCATTCCTAAGTGGAAATGGTATTGTGTCATTATTGATTTTATAATAGGATTACCTAGGAAAATCAGTAATAATGATGTAGTATGGTTTATCATTGAACTAATTATGAATGTAGACCACTTATTTCCTTTCAAGGCGTCCTTCACATTCAATGATATAGGTATTATTTTTTTGCACAAAACAAATCAATTTTATGGTTCTCTAAATAGTATCATTTTTAACATAGATCATATTTTTACATCTTATTTATGGGAGGATATTTATAGGGCACTGCAATCACAGGTTCTTTTTATCATAGAATATCATCCTCAGTCTGGCAATCATTTTGAGAAAACTATTTAGGTTTTGGAGGTTATGTAACGAGCCAATATTTTGGATTTTGGTGGCTTGTATGAGAAACATATAGAATTCATAAAGTTTAAATATGATAACAGCTTCCACGAATTGATCTAGATTTCACATTTAGAGGATTAGTATGGAAGGGTGTTTCATTCACCACTTTGATTGTTAGAGTTCTGTGAGTTAGTGTTTGTTGATTTTAGTCTCATATGGGAGACATCTAAGCAGGTTCAATTTATTAGGAGATAGTTGGTGACCATGCGGTGTAGGCATAAATAATATAATGACCATCAGAGAGGAACATTAGATTATGATGATGGTCATGGTTTTTTATTTCAAGTGTCTTTAAGGATGGGAGAATATTGTATCTAAAAATAGATAAAGCTATCAACCAAGTTTGTCATGGAATTTGAGATAGTGGACATGGTCAGTCTAGTGGGGAACTAATTAAAACGTCCATAATTATATAGTTCCTTGTAAGACATGTTTCACAAGATAGAGATTTAATGATATTATCATGCACCATATCACACAGTAGATGTTAAGGATGTTGAGATTAGTGTTGACGAGACCTTTGAGGATCATCCTCTATAGATTTTATATCATTGTGAGAATTATCTTTGTGGTAGTATTATTCATTCTATTTGAGTATAGTGGATAAATGGGTATGTTTAGAGGGGAAATAAGATATAGAGTTTTATAATTGACCAAAGTGGCCATACCTGTTCACTATGACCCCAAAGTGATTCTTATAGTAAATCGGGGATGAGTAGTTATATTGTAGGGATGTTTTAAGCTCTTGTCTTTTTTCCAGGTATGCCCCTCTTTTAGTTTTTTATTCAACCATGGTGGATGGGTCTTTCTTGTAGATGGAGATCCTTTATTAGGGTAAATGAACTACTTTTTAGGGATGTGTATTTTTTTAAGAAATGTTGTGTAGGTATAATCGTGTTAATTGGGTTTATGAGTGTTTTCCATGGTTTTGAAGGATTTGGTGGTGGTTTGAGTCCTTATTTAGAAATTAGGGTGAAAATTTCTATATAGAATTTACATGCCATATATATTTTACATGATATGTAAGCACTGCTCTACACATATCTTGATCACGTGTAGGGTGTGAAGTAGTTAAAGGCCATGTAAATAGTTTATTCCATGTAAAATTCATGTAGGGGTAAATATTAACCTGTCCTTATGGGTTTTCCAGCACCTCCATTTAAACATAATTAAACAATATGTAAAGGGATTATGCGCTATATAAGTATCCTGGGAAGATGTTTTAATTAGCACTGTATGCCATTATATCATTGCACTAATTTGTGTATCCCCTCCTATTAAGTTTTAGTTGACTACATGTAATTATGAGGTGATTACATCACCTCCGTGCATTACAGGATGGCATTTGATCCCTGGTAGGCCTCCATCCGTTGTTCTTCTCACATTTTCCATATTTTTCAATTAAAGTGGGTTTTTTCGTTTGATCACTGTTGTATAATCATGCTAATCATGATTCCGTTTGATATGGGTTTCTTTTATTGTTCTCCATTTTCATTACCCATTTTTGGTGTGGATAAATCACCTAGTCAATGATATAGTGTTTGAGCCTAGCCCTATTGTATATTTAATTGATAATTATATGAAATATTGTGATTTCCCTGATGTAATGTGAAAAATAATTAATTTATTCATTAATTAATGGTAAATCATTGAATATTATATTTTTGGACACCTTTGGATTCGATTGATGTTGTGACCTAGCATATGGATACCTATTAGTTGAGATAAACCATTGATTAATAAGAAAATTGGCTAACATCTTAAAGTGTGTTTAGCATGAATTGGGATTCAGGTGTTTTCTCGATATAGATTCACAAGGGAAATGGACTTTTTTATTGATATGGATATTGATAAATTAATATATAAATGAATGTTTAATTGAAATATAAATGGTAATTTTTATAATTATTCATTAATCTATGTGATGTGATATGGTGATATCCTTGATGTCATCAATTTTTTTGTGATTCATCCTGTAAATTTTTTATTGACTGGGCTTTACAAAGTCCCATGTTGTATGGCTTATATTATGCGAGCTCTACCCTATCCCATGTTATAATGATTTCATTAAGTGGGATCTACCCAGTCCCCTAAATTAATGCTCATATAGAGTGGATCCTACCCAGTCCCATGCTATAATTCAAATATTGAGTGTGTCCTTACAAATCCCATGGTGTAATTATTATAATGGTAAGGCATTTCCCATTCATATGCTTTAATTCTTATATTGACTGGGCTTTACCTAGTTCAATGAAAAAATTATTATATAGTGGGATCATCCCAGTTTGTTTTTTTTTCATAGATATATGGATATTGGTTGGTAAGGTTATGTTATATTCTTAGAGATATTCCATTATAGTGATGAAGCAGGTTGTTTTATATATTGTATAAATTTTATAAAATTAATACACATGTTTATCACTTTTTGGATACACATATTATTAAACTTGTAATTATTAGACCTGTTGGGGTCAACCTACTATGTTTTACTCCAACCCAATTTGGGCCGTCCTTTGGTACTCAAGTAGATTTCATGGATTTAGGTATGGAAAAGGGGAAGGGATCTAGTTGCTAATTTATTTCCTGCTGGTAGGGTAAGAGTATATATATAGGACCAACATGGGGTTTCAGACACAAGTATTTTGGGATTATATTTCATTAGATGATTTTATTATTATATTGATTATAGTTTTACATTAGATACACACCATCCTATCATTATATGATATTTTATTATTTGGTTTATTGGTTACTGCTTTTAATTCAAAATTTTATATTATACTATTTTATTATATGTCTATTACTATGATTATATTTATTTATATTTGTTATTACACGAATATGTAACTTCATAATAGGGGTAATAGTCTCCCCATAATATCATCACACCATTACTGCTATTTTGAAACCTCTGGCTTATAAGGTGGTGCATTTTAGGTCTTCAATGAACCTAATTTGGCCACATGGGATAATTTCAGATCAAGGGACGTTACATAAGTGTACCAAATCACATAACTTGATTTCTTTTTCTATCCAGATGCTTTTCCACTTCAACCATTACATCAACAAAATAACCCAAGTCCACCCTATATTGGAAGAACTTAGACACCGTAATGATTGAGGTCTAGACCTTTTTTGGCTTTTAGAAATAATCTTAAAACTTTATATTTTGAAGGGGGATTTAATATCACAACCTTATCACATTTTTCCATTACATATAAAAATGATTGTAGTGATTTAGTTTGGAGTCATATTCCATCCACCAAAACAATATGTTCAAACCTTATTAATTTGTAACTTTTTTCATAACACATGTTTTATGTTACAAATCCAAATTAAAATATATCTATATCTACACACATAAATATTTATCTCATGTAAAAGGTACGTGAAACCCTATCACGTAAATTCTTGAGTCAAATGAAATAAATTATCCACACAAGATTAATCTTATAATGATAAATGGACCACCCATTATTTTATAAAAATGGAATAAGCCCCTTGTCATGTGGGTTTTCATACCCAAATACCCTCTACACAAGGATTCATTACTCAAGAGAGATATTGATTCCATCATAATTATAACACTTAATATTTATAAAATATAAAAATCATCATTCAAGAATATAATCTCAGAAAAAACTAATTAAATTATCATTCCATGATTCTAACACCAGAGATACATTTATGGAAATTTATAGAATCAGTTTAACTCTTTAAAGTAAATAATAAACATATTCCTAAGATGGAAAACTTATACCTATGGATAAAGTGGGTAATAAAAAAGTAAGTGAATAATTAATATATTAAAACATCAGATGAAATATTTATCTAAAATTTACATGTCAAGTATTTATAAATACTTTATAATGGAGTCATATATTATGCACATTCCATATTCAAAAAAAATATTTTTTATCTATTTATTTCAAATATGAACTCTTTCAAATTATTTTATTTTATGGATTTTACTTTAACTATAAGATATTAAATAAAATATAATTATCTTATATTCCAATTTTAATATGTAAAAAATATTAAATAATCTAAATATAATATATTTAATATTCTTTAAACATTTTTTCTATCAATTTTAAAAACTCTTTTGATATAGTATAAACGTTTTTCCAAATAATGAACTTTTAATTTGAATAATTAAAGTTCATTATTTATATTAATTATAATATTAATAAACATAAATATATTTATTCTCTCAATTATTAAATATATAATATCACAAACATACCCAAGATACCCTTCACATGGGTATTTGGTCAAGATCATGGAATATCTCAAAGGAAATTACCAATACACATGGTCTAGAAACTAGTGTCTGACCATTAAAATTACACAAGTGGGAATTATTTTTCCCAATGAAACATGAATAACATTAAACATACATACCAATTATTGTTATGTTAGATGATAAAACATAAAAAATAATTTATCTCATTAATTAGAGAAACCAAAAATGAAATAATCATTTATAATCACTCTTCAACTATAAGTAAAAACTGATCAACATAACTAAATTGTATATATTTATAAATGAAATTAAAAAATATAATACATAGACCAACATAATGAGGTAGTGAAAAAATAAGAATATTAGTGTGGAATAATACATAATATGAATAAAATACCAAAAAAAGATAATTTATACTCATCTAAATGAGTTAATTAAAATGCTTCATTGTTTTGAACAACCACCATACTCGAAACAAAATCCCAAGAACAATTGTTATTTTTAAGTGGATTATGCACTGAACGGGGAATGTATATAGGCATGTGAAAAAAATTACCCTTTAGTATCTTCCCAACACCAGATAGATACCCTTTAAAATTTAATCTTATTCATGCTTTTTTTAGTAGATATAACCAATTAAGATTCTATTTACAATTAAAACTAATCATATGATGTCATCACTTATATTTTTTCAAGTTAAAAATATGACCCATTTATATATAATAATGTTTTAAATAATTTTATTGTGGGATGTAATTTTGAATAAAATAACTAGTTATTAAACTATACCTTATAAATAATCACATAATATATGTAAATGAAAATAACCCATTCATTATTATATTTTCCGAATTCCATGACGAATGAACTAGAGATTCAAATCTAAATATGTTAATGAAAATACCCAAAGATGAAAAAAACAAACATATTAACCAAAAATCAACCATAATCACAAGTAAAATCATGTGATATTAAAAAAAATACATTAAATTGAATGTATAAAAAGAAATATAAAAGAAATCATATCAAACATCACATAAGATTCTAAGGGAGAAGCATCAATACCTAGTAGTAATGAAACGTTCCAATAAGATTAGATTCATTAATAATGGTTCAATATAATGCTATAGAAATAATTAACAATGCTTAGTAGTTATATTTCTAAGGTTCCCTACCCAAGTACATAGGTTTCCCTCGATCAACTATATAGAGGTGAGAAATATCAATCATTAGATAAAGAATACAAGATTTCAATTTCATATAGGAAAATATAGAAAATAAGAACCATAATACACCGTCTACTCTTAACACCATTACAGAACTAACCCTTCTTATGAAAAACAAAAACATGATTAAAACATCCCTAACTGGGTTAATTCCATCAATTAAGTATAAAATAAAATATAACATCAAATTTTATACAACAACATGATGGAACACACTTATTGGGCTTTCTTAATAATGAAATACCATTTTATCAAGTGCTAATCAGGACTTCACAACCGATTTATAAAAAACATGTTATAAAACCATATCTGAAAACAAAATCAAGGGAACATGATCAAAGCATCTAAAATAATTATTGAGAATAAGGAAAACATAACAAATCCAAACATATACTTAATTTGTAAAAATACCATTTAAAATATAATTTAGCTCAAATTAATTTTCTTTAATAAGAAAAACACCACTTAAATTTTCAATCTCCTTAAAAATATCTTTATAGGTATTTTTAAAAACACTTGGTTATCATGGTTTATAGAAAATTATAAATTAGGAATAAAAATAAAAGGGGCCCATTTTAAAATAGTAACAAATAGAAAAAATAACATTCTTTGGTAGGGACTATTGGATATAATCAATATAATTTATAAAGTGATCAACTAATGAATTATAATTAATAAATTTATCCATGTATTAAAATTTAATAGTCTATCAATGGGAAACATAAATCAATTAATTTAATTCTCATGTCGAGGTGTTATGCCACTACTATGAAGAAGTGAACCCCCTAAATGATGAATAAAGACCTTAAAAATAGAAAACCACTAACTAAAATAAAGAAACCCCAAACCCATGGACACCATGGCCACCATAGAGAAAGAAATAAATATAAAATGGATGATGAAGAAGAGGTGATTGTTATAACTCTTTTCCTAAAGTGAGCATACTTAATGGATGAATGGAACCCATTGATGGGATAAGATAGTGAAATGAATAACTGGGGATGATGATCGACCTACAAGGAATTGAATGGGAGAGAAATGGGTCCCAATGGGTTTAAATTAAATCATGGGAAATAATATAATTTTATTAATTATAAATAATATATAAGTCCTTAGAGTGTGGACTTCTTCTTCACAACACAGCCGACCACCTAAAGTAATTTGAGGTTACTACCTTATGAGGACACTATATTGTACAACCTCATCTACATTGTATAATATCCTCATATAAAACACTTATATTGAAAATCAATGACTCTAAATTATTAAGAATATAAAACATGTATATTGTGTAGAATAAAGAAATCAAGTTATTTTCCTAGAAACCCATCACATAATGATTATGTGGGACACTATATGACCCCTCTTGACTTAATTTTTCAAAAATTAATGGACTCTTAAGAATCATGAATTTTTTATTATGAATGTTTGGGAAATCCCATACTTTACTAGAATTTGTTCATCATTCATCTTCATGATGTAACAACACATGGCCTTGTCTGGCATCACTTTCGGGACATACAACTTTTATAACCAATTCACATCTATTTTTAAATAAGTCTAAAAGGAATACACATGGTTATACACAGATATAATATTTTTTTCCAAACATATATATTATATTTATAGGTTTACACTTTGGTATAATAAACCTATACATAAGTATTTATTCAATACAAAAGGTTTTTCCCTTATAGGGAACACCGCAACGTAACATTTTTAACATAGTCATTTATATATATATAATATATTCCATAATAAGTTTTTATCTTATAGAAAACCCTTAAATAATTATTATGAATTATGAAATTTAATCATCATTGAAAATTTCATACATCTAAATTTATGTGTCTGATTTTTAACTTAGAAAAAATTTGATTAGAAAATTAAATATATATCTTCACCCTTATCAAGCTATGACGGATCTTGGTCATGGAATGTTCATAGATTAGAGTAAACTAAAAAATTCACATCTATTCCTGTATATGTTGTTTCTTCTTTTCTATAGTTAAATTTCTTCCTTACCCAATTGATTTTTGATGACCACATAGTGACTTAAAACTAGCTTAAAACTTCAGAATTCCCCAAAACACCCTAGATACAAGTCAAATCAAGAAATAAATTTATAATACACTAGAAAATTAATTTTTATCCTAAAAATAACTTCGTAGGTGTTACAATGATCCCCACCATAAAACAATTCCATCCCAAAAAAATTCTCATGGGTTTCTTTTTGGGGAAACTAATTAAAAAATAAATACTAAGTGAACATGTTGGATTGATTCGCATATAATATAATTTTAAAATTTCTTAAAACCTTATACATCAGGGGGTGTTACCACCATAAAAACAAAAAAATAATTCAATAACTAAATATTATTAAAATGATAAACTAAACAAACTGAATTTAATCAACATAGTAAAATCCAATTTTAAAGGAATCAACTAAAATATAAAATTTTCATAATCTTGATATATCATATGAAGTAGAAATAATTGACAATTATAAACTATTGATAACATATAAAAAATACCCAATACATATTTAGACTATAAAATAAAAAAATATATATCAAATTCCATCAAAATAGTAGTGTTTACTTACTAGAAAAATGAATCATAGCGTAATACTCAAACACCACTACAAACCAAAATATTAAGTATCTACCTTGAGAAATAAAAAATCAAATATCTATAATTATGTAATTCAACAAAATTAAATATCAAGGATCTATTTTCCATAAAAATACAAACTAAAAAATCATTATTATCTATATAGTTATTTATTACAACCTTATCCATAAGAATATTCAAAATAAAATTACTTCTTATAAGATCAAATACGTAACTAAATAAATTTTAATTATTACTTATTTCATGTTACCATTAATAGTAAAAAATTAAAACCAAATGTTTTCATTATATATGAAATCTTTTAACATTAAACAACCCATAAAATTAATAGTTAACCCCTTTCTAATCTGGTTTCCACTAAAATAATTGATTTATTCTAAAATAAAATACTTATTTAGTGATGATTAAATTAATGTAAGTCATGTTATATTTTATTAAATCATATCACAAATAAAAAACTCATATAATGGTACTCATTTTGTATTAAAATGGTTGTAATTGAAACCCATTTAACAATGTAAACACATGCACATCAACACATCTATTGGGTAACTAAAATGTTTTACACCACTATAAAATGGTTAAATACTCCAAAAATTGCCATCACACCAATTGAAATTCTAAGGCATAATATATTTTAATCTTCCAAATAAATTACTCTATCAAATAATTTATATAATTTCAAAAAGTATTTTTAAATTGGAATAAATAGTTTAAAAATGGAAATAATCATTATGAGTCCTCAAAATTCATGGAATTTTTTTAAAATCCTTTATTATTAAGAAATTCTATTTTTAAAAAAGTGTACATTGAAAGCCACAACATAAGGGTTTAGACAAAACATAATATAATAATAATAATTCCTCAAGAAAATTATCTCAATTCGTCTCAAATTACAAAAATAAGTTAGGTAAAAAAATATTGAGATTAAATAAAAATTATTAATATCAATATTAATAAATGTATGAGATCAATATAAAACATTAACATGTATTAAAGAAGAAAAAAACATCCAAACCACACCCTTCCCAGATGGATGGCTTATATGCACAGTCTACATCCCATAAACTATTCCCATTAAACTCATTGGTTCCCATTAAATCATTCTTAAATCCCATAATTCTACCCATATAGAAAGATAAATCAAACTTGAAACTATAATTTCAAATTCCTAACCTTACCTTGAAACTAAATGTTTAATCAAAAAATTATGGGACATATGTATATTCATATCTACTCATGAGATCTAACATTCCTAGGGCATGTCTACCATTCCTCCCTAAATAAAATAAAACATATTAAGCTCTGATACCATTTTTTTAGAACCAATGTGATATACCCATGATTTTGGTTCCTAAGAAAAGTCATGGAGTTACTCAAAGGGTGTTATTGATAGCTCAAACCATGAAACTCATTCATGTGAATAAACTATATGAAAGTAGGAATAGTTTAAATTAATAAAACCAGAATAACATATAACATAAAAACATAATTCCATCGTGGACAATCTGTTTGTAAGTGGATCACACATAGAATATAAACAATTTCAATAGCTAGTGAAACTTAATAATGAAATAAACATTCAACATATGTTATAAAATCTAAGAAAACACAATCACATAAATAAAGTATCTATATATATATATATCAAATATATATTTTTAATAAAAATAAAAACATTACAAAGAGAGACTAAACTACGTATTCTTATGTGATATAAAACACAAGAAGAATAAAATACATGAATAAAACAAAGACCACATCCATCCATCGCCATGCGTTGAGAAAAAATGCTCATTTTCTTAGGACCACCACCATACTAAAAATGAAGTCCCCACATGAAACACTATATCCATGTGTAACATGTAATAAATATGAAATTTATATAGGAACAATGGAAAATTACCATAACGTATCCTCCCCACACCTCATTATTTTATAATTTAATTTAATCCAAATTTTGTTTGTTCAAAGGTATAGATAAGGAAATAATATTTTCAAATTAGGTAAAATTATTCACATGATACAATAACATATACTATTATTATTTGGTAATATATATAACCCATTTAAAAAAACTAAGTTTTAAAAATTTTATAGCGGATTAGAATTTCAAGAAAAAGAACCAATTTTAAAAAAATTTCATAAAAAATAATCACATTGTAAATGTAAAATAAAATAACATAATATTTTATATTATTTTAAATGGATTCCTAGAATACACCATAGATATAGTTTTTTAGTTTTTAAATAAAATTCCAAAATATGTTATACAGAAAAAAATAACTAAAAATAAACTAGGATTCAAAGTATAAACTATATGTATAAATCACAACAAGAAATAAAATGTAAATAGTAATAGTAACCAATTGAGTAAACGAATGATAAATTTGCATCATGTGAGTAACCCTAATGATCAATGGACATGGTACTCAATGATAATCTTATTTTCTTATGTGAAAATAAATCATATAAAAATACATGTGGGACACTAGCGGTAGCATTACAAATGTCTATGAAGTAGTTGTACTAAGTTCCATACATAAGTACTCAGGGTTCCCCTGATTTACTAAATAGAGGTTAGAAACACCAATCATGAAATATATATAAAAACATTTCAATATTACATAGAAACATATAAAAAAAGAATCATAATAACCCATAACCTATGAATGCCTCTAATAGAATAAACCCATTTTTATCACAAAAACAACATGTAATGCACATCTCCATGTAAAGTTAATTCCACAAACATAATTTAAAATAACATATCACATTATATTTTATATAAAAACAAGAATGAGATAAATTATTTTGTTTACTTTTTCATGAAATACCTTTTTATCAAGTTCCAACCTATACATCATAACCTCTTTTGAAAAGAAATATTTAAAAAAAATGAAAGAAAAAAAATTCAAGGAAACGTCATCAAAGCATATCAAATTATTGAAGATCACTTGGAAAACTCAAAAAATAAACCAAAAATAACATTGTTTTGTAAAAAATAAATTCAAAAAATAATTCACCGTCTGAGAATAAAAACAACATTTTTATTCTCAATGTCCTTAAAAAGGGATTCTTAGGAATTTAAAAACACATAGTAATCTCCATTTATAGAAAATTAGATTTGGATCATAAAATTAAGGTATCCCATTTAAAATTGAATCTTAGAGGAAATGTAAAATTATTTTTTTGAGTATTAAATGATATATTCAACATAATTTATAATGTTATAAAATATTGAGGTATAAATAAGAAATAAATCCATAGATTTAAATTTAAAAGACTATGCAAGATGAGACCTACCTCAATCCACTGAATTTGTATATTTGTGAGTTATTCCCCAACTATGAGTCAGGGAAGTCCTTGAAATATGATTTAGGGATATAAAATTATAAAACAAAAATGAAAAAATAGAAATTCCAAATCTTAGGTCACCATGAATGTAACACCCCGAGATTTTATGAAAGATATTCTTTTTATTTCATTAATGTCTTGTGTTGAATGCTACACCAAGATTACCTTGCGCTATACGGAACACCGTATTAGCTTGCAGTATACGCAACACTATTCTTGGATCGTGTTACACACAATTTTGATAATAGTTATTCTACGCAACATTGAGTATATATATATATATATATATTCAATGTATAAATGAAATATGTTTGGATTATGTTATACGAAACAATGAAGGATTCTTTCACAATACACAACCCTGACTTGGCCTGCATTACACGCAATCACGACCTTCCTCGATAGCGTGTGTTGTATGCAATACCGGGTTTTACTAAAGAACGATATATTATTATAATATTATTATGAATAGTATTAACTAAATTTTGAATTTTATAACATTATTATTCATCTTACACATATTCTAGAACATGGCATAAGAACAAAATAAATTTTTCGGGTAAAATAAGTATTTTTCAAAAAATGCAGTTTTTCCGCCTTTAGATGGCACACCCACATTAAATCTAGTTTTTGACATGTTTATAAGATCAATTTTACAAAATAAAATTATTCTTTGGAATCTGGATATAAAATTTTATGTTGGATAATTTTTTCATATTATTCTGATAACTTTCATATTTTAATGAATAGTAAAAACACGCTATATTTTAATAAAAAAAAACTTTTTTCATCGTAATAACTTATTTGGTTAAATTATAATATTGAATGGTTTTAAAGTATAAATAGAATAAATTTTTACCATTTAATATAATGGATGTTATTATCATTGATTTTACATTGAATTCGTAGGTTAAATCAATTCAATCTTTTGCAATGTTTTAAACAAAAACCCGTTTTCCTTCGACAACGGGATTAATTTTAATTTAATTTATGAAACTTCTATGTATTGAATTTGAAAAAATGGATTCCATATTTGGAATCAGTGGGTCCAAATTATGTTAATAGGCTACTTTTTTTTTGGAATTATGAATAGTAACTACGGTAAATTTTATTTACCATAGTTAAAGGTAAATCGAGTAATTAAGGGTGAATATAATATCATAAAATTACCCTAAAACATTCCAAAATTCTATTGGATGACTAAAAGTAGACCCATATCACCTAAGGGTCGGATTAGATTCATTTTATGGACTTTTGACCATGAAAATAATTTAATTATTAATAAAACCAAAGAAAGTGACAACATGTCACTCTCTTAAATCTTATAAGTATAGTAATTTTAATTTAGTGATAAACATCATAAAACTTCGAACATGAATAGTCTCTAGAAATATAATAAACTTATCTACATCATGATAATTTATTTATATTTTTAGGGATTAAATAATTATCATTAATGGTGATACATTAATGATGTATAAATTATTTATTAAGTGAAAAATCAGTAATATAGTTTTTATTGAAATAATATTACCCATTAAAAGGACCAAAAACCTAAAAAAACTTATTGTTAGTGTATATATATACCAAAATCATTTAATTACCTAATATATAACCGTTTGGAGTCTTATAAAAGTGATTATGACACTTATATTATTTTATTTTAAATGATGCCAAAGTTGTCACCTTCATAATTTACTAAATATAACAATTTAAATATTGTGATTTTAAGATGATAAATTCGAGTAAATGTATTATTGTGAAAGGTAATAGATTTATATTCATCATAGGATTTTATTTTTAATTTTTATTCAACAAATAATTATATTAAATAATTATACAAAAATTTTGTATTAATTATTTTATTAAGAGATAAACCAAATAAATGGTTTTAAAAATAATAAAATAAATATTATATGAACTATTTAATGTTCTCCACTAGTTTTATAGATACATATGGCATTTTATGAATCTATTAAAGCTTTTAGTTAGAACATATCTTCTGTATATATTTTATTTAAATTCATATAAATGAATAGTGTCAAAATTGACACTATTGTTATTTTATAAAAATAACATATTATAAAATTGTTTAAAAAACAACAAAATATTTAAAAATTCTAAATTTGAATTTATATGGTATAAAATATTATAAAGTATCAGGTTATGGACAATTCACAACAAATAAGTAATTTTTTGTTATAATTTAAAATTTAGAATGTTATTACCACAAATAAAATTAAATTGATTAAGTAAGGATAAATCGAGTTGATAATGTTTAAAATAATTTCCTAACATTTCTAAATTTTATTGGTTGATGAGATTACAACCCTATCTCATCTTATATTTGAATATGATTAATTTTTGGAGGTTTTTAAGTGGGGTTAGATTTATTATAAATTAATATTTTTAAGATTTTCAAAGGTGCCCCTCTCCTCCTTTATAATAGGGCACCTCCTCCCTCTCTTCCTGACACCAATTTGAGCATTTAAGATCGTCCAAACCCTGACCAGTTCCGTTATCAACTTCCCTATAAACATCCTAGAGGTCCTCATCTTCTTTAAAGACCAATTTTAGTACCCTAAGTGGAGGATTCAATGAAGCGTGCCAAAGAAGAGGTAATATCCGTTACCGATTCTTTCAATTTTCATTCTTCTTCAACTTATTCTTCTTTATTTGTTTCATTATGAAGTAATAACATCAGTATCAATCATATAATTATATGTTATTATAAGTATGAAACAGAACTATTTCACCATCTATCCATCCTATGGAAAATGAAATCACTGCACGTGCGTATGTACGGAATACCGTGTCCACGCCGTGGTGTAATCTATTTTCCACCACCACCTTACTTGGATGGGTATAATGGTGAAAGTAATGAATATATATTATTATTTTAAATTTATATTGATTATGTAATATTATAAATACACTTTAATACAATTCGACGATCATGGGAATGATATCATCGCTCGTGCGTACGTACGGAATACCGTCTCCACGACGCGATGAGATTCACTCTCCATGATAACCTTTCAAGAATGATTATAAAGTATATATAATGAGTAATCATAAAATATATGAAATAATAATTATACTGGATTTATTTATATATTTATTTATTTCATCTACTTAATTCCATTCAATTCAATAAGGAAACGAAAACAACATTCATGCTTATGTACGGCCTACCGTCTCCATGAACGATGTATTTCTTTCCATTTATCTATCTATTATATATATGTATATTATGAATATATATTATCTATAAATCATGATTTATATTCTGTAATTAAGTAATCATGATCTAAGTAATCATATGAATAATTACAAGTCAAAACACTGATGACAAATGAAACGATTTTACCCAAAACACTCTTTAACATGGAATTTACAAAAGAACGTGTAATATAAAGTCATAAGTGAACCATATATGATATAATAACAATTAATATGATTCTTTAATAAGTAAATGAAATTATTTAAATCATTATATAGGAGGTTTGGATACGTACGAAGCATATCAGACCTAAGGTAAGGGATAATTTTGCAAATCTCATTTTTTTATCCGAGATTGCTTATACGTAAGAATTTACTGGGGTTACTGTTATCATCCATGTCCATGTTTTCTATAAGTTTTTTTATGTATGTTTAATGTCCTTTTTACCCATTTTTTAATTTTACTACATGGTATGTATGAAATCTTTCTTTTATGAGGTACTTTTTGACTTTTCTGACAAAAGTACGAGAAGAATGTTTTTTTAACTTATATAGAACAAACAGTTTTTTACTGTTTTATAAAGCCTTATTTTCATGAAGCTTCCTCTGAAATATTTCATGACTACTTTCAACAAAATCCTTTTCTTTTAAAATTTCATGACATTTTGTGAAAAGAAAAAGATTTTTAAGAAGAAAGGACATTTTCCTCAAAAATTCATTTCAAATGTTTTATCAAAACAATTTTTCCATCTAAGATGGCATTATTTCATATGTGTATGTTTCAAGTATAATGTCTCTATAATTTACATGGTTTCACTTTTATTATTATGAGATGATATCCATTACTTTTATATGGATTATGTAATGATGAGATGATGTTTATGAAACTCATTTTATTCGTTGGGTTATTATGAATGATGTATGTTTATTTTGTGGCACAAGTAAAAATGATTTCATTATGAGATGGGTGGGACCTATATCTCCCTCCAATGCATTGGGTAAAGATTTATATCTCATGAGATAGACATGGATGGAATGACAGGTTAAACCGGTTCAGTAGTACAGGACTGGAACAAGGAGTGAACTCGATTCAGAAAGGGACTTTGTCCACTAAGATGGTCTTGGAATCAATGCCTTGGATAATATAGAAATCATATCATGTTCTTAATGGTTGCCACAATTTCATGTTTTATTCCCATGCTATTTTATCATTCTTAATGTTTCTTTATGATCTATTCCTTACGTACTTCCATGTTTTATGTCATTGCTCAAGATTTTTATGTTTAAACATTATGTTCATGTTTTTAAGTTCAAATGTATATGGTATGTTTTATTTTATCCATTTTTACCCTTATTGAGCATTTGAGCTCACCTTTTTTATGTTTTATTTTCCCCACAATATTAAGAATGGTTTTCGGTAAGAAAAAAGGGGAAGATATTTATGGGAGATGTTGAAGATATTTCACCACGATTGGAAGATTACGTTCCAAGTTTCCAAAGACACTAAACTATTACGGTCCTTGTGTGTCTGTTTTTTTTATGTATTAAGTATTCCGCTAAAGTAATGTAATGTCCATGTACGTCAAGATTTGGGTCTCTACAGTTGGTATCAGTGGAATGGTTTAGTCAACATTTGGAAACTAGGATGCGAAAATGTTAGTGAGATCCCTAGAGATATTTCTAAGGTATGTCTAGGGATGTCCCTAAGGATAAGTATACATATAAGATATAGTCCTAGAACTATGGTAATGATCTTAGAATTTAACCTAAGATGTTAATTATTGAGGGTGCTTCCCCTTTACTATGTTGTTTTCCCTAGCATGATTTTTTCCTCTCACACTATTCTTTTTGGGTTTTAGAAAATGGCTGGAAACAGGAAGATTCATGATAATGGAGGATATTACGGACAATGGAATGATATTATTCATGAGAAACCAAATGAAACTGGATTTGGAATTCCAAACATAATTATTATGCCTAATCAGAAATCTCATAATATGATCAATAATCTCAACTTTGGTAAGTTTCCCGACTCAGATAATAAGAGAAAGATGGAGTTTCATGATGATCATAGAGGAAATAAAGTTCAATTTCCCGCATGTAAATCATGTGGGAACATGAATCAGGGAGATTGTTTCAAAGGAACTGGAAGATGATTTGGGTGTGGAAAAGAAGGACACAAAGCCAGTAAGTGCAAAGGAAAAGGTTTAGTTAAAACCATAGATGAGGATAATGGTATTTCTACGACATCAAAAATGGTTAAATGTTTTAAATGTGGAATGTACAGTAATTATGAAAACCAATTCCCTAAGGGAACGTCTCATGAAGAGAATCAGTACGGCCGTATGGGTAGTATTTATGTTGATGATGATGAAGATACTACAAATGATATGTGAGATGAAAGAATTGTTGAAGCTCAGTCAATGGTTTAAGAAGGTAGTGGAATGATTACATGTTTATCAAGTGTAATGTTGTATAAGTAATCTCATCGTACTGTGGAATAATGAGACATCTAAGGATTGTTACACTGTTGTCTTTCCTTGAGTTTTGAAAGTGTATGATTAATGGTACCGGTATCCATGAAAGGTTATTCAGATATTTTTGGAATGTAGATGATATGCACATAATGAAGGGATAAGAAGAAAATTAAATGTTTGATAGTATTCATGAGCTCATGACTGATATAAGGAGAAGGTTATATCATGGTTTGAGTATATAGAATTTTTGGATTTTGGTATGTGGAAAGAGTTAACTTTTGACAGAATTCATGTTTTCACTAAGGTTTAATGGGTATTCATTTTTCAAGAGAATACATGATTAAGGTATTAACATGATTGGAATGTGACCAACAAGATATATGGGGGATAAATGATGGTATTCACATGCTTGGTTGATGACATTTCAAGTAATATTTTTCTTTATACTATGATCTTGGACCGAAGTATTTTAGATAATCCTAAAGATTGGAATGGATTATGTTGGACATAAGTTTGTATTGTTTAAGGATAGAACTTTTTTTTGATATTATTGATGGGATGTTATAGTAATGTTGTTTTAGAAAAAGGACAACCTGCAGTATGGGCAACAACCCATCGCGGCGGACAAGGCTATGGGAATCGAACCCACAACTGAAGTGCGACTGGCCTTTATCACCTACCACTAGCCTACATAAAGTCCCTATTTAGTAGAAACTAGTTTTATTATATTAAGCAGTATGATATATGAAGTATAAGTCCATTTTAGGAACCATATATGATTAATCTCACTATACATGGACTTATGTATTTTTGATAACTTTTATAACCTTTTGTTTGAGATAGATGGAATGACCCATCATTCTATCACATGAGCAGCTAACACTTCATTAATGATAAATTCAAATTAATTTCTTTAAGAGATGATGTGGAAATTATCCAAAGAACGAACAATGGTGAGACTGTACCAAAATCACGAAAGTATTTCTTCTATTTCCAATTTCATTAACTTTAGGGAAATGATCTTGAAAACCAAAAATGTTGTCCTAGTGCCCTTATATCTGATGAATCAGATGGTACCATAGATCATCGCAAATCTATGGCTTTGTGATTGTTGGCTATTTCATAGCCATGTTCTCTACCACTCTCCATCAGAACCTGATGGTTAGATTTTTCTTTCATATCCATATTTTCACCTATGTTCTCCTACGTGGAAACCCAGTGATGAGTTAATTTTGGTAATCGTTACATTTCATACTTTAGTTTTTAAAGCCATGTTTTGGTATTCCTTTTTATGATGTGGGTTTCTATTAAACAAACTTTTGTGTAGTAAACCATTTATAACCCCAACGAATTTCGAGGGTGAAATTCATTTTAAGGGGGGCAGAATGTAAAACCCCGAGATTTTATGAAAAATATTCTTTTGATTTCATTAATGTCTTGTGTTGTATGCTACACCAATATTACCTTGCGCTATACGCAACACCATATTAGCTTGCAGTATACGCAACACTATTCTTGGATCGTGTTACACACAATTTTGATAATAGTTATTCTATGCAACATTGAGTATATATATATATATATTCAATGTATAAATGAAATATGGTTGGATTATGTTATATGAAACAATGAAGTATTCTTGAAAAACACGCAACCCTGACTTGGCTTACATTACACGTAATCGCGACCTTCCTCGATAGCGTGTGTTGTACGCAATACTGGGTTTTACTAAACAACGATATATTATTATAATATTATTATAAATAGTATTAACTAAAATTTTAATTTTATAACATTATTATTCATATTACACATTTTCTATAACATGGTATAAGAACAAAATAAATCTTTCGTGTAAAATAAGTATTTTTCAAAAAATGCAGTTGGGCCGCCTTTTGATGGTGCACCCACATTAAATTTAGTTTTTGACATGTTTATAAGTTCAATTTTACAAAATAAAATTATTCTTTGGAATCAGGATATAAAATTTTACCTTGGATAAATTTTCCATATTATTCTGATAACTTTCATATTTTAATGAACAGAAAAAAGCCGCTATATTTTAATTAAAAACAACTTTTTTCATCGTAATAACTTATGTGGTTAAGTTATAATATTGAATGGTTTTAAAGTACAAATAGAATATATTTTTACCATTTAATATAATGTATGTCATTAGCATTGATTTTACATTGAATTCGTTGGTTAAATCAATTCAATCTTTTACAATGTTTAAACGAAAACCCGTTTTCATTCTACAACAGGATTAATTTTAATTTAATTTATGCAACTTCTATGTATTGAATTTAAAAAAATTGATTCTATATTTGGAATCAGTGGGTCCAAATTATGTTAATAGACTACTTTTTATTTTTGGGAATTATGAATAGTAACTATGGTAAATTTTATTTACCATAGTTAATGGTAAATCGGGAAATTAAGGGTGAATATAATATTATAAAATTACCCTAACACATGCCAAAAATCTATTGGATGACTAAAAGTCGACCCATATCACCTAAGGGTCGTATTAGATTCATTTTATGGACTTTTGACCATGAAAATAATTTAATTATTACTAAAACCAAAGAAAGTGACAACATGTCACTCTCTTAAATCTTATAAGTATAATAATTTTAGTTTAGTGATAAACATCATAAAACTTCGAACATGAATATTCTCAAGACAGATAATAAACTTATCTACACCATGATAATTTATTTTGATTTTTTAGGGATTAAATAATTATCATTAATGGTGATACATTAATGATGAATAAATTATTTATTAAGTGAAAAATCAGTAATATAGTTTTTATTGAAATAATGATACCCATTAAAAGGACCAAAAACCTGACCAAAACTTATTTTTAGTGTATATCTATACCATAATCATCTAATGACCTAATATATAACCGTTTGGAGTCTTATAAAAGTGATTATGACACTTATATTATTTTATTTTAAATGATTCCAAAGTTGTCACCTTCATAATTTAATAAATATAACAATTTAAATATTTTGATTTTAAGATGATAAATCCGAGTAAAAGTATTATTGTGAAAGGTAATAGATTTATCTGCATAATAGGATTTTAGTTTTAATTTTTATGCAACAAATAAGTATTTTAAATAATTATACAAAAATGTTGTAGTAATTATTTTATTAAGAGATAAACCAAATAAATGGTTTTAAAAATAATAAAATAAATATTATATGAACTATTTAATGTTCTAAACTAATTTTATAGATACATATGGCCTTTTATGAATCTATTAAAGCTTTTATTTTGAACATATCTTCTGTATATATTTTATTTAAATTCATATAAATGAATAGTGTCAAAATTGACACTATTGTAATTTTATAAAAATAACATATTATAAAATTGTTTAAAAATCACAAAAATATTTAAAAATTATAAATTTGAATTTATATGGTCTAAAATATTCTAAAGTATACAATTATGGATAATTCACAACAAATAAGTAACTTTTTGTTATAATTTAAAATTTAGAATGTTATCACCACAAATAAAATTAAATTGATTAAGTAAGGATAAATCGAGTTGATAATGTTTAAAATAATTTACTAACATGTCTAAATTTTATTGGTTGATGAGCTTACAACCCTATATCATATTATATTCGAATATGAGTCATTTTTGGAGGTTTTTATGTGGGTTTAGATTTATTATAAATTAATATTTTTAAGATTTCCAAAGGTGCCCCTCTCCGCCCTTATAAAAGAGCACCTCCTACCTATCTTCATCACACCAATTTGAGCATTTAAGCTCGACCAAACCCTGCCCATTTCCCTTATCAACTTCCCTTGAAACATCCTAGAGGTTCTGGTCTTCTTCAAAGACAAAATTTAGTACCCTAAGAGGAGGATTCAACGAGGCGTGTCAAAGAAGAGGTAATATCTGTTACCGATTCTTTCAATTTTCATTCTTCTTCAACTTCTTCTTATTTAGTTGTTTCATTATTAAGTAATAACATAAGTATCACTAATATACTTATATTTTATTATAAGTATGAAACAACCATATTTCACCATCTATCCGTCCTATGGAAAATGAAATCACCGCGCGTGCGTACGTACGGAATACCGTCTCCACGCCCTGGTGTAATCTATTTTCCACCACCACCTTACTTGGATGGGTATAATGGTGAAAGTAATGAATATATATGATTATTTTAAAGTATTATTTATTCTATAATATTATACACACACTTTATTATAATTCGATGATCATGGGAATGATATCATCGCTCGTGCGTACGTACGGAATACCGTCTCCACGACGCGATGAGATTCACTCTCCATGATAACCATTCAAGAATGATTATAAAGTATATATAATAAGTAATCATAAAATATATGACCTAATAATTCTACTGGATTTATTTATATATATATTGATGTCATCTACTTAATTCCATTCAATTCAATAAGGAAACGAAAACAGCGTTCATGCGTACGTACGGCCTACCGTCTCCATGAATAGTGTATTTCTTTCCATTTATCGATCTATTATATATATGTATATTATAAATATATATTATATATAAATCATGTTATATATTCGGGAATTAATTAATCATGATCTATGTAATCATATGAATAATTACAAGTCAAAACACGGACGACAAATGAAACGATTTTACCCAAAACACTCTTTAACGTAGAATTTACAAAAGAACGGGTAATATAAAGTCATAAGTGAACCGTATATGATATAATAACAATTAATATGATACTGTAATAAGTCAATGACATTATTTAAATCATTATAAAGGAGGTTTGGATGCGTACAAAGCATATCCGACCTAAGGTAAGGGATAATTTTTCAAATCTCATTTTTTTTATCTGAGATTGCTTATACGTAAGTATTTACTGGGGTAATTGTTATCATCCATGTCCATGTTTTATAAAAGTGTTTTTATGTATGTTTAATTTCCTTTTTACCCATTTTTGACTTTTACCACATGGTATGTATGGAATCTTTCTATTACGAGGTACTTTTTGACTTTTCCAACAAAAGTACGAGAAGAATGTTTTTTTACTTATACGGAATGAACGGATTTTTACTGTTTTATAAAGCCTTATTTTCATGAAGCTTCTTCCAAAATATTTCATGACTATTTTAAAAAAAAATCCATTTCTTTTAAAATTTCATGACATTTCGTGAAAAGAAAATGATTTTGAAGAAGAAAGGATATTTTCCTCAAGTATTCATTTCAAATGTTTTATCAAAACCATTTGTCCATTTATGATGAAATTATTTCATATGTGTATGTTTCAAGTATAATATCTCTATGATTTACATGGCTTCACTTTTATTATTATGAGATGATATCCAATACTTTTATATGGATTATGTGATGATGAGATGATGTTTATGAAACCCATTTTATTTGTTGGGTTATTATGAATGACGTATGTTTATTTTCTGGCACAAGTAAGAATGATTTCATTATGAGATGGGTGGGACCTATATCTCCCTCCAATTCATTTGGTAAAGATTTATATCTGATGAGATAGACATGGCTGGAATGGAAAGTTAAACCGGTTTAGTAGTACAGAACTGGAACGAGGATTGAACTCAATTCAGAAAGGGACTTTGTCCACTAAGATGGTCTTGGCATCAATGACTTGGCTAATATGGAAATAATATCATGTGCTTAATGGCTGCCACAATTGCATGTTTTATTCCCCTGATATTTTATCATTCTTAATGTTTCTTTATGATCTATTCCTTACGTACTTCCATGTTTTATGTCATTTATCAAGCTTTTAATGTTTAAATAGTATGTTCATGTTTTTATGTTCAAATGTATATGGCAAGTTTTATTTTATCCATGCTTACCCTTACTGAGCATTTGATCTCACCCTTTTTATGTTTTCTTTTCCCCAAGATATAATGAAAGTTTTTAGGTAAGAAAAAAAGGGGAAGATCTTTGTGGGAGATGTTGAAGATCTTTCACCACGATTAGAAGATTATGTTCCATGTTTCCAAAGACACTAAACTATTACGGTCCTTGTGTGTCTATTTTTGTTATGTATAAAGTATTCCGCTAAAGTAATGTAATGTCCATGTATGTCAAGCTTTGCGTCTCTACAATGAAAATAGTAGGGTAAGGGAAAAATATAAAAAGGTATAAGAATTAGAGAAGTGGTTGTTTAGAAAACATTATCTAAAAAAATTATCCTCAACACATGAATGAATCCAATGAATGATCTAAGAGGGAGACATGAAGGGGTCAAGGAAAATAGTTAGCCTTATTAGATTTAATAGGGGGACCATAGGGGTTTTAATTCAGTCAGGGAAAATATAGGGATTTCATTAATTCAAAAAATGGATATAAGTTATCAATGCATGGCCTTCCTCCTTATAGTGAAAAGATGCACCGGATGTATCCCAAGGAAACTACCTCATAATGATCCCCCATAATGAAATCGTATCCAAATTGTGTGAATTTATCCTCTAAAACACTTATATATATATATATATGTGAATGACTCTTATATATCAATTAAATTATCATTGTTTATCACATGTTTCCTAACTCTTATTGTTTTCCCAAACACCCATCCCATCAAGATTATACTATCCATGGTGTTTCCACTACATAATTATTTTTTATAAATTCTATGGATTTTATGCATTAAGTAGTTACTCTTATGAATCACAGGGAAATCTAATATTTAACAATTTTATATATTGATTCATTTTCATAGTATAACCAACCATTTATGTAAAGACATCCCTTATGAAACATTAAACATTCATAACAACATTCAAATTAATTTTTCAATAAGTCCTTACATATATTTATAACCATACGTATTATTTTTATTAACTACACTAAAACAAAAAAAGTTTTATACTTAATAATAAGAATCCCTTATTCATGTATTTCATCAATATGTAATGTTTTTACCTAAGAAAGAAATCTCGTACGAAGGGTTTTTGAAATTTCATTCATTTTAGTACAAAATATATGGTATATTTAAGGTTTTTATTAAGATAGAAAAACCAATATGTATGATTTATTACATAAAAATTAACATTCACTCGATATGAAATATATTTATATTTATTTATAAGAATTTATACTTTGGAAAAAATTCAGGAAAAGAAGAAATATCTCTCTGCACACCAAATATTTTATTATACCTCTTAGCCATGGATAGATCCTCAATCAAACCAAAATAAAAAAATTAACCTCTAGGACTTTATTATAGGTTATCCCTTTTACATGGTGTCACTTATTCTAGCCCAAAAACTCAAACGTTTTGTCACATTATGATTTTCTTTTGCCAAAAAAGGAATATAACAAGCCTAAAACTAAATAATAGTAAGCAACATCCTAAATCAAACCAGAATAAATAGATAGAGAAATATGTTACCAAAGAATACATTTCTATCGTAAAAATAAAATTTTGATTTTTATATATAATCACTATAAATTACACTTATAATTTCCTATTAAATGTTTTATATCTAAATTATAAGCCATAAAAATATAATTTAAAATTGAATTTAATATTAATAATTAATTATATTATGTACTTATTTATTAAATATTTTATAAACACTTAACTAATTAATTCTAAAAAATTTATTATTAATTAATATAAAAAACCATTATTAATAAATGAAAATAAAAATAACCTTTCATAATGATTTACAATCACTTTATAAATCATATTAGTCAACATAAAATTTAATATATATAAAACCCACAAATATATATATATATATATATATATCATAATGATTAATATCCATAATGTCATCAAGGATGAAATATAATCCATGATGCATCCCATCACTATTAATTATCTAATATGATTAATATTTTAGTTTGTGCAAGATAAAAATGAAACAACGTGTTCTTCCCCATATTAAATATGTGTATGAGATCTTATATATTATATTATTAAATATCATAAATCGCAGGATATAATAAGGTTCACAAAAGATTTAACCCGTGATGGGGCCATTAAATTGGAGTAAATTGTGTGTTGTAATCTATGATAACCTTATGATTGTCTCTTATATAAGATTTTCTATGTAGTTTATTTCATAGGAATATTCTATTTAACTATTAAAGAACCTTTAGGGATGACATTCATCATCTACTATCGACAACAGTGTCATATCTATGACCCAATGATCTATTTTTCAATCAATAAGAATTTACATCATATTTTAAAGCCATCATTATCATTTGATATGATATAGTTAAAAATTATTTGTTTTAGGTTTTCACCAATGATAAGAAATTTGAAATTCATATGATAATAATTTTTAATTTTTAAACATTATTTTGTGAATCTAACCATATGTATAGGTTCTAATATCACCGATGGGTTTCTGAGGATCAAAATACATTTATTTTTCTAGTGAAAACCATTTAGAAACCCATAACCTAGGACCACAATGAAAGAAACACAAAACCATGTTAAATTTAAAATGAAAAATAATCACATGTTCCTATAAAAAGCATTTATTTTTTCATATAACATTCATAATTATTCGTAAATATCAATCAATGGTATCCAATAGACTCCCCTCTATATGGTGTTTCTATGGGTTATTATGGAATCACTGATATCATAGATGGACTCTTCTACCATCCAAAACATGATAGTGTCTTGATTTTAAAGTAAAAAAGGAGTTGAGTAAGTAAGGAGAATTCTAAATCAATCCTAAATGAGACTTTCACCACATATATCTTTTTTCTAGTCTACATGAATTAACTTATATATTCATAATTTTTGGGTTATTGACTATTGGTTACAAGGTCTGTAACCACTTGAATATGTTATCTATCCCATCTGTTCATATTATGGAACTAATAATTTAATGATTTATCATGTAGAGGATTCCTGATTGACAGTATGTATCATTTGGTGGTTCAATATTTCAAATAATTTTTGAGAGAATTGTACCTCCTGATTTATACCATAATAAAGCCATATGATTCCACCAAATCGTATAATACATTTTTTTTGTTTTCGGAATGAAATTTATATTTCATGTAATATTATATACCCAAATCATATAATATGATATTTCTTAATAACATCATATGTGAGTAAGTATTTAAGGTATATCTCTTTTAATTATTTCTTGGAAATTTCGTATTTGGTTACCAATTTTTATGTATTTTCTTGTCTTTTACAAATATTATCATTTATAAATGACTTTATTTGTTTATTATGGTATCTGTAGCTGAAATTAAGTTTTATTTAAAGTTATTTTTGGATACATAAGTCTAATAGATGTTATAATAAATATATTTATAAAGCATAGAATACATGAAATTATTATCAAAAACAACTTTTAGATCTGATAGGTAGAGTTATTTTGACCTGAAATCTCTTAAAATGATATTTTATTTATCCCTAATAAAGTTATAATGGTGATATATTAGGACTAGATTAATTTTTTGGATGATTTGGTGTTTTCATAGTTTTTCATGTTATATGAAAATTTCTATATTTCTTGAAGCTAGCATCATTAACGACTACATTCTCCTGAAAGGGTGTGATTTTGGAGTGATATTAGAATTGTCAGTGAGTTTTGGTGAACTAAAGTAAATACTGAAATCATAAATTTTAATGTTATTCTGTAAGTTAGATTGAATATATTTCATAAAAATTCATGTGTTTTGGATCCTTTTTGAAATATTTTTTTATAGATGAAGATAATTTTGTGGAAACTGTAAGAGTTAATGACAATAATATAGAAGAATTTACCTAAACACAACATAGACCTAGAGATATTGGATCATTTTTTGAGTATTTATAGATATTAAACATTATATTATTATTTTATTGTATATTATAATAATAAAATGTTGAATTATATCTTCTCAAAAAAATATTTTTCTTTAAGGAAGTGATGATTGGACGAGTACCATTAACAATTTGATTTTGAATTGTTATTTAAAACGTATAATGGAAATGGAATGAAATATTATCTACATTTTATTTCTCAATATTTTGTGGTGAGTATTATAAAAAGTAATGGTTATAAATATGTGTGACAAAAGAGTATAATTTATAGGACCAATATGAGGGAGGGAAAATGGGTTTATAGTGGGTTTATGTCACTTTATTACTTATGGTTCATAAAAAGGAATAATTAATTTATACTAAAATTCAAGGAGTAAAATAAATCCTAAATAGGTGGAATACCATTAACATATGAATAATATTACCTATCTAAAAAAATTATTTCTATAATAGAGTGGTAATTACCTCATGATTAA
The DNA here is from genome assembly GCA_963277665.1 of Viscum album. Lineage (NCBI taxonomy): Eukaryota > Viridiplantae > Streptophyta > Magnoliopsida > Santalales > Viscaceae > Viscum > Viscum album. The sequence continues at coordinate 1,940,111,933 of OY728159.1, forward strand.
TGCAATAGGTTGTGAAAAATTTTTATAACTATATTTGAGTTATAAATCTCAGAGAAATGAATATATAAAATGATATAAAATTAAGTTTTATGTTCTATGGAATTAAAAAGAAAATATTCAATTATATTTATTGAATTTTTTTTTCAATAACTACATTTTTTTATCAATTACTTGAAAATGAAATTATATCAACATGGGTTTCATATTTGGTGCACCACGATCAATAAAGAAGAAAAATAATATATGAGTGACTGTGGATAAAATTATGAAATTAGATTACTTCTTACCTATTAAAAATGTATTTTTAGTATAATATTTGGGTAAATTTTATATAATGAAATTGGTTAGACTTTATGGACTTATAATTTCTATCATGTATGATTTGTATCCTCATTTTACTTTGAGAATCTTAAGGAGGCTTCAAAAGGGGATGTGTACTCATCTAAATATGATTATATCATATATTCATCAGATGAACAATAAAAAAAATAGTATATTAAAAATTGAGAAGTAATTTATTTGTTATTTTAAATTAGACATTAGGATATAATTTTAATATTTCATTTCTTTTGTGTATTTTTATTTATAATATAACCTATTGAGGGTTTATTTTCATGGAAACTTTTGAAGATCTATATAGAAAATTTGGTTAATCATTGTAATGTAGGGAAACGTGTGAGATAATTTTATCCTGAGATCTAGTATTTTATAAGAGATGATTGATCAAGAAAATTTAATCTAAAAGTGAATGGTTATATCTTAAGAATAGTTGAAATATTATATTGATCATCAACATTGAACCTTAGATTTTTTTGTTTGGGATTACTTATTTTTATGAGTGTTACCTTAGTTTTTCCATCGATGACATGGGATATAAGGAGATTTGGCACTCTGGTATGTGATTCATTTTGTGATAATTGAATAGATTAGAGAATTAATGTATTACTAACTAAATCAGTATAATTTATTTATTAGAATATAGTATAAATGGATGATAGTGTGTTATTTATTACAATTGTTTTGTGAAAATATTTGAAAAAATATAGATAATTACTTTTGTAAGAGTATAATGATAACATAGAGTGTTTTAATAAGATACATGGGTGATGAATAATTATAAGAAATGGAAAGTAAAGATATATTTTTGAAATATATATGGGTAATAATTTTTATCATGGAAATAATTGTGAAACCCTAGTGTTCTATGTGACCAAATCATTGAGTTTTGATGAGTTTTTATTTAAATGATGGTTAGAGGAATATTTTATAAAATTATTTTATTATGATTGGTTAAGAAAATCACGCAAGGTGAGTGAATTATAAAAATATTAAGGTATCATTTTCTGTATATTTAGGTTTTTTGTTAAATAACTATGACTGATAACCATTTATTTAGTATAATTTAATATAATAATGAATTCATGGTAGATTCTTGGTTATGTAACCATGGATTTGGAAAATAATTTCACTAATTTATATTTAAATATTAGATTATCTATTTTATATCCATCATTAAAGTCTAAATTTACTTTAATTCTGTTTATGGATTCCATAGGGTGCCTTCAGGGATTGTACTCCATATATCAACACAATTGTATCATGGGTTGGGTGAATCAATAATGGATCACAATTAAGTGATATTTAATCTTCTTAGATATTTTATTTTTTCTCACTTCGCCCATTTAGAGGCTCCATCATGATAGAGTAGATAATGAACACAAGATTCATTAATCTTATAACATGAATTAATGGGCCATGATGATGGTTTCTTATTCATAGGATTTTAAGGATCAAATTTTCAACACCATCAAAAAATCTAAATATTCAAAAATTATAGAATCGTTTTCTATTGTTGGTAGATTCTATTAATTATGAACTTTTTTGTGTGATTAAATATAATTTTCAAAATTTTAATCTTATTATGAAATTTAATAAATAATTTTCTATTCGAAATTTAATTGATAAAATTTATATTTTAGTTTTGTAAAAATTAAATATGTATTTTTATAGAAAATATGTTTTGGAGATTTAGAAATCATAGGATTTTATTTTTGGAAATTTATTTATTTTTTGAAACCATGGGATTTTATTAAATTGAGATATATCAAAATTAATGAAAGTGAATTTTTTTTAATTTTTAAATTAATTATTAAATTTGAAATTATGTATCTTGTATCTTTAATTTTTTTAAGAAAAAGTACTCTTGGAAGAAAATTATTTAGAAAGGTGATTGAATCAAAAAATTTAGGAATATATCGATTTTCTGAAGAAAAAAATACAGATACATGATATATAGAAAAGAAATAATGTTTCTAATATTTAAATGTATGGGGATAGCCACAAGGAGATAAAAATAGAGGAGGCTCATTAAAGGTAGACATCAAAACATGTGAAGATATAAAGAGGGTGATATGATAATCATAGAAAATAATTTTATTGAAATGATTATCAATATTACTCATGATTCATATAAATTGATATTGATAATGTGTTTCTCTAACTAAGTGTGAAATCAGTAGGGTTACTAACATTTCATTACACTCTTGCGTGTCTTTTTAAATAAATATTTACTTTTTGGTAAATTTGTTTATAAAAAACTATTTTTATATGTTATCATTGGTTTTTAAATGGAATTGATTACTTGTTCTTGGATATATCAAAAAATGGATATCATGGGAATGGTTTTGGGAATTATTAATATGTAATTTTTCGAAATACCCATGAATTCACAACCGAGTCTTCATGTAAGAATATTATTTCATGATGTTGGAAAACAGAATTCTTCATTATTTATCAGTGATGGATTATTGAAATTATGATAGAGAGGAGGTGAAATGGAATTCATATATACATCAGCGGATGAGTTAAGATATCAATTAGGGATGGGTTTGGGTTATTTTATTTTTGTTGGCTATTTGTAATTTCCTTGTTTGTTTTATTCCACTATACTCTATTTTTAAAAGATGTTAATAAACGTGAATTTTATTTTATGAAAATTTTATCTCATTTCATAAATCAAGATTGGTATGTTTTTTTGAGGGTAAATCAATCTCCACAATCATTATATATTCCCCTAGTCACTATTTTCAAGATTTTGGTGATTAATGAACATACATATGTCCATGTGATGACCACTTCTTGGGTGTTGGGATTTGGATATCCAGGTTGGGGTGTTACAACCTCACTAGCTTTTACTACAAACAAAAACTGAATCTTGATAATAAGTGAAAGTCCCTAAATGAACTCATCCACATACATTATCCTATGATGGGTGGAACCCTGTGTGGCATCACTAACCCAGTCAACATTTTTATAGCCCAATCCAAAGCTTATTCACCTCGTACATGTCACCCCATATTCTAGACCTAATCAACTAATAACAAGGGATTTAAAATACGAAGTGGGGAGACTATAACCTTTTTCCCATGGAATAAAATGATAGAAAAATGCAAGAAATCATAAAACAGATAACACCATTAGTTTTAAACATAGAATTATAGTAGAAATAATATTATAATTCAAAAATTACTAACAAAGAAAAATTAAATGGACCTAAAATTTCATATAGTATTACATCATAACAAGGATACTCTAAATAATTTATAGTATATAAAACATAAATAAAAGTAGTAAATAAGGAGGCATAGGAACTAATGAAAATTTCATCATCTTAGTGCATTCTCTTCATCAACATTATTTTATTCCTAATTGTCATCTAGTAATAGTACTCATTCCCTAACCTACATTCCAAATGGAGAGTTTAGACATCCACTATGGTTCATATATAGTATATGAGTAAATAACATGGTAGGTATCCTCTTAAAATATATGTAGTATAATATATTATGTATATGGGTGCATACATGATGTAAAATATGGTATAAAAACAATATACACTCATATGATAACAATAATACATTATTACATTATTGAACATAAGAAATAGGACATTTACTATTGGTATTGATTTTCTATGTACTTACACAAATAATTCTATGAACCAAACATACATATTTCAATCAAAACTAGGAATCCCTAACATTGTAACCGGTACAATGGTAAGTACTTTCAATATCATCTTCACTCTAGAGGGATGAATAATCATGTTCTAGAAGTATATACATATAGAAAAAGGGATAAACTAGTAATGTACATAAATACACATAAATTAGTGAAAAGGGGGAGAATAAATTTTATATAGGTATGTGAACCTCTATGGGAGAATGAAAAATATAATCCCTACCAATGAGAGGAAAAATCACAATGTTCTATAGCCACCCCTATAAAGTTAAATAATTATAATCACCCTTTCCCTTAGAGATACACACACAATTTTTTAGGTACCTTCTTAAATAATTTAAACATAATATGTGTATTTGAAAATAAAACAAACTACTCATATTTTGTAGTAATGTAATTATAATGCCATAACTACCATTGTACATAACTTTAGTAACATATATAATAATTCATAAAAAATATTGTTCATAGTTTATCATCTTGTAACATTTTCATAGATGGTATGCTTTTAGGTAAAAGAATTAAATAGTATAATCAAATCAATATACCATATCATAGTATCATAGAATTCAAATCATGATAGACAATAATTTTATTTAGAAATTTATAATTTTTTTAGAACATAGATTTAATAGATAAATCAATTTACAATGGATATATCTTGTGAAATAATGTATCTATTTATAGAAACTGAATTTAGAAAACAATAATAAGGGGTTTCCCTATTTTGAAAATTTATCACTCAATATAACCAAAATACCACCTTTAGTTTGGTCATAGAACATAACAGTCTCTGGAAACATCTTTTCAGAGTTAAAAAGGTATTTATTTTATAAGTAAATCTTTTATAATTAATTAATTATGTAATTACTTCATCAAATACCACCATCATAATATATATTTACTATTTTCTAGTTTAGAGGTAAAATGGATCATGTGACTCCTTTAACAATCACTATCTCTCAATGATGCGAGACAAATCATCAATGATTTTTTTAATCAAGTTAAATCAATATAATTATACCCATTACACATGGTAAACTCAATAATCATGATATAAGTATCTATAACCAATATATCAGACCTTATAATACCATAAGTGACTCAAAAAAATTCCAAACACCCATTATGGGCTCTAAAGTATATTCTATTAAGTTATCCCAAGTTGATATAATCAAAGCAAACCACTAGAATCGTGATACACTATATGTAATACATCTACTAGGGATATAATGAGACTTAATAAACATAATATGAACACACCAATCCATATCATCTTAATTACTAGTCACATTACTCTGTTTTCACCATCTTGAAATAATTCTACATTAGAAAATATATATAAACAAATAAATGATGTAATAAAATAACTCCCCTATTTTATATGCAAAAAATACTGATCATTTTCATAGGTTGAATCAACTTTTTTCAACTAAAATAAAAAAATGAAAATCCGCCAAATTTAGGGAATAGGTGTGATGTAACAAAAAATATAAAAATAATAATATTAATGGGATGAAAGTATTAGACTTTCCACTATGATTCCAATACCTTAATTGATTAAATTATTAGATAATATATGGGGAAGCTAGAGAAACAATAATAATGTAGAGTAAAGGGGATCAGTGAACCATTACTAAGTACCCAATGAGAACTCACCATGAATATGGGCGTATTTTTGTACTTGACCGCATTTACCACATTATACCTACCTTCACCGAACCCCTTAAACTAACACTAAAACCTATTTTAAAAAAAATAATCCTCAATTAAATCCTTTATCTTTTAAAAATAGAAATATTTACTTTCAAAACACTCGTAACATAAATTTTGATAAATCCCTATTTTATTCAACTCCACTAACATGTACATGTACGATTCATTACATTATGATTAGTGAAGACTATACCCTCTTCAAACATTACCTCATCATAAGATGTTTACATGGAATCATTATTTATTTTAATATAATTTATAATCAATCTCTTTTTAATAAAATAGTACAAAGGCTATTAAAAATATGAAATTTTATTTTTAATCCCAATTTTCAATCAAAAAAATAGATCACCCAAACTCATACAAGCATATGAATAAATTATAATATATATATATATATATTCCACTATATGGTGCATAAAACAACATAATTGTACCTAAAAACAAATAAATAAGTCTTTAATAATTTTTGTGGATAGTCAATGACCTTGTGCATGAATGTGTTTACCTCTAATATGTCATTAAATTATATAACTTAAAAAGCATAATTTTTTTCCTTGTGTGTTATTTTCATAAAATGAAACCATAATTCTATAATACTTCCCCAAACACTACTGGATTCCCCTATTTCATAATTCAATCATCATAGGATCCTTCTGGAGTCAATTAAAAGGATGTTATTAACAAAAAATCTTATATACAATATGAAATATTTTAGTTAATAGTACTAGGAGAGGGAAAAATACAAAATGATGTTATTTTCCGAATAAAACATATAATATTAAAGAATTTTAGACCAAAAAATCCCAAAAAAAACTCGTTGTAAAATTAATACTTTCATGTTATATAATAAAATTAGTAAAAATTTTATCATAGAAAAATAAATTTTAATAAAATCAATTTCCCTGAATAAGGAAAATTTTAAATGTAAACAGTTAAATAAGTCATCTTATATTAGTGATAAAATACAAAACGTCTTTGATATTTCATAAATACTTACTCCATATACACAATATCTACCAAGGTCCATTATAAATAACAACTTTAATGTACGTCCATGAGTACATCATCATATAAGTTCCCATGAATGTTTTCTTATTATAATACTAAATAGGATATTAAAGTTACTAAAAAACACCGATTTTATCACATGTTCATTCATAATAATTATAAGATGGAAAATACAATTTTAAATCACAACAACTATACTAATAATAATCCATGGTTAACAAAAAGTCTTATAATTTTATAAAATCATTATTCATTTTTAGTTTCATAACTAAATATCTCAATATTGGTGTTAACCAAAAAATAAAATAATGAAAAAATTTATGACACTAAAAAAATTTACAAGATTCCGACCCTTTTCCATGAGTAATTTACTCATAAAAAAAACATAAGATCACACATATTTGGGAACGAAAATTTATGAGACTACACCTCATTGACCACAGGCTTGTAGAGTTATCATTACTATTAGTATAACTTATACATCTCAATTGTATAGATAATTACACAAATTCTTGTATTAGGTTTGGTTGATATATCTCACTCCATGTATAAATTTGTTTCATCATAATTTAACTACAATATACAACTCCTTGTATTACACCACCCAAATAAACTAATATATTTTGAGACATTACTTTCTAGTTCTATGGTTATGTCAATTATAATTTATAGTTAGTTACCAACATTAGTTATATATATGATATAATATGAGAGATATTAATAATACCATATCATACACTAATTTATAGAATCTCATTCTTATTGGAAAAACAAATTCATTAGATATACTTTTTTATTTGGGAATCACCCTACAAACAATGAAACCATTAGGATTAGGAAAACAATCTCTTGGTAAACCATCATAATAGTTCCCATGATTTGTTAACACTATTCACTAATATTGAAGTATTCTGATAATTTCAAAAACATTTATCCAAGTAATTAAGATTTATAGATTTATATGAATTTAAATGATAACTTATTCACCGGTAATAACCTCTTAGAGAAACTCACCAATATATTATAACATCATAAATTTCACTTCATGATAAAAATTATTTTACTTGTTTTTATGGTGTTTATTTTATTATAGTATATTTTAAAAATATTTAGACCACCCATGGAGGTGTGTCTAGTTAATCAAATTGACAAAAAATATATAAACATGATATTTTAATTGTCTATAGAACCGATAGATTCTTATTATTAAATAGGGTTCCATATCCACTCAGGGTGTTCCATATGGAACATTTATATATGTACCATGAATGAGATCAATATAGAATAACATTATTTTGGTTAACATGCATCTGAGTTATTCATTTAGGATTTGGTGACATAGATCATATAGTTAATCTAGATTAATGAATTAATCTATTTAGTAATAGAATGTGTTGGAAAATTACCATGGTTCATTGTTTTATATTCAAATAAATAATGAAAATCACACTGAATACAATATTTCTTCCTAACCCATATTAATAATCCATGGGGTGATAAGTATCCTCCAAATATATCACGTGATGAAATCTCATCCCAAAAAAAATAGAGGGATTAGAGAACCCCAAACAATGGATATAAAAATAGGGAAAAACCACATCACCTAAGTGATCAAGTGTGAATGGATTAGTTTCATAGGCTATCGAATAATTCATTATAAATATTATATAGAGAGGTTGTAACCATTTTTTGTGGCTGATCGTAGCAGTGAAAACATTTTCTGGACTAGTAGTTCATATGATTTTGATCATGATGGTTTAAAAGAATAGAACTACTCTGAATACCTCCATTTCATAGGAAGAATATAGGAATTCATTAAATTTTATATGTTATTCTACAAAATATCCATCAATCACTTCCCTTTGAAGAAATGTGGAGAATCCCATAATAATATTACAGTCTTAGTGATATTATACTTGGCCTCTATGTGGGCCGAAGTAAGACATATTTTTCAAATTTGGGGAGGTGGTGGTTAGTCTAGTGACCCCACCTTGTTCCCTTAATTAATTATTTAGTCGGTTATATGAAATATAATACTATATAACATAATTTTATAACAATCAATAAAATTAAATTATTAGAAAATGAACATAGGAGGTTCATCAAAGTTTCATTATGGTTTGCCTCTACTAATTATTATTATATGGTGGTTCAACTCTCTATAAGAAATTGTGTAAAGAGGAGTTAAAGAATACATATTCTATATATAGAAAACATTCCTTAGTAATAGTTAACATTTAATACTGATTATCTCTTAATAAGTGATATTTCCTTGAGAAATATGATGCTAAATATTTAAATGTTTGAGGCATTTCTTCCATGATATTTCTTTTTTTTACTTTTAGGTCTTTTATTTTAATGATTTTAAAATTTAACTGTTTAGTAATTAAATTTTCTTTGATTATGGTTATTTAATATATTTACTATCATCACAATCACAATCAAAATCATTAATGAAGAACCTAATATTCTATTAAAATATCTACAAATGAATCAAGATATGATCAAACCATATAACATGAGTGATATATAGTGAACCTAATGAATACTTACAGAATTTTTAATCATTGATCATCTTACATTTATCTTTTAATTCTTATTATCAATAATGAAAATAAATTCAGGTTATAATATATAATGTATCATTTCAACCTCTCTAACATATTTTTTAATTAAAATAAGATTACTAATATGACTAACCAAGCTCATTTTATCATGAATTAATTATATTGAAAAAAAATTTATAGGTTTTAGTGAAAAAATAAAATAAATTGGAAATTGTAAAATATAGGGATTTTGATTGAAGAATATTACAAAAATTAATAAAAAAATATTTAATAATACATTAATAGAAAATAATAACTGATATAGCCCACTACTTTAATTATTTTTTCCCTTATCCTTAAAATTATTATTTCATTTCATTATAATTCCCTATTTATTTAACATCCATACACATCAAAAATTAATGTGGTATAAAAATGATAAAGTTAAACCATAAGACTATTTTTAGGCTGTTATAATTCTTTCACCCGTATTTGATTTTGATTTTGAAATTATTCTATGGATTATATTAAATTATTGAATCATATCAATTCCCAAAATTAAAATTATTTGAGTTTAATGATGTAATTTATACACTTTAAACTGATTCTAAGTTTAACATTAATTGTTCAAATTATGATATCACAAATTATACATTACATGACCTCACAGATTATGTGTTAGTAATATTTATTATTGATAAATTAAAAACAAAAGTAACATATGAAAATTTAATGAAAAAAATTAATTTTCTATTTTCAAAAAACAATGAATGTTAATATTATACTGATTACTTGAAATAATATTTTACACCGTGATAAAGAGTTATCACAGAATGTTTATGAATAATTTAATCCTAATATCTAACCTATAAAATATTGGAAAAATAAACTTTATTAAAATTAAAAAATTTAAAAGAATATATTCCTATTATTAAAAAAATTGTAGAATAAGGAAAAAATAGAATCTTCAAATGTACCCTATAATTAAATTATCTCATCTTCCAAATTATAGAGGAGGGTATGTATTCAAATTAATTCTTAATATCAAATCTTTAAAAATTTTACAATCAAAAAAATTATGAAATAATAAAATATATAGAGTTTATTGACATGAGATGTTTATAAATGAGTAAAATTGTGAAAAAGGGATCATTAACAAACATTATACTCATAAATTAATCAATTTGTTAATCACCTTATTTAAGAAGAAAATTGGACCTCCAAAATAATTTAAAATTTGGATTAGTTTCATCTAGAATATCTCAAAATTTCATCCCAATAAAATTACATATGAATAATAAATTAATGGAATATTGATATGGAGTCCAAGATGATTCATATTTTCAATATTTTATATCCTAATATGCTTTCCCATACCAAACAAGTGGAAAAAAAAGAGTACAAATAAAATTTTTAATAACAAATTGATGAAATTTTTCACTGATTTTAAAAAAGTAAAATAATGTTCAAAAAAATTTACAAAAAATATTATTTTGTTCTTGAAAGGGGAAAATGGATTTTGTTTGGGATTTTAAAAGATTCATAAAAAAATATTTATCAGTTCAGACTCACCCATTTTCACTGCTTATAAAAATTAATATAAAATTGATAAATATTATGCAGTTGCAATGTCTTATCCATAAAATAAATGTATATTCACATTTCAACGTAATTATAGTAATCAATTATGTGTAATTGAATTAAAACTACCAAAAAATATGCTATATGTATCATACATTTCATATAATTAAATTTAATTATAGATATATCTAATCAATTATTTAGCAAAAATTCAAGTGTAATCCTCGAAAATTATGAGTTCTTGAGTATGTTTATTTGTTTTAATATCACATCCAAGTTCCTTGTGGTTTTTAATATTCATTACATGTGATTCATTTCATGGGTTTCATACTATACCTTAGAGTACATATTTTTATTTATCATTAACGTAACTATAGTTTAGTTAAATCAATTTTTTTATTAAAATTATTTATATTATTAATCATAAATATTATTTAAATTCTATTAGATAGTCACTTAATTTTAAAAATAAATACTACCATTGAATGATTCCCAAGATAAAAAACCTAACCACCTATTAGTATTCATTAATTAATATAAGTAACCTGGTTGTGAAATTTAGAGCTCAAACTAAGTAATAACTATCAATTCATTTCTATAATGTGGAAAGTAAGAGGTAAAACCCATAGGGATGGTATGAAAAAATTACAGATTTCTTATGAATAAAAAGAAAACTGAAAATAATTTCACTTAAAGACTCTAAACAAAAAATGTTTACTAAAAATTTATAAATTTGGGAACATGCACCAAAAAATTGATGATTAAAAAATGATATTTCATTTGAATCAATAGTAAAAAGCCCCTTTAGTTAGGGTACTATCTCTCCATCCCACTAACTCACCCTTTATTCCATGAAGTTAATTATTTAATTAATAGGTACGGTAACCCAAAACTATATTTTTTCATAACTAACCCAACCCACAAATGATTATTCATGAGAATAAGTAGATAGTTAATAAATTAAAAATATACCAAGTCTAAAACATATTGGTCATGTATTATAGAGAAGGATAACATTCAAAATAATATAATAAATGAAAAATAACATCTTGAATTTATTATTAGAGAAATATCTCACAAGAGACAATCTTAATTGATGATATTTTTAGAACTAAACAAAACACCCCCTCATGTTATCCTTGTGAACATGTAAATAAAATAGAATAATTAATCCTAAGTAGCAATAACTCAAGATAAAAGAACTCAAGACACCAGACTTGATCATACATGAATTTATTCCCTCATACACCATTTGAATCATTTATAAATAGATATAATTACCCAGGATATATCTCTATAATACCATCATACATATTTTCCATATATCTATATCATTGGAATTTTGTATCATCCTACAACTCTTCTATATATTTTATAAAATATCTATGTTATAAGTATCAATATATCCCTTTGATAGAAAATATGTATCCAACTATCCAAGATAAATGTTGGAAAAACCATGACTATATTTATAACATACTTTTAGAAGATATGTGACTTATGGTATAATATGTACTTTATTAGGTCTACTAGTTTATATACCTAGAGGGTGGGGGGGGGGTTAATGAGGGTATGAAAGATTAAAACTACTTCCCATATTGATATTTTCTCATCATTAAAAAAATCACACTCCTCTATTTCTCTGGTAGAAATATATGAATATAAATTAAATCATGCATGGGACACAAAGATTTTACTTGTTTCACCCTCACTATGTTACATCCAAGTAGTATACAATGACAATGTTCCAATGTACCAAATCCACTAAATGTTAGCTATTGTTTATATGGTTCAGGCTAGATCACTTTTTGGTCCAGGATCACTGCTTTTAAAAGGTTTAGGGTCTACTCACTGTATTACCAAGGGTCACTCCCTATGTCTCTTTCTCTAGATCACTTCTAGTCAAAAGGATCATTTTCTTTTAATTTTTTCTCTCACTACTGTTGGAAGGGATCTACACACATTTTTTGGACTTGTATGTCCCTTCATCATCACTAATGAATGCATCCTTCAATGTATGTAGATTCTTTGCTGAAGTCCAAATTTCATTCACTGATGAATACTAATTTATGACATATGTACTAGGCAATTTCAAACCTTTTGAGAAACCTTAGGATGACTTGCACAATTATTTAAGAATTTAGCATAAGTGTTTCCTTTGTTCAAAAAAACAAACTTGCATGATACACCAAAATTTTGTCCAACACCCCTCTTATTCTCTTAAATTGCGCAACCCACACCCTTTTATGTACAAATCAATAATGTCATGCAACTACCATCTGGAGTGCACATTTTGAATAAATCACCACTTGTGTGCCCTCCCCACTAACATGACGAGATATATGATTTTATCTACTTATTTATATTATAGAGAATGATGGGGGTATCCTTTTATGTATAGGATTTTTGAAAAATCTACGCATAAGGAAAACAACTTATTTCTAGGAATGCTAGTCTCACGTTCTCGCAACCTCATCTTTCACATTGATCTATAACTTGCATTCCACTCTTTACATTTCCATTTTTGACTTTCCGATTGTCAAACATGACTGGAGTGTAACATTCCAAGGCTCTATGACATTGGAGCACAACTCCCTTTTCCAAAAACAGTTTTCTCTACTCTCTATTTTTTTGACACAAAAATTTTTAAAACATTGAAAAATGATTCCACCTTTCATAAATTATTTTTGAACATCCCCCATAATGTGAATTATTTTTTAATGGTTCTATGTCAACAATTATTGTCAACAATATCTTTGAAACTTTAAAACTAACCATATAAACCATCTTTTTCATTAAACACAATCAACCCATAAATGATTCAATGTTTCCGTGATGGATTTTTTCCAATAATACCCCCCTTTGGGATTGTTGAAAATATTATAATGAAAACTGTTAACATTTTGATACATCAAAATATGGCCGTCCAACATCTAACTCTACTCGTGTATTCTGATTCATATAGAAATCAAATACTTACTCAACACACACTCCAAGCCCACATGAGAAATGATTAGTGTGAGGAACAAGAGTATAATGTAATGTCCATCAATAAAACACTAAATTACATTTAAAACCCACTTTTATACATTCATCACAAACTTAAAATATTGTGATATATATCCTTTTATTGATCACTTCTAGAACGATTAGATTTAATACTCCCCTTATCTCACAGCTCCCACTAACAGCTTCAACTCCAGCTATCTCACGGCTCCACCTATAAACTTATCCTTGTTTCTTGAATTATGAAATTCCCCCTACCCTTTAATATCAACAATTTCTCCCTATTTTTCAAAGAAATCAAATGTCACTCTTTTATTGTTTGAAAATGTTTAGAAACACACATCAGTACATAAGGGGAAAACAACCATAACTCATGGGGTGTCCCACATCCACACTTTATCAAGCATGGGGACTTGAATGGACTCCGATAGCCAATAAATTCCTCTCAAATTATTCTTTGGGAAAGTCCTTTATCATAATTTCTGCAACATGTAGTTCTATACAAACATATTCCTGCTAGACATTCCCTTTCTCCACCTTCTCTGTGATAAAATGATATTTTATTTCAATGTGATTTTTCTTTGAGTAATGGACAATATTTTTTATATGATTTATAGAACTTGAGTTATCTAAATTGATTCAAGTTGGAGTCTTCTCATGTACTCCCATGTTATGAAGATGTTGTTTCATCCACAATAAATATGTGCATGCTTGAGTGGTCACAATATATTCAGCTTCTACAGTGATAAATTAAATGAAATCCTTTTTATTTCTTAGCCAAAAAATATACACGACAACAAAGATAGAAAACACCACTTAATATTGATTTTATATAATATGCTGACATATCCCAATAAACATCTATATATCCCAATAACTCTAGATAATAGTTGTCATTATAAATCAAACTGAAATCCATAGTGTCCTTGATATACCAAATAATTCTTGTCACTAAAAGAATGTGTATTTATTTCGGATTACATTGATATCTCACTGTATATCTTGAGAAAAAGACAATATTAGATATTTTCACATTCAAGTATAGTAAAAATCTAAGGATTTTCATGTATTCTGTGATATTAACAACTTTTCCATTATCATATAGAGATAGTTTCATCTGGGTAGCCACTAGAGACATTATCTCCTTGTAATTTTACATTAAAACCTTCTCAAAACATCCTTGGAATATTTTTATGTATAAATGAATGTGCCACTACATGCTTGTGTCATCTATAAACCAAGGAAAAACATCAACACAACAATCATGGACATTTCAAACTCACATTTCATGAATTCAAAAAATGGTCTACACTATGCTTCATCTGATACTCCAATGACTATATCATCGACATTTTCCAGAATGATCATCCTTTTACTGATGTAATTATTGAAATAAAGATTATAATCAATTCCACCACACAAAAAAATAGATATTTTTTCAGAAATGATATAGCCTTGAATACCATGTACTTGGTGTTTAATTTAAACCATATAAATCTTTTTTTAGCCTAAAAACTAAACTATCATATTCATGAATTGGAACCCCATCATTCTCCTCAATATAAAATTATTAATCTAGAACCCCATTCAAAGATGATGAATTTATTTCTATCTGGAAAACATTGAACAATCATTGAACAACTATGATGAAGAATAATTTAAATGTCTCTATCCTTTCAAGAGGTTAAAATATTTAATAATCATATATACCCTCTATATGGGAGTACCCTTTCACACTAGTCGTGATTTGTTTCAAATTAAAACCCCATATTCGTTCATTTTGTTATGAAAGACCCATTTTTCATGATGAAATTCTTTTCTATTATCCTCAATACAATATCCCATGTCTGATTCTTCTCAATTTGTTCAAGAACTTCATTTATACGTTGAACCAAATTCTTATCTCCATTTTCTTCACTAAAATTTTTAGGCTCTACCTATGATAATTATGATTTTCTCAGTAGATTATTCAACCTAGTTGTATAAATTAGTTATTCTTGATCACCAATTATGTTTTTTTATAAATTTTATTTTTTCTCATTGGTCTATATTCATATAATGATTTATCCTCATCCTTATCATCATATGAGTCTTCTTCTTAATCAGCCTCTAGAACAAGAGCATCCCCTGATCTGCTTAACTCTTCTTCACTATCCTTCTGAAACTGATCATGTATTTTCCAAATATTCTGATCATTATCCACTATAGCTACATCATGAAATTAAACTAACCTTCCTATCTTCTTATTGAATAATTTGTATGATTTTATTTTTGTTAAGTATCCAATAAATATACCTTCATCTCCATGGGATTCTAAATTCATGTGTTTTTTTGTATTGATAATGTGACACTTATTTTTAAGACTATAAAGTTATTAAATAAGATATTACTTCCATAAAAAAGCTCATATCGAGTATTTATTATTTTTTAAATAGTAATTATCTATTTAAATTGTAGACTTCTGTCATCACTACTTATTTCCAGAGTTTCTCTAGAAGGTATTTCTCATTGAGCATTGTTCTATCCATGTTGTTGACAATATGATTTATTCTCTCAACTACTCAACTATATTGTGGAGGTCTTACATAAAAAAAATGATGACTTATCCAATGTTTCTCGAGATAATCCTCTAAATGACTATTTTTGAACTCTCCGACATTATATTTTTGTATTTTATATATTTTTTACCTAGATTCTATTCAACTTCCCATAGAGATATTGTCAAGAAATTGAACACCAAAAACATGTGATTAGTGATGGAGGCCCACACCATTATTCTAAAATCATTAAGGAAGAGAATATAATATCTTTTCCCATCAATTAATCATGGTGAAATTTTTCCTCACACATAAATATTCATTAACTCAAGAATTTTTTTTGACCTTTATTCTTTTGGCCTATATGCCTTTAGAGTGATATTTCTTTGATGAAAAATGTTGTAAATATGGGTATGATCACATGATAATCTAGGGAGATATAGAGAAGCATAATATTTAACCAAATCATTCAAGAAAGTTTGGCTCAAGTGGCCAAGATGTTTATGAAACTACTAATTCTCATCTTCCTTGGACAGAAAACAGATATCTTCTTCTCCACTTATCAGGTTAAGATTACCTTTTTTATGATTTCCATGAAAAAAGAGACACCATATATTTCCTTGATAACACATAATTTCATTGAAAATCTTATGTAATGTCCTGATTCATGAAGTAGACTTACAATAATAAGGTTTTTACTAAGACATTAAATGACTAAGGCATCAACATGTCTCATGTCTTTTTCCCCAAAATTGGATTTTACTAACACAACAATCATTAGGCACTCAACATTACAAAATATTATGATACCCTCCTAATAATACCTAATTATGGTCACCATATTTTTATTTCCTATCATATACTAGGTACATCCACTATCAATGATCCCTATTCAAGTGAGATCTGATTCTTTAGAATAAATCTCTGTAACCACTCCCATTTCTTCAATTTTGAGCTCGTACCCAAGAACCACTTTTGAAATCCCTGCCATAAAAGACTTCATTTTTTTATTTATTACTTGAAATAAGAATTCTATTCTTCCTACTACTGCATATATAGTTTTTTTATGATGAACTACTTTGTTAGCATTCTTTTTTTGGCTCTCCAAACATCTATTTCCTCTGTAAAGGCTTCAAGATATACTTTAATGTCTAATATTCCTTAAAATTTTTATTCTTCATTTTCACTTTCATCCTTTATTTAAATTTTTTTATGACTACCACCACAATATTATCTTTCTTACCCTTATAGTCCTCAAATTATTCTACCTCATATTCTTCTAAACTATCTTCCTCTATTGCAAGTAGATTATTCTTTTTGATGAAATTTCTATTAAACATTTTCTTCCCTTTAATATAGGATGAAGGATTATTCAAGGGAATTTCATCTTAATAATCATCATATTCTTAAAAATTATTATGGAATATTTCTACAAGATTTCTTTATTCACATTGTAATCAAACAAGTGGATGTTTCCCTTTGAAATTTCATTTTTCTCTTTGATGATTTGAGGAAGCGAATGACATCACCTAATCTATTTATTAATTTTCTTATCCAAATTCAATGGAGAGCTTACTAATAAAAATTAATGAAACCTCTTTGGATTTTACATTTTCTAGTACATCATTATAATCATTTATCATTTCATATGCTACAAGGGTACTGAGCAAGTTATCCAATGTCATCTCCTTTGGATTTCTATCATCTAAAATTGAAAATTTCACATTGAACTAATATGGATGTTTCCTCAATATATGGCTCAAAATATTTATATCTTCATTGAATTCCCCAAGACCATTCATGTATTCTACTATAACATGAACCTTTTCAAATAATGCAAGAAAAGATCTGTTTGGGTTCACTCTCATATAATCATACTTTTTCAACAAAACATTTAGATTTTCATCTCAAAAATTTGAATATATTTTATAGATATTTAATAGATTTTACCACATAGAATGTGAGATTTTAAATTAAGTCACCTTATTAAAAAAATCATTGGATATGGATCCCCATAAATCATTAATTCCTTCAGTGTTGAAGTCCAATTCCATTGGATTAGCTTCTGATAAAGAACAACTGTTAATGTTGGATGAAATATCATGAATATCTTCTATAAAAACATCCCTTCCCAAAGATCAGATGTTGTAGTTCATTTGATTCATCCATAACTGAAAATTATTTCCATAGAATATTGTAATCAATTTATGGTTGACAACCTCCATTAAAACACTTGATAAAGAAAACTGAAATTAACCATTCCCTCTGACACCAATTATTAATTCCACTATGTCAAATATCTTGAGAGGGGGGGGGGGAATTATGTTATGAAATATTAAAACTATTTCCCACTTTTATCTTGTTTTGTCATTAAACAAAACACACATCTCTCATTTCCTTGTAAAATATATGAACATAAATTAAATCATGCATGGGAGGCATCTACTTTACATTGTTCACCCTCACTGGCTTACGTCCAAGAAGTATACAACACCAATGTGTTGATGTACCAAATCCACTAAAAGTGAACTGATGTTTACAAGGTTTGGGATAGATCAGTATTATGCCTAGGATATCTACCTTTACAAGGATTAGGGTCTTCTCACTACATTTCCAAGGGTAACTCCCTATGTCCATTTCTCTGTCTCACTGGTAGTGGAAAGGATCACCATATTCCACTTTATTAGCCCATTTCTCTTGGAAGGGATCTACACACATTTTATGGACTTGTAGGTCCCTTAATCATCATTGATGAATAAATACACCTATGTATGTAGATGTTATATTGAAGTCTAACATTCATACACTGATAAATATTGCTTTACCACGGATTGAATGGGATATTTCCAACCTTTCATGCAACCTTAGGATGACTTTCACACTTCATTAAGCATGGCGCACAAGTGTTGCCTTTGTTATGAAAAACCAAATTACACGCTACTCCAAATTTGTGTGAAAAACCCATATTATACTCAAAACATGAACGACACACACCATTTTATGCCCCAAAACATTATTGGCACACAATTACCATATGGAGCTCAATTTCTAAATAACGCAGTACTTTCATTACCTCACAACTTGTGTAAATATAGCTCTAATTTTTTATAAGTGATAAGATTCCATAGAGAATGGTGGGTATCTATCTATTTTTAGGAATTTTGATGACTCTGCATTCAAGTTACACTACTTATTATCTAGCGTTCTGGTCTTACATTCATGCAACGTCATATTTCTTGTAGCTCCATAACTTGCACCGTAACACCCTGAGATTTTATTAGAAATATTATTTTTAATTTCTTAGATGTCTAATGATGTACAATACAAAACTATTAGATTTTTCTATACATAGGAAAATATTATCTTATAGTATACACAACACTATTCTTGGCTTGTGTTGCATGCAAGAGCGACCTTCCTAAATAGCGTGTGTTGTACGCAATACCTGGTTTTACTAAACAATGATATATTGGTAAAATAATATTTCTAACTAGCCATTATTAATAGTATTAACCTAATTTAGAATTTTATAACATTATAATTCATCTTAAACATTTTTCTATAACAAGTTATGAGAACAAGATAAATTTTTCGGGTAAAATAAGTATTTTTAAAAAAATGTAGTTTTGTTGCCTTTTGATGGCGTAACCAACTTAAATCTATTTTTGACATTTTTATGAGTTAAATTTGACAAAATAAACTTATTAATTGAAATAAGTATAAAAAAACTTAATTTGGATAAATTTTTAATATTTTTCTGTTAACTTTCTTATTTTGATGAATAGTAAAAAACACTAAATTTTAATTAAAAACAAATTTTTAGATCAAGAAAATTTATATTGTTAAATTATAATATTTAATTGTTTTAATGTGTAAATATAATTCATTATTACCATTTAATATAATGTATTTCATTATCATTAATTTTACTTTGAATTCATAGGTAAAAACATTTCAATCTTTTGCAATGTATTAACTTTTAAAACACGTTTTCTCAACAGTGGGATGAATTTTAAATTAAATAATTCCACTTCTATGTATTTAATTTGGAAATAATGATTCCATATTTTGAATCATTAGTTAAAAATTATATTAATAGGCTTGTTTTTATTTTTAGGCATTAGGAATAGTAAGTACTATAAATTTTATTTACCATAGTTAAAGGTAAATAAGGTAATTAAGGGTAAAAATAATATTATAAAGTTACCCTAACACTTGTATTAATATAATTGGGTGATTATATTTGACCATAAATTATACTTGTCTCGAAATGGAATCTATTGGAACCCAATTCTATTTGATTAAGACCTTTAATTTATTTTATTTAAAGAAAGTGAAATATGTCTCACTCAAACTTTAATAATTAAAGTTTTTTAAATATAGGGATATACAGAATATAAATTCGATTATAAATACTCATTTTAAATCTAAAATGTTTTTAGTTGTTATCGTAATTTATTTTTAATTTTTATGAAATATTTAATTACCTTAATATCTTATACATTAATGATGTAGAAATTTTTTATTTAGTAAAAAATCAATAATAGAGTTTTTATTAAAATTAAAATACCCATCCAAAATACCATAAACTTAACCAAAAATTATTGGTAGAGTATATACATACCATAATCATCCAATGGTATTGTTTTTGACCATTTTTATCCTTATAAAACATATTATGACATTTATATTATTTTATATTAAATGATGTCAAAGTTGTCACCTTCATTCTTTAATAAAGCTAACATTTTGAAACGATTGTTGTTTTAGAAGATAAATTCGACTAAAATTATTCTAATCAAAGATATTAGATTTATATTCATCTTATTATTTTATTTTAAATTTTTATGCAACAAATAAGTATATTAAATAATTATACAAAAATGTTGTAGTAATTATTTTATTAAGAAAAATATCAAATAAATGGTAATAAAATTATTAGAATAAATATTATATGAACTAATTAATGTTCTAAAATAATTTAATAGATGAATATGACATGTTAGGAATATACTAATTATTATTTTTGAATATATTCTCTTTTTGGATTTTATTTAAATTCAAATAAACGAATAGTGTCAAAATTGACACTATTGATATTTTATAAAAATAACATATTATTAAATTCTTTGAAAATCACAAAAATATTTAAAAATTAAAAATTAAAAAATATATTGTCTAAAATGTAATAATGTATCTAATTATAGAATATTCACAACCCATAAGTAAGTATTTATAACAATTTAAAAATTATAATATTATTACCACAAATAAAATTAAATAGAATATGTAAGGATAAATCAAAATTATAAGGTTTAAAATAAACATAAAACATGTAATAATTTTATTTATTGATGATATTACAACCCTATCTCATATCAACTTCTAATTGAGTGATTTTAGGAGTTTTATAAGTGGGGTTTGAGTTTATTACTAATTAATATTTTTATGAGTTTCCTAAAGTTCTCCTCTCCTCTCTTATAAAAGGGCACCCCATCCCTCTCCACTTCAAACAATTTTTAGACTTCAAGGTTGATCAAAACCTGAAAACTACTATTCTAAAATACCCTAGTAACATTATGGAGGTTTTGGTCTTATTAAAAGACCAACTCTAGTTCCCTAAGAGGAAGTTTAAAAGAGACACATCGAGGAAGAGGTAATCTCATCTACCGATTCTTTCAAGTTTATTTCTTCTTCTACTTCATCTTAATTAGTTGTTTCATTATAAAGTAATAAAATAAGTATAAAAAATATACGGGTATGTTATTATAAATATGAAACAACCCTATTTCACCTTCAATCCATCCTACGAGAAACGAAATCACCGCGCGTGCGTACGTACGACTTACCGTCTCCATGCTGTGGTGTAATCTTTTTTTCCACAACCCCCACAAATGGATGGGTATAACACTGGAAATAATAACTATATATGATTATTATAAAATAAGACTAATTCTAAAATATTATATCATCCACTCCAATTCAATTGAAAAAATATGGGAACAATATCTTCGCTCGTGCATACGCACGAATTACCATCTCCACGATGCGATGAGATTAATTATCCATGTTAACCATTCAATAATGATTATAAATTATATATAAAAAATAATCATGAAATATATGACATAATAATGATACTGGATTTCTGTATATGTTATTTACTTAATTCCATTTAATTTAATAAGGAAACTAAAACAAAATTCATTCGTACGTACGACTTACCGTCTCCATGAACAGTGTGTTTCATTCAATCTATCGATCTACTATATATATTTATATTCTGAATATATATTATATATAAATAATTTTTTACATTCTGGAAGTATGTAATCATGATCTAAGTAATCATATCAATAATTACATGTCAAAACACATATGGTAAATGAAACGACTTTACCCAAAATGCCACAATAACATGGAATTGACAAATGAATGGGTAGTATAATGTCGTAAGTGAATCATATATGATACCATAAATATTGTTGTGGTTTTGTTAAAATTTAACAATATGTATAAACCGACTACACAGGGGTTTCAGACACATATGGAAAAAAATGGACCTAAGGTAAGGGAAAATTATTCCAATCTCGTTCTTATCCAAGATTGTTTATTCGTAAGTATTTATCGGGGTTATGTTTATCATCGATGTCTATGTTTTCTCAAAAAAAATTCATAAAATTTTTATTATTCTTCAATGTATGTTCAAATTAATTTTTACCCTTTTGTACTTTTACCACATGGTATGGAAGGAATCCTTCTTTTCTTTACTATACAAGGTACTTTTTGACATTTCCGGCAAAAGTACGAGGATAATGGTTTTTAACTTATACGTCATAAACATATTTTTATGGTTTCATAGCGCCTTATTTTCATGAATCTTCCTCAACATGATTTCATTATTATTTTCAAAAAATAAATTACATTTAAAATTGCATTTTGTGAAAAGAAAATGATTTCGAAGAATAAAGAATATATTCCTCAAGAATTCATTTCAAGTGTTTTATCAATACTATTTTCCATCATAGATGATCTTATTTAGTATGTTTATGTTTCAAAGATAATGTCTCTATTATTTACACGGTTTGATTTTTCTTATGATTAAATGATATCTATTTCATTTATATAAATTATGTTATGATGGAATGATGTTTATAAAACCCATTTTATTTTGAGGGTTGTGATGAATTATTTATGTTAATTTTGTGGCACATGTAAGAATGATATCATTATGAGAATGGTGGGACCTATATCTCCCTCCAATGTATTAGGTAAAAATTTATATCTCATGATATAGACATGGCTGAAACGGAAATTAATTCCAGTTTAGTAATACATCTCTGGAAAGGCTAGTAAACCCTGTTCATTAATGGTCTTTGTCCACTATTATGGTCTTCGTAGCAATGCCTTGGCTTCTATGGAAATCATATCATGCGATTTATGGTTTGCCACAATTCCATGTTTAATTTCCATGCTATTTTTGAATATTTAATGTTAATTAATGATATATTCCTTACGTACTGCCATGATTTATTTCACGGCTTGAGATTTTGATATTTAAACTTTATGTTTATTTTGTAAGTTAAGATGTATATGGTTTGTTTTATTTTCTTCCATGATTACCCTTACTGAGAATTTAATCTCACCCTTTTTATTTTTTCTTTTACCCATGATATAAATAATGTTTTAGGTAAGAAAACAAAAGGGGAATATTTTTATGGGATATGTTGGAGATCTTTATCCATAATTAGAATATTATGTTCCGAGTTTCCAAAGACACTATACTAATACGGTATTTGGGCGTCTTTTTTTGTTATGTATTAAGTATTCTGAAAAAGTAATGTAATGTATATGTACGTCAATATTTGGGTCTCTATAGTTGGTATTAGAGTGAATGTTTAGTCAACCTTTGGAAACTAGGATGCGAAAACTTTAGTGAGATCCCTTGAGATATTTCTAAGGTATGTCTATGGATGTCCCTAAGGTTAATTATATATATAGGTTATAGTCCTAAAATTATGGTAACAGTCTTAGAATTAAACCTATGATTTTAGATATTGAAGGTACTCCCCCTTTATTATGTTGTTTTCCAAGAATGATTTTTTCCTCTCACACTATTCTTTATTGGGTTTCAAAAAATGGCTAGAAATAGGAATATTCATGTTAATAGAGAATATGATGGAAAATGGAATGATATTCTTCATGAGAAACCAAATGAAACGGGATTTGGAAGGCGAAACATCGTTATTATGTCTAATAAGTAATCTCATAACATGACAAATAATCTCAACTTTGGTAAGTTTCCTAACTCCGCTAATAAGAGAAAGATGTAGTTTTAATGATGATTATAGAGGAAAGAATGTTCAATTTCCCTCATGTAAGTCATATGAGAGGAGGCATCAAGGAGAATGTTTCAAAGGAACAGGAAGATGCTTTGGGTGTAGGAAACAAGGACACAAAGCTTGTAATTGCAAAGGAAAAGGTTCAGTTGACACAATGGAAAAGGATAATGGTATTGCTAAGACATCAACAACGGTTAAATGTTTTAAATGTGAAATGTACAGGGATTATTCAAACCAATTTTCAAAGGTAATATCTAATGAATAAAATTAGCATGGTCGTATGGGTAGTATTTATGTTGATGATGATGAAGAGACAAAAAATGATATATGGGATTAAAGAATTTTTGAGGAATAAAATAATGAATCTTGGTCAATGGTTTGAGAAGTTAGTAGAATTATTGCATGTTTATCAAGAATAATGTATGCTATTATGGAATAAAGAAAAATATAAGGATTGTTACACTATTATTTCTCCTTTAGTATTTGAAAGTATATGTTGAATGGTACTGGTAACCATGAAAAGTGATTGAAATATTTTTGGAATGTAGATGATATGCGCATAATGAAAGGATAATGATAAAATAATATGTTTGATTGTACTAATGAGCTCATGACTGATATAAGGACAAAGTGACATCATGGTTTGAGTATATAGAAATTTTTGGATTTTGGTATGTGGAAAGAATTAACTTTTGACAGCATTCATGTTTTCACTAAGGTTATATGGTAATTCATGTTTCAATAGAATACATGATTAAGGTATTCACATGTTTGGAATGGGACCAACACGATATATCTTATGATATATGGGGGATAAATGATGGCATTCACATGCTTGGTAGATGAACTCTCTAGTAATATTTTTCTTTCCACTATGAGATTGGACAGAAGTATTTTGGATATGCCTAAAGATTGGAATGAATTAAGTAAGACATCAGATAGTATTGTTTAAGGCTATAACTTTTTGATATTATTTTTGAAATGTTATAGTATAGTTTTAGAAAAAGGATAACCCGTAGGATGGGCGACAACCTGTCGTGTCAGACAAGGTTGCGGGATTCGAACCCACAACTGAAGAGCGAACATCCTTTATCACCTACCACTAGCCTACAAGAAGTTTATGGTTTGTAGAAATAGGTTTTATTTTATTCAGCGGTATGATACATGAAGTATGAGTCCATTTTTGGAACCACATAAGATTAACCTCACCATATATGGACTTATGTATATTTAATATTTCGTGCTAAATTTTATTTTATGATAGAGATAGATGGAATGACCTGTCATTATATCGAATAATCTGCTAATACTTCAAGAATGAAAAATTCATATTCATTTCCTTAAATAGGAGATTATGTGGAAATTGTTCATGGAATGACCAATGATGATATTACACTGAAATCAAGAAGTATTTTTTCTTATACAAAAATTCATCAACTTTATAGAAATGATCTTGAAAACCAAAATTGTTATCCTAGTACCCTCATATCTGATGAATCAGATGGTACCTTAGATCATCACAAATTTATGGCTATGTGATTGTTGGATTTTTCATAGCCATCTTCTCTACCAGTCTTCATCAGAACATGATGGTTAAATTTCTCTTCCATATCCATGTTTTCACCTATATTATCCTATGTAGAAACCAGGTGTTGAGTAACTTTGTGCGACCTTTATGTTTCTAACATTCCTTTTGGAAAATTATGTTTTAGTGTTCCTTTTTACGATTTGGGTTTCTATGAAAGAAACTTTCAACTAGTAAACAATTTATAACCCCGATGAATTTTGAGGGTGAAATTAATTTTAAGGGGGGTAGAATGTAACAACCAGATATTTTATGAGAAATATTATTTTTAATTTCCATGATGTCTTTTGTTGTATTATACACCAATATTAAATTGCGCAATATGAAACACCATATTAGGTTGTTGGACACACAACACTATTCATTTCTTGTGTTGCACGTAAGAGAGACCTTCCTCAATAGCATGTGTTGTACGCAATACTAAGTTTTACTAAACAATGATATATTGTTATAGAAATATTTTGAACTAGACATTATGAATATTATTAAATTCATTTTTAATTTTATAACATTATAATTCATCTTAAACATTTTCTAGAACAATTAATGAGAACAAAATAAAAGATTCGGGTAAAATATGTATTTTTCAAAAAATGAAATTTTGTTACCTACTGACGGAAAACCCACATTAAATCCAGTTTTGACACGTTTATGAGGTCAATTAAGCAAAATAAACTTCTTCATTGCAATAAGTCTATAAAAATTAACTTTGGACAATTGTTTAATATTTTTTTTAACTTTCCTATTTCGATGAATAGTAAAAATACGCTAAATTTTATTTAAAACAACTTTTTGCATCAAGATAATATATATGGTTAAATTATAATATTGAATTGATTTAAAGTATAAATATAATATATTTTTACCCTTTAATATATTTTATATCATTATCATTAATTTTACTTTGAATTAATAGGTAAAAACATTTCTATCTTTTGCAATATTATAACTTTTAAAACACGTTTTCTCAATAGAAGGATTAATTTTAAATTAAATACCACCACATCTGTGTATTGAATTTGGAAATATGGATTCCATAATTGTAATAAGTAAGTCAAAATTTTGTTAATAGACTACTTTTTATTTTTAGGAATTATGAATAGTAACTACAGTAAGTTTTACTTACCATGGTTAAAGGTAAATTAGGTAATTAAGGGTAAATATAATATTATAAAATTACCCTAACACTTGTATTAATATAATTGGGTGATTATATTTCACCCTAAATCATACTTGGGTCGAAATGGAATCTATTGGAATCCACTTGGATGTGATTAAGACCTTTAATTTATTTTATTTAAAGAATGTGAAATATGTCTCACTCAAACTTTAATAATTAATGTATTTTTAATATAAGGTTATATAGAATATAAATTCCATTATAAATACTCATTTGAAAGAATTTTTTTTTTATTTGTTATGGTAATTTATTTTAAATTTTTATGAAATATTTAATTACCTTAATAGCTTATACATTAATAATGCAGACATTATTTATTTAGTGAAAAATCAATAATATAGTTTTTATTAAAATAATAATACCCATCAAAAGGATGATAAACATGACCAAAACATATTGGTTGAGTATATACATACCCTAATCATCCAAGGTTCTACTTGTGGACTATTTGGATCCTTATTAAACAGATTATGACATTTATATTATTTTATTTTAAATGATGTCGAAGTTGACACCTTCATACATTAATAAAGCTAAAATTTTAAATGTTGGTTGTTTTAGAATCATGATTATACTAAAAGTATTATTATGGATGATATTGGATTTATGTTAATTTTAGTATTTTATTTTTAATTTTTATGCAATAAATAAGTATATTAAATAATTATACAAAAAAATTGTAGTAATTATTTTATTAAGAAAAATATAAAATTAATGGTTTAACAAATATTAAAATAAATATTATATGAACAAATTAATGTGATACACAAACATTATTGATGAATATGACATTTTATGAATCTATTAAAATTTTTTTTTTCGAATATAACCTCTGTGTGGATTTTATTTAAATTCAAATAAATGAATAGTGTCAAAATTGACACTATTGATATTTTATAAAAATAACATATTATTAAATTGTTTAAAAATCACAAAAATATTTAAAAATTAAAAATTGAAAATTATATGTTCTAACATGTAATAATTTATCTAATTAGAGAAAATTCACAACACATAATTAAGTTTATATAATAATTTAAAAATTATAATATTATTAACAAAAATAAAATTAAACAGATTAAATAAGGATAAATCAAAATGATACGGTTTAAAATAAACATAAAACAAGTCTAAATTTTATTTTTTGATGAAATTACAACCCTATATCATCTCTTATTATAATTGAGTCATTTTTGGAGGTTTTTAAGCTGGGTTTGATTTTATTATTAATTAATATTTTTGAGAGATTCCTAAAGCGCCCCTCTCCTCTCTTATAAAAGGGCACCTCATCCCTCTCCTCTTCAAACAATTTTGAGTCTTCAATCTCAGAAACAACCCTGACCTTTACTCTTATAAACTTCCTTAGTATCATTTTAGAGGTGCTGGTCTTCTCAAAATACCAACTCTAGTGCCCTAAGATGAAATTTAAAAGAGGCACATCGAGGAATATGTAATCTCTCCTACCGATTCTTTCAAGTTTCTTTCTTCTTACACTTCCTCTTATTTATTTGTTTCATTATAAAGTAACATAATAAGTATAAAAATATAATGATATGTTATTATAAATATTGAACAACCTTATTTCACCTTCTACCCATCCTACAAAAAATGAAATCATCACGCGTGCATACGTAAGGCTTACTGTCTCCACGTCGTGGTGTAATCTGTTTTTCCACAACCACCATACATGGATGGGTATAATGGTGGAAATAATAAATATATATGATTATTATAACATCAAACTGATTCTGGTATATTATATCATCCGCTCCATTTCAATTCAATAATTAAGGGAATGATATCGTCGCTCGTGCGTACGTACGGATTGTCATCTCCACGATGCGATGAGATTCATTATCCATGTAAACCATTCAAGAATTATTATAAATTATATATAATAAATAATCATGAAATATTTTAAATAATAATGACACTATATTTCTATATATGTTATTTACTTACTTCCATTCAATTTAACAAGGAAATGAAAATAGCGTTCATGCGTACATACGACCTACCGTCTCCATGAACGGTGTATTTAATTCCATTTATAAATCTACTATATATATTTATATTATGAATATATATTATATATAAATCATGTTTTACATTCTGGAAGTAATTAATCATGATCTAAGTAATCATATGAATAATTACCAGTCAAAACACGTATGGTAAATGCAACAATTTTTACCCAAAACGCTACTATAACTTTGAATTGACACATGAACGGGAAGTATAAAGTAATAAGTGAATCATATATGATATAATAAATATTATTATGGTTCTACTAAAAGTTAATAATATGTTTAGACCCACTATATATGAGTTTAAGACACATATAGAAGAAATGGGACCTAAGGTATGGGATAATTATTCCAATCTCGTTCTTATCCGAGATTGGTTTGTATTAAGTATTTACTGGGGTTATGTTTATCATCCATGTCCATGTTTTCTATTTTTTTTCACATAATGTTTACTATTAATCCATGTATTTTTAATGTCATTTTTATCCTTTTTTTAAATTTTCCGAATGGTATGGAAGAAATATTTATTTTGTTTACCATTCGAGGTACTTTTTGACTTTTTCAACAAAAGTACGAGGAGAATGTTTTTTTAGATTATACATCAATAAAATATTTTTACGGTTTAATAACACATTATTTTAATTAAAAATATTCTATAATATTTCATGATTATTTAAAAAAAATTCTTTTAAAATTGCATTTTGTGAAAAGAAGATGATTCTGAAGAAGAAAGGGTTTTTTCTCAAGAATTCATTTCATGTGTTTTATCAAAACTATTTTCCATCTAATATGAAATAATTTAGTATGTTTATGTTTCAAGTATAATGACTCTATTATTTAAATGGTTTGATTTTTCTTATGATGAAATGATATCCATTTGTTTTATATAAATTATGTTATGTAGGGATGATGTTTATGAAAGCCATTTTATTCTTTGGGTTAGGATGAATGATTTACGTTTATTTTGTGGAACACGTATGAATGATTTCATTATGAGATGTGTGGGACCTATATATCCCTCCAATGAATTGGTTAAAGATTTATATCTCATGATATAGGCATGGCTAGAACGAAAAGTAAATCCAGTTCAGTAATACAGGGCTGGAACGGCAAGTGAAACCAGTTTAGTAAGTAACTTTGTCCACTATAATGGTATTGGAAGTAATGCCTTGGCTAAAATGGAAATCATATCATGTTCTATATGGTTTTCCACAATTACATGTTTCATTTCCATGGTATTTTATCATATTTAATGTTCCTTTATGACTTATGCCTTACGTACTGCCAAGATTTATTTCACGGCTTGAGATTTTGATGTTTAAACTTTATGTTCATGTTTTTAAGTTTAGATATATAAGGTTTGTTTTATTTTCTCCATGCTTACCCTTACTGATCATTTGAGCTCTCCCTTTTTATTTTTTCTTTTCCTCAGGATATTAAGAAAGGTTTTAGGTAAGAAAAAAAAAGGGATGTTCTTTATGGGAGATGTTGAAGATATTTAACCATAATTAGAAGATTATGTTCCGAGTTTCCAAAGACACTAAACTAATACGGTCTTTGGGCATCTGTTTTTGTTATGTATTATGTATTCCAAAAAAGTAATGTAATGTCTATGTATGTCAAGTTTTGGGTCTCTACATGCGCACCACTCTTTATTTTTCCATTTTTATGTTTTTATTATGAAATATACATGGAATATAAATTATCAACAATACCTATGGAACTCGACAACTGACTATGGAAACATATTTTCTAAAATATAAAATCAACCAAAAAATTATTCAATGTTTCTTCGATGGATTTTCCCAATATTCTTGCAGTGAAAACCCCCTTTCTCCATTTCCAAAATCTCTTTAATGAATCCATACAACTGAATATGGATAATGATGCAATTAAATCCTCTTGAAAAAAATCCATCAAATCACTTACCCTACACAAACCTCCATGGTGAAGTGGGTGTACTAGTCCAAAATACCTTCACTTAATGGAAATAATTTTCTTCCTTCTTCAACCATGACATATGAAAATTTTCCATATTACACAAGTATTACATAAAATCTTTGAAAACCCCTTGTAATCCCCACAATAGGTTTACGATAGTCCTTCATTAAAAATATTCCCTAACCACTAAACCTAATTCCTTTTCAATCCATGATAAACCATAATGTAAGTCTTCCCTACACCATAACTCACTCACTATAATATTTGTTATTCATTCCATGGAATGAGATGATTTTGTATTTTGAAAACTAACTCCCTTTATTCTATATATGTTTTCATTGAAGCAATTATAATTATTTAATATCACATGGAATACAAGGAGTGTATATTCATCAATTACTCACCATAGTGGAATCCTCAACAGAATTTCTAATCAAGAGAGACTTTCATGGATCTTCATCTTGGGACTTCATCCTCATAAGCGAATCATCAAGATCCACTAGTCATCATCTATAGTTGATCAATATTGGTCTAGAATACTACATACAATAGAGATGAACCATGAGTGGTGGAATGTTTATATCTAATTGATGTGACATGGTTTTTATTTCAAATGTTTATGTATTGTATAATAGTTAATAGTTCTCATATAAGAATTATCCCATATTAGTTTTTCTAGTGACACAATCCTCAAACATAATTTATTTCATGATTTAATACATAATTTCCCAACAATACATACCAAGTATCTAGAGTTCTAGTGTCTCTATAATTTTAGACCTAAAAATACATCATCATAAATGTAAAAAATTATCTTTATTTGAAACATCACATACTGTTCTAAAAATACCATTAAGGGAACAAACTGGAAGGAATTCATAAAATGAGAGTCATGAGCGACAACATGATAGCATAAAGAGAATAATTATAGTCATGTAAAATTGTAATAATTAAATGAAATCATAAGATCATGGAATCATAGAATATATAAAAACAACATAAGATTTTACATTATAAAAATAAGTCAATTGTCACTCCCAAGACTGTCATCATAATTTAGAAAAGGTCTCATAATGGAATGAGTTCACTCCCCATTCCCATAAGAATGATGAAAAAACTCCAATGGATTTATAATTTCACTACATAAACCCTTCCATAACATATATTGACATATTAATATTTTCCCAATGTGTTTGAGGACTACAAATTTCTAAGACAATGTTTCACATAACATAGTGTTCTTAGGACAAAATTTCATGACAAATACATTGTATATCATAAAATAAAAACATTACCCAATATTTTAGAGGGATATATAATTTTTTTCCACCTATAACATAACTAAAATCGTTTATATTAATTCAACATGAGTAAAAAACCATATATAAATCATAAGCATGATCAAAACAATATGAATGAAGCGGGATTCACAATACTGATTCCAAGGAATAAACGAATGATAAATCATAAGTATTCTAAAAAGGATAATGAAATAAATTTTTTATAAAATTCATACATTAAAAAAGGTACATAGGTAATTAACATGGATTCCCATTATATAAAATTCATGATAAATATCGAGAGATGAATGAATAAAAATTAACCACTTGGGTGGGAAATTTATGAAATAACTAAAGGATATTTTGGAGAATAAAATACCTTATTATTTTAAATAAATAAATAATTGAATAAAGAGGGTCCTATATAAAATAATTAAGGTTTTATAATCAAAATTTGGTTCAAAAACATTTTATGGGGTTTATTTTTGACTTCAGATAATTAATAGTAAAGTTACCCTAAATGCAGTTTACATTAAAGTGGAAATTTTTAATGATAACAAAAACTTATATAACCACATAAAAAAAGTATATTTAATTATGTATATATTTAAATGATATATACACGAAAATAAAATAACTCTATGATATTAATATTTCATAAAATTTATAAAAGTAAATAGAATTGACAATACAAGGGTTGTTCGGAAGATCTAATGGACGATCATGGATGGAAAACCATTTTAAAATACTTTTGATAAAATCCCACATTAAAAAGGGGATGATGAAACCCCATTTTGGAAAGACAATAAGGTAATTAATATGGTCACATGATATAAACCATATATTTTTTTCCCATTTAATATAATAACACTTACGGGAAAAGAAATTATGGGAAAAGAGGGAGAAAAATAGTTTTAGGGTTTGAGAGTTATTCTTAAATATGTTTCATTTTCAAAAAGAAATAAATATCATAAAGAATAATAATTAACTAAAAAATTATTCTAAAAATACATAAATAGGGTAAACCATAATAAAATAAATATGAAACTTATGGAAAAACATTATAAGTCAAGAAATCATATTGAGTTATGAAAGGCCCTTATATTTTTTGGGAAGACATCAATTGTTGCCCATAGAAAGGAACACAATGTATGGAATTTCTGTTTAAAATTTTACAAATAATATATGATATTATAAGTCATGGGGGTATTATATACACTAGTAAATGATTATTATTTTCTAATAAAAAATCATTCCTCAATGATGGGTGGTTGAGGCAGAACCATTATAGCTTACACAACATTCTAATAAAAACAATTTGAAAAAGGGAAAGAAATAATTTTATTTTAAATAGAATGAATAAAGATAATTAATTCTATTATAAATTTAATTTTATGTATACATACAATTTAAAAGAAAAAATTTTCCTAAAATAAAATGCATCGCAAAGAAGGAAATTTTGATATCAAACCCATCCAACATTAGTATACTTTGAATCAAAAGTGAATGGAATGTTCAAAATCATATAGTTATTTAAATACAATGAATTAGATCAAGAATATTACTATATCAATTCATGGTTATTATATAAAAAAAATATAAAATTGGGGAAAAAATTAAAACCTATCTCAAAGAAGATAAATTGAAACGAAAACCCTTATCTCATGTATAAATGTATTATGCACTTATATTGTAGAATAATTAAGTTAAGTTCACTATATATATATATATATCCAATAGATTTATTTATATTTTTTTATATTCCATGTTATTTTAACTAACATATGTTATTTATTTATAATATAGTTTTATTTCCTACATCTATTACCTGATGTTGTTCGGACAATTTTTTTATAACTCCTTATATGAGTTGACCATGGTTAAAATCATTGTAAAATAGTTTCATAAAATCTATAATATTAATACTATTATGTAAATATTTATTATATATTAAATATATTTCTAAATCTAAAAATTATGTGTATTTATTAAAAATGAATCCCATTTCTCATTGAGGTGATAATTCACACGTACACACGATTAATGTTTCCATTTTTCAATGAATGAGATGGAAACATGGTAAATGGTAATTTGGAAATTTTTAATGATATTAATATTATAACTAAAATATTTATTCATACATTACATACTGTTTATCATCCATGAATGTTGTTGATGAAAAAAGGAATATGTCTCTTTGTGAAAGTGGTAGTCCGTGCAACACATTAACGATGCATTTTTTTTCTTAGGGATGGAGAGGAATAAATAATGGTAATTTAATTAAAATAATAATATATAAATATAATAATAATGATTTATATATATTTTTATGCATATAATATATTTTTAATAGGTACATTAAGGAGAAAAAAATAATGAGATAATTTTTATATTGAAGACTTGACCTTTCCTTAGAAAACTCTATGGAAAGGAAGGTCGTATGCTAACTTAGTGTGAAAAAGTGATTAATTACGTTTCATTGAAATATAAGAGAGGTTATTTGGGTATAATTTAATAGAAATTTTTAATGTTAGATTCATGTTTTAAATGGTGTATGTGACCCCCATATATAAGAGGAGAAAATGGTACTATTGGTGACACCATTTATATTGTAATAGTTCCATGACCCTATTCTAAGGATAGTGGATCAAAATTTTAGAAATAATGGATTTCGGAGTGTAATTAGGTCAATAAATACTCAATATGTGATTTACACATATTTTTTAAACATTTTAAAGTTATTTTACCATTAATTGTTTACATTTGACTATTTTACTCTTAAACTAGGTATCTAGTTTTTAACTAAGTGATTTTATTTGTAATGAAAAATATAATATAACACATATAAAAACTATTTATGTGAAATAAATAATTTTGAAATCTATTTAATCCAAATAAAATATCATAATAATATAAAATCAACTTTTAAATTAACTTAGTTAGAGTTTAGAAAAATATTTTAGTATAAAATGACATTTTACCCATTATAGATTCATAATATTATTTAGTGTTTATTTCAAATTATCGAGTGATAATTGTTTTTATATGTCTTATAAATCATATAATATTATTTATTTAGATTATTTTATGTTAATTTATTAGATAGAAATTCCCTGATATAAAGAAAAATAATAATTTCAAAATAATTATTCCACCACTATCTTATTAATTAACTTGGATGGAAACTGTCTAATTTCTATTCCAAAAAATGAAATATAAAATATAAAATGAAATAATATATATTATTTCAAATGTGATAATAAATTTATTATATTAAATTTATATGTTTAGATTAATTAATCTTAATGCTTGCATTCATAACACATAGAAAACCACATTTTTAAGAAAAGTGTTTTTGAACATAAAATATATGTATAAGAAAAAACTATCAATTTAAATTATTATAATAATATTAAAAATATTAATATTGATAAAATAATATTTATTTGGTTGTGAGATAAATATGTAACATAATTTTCCCGGTGTTCAATATTAATTAACGAAACATAAAAAAACAATTTTAAGAAAATATTAGTAACTTTTATAAAATGGTGTACATTGATTTTACAAATAAAAAAAGTATTTTAAAAATATTAAATTTAGTTTATAATATATTTTTTAATAAAAAGGATTCAAAATAATTCAAGTAATAATGCCCTAAAATTGACAATATTCGCAAAAATTGATATGTTTCACTCTTTACTAGGAGATAAATTATTTATGAAGATAACACAAAAACATTATTCAAAGATATTGTGATTTTATAAATTCAAAAGTGATGTTCATTTTTTGAATTCCATAAAAATAAAATTATCTTTTAACTTTTAAATAAAATCCTGAAATACTATTTGAAACTGTTCTTTAGGAAAATAACATTTTTAAAATATTAGTTTTATTTATTCATAGTTTTTATATACACTAATAAATATATAATTAATTAATTAATATTATATTTTATTAAAATACTCATTTAATAATAACATAATTTTTTTCTTTAATAAATATTATATTAAAAAAATTATTTATTCATAAACAAAATATTGATTTATAAAAATTTATATAAAATAACCATATTAAATATATAAACATATTTGGTAAATTGCTTAACCTATTCATACATACTAATTAAATTACTTGGTTTTAAACATCTAAACATATTATAGTTTTGTCTTAGATCATTATTTCTTTAAGATAAAGATGTTGAACATATTTGACTTTATTATAGGAAGACAAATTTTATAATCCCAGGCCCATACATTATCCTCCTAAAATAAATTACAGTATCGTAATTTTAATTATTACTTATAGAAGACACTATATATCAATATCTATAAGATAATTTTGACGGAGGGTATAATTTCTAGAGAGATATCGACATTAAAAACTTTGAAAAAACATTTTATTCTCAAAACATGTATAACCCAAATATTGGGTTTTTCTCTAACTATTTGACCCTAGATTTTATCTTTATTTGATTAAAAGTCCCACATTATATAATTTGTTTCTAGAGGGTGTATATTATTTTCCTTGAATACAATAGAAAAGGTCTATATTAATTTTGATCTTGATATTTGAAATAATGTTTCATCTAAGTGGAGAGATCCAATCCATTTCAAAAATATCATTTATCTTATTTAAATGAGGAAAAATGGGATTTTTATGAAGTGAATTATCAAAAAAAAGAATTTGGATACAATATTAATTTCTTAAGATGTTTTACATTACATTAAAAGAAATTGGGTTATGATTTTATATTCAAAATAACCTTCTATGGTGTACTATCTTATTTTGAATGGATTAAAATACCCACAAATCTAAATTAGAGGCTGATTTTACCAATTACCCACTTCTTTCATATCATATTATCATAAGTATAGTTATCCCTTTCTGGAGGAGGTCTTGTATCCACTCAACATTTTCTTGATTTATGTCCAGAAGTAGCACATTTAAAACATTTCACTAACCCTATTAAGAAAATTACTTAGTTCTTATTCTCAAATTATTTACATATAGGTGGTTGAGTATAACTTCTTTCATCATCATTATTACTTGAATTTATATTAACCTTTCTTATTATCTTCATTAGTGCACTTAGGTTTTAATCTATGGTTACATTGTTTATCATTCTTTGTTATATTTGCTTTGGAATAATCAATATATTCCATATTCCATATCTCATTCAAATTGGTTGATCATTGAGTTAATCTACACATTATCCATCACACCCATGGTTAACTCAGTTTCTTATGGTTCCAACTATCACTAAAATTAGTTGACACGAGTAATGTACATTTAACAACATGGGGGAGTATCATAATAAATAACAAAAAGGGATTAATCATTGAAACATTTTACACTATTTCATCATTATATTAGACTAAAATTCCTCTATTTCAACCTATATCAATTTTGGTTTATCCTAGGTTAATTTATTTCCAGTTATCTTATACTTCTCAACCAAATCACTTGATATATAAAAAAATAAATCATTCATATCTATTGATGAACAATATATGATCAAAAAAATCATATCCCTTAAAAAAATCTCACCATGTGTGTTGTAATAATCTCACACAACATTCCTTAGAGTGATTCTTGAGTTAATTCAAATCCAATCCTTTTTGGGTTGATTACCCCTGGTTTCATTTATTCCATAGGTGTATCCAATTTCCACTATCAAGACATGGATGTGTTTCTTGTAAAATAATAAAATATCTACATTACAAAAATATTAGTATGTTATCATATACTTAGTATTATCATTTATACATCAAATGTGGGTTTTCACCATTGTTCTGTAATATTAATATCAAAAAATAACTATAAATTTATTAGATAAAAACTATAGATACATAACACTTAAACATACTTTATTTCAGGATTTAATGCATACTTTCCCAAAACATGGTCCCAATGATCTATAGGTTTACTATCTTTAGAATATTATGCATATAAATAAATAATCAAAATTAAATGGACATCATCATTATTTAATGTTATAAATAGTGATACTAAATCCAAAAGAAATTCTAATATTTAATATGATGTCCGAGGGAAAACAAATACAGAAAAGGGTGATCTATAAATACCAATAAGGGAATAAACAAGATAGTAAAGCATAAAATCAGATTCAAGAGGAAAATAATGATATCATAAAAACAATGATCAAAATTATGTACCCATGGAATATGTAAATAAAAGCATGTGATCATGCAATCATGGAATATGTGTTAATAACATAATACATGACATCATAAACATATTCTAATGGACACTCCCCAAATCATCATCATAATGTTGAAAAAGTACCATGGTGGATTGGGTTCACTCCCCACTCCCATAAGCATAGTGAAAAAAGTCCCATGGTGGAATTGGTTCACTCCCAATGTACATAAAATAAAATATCATTAGATATAATTCTTTACCGAATACATTGGAGGGATATATAATTTTGGTCTCACTTATCACTTAATATAGTATTCTTAGGCTAAATACTCATGCACCATAAATGGTATATTATGAGATGAAAACATTACCAATTGTATTGAAGGAAAATATGATTATGAGTCCAGACATCACATAATAAAAATTAAACATATGTATGACACATGAGGCAAAGAAAAAAGTCATATATCATAGTCCTGGAAACACATAGGAGAAGGAAATGGGATTCACAATTCTGTTTTCAAGGAATAAATGGTGGATAAATCATAAGGGTTCTTTAGAAGAGAAGGAATTAATTTTTTTAGATTATAATAATTTAAAATTTTGAGATACATCATAAACATGGGGTTCTATTATATAAAAATCATGAGAATTATCTAGATAAGATATAAAAAAATGTGCCACTTGAGTGGATCTTTTATGAAATAACTAAAGAATATTCAAAGAAGGAATAACCAAAATATTTTCCATAAAACCAGTATTGAATAAATACGGTTCTAAATAAAATAATGATGGTTTTTATATGTTCTTAATATATTAAAAAATATTTTTGGGATAATTCTTTACATGAGAAATGAAATAGGAAAGATCCCATTAATATTGTTTACATTAAAGTCATAATTTTGAAGGAAACTAAAAACTTGTATGTCCCTAAAAATGAAAATGATATTTAACAAGTAATTTCTATAAGGCACAGAAATAA
The DNA here is from genome assembly GCA_963277665.1 of Viscum album. NCBI lineage: Eukaryota > Viridiplantae > Streptophyta > Magnoliopsida > Santalales > Viscaceae > Viscum > Viscum album. The sequence goes on from OY728159.1 coordinate 1,940,151,852, forward strand.
AAAATATTATATGTTCATGAGAATAAGATTGTGTTAATGGAAGAAAAATAAATATAATGTGTAATATGATGGTGGGTGGGAAGATCCAACAAACGATCATAGAAGGAAACCAATTTTAAAATACATTTATTGAAATTAAACATTGAAAATGGGTGGGGAAATTTCCTATCATAAATATAATAATATAATTATAAATTTCACATGAGATAACCCAAATTTTGGTTTCCAAATAAAATGATAACTTTGGAAGGAAGGGGAAATGAGGGAAACCCAACCATTAAGTGAATAAGATTTATTCTTAATATTGTTTAATTTTCGAGAAGGAATAAAACTTATCATTGATAAATATTTGAGTGAAAATCGATTCTACCAAGATAAAATTATGGTATACAATATGGAATGAAAGGTGAAACTCAAGGATAAACAATGTAACTCAATAAATAATATTTTGATATAAGAACCATTATATTTTAAGAAAGAATTCAATAGTGGATAATAAAATGTATGAGAATTAATGGAAGTCATTATTCCATGTTTGAAAATAATTTACGAAATTGTAAGTCATTTTGGAAGTATATAGACTAATTAAATTATGATTTATGCATATGTCAAAGCATTCATCAATGAAGGATGATTGAGATGTAACCCTTATAGCTTCAGAATATTTCTAATAAGAAACCTTTACAAGAGGGAAAGAATAATTTTGAAGTAAAAATATAAGGAAAAAATATAATTCATAATATTATAAATCCATTTTATAGAATACACACCATTAAAATGAAAATAGCTAAATAAAATAAAACATGTCTCGAAGAAGGAAATTTTGAGATGAAACACATATGGCATTAGTAATTTTCGAATCAAAAAGTCATTGGAAGATTGGAAATCTTATGGTTCTTAAAATATAATGAACTACAATATTTTTTATTTCAAATTAATTTCATTTATAGTATATAAACTATATAAATAATAAATTATAGCTTAACATTAAAATATTTCTCAATGAAGATAAATTGATATAAAAACTCTTAGATCATGTCTGAATGTGTTATACTTTTTCACATAGCTTCCTAAATTATTAAATTTTGTTAATTAAGAATATCCAAAATCCTTATTTATTTATATTCCATATTTAAAGGCCCTTTAGCTATTATATGTTATTTATTTGTAACATAGTTTTCTTTCATAGGTTTGTTAATTATAGTTGTTCAGTACATTTTCTTTTAGTTCCTTATATATATATACCACGGTAGAAATCATTGTAAAATAGTTTCATAATATCTAAAATATTAATATTTTTTAGGAAAATATTTATATGTTGAATATATTTTTAATACCAACCATGATAGTTAGTTATGATGAATTAAACTCATTTCTCATAGAGGATATAATTCACATGTATAGATGATTGATGTTTCCAATCCACAATGAATTAGAGGGAAACAATGTAAATGATAGTTTGAAATTTTATAATCATATTTATTTTATAGTTATTTTATTTATTCATCAATTAAATCATTTCTATCATCCACTAATGCTGGTGATTAATAAATTGGAGACTTCGCTTTGTGGAGTCAGTAGTTTGTGAAATGAATTAACGGTTGTTTTATTTTTCTTATTGGATGAATATTAGTAAATAATAATTATTAATTTAATATAATTACATATTATTATAATAATTAAAACTAATTATTTATAATATTATAGATTTAATATATTTGGATGAGGTATATTATATAGAAAAACACAAGAATGAGATAATAATTACATTTGAGACATGATCTTCCCTTAGAAAACTCATTGGAATTGAAGGGATTAGGATACAATAGTTTGACTAGGGGATTAATAATACCTGAGATAATTCTAAGAATGGTATTTGGTAATAGTTTCATGGAAATTTAAAATGGAAGTTCATTTTGGTAAGGGTTTCAGTGACCCCATTTTATAAGAAAAGAAAAATGAATCTTTTGGAAACAACCTCTATATTTTATTAATTACATGATAATTTCAAGAGGTAAGTGGATCAAATGTTTATTAACAAGGTATTCACAATTTCTATGTGTTGGTAAAGAATCATAGTTATCTTTATACCCATATTTTAAACATGTTATATGTTTTTACATTTAAGTTCTTTCATTTTAATCTTGTACTCTTACGCTGGGTAACTAGTTTTCAAGTAAGTCATTTTTATGTTTTATTAAAATTATAACATTAAATATACAAAAAAAATTGTGTGTGTTAGAACTAAATATAACCTATGTATAATTTTATTGAATTTATAAAATTGTAAAATTAACTTATAAATTAAAGTCAGCAATTTGTAGAAAATGGTTTATTAAAGAAATGGGATCTTGTCCATTTTGGATTATAAATACTATTTAGCATTGATTTGAAATTAGATGTGTCATGAATAATATTAGATTCTCAAGTACCCTTATAGCTAAGATAGATCAAACATATCCTGAATTTTGTTCTTGATCCACTTGGGTTGGTGACTAGTACCCAACATCATAAAAGATCATGGAGATAATAACTTTTTCCCAAAAATAGTGGAACATAAAAGATACATGTTAGCATGATCAATACTCTCAAAGGGATACAGTACGAACAAAAAATCCAAAATATTACCGAAATAGATAGAGAAACATCCCAAAGGAAACACCTACATTAAATAGAGTTATTTACAAAATCATTTCTGATAAGTGGAAAAAAGATCCACTGATCACCATCACCACCCCATGATCCCAATGATCAAGATATTCCACAACCTCCAAGTATAGCTTTCCTCTTTCTAAGACCTATAATAAGAATTTCTATAAACACCGAATTTAAAACACTGGGTGTGATCAATAAATACTAAGAGGGTCTCACAAAGTGTTCCACAATCAATTCTATAACAATTGACCCAATTATTCTTTCAATTTAAATAAACAAGGCATGGTAATTCATTCACATTTTTTAAACCAAAACATGATTTTAAATATAAATGGTATGGAAAATATATTAAAAAAAATTCAATACACATTTTATATAAAAACATTATAAAAGAAATTTTTAATGAATAAAGAATTTCAATAATCAATGGAATGTACAATCATGTCACAAATTATTGTAATGAACCATGTATAAGATCCCTAGTTTATGTTTTTTTAGATAATAAGATCCTCAAAAATCTCACAATGGCCTCAAATATAGTTAGGTTCACATACAAAAACACACCCCAATAGGGGATCCCATAATGGGAAGTATACACCTCAACTAAGGAACCCATCTTGGGTCGTCATGCAATAGTTTTTTAGTAATAGTTTTCATCCTTAGTCCATTGATAGGGTTCCAAGGACTTATAATGCTTGTCCTACATAACACTAGAAACCCAAACTAACATATGCATAAAATTTTCACAAATCAAAAATGGGAAATTAAAACATTTCAAATCAATTCAAACAATTTCATGTTTTTAGTTTTTAACATGCCTTTCTCATTTCAAAACCAAAACATTTGTTTTCATTAATTCATTACATTTAAAATCATTTTTTACATTAAACCATTTTCTCAAGGTTCAACATAAAATAATTTGATTAAATAAATTTATAAATTAACCCATAATTTTCAAAAAATTGAAAACACATTTCAATTCCATTAACATTTTAGTTTTCCATAACATCTATACCATTTTAAATCACAAATCAAATCCTTTTAAAGCAGGACTTTAAAATAAATTAAAAACTTATTTCAATTAAATCAATAAAATTCAGGATTCAGTCATATGTAAATGAAATATGTAACCACCCACAATTAAATATAGTGATCACAATGCACAAACCCCACGATAATGAACTCTAATGAATAATGAAGGCTCATAAGTCCTAAGAACATAACCAAGAATAAATATAAAAAAATATAGATTTTAGATAGAACAACTATATAATGATCCATAAAAATACATGGAGGATATAAAAAGATATTAGAAGAAAACACATGATATGATATCCACCTACCTAAAGGATATTGAACATGGTAAATGATACTTTGATCCACATAAAAAGGCTTCAGAGGAGTTAAAATCTCTTCTTGAGAGCTTTAATAAGTGAGGAATTATAGTTATGGTCAAATAGGAAGATTATGAATATTAAATGATGAGTTTGAGATATTTTATGAATATTTATAGGCATTAAAAACCTACTCATGTGGTTTTCTGGAGGTCCTTAATGGTTAGGAGTAACTGTACACCATAACTGTGCATACCTACTATTTGGGGTGCGGGGTTTCTCTTTGGCGGGTGCATGCTTTAGGTAACCATGTTATAAAATTTCATATCCCCACTGATTGAGGCCTTATGGTTTGGAGGTTCTATCCACATGTTTTGAGAAAATGATGTTCCCCTCTCCAAACCACCAAAAAAGACTGTATTTTTAGTTGGACCTGTAACACCCCGACCCCAGTTACTTAGAGTCAGTGAATTATTGCGTAACATTGGCATGATCACAAAAGATCAAGTCTCGAAATACTGATTAGTTTAGTAGCCTTGGAAACACTAGATACATTCATAAATGTTACATTACATCAAAAAGTGAAAATCTACAATAACAAAGTCTCCATAGTCCACACTCATATCCTCTTCTGACTATCCCTACAGGTCATTCATAAAATACTTCTTCACATCCTAGAAAATATTAAAACATTGAAAGGGGTGAGCTCAGATACTCAGTAAGGATAACAATATTGCAGATGCTTTCATAAATAAACATTAACATTTAAGGAAATTCATAACTAAAACAAAATCCTTTTTAAACTTGAACATCAGCATAATATGTCAAAAATAAAATAAAATAATGCCATTTAATTACTCACATGGATATTATACTAGTCGAATAGTCACATGCAATATCAATAACCACTTTCATAATTATGGAATGCATAATGCCAGACTATCATAACCACGTAGCCAAGGCCTTATGCCAAGACTACAAATAATATTTTGTCAAGGCATCGTGCCAAGACACTAGTTTGTCTCATGAGACCTACCGATGCATCGAGGAGCTATAGCGGGATCCACCCGTCAATTATTAAGTCCAAAGCATTCCTCATATGAACAGGTTTAAATATATCATAAGCCATAACATAATCATATCAGATAAACCATGCATAAAGGAGACATAACATTTCCACATTTCAATGACAAGATATCAATACAACACATTGATATAATAAAAACATTATCAAAACCATTTTTAATATGAAAATAAACGAAAATTAAAACATGGTATTTATTTTTCTAAAAAAAAGTTATGTCTTATAGAGGAAGATGAAACTCAAATATTAGTCACGGCGGCGGATAATTCATTGTCACCGCATACGTAAAAAAACATTCCTTTTGTATTTTAGTAAATGTGCTTCGTATAAAAAGATTCCTTTTGAATAAAAGTAAAATTCAAAGGGGTTTATACACCATATAAAGGAAAGTTGTGTATAAAACCAAATATGCCTCAATGAAAGGAGATTGAGATGATGTCCCTTACAAAGATCATTTTCTTAAATAAATTTATCTATTATGTGTATTCACTATATGTACACATAAATAAATTACAAATACAAGATATGACATGATAATATCATTACATAATTTGAAAGTAGGAGATTAACCCAAAGAATGGAAATTGGGTTACGAAGTTCCCTTACCTCGTGTCCGACTTGACTCGATCATTCTTTAATCTCCTAAATAATAAACTAGTGTTAATTTCTATTTGCTTAAGAACCTTTATCATGTTAATTATTCCTTTTATATCACTTATTACCATGTTACGAAAATTATGTAGTCATTTAAGTTAATAACGGTCGTTTTGTCGATCTTTGGTACTTGAGTCAACAATAAACTTCTTATAATTACAAGTTGTTTATGTGGTAGAATATCCATTATCTCCAGAATTATATCCATGATGTAGATATCATATATATCATATATATATACAGTATATACATTCATTTATAATATTACATAACATTTAGAGGTAAGAAATGAAATGCACCGTTCATGGAGACGGTAAGCCGTACGTACGCATGAACGCTACTTTCATTCCTATTTCATACTTAATGGAATGAAGTTATAATTATATAAAGGTATAATATAATTCCAGTATAATATAATGTATAATACCATTTAATCCATCCTTTATACATCCCACATATGGCATTAACGATTCAAATCACTTTGAGGGGGCAGTAGTCCGCACTTCCTAAAATGAAATTATCGTGTTTAACCATAATGGAAATTGTAAAGGTATGCCATAAATGAAAAATAAAGAATCATAAGAAAAAAAAATATAATATATATCATATATAAAAATAGTGTCATCATAATGTCAACCATTAGAGGTGTTAAAAGAAGATTGAACAATCATCGTTTTGTGAGGCAGAAATTTTCCAACCACAGAAACAGTCTGTTCTTTAACCATTAGACGAAGGTGTGTGTAAGTGTAAATCAAATCCATCTCATAAAAAAATCCTTGTATATTTAACATACTGGTTTTGTTACAAAAGAAAGTAATAAAAAGAGTTTAAGGGGTTGGAGAAGCAAAATAAAACAAAGTAACATAAGAGAAGACATTACCTTAAAATTGGGTAACTCTTTTTTGATTTGAGCCAAAGGATTCATTGAGAAGAATTATACCCAAAGTGAGGATTCTAGGAGTAAGAGAGGGAAGTTGAGAGAGTATTTGGGCAGAGGTTGGCCGAGCCAAAAGGCTTTGAAGGTGTGATTAAGGTGGTAGTGGTGGGGGCCTTTTATAAGAGGAGAGGAGGGGCACTCTTGGAAAGTCATGAAATGTTACCTTATTATATAATGCGTTTCGAATTTTAAAGGTCCCAAACTTATATATTTCGAGGATAAGGTGATAAGGGTTATAAATATGCCCATAAAATAGATTTTAAACAAGTGTAATACTTAGATTTTACACTATCTTTCCATTTTATTTAAATTGTTAATTAATGAGGTAATCGTTGCATTATCATGGTGTCATAAATAATTTAATTTATTTAATGTCTAAAAATTATAAAACAAATATCATGATGTAGGAAATCATTTTATCTTTCTAATTAATATTTATAGTCAAAAATATGACTTGTATAACCCCATTTAATTTTTTTTAGTAAAACAACTTATGTTTGTGACATTTTTATTTTAACTTTAAATAAAAAGTTATTTATGTCATTTTCCTACCAAAGTGGCTCCATGGGGTCCCCAAGATGACCCATGGATTTTCTTGGTCGGCAATGACACATCCAATAGGGTTAGGACAAGTGTAAAGTTATATTCATATTTTTATAATATCATGTTTACCTTAAATTTCACTAATTACCTTTAATCACAATTAATTAAACTTAAAAGTTACTATTCACCAAAAAAATTATTTTAATCCCATTGAACCACATTTTACTTCCTAATGACAACCATGTATGTAGGATTTTTGAAAATCAAATAACATAAGTGGTAATGTATCATTTAAACGAAAAATCAGTTTTTTAACTACCACTTAGTGGTTTCACTATTCATAAAAAATTGAAGTTTTTCAGAACAATGCCAAAATTTCACCCTAAGCTATAATTGATATTACGAACTCAAAAATAATGTCTATTTTACAAAATTACAAACATATAAGTTTCATTAATTAATTTTATAACTAATTCTTGCTGTCAGAACAAATAGCGTGTTTTTACGAAACAAAATATATTAAAAGATTGACAATTGTTTATGTCCAATTTCAAAGTGAAATTAATTCTAATGACCACCATTGGATAAAATGGTAAAAATATATTATAATTACACTTTATAACCACTAAATAGTATAATTTATCACTATAAATTATTTTAATTAAAAAATTTGTTTTTAAGTATTTTTCACTATTCATAAAAAATTGGAAGTTCTCAGAAAAATACCAAAAATTCAACATAGGCTAATTTCGATATTCCGAATCCCAAACTGAAGTCCATTTTGAAATATAAAATATATATAATTTCAAAAGGTGGGTATTACTATTCATAATGGCTATTTTGATTGGTCGTGGTGTGTTAGAATCTCGAACTTGCGTACATTGCAAGCTATTGCATTATTGAAAGAGAAGCGTATCATGGATGCTCGAGGTGTTACATTTTCCCCTACATTAATAAATTTCGTCCTCGCAATTTGTAATTTTTCTTTGAAAATAAAAGGTTGAAAATAGAAAATACCTTTGTGGAAAACCCACATCGGAAATAGGGTTAATAAAAATATTACTTTAAAAGAAAGAAAGATAAGTACAAAGGTCATCTGAGATAGCCCATACTAGGATTCTATGAAAATATGGATATGGAAGAAAAACAAACCATCAAGGTCTGATAGAGAGTTGTAGAAAACTGGATTAGGAGAAAGTTAACCAGAACAAAATCACAAACTTGTGATTGGTTAAACAGTCATTGAATCCCCAGTTGTAAAAGTTAACCGGCAACGTTTTTGTTTTAAGTTAACTTTTATAAAGTTGAGGAATTTATTTAGGAGATTTACTAAGAACGTAAGGGAATATACATACTTGTCATGTAGAATTTCAATCTTTAATAAATTTTTACCACAAACCCATCATTCACTCCAAAAGGTAATAAAATTCAAAATATTCTATTTATCATAATTGTATAAGGTTCCAAATATTAAGACATACCATTAAGATTAGGAAAACTATTTTTTAATAACCAGGGACTTCCTGTAGGATAGTGGTAGGTAATAAAGGCCTGTCACACTATGGTTTTGGGTTCGATTCCTACAGCTTTGTCTGACGCGACGGGTTATCCCCTGACCTATATGTTTTCCTTTTCCTAAAACTATAGTATTATAATATTCTAAAAAATAATCTTCAGAATTGTTTTAACCTCAAACAATACTATCCAAAGTTAAACTTAATCCATTCCAACCTTTATAGTTATCAAAAATACCTCTATCTAGACATTCTCTAAAAGGACCTTAAATTCCAAAATCAATTGTAACATTAGATTACCCAAACAAAGTAATGTTTCTCTTATTATCACATACTAAAATATGATTACCTTAATCATTTTAAAACCTTAATAAAACAAAAATTACTGTAGTACAATCCTTATATATGTCACATTATTCTTATAACCAGAATATAATCCTTGAGTACAAAAGCACCAATACATTAATTATTCCACTTCAACCGAAGTAACAACATAAGATTTTCCTTGATCCCTTGGCCTTTTATGAGGTAAGGTTCCCTGACGCTTAGGACATTAATTTGCATAATACCCCATTTCCCTAAAATTGTAGCATTCAACATTGATAGCCTCTTTCTTTCCCTTGCAATCACGAGCCTCGTGACCATTTTCTCCACATTTATAACAAACTCTCATTCCTTTTAGGCAAGTACCGGGGCGATTCTTCCCACAATTATCGCATAATGGAAAATCCTTCTTTCGCTTTTTCCCTTTATCTGTCTCTTATTCCATCATTCTCTTCTTCTCTTACTTTACTTTATTGTCATAAGATTTAGAGAATTCCTTTTCTGTCTTGATAGCACACGAGACTATGTCTTCGTACGACAAGAAATATTGTGAGACTAAGGCTTGACGGAGAAATGTTTTTAACCCATCAACGAAATGATCAATCTTACTTCTTGGGTTACGTATATAATCTACAACATTCCTCGCTAACCTTGTAATGTTAGCCTCATACTTTGCGACATTCTCATCTTCCTACCTCAGACTCAGAAATTGCCTTTCCATATCTGCTCGATGGTCATGTGGAAATTATTTTTCTAGGAAAATTTCTTTAAACTCCCTCCATTCCATACTTGATACATCTTCATCTTCCTTTGTGTTTTGAATCAGCGACCACCATTGATCGACATCTCTAGTGAGGTGGTAGACTGCCATAACAACCTTCTCCCTTTCGCTACTCCCCAAGGTGTGGAATATTTTCTCTAAGGAGTTTATCCATTGCTCATCTACTAATGGATTTGTACCCCAATTAAATGTTGGCAGTTGATGCCTCATGAAGCGGTATAACATTGATCCTACATGTTGCGGTTCAGGGTGCTCCATACAAGTAAGGTTATTATTGATAACCTGAGTGAGTTGTCCCAGTATGGTAATAAGTTGATCAGCACCAGTTTTATCTCCAGATCCACAATAATTATCTTGAGCAGGAGGGAAATCCCTACACGGAGTGCGTGCATTGATACGGTTTCCATTCCTTCCCCTAGGCGCCATTTCTAAACAATGTCATAAACTAGATTTGTTTATGAATCAAAATACATAATTCCATACTTGTAAAATACTTAACATAAATTGAACTATTTAAGGGTATAATCCATAATCATAAAAAATTTTTCTTTGAAGAAGTATATACTCATAACCCTTCATAGTGGCTTGTAAAGAAAATGAGAATTATCCTAAGCGTATCCCCCGGGAGTGTTGTAACCAAGAGTGCACCAAGGCTCGTTGTCGTGCACCAGTTCCCGTTCGAGTCTAGCTCAAAGCGGTGTTTTCAGGTTTTACCCCTAGGTACATCTGTGCTAGAGTCGCCTCTACCTGCTCGTATCCAAACAGGGATGTATTGCTCGAACAACCCACATCATCTATATAACAACAAAATTCTAGGAAGTTCTTCTATACTAATCCTCAAAGTCTATCTTATGGCTATGCGCTCTAATCAGAGTTTATCTAAATCTAGCTTCCAAGGTTAGTACTAAACTGCCTCTGATACCAACTGTAACGCCCCGACCCCAGTTACCCAGAGTCGGTGCATTATTGCGTAACATTGGCATGATCAAAAAAGATCAAGTCTCGAAAGACAGATTAGTTTAGTAGCCTTGGAAACACTAGTTACATGTATAAATGTTACATTACATCATAAATTGAAAATCTACAATAACAAAGTCTCCATAGTCCACACTCATATCCACTTCTGACTAACCCTGTAGGTCATTCATAAAATACTTCTTCACATCCTGGAAAATATTAAAACATTGAAAGGGGTGAGCTCAGATGCTCAATAAGGATAGCAATATTGCGGAAGCTTTCATAAATAAACATTAAAATTTAAGGCAATGTATAACTAAATCAAAAGCCTTTTTAAACTTGAACTTCATCATAATATGGAAAAAATAAAATTAAATAATTCCATTTACTTACTCACATGGATATTCTACTAGTCGAATAATCACATGTAATATCAATAACCACTTTCATAGTGACGGAATGCATAATTCCAGACTATCATAACCACATATCCAAGGGCTCGTGCCAATACTACAAATAATATTTCGTCAAGGCCTCGTTCCAAGACACTAGTTTGTCTCATTAGACCTACCGATGCATCGAGGAGCTATAGAGGTCTCCACCCGTCACTTATTAAGTCCAATTCATTCCAAATATGAACAGGTTTAAACATATCATAGACTATAACATAATCGTATAACATAAAACATGCATAAATGAAACATAACATTTCCACATTTCAATCATAAAATATCAATAAAACACATTGATATAATAAAAACTTTATCAAAACCATTTTTAATACGAAAATAAATGAAAAGTAAAACATGGTATTTATTTTTCTAAAAAAAAGTTATGGCTTATAGGGGAAGCCGAAACTCAAATATTAGTCACGGTGGCAGAGGATTCGTTGTCTCCGCATACGTAACAAAAACATTCCTTTTGTATTTTAGTAAAAACGCTTCGTATAAAAAGATTCATTTTCAATAACAGTAAAAGTCAAAGGGGTTTATACACCGTATAAAGGAAAGTGTGCATAAAACCAAATATGCCTCAATGAAAGGAGATTGAGACGATGTCCCTTACAAAGAAAATTTTTGTAAATAAAAAAGATCTATTATGTGTATTCACTATAAGTACAAATAAATAAAGTAAAAATACAAGATAGGACATGATAATATAATTACATAATTTGAATGTAAGAGATTAACCCAAAGAATGGAAATTGGGTTAAGAAGTTCCCTTACCTCGTGTCCGACTTGACTCGATCGTTCTTTAATCTCCTGGATAATAAACTAGAGTTAATTTGTATTTTCTTAAGAACCTTTTTCATGTTCATTATTCCTTTTATATCACTTATTACCATGTTACGAAAATTATGTAGTCATTTAATTTAATAACGGTCGTTTTGTCGATCTTTGGTACTTGAGTCAACAATAAACTTCTTATAATTACAAGTTTTTTATGTGGTAGAATATCCATTATCTCCAAAATTATATACATGATGTAGATATGATATATATCATATATATCCATTATATACATTCATTTATAATATTACATAACATTTAGAGGTAAGAAATTAAATGCACCGTTCATGGAGACGGTAAGCCGTACGTACGCATGAACGCTACTTTCATTCCTATTTAGTTTTTAATGGAATGAAGTTATAATTATATAATGGTATAATATAATTACAGTATAATATAATGTATAATACCATTTACTCCATCCTTTATACATCCCACATATGGCATTAATGATTCAAATCACTTTGAGGGGGCGGTAGTCCGCACTTCCTAAAATGAAATTATTGCGTCTACCCATAATGGACATCGTAAATATATGCCATAAATGAAAAATAAAGAATAATAAGAAAAACAAAAACATTATATATATCATATATAAAAATAGTTTCATCATAATGGCCACCATTAGATGTGTTAAAAGAATATTGAACAATCATTGTTTCGTGAGGCAGAAATTTCCCAACCACAGAAACAGTATGTTATTTAACTATTAGATGAAGGTGTGTGTAAGTGTAAATCAAATACATCTCATAAAAACAACCTAGTATATTTAAGATACTAGTTTTTTTACAAAATAATGGAATAAAAAGAGTTTAAGGGGTTGGAGAAGCAAAATAAAAAAAATAACATAAGAGAAGACATTACCTTAAAATCGGGTAACTCTTTTTTGATTTGAGCCAAAGGATTCCTTGGGAAGAATTCTGCCCAAAGTGAGGCTTCTAGGAGTAATATAGGGAAGTTTACAGAGTATTTGGGCAGTGGTTGGACTAGAAACAAAGCTTTGAAGGTGTGAGTAAGATGGTAGTGGTGGGGGCCTTTTATAATAGGAGAGGAGGGGCACTCTTGGAAAGTCATGAAATGTTACCTTATTATATAATGAGTTTCTAATTTTAAAGGTCCGACACTTATATATTTCGAGGATAAGGTGATCAGGGTTCGAAATATACCCATAAAATATGTTTTAGACAAGTTTAAGACTTAGATTTTACATTATCTTTCCATTTTATTTAAATCATTAATTATTGAGGCAATCGTTGCATCATTATGGTGTCATAAATAATTTAATTTATTTAATGTCTAAAAATTATTAAAAAAATATCATGATGTATGAAATATTTTTAGCTTTATAACGAATATTTATAGTCAAAAATATATCTTTTATAACCCCATTTAAAAATTGCTTTAGTAAAACAACTTATGTTTGTGACATTTTTATTTTAACTTTAAATAAAATGTTATTTATGTCATTTTCCTACTAAAGTGACTCCATGGGGTCCCCAAGTTGACCCATGGATTGTGTTGGTCGGCCATGACACATCCAATAATGGTAGGACAAGTGTAAAGGTATTTTCATATTTTTATAATATCATGTTTACCTTAAATTTCACTAATTACCTTTAATCACGATTAATTAAACTTAAAAGTTACTATTCACCAAAAAATTATCTTAATCCCATTGAACCACATTTTACTTCCTAATGACAACCATGTATGTCGGATTTTTGAAAATCAAATCACAGGAGTGGTAATGTTTCATTTAAACGAAAAATCAGTTTTTTAACTACCACTTAGTGGTTTCACTATTCATCAAAAATTGAAGTTTTTCAGAACAATGCCAGAATTTCACCCTAAGCTATAATTGATATTCCGAATTAAAAAATGATGCCTCTTTTAAAAAATTCCAAACATATAAGTTTCATTAATTAATTTTATAATTTATTCTCGTTGTCACAACAAATAGCGTGTTTTTAAGAAACAATATATATCAAAAAATTGACAATTTTTTATGTCCAACTTCAAAGTGAAATTAATTCTAATGACCACCATTGGATAAAATGGTAAAAATATATTCTAATTAAACTTTATAACCACGAAATAGTATAATTTATCACTATAAATTATTTTGATTAAAAAAGTTGTTTTTAAGTATTTTTCACTATTCATAAAAAAATTGGAAGTTCTCAGAAAAATACCAAAAATTCAACATAGGCTAATTTAGATATTCCAAATCCAAAAATGAAGTCCATTTTGAAATATAAAATATATATAATTTCAAAAGGTGGGTATTAATATTCATAATGGCTATTTGTATTGGTCGCGGTGTGTTAGAATCTCGAACTTGCGTACAATGCTAGCTATTGCATTATTGAAAGAGAAGCGTATCGTGGATGCTCGGGGTGTTACAGGACCAAACCACAAGGCTTTCCCTAACAATGCTCCATTGATGCACAATCCCAAAATCCTCCATTGTTTTCCAAATTATCCTTGAATGACCCCATACAAAGGATAAACACAAAGGATATCAAAACATGGGTCAAAGAATAAGTTAAAGAAGGTAACATGATGTTACAACCTCCCCAACATAAAAATGTTATTTCCCTAGAAATATTTTTAAGAAATCTATATAGAAAATATGTGAGGAAACTTATCTCTCATAAAAACCTCATGATCCCAAGCCTCATGGAAATCCGAACTCTGCTATCATATAACACCGACCAAAGGTATCATCTTCCCATGCAGTACCATTGTCTCAAAAAAAATCTCTACAAGATGATCTATCACCAATAAATCAGGCATGACATCAAGAACCTCCCAAATCAAGACATGATATGGGTCACAAATATTATTAAAAAGTTACGATACATGGAACACACTACGTATCAGTTTCAACTACAGTAGAGGTAATAATTAGATAGACATATACCCCATCTTCTCAAAAACGTCAAAAGGCCCTATAAACCATGGAGCAGGATTCCCCTGTTTCCAAATAGGTTAATGTCCCAAATGATGTGTAACTCTCAAAAACATCAGTCACCAAGTAAAACTACAAATATCTTTATGATAGCTAACCTAATAGTTTTACCGGATTTTTGCTGTCAACATTCTATAATAAATTAGCTGAATCTATTTCTTATTATCATGGACCAAACATGACCCAAAAAAATATCCTTTTCCAATTTATTAACAACACAACATAGATGTACAACTCCGTCTATACAGGTAATCAAAAGAAGACATCCAAATTATAGAATGGTAACTATTTTTTTTAGGAAAACTCAACCAGTCTTAAACGGTCATCCCAAGATCCACCAAAATCAATGATGAAGAGATTTATAATATCCTCAATGATAATTATAGATCATTCTATCTAACCATATTTATATGGGAGAGATTTCATTCTCGAATTTACCAGATATCCTAGTTCCTCTCAGAGACCTCTTTTTAAGCGAGAAGAAAAATATGGATCCCTATTCAACAATATAGGATATGGAACTATATTTAATATGAAAATATTCTATACATAGAGACATCACAATTATTCATCTCTATTGTGTCACGAATGGGTAATAAGTGAGACTATTTAATCATTTTATTGATAAAAACACATTTCATTCTTTTTCTAAGGGTTGTGCATCAACCTAATCAAAGACCTTAGAGATCACATACCACTTCCTAGTCGGAACATGAAGTGGATGAAGAAAACATAAAGGTATCTTGTGGATGGAATTTACCTAATTATAGGTATAAAAACATGAAATAAAGTCATTAATGTCTCATCTTATACCTACCCACCAAACTATTCACTATATATCATTAAAAAAAATTGTGGTTCTAAGGTGAACTGCCCACATTGAATTATGGAAATCCCCAAAAACAACGTTCCTTATGGTCAAAGTTATAATGAACCAATTCTAAAACATAGGATTCTCCTATAAGAAGAACTTTCATTCGTAGATGGTCTCCCAACCATAAAGAGAGTCCCCAATTACATGGAATATTTCATCAGGACATTATTCCCAAGGAATCATTTTGAGAAGAGAGGATAACACCTTAAAAAATTCCAAGAAAATCTTGGACTCTTTATACCAAACTCCTAAATTCAATTATAAGAAAGGAATCATCAAGTTGAACTCTTCTAATTATTCTTTCATGACCTGGGTTATAGGTTTCCAACTTAAATCATCAATAATGAAATTTTTATTCCCTGGGGTGTACGTAATGTTTAAATCAAATTATTTTGGGTACTTTACCAAATTCAACTTACAGAGGATAGAATATTTTTGATTGAAGATAACACTCAATATTTCATGGTCATTATAAATGGTAAACCTTTATATAAAAAGGTAATGTTTCTATATATTAAAATCATGCATCATATCTATGATTTTGAGGTCATTAGTAAGATAATTCTTCACATGTGGACTATGTTATTAGGAGAAGTATTCTACCACAAGATCTCCTTGTATAAGAACACATCCCAAACCCAAAAAATATGTGTCTCGAAAGACCACATAGCCTTACCTAGCCTCTGGAAGCTTCAACTGTAGTGCCGAAGTCAAAATTCATTTCATCTCAACAAAATAAATTTGACATTTTTTATTTCATAATAACTTATCTCCCTTCTAAGTGAGAGTAGTCATTGGAGGGTCCAATTTTGAGAAATATTTTAAAACCCAATAGTAAGACCACACTAGGATAAAGAATCTATGAATATAAAAAATGTTACATGGTTGATCCCAAATTAAAATATCCATTACCTTCTCATGATCAACTTAGTTTCTATGTTCAAATAATACATTTCCCAATAAATTCAGTTTTTTAATCCAAAAATTACACATTGAATGCTTCTCGTAATGTCTATAGTCACTAAATATTTCTATAACTATTCACATATAATTCACCTGTTCCTCCATGGAAATAGAGTAAACCATAATTTAATCCATGAAAAACACCAAGAACATGTCATGGTACTGAGGAAAAAATCATATTCATCAAATAAATAAACACCATATGAGCATTGGTCTGACCAATGGGTCTAATGATATACTCAAAGTGACTATACCTACTCCTTAATGTGATGCTATGAATTTCATACTCTTTTAGTCTCAAATGGTGATAACCGAATCAAAGATCAATATTTTATAACCACCATTCCCCAATAAATTGATCAAAAATTCATTAATCGATCGTATTAGATACTTATTATTTACTATAGCTTCATTGAGTTTTCAAAAATCAACATAGAGGAAAGGAGTTACATGAACTATCATTGAATAAGATAACATGTTCCTTAAAAGGTGAAATACATTGTAATATGAGACCATTCTCTAACAGATTATCCTAATAATTATTTAACTCATTTAATTTTTCATGTCATATATGGTGAGAAGGAATAATTATTGGTTGTGTACAAGGTACTAAATCAATTGATAACTCATCCTCTCATTTCGGTTGTAGAATAGAGAAAAAAATGTATTCATTTCATGAAAATCGATGACTACTGAAGGCATATCATTACCCAAATATTCTTACAAAAAGTCAAAATAAAACACTAATATTACCCTTCCCAACTTTAGAAAAGACAGTTTATCTATAATCTAACTACAAAATCATTCTCCTTAAAAGATGCATCTCACCCCATTGAATAAAGTAAAGGAGTCCTTTTGAAGATAATATTAAATTCATACCTTAATAGAAATAATCCAATAACTCATGAGTATTATTTCAAGATGTTTCATGTCGATAACCAACAAATTCCCGATAAGATCAGTTCATGATATAGATAAAACACAAGAAGAACAACGGAGACATTTATCTCAATTAATTTGGAGGGGGATGTTAATATATGTAACTTAATAAAAAATATTCATAGGATTATTTTGTTGGTTCATAGTACAAGTTGATATAAATGATTTAGATGGACCAATATTAAATAAAATAGTCACCAATGATGAAGCTATAATGATGTTGCTTCTCACAGTCGTTGGACCTGCACTATATTCTTGTGTAGACTCTTTAACAACATAAATAATTTTCATTCCAAATGCTATTGTATAGATTCCATTAGACCTAGAAGAATATTTTCTCACCACAGTAAACTTTAGATCTGATGATTAGTTTCCACTATGTGGAGTAGAGAAGAAATGGAAAAACTTTTGTTGGTGTCATAAGAGACCACCGAAACTACAGATCTGTGTCTTCTCAATATAAACACATCTTTAATACTCAACCATTCCACATTGGAATCAAGTAAATGGGACTTTGACATTCACTATTGGTGGTTTGGAAGACACCTGCTATGTAGAACTACTATGAAACACACCACGCTTCCTATTTACTTTAAAATAACTCACAATGATTCCAATGGGAGAAAAAGGAACTCCATCAAACCTGATTTACCAACTAGTTTAAGTTCAATCATCAAAATCCAATCCAAAACATTAGCATAAAAATACATTTTAGTATGAAATCTTAAGATCAAATTTATGGATAATGACCCATCTAAAATATTTATGCCTTTGGGTTCAAATTATTCAACACCTCAAGAGAAAACTTAACAAGTTCAACAAAGAGGATTTGGTAATGATTCACAGTCACGTCATCCTACTAGAGTTTTAGAAACTCCAGGGATTTATCTAAGACCATAGACTCTAGATAGAAATAATTGGTGAAAGGAACATAATTTAATTTTCATTAGAAACCATCATCATTAATCACCATCACTATAAAATCTTACCATCTTATGCTAGGCCCTTATAACTTAATGGTAGAAAATTTCCCCTTAATTAGATCAAGAGTTTCTATGAAATCAAAAAGAATCTCTATCCTTTTCAACCATTCCTAAAACACTTCAAAACCATTAGAGACTTGGAATTTTGGTGTCTTGTGGAGAAGATACTCTTGAACCTGATCACAAGATTCATACCTTTTAGGTTCAACTACTAGATCCTAGAAAATGAAAAATATATATATGTTCCATAGAGGTTGGATATCTTACAACACCATCCTAACTAGATGATGGTACACTAGAGGATTTACATAATGTGGTTCACCATTAACTTCCTCTTGGTCATACTAACACATCTTCTTAGAGTAATGATTCTAAAAAACTTCAAAAGACAACCCTAAAGAAATCAAAAAGGGTAAAAAGATATGTGACTCAAAAAATAGATACAATAATATCAATTCCAGTAATCATAAATTTTTTATTATAATTTCATAAAACTAGTTTAAAAGTTTTGGAAAAGAACATAAATAATTCAAAAAATTCCTCAATGACATCTTTCACTAAAACCGAAGGAGAATTTACTCTCTTTTTTTAGAGAACTATCCAGAAACACCCTCATAAGTACTTTTAATGTCTCATCAATACATACTAAACTACATAATTACATCACAAAAAGATAAATAACTTGTACCTACGATAAAAGTTTTTCATGAACTACCCTAGATTCCTTGGTACTCTAATACCCATGATGACACTACATTGCTCAACATGAATTCCTTATCCCCACAGGTTTGTGACTCACACTTGGAATAATTTATGATCACGGAGGGAAAAAAATTTCAACAAAAATAGTAGAAAATAATAGATACATGTCAGCATTCTAAACACACCCAGAGGGAGATATTTCCTGAAATAAACAAGTAAATAAGTACCTTAAAATATAGAAATATATAACATAAGAAATAAAAACTACAGCCAAAGAAAAGTCTTAGAAACTCTTATATAACAATTGAAAAATTGATTCACTGGTCGCCATTAACACTCTATAGTCCCAAGGATCAAGAACATCCACTATGTCCAAGTGATTCTTTCACTTTTCTCAAACATTGAATAAGAAAGTCTATAAATTCCTGAAGGAAAAGTCAGGGTGTGAGATTTAAATACCATTAAAGTCCCACCAAGTGTTCCATAATCAATGAGACAACAATTAAACCATTTATTATTTTTTTAATTTAAATAAATAATGGATGGTATTTCAGTAACATATTTCAAACCAAAACAATATTTTGCATTTAAGAAAGATATAAAATATATCAAAATCTATCTTAAATAAAAATGTTTTGTAAAAAACTTTTATAAAATAATAGTCATGAATAAAATAGTTCAATAATCAAAACCAAGTATAATAAAGTCAAAAATCAAAGAAAAACATCATGTATGAAATACACCCGATAAGTAAAGTTTTCTAGTAATAGGATCCTCACACGTCTCAAAATGATCTTATCTCTAGTCAGTAGTGAACACACAAATACACCCCAATTGGGGAACCCTTTATGGTCAGTCTACAACCCAATTAGGGTACCTATCACAAATAATCATTAAATAGTTGATTTAGTAATATGTGTTGTTATAAAACCATTTTTAGGAAAGTAAGGTCCTAGAGTGCTTTTTGCAGTTACCAATAAGTACCTATGATAATATGTTCTTCAAACAAACAATAAATCAATCAAGGGAAATTCAATAACTTCAAAATAATTCAAAAAAAAATCATTTTTATTAGTTTTCAACTTGAATTTCTCCATTTAAGACCAAAATAGAGTTTTTCATCAATTCATTCCATTTCAAATAATTTTTCACTATAAGAAATTTTTTTATAGTTTCATCATAAAATAAATTGACTGAATAAACTTCAAAATCAATCCATAAATTTTCAAAAGCCTCCCCACATTCAAGTTCTATTAAAATTGGGGTTTTCATTAATTTCAGTCCATTTCAAATCAATAATCAAATCATTTCAAATCAGTGTTTTTAAATAAATTAAAAAATAAATTCCAATTAAATAAATAATATTAATGTTTTAATTATTGGTAACAGAAAAATAGAACCACCAACGTTAAATCAATGGATCACAACACACACCACCAACAACGGTGAATGCTAATGACGAAGGATAGTGTAGGATATCTAAGTCTAGAACCTATAACTCTGATCTGGTAGAACAGAGATTAAATTCATTAAATACATGATGATCTATAAAATATAAGGAGGAGAAAAAGATATATTTGAAGAAAACACATGATAGGAAATCCACTTACTTGGAGGAGATCTAATAGGAACAATACCACTTCGATCTTCCATGAAAAGGGTTTTGAAGAGTCAAACTCCCCTCTTGAGAGAGTCCACAACCAAGGAGTTTTTGTTTGTGTCGAATGTGTGTATTAGTAATAGTAAATGTGGGTTCTGAATTTTTAGTTAAATTTTTGTGGCATCAAAAACCCGCTCGCAAGGTTTTATATAGGGGTTTCATGATTATGAATAATTGTTTCTCCTAACCATGAAACCCTACTATATAGGGAACATGGTTTCTTTTTGGTGGTCACATAGTTTTTTTGACTATGAACCATCCATCCGTATTCATATTGTCTAAATATTCACACTCTGAAAAATCTAGCCACAGGTGTTGGAAAAACTGAGTGCCCCCACTATGGTACCATCAAAGGGCACACGATTAGTTGCGCCAAGACACTTAGTTTTCCCCAAACATTTACCAACTAGGAATAGACCCAATGGAACAAATTGTTTTCAAAATTCTCCTATACTAACCCATGAACATGACCCTAATTAACAGAGATCAAAACGAGTGTCAAGAAATACCTGAAATAAACTAATGGAATGTTACATAATGATTTTTAATATTTTTTATATGTTTATTCATCATATAAAATTAAATATTGTATCACCCAGAGATTTTATAGTATATTTATTTAAAAAAAATTAATATCTTTGATATATTATAGTATATAAAAACCAATGATTTTAGAAGAATTACATTGTTTTTGATAACATATACAACACACAATAATGTACTTAAATGACCCATGAAATATATTTTTTAAATATGACTATTATAACATAACTATAGAATTGGTGAGTATGAATATGATTTATCAAATTATGAATCAAATATATATATGCACTAATCGAAAAAAAAATTTATTGATAGACTCTTATCCAATAATCACTCCAATGTTTATTAATGTTATTTTACGCTTCGATATATATTTTCTCAAAAAATGGTTTCATTGTTCATTTTATGTTTAGAATTATAATTCATTTATACCACTTTTAGAAATTTTATTTTATATAAATAATATAATTTTTAAAATCATCATATCAAAGTTATCATAGGGTTATTTTTTGGAATTCTTCTGAAATTATTTTTTAGTGAATAATGAATAATATAACTTCTGTAATTTTATCATTTTTTGATTAACATAATTATTTTAAAAGTTAAATTATAATTTTATTTTTTAAAAGTAATATAAATTTTATTTATTTATATTTCATTTAATTAATTACATTTAAATCATATCTATACTTTATTTTACTATAAGTCTACTTTTAGGATTTAGAATACATTTTTTTCTGAAAACTATTTTAAAGTGCATAATGTTTATCTATTTTAGCTCATTAAAATAACCCATAATGAGGTGTGATTTAAATGAAATATTTATATTATATTTATATAAATATTAATTTAAATTAATTTTGTTATTATTAATAACAATATATTGAATACATGATCAACATATTTTTAAAAAATAATTTTCTTGAAAACCCATTATTCTACAAGACTCTGATTTTTATTTTAAATTAAATTGTGAAAAATTGTGGAGTTGAATTTAGTAAAATAAATTATGTATATGGAATAATAATAACTAATATAATATACTATGGCTAAATTAATTTTTCATCATAATGATTAGTAAAGAGGGTAAAATTTATTTATCATAGTTAATATTGAAATGAGGTTTTGGGCATCACATTCATTTGTGTTAAAATTTATTTTCCACAAAAAAAGATAATTTTTATTTGATAAATTGGAATTAATATATAGATTAACTAGTTAAATTTTATCTAAAACTATAACTTATTTTTTTCTTAATTTATTAGTTACCTAGTTTAAAAGAACTATTTATCATGATTAAAAATAAAATGTTAAAAGTTTGTAAAAATACAGGATAAAGGAAGGCCATGTTTAAATACTATTTATCTCATGTGATGGAGATGTTTTTTGAACATATAATACTTAAATTATATTATTTTTCAATTTTTTGGCACTTAGGGGGAGGGTGACTTCCCATTATTTAATAATTTTAGGTTTTTGCAAAAATGTAACTCCTCCTCCGTTATAAAAGAGAATCGCCACCCCTCACTTATTCACACCGCTAAAGATATATAGATAGAAGAAACCCTTCCAAAAATTTCTCTTCAATAAACATATAAAAATTATAGAGCTTCTGGACTCCCAAAAATACCAACCCTAGTGTTCTTAAGGGGATATCCAAAAGAGGTTTCTCTAAGATAAAGTAATTATCTTAATGAATCTCTTTATTTTTATTTATTATTTTACAACCATGCATTTTGTAAAAACAATTTCAATATAATAACAACATAATATTACATATACATATATATATATAAATATTTTAATTGAATAAATTATATCTATATCCTCTTCCATCAAATGGGAAACAAAATCTTTGATTGTGTGTACGGTGGAATTCCGCCTCACGTGCCAATGTGACTCATTTTCCATCAAAACCTCTCATAGTTGGATATAAATAATTATTTAATGTAAATATTGTGAGATTTATATAATGAATATATATTCTCAATTACAAGAGGGGGGTGAATTTTATACTTTAAAAATTATTTTGGAACCATTAAATTTTGTATAAAACTTTCATTTTTAACCTTAAGGAAAACTATGTTTAACAAGGTTAAACAAGGTAAATTCACTGGACCTCTTAGTTCTATAAACATGCCATGTTTTGGAATTATGGATCCAGAAATAAAACATAATAAACGTTCACAAGGAAATGTTACAACCTTAAAGAATATAGAATCTTATTAATCAGAGTATAAAAATAAAAGGAATTATAATATAGTTATACTTTCCTTATTAATCAAAATGAAATGGAAATAAACTTGAAAAAAACAAGTAACAAGTATGAAATAATTTATCCTAAAGAGTAGGGTATCAAACAACCTTGGATAACTGTCCCTTTATTTTTACTTTTAAGAAATTCTGTCTTACCCACACCGGGGTGAGCCCACGATAGGAATATCAGAATCTGTCTTGCTATCCCCGTAAGCCCTCGAGCTTCAAGGTAGTAGGCACCTCTGTCTCCCTTATCAAAGAAGTCTTGGAACTTTAAGGTAGTAAGCGCCTCTGCCTTCCTATCCCTAGAATCCCTCGAATGTACTCAGCATCATTCGGAGTTTCATGAAGCAAGGTGAAAAAATGTTCCGAATGAACAAAGCATGAGAGTATGTCTCTCTAGAAATCACTTCAACAACATGTGGTCTCTAGAGTTATAAATTTCATTCCAACACTCAGTAGTTATGAGCTATTACAAATGAGCTCCTATTTATAGTCACTTCTCTAATGGCCAGCTTCCTCCTCCAAATGTCATATTTTTCCTTGAATCTCGAAGGGACCTATACACATGTCACTCAAACAACAGTTAGTTGTAAATATATTTTACGACATCATTTCATAATAAGGTAAGAAAAATATGGTTGCTTAACCAAATCCATTTTTCAGAGTCTAAGGAAAAAATAAAGTTTAGAGTCTAAAAAGTAAGCATTTCGAGTCCATATTACATGGGTATTTCGATTCTATTTTTAAAGGAATTAAGAATCATAATTCAATAGAATTAAGGTTCTAAATTCTGTGGAATTCATTGTTTGAATTCTAAGGAATTTAGGGTCATAATTCTAAGTAATTCAGAGTTTGAATTGTGAGGAATTTAGAGCCTGAATTCTGAGGAATTAAGAACCTGAATTCTGAAGAAATTGGAACCATAAATTTAAGGAATTCAGGTACTGAATATTAGGGAATTCAGATTATGAATTTCAGAGAATTCAGAGTCTTAATTTCAGAGAATTTGGAGAATTAATTTCAGAGAATTATGTTTATGAATTTCATAGAATTCGGAGTCTGAATTTCATAGAATTCGTAGTCTGAATTTCAATGAATTTGGAGTCTGAATTCATAGAATTCAGAGTCTGAATTTCAATGAATTTGGAACCTGAATTCTGAGGAATTTGGAACTAGAATTCGGATCTTGAAAAAATAATACTCTATATCTAAGTATTTATACAATTCCAAGGTTTTAGATATGAAACCGAATTTTACACTATGAAATAAAATGAGTAATATTTATAGAATCAAAATTATGAACAATTAAATATATGTAAGGAATAATTTTTGTTGGGGAAGGAAAATTTTCCTTATTAAGGAAAATATGGGTAAGAAGAAAAATTGACATGAGGAAGGAAATTATTCTTTATTAAAATAAATCTGAGGGAAAATAAAATTTTCTATATGATAGAGTGTTTGTGATTTTCAAAACATAGAGGAATTGAAAAGTCATAAGGAAACCTTATTTACTCAACAACCTCCCCCATTTTGGACAGCA
The DNA here is from genome assembly GCA_963277665.1 of Viscum album. Taxonomy (NCBI): domain Eukaryota; kingdom Viridiplantae; phylum Streptophyta; class Magnoliopsida; order Santalales; family Viscaceae; genus Viscum; species Viscum album. The sequence goes on from OY728159.1 coordinate 1,940,177,358, forward strand.
CAAACATCCTTTAAAAAAATAATATAAAGACTTTGAACATGAAAATAAAAACATATCTTATTTACTTATGGTTCATAATGAATATGAATAACTCCCCCTTAGTCTTTGGAAACCCTAACGATCATATTCTTTATTTCATGAATGAGATTTTACATTTTCTTTCATAGGAAAATCATTGTGATAAAAACCCCCCTTTGATGAACTTCTCCCTTACATAGGTAAATTTATTCTTTACTTAGTATTCTTTTTAACATTCCGTTCTCCCCCTTTGTGATTTTCAAAAAGGAATAAAGGGAATGGAAAAGGAAATATGGTACCCGTAATATTTATACTAAACAACCAAAGATATGAAATGCAATGAAAATTTCAATAAGATTGAAATAATTTGTAAAATAAGGAAATACAATAGAAGATCGGAATGCGTAAAAATCATCCTTCATTCTCCTTCGTGATGAATTTATTTACAATCGTTTTTATATTTTTATCTCCTTTTGATCAACCTCTACACACTTGAGAAACTGATCTTGATCTTTACTTTTCTTCTCCAAGGCTTTTATCTTTTCTTCCTGAGCCTTAAGAGTCTCTGCCTAAGATTTTAACACTTCTTCTTTTTTAACAAGCTTCTATTCTATCTAAATTTTGAGATCCCTTTATCTCTTCCAATTCATGTCCATATAATTTATCTTTCCATTAAGATTCTTATCTTCTTTCTTCCAATAATTTTTTTCAAGGGTTATCTTTTCCTCAAAACTATTAGTACGATCCTTGATCTTCACATCTTCAGTGTCAAATTCATCCTTGAAACTATCATGAAATTCATAAAAGATTCTCATTTCTTCTATTTTCTTCCTTTACCATCTTTTCATCTTCTTGGAATATCTTTTATGAGCCTCATAACCAATGATAAAGGTCTTGAAATCTACCTCGATACTAACACAGTTATCATTTACCATGGATACTAAATCTGTTTTTTTATTTAACGTATGTTGAAGCATCTAGAATCTTGAGTGTTTTATTGGGAATAAGGGAATAGTTCCACCAATATTTTCAAAGAATGAACTACAAAATCATGTCAAAGAGAGGACGATTCCGAATCCGAGACTTTGGTTGGTGAGGATTCTTTTTCAATCAAAGCATCCTTCCCCTTTGATAAAGCACCAACTTCTTTCTTCTTCACCACAGATTTAGTAGGTGTATCCACTACCACCTAATTTCCCTTATCATCATTCGGAATGATTTATTCTTGTTTAGTTGATTCATGTTCACTATATGATAGCTGAAATTTTTTATCTTTATCTACCTCTTCCTTCTCGGCTCCTGCCTCAATATCCTCTGGCTGTCTGAAATCACGACGGCTACATTCCTCTTCAGACAACTTATTCAATTATTTCTCTCCCTTATCATCTTTTCCTGGGGTAGAAAGTTTTGAATACTTGACTTAAGAATTTAGAATTGATAACTCCTCAGAAGGAATCTAATTCTAATGATAATATTCTAATTAATTTAACATATCTTTGGCATCACTACTATTTTCTTCTTTTTCTTCTTCCACATCTTCTTCTTGATCTTGTTTCGGAATCACCGACTTCTTTCCCAAAGTCTCTGGGAGTGATTCTATAAAAAAGGATTCTGGTACCTGAATTTTCTTATATGCTTTCTTAGTATCCTTAAGAAGATATTGTACTATCATGGCCTTAGACATCTTCTTCTTCTTCTTCTCATTCGCTTGCTTCTCAAGGTTCTCAGCAGCCTTTTCCTTCATGGATTTTTCCTCAGGAGGATCTAAGCCAAACATAGGCTCCCCTTCCTTCTTATTTTTCTTATCCTCTCTCCACTTAGACACTACTTCATCAGGGTAGGTTTTTTGCTTCTTTGGATTCGATGGTGCGGATTGAGTTTCTTTAGCCACTGGGGTTTTTCCTTTCTCTTCCAGCTCAATGGCCTTCCTCTTCCTTCCAACTTTCTTATGAGTTTAAGCCACTTACAGGTTATTTGATAGAGCTTCAAATTCTACTTTTGAACATTCATAAAATTCTCTTGAGTCACTAGAAAAACCAATCTTCATTATCCTTAGACTATCATCACTCAGCAACATTACATTGAAATTACATAGCTTAGAACTTCAAATAATTTTGAAAAACTGAAGGCAAAGAACTATAATCATTGATATAATAGTCAAATACATTATAATTTGAGATTTTAGGGTTCCATTCTTCATATTCTTGATTGTCAGCTGAACTTACATCACTAAATTGATCTTCCCGAGATTCACCAAACAATCTAATGCATAGATATCACTTTTCTACAGGGTGTCCTTGTCCCCTTTTCTCAGAATGAGAAAACCCTAATCCCAAAGTTGATGAATCCGAATATTTTTAGGGAGATGAATAATTTTTGGAGTCTTAACTTCTTTCAAGCTAAGACACTTCATATCTTTCTCCTTGTCAAATGATCTTACTATATCAGGTAGCTTGTGAGTACAGATCTCAACTTCTCCTTTGTAAGGAATACCAACCATGCTCACAACCTTACTATACAAAAGAGAGTATGTCTTTCTGTAACACTTGAAAGAAAATTTTTCTTTCCCTCCTTCATTGAAAAATATAACTCTTTAATAGAAATCTACCATCAACTCTAGATACATCAGATCCTGTGCTCTTGGTTTCAATACACAAACACCCTACCAACCATTGAGCATGATATTCTTCAAAATAATGGAATCATACTTGGAATAAAAATTTTGATTAACTAACCTTTCCTTGAAAATCTGTCACCCAAGGACTTATTTAATAGTTGACATTTCTTTATGAGGAGAGGCTTCAGCAGACCTTCAGAACTGAGGAAACTTTTGAAAATCTGGAATGCCCTTAAATACAGTGGCAGAACATCAGCACACAAAGGCTTGAGAATCTATGTGGTACAACCATTAAGGGGTCCTTTATATAGGAAATTGAGGCAATGGTTTAACTTCTTTGATTGATCCAATGGTTGAAAACTTATTGATAATATCTGACGGTTGAGATGATAGCCGAAGAGGGATTTTGATTGATTCTGATATTTTGAGGTTTTTAAGAAAAAATTTTGGATTTAAAATGAATCCAAAAATTTTAAAAGAACAACAACGAAAATACCATCATTTAAAATATGATCATGAAAATTTAATAAATGAAACATACCTTTTTGATTGCTTAGGATGATTATTCTTAATGAGAAAAATTCTCCTTGAAGAGCTCTAGATTATGAAAATTTTGATTACAAAAATGAAAATATTTTATTACAAAAAAAAATATACTATAAAAAATTTAGACAAAGATAAATTTTAGACTACGAAAAATTATAGACTAAGAAAAATTTAGATTATGAAAAATTTAGATTACGAAAAATTTAGATTACGAAAAAATATATATTATGAAAAAATTTTATAACGAAAAATTTAGATTATGAAAAATTTAGAGTATGAAAAAAAATTTAAACTATGAAATTTTTTATTAACAAAAAATATGCACTCCCCCTATGAAAAAGAGTTTGTTATTGTGAGGAGATGGGATTCAATAAGAAGTTAACAGAGAGGATTACCTTATGGTTATCATTTTTAACTTCTGTTTAATTTATTCAAATATATTGGATGGATAATATTTTTGTGAAAATATCAGCAAGTTGATATTGTGTTATGATGAATTGAAAAATGATATTTTTTTTGTGTGTGATCCCTAAGAAAGTGATGCCTAATATCTATGTGTTTTGCACGAGAGTTATGTGCATGATTTTTACTTAAGGAAATGGCACTGGTATTATCACACAAAATTTGTGTTTTGGTATAACTCATACCATAGTTTGTGAATGTGTGTTGCATCCACAACACTTGAGAACATCAACTTATAGCTTCTACATATTCAGCTTTAGTAGTGGAAAGTGCAGAAAAGGTAGATCTTGTCTTTTAAGGTATTCTAAGATTAGTGTGTATATATTCTCTTCCTATGATCAGAAAGAATAAAATCTTCCTTGTAATTGTGTACGAAGCACTTGTCATTCCTAAAATTCTCTAGGTATCCTTCATCACATAATTGTATTTTTCTGATGAGGTTGTTCTTAAGATCCTAAAGAAATAAAACATTTGAAATAAAAGTTTTTTTAAGAAGAACAATATTACTTATAACAATAATTTCTCCCTGAGAATTATCTCTCAAAGTTACTTTTCCAAATTTTGTATTGATAATATTTTTAATGAAGTTTTTGTTACCATTCATATGATGGGAAAATCCACCATCCATGTACCAAGTATTTTTGTTGGTACTTTCATTATTTTCCTGAAAATAAGAGTGTTAGACTTTCGAAACCCAAACATTCGTGGATCTAGAAATTTCAGAACAAAAAATTTTTAAGTATCCACATATTCTTAGAAAAATAAGCATTATTAAAACCTAAATACTAGGTCTTTTTTAAATAACAAATTTTTTCCCAATTTCACCCATACTGGCATTTTGTATAGAATTGACCACTTTGAGGAACAAAGTAGTTATTACTAAAAATCAGTTTTGAATTGGTGTAACCAAAACCAAAACTATTATATAGAGGTTGAATGTGAGAATGCATCGTATCAACGTTTTCCTTTCGTAAGGTAAATTTTGACAAAAACTTCCTCAAGGAAAATATTTCTGACTTTAGTATAGTAACCAGGCTTCTGTCCTAAAAAACATTAGTTTTAGAACTAGAGTTAGTCTCTAAAATATTTTTCACAGAAATTACATTTTAAATATATTTAGAAAGTTTATCCTTATCAAAATTAACTTCCTCAAAATTTTTGGAAATACTTTAAAAATAAAAAGTTTTCATATCAAGATCTATAGAAATATCTAACATTTCCTTAGTAAGAATAGAATTTTAAGAGTTTTCTTAACAATATTTTTATTGAGTTTAAAATTTCAATTCTTAAAAAGTTTAGAAACCCTAAAAACTTATTCATAAGTATGTATTGCATTATCTTCATTAGAAAAAGAATATTCATCTAAAGAGTTGTAGTATTTATCATCACTCTAATTTTCACTCAATGAAAAATTGGTGATAGATTCAACATTGTGTAGCTTAGCCATTAGACAATGATTTTGAAAGGGTAATTTTTCTAGTACACCAAGATTCTTCTGACCAGAAGATTCATACTCTGTGGGTTCATCAGAAGAGTCATCACCATTGGCACTCCAGGTGTCATTGGATTTCAAAACGTTATTAGATTTATCCTTGTAATACTACTTTCTATTTCTCTCAGAATGATTTCCCTTTCTATCATTATTCTTAAGTAGAAGACAATCTAAACTTATGTTCCCTACTCTTTTTCATTCATAACTAGTGACTTCTAAGTCTTTATTACCTTTTCTTTCTTTCTTCTTCTATTTCAATTGAAAGTTCCTATGTCCAACAATCTTGTTCATCCTTTGGGAAAGATTAGATAACTCATTTTCTAGATATTCACATCCACTAGATTCAGATTTAATAACCACATTCTTAGATTTGGATCTTGTAACTATCTCAGGAGTCCTGGATTTCATATGATTTGAAGTTATTTTAAAAGAAACACTCCCTTTTCCATTACTTTTTTTAATATTATCAGCATCTCACTTCATTTTGGTTTCATGTTGAAGAAGAGTTCCAAACAGTTTATCAAGATAAATCTGGGTAACTTTCCTATTTTCATATATAGGTGTACTCTTAGATTCCCAGTTGTTAGGCATGATTTATATTATTTTAACTACATGATCTTCTTTATCTAATCCTTTATCACCCATAGATTGTAAATTGGTTACAATAGTCATGAATATTTGTTGTATCTTACATATGGGTTCGCCATAAGGAAAGCAAAAACCATGATATTCATCTCTAAGCATGGCTCTTCTAGTTTCAATTAATTTTGAAGTTCCAGAGTGAGTTACTTCAAGATTCTCCCATATAAAATTATCTACTTCAATGTATGAAATATGGATTTATATATTTCTAGTCATATAACAAAGAAAAGTATTACATACCTTATAATTCAGTTAATATTTATGCTTTTCGTGGTTGGTGAAAGTACTGACTTCCTTGTCACAGATTTTATATCCTCTAGTAAGCATGGAAAAATTCTCTACTCTAGTATTAATAACAAACTTCTGCATAGGATCTCTCCACTATTCGTAATCATTCACATCAAATATAGGTGGTCCAGTTGGATTTTGGTTTTCAATAGAACCAAAATTCATTCCTATCATCTTAAGAGAAAATATCTTTCCACAAAAACATTTTTAATAATAAATGTTTGTAAACAAGGGAAAAATAAATTCCTAAGCAAAGAAAATATTAAGAAAAATGAAAAATGGGCAAGAAAAATTATATATGAATATATGTATTTCAAGGACCTCCTCTGATACCAATTATAGGATCAAAATAATGAATATAGATGCTCAATTACAAGAGGTGGGTGAATTTTATACTTTAAAAATTTCATTGGAACCATTAAATTTGTTATAAAACTTTCATTTTTAACCTTAAGTAAAACTATGTTTAACAAGGTTATACAAGGTAAATTCACAAGACCTATTAGTTCTACAAACAATCTAGGTTCTGGACGTATGGTTCCGGAAATGAAACTTAAGATTAGTTCACAAGGAAAAGATTTTCCCTTAAAGAGTATAAAATCTTATTAATTATAATATACACATAAAAAGAAGTATAAGATAGTTATACTTTCCTTATTAATCAAAATTAATCATAAATAAACTTGGAACAAAATAAGTAACAAGTATGAAAACTTTTCTCCTAAAGAGTAGGGTATTCGAAAACCTTGGATAAAGTTCCCTTTATTTATAATTTCAAGAAAGTCTGTCCTACCCACACCAAGGTGAGACCATGATACGAATATCAGAATCTGTCTTGATATCCCCGCAAGCCCTCGAGCTTTAAGGTAGTCGGAACATATGTATTTATTATCAAGGAAGTCCTCAAACATTAAGGTAGTCGACACCTCTGTCTTCCAATCCCGGGAAGCCCTCGAATGTTCTCAGCAACATTCAGAGTTGCACGAAGGATGGTAAAAAAAATGTTCAATATTTACAAAGAATTAGAGTATTTATCTCTAGAAATCACTTTAATAGAATGTGGTCTCTAGATCTATCAACTTCATTCCAAAAGTCAGCAGTTATGAGCTCATTCAAATGATATCCTATTTATAGGCACTTCTCCAATGGTCGTCTCCCTCATAAAAATTGTATTATTTTAACTAGAATCTCAAAGGGACCTGAACACTTTCCACTCAAACAACAATTAGTTAGAAACATATTGTATGAAATCATTTCCTAACAAGTTAAAAAAAATATGGTTGCTTAACCAAATCCATTTTTTAGAGTCTAAGGAAAAAAATAATGTTTTGATTCCAAGAAAGAGAGCATTCGAAGTCTATATTACATGGATATTCAGATTCTATTTTTCATGTAATTCGGAATTAGAATTATATAGACTTCAGAGACGTAATTCTTAAAAATTCAGAGTTTGAATTATGAGTAATTTGGAGTCTGAATTCTGGGGGATTCCGAGTCTGAATCCTGAAGAATTCAGAGTCTGAATTATGAGGAATTTGGAACCTGAATTCTGAGGAGTTTAGAACCTGAAATCTAAAGAATTCATAGTCTAGATTTCAGGGCATTCAGAATCTGTATTTCAGAGAATTCTGAGTCTGTCTTTCAAAGAATTAGGAGTCTCAATTTCAGAGAATTCGGAGTCTGAATTTCAAAGAATTTGGAGTCTTAATTTAAGAGAATTCAGAGTCTGAATTTAGAGATTTTGGAGTCTGAATTTCAGTGAATTCAAAACCTGAATTATGAGAATTCAGAACCTAATTTCGGATCCTGAAATCATAATACACTATATATAAGTATTTATAGATTTCATAGGGTTTATATTTAAAACTGAATTTTACACTTAGAAATAAAATGAGTTAGATTTTGAGAAAATAAAATATGAACAATGAAAATAGGTAAGGATAAGTTTTCCTTGGGGAAGGAAACTTTTCCTTATTAAGGAAAATTTGGGAAAGGAGAAAATTTTCCTTAAAGAAGGAAAATATTCCTTATTAAAATAAATATTAGGGAAAATAAAATTTTCCTTTAGATAAAGTGTTTGTGATTTACAATACATAGAGAAATGAAAAATTTATAAGGAAACCATATTTACTCAACAAATATATGATATTAATGTTATAATTATACTTATATAATTGTAATATAACATATACCGTGTCACATTGAATTTAATTAAAAATATGATAATTTCACTGGTGTGTACAAGGGACTACAACCTCATGAAGTGGTGATATAGATTTTTTACTTATGATTTACATGGAAGGTAGTATGGATAAATTTAAGGAATATATGTGATATATGTGCAATTATGTTTATTCTATAAATTTAATATATTACTCATTTCATTACCCTTTTACTCCTTAAGGAAATGATAATGTTGCTCCTGCGTACATATGGCCTATTGTCTCCAAGAAACAATGTGATCCATTATCCATGTTCAAGTTTGAATTAAGATTATAAAATATTTTATAATGAATAAAATTATATTTATAACATTAACATAAGTATTAGGATTATGGAAACATATACTATGATCATGAACCATAACTTTCAATTTAAAACATGCATGAGAAAACAAGGCGGTGAACACCCAAAACTATAGTAATAATGAATTATTATTATCGACAAGGTGACAATATCTTAAAAAAGGATCATATATGACATTATAAATATTAATATTGTTTTCATAAGTTAATAAAATGTTTAAAAACACTACACATGATGTTAAGATGTGTTCAACCAAATGAATATATGAGGCAATGAACATCATATCAATTTTCCTTCCACAAGGAATATTTTATTATTGGGAAACTAATTTTTATAATATGTTGTACATACTACCCCTTTTACATTTAACATCATGAATAATTCATATTTAATGGTAATTTTAGTTTTACTTTGAGTTATTTTATCCAAGGATATTTCAATTTAATGTTACCAAGCCGTGAAGAATTTCATAAATCAATTTCTCTTCAATGGGTTATATTACATCTCTATTATATTTGATATTGTTGGATTATGTGTGGAATGTAATTTTTATTTTATGTTTCATTTAAAAAAATTATTTTTATTTTTATTTTTTACACATAATCAATACATTAATTAATCCTCACATCAATGGTATGGTTTTTGTAATGGATTTTATCACAATTTCAATTCCTTTAAAACGTTTTTGTTAATATGGACCTATTCAATTTTATGTGGTGTATATACTAGTCCATTAATGTATTTAACCTGAATACTTGTTGATTTTTTAATTTTGTGAATACCTATTATCACAAATAATTTTTTCATTAAATTTTTTATAGTTAGCTTTCTCTTGATACAATCACTTATATGAGATCATTATTCATTAAACATTACATTTCTATTAAATATCCATATTCTGGTATGATGGATACAATTATTTCCAAAACGATATATCATTTATACATATTTTTTTTACATTTAATGTTATTAAATTTACTAGGGAAATATTGATAAATCTCTATTAATTAATCTACATTGATATATGATGAATATATATATTGTTCATGAATTATATCGATCAATCGATATATGAGGAATTATTTGGATATGAAGTTATAAGTGGGGCCTAGTTATCTATTACTCTCGATGCATCGGTAGTATCATGGGATAAATTATTTGGACATCCTTACTTAATTGGGTTTTGGTCAATACAATCCAATTAGTTAAAATGTTGTCGCACAAGGCCTTAACTGTTAGGTTATCAAGGCACCTAATATCATGATCTCTAATATTAATAATTTCTTTCATTTAGAATTTAGTTATTATTATCCTTGAGATTAGCCTATTGATATTATCCATTGTTGAATTTTTTTCTCATGTTTTTTATTCAATGCCATGTATGCAGAGTTATTTACCTTTCCATATTGATTATTCCTTATCTAATAAAAACAATCAAGTTATTGATTAAATGGAATGTGTGTTTAGATATTTTATTGTTATATTGATTTTCCTTATTGATTATTATTTATTTACTCATTATAGTTCCCACTTTACATAAATATTAATGATAATTTGAGCTATCCCTTATTTTGTTTCCTTTCATATGAATCTCGGATGTGTACTATTAATGATATGTAATGTTATTCAAGAGGGGATAATAATATTTTTGAAAAAAAAATATTTTTAATTTTTGTATTATAAATTAATATTGGAATCATATTTGTATCTTGTTTTATAAGAAAACTAAAAAATTCAGTCATTTGGGATGTGATCACTTATATCTTATTCCAAAGTAGTAATGTAACCATAGAATCTGGTATATTGGGTTCAGTGTTTTTGTATTTTTTATCAAAGGATGTTTAGTTGAATCTTTGGGAAATAGATTAAGAAAACCATATATTAGGGAACAAAACCTCATCATATAATTTGAGGATAAATATATATGATATATAATGATCCAATGTTTTATCAATGGAAATATTACTCTTATAATTATTTCATATCATCACATGAAATTACAACATAATGAATAACTAATTACTATGGGACCATTGAAAACAATATTTTCTCTTTTTTGTTTTGAATTTTGAGAAACCGACATGTGTGGTTTCATCCAGTATGATATTTAGTGTCTGATGAGAAAAACATATTTCATTTAGGAACAGTAAGATACCCTTATGAATAGTAACATACCTTTATGAATAGTAATGAATAATAATTAATACAAAATTAGAAAAAAATAGAAACATCACCCATGAATGTGTAAATTCAATTTAGAAATCTTAAAAGTGAAAAATGATCATAGTATACGTATTTGTATTCTTGTCTGTCATAAATATTTTACATATAATTTTATGATTAATTGAATAATTTAAAATGGAAATTTATATAGAAAAAATGAAATCACAAATTGTCTCTTTATTGTCTTACGGTTATAAGATAATTTTATGGGAGCTTTGTTAATTTTTTCAAGGTGTTACAAAATGAGTAATAGTTTTAATGTTGTTTTTTTGAGTAAATTATGATTTTATTTATAATTTAAGTTAAAAATTATTACAGGATTATTGAAAAATAAATGTATTTCATTTTTGAATTATACACATCAATAAATGGTTAGGTTGAATTATTGGATTTTTTCTAAAATACTTGATTTGTTCGTGAATAGTAAAAAGATAGTTTTGAGTTTTCTGTATGTTTAATGACATCGTAAGGATGTAATAATTAATATATAATTATGGATTACTTGTTTATAGTAAAATAATATACAAGTTTTCCCATGTGGATAATACCATGGGTAATCCCATGGTTTTGAAAAGACCACTAATGAGGTGTTCTTTGAAATTAATAAAAAATATCTCTCTTTGCTATATATACCCACTCATTAATTCATTTTATTTTCATTCAAAATCCATCATCCACGAATATCTAGATGTGTTTCCTCCATATGAGTCCTACCAAGGTTTACTCAATCCCACGTGGTCTCGACCATCATGTTTTTGGAGTTACTCTACAAGGTAAGGGAATCTACCTCCATTCTATTTTTCAAACTTTCATTTTATTTTATTATTTATAATTTCAATTGGATTATGTTGGGATATATCATTTCATATCACCATTACTATTATTTTATGATATAATTATGAGAGAACTATTTTTTCTCTCATAAAAATATTTTATGAAATTATAAGCAATGTTGTTGTGCTGCCAAATTTTTGTAAGGGATCTCTCATATTTTCTTTTATTTTCATGTTCATTTCATTTATTTTTCATTCCTCACCTCCTTTCATCCAATTATTGTGATTAATCAAGTACCTTACATGAACTAGAATTTTTTCATGATAAATTAATAATTATTCATCATCTATCCTCTCCCTTTATTTTATTCTAAAAATTAGAACACCGTCTAAGATGTGCTAATTTACAACATTCAAGGACAATGGGTTTTTTAATTTATATTACAATATAAAATTCTGGTCATGAAACTATTATTATGTTTTAAAAATACTATAATATATATATACATTATGTCTCAGATATGGTTCTGTAATCTTTTTCTACACAAGGATTTGATTTATAATGCAAAATGAGTGCATTGTGTTCAAAAACTGCCAGTTAACCAAAATAATTGTCATTGAATAATTTATATAATGATTCATCTTCAATCCAAGTAACCAAATGGAATTTAAAACCATATATCCTTCTAGATTTTCACTAATAGAATATAACTTCAATTCTGGATAACCACTTTCATCATACATGTGTATCCAAACATGAATATAAGTGAACCTATCATTAAAACCAAGGAAACAAATAGACCCGAACAATGAAATTGATCCTTATAACCAATAAAAATGGTTATTAATGACCTTAAAAAGGTTATAATGAATTTTTTACAAGTTAAATAGGTTATTTATTTATTAATTAATTAACCTAATTCTATTATTCTGGTCATTAATATCATGTGGAGTACACCATCAGACAAAAAGAAAGGGATCCCCTCTATTTCACTTTTATTCAAGAATGTCCTTTATGTTATTCCCTTTCACATATAATTCCTAATTACGAGGTATAATTTTTCACCTTTCCCATACTACCCTCAATATTTATAGAATATTATAAATACCTTTATCTCTAATTAATACCTCCTATGTACACCTAATACTATGCAAATATTCCGTAATGGATTCCACCTGAACCAACTTTATTCATTCAGGTTTCTCTATCTATCTTTTTACCAAATGATGTTTTCCCTTATTTTTATAAACAATCTAAACATAAAATTTATATTCTCTAAACTCATGTTTCAAGATCCATTCCTCATTCTCTTTTGACTATATATATGATTTTTTGTGATTCCCTCCCCGATACTTCCCAAAAAGCAAATTCATTTTAAAGGAACTTCCAAAAATTTTACCCAATTTCAAGTGAACTCTACCATTTGTTTTAAGACAACATTATTTTTATAACATCAGACTTTTTGTTATGAAAAAATTCTTATTTCACTTCTGGTTTGTATAAAATATTATTCCCTTTTCGATTTTAAATGCTCTTTAGTATTTTCCTCAAAACCGCACTAAAATTTTTAATGCTAAGAATTTCCTAAATACTCTTCAAACATGTTTTCACTTATGTTTGATATCACATACCATTATATATTCCTATCATACATTATTAATGACTATGTATGTTTTAATTTATTTCCCTCATGAACACTTTTACGATACACCCATTTATTATGCTTTATGACATGAATGTGATACCTAGTTCTCTCCATGGGTTCCATTATGTTTATGTATGATTGATTATTTATAATTATTCATGTGGAAAGAATATTCATGAACATGTTAAGATGGGTGAGCCCAGATAGTACTCTAATTAATTGTTTAATGTTTAATATAATGAGGGGTTATGTGCACTGGTCTTGGCGGTGTGCCTTTTCTCGTGCTACCATGTGCAACGGTCTTGGTGGTTAACTGTTACTTGTGATACTCTATGTGAAAAAAGCCATGACTTGTGCTAAATTAATGATTTATGTTGCTGCCACATTACTATGAATTCATTTATATATGATCCCATGTTTATATTTTATGATTATATATGAAATTTTATATCATTATGTCTTGATCTAAAATTATTGTGCTAATGCCTTATTCAAATGTTTGATCCCTTACAGACCTTTTAGCTCATCCTTTTGTTCTTGTGATCCCTAGGGTACTGTATGTATATGTAAGGGATTAAAGGAAGTTAGGAGATCTTTATTAAGATTAAATACAGAATTTATCTTTTCCCATGTTGTATGTTTTATGTACCTAGACTTACAAGACACTTGACTTTACAATCCTTGGCTTGTACTGTGATGTATAATTAATATTAAATTCATGTAATGCTATGTGTAAAAGCATAGGGTTGTTACAGCGAGTATCAGTTGGTGTTCTAGTTATTTTTGGAGATTAGGAATCGAGAACAATAGTATGAACCATAACTATGAGATTAAGTATAAGAAAACACCCCTCAATTTGGAAAGTATATAGTAAATGGTTTATCAAGAAAATAAATCCCTATCTAGATACAAATAGGTAAAGGTGGCTCTGTCACAAATGTATCTAGGGGTAAAACCCGATGCCACCACTTTGACCAAGACTTGAACAGGAACTGGAGAACAATAATAGACCTTTATACACTCTTGGTTTGATACTCCTGGGGGATATTCCATGGTAAATTCATGACATTGGTATGGGAATGATAAAAACCCACAAGAATATACGTTAAGAAATAGATCAAGGATATCTTATATTTAAACCTAAGGAATCACAAGTTACGATATACTTATCCTTTACAAGGTTATACTTTTATGTCAAACATTTCCTTTTTATGATCAATAACTAATTATCCAATCCCTCTAATTTTACATTTCTTTTTTTAGATAATTGAGGGAAATAGAAGAACACATACCAAAAATCAATGTGATGGGGTATGTGAATATTTCCCAAATGATATTCCTGATATGACGAGAATGGGTGCTCAAAACATCATGACTATACTTTTTCTTTAGACTCTAGTTTTGAATAATAACATGAATCATGTGGAAAACCCTCCTCCTCCAAGGAAAGATCAAGTTTTCATTGAATCCTTCATGTGGAAAAGGCCTCCCATGATTAGTTGATCTTATGATCCCCTCCTCATGGAACAATGGATTAACTACATTGAAAGGGTATTCTCTATCCTCTAGTGCTCAGAAGAATAGAAAGTCATATTGGTGATCTATCATTTCTATGGGGAAGCTGATCAGTGGTGGACACTGATAAAAAATATGAGGCTGTAGGAGGAAATCGACTCCATGTATTTGGAGGAATTCAAGAGAATGTTTTTCAATAAATATTTTCCCCAAACCCTCCGTCTCAAGATGGAAAGAGAGTTCCTTGGACTCAAAAAAAGGAAGATGATTCCATCGGGGCGTATAAAGAAAAACATACATGTTCTGTAAGAAATGCCTCTAGATTTTTCATGAACACCAAAAGCATGTTGGATCTCTTCTTTAGCAGACTAAAGCTAATTCTATGATAAATGTTGGTGATTAGAGACTACAAAAGCTATGAGGTGATTGTTTGTTGTGAACTTACGGATGAAATAGAGATCGAATAATCCAAGTGGTATTGTGGCCCTAGCAATAAAAAGAGGAAAATGAAATAAAATGTGGGTGGTTCCACATATAAATTCCATGATGGGAATAATCCCAATTATCCCGTGTATAAAAATTGTGGAAAAAAGAATCTTTGGAGCTGTCTAAAATGAACAAGGAATTGCATAAAATTATGAAATATGGGATATCATTCTAAAAACTACTGAAGGGATATAAAAAATCCCCTTAATGTCGAAAATGAAAATAAGGTTTAGATAAATTAATAGATAGTGGTGCAGTGTT
This sequence comes from Viscum album, assembly GCA_963277665.1. Taxonomy (NCBI): domain Eukaryota; kingdom Viridiplantae; phylum Streptophyta; class Magnoliopsida; order Santalales; family Viscaceae; genus Viscum; species Viscum album. The sequence goes on from OY728159.1 coordinate 1,940,192,853, forward strand.
ACAACTGCAAGTAACATGGGCATTAGGAAAACAATTTCTCTATTCCAAGTGTTGTTGGTAGGAATCAACAACAACCTCCATTAAAACATGGAAGGGCTTACACTATCACAACTACTGAGGTGGATATGGAAAAATAATTGATGATAGTTACAGTTTTATTCATTCAATAATATTGAACGTACTAATTGATTCTGGTTCTACGCATTCTTTTGTATCATGAATGTTTATTAGAAATATTCAAACACCACCGCAAAATTTGGAGGATAAGTTAACTTTGAGAACAGAGAATGGGGAAATTATTGCATCAAAGGTTTATAACTCCGCTCTGGTTAAGGTTTGTGGATTGAACCTCCCAGGTAATCTTGTCATACTTAATTTAGTGGAGTTATATGCGATCTTAAGTATGGATTGGATATCTTTATTCAAATCCAACATCAACTATCGGGAAAGTGATATCACTCTTCACTTCATGAATCCTCCTACATTTCTATACAAGTGTAAGGAGAAATTTCAATATCCATTAGAATCATTTACTCATGTGTGTATATTAATTCCTTATGAGAAATCATGTCTAGCTCAAATGATTCATACAAAGGAGAGAATCGTTATTAAAGATGTTCCCATCGTGATGGATTACACCGATGTATTCCATGAAGAGTTGCATGGTCTTCCTCTTGATCAAGATGTTGTGTTCTGAATTGAACTTATTCTTGGATCTATATTATTAACAAAGGCATCTTATATAATGGCCACCCTAGAGCTGGAGGATTTGAAGAAGCAGTTATAGAAGAATCTAGAAAAGGATTTTATACTCCTGAGTGCTTCACCATGGGGCAATGTACTTCTCTTCATCATGAATAAGGATGGATCAATGAACTTCCACATTGATTATCGTGGTATCAATAAAATCATGATAAAGAACAAGTATCCCCTTCCATGCATAGATGACTTATTATATCAGCTTTGTGGGGCCAGTTATTTCTTGAAGGTGGACCTTCATTTAGGATATCACCAATTAAAGGTGAGTAAGGAAGTTATTCCCATGAATACCTTTCAAATAAGGTATGGAAACTATGAGTTCATAGTGATTACCATAGGAAACAATAATGAGCAGTAATTTTCATGGATTTAATAAAGAGAGTATTTTGAGATTATCTCGAAACATTTGTGGTAGTCTTCATTGACAATTTTCTTGATATACTCCAAAATAAAGGAACACGATGAGCATTTGAATATTTTGTTAATGAATTTGAGAAGGGATAAGTTATATGAAAAGTGAAGTAAATGTGATTTTTGTAAGGATAATGTATCATTCATAGGACATGTTATCAACAACAAAGGGATATTAGTGGACCCTTCCAAGACAATGGAAATTTAAGAGTGTCCCAGGACAACATCTATAATGTATATCCACATCTTTCTATGTCATGATAGGTATTATAAAAGATTAATGAATAATGTTTCATGATTTTCAACTATAATGACCAAGTTTACATAGAATGAAGTAATGTTTTTCTAGACTTAGGTGTGTGGAGACTGTTTTATGGAGTTGAAAAAGAGACTAATCAGTGCTTTAGTACTCACACTCCCAGCAAGTGGATAACTATTTGTGGTGTATAGTAAAGCTTCAATGAAGGTATTAGGATGTGTGTTGATGAAAAATAATAAATTGATAGCCTATGCCTCAATGTATCTGAAAACCCCTAAGTAAAAATATCCTACGCATGATCTAGAGTTAGAAACATTTATCTTTTCATTAAAAATCTGGTGGAATTATCTCTATGGGGATAAGTGTGAGATATATACTGATCACATGAGTATCAAATATATATTCACACAAAAATTTCTTAATATGTGCCATTTAAGATGTATAATTCTCATCAAGGATTATGACTACTCAATCCACTACCATCCTGGAAAGGAAAACAAGGTGGAAGATTATCTAAGAAGAAAGAATCTTTCATCTTCATCAATGATGAGAATTGAAAAGGATCCAATATTCGTATATTTGTAGATTATGTAAATGGGAATAATTAAGGGATGAACATCATAAAAACTATCTCAAATGATTTCGTCAATAATCCCTCATGGAGAAAATAAAAGATACTCAAAGAAAATATGCGGAAATTCTGAAAAGTGTAGAAGGTAACAGAAATGGTAAATCCTCTTAGTTCAGGATTGATGAGGATGGAGTTTTAAGATTTGGGTCAGGATTATTTTTACCATCCAATATATAGATAAAGGAGCTTTTGAATGATGTACATAGTTCAACATCCTCTATCCACATAAGGATCACAAAGATGTATCGAGATATTTGAGAGAACTTTTGGTGGGACAATATGAGGAAGAAGATAGATGAGCATACAATAAAGTGTCTGGTATGTCAAAAAGTGAAGGATTAAAGACAAAAGGATAAGGGGATGCTAAATCCACTACTAGTACAAACTTGGAAGTGCGACAACATCACTATGGAAATTGTGAATGTACTTCCAAGGAAATCTATAAAAAACAATTCTATATGGGTCATTGTGGATCATCTTACAAATACAACTCACTTTATCACAATTTGAGAGGACTTCCCATTGGATAAAATTTCAATGATGTATATCAAAGAGGTGGTAAAGTTGCATTGATTTCCACTATCTATTGTATCTGATCATAATCTGAGATTCACCTTGATGTTCTAGAATAGTCTCCAACATGCTCTAAGCACTGAAATGAAATTCAATATGTCTTATCATCCTCAAATTGATAGAAAATATGAGTGAACTATTTAGAAAATAGATGATATTTTGAGAGCATGTTATATGGGCTTAAAGGTGGATAGGACCAAAATCTTCCATTGGTTGAATTCTCCTACAACAATAATTACCACTCGAGCATCTTAATGGCACCCTACGAAGCCCTTTATAAGAAAAGGTGTAGAACACAAATGTTTTGGGATGAAGTCAATGACCATCACATCAAGGTATACTAAAGTTGACAAATGAGTTATGCATGAAATTGTTGATGAGGCCTTGAGTTCAAAGTTGGGGATATGTTATTTCTATAAATATCTCCATGGGAGAAGGTCATGAGTTTTGGGAAGAAAGGAAAGTTAAGTCCCAGGTTAATCGGCCCCTTTGAGATCTTTCATCGTGTCAGAGTTGTGGAAAATAAACTGGTACTTCATCCTATCATGTCAAATGTACACGATTTCTTCCATGTATCCCTCTAAAGGAAGTACTTACTAGAACAATCATATGTACTCTCTTTAGAGATGATACATTTGGATAATGATCTTAATTACGAGGATCATCCAGTGTAGATCTTGGATCGTAGAGATAAAGTTCTATGTAATAAGACTAATCACTTGGACAAAGTATTGTGGTGAAACCATAAGTACGAAGAGGCAACATGGGAACTATAGGAAGCAATAAACGAAAATACACGCACATGTTTATGTCTTAAAATGTAAAATGTAAATTTTGAGGGTGAAATTTCATTCGGGGGGAATATTGTAACGACCCAATGTTTTATAAATAAAAATTTCCCTCTTATAATTATGTCATACAATCACATGAAATTAAAACATAATGAACTCTATGTTCTATGTGACCTTTAAACATAATATTCTCAATTTTTTTAATTTTGAAAAACTGACATACACTGTTCTGTCCGGTAATATATTTAGAGTCTGATAAGAAAAACATAATTTTTGATAAATAATAACATACCCTTATGAATAATAACATACCTTTATAAATAGTAATTAATATTAATGAATAGAAAATAGGCCAAAATTTTTGAAACATCACCCATGAATGTATAAATAAAATTGAGATATCTTAAAATTCAAAAAATGATCATAGTATAAGTATTGGTATTTTTGTATGTCATGAATATTTTATTTATATTTTTTTGATTAATTTATTAATTTAAAATGGAAATTAATTTTCATAAAATGTAATCATAAATTGTTACATTATTTTCTTATGGTTATAAGATAGTTGTATGAGACCTTGATTAATTTTTTAAGGTGTTACAAAATGAGTTTTAGTTTTAATGTTGTTTTTTGAATAAATTATGATTATTTATAAAAAATAAATTAAAATTATTTAGAGAATTATTTTAAAAAAATGGATTTCATTTTTCAATTCTAAACATCATTAAATTGTTAGGGTAAATTTTTGGAATTTTTCTAAAATACTTGAATTTTTCGTGAATCGTAAAAATACAGTTTTTAGTTTTCAGCATGTTTAATGAAATAATAATGATTTCATAATTAATATAAAATGATTTTAGACATGTGTATAGTAATATATGATATTATTATATCCATGTGTATAATACCATGGGAAAGCCCATGGTTTTGAAAAAACCACTAATGATGTGTCCTTTGAAATTAATAAAAAACTCCCTCTCATTTACTATAAATACCTATTCATTAATTCATTTTCCTTCATTCCAAATACATAATCCCCAATAATCTAGAATTTTTACATCCCTAAGAGTCCTCTAAAGGTTTACTCAATTCCCCATGGTCCTGAACTTCATGTTTTAGGAGTTACTCTATAAGGTAATGGAATCTACCCCCTTCTCTTTTTCAAGATTTCATTATATGTTATTATTTTTAATATCAATTGGATTATATTGGGATATATAATTTCATGTCCCCCTTACTATAAATATTATGTAGTAATTATCCAATACCCCTTTTTTCTATCATAACAATATTTTATGAAATTTTATGAAACGTCGTTAGGCTGCGAATTTTAATAAGAGATCTCTCAACTTTTCTTTTATTTTCTAGTTCATTTCCATTATTTTTATTTCATAACCTCCTTCCATCCAAATTTTGTGATGAATTCAGTAAGTTACATGTAATGGAATTTTTTCATGATAAATTAATAATTCTACCTCATCACTCATTTCCCATTCAATTATTCTGAAAATGAAAACACCATCAAAGATGCGCTAATTTACCACATTCAAGAACTATGAGTTTTTCAATTTCTATTACCATTTTCAATTATGGTCATGAAACCATTATTATGGTTTAAAAAGAATATAATATATGTAATATGTCTCATATATGGTTCTGTAATCTTTTTTTACACATGGTTTTGGTTTATAATAAAAAATGAGTTTGTTGTGTTCAAAAACTGCCAACTAACCCAAACGGTTATCATTAAATAATTTAAATAATTATTCATCATCACGCCAAGTAAAAAATAGAATTAAAAACAATTTAACCTTATGTATATTCACTGAGAACATATAACTTTAATTATGGACAACCACTTTCATTATACATGTGTATCCGAACATAAATATAAGTGAGCCAATCATTAAAATCAAGGAAACAAACGGACCAGAACAATGAAATTGATCCTCAAGACCAATAAAAATGGTTATTAATGAACATAAAAAGGTTATAATAAATAATTTACATGTAAAATATTTTCTATAATTATAAATTAATGAACATAATTTTATTATTCAGGTTTCTAAAATCAAGCGGAGAACACCATCAGAATTAAGGTATGGGATCCACTCTATTTATCTTTTATTCATGAATGTAATCTATCTTATACCCTTTAATGTATAATTAATAATGATGGGGTATAATTTTAAACATTCCACATATTTCAATCATGAAATATAAAATATTAGAAATCCATTTTTCTTTAATTAAGACCTCTTAAGTACACCTAATACAGTGCCGATATTTTGTAAGGGATCCCACTCAAACCACCTTTATTCTTTTAGGTTTCTGTATCTCTCTTTTTACAAAAAGAAGTTGTCCTTTATTTTTATTTAAAAACTCAAAATAATGTTTATATTCTCTGAACTCATGTTTCAAGATCCATCACTCATTCTCTTTCTATGATATACATGCTTTTATTTGATTCCCCCCTCGATACTTCCTAATAAGCAAGCTCGTTTTCATGGAACATCCAAAAATTTTACCCAATTTCAATTGCACTCTACCATTTATTTTAAGACACCATTGTTTTTATCCAATAATTATTTTTATTATGAAAAACGTATTGTTTCAATTCTGGTTTTATATAAAAGATTATTATATTTTCAAATTCTAATGCACTTTAGTATTTTCCTTAAAACTGCAATAAAATGTTCTAACAATATGAATTCCCTAAATAATATTCTTACATTTTTTTCACTTATATTTGACATAATTTACCATTATATTTTACTATTTTAACTTATTAATTTATATATATGATTTAATTCATTTCTTTCATTAACACTTTTATGATATTCCGATTCATTATGATTTATAACCTAAATGTGTACCTATTTCTATCAATAGGTTACCTTATGTTTATGTATCATAATTTATGTGGCAATAATATTCAGGAACATGTTAATATGGGTGCCCCTAGATAGTGCTCTAATTCATTGGGTAATTTTTAGTCTCATGAGACATTATGTGCAATGGTCTTTGTAGTTAGCCATGGCTCGAGCTACCATGTGCAATGGTTATGGTGGTTATGCTTGACTTGTGCTCCCCTATGTGCAACGAGCCTTGACTCATGATAAATTCAGGATTTATGTTGTTTCCACATTACTATGAATTCATGTTTATATGATCCCAAGTTTATATTCTATGATTCAATATTGATTTTTTTATCGTTATGTCATGATCCCTAACCCTTGTGCTAAATCATTATTCTAGTGTTTAATCCCTTACTGGGATATTAGCTCATCCCTTTATTCATGAGATCCCATTGGTACCCTATACAGGTATAAGGGATCAAAGGATGTTAGGATCTCATTATGAAGATTAAATAAAGAAAATTTCCCCATGTTTTTAGTTTTATGTACCTAGTCTTCCAAGACACTAGACTTTATGATCTTTGGTTTGCACTCTAATGTATAATTATGCTTAAAATAATGTAATAAAATGTGTAAAAGGATATGGTCTCTATAGTTGGTATCATAGTATCATCTAGTTATTTGTGGAGATTAGGAATATATAACTTTAGTAAGAACCTTAAGGTTGATAATAAGTATAAGAAAACACCACTCAATTTTTGTAAGTTTATAGTATGTGGTTTATTAATAAAATACAACCCTTTCAGGATAAAAATATGCAGAGGAGTCTTTGGAATATATGTATCTATGGTTAAAATACAGTGATACCACTTTGATCTAGACTCGAACGGGAACTGGTGCATGAAAAAGGGCCTTGTTGAACTATTGGTTTGACACTCTTGGGGGTTATGCCTTGGTAAATTCACAAGATTGGTATAAATTATTACGAAGTGAATAAAAAACCCACAATAATATAATTTATGAAATAGACCAAGGATAAACTTGATTTAAACATAAGGAATCAAAAGTTAGGATATACATCTCCTTTACATGTTTATACTTTATGTTCAATGTTTCATTTTTTATGCTCAATTACTATGTAGTCAAGCCTTCTAATTGTACATTATTTTTCTTAGCTAATGGAATGAAATAGAAGAACATGTAGAAATAATCAATGTGATATAGAATGTGATGATTTCCCAAATGATATGCCTAATATGATAGGAACGGGTGCTCAAAATTTCATGAAATTACTTTCTTAGCTATCTCAAGTTATGAATAATAACTTGAATCATGTGGAACACCCTCATCCTCCAAGTAAAGATCAAGTTTATATTGAATCCTTTATGCATTAAAGGCATCCCATATTTAGTGGATCTTCTGATCCCCTTCTTGTGTAACAGTGGATTAACTCTATTGAAATGATATACTTTGTCCTTTAGTGATTAGAAGAAGAGAAAGTCATACTGGAGGTCCATAATTTTGTTTTGGAAGATGATCATTGTTGGATACTAATCATGAATAAGAATCCACATGAGGAAATTGATTCCATGGATTGGGAGGAATTCAAGAGACTGTTTTTCAATAAATATTTTCCTTGAACCCTTTTTCTCAAGATAGAAATAGGGCTCCTCAGACTCAAGCATATTGAATATGAGTCCATCTGGGAATATGAAGAAAACATTACAAGGCCTCCAAGGTAAACCTTTTACTTTTACATGAACACCAAAATCAAGGTGGATCACTTCTTTAGAAGACTAATGTCAATTCTAGGGAAAGTGTAGTAAATTTGACACATCGAAAGCTATGGGTAGATTTTCCATTGCGCCCTTAATTTTCAAATGGAGATAAAATATTCCATGAGGTATCGTGGGCCTAGTGACAAGAAGAGGAAAATGGAATCTCATGTGGGAAATCCCACAAATAAATTCCACGATGGGAAGAATCCCGATCATCCCACGTGTAAAAATTTTGGTAAGAAGCAACCTAGGAACTGTCTAAAGGGAACCTGGAATTGCATCAAATGTGGAATGATGGGACATCTTTCTAAAAACTTTTGAAGGGAAATGAAACCCCCCCTAAGGTGGATAACGAATGGAAGGTTCATATAAAAACTCAACTAGTGGTGCACTATTACAACTGCAAGGAACATGGGAATTATGTGATAAAATTTCCTAAGCCAAGGGTTGTTATAGTAAATCAACAACAACCTCCATGCAAACAAGGAAGGGATTATGCTATCACAAATACTGTGGTGGATTTAGAAAACAATGTGGTTATAGGTAAACTAGTTATTAAATAAAGAGTAGAGAATGTACTATTTTATTCTAGTTCTATGTATTCATACATATCATGCATGTTTAGTAGATCTATTCAAACACAACCTCAAAATTTCGAGGATAAGTTATATGTGACAACAAATAATGGAGAAATTATTACATCTATGGTTTATAACTCCTCCCCAATTAATGTTTGTGGACTAAACCTCCTAGAAAACCTTTTCATACTTCTTTTAGTGGAGTTCAATGTTATCTTGGGAATGGATTGGCTATCTTTATTCAAATAAAACATCAACTGTTGCGAAATGTAGATCACTATTCACATCCCAAATCATCCTCCAATTCTATAAATGTGTATGTAGGAAGATAAATCTTTTTTAGAATCATTGTATCAAGTGTGTATATTAATTCTTTATGAGAAAGCATGTCTATCTCAAATGATTGAGACAAATGATAGAATCATCCTTAAAGACATTCCCATCACGAGGAATTATAATGATGTATTCCCTTAATAGTTGTATGGTATTCCTCATGATCAAGAGTTTATGTTCAAAATTGAACTTATTCATGGATCTCTACCTTTATAAAAGACACCTTATATAATGCCCATCATAGAGCTGGAGGAGCTAAAGAAGCAGTTACAGGAGAATCTAGAGTATGGTTTTATGTTCTCGAGTGCTTCACCATGTGGTGCACCAGTTCTCTTAATCAATATGAAGGATGGATCAATGAATATCGGCATTAATTATCACGATATTAAAAAAATAATGATAAAGAACATCTATCCCCTGCCACAGATATATGACTTTTCTGATAAGCTTCATGGGGCTAGTTATTTATTTAAGGTGGACCTTAAGTCGGGATATCACAAATTAAAAGTGAGTAAGGAGAAATTCCCAAGACCTCCTTTTGAACAAGGTATGGAAACAATGAGTTCATTTTGATTCCCTTATAACTCACTAATGATCCATAAATTTTAATGGATTTTATGAATATAGTCTTTAGATATTACGTACTAAAATTTGTGGTAGTATTTATTTACAATATTATGATATACTTCAAGAGAAAGGAGGAAAACAAGAAACATTTGAATACTATGTTAATGAATTTACAAAGGGATATGTTGTATTCAAAGTATAATAAATGGTAGTTTTATATGGATGAAGTATCATTCTTGGGGCATGTTATCCCTAGTAAATGGGTTATCAGTGGACCCTTCCAAGGCAATGAAATTAAAGAGTGTCCCAAGCCAACATTTGTAATGGATATCCGCATCGTTATAGTTCTACCTGAGTATTATTGACCATTTATGAAGAACATTTCAATATTTTTGAGCCCAATGAAAAATCTAATTTGGAAGGGAGTAAAGATTATCTGGACTCGGGATTGTGAAGATTGTTTTAAGGAGTTGAAAAAGAGGCTAATAACTGCACCAATACTCACACTCCCAGCAAGTGGAGAAATGTTTTTGGTGTATAGTGATGCTTCAAAGAAGGTATAGGCAATGTGCTAATGAATAATGATAAAGTGATAGCCTCGGCATCAAGGAATCTGAAAATACATGAGAAAAACTATATTATGCATGTTCTAGAGGTGGAGGCTGTGATAATTACATTAAAAATATGGTGGAATTATATCTATGCAGAGAAGTGTGAGATATATACTCATCACAAGAGTCTCAAAAATATATTCACACAAAAAGAGCTTAATATGAACCAATGAAGATGAATATAGCTCATCAAGGATTATGAATGCTCAAGTTACCCAGTATGTCCACAAGTGAAGGCTTAAATAAATAAGCCTATAGGGATGATGTAACCACTACCCATACCAAAATGGAAGTGGGAGACCATCACCAGGGACATTTTAACTGGACATCCAAGGACATACAATGGAAAAAATGCTATATGGATCATTGTTTATCATTTTACCAATACAGTTCACTTTATTGCAATTCTAGAGGTCTTCTCATTGGATAAAATTTCATAGATATATATCAAATAGTTGTTAAGGATTCATGGAGTACCAATTTCTATTGTATCTGATTGAGATCTAAGATTCACCTCGATGTTCTGGAAAACTCTCCAGCATGCTCTAAGCACTAAACTGAACATCAGTATGGCCTATCATCATCAAACTGATCGTCGATCTGAGTAAACTATTCAGAAACTAGAAGATATATTGAGAGAATGTTCTATTGACTTCAAAGGAGGATGATACCAACATATCCCATAGGTTTAATTATCCTATAACAATAGGTTCTACTCGAGCATCTGAATGGCACCATACGATTCCCTTTATGGGAAAACGTGAAAAACACTGGCGTGTTGGGATGAAGTTGGTGAGCGTAAGATACTAGGACCTGAAATGGTCGAAGAAATGGGGGAGAAGGTGAAAACCACTCAACAACACATCAAGGAATCCCCAAGTCAACAAAAGACTTATGTAGACAATCCTCAATGAGACCTTGAGTTCAGAGTTGGATACATTGTATTTTTTCATATATATCCATGGAAGAAGGTCATGAGCTTTGGGAAGAAAGAAAAGTTATATCCCATGTACCTTGTACCCTTCAAGATCATTGATCATGTCAGAGTTATGGAATATTAACTATCACTTATACCTACGATGTAGAAATTACATGATGTATTCCATGTATCCCTCTTAAAAAAGTACATACCATACCCATCACATTTACTCTCTTCAAAGGTGGTACAGTTGAAGAATGATATTTCTTACGATGAGTAACCAGTAAATATATTTGATTGTAGAGATAAAGTGTGATGTTACAAGAATACTCACATGCTCAATTTACTGTGGTGGAACCATAATTACAAAGAGGCAACATGGGAACAGGTGGAAGAAATTAAGGAAAATCACCCGCACCTGTTTATGGATAAAAATGTAAAATGAATATTTTGAGTTTGAAATTTCATAAGGGGGAATAATGTAACAACCCAATGTTTTATCAGTGGAAATTTTAATCTTATAATTATGTCATATAATCACATGAAATTAGAACATAATGAACTACAATGTACTATGTGACCATTAAAAATAATATAATCACTTCTGTGTTTTGAATTTTGAAAAAAATGACTTCAATAGTTCCATCCATTATGATATTTAGAGTCCGATAAGACAAACATAATTTTTGATTAATAATAACATACCTTTATGAAGGGTAACACACCTTTATGATTAGTAATGAATAGTAATTAATACAAAAGCATCCAAATTTTTTTTTCCATGAATGTATAAATACAATTTAGACATCTTAAAAGTCAAAAAACAATCATAGTATAAGTATTGGTATTTTTTATGTCATAAATATTTTATATAGAATTTTATTAATAATTAAATAATTTAAAATGGAAATGTAATTTCATAAAATTTAATCATAAATTTTTAATTCATTTTCTTATGGTTATGACATAATTTTATGGGACCCTAATTAACTTTTTCAAGGTGTTATAAAATGAGTTATAGTTTTAAAGTTTATTTTTTTAATAAATTATGATTTATTTTATACCTTAATTTAAAAATATTTTTGAGAATTATTTTCAAAAAATGGATTTCATTTTTTATTCTAAATGTCGAAAAATGGTTAGCATGAATTTTGGGGATTCTTCTTAAATACTTCAAAATATCGTGAATAGTAAAAACACAATTATGAGTCATTGGTATATTTAATGACATCATAATTATGTAATAATTAAGATAAAATTATGGTCTACTTTTGTACAATAAAATATAATATGATGTGTCAAAAGTGGCCAATACCATGGGCAAATACCATGGTCATGTCCATGGTTTTTTTAAAACCAATAATGAGGTGTCCTTTGAAATTAAAAAAAAAATCTCCCTCTTTTACTATAAACACCCACTCATTCCATTATATTATTTCATTATAAAACCATCAACCTTAAATATATCATAGTTTAACCTACCTAGTATTCCTCCAAAGATTTCCTAAATCCCTCAAGGTCCTAACCTTCATGTCATAGGATTAAATCTACAAGGTAAGGGAATCTACCTCCTTTCTCATTTTCAAGTTTTCATTTTATGTTTTTGTTTTTAATTTCAATTGGATTATGTTGGGATATGTCATTTAATATCCCCATTACTATCCATATTATGTAATAATGATGAGATACCCATTTTCTCTCTCATCAAAATATTAATGATAATTTAAGCAATTCCATCAGGTTGTCGAATTTTCGTAAGGGATCTCTCAACTTTTCTTTTATTTTCATGTTTTTTATTTTCTTTTTCTTTCATTGTCTCCTTTAATCCAAATGACGTGATTACTATAGTACATTAAATATAATTTAATTTATTATTGATAAAGTAATAATTCTTCATCATCTCTCCATTCCCTTCAATTTACTGTAGAAATGAAAACACCATTCAAGATGTGCTAATTAACCACATTCAAGGACGATGGGTTTTTCAATTTCGATTACTATCTTCAATTGTGGTCATAAAACCATTAATATGGTTATTAAGAACTATAATATATGTATTTTGCCTCATATATGGTTCTATAATATTTTTTTACACATGGTTTTAACTTATAATGAAAAATGAGTTCGTTGTGTTCAAAAACTGCCAATTAACCCAAACAATTATCATTAAATAATTTATATAATGATTCATCTTCATGATAGGTAACCAAATGGAATTTAAAACCATTTAAACTTATATATATTCACTAATAACATATAATTTAAATTATATACGACCACTTTCACCGTACAATTGTTTCCGAACATGAATATAAATGAACCGATCATTGAAACCAAGGAAACAAACGGACCCGAACAATGAAATTGAACCTCATAACCAATAAAAAATAGTTATTAATTAACATAAAAATGATATAATAAATAATTTAAAATGTAAAATAGGTTCTATAATTATTAATTAATGAAACAAATTTGATTATAAATGTTGTTAATATCCAGTGGAGAACACCATCAGACTTAAGGTATGGGATCCCCTATATTTCACATTTATTCGAGAATGTCCTCTATGTTATGACATTTCATGTATAATTTATAATGATGGGGTATGATTTATCACCTTCCACATACTTCACCATTATGTATAAAAGATGATAAATTATTTTCTATATCATTAAGACCCCCTGAGTACATATGATACAATGCCGATATTCTGTAAGGGATTCCACCCGAACGACCATTATTCCTTTAGGTTTCTCTATCTATCTTTTCACCAAATGATGTTGTCCTTTATTTTTATTTTCAACTTCATCATATGGTGTATATGATCCAAAATAATGTTTCAATATCCATCCCTCATTCTCTTTCGGGGATATACATGCTTTTAAGTGATTTCCTCCTCGATACTTCCTAACAAGCAAGCTTGTTTAATGGGAACTTCCAAACTTTTTTCCCAATTTAAAGTGAACTATACCATTTGTTTTAAGGAAACACAGTTTTAATAAAATCTGTATTTTTATTATGAAAACCTTATTACTTCAATTCTGGTTTTATATAAAAGATTATTCTCTTTTATTTTTTAAATTCTCTTTAGTATTTTTCATAAAACCTCACTAGAATGTATTAATGCTAAGAATTTCCAAAATACTCGTCTTACATGTTGTCACTTATGTTTGACATCACTTAAAATTCTATATTCCTATCTTAACTTATCAATGTCTATGTGGGTTTTAATTCCTTTCCCTCATGAACACTTTTATAATTCACCCATTCATTATTCTTTATGACATGAAAGTGATACCTATTTTCTTATATGGGTTACATTGTGTTTATGTATGATTGATTATGTTTGATTATTTATGTGTAATTAATATTCATGAACATGTTAAGATGGATTAACCTAGATAGTTCTTTAATGCATTGGGTAATTTTTAATCTCATTAGACGTTATGTGCAATTGTCATGGCGGTTTTCCTTGACTCGTGTGACCATGTGAAACTGTCTTGGTGGTTAACGTTGACTTGTGCTCCTCTATGTGCAATGAGCTTGACTCTTGCTAATGTCATGATTTATTTTGCTATCATTTTTTTATGAATTCTTGTTTATATGATACCATGTTTGAATGTTACGATTCTATATGAAATTTTATATCATTATATCATGATCTCTAACACTTGTGCTAAAGACTTATTCCTATGTTTAATCCATTACTTGGATTTTAGCTCATCCCTTTGTTGTTGTGATCCCCAGGGTACCCTATGAAGATGTAAGGGCTCAAAAGAAGTTATGATGTCTTTATGAAGATTAAATAAAGATGTTTTTTGTCCCATGTTTTATGGTTTATGTACCTAGTCTTCCGAGACACAAGACTTTACAATCCTAGGCTTGTATTACGATGTATAGCTATGCGTAAAATCATGCAATGCTATGTGTAAAAGGATAGGGTATCTATAGTTGGTATCAAAGGTTTGTCTCGTCATTTTTGGATATTAGGAATAGAGAAATTTAGTAACAACCTTAAGGATTAGATTATTAATAAGAAAACACCACTCAATTTTGGTATGTATATAGTAAATGGCTTATCAAAAAAATACATCCATGTATAGATACAAATAGGTAAAGGTCGATATAGCACAGATGTATCTATGGGTAAAACCTGAAGACACAACTTTGTGCTAGACTCGAATGGGAACTTGTGCATGAAAATTGGAATTTATACAGTCTTGGTTTGACACTCCAAGGGATATGCAATGGTAAATTTATGAGCATGGTACAAATAGTTACTAAGGGATTGAAAAACCCCATAAGAATATAAGTTAAGAAATAGATCAAGGATAACCTATATTTAAACCTAAGTTATCACAAGATTGGATACACTTCTCCTTTACAATTTTATACTTTTATGTTAAAAGTTTTTTTCTATGTTCAATAATAGAGTATTCATTTCATCTAATTGTACATTACTTTTCTTAAATAATGGAGGAAAATATAAGAAAACGTTCGAAAAGTCAATGTGATATAGAATGTGAATATTTTCCCAATGATAAGCCTACTATGATGGGAATGGGTGCCCAAAACCTCATGAAAATACTTTCTTAGTTGGCTCAGGTTATTAATAATAAATTGTATCATGTGGAAAAACCTCCTCCTCCATGGAAGGAAGAACTTTATATTGAATCCTTCTTGCAGAAAAGGCCTCCCATGTTTAGTGGATCTTCTGATCCCCACATAACGAAACAATGGATTAACTACATTGAATATATATTATCTTTCCTCCAGTGCTCAAAAGAATAGAAAGTCATACTGGTGGTCTACAATTTTGATGGGGAAGCTGACCAGTGGTGGAAACTGATCAAGAATATAAATCCTTAGGAGTTAATTGATTCCATGGATTGGGAGGAATTCAAGAGCATGTTTTTAAATAAATGTTTTCCCCAAACCCTCTGTATCAAGATGGAAATAGAGTTACTCAGAATTAAGAAGAATGTAGATGATTCCATATCAGAATATGAAGAAAAACTTATAAGGCTTTCAAGGTACACTTCTAGATTTTTTATGAACACTGAAATCAAGTTGGATCACTTCTTTATCAGACTAAATCTGAGTATACAATTTTTTTTGGAAATTCCAGACTTTGAAAGCTATAAGGAGATTATATATTGTTCCATTAAGGTTGAAATGGAGATCTGAGACTCCCATTGGTATCATGGGATTAGAAATTAGAAGAGGTAAATGGAATATCATGTGGGTGGTGCTGCAATTAAATTCTATAATGGGATGAAGCCTGATCATCCCACGTGTAAAAATTGTGGGACGAAGAATCCTAGGAACTCTCTAAAATGAACTAAGAATTTCATCAAATGTGAGAATATGGGAAATCATGCTAATAATTTACACAGGGATATGAGAAATATCCCTAATGGGGAATAAGAAAGGATTGTTTAGATAAACGCACAGCTAGTGGTGCAGTGTTACAACTGTAAGGAACATAGGAATTATTCAAACAATTACCCTAAGACAAGGGATTTCAGAGGAAATAAACAACAACAACCATTGAAACAAAGAAGTTTATGCTATCACTACTAATAAGGTGGAGTTTGACATTTAAATGGTGACATGTACACTGGTTATTCATTTAATAATAGTGAAAGTGCTATTTTATTCTGGTTCTACGCATTCATTCATATCCTGAATGTTTAGTAGAACTTTTAAAACACCACCTCAAAATATAGAAGATAAGTTATCTGTATGAACAGTGAATGGGGAAGTTATTGTGTCCATGTTTTATAACTCCTCCCAGGTTAATGTTTGTGGACTGAACCTACCAACAAATATTGTCATGCTTTATTTTGTAGAGTTTGATGTTATCTTGGGCATGGATGGGCTATCTTTCTTCAAATACAACATCAACTATTGGGAAAGGGTGATAACTATTTATATCCCAAAGAATACCCCATTTCTATATAAGTGTAAGAAGGAAGTTGAATATCCTTTAGAATCATTGTCTCATGTGTGGATATTAATTCATTATGAGAAAGCATGTCTAGCTCAAATGATTGAGACAAAGGAGAGAATCATGCTTGAAGACATGTCCATCGTGAGGGATTACACTACCGTATTCATTAAAGAGATGCATGGTCTTCCTCTTGATTGAGAGTTTGTGTTCTAAATTTAACTAATTCCTGTATCTCTACCTTTATCAAATACACATTCTAAAATTTCCACCGTAGAGATGGAGGAGCTGGTGAAGCAATTATAGAAGAATATGGAGAATGGTTTAATACTACTGAGTTCTTCACCATGGCGTATGCTAGATCTCCTCATCAAGAAGAAGGATTGATCAATGCACCTCTGTGTTGATTATCATGATCTCAATAAAATCACGATAAAGAAAAATTATCCCCTAGCATAGATATACGACTTGTTCGATCAGATTTGTGGGGATAGTTATTTCTCTAAGGTGGTCCTTCAGTCAGGATATCACCAATTAAAAATAGGGAAGGAATATATTCCCAATACTGTCTTTTGAACATGGTATGAAAAATATTACTTCATAGTGATGCCCATAAGACTCACTATATCTCCATAAAGTATCATGGATTTAATGAATAGATTATTTAGATATTACCTTGATAAATTTGTGGTTTTCATAATTGACGATATTCTAATATACTCCAAAATATAGGAGGAACATCATGATAATTTGAATACTATGTTGAAGACTTTGTGAAGGGAGAATTTGTACGAAATGTATAGAAAATCCGAGTTTTGGATGGAGGAATTATCATTCTTGCAGCATGTTATCACCAGTAATAGGATATGAGTGGACCCTTCCAATACAATGGAATTTGGACAGTGTCCCAAGACAAAACTTTTAATGGATATCCACTACTTTCTAGGTCAATATAGGTATTATCAATGAATTTTGAGGACGTTTTCACTATTTTCATCCCCAATGACTAAGTTGACATGGAGGGGAGTATAGTTTTTCTAGAATCATAAGTGTGAAGACTGTTTTATAGAGTTGAAAAACATGCTAATAAATGTGCCTGTACATACACTCCTAGAAAGTGGAGAACATTTTGTGGTTTATAGTGATGCTTAAAAGAAGGGATTGGGATATGTTCTAATGAAAAATGATAAATTGATATCATATGCCTCAAGGAAGCTGAAAATAAATGGATAAAACTATCCTACACATGATCTAGAGTTGGAAGAAATGATTTTCGCATTAAAAATCTGGAGGCATTATCTCTATGGGGAGAAGTGTAATATATATAATGATTATAGGAGTCCCAAATATATACTCACAAAAAAAGAGCTTAATATGCACCATTGAAGATGGAAAGAGCTCATCAAGGGTTATGACTTCTCAATTCACTACCACCCAGGTAAGGAAAAAAATGTGGAAGATGCTCTATGTAGAAAGAATCCTACATCTTTATCAATGATGAGAATTGAAAAGGATCCAATCATCATATATTTTTAGATGATGGACATGTGAATAATTAAGGGAGGAAAATCATCAATCCTTTCTCAAATGATTCCTCAACCATCCCTCATGGGGAAAATAAAAGATTCTCAAAAAAAGATGTGGAAATTCTAAAAAGGGTTGAAGCTAACAAAAATGGTAAATCCTCTGAGTAGATGATTTATGAGGAATGAGTTATAATACATGGGTCACTATAATATGAAAAATCCTATCTAGAGATAAAGAATGAGATTCTGAATGATGCATACAGATCAACCTTCTCTATCCACCCAGGGAGCACAAAGGCGTATCGATATATTTGAGAGAATTTTTTGTAGGACAATATGAAAAATAAGATTTATGAGTATACAAAAGTGTCTGGTATGTCAACAAGTGAAGGCTGAAAGACAAAAATATAAGGGGATGATGAAACCACTACCCATAAGAACATTGAAGTGGGAGAACATCAGCTTGGACATTATCACAGGACTTCCAAGTACATCCAGAGGAAATAATTATATATGTGTAATTGTGGATCATCTTACAAATATAGCTCACTTTATCAAAATTAGAGAGGAATTATCATTGGATCAACATTCATTGATATATATTAAATAAGTGGTAAGGATACATGATGTACCACTACCTATTATATCTAATCGAGATCTAAGAGGCACCTTCATGTTCTATAAAAGTTTGCAACCTTCTATAAGCACTAAAATGAACATCAATACAAAATATCATCCTCAAACTGAGGGACAATCTGAGAAAACTATTCAGACACTGGAAGATATGTTGACATCATGTTCTATGGATATCTAAAGAGTATGGGACCAATATCTTAGACAGGTTGAATTATCCTACAAAAACAGTTAACACTGGAGCATCTAAATGGCACCATGTGAATCCCTTTATGCGAAAAGGTTCATAACACTATTGTGTTGGGTTGATGTCGGCGAGTGTAAGCTTATAGGACTAGATATAGTCAATGTAATGTGGGAGAAGGTGAAAACCATTCAGCAGCACATTAAGGTTTCCCAAAGGTGACAAAAGATTTATGCAGGAAAATTTCGACGAGGCCTTGAGATTAAAGTTGGAGACACGATATTTCTACGTATATCTCCATGGAAGAAGGTCATGATGTTTGGGAAGAATGGAAATTTATGTCCCAGGTACATCAACCACTTTGAGATCCTTGATCATGTCGGAGTTTTGGCCTATCGACTGGAACTTCCACATAGCATGTTGAAAGTACACTATCTCTTCCATGTATCCATCTTAAGGAAGTACATACCAGACCCTTCATATGTACTCTCTTCGGAGGTGATACAGTTGGAGAATGATCTTTCTTATGAGGAGTGTCTAGTGAAATTCATGGATCGTAGAGATAAAGTTCTATGTAACAATACTACTCACCTGGTCAAAGTACTATGGAAAAACCATAATTACGAAGATGAAACATGGGAAATGGAGGAAGAAATGAAGGAAAAATATCCGCACCTATTTATGGATTAAAATGTAAAAAGAAAATTTAGAGGGTGAAATTTTATAAGGGGGGTATAATGTGACGACCCAATATTTAATCAATAGAAATTTTCCTCTTATAATTATTCCATATAATCACATTAAATTACAACAGAATGAACTACTAAGTACTATGTGACCTTTAAACATAATATTTCCACTTCTGTGTTTAAAATTTTAAAAAATTGGCATGCACGGTTGCGCCCGGTAAAATATTTAGAGTCAGATAAGAAAAAATTAATTTTTGATGTATATTAACATACCCTTATGAATAGTGACACACCTTTATGAATAGTAATGAAAATTAATGAATATAAAATAATCCATAAAAATAGAAACTTCACCCATGAATGTATAAATAAAATTTAAACATCTTAAAAGTGAAAAATGATTATAGTATATGTATTGGATTTTTTGTATGTCATATATATTTTATTTACAATTTTATGATTAATTTAAAAATTTATAATGGAAATTTATTTTCAAAAATTTAATCATAAACTGGTACTTTTTTTCTTATGGTTATATGATAATTTTACCGGACCTTGATTAGTTTTTTAAGGTGTTATAAAATGATTTATAGTTATAATGTTGTTTTTTATAAACAATTATTTTATTTAAAAAGTAATTTAAAAATATTTAGAGAATTATTTTGTAAAAATGAATTTCATATTTGAATTCTAATTGTAGAAAAATGATCAGGGTGAATTTTTGGAATTTTTCTAAAATTCATGAATTTTCATGAATAGTAAAAATACAGTTTTGAGTTTTCAGTATGTTTAATGATAACATAATGATGTTATAATTAGTATAAAATTATAGTAGGATTTTGGACAATAGAATATGATATGATGTGTCCCATGTGACTAATACCATAGGAAAGACCATGTTTTTTCAAAAACCACTAATGAGGTGTCTTTTGATATTAATAAAAAAACCTCTCTTTTACTATAAATACATACCCATTCAATTGTTCTACATCATTTTATATCCATAATCTTCGATGATCTTGTAGTTTTACCCCACTTGGAGTCCTCCTAAGATGTCCTAAATCCCCCAAGGTCTCAACCTTCTTGTTTTAAGCGTTTCTCTATAAGGTAAGGGAATCTACCTCCCTTCACTTTTTCAAGCTTTCATTTTATGTTATTCTTTTTAATTTCAATTGAATTATATTGGGATATAAAATTTCATATCCCCTTTACTGTAAATATTATTTAAAATGATTAGAGACCCTTTTGTCTCTCATTAAAATATTTTATGAAATTTTAAGGACCGAAATTAGGCTGTCGAATTTTTATAAGGGGTCTCTCAACTTTTATTTTATTTTCATGTTAATTTATTAAATTTTTATTTCCTCCCCTCCTTTCATCCAAATATTTTAATGAATTTTAGTAACTTAAATATACTATAATTTCTTCATGATAAATTAATAACTATTTATCACCACTCCTATCCCTTTCTTGTATTCTAAAAATGATAACACCATCCAAAATGTGTTAATTTACCACATTCATGGACGATGTGGTTTTCAATTTATATTATTGTCTTCAATTTTGGTCATGAAACCATTATTATGGTTTAAATAGAATATAATTTATTTATTATGTCTCATATATGGTTCTTGAATCTTTTTTGACACATAGTTTTGATTTATAATGAAAAGTGAGTTTGTTCTATTCAAGAACTGCCAATTAACCCAAATGGTTATCATTAAATAATTTATATAGTGATTCATGTTCACTCTAAGTGACAAAATGGAATTTAAAACCATTTAAACCTATGTATTTTCACTAATAACATATAACTTTAATTATGGAAAACAACTTTCATCATACATGTGTATCTGGACATGAATATAAGTGGACAGATCCTTAAAACCAAGGAAACAAACGGCCACAAACAATGAAATTGAACCTCATAAACAATCAAAAAGTGTGTTAATTAACATAAAAATGTTATAATAAATCATTTTCATGTACAATAGGTTCTATAATTATTAATTAATTAACCTAATTTTATTATTCTGGTTGTTTATATCAGGTATTGAACACCTTCAGACTTAAGGTAAGGGATCCATTAGATTTCACTTTTATTCCAGAATGTCCTCTATTTTATACCCTATAATGTATAATTAATAATGATGGGGTATGATTTTGAACCATCCCCATACTTACCTCATTATGTTTAAAATATGATAAATACATTTATCTCAAATTAATACCTCATAATTACACCTGATACCATGCTGATATTCCATAAGGGATTCCACCCGAGCCGCCATTATTCCTTCATGTTTCTCTATATCTATTTTTACCAAATGAAGTTTTTATTTCATTTTATGTAAAACATAAACATAATATGTATATTATCCAAAATAATTTTTCAAGATCCATCCTTATTTTTGTTTTGGTTATATACATTCTTTTAAGTTATTCACTCCTCGATACTTTCTAATAAGCAAGCTAGTTTTAAGGGAACTTCCCAAATTATTACCCAATTTCAAGTGAACTCTACCATTTGTTTTAAGACACCAATTTTATTTAGAATCAGTCTTTTATTATTAAAACCTTCTTGTTTAACTTCTGATTTTATATAAAGTAGTATTCCATTTTTGATTTTAAATTCTCTTTAGTATATTCCTTAAAACTGCACAAAAATGTTTTAATGATGATAATTTCCTAAATACTATTCTTACATGTTGTCACTTATATTTGACATCACATGCCATGATATATTCCTATTTTTTCTTATTAATTCCCACGTATGTTTTAATTCCATTATCTCATGAACACTTTTATGATACGACCATTCATTATGATTTATGACATGAATGTGATACACTTTTCTCATCATGGGTTCCCTTATGTTTATGAAGAATTAGTTATGTGGAAATAATATTCATGAACAAGTAAATATTTGTGTGCACAGATAGTGCTCCAATGCATTGGGTAATGTTTATTCTTATGATATGTTATGTTCAATGGTCTTGGCAGTTAGCCTTTACTCGTGCTAGCATGTGCAACGGTCTTGGTGGTTAACCATGACTTGTACTCCTCTATAGAAACGATCCTTGACTCATGATAATGTCATGATTTATGTTGCTTCCACATTAATATGAATTAATTTTTATATTATCCCATGTTTATATGTTATGATTCTATATGATGTTTTATATAATTTTTTCATGATATCTAACCTTTGTTCTAAAGACTTATTCTTATGTTTAATCCCTTCCCAGGATTTTATCTCATCCCTTTGTTCATGTATTTCCCAGGGTACCATATATATATATATAAGGGCTCCAAGGACATTACAAGAACTTTATAAAGATTAAATAAATAGGTGTTTCCCCATGTTTTATGTTTTATGTACCAAGTATTCCAAGACACAAGAATTTACGATCCTTGGATTTTACTCTGATATATAATTATGCTTCAAATCATGTAATGATATGTGTAAAAGTCTAGGGTCTCAATAGTTGGTATTAGAGGATCGTCTAGTTATTTTTGGAGATTAGGAATAGAGATCTTTAGTAAGAACCATATGGATGACACTAAGTATAAGAAAACACCCCTCAATTATTGTAAGTATATAGTATATTGTTTATCAAGAAAATACAACCCTGTTACGATACAAACAGATAGAGGTGTCTCTGGCATAGATGTATCTAGGGGTAAAACCCGAAGACACCACTTTGAGCATGACTCAAATGGGAACTAATGCAAGACAAAGGTATTTTTCGATAATCCTTGTTTGACACTCTCAGGGGATATGACTTGGTAAATTCACAATATTGGTACAAATAATTAAGAAGTGAATCAAAAAACCTATAAACATATAACATAAGAAATAGATCAAGGATAACATGGATTTAAACCTAAGGAATCATGAGTTATGATATACTTCTCCTTTAAAAGTTTATCTTTTTATGTTCAATGTTTCCATTTTATGATCAATAACTAAGTATTCAATCCCTCTAATGGTACATTATTTTCATATATAATGGTGGGAAATAGAAAAACTCATGCCAACAATCAATGTGATAGGGAATGTAAATATTTCCCAAATGATGTAACTAATATGATGGGAATGGGTTCTCAAAACTTAATGAAATTACTTTCTCTGATGGATCAAGTTATGAATAATAATGTGAGTATTTTTAAACACCCTCCTCCTCCAAGGAATGAAAAAGTTTCCATTTAATCCTCCATGCATCAAAGGCCTCCTATGTTTAGTGGATCTTCTAATCCTCTCCTTGTAGAATAGTGGATTAACTCTATTAAATAGATATTCTCTATCCTCCAGTTCTTAGAAGAAGAGAATGTCATACTGGAAGTCTATTATTTTTATGGGTAATCTTATCAGTGATGGATTCTGATCAAGAACACAAAAGTACCCTGAGGAAATTGATTCCATGGATTGGGAGGAATTCAACATAATATTTTTCAATAAATATTTTCCATGAACCCTTCGTCTCATGATAGAAAGAGAGTTCCTCATACTAAAGAATAAGGAAGATGTGTCCATCAGGGTGTATGAGGAAAACCTTACAAGGCTTTCAAGGTAAGACATGGCATTTTCATGAACACTAAAATAAAGGTAAATCACTTATTTAGAAGACTAAAGCTGAGTCTATGAAAAGTGTTTGTAATTTTAGAATTCGACAATTATGAGGATATTATCCATTTTGACCTTAATGTTGAAATAGATATCAAATAATCCAAGTGGTATCGTGGGCCTAGAAATAAGAAGAGGAAAATGTAATGTCATGTGGCCAGTCCCGCAAATAAATTTCATTATAGGAAGAAGCCCGATCATTCAATGTGTAAAAATTGTCAGAAGAAGTGTCGTGGGAACTGTCTAAAGGGAACTAGGAATTGTTTCACA
Organism: Viscum album; assembly: GCA_963277665.1. Classification (NCBI taxonomy): domain Eukaryota; kingdom Viridiplantae; phylum Streptophyta; class Magnoliopsida; order Santalales; family Viscaceae; genus Viscum; species Viscum album. The sequence goes on from OY728159.1 coordinate 1,940,217,800, forward strand.
TTTGGAAATATGGGACATCCTTCCAAAAACTGCTGAACAGATAAGAAAAATCCCCCTAATGTGGAAGAATAAAGGAAGGATTAGATAAATTCTCAACTAGTGGTGGAATGTTACACTACAAAGAAAATGAGCATAATGTGAACAATTTCCCTAAGTCAAGGGTTGTAAGAGGAAATCAACAAGAACCTCTATGGAAACATAGAAAGGATTATACTATCACTACTACTGAGGTTGATCTGGACTACAATGTGGTTACACGTACACTGGTTACTAATTCAAGAATAGAGAATGTAGTATTTGAATTTCGTTCCATGCATTCTTTGGTATCTTTCCAGTTTAGTAAAAATATTCAAACACCACCTAAAAATTCGTAGGATAATTTATCTAGGACAATAGAGAATGGAGAAATTATTGAATACATGGTTTATAACACCTTCTTGGTTTATGTTTGGGGACTGAACCTCCCTAGAAATATTATTATATTTCCTTTAGTATAGTTTTATGTTAACATGGGCATGGATTAGAAATCTTTATTCCAATAAAACATCAATTGCTGGGAAAGGGAGATCACTCTTCACATCACAAAGAATACTCCAATTCTATACAAGTTTATAGAGGAAGATAAATATCATTTATAATCATTTTCTCATGTGTGAATATAAAATCTTTATGAGAAATCATGTCTAGCTCAAATTATTGAGGCAAAGGAGAGAATCATACTTGATGACATGCCCATCGTGAAGTATTACACTGATGTATTCCCTAAAGAGTTGTCTGGTCTTCCTTCTAATAAATAGGTTGAGTTCTCAATTAACCATACTCCTAGAAATTTTCCTTTATCAAAGACACCATATAGAGTGGACCCTACAGAGCAGGAGAAGCTGACGAAGTAGTTATAGAAGAATATGGATAAGGGTTTTATATTCTCGATTGCTTCACCATGGGGTCCACCAGTTCTATTCATCAAGAAGAAGGACGAATTAATGTGCCTCCTTATTGATTATCATGAGCTTAATAGAATCATGAAAAAGAACATGTATCCCATGCCATGGATAGATGTCTTGTTTGACCAGCTTCATGGTACCAGTTATTTCTCTAAGGTAGACCATCAGTTGGGATATCACCAATTTATGGTGAGTAAGTAATATATTCCCAAGAAATCCTTTTGAACAAGCTATAGACACTATGATTTAATTGAGATTACCTTCAGACTCATTAATTCTCCATAAATATTCATGTATTTAATGAATAAAGTCTTTAGAGATTACCTCGATAAATTTTTGGTAGTATTTATCGAAAATATTATGATATAATCCAAGATAATGGAGGAACAGGAGGAGCATTTGAATATTGTGTTAATTACTTTTCCATGGGAGAATCCCAATTCAAATTACAGAAAATTTGAGTTTTGGATTAAGGAAGTATCATTCTTGGGGCGTGTTATCACCAATAAAGGGATATTGGTGGACCTTTCCAAGAAAAATGAAATTAAAGAGTGGCCCAGGAAAACATTTTTAACGGAGATATACATCTTTATAGTTCTATCCAAATATTATAAAAAATTTGTGAAGAAATTTTCACAATTGTCAAACCTAATGACCTAGATAACGCGAAACAGAGTCATGTTTGTATAGACTCATGAGTTTGAATATTGTTTCAAGGAGTTGAAAAGGAGGCTAATCACAGCGTTGATCGTCACACTCCAAGTAGGTAGAGAATTCTTTATTGTGTGTAGTGATTCTTCAAAGAATATTTTATGTTGTGTGCTTATGAAAATGATAACGTGATATCCTATACCTCAAAAGGGATGGAAATCCATGATAAAAACTATCCTATATATGATCTAGAGTTCGCGGTTTTGATCTTTACATTAAAAATCTAGTGGAATTGTATCTATGGGGAGAAGTGTGAGATATATACTGATCACAAGAGTCTCAAAAAATATATTCACACTAAAAGATATTAATATGAACCAGTGAAAATGGATATATCTCATCAAGGATTATGACTGTTCAATCCACTACTATCCTAATATAGCAAACATAGTGGAAGTTTCTCTAATTAGAAAGGACCCTTTAACTTTATCAATGATGAGAATTGAAAATGGATCCAATATTCTTATATCTGCAGAGGACATACATGAGAATCATTATGGTAGGAAAACCATAAATACTTTCTCAAATGATTTCTCAACCATTCCTCATAGAGAAAATAAAGTATTCTCAAAGAAAAGATGTGGAAATTATGAAATGGGTGGAAGTTAATAGAAATGGTAAATCATCTTAGTTGATCATTGATAAGGAAGGAGTTGTCATATTTGGGTCCCAATTATATGTACCATCCGATCCAAAGATAAATAAGTAGATTCTAAATGACTCACATAACTACTCCTTTTCAATCCATCCAGGGAGCACAAACATGTATCCAGATCTATGAGAGAAATTTTGGTGGGACAATATGAAGAATAAGATTTCTATCTATACATCAAAGTGACTAGTATGTCCAAAAGTGAAGTCTAAAAGATAGAATTATATGGGGAATATTTTACCACAACCCATACCAAAATTGAAGTGGAAGAACATCCCCATGCAATTTGTCAATAGACTTCAATGGACATCTAGTGGAATCAATGCTATATGGGTCACTGTTTATCATTTTACAAAGACAACTCACTTTATCACAATTCGAGAGGACTTCTCATTGGATAAACATTCACAAATTTATATTAATGATGTGGTACGGATTCATGGAGTACAACTATCTATTGTATCTGATAAATATCTGAGATTCACCTTGAAGTTATGGAAAAATATCCAACATGATCTAAGAACTAAACTAAACTTTAGTATGGCCTATCATCCTCAAAAAGACCTCCAATCTGAGCAAAATATTTAGACACTAGAAGATATGTTTACAACATCTTTTATAGAATTAAATGGAAGATGGTACAAACATGTACCACTTTTTTAATTCTCCTACAACAACAGTTTCCACTAAAGCATCTGAATTGAACCATACTATGCCCTTTATGGGAAAAGGTTGCAGAACTGCAGCATACTGGGATGATGTTGGTGAGCGTAAGCTGCTAGGACCTAAAATGGTCAAAGAAATGGGGGATAAGGTGAAAAAAAATTCAAAAACACATCAAGGAATCCCATTTTCGACTAAAGATATATGAAGACAGTCGTCGATGATGCCATGAGTTCAATGTTGGAGACATGGTATTTCAATGCATACCTCCATGGAAGAAGTACATGAGGGCTGGAAAAAGAAAATTTAAGTCCTAGGTACATCAGACCCTTCGAGATCCTTGATCGTGTCAGAGTTATGGCCTATCAATTGGAAGTTCCACCTTCCATGCCAAAATTACATGATGTCTTCCATGTATCCCTCTTATGGAAGAACTTATTAGACCCTTCACATGTACTCTCTTAAGAGGTGGTACAGTTGGAGAATGATATTCCATACGAAGAGTACCCAGTAATGATATTTGATTTTACAGATAATGTTCTACGTAACAAAACTACTCACCTTGTCAATGTACTGTGGAAGAACTATAAGTACAAAGAGCTAACATGGGAACTGGAGGAATCAATGAAGGAAAAGTCCCCACACCTATTTATCGCTTAAAATGTAAAACTATAATTTTGAGGGAAAAATTTCATAAATTGGGAATAATATAACGAACCAATGTTTTATCAATGGAAATTTTCCTCTAATAATTATGTCTTATAATGACATGAAATTACAACACAATGAACTAATATGAACTATGCGACCTTTAAACATAATATTTTCACTTTTGTATTTTGAATTTTAAAAAACCGACATGCACAGTTGCATCCGATAAGATATTTAGAGTTTGATAAGACAAAAATATTTTTTGATTAATAGTAACATATCTTTATGAATAGTAACAAACCATTATGAATAGTGATGAATAGTAAGGAATAGAAAATCATCCAAAAAAAATGAAAACATCACCCATGAATGTATAAATACTATTTAGACATCTTAAATGTGAAAAAACGTTCATAGAATAAGTATTGGTATTTTGGTATGTCATAAAAATTTTATTTAATATTTTATGATTAATTTAAAATGGAAATATAATTTTCTAAAATGTAATCATAAATTGTTTTATTTTTTTCTAGTTATATGATATTTTATGGGACCCTAATTAATTTTTTCAATGTGTTATAAAATGAGTTATAGTTTTAATGCTTCTTTTCATTATAAATTGGGATTTTATTTAAAAATTAAATTAAAAATATTTATAGAATTATTTTCCACAAATGGATTTTATTTTTGAATTATACATGTTGAAAAATTGTTAGGGTGAATTTTTTGTATTCTTCTAAAATACTTGAATTTTATTTGAATAATAAAAATACAGTTGTGAGTTTTCGGTATATTTAATGCCATCATAATGATGTAAAATTAATATAAATGATGGTCAAATTTTTTACAGTAAAATATAATATGAGTTGTCCCATTTGGATTATACCAGGGGAAAATACCATAGTAAAGCCCATGGATTCTCAAAAACCACTAATGAGGTGTCCTTTGAAATTAATAAAAAAAGTCTCTCTTTTAATACAAATACCCACTCATTCCTTTGATTTGAATCATTCTAAATCCATCAAACTTGAATCGTTGGCGGTTTTACCTCCCTAGGAGTACTCCCAAGGTGTTTTAAATCCACCAAGGCCATAGAATTCATGTTTTAGGAGTTACTATTCAAGGTAAGGGAATCTACCTCCTTTCTCTTTTTCAATCTTTCATTTTATTTTATTATTTTTAATTTCAATTTTATTATGTTGGGATATGTAATATCATATCACCATTACTATAAATATTATGTAATAATGAATAAATAACCCTTTTTCCCTTGTAAAAATATTTTATGAAATTATAAGCGACGCCGTTAGGCTGCCAAATTTTCGTATGGGATCTCTCAACCTTTCTTATATTTTCAAGTTTATTTAATTTCATTTTCTTCACTACACTCATTTCAAAGAAATGTTTTGATGATCCAGTACCGTACATGTACTGTAATTTTTTATGATAATGTAATAATTCTTCATCATCTCCACTTTCCATTTCTTTAAATCTAAAAATATAAACACCATCCTAGATGTGCTAATTTAACACATTCAAGGATGATTGGTTTTTCAATTTCTACTACCAAGTTTAATTATTGTCCTGTAACTATTTATATGGTTTAAACAAACTATAATATATCTATTAGGTCTCGTCTATGGTTCTGTAATCTTTTTATACACATGGTTTTGATTTATAAAGAAAAATGAGTTCATTGTGCTCAAAACCTGCCAATTAACATAAATAGTTATCATTAAATAATTTATATAATGATTAATCATCATGAAAGGTAACCAAATAGTATTTAAAAACATTTAAAAATCTTTATTTTTATGAATAAAATATAATTTCAATTCTGCACAACAAATTTCATCATACATTTTTATCTGAATATGAATATATGTGAACCGACCATTAAAACCAAGGAATCAAATGAACCAGAACAATGGAATTGGGCCTCATAACCAATCAAAAAAGTTATTAATGAACATAAATAGGTTATAATAAATCATTTTAATGTAAAAGAAGTTATATAATTATTAATTATTGATCCAGATTTTAGTTTTCATGTCGTTAATATCAAGTGGGGAACACCATTAGACTTAAGTTATGGGATCCCCTCTATTTCACTTTTATTCAAGAATGTCCTCTATGTTATTCCTTTTCATGTATAATTCATTATTATTGGGTATAATTTCTCACCTTCCCCATACTTCACCATAATGTATAAATGATGAAAAATCCATTTATATCACCTTATGTCCTCTTAAGTACACCTGATACCATGCTGATATTCTATAATGGATTCCACCCAAACTGACTTTATTCCTTTGGGTTGCTCTATCTCACTTTCAACCAAATTATGTTGTCCTTTATTTTTATGTACCACTTAAAAATACTATGTAAATTATCTAATCAAATGTTTAAAGGTCTATCCATCATTCACTTTTGTGGATATAAATGCTTTTAAGTGATCCCTCCTCGATACTTCCCAATAAGAAAACCCGTTTTTAGAAACATTCCAACTTTTTACCAAATTTCAAGTGCACTATTCCATTTTTTAATCCACCATTGTTAATATAAAATTTTTATTTTTATTATAAAATCATTCTTTTTTCTCTTCTGGTTTTATATAAATCATTATTCCCATTTTGATTTTAAATGATCTTTAGTATTTTCCTTAAAACCGCACTAAAATATTTTATTAATAAGAATTTCTTAAATACTCTTCTTGCATGTCATCACATATGTCTGAAATCACTTAACATGCTATATTCCTATTTTACCTTATCAATTTCCACATATTTTAAATCACGTTCACTCATGAACACTTTTTTGATACGCCCATTAATTATACTTTATGACCAGAATGTGATACCCATTTTCTCTATGGTTTCCCTTATGTTTATGAATGATTTATTATGTATGATTATTTATATAGAAACCATATCCATGAACATGTTAAGATTGTTTCACCCATATAGAACTCTAATTCATGGAGTAATGTTTAGTATCACGAGACATTATGTCCAATGGTCTTGGCAGTTATCCTTGACTCGTACTACCATGTGCAACGATCTTGGTGGTTAACCTTGAATTCTGATCCTCTTTGTACAACAAGCCTTGAATCATGCTAAAGTCATGATTTATATTACTTCCACATTATTCTGAATTCAGTTTTATATGATCCCATGTTTATATACTATGATTATATATTACATTTTATATCATTATATCATGATCTATAACCCTTGTGCAAAAGACTTATTCTTATATTTAATCCCTTATGGAGATTTTAGCTCATCCCTTTGTTCTTGTGATCCCTAGGGTACCCTGTAAAATTGTAGGGGATCAAAGGATTTCATGAGCTCTTTATGAAGATCAAATAATGGGTTTTTGTCCCATGTTTTATGTTTTATTTACCTAGTATTCCAAGACACTAGTCTTTATGATCCCTAGCTTGTACTCTGATGTATAATTATGCTTAAAATCCTAAAATTCTATGTGTAAAAGGCTAGGGTCACTATAAGATCATCCAAAATTTTGGTAAAGAATATATTATGTTGTTTCTTGTTGATATAAATCAGTCTTTGGATAATAAAAGTGGTAATTTTTCTTGAACAATTGTACCGTGGAGTAATAAACTTAAAAATAGATGATTATGATTTGACTCAGTCATCACCTAGTACACCAAAATAGTATTTCCTACACATCTAGTTTGACACTCACATGGGATATGATAGGGGTAATTGAGTGTTTTTAACAATACATTATGATGGATTTGAAAATAAATATATCCCCAAAGAAATTATGTTTATGATTTATATAAGGATCATTTTAGACATGTATGAACCATCATGGGTTAATAATTTTAAGGATGATAATATGTTTAATGTCACAAATACCCCATCTGACATTTTATGTGTTACAATAATCTTGGAGAGATTTATTGAATTTTATTGGATTTTTGAGGCATATGTAACACTTATGTATGAATTTTTTTAGTGAGATGTTTGTTTAAAGAATAATTCATTTATATTTTGTAGAAAATAGATAACATTTATTGATAAACTTTAGGGTTAATATTATAATTGTAGTTAAGGTAATTATATTCAATTAAGATTATTTTACTTCATAAAAAATTAAGTCGTATAAAAATAATTGTGGTTAATAATTGATTTGATGAATAATGTAATTTTGAGAAAATTTATCATATTTTTTGAAATGTTATAGGAATTGTATTAAAATAGAGTCGGAAAAAGGGAAACCCACATGCTATGTGGTAACACATCTTATATATAAAGTCTTTGGTTCTTGAACCCAAAACTGAAGTGTGAAAAGGGTGTTGTGGTTACCACTGGCCTATGTAATTTACTATTTAGTATGACATTGTATTTACTTAAAAAATTTAACGGATAAATATTATGGTGAGGTTGGGAAACACTTTATTGGATCTGATATTTTTTATTTTGAGGTAATTAATAATATTTCAGGATACATATTATTTTTTTGAGGTATATATAACCATTAGGATTAATGTAAATGGATACCTATGAAGAATGAAATTTAATTTTTCTTTTTGTAAGTTAACATGTGTGGTATCACCTTTGGGTTGAAAAAATTATTTAATATTGGGAATATTATGGTTAATTATGATATAGGGTTATTTATTTTCAGAAAAATATAATATCAAACATTAGTGTAAATTTTGAATAAATATGTATTATTTCTCTATGTAATGTTTTATACATTATTGTAATGATATTAGTTTTGAAAAATATTTAAAATCAATATGAATAACATATTATTCATTTATGAATCATACAATCTGTTAGAAGTTAATTTTAGTTCTTCAATAAAAAAAATTGTATATTCATTTAATGGAGTAATAAATAATGTGGAAATTTATTAAATCATAAAAAAGGATGAAATTATAATTAAGATAAATCAAGTAAGTATATTTTATAGAGTTATCTATCTTGATAGTAAAATAATCCCTCAAATATAGGAAAATGATCTTGAAATAAAAAATTTATCCTATTAACTTCATATTCGATGAATCAATGGTCATTTAACTCATCACAGATTTATGGTTTTTTAGGCACCGACTTTCTATTGATCATTTATTTTCTCTTGATTAGTGATATCGATCAATATCCATAATTATTTACACTTTTCTTTGATGTCTATATTTCCACTTCCCAAAAATGTTATAGTACTTGGAAACCTAGTTATGTGTTATTTCTGATGGCCTTCATATTACAGTTTCCCTATTTTAATAAGAAATTTTATTAATCCATTTTATGATGTGGTTTTTCAAGAAAAGAATTTTTCAAATATCAAACTCTTAATTTATGTGTGCATGTTGAAATTATGATGACGAAATTTATTGAATGCGGTTATAATGTAACAGCCCATGCTTATACTGTATATTTATTTTAAATAAATTTAATCACTTTTGTATTTTTTGGTATACACTGCCCTAATAATTTTTTAAAAATAACATTGTGTTTTATATTGTATATGACATGTAACACCGAACTTAAATAACCCATAAAATATATTATTTAAATATGATTACTATAACATAGTAGTTGAATTAGATATTTTAAATAAGATTAACCAAAATTTTAAATATATATAGTTCTTAATAAATAAAAATGTATTGATAATTATTATTAAACAGTCACTATAATTATTAGTAAAGTCATTGTATGGTTTAGAATACATTTTCTATTAGAATGGTTTTATTTTTCAGTTTTGTTGAAATTATATTTAATTTGTAACACTTGTAAAAATTTTATTTTATAAACATAATATCATTGTTCATATTATAATACAAAAATAATCTTTGGATTAAAATTTCAAATTTATTTGAAGTACAATTTTTGAGTGAATAGTGAAAAACACAACTTTGTGTACAACCTTCATTTCTTTAATTAATTATGTATTAAAAATTTCCCATTATTATTTTATGATGACAATTAAATATAAGTATTATTTATTTACATTTAATTAAATTAATATCATTTAGATAATAATTATACTTGATTTTAATATAAGTTTATTTTTAGGTTTTAAAAATCATTATTTATGAAAATTGTTTTGAAGTGTTTAATGTTTCTCCATTTTAATATATTAAAATAACCACTAATGAAACATGATTTAAATTATATATATATTATATATATATTAATTTAAATTAAATTGGTTAATATTACTAATAACGTAGTTAATATAAGATCATAATATTCTAGAAAAATTCTTTTCATGAAAAACAATTTTTCGACAGATTTTCAGGTTTTATTTTAAAATATATTTTAAAAAAAATAAAAGATTAATTTGAAAAATTTTATTGAATAATTGGATTTATAATAATTAATATTATATAATATGGTAAAAAAAAATTCATAGTGATTAGTAAATACGGTAAAATTTATTTACCGCCATTATGGTTAAAACGAGGTATTGCATATTACATACATTTATATAAACATTAATTTTCTGCATACCTAGAATTTCTATTTTATAATTTTTTTTAATATTTATAAAAATTGGTCTAAATTTTTAATTAAGTATCATTTTATTTTATGATTAATGGATAAATTACCTAGGTTAAAAACTAGTTATAGTGGTAAAAAATAAAATCATAAAAGTAAGTAAAGTTATAGAATAATGGAAGATCATGTTTAGAACATTCTTATTTTTATATTATGGATATTTGTATCATCCTTAACCTCCCTATAATAAATTATTTTTCATTCCATCAGGCTCTTGGGGTGAGATAGAATTTCAATTATTGATTTGTTTTGGGTATTTAGAAAAATGGCACTCCACCTCAATTATAAAATGGAACACCCTCTTCTCACTTATTGACACATCAAAAGCCATTTTTCATGACCATAACCTAAATAAATATCTCTCCCAACACTCTTATACACATTAAAATTATTCATGTCTTCCAAAAATACTGATCCTAGTGTCATTAAGTGGAGATCTAATGGAGGTTTCTCTAAGATAAGGCAATTGTCATAATGAAGCTCTCTCCTTTTATTTATTATTTTAAAACCTTCCATTATCTATTAAAAAATAATATATTTAAAATAAATATCCCATATAAGTATATATTATTAGGTTAATAGAACAACTTATTTCCATCTCATCTTCCAACAAATGGTAAATGAAATCTTTGATCATGTGTATGGCAGACTATCACCTCACAAACCAATGTGACTCATTTTCTATCAACACCTCTCAAGGTTGTATATAATGATTAATTTAATATATATATATATATATTATTTATTATATAGTCATCTTTATTTAATTTTATTATCATATATACCTTCTTAATTTATTTCTGTTTAAAATAAAATAATGTCCATCGTGTGTATAGTGGACCACTGCCTCATGATGCGATGTGATTCATTTTTAAACTATTATTTACAAGGAATGTAAAAATTATAAATTTAATGAATATATGTGATATATATGAAATAATATTTAATCTGTAAAATTAATATATCACTCACTTGATCACTCTTTTAGCTGTTAGGGAAATGATAATGTTTCTCGTGCGTGCATAGGACCTACCATTCCCATAATGTGATGTGATCTATTCCCCATGTTCAAATTTCAATAATGATTATAAAAAAATATACATTTAATATAATTGATATTTATAAAATAAATATACTTGTTTATATTATGGAACAACAAAACAATCTCATGAACTGTAATTTTCACATTAAAACATACATGAGAAAACCAGACAGTTAACACCCGAAATAATAGTAATAATGATATATTATTAACGAATGGGAGATAAGATGCTATAAGAGGATAATATATGATATTATAAATATTAATATTTTTATTTTATATATTAATAACATGTGTAAAACCACTATAAACGAGTTTGTATAATGTTCAATAAAAAATGAATATGAGGTAAGGGACTTCGTCTCAATTTCTATTCATTAAGAAATATTTTATTTTTGTGCGCCTAATTTCTTTTATATGGTTTAAATAATGACCCTTTTACATGTCATATAATTAACACTTAATATGTCATGTTAATTTGAGTTTAATTTTAGTTATTTTATCTAAGGGTATTAGACTTGAACGTTACCAAGTTGTATGGAAGTTTATAACTCAATTTATTTTCATTGGGTTATATTACGTCTACCTTATCTTCGATATTTTAGGATTGTATGTTTAATTTATTTTGATTATTTTATGTTTTATTTCCTCTTTTTTATTTGGATATATATTTTATAAGCATAATCAATCCATTTATTAATTCCCGCTTTAATGGTATGATCAGTGTAAGGTATTTCATCTAAATTCCCATTCCAATGAGGCAAATTTGTTAATATAAACCTATTAAATTTAATGTGGTGTATACACTAAACCTATGATGTATTTAACATTAATTACTATTTATTGATTAATTTTGTGAATACCTATGGTCACCAATCATCTCTTGATTAATTTTTTGATTGTCAACTTTCACTTGAGACAATCACTTATGATCATTTTTCATTGGATATTGAATTTATCTTAAATATTTATATTATTTCTTAATGTATGTGATTATTACAAAAACTATTTATCATTTATACATATGGTGTTTACTTAGAATGTTATTTAATCAACTGGGGAAATATTAATAAATATTAATTCTTTACTCAATACGGATATTTGATGATAAATAGTATTGTTCATGAATTAAATAGATCATTTAATATATGATTAATGTGTTTGACATGAAGTTATGGGTGGAACCCATTTATAGATCTCTCCATGACACATCAATAGTATCATGAGACAAATCAGTTGGATGGACTTATTTAAATGTGTTTCTAGTGTATAACAACCCATTATTTAATTATTATAGAACAAGGTCCTAATAGAAATGCTATCAAAATGTATGATGTCATTATGTACAATATTAAAAATTTATTATTTTTAGAATTCAGTTATTATTATCCATTATATTATTTCCTTGATATAATGCATGGATTAATATTTTTTTCTCAATTTGTTGATTAAATGGAATGTGTGTCCAGTTATTTACCTTTCCATATTTATTATTCCTTATCAAATCTTGGTGGTCAAGTTATTGATTAAATGGAATGTGTATTTAGGTCTTTAATATACCCTATTGATTATAACTTATCGATTAAGCTGTATTTATTATTGATATCTAAGGCATTATATAACTCTTATTGAGTATTTGAGGGAACCCTTATTTTTTCCATTCCTAGAAAACGACGAAGTTTACTATGAATAATATGGAAGGATGTTCCAGAAAGAATAATTATATTGTAAAAAATTTATTCTGAAATTTTTGTATTTATATTTAAAATGGGAATCATATATGTATCTAGTATACCAATACTAATCGATTTTATCTTAAAATAATGTGGTAAAGTTACAACTAACTTTAGGATAATGGGGTAAAGTTATTTTCTGATATTTAATGTATTTTATTTTAATTGATTTCATAAAGATTCCATGATATGAATAAAATTATAATTTCAAAATAATTGTTTACCCATTATCATAGTAATTAGCATTATTCATAATAATCTAAATTTTATAAAAAAAAGAAATTGATAATGATAAATAATATGAGAATTATTATCTCAAATATATGAAAAAATTTATCATATTAACTTTCTATGTTCAAGAAAATAAATCATATCATTAGCATATAAAACACATAAAAACCATCATTTTTAAGAGTTGTGTGTTTTTAAGCATAAAGCTTATCCATAGGAAAAATTATCAATGTTATTGGATCCAATAATATTAAAAATATTATTATTGGTAAATAATATGTATTTTTTAGTGAAATATATTTTTTACTCTAATTTTACCCTTTGTGAAAAAAATTTAATATTAAAAAAAATCATAAAATATTACTATGTTTTCTAAAATTATATACATTGATTTTACATATACAATATTTTATTTTAAGACTTGTTAATGGAACGTTATAATGTATATATATATAGTAAAAAAGGCTTTCAAAACCTTCAAGTCATAATGTCATTAAATTTATAGTATTGTAAAAAATCATTATGTTTCACTATCTACCTAGAATTAATTTTTTTAAGAAAAAATGAAAAATAATTACTAAGATAATTTTTAATTTATAAATTAAATAATTAAATATATTTTTTCAAATTCAATTTTTATAATTTTTATTTTAAATTTTAAATAAAATCATAAATTACAATGAGAAATTATTTTTATATGAAATCAATGTTTTTAAAATACCTATTATTCTTATTCATAATTTATTTAAGACAACAATAATGATATCATTAATATATCTATATTATATTTTAATAAAATAATCATTTCAAAACAATATTCTTAGTTTCATTAATAAAATTGAAAATGAATAAAAAGAATGATTCTTAAATACTATAATGAATTAAGACTTTTTTATAAAATAACCTTTATAAATATATAAATATATTGTGTAATCTATTCACTTATTTTCATACCTACTAATTAAATGGCTGGGATTAACAATATAATAATATCACGGTTTTATTTTGGATCATTGTTGCATGTGAAAAAAGATATCATGCTTATTTGACTTAATTAGATGGAGAAATAAACTAAAATCTAATGTTATTACATTTTTCATGTGGGTTGGTCATCCTTCTTATACTAGGACACAATGTGTACTGGTCAATAAGAAACTCATGGGACACTATACCCTACACCCTTTTTCCAACCCCAACACACTTCAGACCTTCCTCTTGGTTCTCTTGATATTCTTCCTCAAACTGATAGGTTATAGGGATTTCTATAATCATTTTACTCATGTCACAGCTAGATATCTACACATCAAGCATAATTAGCTAACCATATGGTTTTTGGATACATCTTTTGAATCCATCTAGGTTTTGGGAAAAAATATATAAAATAGTTCCATGTTTCCTTTCCCATTTTTTCTCTATTCTTTATATAACATTCCCCTTCTTGAAAAGTATTAATTTCTTGTATAAAACATATTATGTTGCTGACATTGTTATCATTTAATATATCTCTATAATAAATAAATCAAAAAAAATTATTTCAAAATAATAAATTAAATTCTAAAATAAAAGAATTTAAATTGAAAAAATTATGAATGAATTATAAATATCATATATATCCACAGATGAACTCATGCTTCTCCTCAAACATATAATATAAAGAAAATTATAAAGTAAATCCACGTTATTGATATTTAAATTTTAATGTAACTAAATTATATAATTAAAAATAGATTTATAATTTTTAAATCTTAACATAATAAATATCTCTAGAAATGAATATTTTCCAAAGAAACTAATAACTTGTGTATTTTATTTCTCCCCAAGAAATATTAATGAAGCTTCTCCTAACATCAATTCTAGCATCATTAATTTATCATTACTATTAATTATACTATGATATACCTAACTTTTAATTTTTTATCATTACAAAAGTTACTGAATTAATTGTTTTATTTTCATACCTTGAGTATATGGTCTTTACCACAGGCTTGAAAATAATCTCAAATGTCTGCCCGGTAATGATAAATATCACATCTACTCATGAGGACATCAAAATAAGAACTATATAAATTTGAGGCTTAGGGTATATAGTTATTATTTTTAAAAATATTAAATCTAAAAACCAAGGTTACCTCAATAGAATATTTCATGATAAGCAAAAGTAAATAACAATGGATTAATCTTCCAAGATAAATTCACCACACTACTATTTCTAAACTCAAAGTAACACTAAAAAGTTGATTAAGTTTAAAGATTCCGCCTCTTGTTTTTTTGTTCTTTTTTCATTTTATCAAAATTTATACTTGGGAAAAATACCGCACTCATGAACTAAACCAATTTGATCTCCTCAGGAAACTAATTGTAATAGATATAATAAGACAATAGGTTGAGTAATGTTGATCTTTTACGTAGACAATAAAAAACCCAATTATTACTCTTTTCTTCAAGAACATGTACAATGATTTTTATTTTTCATTATTATTTTAGAAAATATTTTTAAAAATTTGGGATAGTAAAAAATTGAAGCATAATATATGTGATATGTGAACCCTAACACAATATCGAAGGAAACAGAAGACATATTTTTTTATATTCATGACACATTTAAATATTTTAAATAATATTTTCATAAAAATGTATGGTGTCGATATGAAATTTAAGGACCTATGAAGCCTTGATAATTATATATGAAAAATTAAAAATAAAATAAAAATCACATAGATGATGTTCTATCTTAAATATTATAATGTCTCTAAAATAAAGGCTTGAATGAGAAAACTAAGACCACTATTAATTCTTGATTCACTACTACAAAGCAAGCCTTTAATAGCACTATTATTGGAAGTTTTTATCACAAAAAATCACTGATTACTGGAGCACGATTAAAATATCTTGGATTTTATCAATACTCAAAAAGTACTAATAAAGGGATACTTTACCAGAAATCTTTCAAGTGATGATAAACAGAACCATTTATCTAGATTTTTATGTCACACTGATAAAGGGTAATAAGGAAGATTACTATAATAGGAAAATGTAGCAGCAAATACAGGGCATACTACAATGTGTTGTAACAGGGAATATGATAATGTACTATAACATCACATGGAAGCTCTTGAAAAAGCACCAAAAATGAAAAAATAGTTAAAATACAAAATTTAAATGAATTAAAATCTACAACAAAAATATAAGAAAAAAACTATATAGTAAACATTTCAAACATTGGATTATAAAATTACATGAGTAATTTAAAATTACCACATAAATTCAAAGACATCAATGTTTCTTTATGTATTTCCCTTAGTCACAACTCCTTCTATTATGGAACAAACCACCCCTTTTTGAAAAAAATAACACACTTATATATGAAAATAATTCTTATGTTGGTAATAATAAAAATAAAAAAATTAAGTATAACATATACATTTTAAATTAAATTTTGAGTCATACAAGGAACATTGTGTTTCAGATTTATTTACGGTTGATGACAGCATGTCATGCCATTTCTTTTTCATATTCAAGCATTATATATTTATAAATTTACTAAATAATTTAAAGAAAAAAATTATTAGGAAATTAATTATTTAATATAATATTGAATTTTGAGATAAAAAATCTAATCTATCTTTCTCGGTTTTGGTGAAGTGATTCATGTTATAAACTGAAATGATCCTTATATATTGATGAAATACACATCGGGTCATAAAAATCAATATATGAATCAGATTAAGGTGTAGATGAAACCTACCCATTCCAAATGACTTATGGATCATTTATATAAATTATCAAATCAATATTAATGTGTTTTCTTAGTTTTGGGTACATCACTTATGTTTTTTTAATAAAATGAAATTTGAAACTTGAAACACATAGTATGAGTCATACCTATCACATGGTGTATCATTTTTAAGTGAGACTTATTACTAAAAATAAAAAATTTCATTTGAATCATTTAAATAAATTCTCAAGATAGTCTGAGTTCATATTTCAGTTTTTAGTGAGTGAATGTTTTTTGAAGTAAAATGTAAATTTTAAACTGATAACAGATGAATTGAGTCATACTAGACATATTGAGTATCAGATTGAGGTGTCACAGATTCCAAAATGGGAAATGACTTATGGGTCATTTTAATTAATTATGAAAATAATCAGAATGTGTTCTCTCAATTTTGAGTATGTTAGATTTATTTTTTTTACTAAAATTAATTCCACATTTTTTTAAAGAGTTTCTCTTGGAGTCATATTAGTCACACCGGGCATTGGATTGAGGTTTAGCTGATTATTATATATCCCAAATAAAATATTTATCATTTTACTAATGTAAAAAATAGTATTAATGTGTTTCCTAACTTTTTAGTATGCCATTTTATTTTTAGTAAAACATCATTTTCAATAAAAAAACATGCACTTTGAGTTATGCCAGCCACATAGTGCATTATTTTTAGATGAGAATTATTCCTACACATCACAAAGTAATTTTTAATTTTTTTCAAAAATTTTCAAGACAATATCATATTGTTTTATATAACGTTCCGACCCGACAAACCATTCAACCCGGTAGTCGGACTGATCACCACATGGCCTCAAGCGCATCTCCCTAAACACGAGAGGCTTCTGGCTTGCAGCGAGGGACTAGGTGAGTCTGTGGGGAGAATATTCCCTCATTAAAAAAGTATCACAACAGAAATTACAAACATAAAATAGCGGAAAAAGGTAACCTCTTGACAACACATAGACATCAGAAATAGATAACAAAAAAGAAGGTCAGATACATGTTTACATAGGATGGTGCAAGTCAATACAATACAATACAAGTATCTAAAACAACCAAAAGAAACCAAAATGTATCCCCAGTCGCATCGCAAGCCTCATCTTGGTCCCGTGCACTCTTACTCCGAGCATCAAGTCAGGTACTTGTACTAGGGAATTTCCCCTTATCCATACCTGAAATCATATAATCTGCTTGGGTCAAAAAACATGACCCAAACAGGGTGTGAGACAAAATCCCAGTTGGCAACCACCAAAGATATGTGCTAATATGTCAATGAATATATAAATGGGCAGTGTAATATGGAAATCAGTAAATAAGGGAAAATAGCAAGACCTACCCAAGCTTGTTCTCTGTCTTGGCATCGCTTCAAGTATCCATTCCATTTATTAATCACTTCATTCGTGTGTCCAAACCATTCCTTGAACCCATTCATAGAATACACAATTCGGAAACCAGGCATCGTTTAGGGAGAAAATCCACCAACACCCTACCAGCCAGTTCTGGGGAACCACCTATGTAACCCAACCGCACTCTAGGTGTGGTATAGTCCATCATCTGAGCCCATCCTCGGAATCATATAAATAAGATCCATGTATCTCCCATGACATATCATGCCCTGTTGAGTCCTTCCATGGCATCTCACGTGGGATCAATGATTTATTCGGCATCTCAGTAACAAGACTCGTATGAGTCTGTCCATGGCAACTCACATTGGTTCCATGGTTCACCCATGACTTGGTTTCACATTTAAAGCAGTTCAAATCATTTTACACACATGGGATAGACATTAAAGAGTTAGCATACATGGGTCAAGGGGAAAAACTCCATCCCATTCCCAAAACCAATTCAATTACAATTTCATCTTATTTCAATTCCATTCATATTCAGTTTCCATTTTTTTAACAACACCATAGGAAGGAAAAGAATCCACAGTCAAAACCCCTAAAAATAGTCATTCAAGGCAACGCACCCAAGGGGTGGTTCTTGTCTAAGGTGTACATCCTAACTCAAGCACATACCATCTTATTCGAATTACCTATGAGATTGTAGGTGATAACAGGGTTAAATTCCTCATTCAAGAGACACCCCAAAAGTGGGCGTGTGGCACTCCGGCATATATAAACAGCTTTACAATCATCAAAAAGCACAAGACCACCTACCTTAGGCTCGTACTAGATAGCTTGTCCAGTATCAGGCTCTGATTTGTCCGAATTTGAAAGAAATATGAAGAACAGAAAAAGAACGAGAAAGTAGGGCATATCAGCCTTTATCTAATCTGTGTTCGTCATAACCAGAAGAAAAAAGAAGGATTAAAAAGGAATCGAGGACTTACCGTTGCGGATCCATCGAGATGAACGCCGATAGAAACGGAGATCAGACAGAGGAGTTGGATCAAAATCCTTCCATAGGCTTCCTTGAGAGCTACCAGGCACCTACCCCTTCTGTCTGGTTGAATATAATAGGTTTAGGTTAGGTTTTTATAAAATTTAATAAATTTAATTAAAAATTAATTAAATTTTCAAAACACAGCAGGTCACATGGTTTACCCGCGTGGCCTGGAAAACCGTGCGGAGACCGTGTAGACCTTACTGGAAGGCAAAGGGGAAACCGCACGACCACCCCGCATGGTTTCCTCAAACCGTGCGCAGGCCGTGCCCCTGCCTCTGGTAGTCCTGAACCAAGGCGCAAGGTTTACCCAGGCCATGCACAGGTCATGCGCATACCGTGTTCCAGGCCAATTTCATCCAAAAAGTTGGTTATAGGCTCTGAACAATACCCGTACACCTCCCTAACTTCCTCGTTCAGGTTAGGCATCCACATTAGGCCTCAACAGAATAGTTAATGTGAAAAGAAAAGGATTTTTACCTCATAAAAAAACTTGGGCTCTTAAAATCCTCCCCCCTTATATCAATTCTCCCCAAAAATTCTCTCAGAATGGTGGTCAAGATTCGTCTGTGAATAGCTTAGGCCACTGAGCACGTACGTCGGCCTCCTGCTCCCAAGACTCATCCAGCAAACGGCTGTGATTCCATAACACCCGTACTAGAAGAACTAACCGGCCTTAGAGAACCTTCATGCTCTTATCAATGATATGAATCAGATTCTCTTCAAAGGATGAATCTACCTAAAGCTTGACCTCCTTAGGCTGGAAGGTATGAGACGGGTCTGAATAGTATCACTGTAACTAAGAAACATGGAACACGGCATGCATGGCTTGGTACCTCTAAGGTAATTGAAACCGATAGGCTATTATCCCAACCCTATCCAAAGTCTCAGAAGGCCCAACATATCTCGGCGATAACTAACCCTGTCTTCTGATCCTCCTGTGTCCCAGCCTTGGTGAAACACGCAAGAAAACCTGATCCCCGACCTCAAACTCTAGGGGTCATCTATGGAGATCAACATATGACTTATGAAGAGGCTGTTCGGTAGCAATTCGCTTTTGTATCAACTGGACCTTCTTAGAGGTCTCCTAAACAAGATGCGGTCCCAGTAAAGATTCCTCACCTACCTCTAACCAGCATAGGGGTGATCAGCATGGCCTACCATATAAAGCCTCGTACGGTGACATTTGTATAGTCTCCTGATAACTATTGTTATTGGAAAACTCAACTAGGGGATTGTGCCTCTCCCATGAGCCCCCAAAATCAAGGATGAATGATCGCAGCATGTCCTCAAGCACTTTTATCATACGCTCTGACTAGCCATCAGTCTGAGGGTGGTATGTTGTGCTCAGAAGCACTTGTGTACCCATTTCCCTCTAAAAACACTGCCAGATGTGTGACGTAAAATGAGCATCCTTGTCTGAAACAAGGGTATGTGGGACCCCGTGGAGTCGTACTATCTCCCGGATATACAACCTTCCCATATCATCCACACTGAAGGTCTCCTTGATCAGCAAGAAATGAGAAACCTTCATGAGCCTATCAACCACAACTCAGAAAACATCATTAGCTCGAGGTGACCTCCGCAAAACAGTCACGAAGTCCATCGCAACATCATCCCATTTCCACTCCGGGGTTGGTAACTGCTGTAAAAGCCCAGCTGGCCGCTGGTGTTCCACCTTCACCTGCTGGCAGGTGGAACATCTCGCGATAAAACTAGGCACTTCCCTCTTCATACCCGAACACCAGTACTGTCGGCACAAGTCATGATACATCTTAGTGACTCCGGGAAGAACTGCCCAAACCGAAGCATGAAACTCCCACCTCAGCTCCTCTCTAATATACAGTAGAACCCATACTCTTCCATGGATACAAATAACTTCATCCTCTCCGATCGTCAAACCAGGAGGATGGTCCTCACCTGACACACCTTCCCATAGAACTAGGCCTTCCGAGTTTGATAGATGTCTCATCCTTACTCTGTCCAGGAGGGTGGAAGTCACAGCTAAGGATGATAGAAAAGACTTCCCTTGGCTATTCTGCACATCAAGATGCATCTCTGAGAACAAGCACATAAGCTTCCATTCATTGCTAGCCTGTTGCACTGCCTGCATTTGAGTCCTCCTTCTCAATGCATCAGCTACTACATTGCCCTTACTAGGTGTATAAGCTAGCTCGAAATCAAAGGACTGTAGGTACTCCACCCATCGTCCCTGCCTAAGATTTAGATCACGCTGGGTAAAGATATATTCGAGGCTCTTGTGGTCTGTGTACACCACAAAAATCTCTCCCAACAAATAGTGTCTCCAACAGCACATCGCATGTACTACTGCTGCTAGCTCAAGATTGTACGTCGGATAATTCCTCTCGTGTGGCCTCAGCTACCAACATCTTTACGCCATGACATTGTCTCCCTTCATCAAACTGCACCATGCCCAATACTCGATGCGTCACAATAGACCGTGTAACTCTTTCCCTGTTCCGGAAGTATCAGGACTGGTGCTGATGTCAGCCTTCCTTTTAGCTCCTGAAAGGCTGCTTCACAAGCCTCTGTCCATACAAATTTCAGACCCTTCTTAGTCAGGCCTATCAACAGCGCTGCTAAGCGTGAGAAATCCTGTATGAAATGCCGATAAAAACCGGAAAGAAGCAAAAAACTCCGTATGTCAAAGACATTCTTGGGTTGTTCCCAGGAAACCACAGCTCTAACCTTCTCTGAGTCTACAGACACTCCTGTCTCAGAGATAACATGGCTCAAGAAATGAATTTGATCCATCCAAAAGTGGAACTTATCAAGCATTTCATATAGATGATTCTCTCTTAGTGTATTCAGGATGATCTCAATATGGTTGGCATGGTTGTTTCAATTTCGAGAATACACCAAAATATCATCCACGAAAACCACGACGAACGAGTCCAAGTAAGGATGGAACACACGATTCATCAAAGCCATGAAAACGGCTGGTGTGTTCGTGAGACCGAACGACATAACCAGATATTCATACAGCCCATACATTCTACAAAAATATGTATGAGGTATGTCTGTAGGTCGAACATGCACCTGGTGATACCTTGACCTCAAATCAATCTTCGAGAACACCCTATCTCCTCGAATATGATCAAACATGTCATCTATCTGCGGCAAGGTATATAGGTTCTTAACCTTCAATTGGTCCAGCTTCCGATATTCTACACACAACCTAAGAGTCTCATCCGCCTTTTTCAGAAAAATGACCGGAGAACCCCACAGAGAAGTAGTGGGTCAAATAAACCCCTTTGCCTCCAAATCATCAAGCTGTTTCTTGATCTCTTGCAACTCCATTGTAGCCATCCTGTAAGGAGGAATGGATATGGGTGCAGCTCTTGGAACTAGCTCAATGGAGAATTCCACCTCTCTCTCAGGAGGTAAAGCTGAAAATTTGTCAGAAAAAACATCCCTGAAGTGCTCAACCATTAGAGGAAGGTCCGTATGACTTACTCCCTGGTCATCTAGAAACAAACTAGAGATCTGGGCTATCATCCCATCCAGCCCCGATACTCTGGTCTATCTTGGCTTGCCTGGAGATCCCACTTTCCCTTAATAGTATACACTGCACCCTCGGGTGATGTAAAAATCACCATCCAGCGGTAACAATCAACGTAGGCTTGGTAAGCTACTAGCCAGTACATACTGAGAATGACATAAAAACCCATTATTTCGAGGACATAAATATCCCAGATGAAGTGAAACCCTCCTACCTCAAGGGGGAACCCTCTGCACTGGAATACAACATCTTCCCTAACTCCTAGTGGTGTGTCTAGCATCAAGACACCATCAGAGGACAACACGACTAGCCCAAGGCTTTTCACTATAGGCGCATATATAAAATTGTGTGATGCACCTGTATCAAAGAGGGTAAATGAAATAACAGCTGCTACTAAGATCATACCTCTCACCGTAGATGGTCCTTCTCCCTGATCCCCAGAAGTAGGCTGTACTTCATACATCTGGCATGAACCACAACCCTGTGATACAACCTCACTACCCTAAACTGGCCCACTCTGACACCTCGGTGTACCCTGTACCTGGCTACCTCTGCCACGACCAATAACTCGACCTGATCGGCCAGTCGCACCCCAACTCCCTATCTGATGAGAAGATGCCAGCCCTGCTCCTACATATGGAGTTGGTGCAGACCCTCTATCGGTGGCTGCTGGTGAAAACATTCCCCAGAAACATTGAAGATGAACCATATTTCGACATTACTGACACTCTACTAGGTCCCTAGGACACTGCGGATTCATGTGTCCCAGCCTACAGGAGAGATAGCACCTCAGGTTTCTTGCCAAAGATAGGTTCTGACTGCGAGAATCACCATGTGGAAGCTCCAGACGACGCTTCCTACCAACAGTTGCTGCAGTACCTGATCTCAATGCCGAACCGCTTAGGCTCGCACCTCCAGCTTCTCTCATGTTACGTTCTGTGATCAGTGCCTGATTCACAATTCAAGAAATGGTAGTCATCCTGAAGATATTTACCTGAGATTAGATGTCATATCTCATACCATCCTCCAAACACCTGGCCCTCGACAGCTCATCGCCCATCAGGATAGTTGTGAAGTGCTAAAGCTCAGTAAAACGGGATGAGTATTCCATCACTAATAATGCACCCTGCTTCAGACGCAAGAACTTCCAGGCTCGATCGGACCTCAAAGTCTCAGGATAAAAGAAATCGTAGAAGGTCGTATGAAACTCTAACCAAGACATCTTCTGATGACGATCTGACTGGGTGATTATGTCCCACCACCTCTTGGAGAAATCATGCAGCATGTACGTAGAGAGCTTGACCCTCCTCTCTGAAGGTGTCTCCAAATGATCAAAGATAGCTACTATCACCTCTAGCCAGGACTATGAAGCATGTGGTCTGCCATACCCTAAAAATATGGGTGGATGCTACTACTGAAACTCACACGTCAACTCTGCCAAAGTCGTGGCAGGTCGGGGTGCTCCCTGAACGGTCTGCATAAAATGAAACAACCTCTCAAGAAACTATGACTCAATACCTGTGTCCGACATAACCGCTGGTGCCGCAGCTGGCCCAACTGGAGTTTCCTCTAGTAGCCCAAGGCCTACCATCTTCGGAACAAGGTCGTCCCGGCTCTCCTGACGTACAACCATAGGTCGTCGTGGTGGCATGACTCTGCAATGCCAATCACATGCCTTAGTTCATAATTTTTAACGAGATTCGAAACCCACAAGCACTAGAACAAGGACAGGATAGGTCAAGACCTTCCCAAAAGCCACGTCAACCCACAGCCTGCTTCCAATGCCCGGACTGCATAAGGAACAGCCACCAAACCACTAGAGTCACTACCTCTTGCCCACTTAGAATCCAGGTCTAGGTCAGTCTATACTTTCATCATGCATTCTTTTAAAATACTTTTGTTCAAAAGCTTTAACAAAGGGTCCACCAAGTTCCGATCCATTAGGGCCCATAAAACCACATGAATCAAAATTTGATGCCCATATAACCATGAAATTCAATTTCATTTAGCATTTACAACCCATCGGTGTGTCATTTCCTAATACATAAGGGCTCATACACCTTATGAATTGAAAGAAGACGTCACTCTTCATTCATTTCACCCAATATAACACAACAGTAGGAACACCTATCAACAACTATCAAAACAGCATGCAATAACCACCACAACACCTATCACAACAGCATGAAATATCTAATGCATCCTAGATAGCATGGCATAATGCATGACATGTGATTCCTAAGAAGGTGCATATATGATGCATAAGATTGAAAACCCTCTTCTCATCAGGTTGCAGTGAAATAGAACCCACACTAATATCAATAGTATCAGAAAAAACCATGTACATCACCCAACAGTGAAATCAGAACAACTATAATAATTAAACCAGAAACACAACTCCAACGAGGCAACTTGGCTTTTACCTATATGTGGGTTTGCAACTCTCGGGCACAGTTTATTACAAAAGGCCCTTCCCTTCCTACTCATGTCTATAGTGACCAAATATTAAGTCAAATCTGAAAAGGAAAAATCCCTCTAATACCACTTTGTAAGGTCCCATCCCGACTTACCATTCAACTCGGTAGCCGGACTGGTCGCCACATGGCCTCAAGCGCATCTCCCCAAACGTCAGAGGCTTCTGACTAGCTGTGAGGTCCTAGGTGAGTACGTGGGGATACTATACCCTCATACCGAGAGTATCATAGCGGAAATTACAAACATACAACAGCGGAAAAAGGTAACCAGTTGACAACACATAGACAACAGAAATAGATAACAAATAAGAAGGTAAGATACATGTTTACATAGGATGGTGAAAGTCAATAAAATACAATACAAGTATCCAAAACACCCAAAAGAAACCAAAATGTATCCCCAGTCACATCGTAAGCCTCAGCTTGGTCCAATGCACTCCTACTCCGAGCAGCAAGTCAGGTACCTGTACTAGGGCCTTTCCCCTTATCCATACCTGAAATCATATAATCTGCTTGGGTCCAAAAACATGACCCAAATAGGGTATGAGACAAAAACCCAGTATTCAACCACCAAAGATCCGTGCTAATCTGTCAGTGAATATATAAATGGGAAGCGTAGTATGGAAAGCAGTAAACAAGGGAAACTAGCAAGACCGACCCAAGCCTGTTCTTTGGCTTGGCACCGCTTCAAGTATCCATTCCTTTTATTCATTACATAATTCATGTGTTCAAACCATTCCATGAACCCATTCCTGGAATACTCAATTTGGAAACCAGGAATCGTTCAGGGAGAAAATCCACCAACACCCTACATGCCCGTTCTGGGGACCCTCCTAGGTACCAGCATCGCTCTAGGTGCATTATAGTATATCATCTGAGACCGTCCCCAGAATCCTATAAATATGATACGTGTATCTCCCATGAAATATCATGCCCTATTGAGTCCATCCATGGCATATCACGTGAGATCCATGATTCACTCGGCATCTCAGTAACATGTCTTGTATGAGTCCGTCCATGGAAACTCACATTGGTTCCATGGTTCACCCATGACTTGGCTTCACATTTAAAGCAGTTCAAAGCATTTAACTCATGTGGGCTAGCAATTAAAGAATTAACATACAAGGGTAAAGGGGAAAAACTCTATCCCATACCCGAAACCAATTCAATTACAACTTTATCTTATTGTAATTCCATTCATATCCAGTTTCCATTTTTTTAACAACCCCAAGGGAAAGAAAAGCATCCCGGATCAAAACACCTAAAAATTGTCATTCAAGGCAACACACCTAGGGGCGGTTCCTATCCAAGGTGTAAAACATAACTCAATAACATAACATATTATTCGAATTACCTATGACATGATAGGTGATAAAAAGGTTAAATTCCAGGTTCAAGCGACACCCCAGAAGTGGGCGCGCGGTACTCCAGCATATATAAATAGCTTGACAATCAGTGAAAAGCACGAGAACACCTACCTTAGGCTCGTACTAGATAGCTCTTCCTGTATCAGGCTCTAATTCGTCCTAATTTGGAAGAAATCTGAAGAACAGACAATGAATGTGAAATTAGTGCATATGAGCCTCTACGTTCGTCATAAACAGAAGAAAGGAGAAGTATTAAAAAGGAATCTAGGACTTACCGTTGCGAATACCAGGAGACGAACTGTGATAGAAACAGGGATCAGACAGATGTGTTGGATCAAAATCCTTCCATAGGCTTCCTTGAGATCTCCCAGGCGCCTCCCCCTTCTGTCTGGTTGAATAGAATAGGTTTAGGTTAGGTTTTTATAATATTAAATCAATTTAATTAAAAATTAATTAAATTTTCCAAACACACCAGGTCGTACAGTTTACCCGCACGACCTGGAAAACCATACGGAGACTGTGCAGACCTTACGGGAAGGCAAAGAGAAACCACACGACCACCACGCACAGTTTCCTCAAACTGTGCACAGGCTGCGCCCCTGCCTCTGGCAGGCCTTCACCAAGGCGCACAGTTTAGCTAGGTCATGCGCAGGCCATGCGCAAACTATGTGCCAGGCCAATTTCAGCCTAACACTTGGTTCCGGGCTCCGAACAAGCCCCGGACACCTCGGTAACTTCCTCGGTAAAGTTATGCATCCACAATAGGCCTCAACAGAATAGTTAAACTGAAAAGAAAAGGATCTGTACCTCGTAAGAAAACTCAGGTTCTTACATTTTATATATTTTTAGTGAGTGGCTCCTTTTGAACTAATATGTCGATTTTAAACTGATAACTGACACTTTGATTCATACCAGGAAAATAATGTATCAAATGTAGTAGTGTATGATTAATAAACATTAAAAATGACTTATAGATAATTTTATTAATTTATCAAAACAATATGAATACATTTTCATATTTTTGATGATGATAGTTGACTTTTTTACAAAAATTAATGTAATTTTTAATTAAAAAGATGCACTTGGAGTCATACCAGTCAAACCATAGATTAGATTGAGGTAAGGATGATTTCTATATGTCTAATATTATTTATGTATCATTTTAATAAATTATAAAAATAATCAGAATACATTTTAATTGTTTTTAGTATGTCACTTATGTTTTCTTACTAAAATGTCATTTTAAACTCAAAACATACACATTGAGTCATACGAGCCACATCATGTGTCAGTTTAATGTGATAATATTTCTAACACATCAAAAATGAATTATGAATTATAATAATAAATTATCCATACAATCTGAGTGTGTTTCCTTGGTTTCTAGTGGGTGATACTTTTTGAACTAAAATGTCAAACATAACCTGATAATGGACCCTTTGAGACCTACTAGGACATCATGTACTCGATTGAGTTGAAGATAATTCAAACATATAAAAATGAATTATGCATAATTATCATAATGTATCAAAATAATATGAATATGTTTCCATAGTTTTGAGTATGTGAGTTTTATATTTTACTAAAATTAATATTAATTTGTTAAAAAAAGATGAACTAAGAGTCATACTACCCACACCATGGGTCGGATTGAGGTTTTGATGATCAATTCATCTAGAAAATGAAATATGTATCGTTTCAATAAATTATAAAAACAATCCAAATGTGTTTTATTAGTTTTGAGTATGTATATTTTTTTTCAAAAATGGAATTTTAAACTGGAAAACAATCAATTTTAGTTCTATCATTCACATCATGTGTTGGTTTGATATGAGACTAATTCTTAAACATCATAAATTTCTTATTCATTATTATACTATACTTTAAAGACAATCTGATCAAATTTTATCAGATTTCATTGAGTGAAATTTTTTCATCTAAAATGTCAATTTTAAACTCATAATAGACACTTTGAGTCATACTAGAACTATTGTGTATTAGATTGAGGTTCTAATAATTCATACATGTCACAAATGAATTTGGTTCATTTTCGTAAATCATAAAAACAATCCAAATGATTTTTCTCAGTTTTATGTATGTGAGTTTCCTTTTGTCTATAATTAACATCAATTTTAAATAAAAATATATAGTTGGAGTCATACCGGTCACACCCTGAATCAGATTGAGGTGAGACTAATTCCTAAAGTTCCCAAATGAATAATAGATCTTTTTAATAATTAATAAATAGAATCATAATTAATTTTATTAGTATTTAGTATGTCACTTATATTTCTTAAAAAATGTTATTTTAAAATGGAAACATTCACTTTGACTCATACAAGTCACATCATGTGTTTATAGGACATGAGACTGACTCCTATACATAAAAAATGACTTATGAATAATTTTTTTTAATTTTCAAGATAATTTGAGCATTTTGAAAATTTTTTTATTTCATTTACATTTTTTAATAAAAATAATGTTAATTTTAAATTATAAGACATAGTTGGAGTTATACTGGTCACACGGTGCATAATATTGAGGTATGATGGATTCCTACATGTACAAAATGACTGTTGGATTGTTTCCATAGTGTACCAAAACAATCTTAATAAATTTTCTCATTTTTTAGATTATAATGTGTTTTCTAAACTAAAATGTAAAATATATGCTAAAAACATACAGTTCTAGGCCTACTGAGAACATTGTGTATCAGATTGAGGTTTTGATAATTGATTATTTGATATTTTTTAATTTCAATTATCTGAAAAATAAAATAAATAAGATAAAATGTTCTATTTTGGTGGTAAAGAAACTTTATGCACCCTAAAACAATTCACATTTTAGGTATCATGTGGTTTCCTATTTCACCAAAAAGGAACATGATCTCTATATTATAGCTCATTGTAGATAGTTGAATGACAAATACGACTTCACAAAATATTTTTTAAAAAAACTAAACAATTGGATGATAAAATAATAAGGGAATTAAATTATAAATAGTTGATAAAATGAAGAAACAATTAATTAAATAACTATTATAAATTCATATTTTCATGATTTTTGTACAAGGTAATTACACATTTCCTTATTATCATTATCTTATATGTAGCCTTGAAGTCCATTCACTCATGAGCACGAGCATCTTAGAAAAAACCACCCC
The DNA here is from genome assembly GCA_963277665.1 of Viscum album. NCBI lineage: Eukaryota > Viridiplantae > Streptophyta > Magnoliopsida > Santalales > Viscaceae > Viscum > Viscum album. The sequence continues at coordinate 1,940,247,650 of OY728159.1, forward strand.
AACATGTACAAAATAATCCACTTGTATAAGGAAAAAATTCATATGTGAGTAATAATAAAGGGAAATAAATTAATCATAATTATGAAACATTACATTACTTATATGGACAATGATAATACTGTGAAAACATCAATATTTCCTATGTGATTGAGAAGAGGCAGTTTTGTTTCTCTTACATCAAATGAAGTGGAGGGAACTTGAATTAAAGTGATAAATACCAGCATTTCATGGGTGAAATGGTTTTTAGGGAGTAACACTCCAAGCTTTCATGGTAAATTTCCCTTTGAATAATAAACTTGCTTGTGGTGTACACAACTTCGAATTCAAACACACCACAACCAATCAAACTTGCCGTTATGAATAGTAATACCCACTTTTTGAAATTTTATAAATTTTATATTTCAAAATGATCTACATTTTTGGATTCTTAATATTAAAATTAGCTTAGGGTGAATTTTTGGTATTTTTCTGAATACTATACATTTTTGATGAATAGTGAAAAACACAGCGTTATTGGTTAAAACCGAATTGTTATTTAAATAATTAATTATTTTATTTAAATTTATTTTAGGTAAAAAATCATATATAATAACTATATATGATCAATGTAAATCATTGGAGTCATTTTATAATAAGTTTAGATTTATAAAAATTTTATTGAACTTTTTACCTTCTTTTACCCACCTCCTAGGAGCATTTGAAAATTTGCTTAAAACATAATTTTAACACTTCTGTAAATTTCATTTCAAAAATACAATAGATATGTTTAATATTAGTAAGTAATATTTTGTTCAAAAAGTTGAAAATTATTTTTGGTGAATAGTAACTTTTAACTTTTATTTATCACGGTTAAAAGTAAATAGGGTAATTAAAGGTAAAAATGATATTATTATTACCCTAACACATGCCCTAATTCTATTGGATAAGTGTTATTCGACCAAAAACAACCTTAGTAATAAAATATGATCCTTTATTTCTACTTGGATTAGACTTGGACATTTATTATTATTTATTTCAAAGAAGAGTTAAAATTGTTAAATTCAAGTCTTCATAACTAAAACATTTTTAATATAGGGTTACACATAAGATAAATTAAATAATAAATATTCATTAGAAATATAAATAAATTCCTACATAATGGAATTTTTTTTATAATTTTTAGACATTAATAAATTAAATTTATTTATGAAAGAAGGATAAAACAGTAATTACCTAATTAATGATTGATTAAAATATTTAATATTATAAACATAAAATAAACCTAATTTGATACTTTTGATAAATTTCACTAATTTTATAGGTTAATATTACATGTTATGGTTGATTAAATTAATTTTTTCGAAGTAAACATGCTGTTATGACTTTATCAAAAACAAAATACCAGATAGTGTCAATATTTATATATAAGAGTTTTTAAAACAAATATTATATTATTAATTGATATAATATTCCAAAAAATATAAGTTTCATCCAAAATAGGTAGATAATGTTATATATATTAATAATTAGTAACTTGGGGTTCTCTTGGCTTGTTATAGAATGTTTATTAACCATATTATATAAAAACACAAAGAGACATGGTAAATGTCAAACTTTTTAACTAAGAGTTAAATCTAAAAGATAAGGTTAATGTGACGACCCAAACCTACCTAAAACCTATTGGTTGAGAGTTTTACCATACATCCCTACCATAACCTCGAAATAATTCATTTTGGATCCATTATAAAACGAAAATAATTTTATTATAAAAAAAATTTCAAGTTTTTCCTAAAGTGACCCTCACCTCTCTTATAAAAGGTAACTTCCCCTTCTCTTAATTTCACACCTCCAAAGCCATTTTTCTCAGCCAAACCCCGCCCAAATATCCTTTACACTATGCTACCATAATCCTATAGTCGTTATTTTGGTCATAAATCCAACCTAAGGATCCCTTTTGATCAAATCAAAAGGAAGAACCTGAAGAAGAGGTAAATATTTCATCACCTCTTTCAAGTTCTTTTCTTCTTCCTATTCCTCTTTTTTTCATTCTAAAATAATAACTCCAGTATCTTCTATATACTATAATGTTATTATAAAAATGGTATTACCATTTTAATTATTATATCCATCATATTAATGACAAAGTCACCATACGTGCATATGTACGGCTTGCCGCCTCCATGTCGTGGTGCATTTGTTATTAAATACATTATTATTTGTATGGGGATAATAATTATGTATAATTGAAATAAATAATAAATATAAATTGATAATGATTATGTATATATGATATACAATCTATTTACATAAGATTTTAATATCAAAATAATGGTATTGTCGCTCATACGTATGTACGTATTACCGTCTCCACGAACGCGATGAGATCAATTTCCCCATCATAACTATTCAAGAAAAACTTTCATTTGATGATTTAAAGTAATGGTTAAAAACTTAATATCATTCGATATATGAATATGATACATTCTATCCATAAAAAACTTGGCTTATGTAACAAAACACATAAAAGAAAACGGACCAGTTAACACCCGAAACAATGATAATACTAAAATATTATTAACAAAGAAATATTAATAGATCATATAAGATAACATATTTATATATATAGTTATTTTATAATTTTATATCAACGTTTTTACTATTTTAAAATATTTTAACACACCATAGACTAAAGAAAAGTAAAAGTTAAGGGTTAATTTCACAATCTCTTCATTATTCGAGGTTGTTTATATATAATTATCTACTGTGTCCTCTTTATAATCCACACCCATGTTTCTTAAAAATGTATTTCAAAAAAAATTTACTATGAGTTAAAGTCATTTAGACCCTTGTTTTAATTTTTATAAGATTCTTATAAAAGAATCTTTCCATTGTTTTCCAAACAAAGTAATTTTAAACATTTTTTAAAAAATTAAGGTAAGAATGTATTTTTTAAAATTATACGGCAGGTGTGTCTATTTGTGGACCTTATAACACCTTAGAAGCTTCCCTTAAAAAATTATAAGAATATTTCAAAAATAATTCTTTTTTCTTTTAAATGGTTTCAAAATAGAAAGATGTATTTCTTTCAAATAGTTTTGATTTTATCTATGTCAACATCCTTTGATGGATTTTACACTTGTTGGAAATTGATTCATTATGATACAAATCTTCCATATTGTATTGAATGTTTTATTTTATGTTTGACTATGGATGTGTTATTTTTATAACATTAATGGATTGTGGATAAATTATTCACATTTTGTATACCAGTTTTAATATGAATTCTTATGTTATGCTTACACCTGTTCATATGAGGAGTGAATTGAAATTATTAAGTGACAGGTGGAGCCCGTTATAGCTCCTCGATGCATCGGTAGGTCTCATGAGTCCAACTAGTGTCTTGGCACAAGGCCTTGGGAAAATATTATTTGTAGTCTTCGCACAAGGCCTTGACAATGTGGTTTTGAAGTCTGGCATTATGCATTCCATAATTATAAAAGTGCCTATTGATATTGCATGTGATTTTTAGACTATTAGAATATCCATGTCAGTAAGTAAATGGAATTATTTGGATTTAAATTTTCCATATTACGATGAAGTTTAGGTTTAAAAGGCTTTTTTTCGTCTTATACATTTCCTTAAATGTTTATGATTATTTATGAAATGTTCTGCTATATTTTTATCCTTACTGAGCATCTAAGCTCACCCCTTTCTATATTTTATTTTTTCTAGGATGTGAAGAACTATTTTATGGTTGACCTACAAGGATAGGATAAAAATATAAGTGTGTTAAAATCAGACAAAATGTTGTTGATGTTTTTTTTAAGGATGTAATGTAAAAATTATGAATATATCTAGTACTTCCAGGGATACTAAACTGATTGGTCTTTCGAGACATGATTCTTTGTATCATTCTAATGTTATGTAATAATGCACCTAATCTAGGTAACAAGCTCGGGTAATTATAGAGGGAGAATAATACTGTGAGTTTTTTGGTTTAGAAAGGAATTCATTGTTAAAAAATATATTCTAAAATAAAAAACATATAGAAGGAATGAGGAAAATTAAATCAATGTTTTATTATATAATTTTCCAATAAAATAGAGAACGTATATCATAAATTTCCTTTAAATATTCCCAAATTATTTAATTCATTATGTTTTATTCTTCCATGGGATTGGTGAAATCATCATTTTCAAAAGACATTGTTTACATGATTAGTCATACAATTAACACAGATAATGTTAATGTAGTAGAGATATGAAAAAATTATTGGGAAACATGTTATATTAAAATAATTACCTTCTCAATGAACTCCTTTTATTTATTTATGGTTTTTTGGGTTTTTCTCCCCAATGAAGAATAATAATACCCTCTTTTTGGTCCCCTCTATTGCAAAATAAAATGTCTAAATTGGTACTAGATTGAACAGATTATGATCTTTCAAAGAAAGGTCCATTCTCGATTGAATTTTCATTTGACCTTTTAGTTTTTTAGTCACTAGTAGGACAATAAAAAATTCTTGTTTTTTGGATCTGATACATAACGTTCTTTACTTATTTTTATTCCATTATGAATGGAACATATTTTACCCTTCCACACAAAAATTATCCTTCATGAAGACCATTTCATCATCATTCCCTGAAGTCATATCGTCAACCCATATGAAAGTAAAAATTTCCACTTGAAATGTTTTATAATCCCACTCTTATATCTATTATATAATGAAATTTTTTAAATATTTATATATATTTGATTTCTATCCTTGAAACCAGATACGTGCATCACTTACTCCATAAGAATAAATACACTTTTTTAAACCGTGCTATAGCCACCATGTTATTTTTTAAATAACGAATAACCATTTATTACAAAACTATTGTAAGATATAACATTTTCTTTTTTCCCATAATCTAGCCATCGAATTCATTCAATAATTGAATTCGTATTTTTATAAAAATTCGTAATAATTTGATCTTATAAATGTCCTATAAAATGTTTTTATGTGTATTTGATATCTATCCTTCATCCCTTGAAAGATTCAAATATATAAGACTTTTTATTCAAGTTAATATATTAATAAAATTGTACAATATTATGTAATATGTAAAGGTATTCATGATCCTTCTTTTTTATTCTAACTACTACTACATCTCTTTCAGAAATCTATTCACCCATAAGTCGTTTGCAGTGATGAGAACATGGGAGGCCAATGTTGTCAATATCTAATAGGTAATCATTATATAATTCAACAACATCTTCAACGATATATCATTATTCAATTCAAACTTCTATCCAAATTAAAATCATGACATACCCTTTCAAAATTTTCATATACCATTCAATGGGGGTACAACCATCTGTAATGGACAAGACCAAATAACTGAACCTCTCTAACTGAGTGAACCCTCAGGTTTACCATTATATAAAATAATTATGGTATAAAGAACATATATAATTCACCTAATATGAATAAAACCACCTTATTATAGATTGGATAATTGATTAGTTCTGTTAATTTATTGGATATGGATTTGAAAAACAAGTAGAGTTTGGTCAATGTAGGTTGTATATTTTTAGGAATAGTGAAATGAATAGTAACATTCATCAAATATTGCATCAAAACATAATAGTTTTTTTGTTTTAGTTCCTATAATTTAAAATTATTCATTGAAACGACATTAATGTTATTTTATGAATAACACTGTATAATTTTTACACCCTTAAGGAGGCATGAAAATTACAATTTTTCCTATTTTCATAGAGTGTAAGCTGTTGGAGGGAGAAAAGCCTACCCTTTACCATCCACTAGTGCTAAATCTTCCCTCATAAATATTGCAATCATTTCCAACATATATTTCATTCCATCTTTCATTTTTTTAGGAACATTTTGTAGTGTCCAAATAAATCAATCAAACACATTTTTTCTATATTCCTGACATCAAGAAATAGTATGATGTAAAACAATTCCAAAAAAAAGTTAAAAAAAATTGATATCTTCATCAAAACAATCTTAGTAATGTTTTATTGAAAATTTTTTACCAAAAAATGAGTCAATATATTTTACACTCTCTAATAGAATATTACATGTTAGTAGATTTAGTGTTGTACTTTACTCGGTATCCCGATAGAATGATGTCATCCAGTATCGGAATTTATGTCCTAAAGGTAAATATTTACGATTTAATGATTTTTTAGGAATATTTAAATTGAAATAGGTGTGAACATTCTTAAAAAATGGTACACCACAATATTCCCTTAATGTTATATCCTAAAAAGTTTCCATAACCAGGAATGCAATTTATCGTCCTTTATAACATGGCCTGCAATGTGAATTCCTCACATCTATGAACATCAAAAATTATAACACATTTACCCCACATAAATTTCATATCTCCGATCAATGGATACAAAGAGATATAAATATAATTACTTGGTTTCATTAGTCTAGATATAAGAAGAGAAAACATATTGTATTTGCGCTTCATGCGTAACCATGAAGGAAGGTTATAATTTACTAACATGATGATCCATGTATTTTGAGTAATACATTGTACACCCAGAGGATTTATTCCATCTGTAGATAATGTTATAGAAAATTTTCTTGGCTCATTTAAATGTTTTGTATTGTCATAATCAATTTTCTTCCACTAAGGAGAATGCTCTATATGATGTAGGTTCCCATTTTTAATTATTATATCTAAATTCCATGTAGATTATCTCATGGTTTTTCGACATCAATATAGTATTCTAAACTATATAATGATAGTAAATTACCCAAAAAATTTCTAAGGAAATGATTCATTTTTATTATATCAATCTGCACCACTGTTAGGGTAATTTATGAGTGATTCATGGCCCTAGAGAAAAAATATGAAATCATTTGAAAAATCATGATTTTGTTTGGTGATAATTCACATTCTAATTATGATTCAATTAGAATCATATGTTCAGTATAAAATATCATTTTCTTCTTTTATAATATCATTCATGAGACCAAGTAGTTTTGTAAATCTAGTTTCGCTTCATCTATAACAATCTTTGACATTATACAACTTCAATACAGCTGCCAATGGTGTTTATTGAGTACAACCGGTATAAAATAGTCTCTTAGAATAATTATTTACCATCTCAAACAAATTTGTAAAATCATAAAGGTCATCTCCAATTTCAATTGTAATTTGTTTCATGAAATCTACATCCCCATTTACATGGGTATTCATATAAAATGATTCATAAACCACAATATCATCCCAATAAGTGTGAAAAATAATTTTTCCCCTTGTTTTCCAATATTTACATCACTAATCTATTCTATGAAAAATAAAGTTCTCTTCTAATTATTCAAGATTAATTTTTCTTTATCAAAAATAATGTAAACATAGATAAACGATTTGATAAGGGTTGTATACTATCTTTATTTCAAACATGATAACTCTTAACTCCATCTTCATTCTCTTTTGTCAAATTATTAGCATGAAAGCATTTTCGATTTATATTCCACCTATTTAGGTCATAAAATATTAATTTTTACAATAAATAAATAAATACACATAATATATTCATTATAAATGGTGAAAGTTAGTGATTATCCAACATTTTATTTCTTTATATAATTTCAATATTCTTGAAATGAAATGGGTAATTAAATTTATGAAAATATTTAATACAATATGGTAGGTTTTGTCCCCTGAATTCATACAAAGGTGAAAGTAATAGATAACTGTAATAATTATCATTTTCATCTCCCGAATAGTTATTATTTCATTTTGTTTCTTGAGACACATCCCCCATATCTTTTATATAGTCACTTATGGTTCCTAAACTACTATGAGCAGTAGTCATCCCATACAGGGTATCAGGGATCGTTTTGGAAGACTATATCTTCGGTTAGTTCAAGCAACATAGAAGATATGGCGTATGAGTCTCAAGAAAAATGCAATAATAACTATTATGAAGATAAAGATAATGAAGATGAATCTAAACCATTCATATATTAAATAATGGTGGCATTGAGCATCTTTCATAGTTTATATTCCTAAATAACTAAAACTGAAACTAAAATAATTAAATACTTCTTTCCCTATGAAAAATAATTATAAATCATATAGAATAATGAATAAATAATAAAATTGCACTTTTAAATCTATTGTTATATAATTTTTTTGAATAAATTTTATAAATTTAATTAAGATAAAATTGTTACTCATTGACATAGATCTTGTGTTTCATCTTGTTAATAAATAATGGTAGTGAATAAAGATTATTCTTGAGTTGAACCAAAATGGAGTACAAGACATAGAAATAGGAAACATCCATATAATTATTTCATATATTTCAAATAGTTTGTTTTTTTTATTGACAGAGTTCAAAAGAATAAAACTCTAAAAAAATATCCTATGGTGTTAACCATAGAAAATGATATATATTTATATTTTGAATCATTATCTTCAAAACATGTTTATTTCTTGAAAGAATAATTTAATGAAGAAATAGATTTAATTATGGGAAATAATACTTGGATCTTTTCAAATTTTATAAAATATTCAAATAAAATTGGTTTTAAATGTGTATTTATAAGCATGTATAACCCCAATGATAAAATTCAGGTCTTTAATGCTAGATTAGAAATCAACAGTTTCAAAAAATGGATTTGATTGGTTGTTTTGATATTTATACTCATTAGGTTTATGTTATCATAATAAGTATATTATTTACCTTGAAATTCAATAAATAAATTTTTCTATGGATTAAATAAATGTTAAAACTATATTTTTAAACAGAAATTTAAAAAATAAAATTTACATGGAAAAATATGAAGTTTTTCTATAAGATATATTTAAAACAATGTTCAAATTGTTTAATTATAGATATGCTCTTAAAGGAACACTTAATCAACATGAGATGTATGATTCTATTATTTTATCTAATGCATAGTTACGTAATAATGTTGATATGTTTACTCTTCAAATGTTTATAAAATAAAAATAATTTATCATGTGTATCTATATTGATGGAATATAAATACTAAAAAACAACATAATTTATTTTAATTAGAAGATGAAATATTAATCCTCCATGATTAAAATGAATAGAATTAGAAAAATAGATACTATACAAATTATTAATGTGTGAATAAATTTTAAGGGTTTTTATATATTGTAGTCTCATTTTATTTTGAATATGATTAATACATTATTTATGCACTAATTCATTTTTAAATAACATCATGGGAGATTTTCAATCCAAATTTGGAGTGATATTTACTCTTAGATATTGTTTCATCTCCAGGGTTTGAAATAAACTTGAATTGAACATTCGATATTAGAGTCAGGATTTAATACCATAAAAAATTTTTGAATTTGAAAAATGAATCATAAAATTATTAATGGAATTTATGTTGTGTATTATTCTAATGCCTATTATTTTAAATAATTATGGACGTGAAGAAACAATGTAAAATTATTATAGTTTCATGTATAATTTAAAGTATAAACATATTAATTTTAGACAAGATATGTGATTCAATTATTATAAAATAGATCGAGAATTATTTTTTATGAAAATCATGTATGAACATTGTAGATCTATTTATCCAATATATATATATAAATGAATATTAGTGACAAAATTCATAGATAAATTGGGAAAATCCATTAAAATGAAATATTTAGTGAAATGAATTATCACACACTAGTGCAATACTCACCCCTAGAGCTTTCACCAAGCTTCCCAACATTTCTCATGACATGTAAGTAGAGGATAAAAATATAATTTAATACATATTAATAAAATAAAATTAATTATTAAAATAGTTTAAAAAACATAAACCCGCCCACACCTTCAAACAAACATTAATGAACAAACCCCTTAATGAAAATATAAATAATATAATGATATCAAGGATTCATGATCAATCTATATAATAATGAAAACCAACTATTAACTTATGAATCATTAATGGGATTAACTTCAAGGGATTATATAACAAAAATATTAATCTAATTGGGAAGTCATATGAAACATAGTTTACTTCCTTTGAAAATATTATAATTGATATCAAAATTCCCATTTGAAACCCATCTAAAACATTTAAAATTTTAAATAGATAGAAAACATCCATGTTATGTGAAAACATGAAAATTATGTTGAAAAATATATAAGAATGTTATAATTTGTTGAAATCATTGATCAAAACATAATGGAAATTCAATATATTTCATAAGAAATCATTACCTCAAAAACATTTCCTTTTATTCAATTATAATAATTTTTAGAATTATAATAAACACTTTGTGTGAATTAGTTACATGGAACGAAGTTCAAAAAATTTAAACATAAGAAATAATCCATTGTGGATAATTAAAAATTAAGAAAAATAATTATAAATCCATAACCCCATAATGGATAATTATAATAGAATATACTTTAGATAAAAAATGAATTTAAAAGATACAAGAATTCATGGTTCTATGTTTAAAGGAAAGTGAATAGAGCTACATAAAAAAATGGGTAAAATCAGTAGGTGTAAGTTTAACACACTACATGGAAGAAATAAAAACCCTTAAAGGGTAAATAAAAGCACACAAGCATAGAAACCCATAATTATAAATTCATTTTAGAAGGGAATGTAGTGAGGGATAATGAATAGAAAGTGATAATGAACATAAAATGAAAAAAGCTATCAACAAAAAAGAAATAGACAAGTGAGGAGGAGGATAAAAATTAACATATATTGGGTTTAATAATTGATTTCTCTTTGAGAGAGTAGATATATCACTAAATATTGGATTAGTTCAAGCCTTGGATTCATTCCATCCTTCATTGGTTTGAGCATTGTATTTTCCTACATCTTGATTTAAGGCTTTATTCGGGCTTGGATTCGACGAGGACGGGTGATGATAGTTAGTGTATTATTTTAAAAGCATTAGATATCATGACTGATTATGGATTCTTCTCACTGATATAGATAGTGATTTTGGGCACTAAAAAGTGAGAATAAAATAAATCATTATGAGCACTAAAACTTTAGACCTGATAATAGTTTTATAATTATATTTTAAAATAAAAAATTTCTAAAAATATTTATATAATTAAGTATTTTTTTATTATAATTTTACAATTATTTTTACATATAATTATTTATTTATAATTATATAAATAATTTCCTAAAAATATATATTTATAATTTTTAATTTTAAGTATATAATTTTATAAATATAATCAATACACATTTATAAATATATTTTTAAACATATTTATAATTAATTACATATAATTACAAACATATTTATATCATTCTATAGAATGATATTATTATATATATATTTGATAAATATATATAAATACAAGTATATTAAATATATTCATTATTTAGATATGTTTATTATAATTTTGTAACAATAAATATATTTATATAATTATATATATATATTTAATAAATAAAAATATATTAATATTAATATAGTAAATGTATTCATTATTTATATGTCATTAAAAGGTTCAGGATCCAGGAAATCCCATTCCTAAATATTTTTAGAGAAAATAAAATGGAGGAATGGATAATAGGTTACAAGGGGTTTTAAAAATATAATAATGAATCCCACCATGTATTTCTGAATTCCAAAGACATGCCTAAATGTTTGGTATCCTAAATTACCACATTGAAATCATTTCCATATTTTCTTTCTTGCAGGGAATCCACAACTTGATTATCTTCTATATAGACATGTTTGATGACCAGGTTGAGATGGTTAGCAGCCTGAAGACATTCAGTCCATTGACGGTGGAAATCTAAAGGGATCGTCCTGGATTTGGTATTCATGGTTTCAACAATAATATTTTAGTTTTATTAAATATTAATATGCCTCTATTATTTGTGGAAAACATGTTTTAAAGAAAAAACCATGGCTAGTAATTAAGCACCATATTCTCTTCCTAGCCTAACATAATTGTAGAATCACCCTTTGTGGAAGCATCTATGTGTTTAGAAGACACCCCACAATTAGAGGGTCATGGAATACCAGTGGTAACAACATCAACATTCACCTTTATCAATGAAGTAATTGGGTGAATACATGAGATATATTTACCCACCCGAGGGTTTTTGGAAATAACATTAACACACAAAAACCTTATAATATTCATATCATGAAAGATATTTTCCATCGTACCTGTTTGAATATTTTTAACTAAGAAAACATCACTATAAATATTCATCATTCAAGCATGGAAATAAGTATTATTATTGATAACAAATGTCATTTTGATCAATACATATGTAGAAAATGGTATATATAGTAGCTGCCATAAATAGGTTATGAAAATTTTCACTAATATGTGTTATAGTGATAGATTGAATAAGGTCACGCAACAATTGATTTGTGGATATGTTGAAAATAAATAGAACAAACAGATTCACCTGGAATTGGGTAGAAAAGGTGTAATTGATGAAAACATGATGAGAATTTTAAGAATTTTTTGAGAACATACTGCAGAATGAGGCCATCTGAATTCCATCACCTTGAAACCTATCTGCAGCAGTAAAGTGGCCCCACCAAATTCTATAGATGAGCATCCATTTTGATGGTTGAATGAATGGGGTTCTATGCTTCATCAGATTAGATGGAATGTCGATATTACCTAAAAAATTAAGTCTTTAATGCTCCCTAGTGCTGAATATCATAACCACATTTTGATTCCATGTATGAATATCCCTATAAAAAAGTTAATAATTTGCTGATTAGGAGAAACATGAGAGGGAATTACCAAACCTATGTTCTTTATTTAATCAAAGTGATCAGAAATATATATATTAAGAACATTTAGAGGAAAATCTAGGATGTATTCATGGGGACTATATATCCATGGTGTTTTCCAACATTTTGGTTTGGAATTTTTGCACACCATAAACTTGGAGATACTCATAATATCATTGAAGGATCTTTAGAGAGTGGGAAAAATAGATGAGGTAAGATATTAAGAAGATCATATCATCAGCTTAGATGCAAACCTGATTGAAAGAAAATCAATAGAAGAGTCTCAATAGGTAATCATATCCATGTAAAATTTTCATGAAATTCATCATTAAATAATTTTAGATCCTTAATGCCAAGACCCCCCATGTTAATGGGGTTAATGAACTCCTTCCATAAAATAGTAATATGATTCCTTTCATAAACATTACCTATACATATTAAATTCTTAGTCAAGCATTACAGATTTATGAGGGGAAAATTTGTCTATTTTTATAAATATAATGCATAAAAAACATTGATTATGTAATCTTTAATGCATCCATGTTAAAAATGATTGAAACAAAATAACTAAAACTGAGTACACATTAGTGATTTTTAAAAATGTATAAGTTTAATGAATTAAATATAAATTATTAAAAAATTATCGATAAATATGAAAAAATATTGTAAATATTAAAAAACAATAAATAAATATATATTAATAAATAATATATAAGGATTAAATTATAAAAAAAATAAAAAAATAACATATCAAAAATGAACTAATATATAACTGTAAAATTTTTGAAAATAATTAAATAAAATTTACTAATTAAACACATAACTTATTAAATGTATCATTTAATAATGAAATTATAAAATGAATACTATAATTTTATGAAATTATAAAAAATTTAGGTGTATGTGTTTCTATATAAGATCTCATTAATTATGTAAATATTTGTGTGTGTGTTTTGTATATAAAAATCCATTAATTATGTATATGTTTGTAAAATCATTGTAAACAAAATCATATATGTTAAATTGAAAAATAAAATGACATTTAATGATATCCATCACTCATTGCAATTAGAAAATATTTTTATTTATTATTTATTTTTAATTATTAACCATTCTTCAATAAATAAATGACTTATTTAATGTAAGGCATAAATATTTCTTATTATGTAAATAATATTTTAGGACTTATTATATACATTCATATATATATAAATTTATTAAATGTATTAATGAATAATAATGCACAAAAACCATTAAAAAAGAACAAGACATTAATATATTTTTAATTATTATATTTTATTCACTTTCTAAATTTATATCTAATATATATTTTATATTACCATTTATAATTAATATATATATATATATGTATTAAAATTATAAATTTTTAATAATAATTTTTTCTTAATAAATTTATTAACATTTTTTTCAATTATTATGATTTTAATTTTTTTTTGTTTTATTATTATAATTTATTCATTTTTAAATGTTTTGGTTAATTATTAAAATTTAATCAATTAAAATTTTTATGTTTAATAATTACAATTTATTTATTTCATTATATATCAATATTTAATATATACTATATATTAACATTTCTAATTTATATACATGTATATTAAATTTATTAATTTTTATCAATTACTATTTAGTTAATAAAATGTTTAATGTCTTTATTAATTTACTCATTTTTTAATTTTATTGGTTTAATTACTTCATTTTATTAATTTTACATATCTATATATCTATATATTTACTATATGCTATTTATTAGTATTTATCATATATATATATTAAATTTATTCATTTTCACCACTAATTATTTAATTAATATATTTTTTTTAATATTTTCATAAGTTTATCATTTTTAATTTTTAGTTTTATAATTATTTCATTTTATTTGGGACCTTTATCAGTGGAAAAAATAAAGCACTAATAATGGCTACGATTTATTAGTGCTAAAAAAGCATTGATAAAGGGCACATTTTATGAGCACTAAAAAAGTGTTCATTAAAAGTTCCCTATATCTATGTTTTTTAGTTCTAATCAATGGATCCTTTACCGACACTTTTTATAGACTTGATAATGGCTTATGTCATTAAAATCCAATTTTTTAATAGTAAATGTGGGTTCTACCCTTGGCGCGGTGTAATATTTATCCATATTAGGGTATTTATTTTTGTGCATTAATGAGTGGAATGTTTTTTACAATAAATAAATTGAATTTATTTATTTTTTAATTATATAATAAATTTTTTAGCCTAGAAAAATCATATTTAAACCAATTTTTAAAAAATATTTCTAGATATCCACTCAAATAATAGATATTATGAGATAGAGATTAACATCTTGGTATATTAGCATTAGTAGGAAACTGAAAATTTATGGACAGATGATCGGAATTCAATTACACTAATCATTATTTTTGAAATGGATTATTTCATTGTAAAGGATCAATCTAATCCGACATAATTCTTTTATTTTTATGTACTTTTTACCGATTATGGATTTTCCATTATGAACGTGAATAAATTATTTTAGAAATTATTTTATGGTTCATTTATATTAATTTTTTGTTAATTATTCTTATTCCATGAATTACAAATTGATAATTCTATCGAAAAATTAATGATTTCTCACTCTACTTCTAAAAAAGATGGCCAAGCATAACATGTACAATGTCAATTTAAAAATTCTATTTTTTTTCTTTTCTCTCCGCATTCTTGAGTCACTCATCATCAGTATTCTATTTGGTCGGTGATTCAACAGTATTAGTGAACCCATTCTATGGTTTGATTGATTCATTATTTATGAATATCTTGTGCGTGATGTCAGTTTTATGATTGAATACATGGTGAAGACATGACAAAGATGATATAAATCTGACAGTGATACGGGTGATGGTGGTTTTGAGATGTGGAATTCATAGGTACTCTAGAATGATGATGATGAATGATTTATGAAAAAGGGTGGATGAAATCCTTCTACCTGTGAAATTGTATACCGGGAAAACACGATTTTATTGGTGATGGGTGAGATTATGAGTGTAATATAAGGTGAAATCAAGATACATATATACTATTCAAGATGTTGTGTTTCTATGAAATTACCTTCTACGCAGCGTGTAGTTCAAAAGAAAACACTCCAGAAAGACCTACTTCATGTTAATGCTAGGGTTTTTGTGGAAAATTAAATATTGAATTCCATTTGGGGGATCAACATACTGTGTAATTGTTAGCTATTCATATTTTCCAATAAAATGGTACATTCCTAGAATCCATGTAACCCCACATGCCATACAGATGTTGGGGCACACCTCGTGCACTTAAAAGAGTACAAAAATGAAAGAAGATGACACATAACTGTGTAATTGGCCTGACTGATACACACCCTATGTCATCACAACACATTATGTACAAAGAAAACATTTCATGTTGTACAAAAGGGTATGTGTGGGTCCAAGAATAGAGAGAGACACATCATGTAACCCTTTGACATTCCAGGTACTCATTCTATGATTAGTAAGAGTGCTTGTTTCACCATAATCCATATTCATTTCACGTGTGTTTGAGTTCCCCCAACATGATCTTGTATGGTTATGTTCTCTTAGACTGCCCTTTTGGGTGTACAATGTGGAATATATTACTGAGTATATGATAAGAAATATCATATAATGGAACCTTCTAAATATAGTAATATATCCCACCATATGACTTGTTGTGTGATCTTATATATCATTACCCTCTTGGTTGGGGTAGGTATCCCATATTCAATATTCAGGATGTGTGATCCCCTTCCAAGTGAGTTATTGAAAATAGGGTCATGTATCCCACATAAGTCCTATTTGTGATCCCATAACAATGTATTGACATGTTTTTTATTCTAGTTGGTGATTTAATCTAGATTTTCTAGAGCAGTACGAACACTTAGATGAGTTCCATTAATTTCAAAATGATATGATAATTGGGTTATCAATAAAAAAATTCCTTAATTTTTAGGGAGGATAGGCCTCACATTAAGACATGGAGTATTCTATTATCAATTTCTGGGTTATCTTATTTATCCTCCCAGATTTTTTATTAGATCTGACTCTCTCATTGATGTTTTATGATTATTGATTTAGGATTTTCCTACTGGGTATGATTATACACACCCCTACATGGGATCTATCTACATGTGTTGTGTTTTATTTAGATGACAATCCATTCGATGGATTTCTTGGGAGACTAGGATCAGGTAGATCTTAGTTGGGTTAAACAGACTACAAACAGATTGTGGTGTTTCTTTTTTGTAGTTTTATCCTTTTATTAACATAATAAACTCTTTTATAGTATTTATGTGATTAAATTTTCCCCCTATTTATTTATATACTATTTTAAATAAATTATCATTATATTAGATATTATCTATGTATCCACAACATTAGTTTTTTACATTATACATTAAACTTGTTTATGGAGATGTGAGAATGTGTATAATTACTTTGGGATAAGGCCTCACATGTGTGTGATATGTCTACTAGACACTACTCTACATCCCCTTCATTCTGATAGGTAGGCATGGGGTGTCATTATGATATTATATCCAGAAAACAAGGCCCCAATATGTTTGTTCTTGAAACAGTGATCTCTGAGCATAGTTTGTCCTAGAACTTGAGTTTGGAGGTATTTTAGTTGTGTGTATTGTCTTGTGAACTAGGGTAAAAATGTTAAAGTGTATCAAGATTGATATTATTATAGAGATCCCAATTATGTTGTATAAACTAATGTATTCATTCACAAGGACTCGAAAAACCATCTTGTTGACTCAGTACATATATTCACTAATTGTAGAGAAAATATTGATATATAAATCATAATTTAAGGGGTTGTTGTATTCATGTATTTCATAAGTCAGTACCTAAGATATTCTCTCATGACCATGGTGTATATTGACAATTTTGGGATATATCCACAATAACATCCAAATTGGATTATGTAAAAAGATCATGATGATGATCTACACTGCGAGAAGGCCCTAGCCTAGGGACATGTGATAGATGCGTTTCCTCTGTAAATATTGTTCATAGTACATCCAATCATTGAGAAATATATTATTACTATAGTACTGGTATATTACACAATAATTATCTGAAAATATCATGAGTTCCATAGGTATAGACTACCTCAGTTTCAGGGTTATAAGACCCCTACGTATAAGAGGACCAGATTGAGGTAATAGAGACTATTTCCACCATTTTAGGACCCATAGTAACTATATAGTGGTTCTAATGATGAACCTTCTTCATGGAATAGTAGTAAAATAATGGAGCATGGTGATGCAGCTTCATGATGAGGTGAATCTTAATTATAATGTTTTTGATAACCTCTTCAAAGAATATTTTATCTAGTAACATTATTGGAAGTGAGTATCCTAATGCTACTATATCTCTCGATGGGCCTCATGATAGTTACCTACTATACAAAAACGATCACCAATATCTCATGGAATTCCATGGATATGGTATGTGATGGATACTTTGGAGAACATAGCATTGAATTTATCCTTTGATGAGATGTCTGAGATGGAGTGGTATTTGTTTTCATTCCTTCTTATGCTTGGGTTTTACTACTTGATTTATTTATAGAGAGATTCATAGAATAGTTTTTTATGATATTTGGTTCTAGAAGTGGATACCCTAGAGAAGAGAGATCATTAGAAGGTAGTTGACACCAGACACATGGATTAAGGCACATGAGTCGACATCAAATTCAGTCTTAGGATAGAATGTCATATTCCCAGGGCCCTCAATGAGGTTCTAATCAAAAAAGGGAGAGGTTATGATTCTCAAATGATGGTAAATTCTATATTGCATGGGATTTACCAACCAATCTTTCAGTATATTGGGAGACAATAAATGTGTTGTCATAGTGGAGGTAGAAATATTAATTCATAGGTCTATTAGGTGGTGTGTGTTGTAGTTGAGTTGGGAGATCTGCATGAGGTTTCCAAGGTTATGATATCTTGTCCCATCTACCACCCACAGGTGCTCCGTTCTAGACTTTAGGAGCTAGTGGGTAGTGATGTAGATATCTGCAGGTAGTGGAGTATTAATACCTAGAGGCTCTGAGTATGATTCGAGGTATGATCTATATATTCAATAATTTAGTTTTAGTTTTAATAGAAATAGGTACAAGACACTTCATCATTATTGTATCTATTATTCAATATCTAGATATTACAATGGTTCCCTTAAGTAAAAATTTGTGATTAGAGACTTATATCAAGGGAGATTCACCTATTGAAAAAGTATACTGATAGTGTGACATGAATCTTGAGGAGAAAGATTCATATTTAATCTCTTAAGAGAAATAATGAGGCCTTATTTTTTATCATAGGTATATAATGGATCATTGAATTCAATTATAATTATTGTTATTTCATTTTTAGGATACAATGAATTTGGGATGATGGGATGATATTTTACTTACTGGTGAGAAACAAAACTCATGTATAGTGTTGTAGCCTCATATGTTGTAAATACATCCAATTTGACATTTGATGAAAATTATTAATCTCATACAAGAAGGTGATTTGGGAGTTATATTTCATATATTATAAAAAAATTATGATAGTGTCTTTCTTGAGGATATGACATTGTTATCTCTCCAAAGAGAGGTCGACTTATTCATAAACCTATATCAAGGTAATGACTCAATATCTACACCATCATATCGAATATTCCCCATAGAGATATTAGACCTAAAGGTTCATTTTAAGGATATACAAAAAAAGTTATTTGTTATACCCATTGTATCCACCTAGTAATACCCATTGTTTTTCCTCCATGATGGAATATGGAGTTTTGTAGTTATGTATGTATTATTTTCATCTCAATTAGTTGACTATCAATAATAAGTATACATTATTGGGAATTGATTAACTCATAAACACATTGAAAGTGAAAAAGTTCTTCTCATAGATAAGCCAGAGGTCCGGCAATCGCCAACTCTAATATTGATAGGTGAATATAAAAAAAATTAAAATCTAGTGTTACTATGGTCACGTTGAGTACTTGGTGGATCACATTAGAAGGAAAAATCACCAAAAGTGCTCATGGGACTCATAAATAGGATTTTTCATACCATATTGGATTGATTTATGGTAGTATTCATAGATGATATCCAAATTAACTCATCATTAGAGGAGGATCATATAAGACATTTGAGGATGATCATGGAGATAGTATAGGGGAATATATTTTATGGGATGTTCTTGAACTTTTAGCTTTTTATTTGAGAATACCCCCTACTGGGACATTCTATATTAAAGAAGGTAGTGGAAGTAGACCTAACAATGGTTGAGTCAATGATAGTGTTATGGAAACCCGTGAGAATTATTGATGTATGTATATTCCATGGTTTGCTAGGCTATTATCAAATATTCATTCCAAATATTCTTAGGATCATGGAACCTCTATCTACCTTGACACAGAAAGGGTTCCCTTTCATGTGGATGGAGGATTTATAATCTGATTTTCAAGAATCTTGGTAGATGTTGATTATAACCCACATCATGAGACTATCAAAGGAGGTTTTTGATTATATTGGGTCTAATTATTCCTTTATAACTGGGGTTGTATGTGTTTTGATGTAGATTCAGGAGTTGATTTTTATGGGCCCTGGAAGCTTTGACCCCAAGAGAGGAATTACATGACCCATGATTTTAGATCTAGTAATGGATGATTTTTATCTTATGTATTGGAAACAATATATTATGGGAGAGTGATTAAAAATATTTCTTGGCCATAAGAGTACCGTGTTTATCTTCTCACAAAAATATAGTAACCTGATGTAGAGGTGGTGGATGGAGTTCCTACAGAACTATGTTTTTTATATAGTTTATACTGTTGAGAAAGTGAACATGGTGGAAGATTCTCTTAGAATGAAATTATATTCACAGTTGTTGAAAAAGTAAACATACTCATTTTTTAGATGATATTGTAGTATATTATCTCTATTTTATGGTTGTTACCTCACTACTTTTCCATTACATATAATAATTAGGGTTTGTAGATATAGATTATGAGGTTTTAAATGACCAGATTACTACATGACATGCTTCCCATGGATTTTTTGAATGTTAGGGTAGGAAATACTTTTCCAAGGATAGTTGATATTACTAGTAAAACTATAATATAATGCACTGAGAGAGTTTTTTACATCAACCTTAGTGGTACATCAATGAGTGGTGAATTTGTACAATCATATTTGGTGTTAGTTTTCGTGCCCATGAATGAAGTAGAGTATAACTAAGTTCATATCTTTATGCCTCCCTTTATACTTGGTTAAGGCTGAGAATACAGAACGAGTTGGTCTATCCCAAGCCATTGAGGGTTCAAAATGGATTTTGTAACACCCCAAGATTTCATAGCACACTATCTCTTTAAATTAATTCAATAGCTTGCACTACACAAAACACCAAGTTCAAGCACATCACAACCTATCAAACTAGCTGTTTAAAAACTGGTTATGAATAATGTTAACCACATTTCTAATTTTATGTATATCCTATATAATTTTAAAATTCATCTTTTGTGTTTCTTAGACATTATATAAAGACGAATTCAAATTTTCAGATAAAAGAAGTATTTTTCAAAAATGCAGTTTTCCACTATTTAATGGAAAAAAACATATCTAAATCCAATATTTGACACTTTTATATATTAAATTTAAGGAAATTAAATTATTATTTAAAATAGGTACATAAAAATTAAACCTAGATAAATTTTTGGTACTTTTCTGATAACTTTCATATTTTGATGAATAGTGAAAAATATTAATTTTTAATTGAAAAAAAAACTTTTTCAATCGAGATAATTTATAGTTTTAGATTAATAATTTTAGTGGTTTTAAAGTATAATTAGATTATATTTTTATCAATTAATATAATGTAGGTCATTTAATGTAATTTTACATTTAAATTAGACATAATCACATGTCAATCTTTTGATATTATTTACTTATTAAAACACCGCTTTCATATTTTGACAATGGAAATTAATTTTAAAATTAATTAATGAATATTCTTTATTTTAAATTCGGTAAAATAGAAATCAATTTTTAATTTTTAAAATCAAAATTATCTTAGGGTGAATTTTTTGTATTGTTTTCCATACTTTCAATTTTTGATGAATTGTGAAAAACACTATGTTATTGTTTTAAACCAACATTTTATTTAAATAATTAATATTTTTATTTAAATTTTGTTTAACATAAAACTAGATACATAATAACTATATTAGTTCAATTTATTTCTATGGAGTCATTTTATAATAATATTATAAATATAATTTTATTGCACAATTTATTGTCTCTTACCCACCTTCTTGGCATATTTAAAAGTTTGCATAAAATGTAATTTTACTGCTTTTGTGAATAGAATTTAAAAAATTTGAGAGACATGATTAACATAATTATGTAAAATGTGGTTTAATGTGAATACATTTAAAGACTTTTAAATTCCATGTAATTTTTTTAAATTAAATGGTAATTTTACGAGTACATGAAAATTGACAGCACATGATTCTGAGGCCCAGAGTTCCCGGAGTGAATTTCTGAATAGTTTTTTGGGTATGTTGAGTAAAAATATGAGTGGGTGTTTGTATCTTTTGAACCGGTGCTCGGAATTGAAATCTGAGGGCACCGTTGAACTCGTAGCACCGATATTCACTTAAGGGGACCATCACCTCGACCGCAGTAGGTCGAGGGTGAAAGATAGAATTTGGGATTTTATTGAAAGAATAAAATAGAATAAAATTGTGTAACCTATTATTTTTTTGTAAATTCCATGTGGTTGTTGAGAGGTGAGGACCACCAGAACTAAACCTCCAATGTGAGGTTATGGAGGTGGGAAATACCAGAACTAACCTCCCATGTGGGTTATGGTGGTGGGGACCACCCGAGATTAAAACCCCAATGAACTCTCCTCTTAACAGAGAGAAAACTATTGATATTCCCCCAATTTAATTGTGAAACCCCCTTAATTAATTATACCAACTCATCACTTAATATTTTAATCCAATTTGAAATTATTCCAACAAACTAAATAGATAACATAATCTATTATTTTGGATACCTATTCATTTTGGTGGAATTGGTTGGGAGAACCTTTGGAGAATCGAGGAGCAACACATCCTCCAACAAAGATCATTTCCAATGAAGTATGACAATGAAGAACTCATCTCCTTCTATGAATATTTCTCCAAAATATGTTAAAGGATCTCCAACGACGAACGAACTGGCGATCGAGGAAACACCGTCGTCACCGACTTCATCTTTTTCCTCTCCTCACCGACATCGTTGGATGAGACTTGTTGCATGATCAACAAATTCCAAACCGTCTCAACCATAGACAATCATCAACCGAACCAACAAGGTAGGGGTTTAGTTGTGTATGATTTTACATTCCCATGTTCTTCCCTTCTAAAACAAACAATGCATATCAACTCTCATAAACTAGTTGATCCACTGATGTTTTCTTTTGTGGGTCTGGGAATAGTGATTGGCGAAGTTTGTGGGGTTTGATATTTTAAATATCTTCAATAAACATTCTTGATTCAAAATTTGTGAACCACTTGTTACCGATCTAATGTAGAGAGTGCAGGCCATACAAACATGGCCCGACCTCTCCACATTTTTCTGGTGATTATTGTGGTGTTATTCACGATGGAGAAGGATGGAGAATAACCTTGGTGGGGCATGAGAATGGTGGTCAGCATCCCTAATGGCCACGATGCAGGCGACGTCACATCAGTGCCACCCCGTGTCCTCTGCTGCTCGCGGCCACCGCCGCCCCCTGCCTCCGCCACCCACAGCCACCGCCCCCCTGCGGCTTTCCCCGCCTGCGGCCACTGCCGCCCCGCAGCCTCTGACACCCCGCAGCTCCGTGACCTTGCCCCCTCCGCTGCCTTGCGCTGCACTGCGCCCTCGCACCTCCCATGGCCTCACCACCTCGCGGCCCTCCACGCCCCCCGTGGCCTTGCGGTCTCAAGGCCTCACGGCCCCCGCACCTCTGTGTCGCATCGCGACCTCCGGCCGCTCTGCCACTAGGCTGGGCCACCCAGCGTGGAATGCGATGGATCTAGTGGGCTGGGATGGACCAAGTGGGCCAGGCTGGACCCAGTAGGTCCGGCCAGACCTAGAGGGTTGGGTTGGGTCTGACCCGGACCCGGACCCACTTCGACCCATTTACGCTCTTTTGGCCATAACTTTGGCACCAGACATCCGTTTGATGAACCATCTACGACATTGGAAACCTTGGAGCGATATGTTTTCTTTTGAGTATACCCCACAAGAGATTAGGATAAATTTGGAATATGGTCGGGTTGGATTGAGCACGAATCCAATCGGTCCCTCGGGACTAAAAGGCTAATAACTCAATGAACATGAATCTGATTGACGCACCGTATGTTACGTTGAGACCCTTATGACATGGTGAATCATTGAGATACTTCTTCGTGGGACTTCGTGGCAGTTGTAGTATCGACCAGTAGCATATGGAGTGGACCCTCCCGGAGACGAGAAAGCCTGTTCGGGAACCTAGTAGATGGCTGTGACTTGAAGAATGAAGAGAGATCTTGTGTGGGTCACTACCTTGGAATCTTGTGTGGGTTAGCGCTGAGCGATCCTGTGTGGGTCAACACCTAGCGATCTTGTGTGGGTCAGCACTGAGCGATCCTGTGTGGGTAAGCACCAAGAAATCTTGTGTGGGTCATCACCAAGAAATCATGTGTGGGTCAGCATCAGAGCCTCTTAACAGAGTAAGATGATTTAGTAGTTACATATAATCATCTCTACTACTGTACCTAAGATATACCTGGTGTGAGCTGAGTCTGTACCTGTGTGGTACTTTTCTTCTTGGTAATACCTTGATGGTATTCTTCCATGTGGTGTACCTATGTGGTACTTACCTTCGTGATATTCATTCCATTGTGGGAAAGTTGAGCTTTGTGCTTTTGGGTTGGACCCTGTGTTTC
This sequence comes from Viscum album, assembly GCA_963277665.1. NCBI lineage: Eukaryota > Viridiplantae > Streptophyta > Magnoliopsida > Santalales > Viscaceae > Viscum > Viscum album. The sequence continues at coordinate 1,940,272,403 of OY728159.1, forward strand.
CTCTTGAATGAAATGGGTATACATGATAAATTAGGTATATGTATGGGCATATACCTAATTAGAGTTTTCAATAGATTTCATGATGTTTGATTTATCCTCTGTGGATTTTGTGAGACCTTTAGGGTCTCGGGGTCCCTACTGACTATCATTATACTCACCCCTGCACGGGCTATGCCCACACTTTGTTGTGTTTGGTGCAGATGACAGATAGCGTTGACTGAGGACGAGTGTACCACGACTGGAGGTAGCTCAAAAGTGGACCTTAGATTATGATTACCGCAGAGACAACCAATCGAGAGATGTACCTACCCTTCATGTAGGATCCTTGGTGGGTGTTCATAGGAGCTATTCCAGTTTAATTGTACTTTCCGTTTCTTGTAATTTCCTGTTGGTCTTATATTCTGGCCCCTTTTACATATTGTACTCACTCTGTTTACTATTCAGTTTACTTGAGTTCGTATCATGTTGTGTGCTTGGTTGTGTGTGCTTACCAGATATAAAGGCAATGCCTTCCCAGTTTTAGGCGATACGCCTTCGGTGCTAGTCTCCAGCCCCTAGCCTATAGAAGGCGGGTTTGGGGTAGTCCTGGAACGGGCCCCGGGGGACGGGTCGTGACAAATTTGTATTAGAGGATTCAGTTCTACCATAGAACATAGGACTCAGATCAATCTTTTTAATGTTAATAGTGTTAACTATAGTGAGTGTGGTTATCAGTTTAGGGAATCTAGTGTTGGTTTCGCGGTCGACGTATCCATACAACAGGACCCTGACTTTTAATTTCTGAATCAGTGCACAAAAACATTTGTTTCCTGTGTTTATTTGAAGAGTTTCCCTTATGATCTCTTTGATTCAGCTCACCAGGTATAACTTATTGACCTTGGAACACCTATTTATTTTCAGGATACCTCCATTTAGACAGCCTACTAGGGTTCCGAGAGTAGTATGCACTGATATCCCACCGAGAGATGAGGCCTCTTTGTAGGTCCCTCTTCTAGTAGAGGCACCAGCGGTCCATTTTTTGTTGGACCACCAATGAAACCAGCCCCCGCAGTAGAGGGTGAATGCCGCTTGAGCACGTTGCACAAGTTACAGCACCAGAGGCCACCTAGGTTCAGGGGAGATACAGACCCACAGGCGACTGAGGATTGGATGGAGGTCGTAGTGAGAGTTTTCTGACTAGTAGGGACACCAGATTATCTCACAGTGATCCTTATCACCATCCTTCTATAGGCAGCAGTAGGCATATGGTGAATCTTGATGCTCCAGGTTCACGAGGAGGTGTCTCTTCTCTGGGGAGACTTCAAGAGCCTGTTTCAGACATAGTTTGTTCCAGAAACACTTCGCACACTGTGCATACAGAGGCTTCTTCATCGGCAGCTGGGCAGCATGACTGTAGCTCAGTACTCAGTGAGGTTCACTAACATCTTATGCTACTCCACTAATATGGTGCGGGAACCATTCATCAGGCCCCAGACTATCGAGCATGGGTTCAGGAAAGAGATTTGGGCTTCAATGATTTCCCTTAGCATTCTAACGTAGGAGGGTGTGTTAGAGAGATCCCTCTTAGTATAAAGTTTCCTTATTGAGTAGTCACCATCAGCGAGACCCACCACCAGTCATCACGTAATAGAGTCCTTTTTCATATGGAAAACAGATAGATGTCGTAGAGGTGTAAGATGACTAGACCTACAGGTGGATGACCGCATGACTCAGGATCAGTTGTGTTGGGCACCAGAGACAGAGTTATTCATTCGAGGAATAGGAAGTGTTTCACATGCGGTGGGCAGGGTCACATTGCTCATAACTATCGGAACCGTCGTACGGATGATCAGTAGACGGTTGAGGGACCGCCCATGCAGAGATGGATATTCAATCTAGGAGGTCCTTAGGGTGCATGCGGACATGGAAGAGGATCTGTTCGCGCAGTTGACATTGGGTGACTATTCAAGATGTTACCGCCACCACCACCAGGTGGTACACCCTGACCACAGAGAGTAGGAGGACAGGGGTGAGCTCAGCTCCTAGAAGCTGAGGCCTACGATCACAGTGCTCCAGAGATGATATAAGTTACTCTCTGTGTCTACATTACATTAGCTGCAGTACTTATAGACACAGGTACCGGTCATTCTTTTATTGCCACTGCCCTTGTTCGGAGCTCGGAGATTATGACGAAGTCATTGGCTAGATCATTATGGCTAGAGACTCTTACGGGAGCATATTTGAGGATTACGCACTGGTACCAGTAGTGAGAGCTAACTCTGGGAGGAGAGATCTTCAGCTGGGATCTACTAGTAGCCACGTCGAGGCCTTACGATTTAATCTTGGGTATGTACTGGTTATCTAAATTCCATTCCCAGATAGACTGTATTTGGTGCCAAGTGTGGTGTGTCCGCATAGATGGGACTAGGTTTACCTTCACTAGAAATAATGGATCCTTTGAAGCACATGATATACTTATCCGTAGGAGAGTGCAACTGATCACTCATTAGTTGGCTATCCTTAACATCCATGTGGTTTATGTGGAGAGTCCTAGTTATCCTATAGTGGTGGACTAGTACACGGATATTTTCCCTGATGATGTTTTGAGTCGACCTCCTCATAGGGAGGTGGAATTTTACATTAACTTGTACACCGATACAGCCCTAATATATACACAAGCATATCAGATGGCTCCCATAGAGCTTCGTGAGTGGTGGGTATAGCTGGAGGACTTACAGTGGAAAGGGTTCATTTGGACCAGTGATTCTCCTTGGGCAGCCCTGATTTTGTTCGCCAAGAAGTTGGATGGGAGCTTGAGACTTTTTGTCGACTATCGGTGCCTGAACCAGGTGACCGTGGAGAATAACTACCCACTTCCGAGGGTTGACGACTTCTTTGATCAGCTGAAGGGAGCACAGTGGTTCTCAAAGATAGACCTCAGATCAGGCTATCACCAGCTCAGATTATGAGACAAGTATGTGAAGAAGATGGATTTCAGAAACCGGTATGGTCACTATGAGTTCTTGGTTATCCCATTCGGCTTAACCAATGCTTTAGTAGTGCTCATGGGACTCATGAAAAAAATATTTCATCCATACCTTGGTCTCTTTGTGGTGGTCATTATTGATGACATTCTGATCTACTCAGCTACCGAGGAGGAGCATGCCTATCATTTTCAGGTAGTACTGGACACACTCTAAGAGGACCATCTTTATGGTAAGCTTTCAAAGTTCTAGTTTTGGATCTGATAGGTTCACTTTATAGGACATGTCATACCAGAGGCTGGAGTTGTAGTAGATCCATAGAAGATTGAGGTGGTACTTGCTTGGGAATCACCCATGAGTGTGACAGAGGTACGATGTTTCTGGGGTTTGGATGGATACTACCGTAGGTTTGTGCCATATTTCTCTAGAGTTGCAGCACCTTTACCAGCGTTGAAGAAGAAGGGGAAACCCTTCATGTGGTCAGAAAGATTATAGTAGATTTTTAAAGAGATGAGGTAGAGGGTGACTAGTACCCCCATCTTGAGGTTACCGGAGGAGGGCGTAGGGTACATAGAATACTGCGACGCATCAGCGACCGGGCTTGGATGTGTCCTGATGTAGGAGAGAGCGGTGATGGGATATGGTTCTCAACAGCTAAGACAACATTAGCAGAACTACACTACCCATGACCTGGAGTTAGCAGTAGTGTCCTTCGCCTTGAATATGTTGCAACATTACTTAATGGGTGAGAATTTTACGGTGTACTCTGATCATCAGAGTCTGAGGTATATCTTCTCCCAAAAGGACCTGAACCTGAGATAGAAATGTTGGCTTGAGATCCTCCAGAACTATGAATTCGGGATAGTCTATAAATCTGGAAAGGGGAACATTGTAGTAAATTCACTGAGAAGGAGATCTGATATATAGGCAGCACGCCACTTTGTATATATCCTTTGTGGAACGAGATGGAGCAGCTTTTATTCAGTCTCTTACAGTCACTCCCCCACTTCTTCAGAGAGTCAAGAAGGTGCAGCATGGGGATACTGACTGCAAGACATGATGAACTCAGATATCCATAGGACAGATACCTAATGGATTTTTGGAAGGTGGGGAGAACGTCATCCTCTATAGAGGACGTACCATGGCACCAGTATCGCTTCGGGAGGATGTTATGAGGGATTTACATGCACCACCTCTATCGATACATCCAAGAGTGGCGAAGATGTACCAGGATCTCCAAAAATAGCAATGGTGGTCGGGAATAAAGGAACCAGTTGCAGAGTTTATCTCTCAGTACCTCACTTGTCAGCAAGTGAAGGTGGAGCATCAGGTACCAGCAGGATTGGTTCATCATTTAGACGTACCAGAGTGGATGTGGTATGGGATATCCATGGACATCTTGAATAGTCTTCCATGTACATCTAGGGGTCATGATTCTATCTAGGTGATCGTCGACCGACTCACCATGTTATCCCACTTCTTACCAATTAGAGATCAGGGTTCAATAGAGAGCTTTGGATGCATCTATGTGCCAGATATTGTGTGGTTACATGGAGTACCCTCGATGATTTTCTCTGATCGTGATAGATGTTTCACATCATGGATATGGAAGGGGTTGGAGGAGGCTTTCAGGATATAGATTCGTTTGAGAACTGCCTTCCATCCTCAAACGGATGGCCAGACTCAGCAAACCATTCAGACCCTCGATGACATGCTATGTGCTTGTGTCCTCGACTTCGGTCGTAGTTGGGATGATCTCCTGCCTTTGGTGGAGTTTTCATACAACAACATCTATCACTGTACCATTGGGATGACATCTTTTGAGGAATTATATGGGTGACCTTTCAGATCACCTTTGTGTAGGACTGTCCCAGGGGAGTCAACACTGGTGGGACTATAGATGGTACGAGCTACCACAGAGAAAGTGTAGATCATACAGGAGTGTATGAAGACTACAAAAAGTAGGCAGAAGTCTTATTACGATAGAAGACGGAGACCTATGGAGTTCAAGGATGGCATCCACGTCTTTCTATGGGTCTCACCTCGACATGATTTGCGGAGATTTGGCTAAAGAGGCAAGTTATCTCCGAGGTTCATCGAACCCTTTCAGGTCCTCAGTAGAGTTGACGAGGTGACTAACCGCTTAGATCTTCCACCTCAATTGAACAAAGTGCATGACGTCTTCCATGTATCCTAGCTGAGGAGATATGTGCATGACCCTTCCCACGTCATCGGCCATGGAAAGCAGTACATTGATGATAGGGTGACTTTTATGGAGGTTCCAGTTGAGATTGATGATCGACAACAGAGGGTCCTTCATGGGAGGTCAATACCTCTGGTTCACGTTTATTGGCAGCACGAGAAACTCCTGGAGAGCCCATGAAAATGAGAAGACCAGCTTCATGCTTAGTACCACCACTTGTTTTACTATTTTTGAGTTGTGGCTTATGGGGTCGTAAAGCCCTGAGGTGGGGAGAATTTAAAGACTTGAAAATTCCATGTATTTTTTTTAAATTGAATGGGAATTTTATGAGTTGGCAAAAATTGACGGCACGTGATTCTGAAGCTCAGAGTTCCTGGAATGAATTTCTGAACTTTTTTTTGTGTACGTTCAGTAAGCGTATGAGCGAGTTTTTGTAACTTTTGAACTGGTGCTCGGAATTAAAATCTGAGGGCACCGTTGAACTCGCATCACCAGTATTCACATAAGGGGACATTCACGTTGACCGTCGTAGGTCGAGGGTGAAAGATAGAATTTGGATTTTTTGTCAAAGAATTAAATAAAATAAAATTGTGTAACATTTTATTTTCTTTTGAACTTAGATGTAGATGTTGACAGGTGGGGACCACCAGAACTAAACCTCCCATGTGAGGTTATTGAGGTGGGGACCACAAGAACTATACTCCCATGTGGGTTATTGTGGTGAGGACCACCCGAGACTAAGCCCCCTTGAACTCTACTCTAAATGGGTAAGAAACCCCTTGATCTTCCCCCACATTAATTGTGCAACCACTTTAATTAATTATTCCAACTCATCAACTAATTAATAAAGGCAATTTGAAATTATTCCAAAAAACTAAATAGATAACATAATCTATTATTTTGGATACCTTTTCATTTTGGTGGAATTGGGAGGGAGAATATTTGGAGAATTGTGGAGAATCACATCCTCCAACGAAGATCTTCTCCAATAAAGAACATCAATGAAGAACTCTTCTCCTTCGACAAATATTTCTCCATACTCCGTCAAAGGATCTGCAATGATGAACGTACCAACGATCGAGGAAATGTCATCATCACCTACTTCATCTTTTTCCTCTCCTTTCCAACGTCATTGGAGGAGACTTCTTTTGGGGTCGGCAAATTCCAAACCGTCTCAACCACGAAAAGTCTTTAACCGAACCATCGAGGTATAGGTTTTGTTGTGTTTGATTTTATATTCCCATGTTCGTCCCTTCTAAAAAAAGAACGTGGATCAACTCTCATACACTAGTTGATCCGCAGATGTTTTCTTTTGTGGGTTTGGGAATATTTATTGATGGTGGTTATGGGGTTTGATGTTTTAAATATCTTCCAAACACATTCTTGATTAAAAATTTGTGAACCACTTGTTACCGCTCTAACACAGAGAGTGCGGGCCAAACAAACATGGCCCGACCTCTCAACATTTTTCAGGTGATTATTTTTGTGTTCTTCACGATGGAGGAGGACGGAGAAAAACCTCGGTGGGGCATGAGAATGGCGGCTGGAACCACCGCTGACCGCGACGACACAATGACGCCGCCTCGCAACCTCCGCCCCCCCCCCCCCCCCCCCCGCGGCCCCTGCCGCCCCACGACATCTACTGCCTGCAACCACCGCCACCCCGCGACCCTGCCACCCCGCATCTTAAGCCTCCCCGTGGTTCCGCAACATCACACCCTCCGAGGCATCATGCCACCCCGTGCCCTCGCGTTTCTCACAGCCTCGCCCCCTCATGGCCTTTTGCGACCCCCTGCGGCCTCATCATCTTGCAGCCTTGTGGACCCCGTGCCTCTGTGCCGCAATGTAGCACTCGACAGATCTGCTTCCAGGTTGGGCATCCCAACGTGGGCAGGGCCGGACCCAGTGGGTCGGGCCGGGTCGGCCCAAGCTGGGTCGGACCTGACCTGAACCCACTTCGACCCATTTACGCTCTTTTGGACATAACTTTGTCATTGGTCATCCTTTTGACGAACCGTCTGTGGCATTGGAAACCTTCGAGTAATATAGTCCCTTTGGGTATACCCGAAATGGGATTTGGATAAATTTGGAATACTGACAGGTTGGATTGATCAAGAATACAACTAGGCCCTCGATACTAAAAGGCTAATAACTCACAGACTGGGTGTCTGATTGACGCATAATCTATTGCGTTGAGACCCCTATGACGAGGAGTTAATTTGAGATAATTCTTAGTGGGACTTAATGGAAGATGGAGTATCTACTAGTAGCTTGAGGATCATACCCTCCTAGAAACGAGCAAACCTATGCGGGAACCCAGTAGATGGCTGTGATGTGAAAAAATGAAGAGCGGTCTTCTCTGGGTCAACACAAACCGATCCTGTGTGGGTCACCACTGAGAGATCCTGTGTGGGCTAGCACCTACTAATCCTATGGGGGTCGACACCGAGTGATCCTGTGTGGGTCAACACCGAGGGATCCTGTGTGGGTCCGCACCGAGTGATCCTATGTGGATCAGCACTACGCGATCCTATTTGGTTCAGCAGAAGAGCCTCTTAATAGATTATGATGATTCAATAGTTACATATAATCATTTATACTACTATACCTAGGATATACCTGGTGTGAGCTGAGTCTATACCTGTGTGGTACTTTCCTTCATGGTAATACCTCGGTGGTATTCTTCTGTGTGGCATACCTGTGTGGTACTTACCTTCGTGGTATTCCTTCCTTTCTAAAAAAATTGAGCTTTCCGATTTTGGGTTAGACCATGTGTTTCCTCTTGATTGAGATGGGTATACTTGATAACTTACATATATGTATAAGCATACACCTAAGTAGGGTTGTCAGTTTAATTCATGCATTGTGGTTTATCCTTAGTGGATTTTGTGAGACCTTGAGGGTCTCAGAGTCACTATTGAGTATCTCTATACTCACCCCTGCATGGGCTATACATGCACTTAATTGTGTTTAGGGCAGATGACGGACAAAACTGACTTAGAACGAGGGTATCAGGACTGGAGGTAGCTCAGAAGTAGACCTTAGATGAGGCATTCGGCAGAGACGACCAATCGAGAACTGTACCTACGCTTTAGGTAGAAGCCTTGGTGGGTGTGCACAAGAGCTTTCCCAGTTTACTTGTACTTTCAGTTTCTTGTGATTTCCAGTTGGGCTTGTATTCTATCCCCTTTTACTTGTTGTACTCACTATGTTTACTGTTGAGTTTACTAGAGTTCGTATCTTCTTGTGTGCTTGGTTGTGTGTGCTTATAGGTTATAAAATCAATTCCTTCCTAGTTTTAGGGAATAAGCCTTCAGTGCTAGTCGCCCGCCCCTAGCCTATGGAAGGCAGGCTTGGGTTATTCATGGCACGGGCCTTGGGGGACGGGTCGTGACATGAATTTTATTTGGTGAATAGTAACTTTTGAATTTTATTTTCCACGGTTAAAAGTATATAGGGTAATTAAAGGTAAAAATAATTTTAAAATTACCTTAACATGTGTCATAATTCTATTGTATAAGTTTATTTCTGCCAAAATCATCCTTAGGAAAAAAATGTGATCCTTTTTAATCCACATGGATTAGATTAGGACATTTATTGTATTTTATTTTAAAAAGAGTTAAGAGTGTTAAATTCTAATTTTAAAAGCTAAACCATTTTAAATATAGAGTTATAAATTTTATAAATTCGACTATAAATATTCATTATAAATCTAAAAATATTTCCTACATCATGTTATTTTATTTATAATATTTATAAATTAAATAATTAAATTTATTTATGACACAATAATGATGCAGTAATTACCTTATTAATGAAAGACTAAAATAATTGATGTTATAAATATTAAAATAAAATAAAATTGAGACTTTTGATTCATTAGAAGAATTATATAGGTTAATATGACATGTTAGGGTTGATTAAATGAATGTTTTTCGAAGTGATCATGTTTTTATGACTTTCAAAAAAACCAAATACTAAATAGTTTCAAAATAAACATTTTAAAACAAATATTATTTTATTAAATTATATATTAGTTCAAAAAATATAAGGTTCAGCCAAATGACTTATATAATGATAAATATTTTATTAATGGCCAAATTTAGGTTCTGTTGGCATTTTATTGTATGTTTATTAACCAAGTATTATAACAATACAAAAAGACATGGTAAAAGTTAAACTATTTAACTAAGGGTTAAACCTAAAAGATAGGGTAAAAATGCTAACTGGAACTTATCTAAAACCTATTTGTTGAAGGGTTTTAGACCCATCCCCAACATATCCTAGAAATTAATCCATTTTGAGCTATTAGAAAACGAAAATTATTTTATAATAAATTAATATTTCAAACTCTTCTTAAAGTGCCCCTCACCTCCCTTATAAAAGGGTACTTTCCATTCTCTCAATTTAACAAATCAAAATCCATTTTTCTCGGCCAAACCAAGATCAAATATTCTAAAAACTACACTAAATTCATCCTAGAGGAAAACATTGATCATAAATCTATCCTAATGACCCCTTTCGTTTAAATCAAAAGGAAACACTCGAAGAAGAGGAAATTATTTCGTCAACTATTTCAATGTTCATTTATTCTTCCACATCTAATTTCTTCATTAATTATATACCAATATAATAAATCCAGAACCTTCTACATAATGTGATGTAATTATACATATGTTACAACCATATTTATTATTCTATCTATCCTATGAATGAGAAAGTCACCATATGTGCGTACGTACGACTTACCGTCTCCATGTCGTGGTGTAGTTTTCTATTCAACACATCATTATTTTGATAGGTATAATTATGAATATAATTGATGTAAATAATAAATAAAACATGTTAATGATTATTTAAATAAAATATAACATCCAATTATATATGATTTAACCATCCTATGAATGATATTTCCCCTCATGCGTACGTATGTCTTACCGTGTCCACAATGCGATAAGATTTCATTCCCCATCTTAACCATTCAAGAATTATTTTCATTTTATGATTTAAAATGATTTATGAGAACTTAATATCATTATAGATATGATTCAAATACATCCTATCCATAAAAAACATGAATTACATAAAAAACATATAATGTAAAATGAATCAGTTAACACCAAAAACAATGATACTACTGAAATATTGATAACAATGCAATATTATAGGATCATATATGATATCATATTTATGTATGTGGTTCTTTTATAATTTAATAATAATTATTTAACAATTATACAAGAGTTTAATGTACCCAAGACTAAATAAAAGTACAAGGGAAGTGTTAATTTTACAATATCTTTTTTATTCGATGTTTTTTATACGTATGTATCTACTAGAACTTCTTTATCATCCACATACGTGTTTCTGAAAACTTTATTTCAATACAGTTTTAATATTTCCTAAAATATGGTTTAAATAAATTTATACCCTTGTATTACTTTTTATAAATTTTTTTGAAATGAATATTTCCTTCTTTTTCCGAACAAGGAATATTATGACCTTTCAGAAAAAGTATGGAAAGAATGTTTTTTAACTTATACGGAAGGTAAAATAATTTTCCACCGTTATAACACCTTTTTTGCATAAATTACAAGATTATAATAATATTTTCAAAATAATTTTTTTCTTTTATAATTACGTGACATCTAAAAGATTTTAAAATAGATTCATATATTTCTCTCAATTTTTTTTTATTTCATCTATGTCAACATGATTTGTGAGATTTTAGACTTGTTTGAAGATGATTTATTATGATAAAATCTTCTATATTTTATTGAAGGTTTTGTAATATGTTTTATTGTGGATGTTCTATTTTTATACCATTCATTGTTTATAGTAAAGGTATTAACATTTCGTATTCTATTTTTAATATGAATTTTTATGTTATGTTTCAACCTTTTCCTACGAGGAATGCACTGGACTTAGTAAGTGACAGATGTGGGAAACTATAGACCCTCAAAGCATCGGTATGTCTAATGAGACAAACTAGTGTCTAGGAACTAGGCCTTGAAAAAATTATTATTTCAGGTCTTGGCACAAGGCCTTAGCTATGTGGTTATGATTTCTGACATTATGCATTCCATTATTATTAAATTTTCTATTGATATTACATGTGATTATTTGACTAGTAGGATATCCATATGAATCAGTAAATTGTATTATTTGATTTATCTTTTCCATATTATGGTGAATTTTAAGTTTAAAAGGCTTCTGTTTTAGTCCTATACATTTCCTTAAATGTTTATACTTATTTATAATAGTTTCCTCGATATTTATATCCTTAATGAGAATCTGAGCTCACCCCTTTCTTATGTTTTATTTTTCCTAGGATGAGAAGAAGTATATTATTATTGAACAGAATGAATAGGATAAGGGATATTATTTTGTTAAAAGGAGACATAATTTTTTAGTTTTTTAATATCATAATGTAATGTAACACTTATTTATGAATCTAGTACTTCCATGGCTACTAAACTGATCGGTATTTCGAGACATGATTTCTTGTGATAATGACAATGTTATGTAACAATGCATTGAATCTAGGTAACTAGGGTCGGGGTGTTACAGAAGTGGTATGGTATCCCCGTATATTTTTTGATTGTCCTCCCATGATCAGCTAATTCATGATTCTATCTAGGTGAACGTAGACAGACTCACCAAATTGGCCATCTTCCTAGAATTCGGAGAGAATATTTTCATTCATAATTTTAAATACTTGTATTTGAAAGATATTATCTAGATTTATATAGTTTCCTTGAAGATTATTTATGACTTCATTGGTCACTTCATGTCTCAATTGTAGAGAGGATTACAGGATGATTTTTTGACTTAGTTGTGGGTGAGTATGGACTTCCTCCAGTAGATAAATGGCCTGGATGAGTGGACTATTCCAGTTCTATAAGAAATTATTCAAGCTGACATGTTGGATTTTGATCACAATTTCGAGGCTCATCTTACCATGGTAAATTTTTAATATAACAATATTTACCAATCCACAATTAGTATTGAATCATTAGAGGGATTGTATGTGATACACTATCTGTCACCAATGTGATGGAAAGGGAAACGATAGATGGAACTTATTGGTCTAGAATTGGTTAAAAAAAAGACAAAGAAGATGAATAATATCTAGGAGTGGATGAGGATTTTTTAGATCCATTAAATGTACTATGTAGACAGACGATGGAGACCTATTCAATTCAATAAATAAAACCACATCATTCTAAAGTTCTCTCCTCAATGAGGGATATACAGTTTTTTTCTAAGGTGTAAATATATCTCTAAGGTTCAATATCCCCTTCTAGATACAACACATGTTTTGTGAGGTGGCATACCTCTTATCCTTACCACAATAATTAGACTAGGTTCTTGATGTTTTCCATGTTTCACAGCGAAGGAGATACATGAATTATTTACCACATGTTAATGACTGAGGAGAGATGAACGTTTAGTATTTATTTAAATTTTAGGAGTACTCGGTGTCCATCGAGTATAAAGGGGAGATGATCCTTCATGGGTGAGTGATTCCCATTGTTCTTGTTTATTGGAAGCATTATAATCTTAAAGGGAGTACTTATGAGTGGGAGAACCAAATGACAGCTCAGTATGCTCATCTATGGGAGTAGTTTTTTTGTTATTATAATAAAAAATAATGGAGTTAGTGAGAGTTAATAACCGTATTTTTTACTGTATAACACCTTGGAATATTTTTAATAATAATTTTATGGTAATTTGGGGATTTGACATTGATTTTCAGGCCTCATGGGGCACTAAAATTGACATATGGAAAAAAATAAATGTAATATAACTTGTTTATGATGTTTTTTCATAAATAGTGTTATATTTACTAAATATTTTCTCAAATGATAAATTTGAGACCTCTTTAAATTCAAGAATGTGTTTTTACCCTATTCATGACATAATATTTATACACGTTGGGTGTTTCACTATAGTGCTATAACGAACATGGTCATTATTACACATTTAAACGTGATTTAATACATAATAATTCTCTTAATACAACCTAGAATATTGATATTTATAGTGTCTTTTTTGATTAGGAACATTACATAACAACTTAAAACATGAAATACACATCTATATTGAATACTACTTTTACCCGACCACAACATTTTTTCATACTTAGCATTGCATGGGATAACCTAAAGACATAGAAAAGAAAAAGGTGAGCTATAAAGCCCAGTAAGGGAGTAAAAAAGGAAAAAAATAATGAATAAAATAAACATTATGCTTTAGTCATATCAATAGAGCATAAGAGAAACATAAAAATAGAGCCATGATATAGCATGATTATCATGACAAGGAAATGTGGAAACAACTTCAAACACTGCATCATTAACATAAAAGAATCAGGTAAACCCTTATCTCAACATGGTGGAAAAAGTAATATAATGGAATCAGGTAAACCCATATCCCAACATGACATATCATGATATGACACATTACTCAATCTATTGGAGCGCTATCAGAGTGAACCCTTTATAACCATTTAAATTTCATGTTTAAGTGTTCCACATATATCATATAACATGGATTCATTCAACATCATAATTTATTACACGATTATGTAATATGGAATTCATAAAAGTAATCCACAATTTGATTAGTATGTATTAATAAAGGTGAATTCCCTAGACAGAGGAATAGGTATGGTATTCACTACATTTTGATTTTGGTATGGAAAATCTCAGTGCAATTTTAGATGCATAACAACGTCATATGGAAATTCATAAATTGGGTTGATGAGAGTTAAAGTGGTATCTAATAATTTATAAATGAGATGGAATGTAAGAGGATCATTTAAATAATATCAAAACCAGTGAATTAGAATTTATATGGATAATATAAAAGAAAATCATGAATGGAAATGAGAAGAGATAAATCACATACATAATTTTGGCATAGTAATGGGTTGGTTTAAAAGATCATTGGGGGGGATTAATGTGTGTGAAAGGAAGATATAATAATTTATAAATAAATTATATTTTAATGAGGTATGGAAGAAAATATCACAAATCATGAAAATGGAAATTGAAAGGAAGGACATAATAGATGTGTTTGTAGAAAAAGGGGAGAGGGATATCCCTTATCTAATTTTGGCATAGTAACGGCTTAGGTAAAGGTCCAAATGGGGGGGGATAAATGATCCCTTAATGAAATAACATCAAATTTAATGTAATTTAATGACTATAAATAATTTAAATTATAGCCATTTGAAATTTTAAAAGCTACATTCAAATTAGATGCTTGAATTAGAATGGAGGAGAGGAAGGTGACAATCCCTTACTTGGATGTGTGATCCCAAAAGATTGGTAGATGCTACTTGGGAGATTAGGGGCACCTTGGGAGGACTCTAGAGAGTCTAGCGTAGAGTTTTATCGAGCTTCAAAGAGCTTTAGTGAATAGAAATAGGTTCTTAAGTGGGTTTATACAGAAAGGTGGGGGAATTCTTTATTATTTTGGATTTGGACCTTACACACTAAAAAATTCAAAACCAAAAACCATTCCATGGGTTTTTCCCAGGGTTTCAAGAAACATTTAGCGGTATAAATTATTTTTAATGGATAAGGTCTAGATATATTAAAATATTTCCCTTTCTTATGTGGAGTTGAGTTACACTTTCAAGTAATTGATTTTAAAATCTTATAATATTTTATATGTCTTGGAGGATTCACTAAGGTTTAAAAAAAATCATATACACCTAAAATTTTATTATTTTAAAGTAAAACATTTAATTGACCGAATATACCTTTAATAATATTTTATTACATCACTATTGGGCCATTATGATGACATAAAACACATTATATATTTACATGGTATTTAATTTTTACCCAAAAATTCAATTATCTCAGAAAATTATGAAAAATTAACTATTGGATAATTTTGATATTAGGATTCATAAAATAATATTCATTTTATCAAAATATTTTTCTAAATACATGAACTTTAACTTTTAAAATAAAAAATGACATTTATTTAAATTTAATGGGTTTTGATAAAAATAGTTTTCAATCATTAATAAAAATTACCATTGAATTCTTAAAAAATATATGATGATGTATATTTATTAAAATTAATTTAAAAAAAATATTTTATTAAAAAAATATTTTATTAAAAAAATATTTTATTAAAAAATTCATTAATTCATCCAAATATATTTCTTAATTAAATTTGAATATTGACCAGAAATACTTTTTTGTGCTTTAAAAATCATTTGCAATGTAAGAATAATAGAATGAAAGTTTATTCATTATTTTATAAAAAAATAATAAAAATAATCATAGTGTTATTATATTATTATATATTCCTCAATTATAGCTGGATACACCCAATTATTTAAGTGTGTGATGGTGGGGATTTCATGGGGCCATTCATTGAATATGGTTTGGGCTGTGTTCTCGATGATCTTGAACATCTTCCGTAAACAGGTTTTGTCATGCTTAATTGTTTCATCTCATATTAAGATTGGTCTAGGTAAAGTTAATAAATTATATCTCCATCGAAATCTATGTTAAATGGGCTTCATAGGGTACGATCCTATTGGTTCAGAACATCACTACCTTTTTCTATGTTAAAAGGGTTTTTAAAACCCTATATTTATAATAGTCGTGTATCACTATTAAATATCTATATTATCAATGGTACGAATACTTAATGGTCATTTAAATATAATTGGATATAGTATCACAAAATGAGGGTATGTGTTTTCTATATCCCTAAGACACTAAAATAAGGGGAATATTATTTATAACAGTTTTAGTTGTTACAACCTTCCCCCTTCTGAAATTTCACCCTCGAAAATTCCTTTTCCCAAACTAAAACAGATCACGGTAACTCAACTTCATCACTTATTCCAGTTCCCCCACCACATATTCAAACTTGTGGTTTCTCCACAAAACATTTATGTGTGGAAATGTCTTATTTCATTGAACTTTTTCTCTATCATCTAATATCTTCCATGACCTTTCCTCATAGGAGTGGTCATTCTACAATGGTACAACATCTGGATTGATTACATGTGATGGGTCTAATATGTACTTCCTTAATATTGATATATGTATTACATCATGTACTTGAGGCAGGTTCAGTCATAGTTGTAGTCGATATTCCACTACCTCGATGCGATCAAGGATCTCAAAAGGGTTGATGTACCAAGGACTAAGATTTCCCTTCTTCTCAAATCTCATAACACTCTTCAATGGAGATATATGGAGGGATACCATCTCCCCAACATCAAACTCTAGGTACCATCCATGATTTTTAGTGTTACTGTTTTATTGACTCTGAGTATATTTGATGTGCTTTTGGATGGTCATAACCATATCCCCCATTTTTTTAACCATTTCCAAACCTAGAAGTTTTCATTCCCCAACTTCATCCCAACATAATGGTGTTATTCACCTCTTCCCATAAAGGGATTCATAAGGATCCATTTAGATGCTTGAGTGGAAAATATTTTTTAAGAGAAATCACCCAAAGGAATGTTTTAGTCCCATCCACCTTTTAATGCTATTGAGGAAGCTCTAAAAATTTATTCGAGTGTCTTGATAGTCTGGTCATATTGGACATCAGTATAAGGGTGATAGGACGTGCTAAAGTTCAACTCAATGTTCAGAGCATATTGGAGACTCTTAAAAAACATAGAGGTGAATCTTGGATCTTGATCAAACATAATATATAGTTGTAATCCATAAATCCTTACCACATATCTAATGTATATCCGTGCTAGTTAATCCAATGATAAATCCTCTTGTATTTCAATGAAGGGAACATTCTTTGTAAGATGATCCACCAAAACCAAAATAGCATTGTTTCTATTGGATGTCTTCATAATTCCAATGACCAAGTCCATGTTTATGTTTTCTCATTTCCATGTTGGTATGGGTAATGGTTGCAACATACTCTTAAACATACACCATTAATAAATCACTTGCTAACATACCAGAAACTTTGATATATATATTTAGCGATATCCTTCTTCATGCAATCCCCCCAAAAGTGCACCCATAGATCTCAATACATCTTCTTGTTTACTGGGTGAATGTATAAATTTAAACATTGTGAATCATCCAAAAGTTCATTATTTAACTATGGATTTTATGGAACGCATTTTATTGACCAAAATTTTACAATTACTTATTCATTAACATTGAACACATAGGATTTCCATTTTCGGATAGTTTCCACTTTTTCTGAATTCCCACATCATATTTTTTAGCATACTTTAACCTTTCTAAAAGAGATGACTAAGAAATAATTTGTGAAAGGATGGATGAGGTCACCTTATTTATGATTCCCATTTCTATATTCATCAGATCTAAGAAGATTGGATTCTTTTCAATTCCCATCAATGATAGAATTGCTGGGTCCTTTCTACTTAGAGCATCTCCAAATTTGTTTCCCTTCAAAGGGTGTTAATAGATTGATAAGTCATAATCCTTGATTAGATATAACCATATTTATTGGAGTATATTCATCTCTTTATGTGTGAATATATATTTCACACCTCTGTGATCCTTATGTATTTCAAAATTCTACCCCAAGAGATAATGCTGCCACATTTAAAATGCAAAGATAACTACTGCCAACTCTAGATCATGTGTGGGATATTTTTTATCATGAATTTTCAACTGCCTTGAGTCATAGGTAATGAATTTTTCATTATGAATCAACAGACATCCCAAACCCTTTTTCAAAGCATTGATAAAGATTATGAAAATCTTCCCACATATGGGTAGTATAAGCACAGGGGCAGTGAAAACCTCTTCTTCAACTCCATGAACATTTCTTCACATTCATCATTATAGGAAAAATTTAAACGCTTCAATGTTTTCATTGTAAGAGGGTTTGAAAATCGTGAGAAATTTTCAACAATCAGTGATAATATCAAGAAAAGCCCAGGAAGCAATAGATATCTGTCACAGATGTCAGCCTTGACCATCCCGAAATTTATTTTGTTTTGGAATAATCCACATATATCCCATTTCTTGTGATGACATACCCTAATAATGAGACTTAATTCAACCATAACTCACACTTTCTATACTCTTGATAGAGTTTCTCCTTTCTCAAGGTATCTTGTACAATTCATAGATTTTCCTCATGCTCCTCCTCAGTTTTGGAGTATATTAGTATATCATCTATAAAGACTACCACAAATTTGTTGACGTAATCTCTAAAGACTATATTCATCAAGTCCATGAATATTGATGGATAATTAGTAAGTCATAAAAGAATTACTACGAATTCATAGTGCTAGTACATTGTACAAAAATTAGCCTTGGGGATATCCTCCTTCTTCACCCTTACATGGTAATATCGTGACCATAGATCGACCTTGGAGGAGTATTGTTCTTCACATAGCTTATCGAAAATGTGATAAATTTGTGGAAAATGATACTTGATATTTATCTTGATTTTTTTGATCTCGGGATAATCAATGAAATGGCACATTGACCCATCCGTCTTCTCAATGAAGAGGACTAGTGCACCCCATGGTGAAGCTCTTGGGTGTAAAAACCCTATATCCAGTTTCTCTGGTAGTTGTTTCTTTATCTCTTCAAGCTCTACAACAACCATTCTACTTGGATTCTTGGATATTAGAAATGCACCGGGTTTAAGATCATTCAAGAATTCAATATCTCTTCTAGGAGGAAGACCAAATAATTCTTTAGGAAAAACCGCATCGAACTACCTCATAATAGGAATGTCTTCAAGGATAGTTCCATATTTAAAATCAATCATATGAGAAGTATATGTGTGATTTTATGGAATTAATATCCATGCATGATATGATAGTGCTAATGATGATTCATCCTACTCCTTGTAGTTGTATAGAATTAGGGGTCAATTCTCCATATGGAGAGTGATTTAACTCTCAAGAAAATTTATGCTAGATCTATATAAGGAAAACCAATCCATTCCATGAATTGCATCAAATTACACCAAGGGATGAATGAAAAGGTTCACCCAGATGTTTAATCAAAAAATTATGATAGGGGAGGAGTTATATTCATTGGTTGCAACAATTTCCCAATTTACCATTGTCACCAACATCTTTACTTCAATTCTATGTTGTGATGTTTTGATTATTCTACTAAAAATTGGGATTTAAAATAATGTGTAAAACTATGGATGATATCCCTACCGTTCAATTATTTATTCTGGTTCTAATAATTTACTTTATCCATAAAATAGGGAAGATAATTATTAAACATATAAAGGAGAATCAAAGGATATTAAAGGGATAACTTATAAATTACATCTATATCATAAACTTATGAATTTTTTGGAATTGATCTAAGTTACCCATGATAAACTTCTTATGATATTGTATTAGTGGATTTATTTATTCTCTTAATAATGTTTTATACTATTTTTATGAATTTAAAAAAGAAAATACCCTAGTAGTTTTGAACAATGAGTGAATAAAGGCCCATATTCACCAGTTCCTGTTTGAGTCTATCTCAAGGAGATTTATTCAGTTTTTACCCCTAGATACATCTGTCCGAGAGCCAACTATAATTGTTCCTATCCAGGTAGGGTTTCGTTTTCTTGATAAACCACTAAATCTATACTCATAAAAATTTAGGGATTATTTTCTTATACATAGTGTTATCCTTAAGTATTTCACTATAGTTTTCTAATACTAATACCAAAAATAACAAATCATATCATCTAATACCAACTATAATAACCCTGGTATTTATTACACACAAAAAATGATTCATTAAATAAAATTTCACTTAATACAACCTAGAAGTTCAAGAGGTTCAGTGTATTTGGGGATTAGAATCATTAAATGAAAACATAAAACATAATATACACATATATATAGAAAACATATTTTACATGGCAACAAAATTCCTTCGTACTTAGAATTTCATGGGATAAACTGAGGAAATACATAACAAAAGGGTTATATATAAATCCCAGTAAGGGAGTAAAAAAGGAATAACCTGAAGAATAAAATACATGATAATAAATAGTCATATAAATGGAGTATAAGAGATACATGAACATAAAGACATGATATAGCATGATTATCATTACAAGGAAATGTGTCTACAACTTAAAACACTACTTCATTAACATAAAGGATTCAGGTAAACCCCTGTCCCAACAGGGTGGAAAAATTTCCTATAAAGGAATTTGGTAAACCCTAGTCTCAACACGACGTATCATGATACTACACATTACCCAATGCATTGGATCACTATCAGGGTGCACCCTTCATAATCATTTCAATATCCTACTTAAGTGCGCCACATAAAATATATAATATAGATTCATTAAAAATCATCATTTATTCCATGATAAAGGAATGTGAAATTCATACATTTAATTCACCATTTGATAAGTATGTGTTCATAAAGTTGAATACCCTTGATAGTGGAAGGGGTATCGTATTCACTACAAGATTATTTTCGATGGAAAATTGTGGTGCAATTTTGGTAGCATAACAATATCATATGGAAATTCATAAATTGGGTTGATAAGGGAGAAAGGGATCTCTCATAATTTATACATATTATATACAGTAAGGTTTCCATTGAACAAAATATACCACCATGTTAAATGGAATTTAATTTCATAATATAAATGAAATTCTTGAACGCAAATGAGAAGAAAGAAATCCCTAATGGAATTTCAGCATAGTAACGGGTGGGATTAAGGTATTATAGGGGGATTAATGAGAGTGAAAGGAAAATAGAATAATTTATACATCATTTGCACAGAAAGGAGGTATGGAAGAACATATACCAAATCAATCATATCGAAATTAAAAGTAAATACATAAAAGTGGTTCTTGAAGAAAAAGAAGAGAGGGAGATCCCTGATCATATTTCGACATAACAATGACTTGGGTAAGGGTAAAAATGGGGGAGGATAAATGATAAATCATTGAAATATCATCAAATGGACATTAATTTAACGATTATAAATGAATGAAATTAGATGTATTTTAAATTACAAGAACTAATCTAAAAAATGATGCTTGAATTTGAAAGGGCATAGGAATACGAGAATCAGATACTTGGATGAGATATACCAAAGGATTGTGATAGGATTATTGAGATATTAGGGTGACTTTAGAGGACTCTTGGGAGTAGGGGGTAGAGGGTGGTATAGATTTAAAGAGCAAGAGTGAAGTGTCATGACCCATCACCCAGGACCCGTCTCCTAACAGCCCCAAGCCTGCTTTTCATAAGACCGGGGTTGGTGACTAGAATCGGAAAGGTGTATTCCTAAAACAGGAAGTAATTTCCTTTAAACCTATACACACATAGACTAGGTACACAATAAAATAAATCAAAGTATAAAAACTACTGAAGAAAAGGTGTGAACTGAAAGTAAAGGGGCTAGTATACAAGCCTAACTAAAAGAGATAATACTATAGAAAAATAAAACATCCCCTGAGATTGTCCACCAAGGATCCTACATGGAGGGTAGGTATAGCTCATCATTGCGGATCTCCACCTAAATCAGTCACCTTCATGCACCAACTAGTCCTAGATCCTAAACCTCGGTCAAAGCTAACTATCATCCGCACAAGACACAACAATGTGTGGGAAAAGACCATGCACGGGTGAGTATAACAATACCCAGTAGGGACCCCGAGACCCCAAATGGTCTCTCATAATTCTTCAAAGAAAAACCCACAGAGCATGATCTCAATCACGAACCACAAGGAAAGGCTTAGATCAAACAACTATATAACTTATATAACTATAATAAAGATGATTATTCATAAAGCTAGATCATCATATTATGTCGAGAGGATTTTTTTGCTAAACTACACAAGGTCTCCAGGTACTGACCCACATAGGATATATAGGTGATGTCCCGAAGGGGATTGATAGGTGCTAATCCACAGAGGATCAATAGGTGCTAACCCATGACAGATCTCTAGGTGCAGACCCACAAAGGATCGCGTGGTGGAGACCCAAGGACGATCACTAGGTAGAGACCCACGAAGGATCACTAGGTGCAGGCCCACAGAGGATCGCTTGGTTCATACCATCATAGGATCTCTAGGTGCATACCCACGAAGGATCTCTAGGTGAAAACAAACCTATGATCACTAGGTGGAGACCCACATAGGATCACTAGGTGCAGACCCACAGAGGATCACTAGGTGCATACCCACAGATGATCACTAGGTGCAGACCCACGAAGGATCGCTAGGTGCATACCCACAAAGGACCGCTAGGTTCTGACCCACAGAGGATATCTAGATGCTAACCCATGGAGGATAGTTAGGTACAAACCCACAAAGGATCGCTAGGTTCAAACCCAGGGAGGATCTCTTGGTGGATACCTAGATATAATCACTAGGTGCAGACCCATGGAGGATCGCTAGGTGCAGACCCACAGAGGATCACTAGGTGCATACCCACAGAGGATCTCTATGTGTAGACCCATGGAGAATCAATAGGTGGAGACCCATTGAGGATCGCTAGGTGCAGACCCATGGAGGATCTCTATGTGCAAACCCTCTGAGGATCTCTAAGTGTAGACCCATTGTGGATTTCTATTCTTTCTTCATGTCATAGTCGATCACTGCATTGTCACACTTAGTACGCTTGATTATGGAAGAACTTCTCCACAATCCACTAGCCATATTTACATTTCCACCAAGTCTGGCGAAGAGTAAACACAATGAACCACCATGTCATAAGGGTTCCAACGCAACATACGGTGAGTCAATTGGACACCCGGTCTGTACGTTATAGACATTTTAGTGGGGGGGGGTTGGATTTGAGTCCGATCCAACCCGTACATACTCCAACATTCTTTAAAACACAAGTGGAGAATCTCAAAATGACTTCCTCATCATAAGGGTTTCATTTCCATAGACAGTTTTTCAAATAGACGTCTGGTTTAGGAGTTATAGCCTCTTCATCCAAATTGGTCTATAAGTGGGTCTCAGCCCGATCTGACACGGTGGAATAGACCCGAACTAGCCTAGTTTGGCTGGTTCCGGCCTAATGGGGCTGGGTTGTAGGATCAACCCACTAGATGTGGGCTCAACCAGCTGGCCATGGGCCCGGCCCACTGGGCCGCAGGACCGGCACGACCCACGCGGCTGGGAGCGGCCCGCTGGGCCGCTAGACCAATCTGGCTCACTGGCTGCGTGCGGGGGTCATCTCCCCTCCCAAACGGCTCGGCTTTTTAGGCTCCTCCATCATCAGTTCCCACTGGCACTACACTACCTGGATGGTCCATGTGGACCGGTCTTTTTTGGGACCCGTGGGGTGCAAGGCTGCCCTCCGCCGCCGCTCAGATCTACGACCCTCCTCCACGGTACGTTGTCGCAATGTTCTATCATCCTTCGCATGGTTGGTGATGGTTGGACACCCCCTTTTTTCATCGTGGTGACTTAAGAAAGAACCACCTTCTCATAGATGATGAGAGTCGACTACCGGTCACCGGTGTTACCAAACTGGCAGTGCTTTCACGGGCCACCGGTGAAGCCCCGGTGGTCCAATTTTTTTATGACTTTGCCTACGGGACTTCTAGGATGTATCCTACACTGTGTGACCCTCATTTTTTCCTTTCCTTTGTATTGGTCGGTCGCCCAGAAAGAACACAATCAAAGAAAAGTTGGTAGAGGGTCCGGGCCTGGTTCGGTTCAGCCCGCGGTCTCTGTGTTATCATTATAACAAGGAAAGGTTTTGACATCATCAAGAGTAGATTAAACATAAACCTCTTAGAAATATTTCACGAAAAATCCCTGCATTGAAATATTTGGAAGTCAGTGCAGATATGAAAAAAGGGTCCGTGTCCTAAGGCATTCGTCGGCATTCGTCTCCACCCATTGATTCCTCCGACAATCGTCGCTCGAACACCATTCTTCATTGGAGCGGAAATTCACCGGTGTTTCATTAGATCCTCCTCTCATAGATCTTCCAAAACCCATGCCCAAGATTCAATTAAATATGAGGATAATATTCCACATTTTTTTTATGGATCATTAATTAACTATAATTAATGAGTCTATTAAACACACTAATGTTTTCGTTACAAAACCAGAGAAATGAGAAGCTTATGAATTTAAAAGTCTCTCATTAAAAGTTTGGTATTACACTATGATCTAACCACTGTTTCTCAATGGATGTAAAAAATAAAATAAAATAATTTTTAGTTATTTTATTTAAGTCCAGAAACTAACTTTTTCATCTGACTTTTTCCGAACAACGTTAAGATTCCTTTAAGCGAATCCTGACACTTCAAATTCAGTGGTGCCCTTAGATTTTTAATCTGAGCAATGGTTCAAATGTAATAAACTTTCTCTCGCATGTTTACTAATCGTACCTTTTAAAAAAGTTCAGAAATTCATTCTTGGATATCTGGGTCTCGTAATCACATGCTGTCAATTTTCACAGACTCGTAATAATTCCATTTTATTAAAAAAAATACATGGAATTTTTTGGTCTATACATTCTCCCCATCATAAGAATGTTTATCACAGAATTATATAACAAAATCTAGGGAAATAAATGGGGGTACTCAGTGTAACACCCCAAGAATCATTGGTACGTTTCTCTTTGAACAATACAATATCTTGGGATGTACCCAACTTCGAGTTCTTGCACACCACGACCTAACAAACTAGCCATTATGAATAGTAATACCCACTTTTTGAAATTTTATAAATTTTATTTTTGAAAATGAACATCATTTTTTTATTTTAAATATCAAAATGATCTTACGGTGAATTTTTGGTATTTTTCTGAAAACATTCAATTATGATAAATAGTGAAAGACACTGCATTATTGTTTAAAACTGACTTTTTATTTAAATAATTATTTATTTTATTTAAATTTATTTTGGGAAAAAATAGTTACATAATACCTATATAAATTTAATTTAATTAATTGGAGTCATTTTATAATAAAATTAGATGTATGAGATTTTATTGAACATTTTAATGCCTTTTAGCCACCTTCTAGGCACATTTGCAAATTTGCATAAAACGTAATTTTACCACTTCTATGAATTAAATTTAAACAATCTGAGAGACATTGTTGTCATCATTATGTAAAATGTGGTTCAATAGAATGAATATAATTCTTTGTGAATAGTATCTTTTTAATTTTATTTACCACAGGTAAAAGTAAATACGATAATTAAAGGTAAAAATGATATTATAATTACCCTAACACTTGTCATAATTCTATTGGATAAGTGTATTTCGACCAAAATCAAACTTACCATTTAAATATGATCCTCTTTAATGGACTTGGAATATATTAGGACATTTACTATTATTTTATTTAAAAAAAAGTTAAAAGTGTTAAATTCATATTTTCATAACTAAAAAATTTTCAATATAGGGTTATACATAAGATAAATAAAACTATAAATATTCATTAAAAATATAAAAATATTTCCTACGTAATGGTATTTTATTTATAATTTTTAGATATTATATAATTAAATTTATTTAGGACACAATGATGATGCTGTAATTACCTTATTTATGAAATATTAAAATAATTGAGATTATAAATATCAAAATAAATGTATATTGAGACTTTTTCGACATTACACGAATTTTATAGGATAATATGAAATGTTAGGGTTGATTAAATAATTTTTTTTAAGTGATAAGGTTTTTCTGACTTTCACAAAAACCGAATACTAAATAGTGTCAAAATTGACATAAATGAGTTTTTAAAATAAATACTATATTATTAATTGATATATATTTCTGAAAATATATGTTTCAGCCAAAGGACATAGATAAGAGTATATATATGATTAATTAACCACATGGGGTTCACTTTTATTTTTATAGTAAGTTTATTAACCATTTATTATAATAATACAACAATACATGGTAAATGCCAAACTTTTTAACTGAGAGTTAAGTCTAAAAGATAAGGTTAATATGGTGACCTAAACCTATCTAAAACCTATTTATTGGGAGTTTTTAGACCTATACTTTCCTTTTACTCAAAATAAATCCTTTTGGATCCATTATAAACTGAATTTTATTGTATAATAAAATATTATTTCAAGGTTTTCCCGAAGTGACCCTCGCCTCTCTTATAAAAGGGTACTTCCCCTTCTCTTAATTTTACACACCTCAAAAGCCATTTTCCTTGGCCAAAACCTGCTCAAATAAACACAACACTACCCTCAATTCAACTTAGAGGCCTCAAATTGATCTTAAATTCTACCAAATGAACCATTTTGATCAAATAAAAAGGAAGCACTCAGAGGAGAGGTAAAAATTTCATCCCCTCTTTCAAAGTTCTTTTTTTTCTTCCAATTCCTATTTCATTATTTTTTCTATACCAAAATAATAACTCCAATACCATATACATTCTATGATGTTTTATAAATATTTTTTAAACCATATTCATTATTCTATCCATCCTATTAATGACGAGGTCACCATACGTGCGTACGTACGGATTACCGTCTCCACATCGTGGTGTAGTTTGTTATTCCACACTTTATTATTTGGATGGGTATAAAAATGAGTATAATGGATGTAAATAATAAATATAACATGATAATGATTATGTATACAGGATATACCAACCTATTACATATGATTTCACCATCATTATAATGGTATTTTCGCTCATGCATATGTACGGATTACAGTCTCCATGAACGCGATGAGATTCATTCCCCATCATAACCATTCAAGAAATGTTTTCATTTTATGATCTAATATAATGTTTAAGAATGTAATATCATTCTAGATATGAATCAAATACATCATATCCATAACAAACCTGACCTACATAATGAAACATACAAAGAAAAACGAATAGGTTAACACCCAAAACAATGATACTACAGAAATATTATTAACAAAACAATATTAGAAGATCATATATAATATCATATTTATGTATATGGATCTTGTATAATTTAATAAAAATTATTTAACTATTGTACAAGATGTTAACGTACCCTCTACCAAGGAAAAGTACAAGGTAAGGGTTAATTTTACAATATCTTTATTATCTGGGGTTGTTTATATGTGAGAATCTATTGGGACCTATTTATCATCCAAATCTGTGATTCTTAAAAAGGTATTTCAAGTTTTTTTACTATTTCATAGAATATGTATTAAAGTAATTTATACCATTGATTTATTTTTCATAAAATGTTTTGAATGTAATCTTTCCATCATTTTCCAAACAAGGTACTTTTTGAAATTTTCGACAAATTAAGGTAAGAATGTTTTTTTGACATATTCGGCAGGTGCGGCTATTTTCTACCATTATAACATCTTTGAAGATTCCCTTATGATAATATTAGAATCGTTTCAAAATAAATGTTTTATTTTATAATTATATGACTTTTAAATGAGTTCAAAATAGAAATAGATATTTCTCCCATATAGTTTTGATTTCAAATATGTCAACATCATTTGATGGATTTTAAACATGTTTGAAGTTGATTTGTTATGATACACTATTCCATATTTCATTAAAGGTTTTCTGATATGTTTGACTGCGGATGTGTTATTTCTATACCGTTAATGTCTTATTGTTAAATTATTAACAATTCGTATGCTAGTTTTAATACGAATGTTTCTGTTATGCTTCAACCTTTTCATATGAGGAATGCATTGGACTTAGTAAGTGACGGGTAGAGCCCGTTATATCTCCTTAATGCATCGTTAGGTATCATGAGACAAACTAGTGTCTTTCCCCAAGAACATGAAAAAATCTAATTTTTAGTCTTGGAACAAGGCCTTTACTATATGGTAATGATGTCTGGCATTATGCATTCCATCATTATGAAATTATCTATTGATATTACTTGTGATTATTTGACTAGTAGAATATCCATGTCTATAAATAAATGGAATTATTTGATTTATATTTTCCATATTATTCTGATGTTTAGTTTGAAAATGATTTTGTTTTATTCTTATACATTTCCTTAAATGTTTATGCTAATTTATAAAGTTTCCTCTATATTGTTATCCTTACTGAGCATCTGAGCTCACCCCTTTATTATATTTTATTTTTTCCAGGATGTGAAGAAGTATATAATAATTTACCTGAAGGGATAGGCTATGAGGTATGAGTGTGTTCAAAGGAGACAAAATGTTTTTTCCCTTATTTAATGTTGTAATGCAAAACTTTTGTCTATATCTAGTACTTCCAAGGATACTAAACTAATCAGTATTTCGAGAATTGATCTCTTATGATCATTACAATGTTATTTAATAATGCACCGACCTTGGGTAACTAGGTTTGGGGAATTATAGTTGGTATTAGAGGATGTTTAGTACTAACTTTGGAATCTCAATTTAGAAAAACTCTGATTAGATAACATTACCCTATTATATACTTTGAGGATTAGTATAGAATAACTTCTTAGAATTTTGGTAATGTATAGATTTTGTGTATTTTCTAAGAAATACATCCTTGTCTAGATACGAGCAGGTAGATGCGGCTCTGGCACATATGTAGATAGGAGTGAAAACTATGATAAGGAGTTTTAGGCTTCACCCGGGGTGTCTAGGTACACGACAACGGGCCTTTCTACACTCATTGTAATGACACTCTCAGGGGATGTTCTTAAGATAATTCAAATTTTCTATACAATCCATTATGAATGATTTATGAGTAAATATATCCTAAAATAAAACAATTTTTTATGATTTTGGATTATATTCATAAACTGTTCAATTTATGTAAGGTATTTTACTAGTTTGGAATTATGTATTTCTATTTATAAACTAATCTATTGTATGCCATTGTTTAAAAATTGTTCCTAGTGGAAGGAATTGAAACTGTATCAATGCACGTAATCCATATAGGTATTTCTATCTTACCCAAGATAATTATAGTTAAACTAGTGAAAAAACTGATGCTGAACAACTTATAACCATATTGGGACAACACACTCTAGTTATGAATAATAATCTTAATAATATGTAGAACCTTGATAAAAAATGAGGAGGATCAATGTTAGACCGCTTCATAAGGAAACAACCACCAACATTCAATGGGACTACAAAGCCATTTGTAGCTCAGCAATGTATAAGTTCCTTAGAGAAAATATTACATGCTTTGGGGAGTAACTATAAGGCCCCTGCCTTAAACATTACTTAATCTTTAGTTATTACAAGATTACACATTGAGGATCTTTTCGGGTTTAGAGTTTTAGAGAATTAGATCATAAAACTTGAATTACATTCCACATATAAACAAAGTGGTTACATAAAGATAGTATTCTTCATTCCCATCAATGGAAACATATTTAAAATAAACATGGATTCTTTCTTGACACTTCCTTGACATTATCATCATATCATGTACCTTTCCCTTGACCTGTGAAAAACATTTCAAAAAACTTGGGATGAGCATAAAAAGCTCAGTAAGGGATATAAAAATATGGAAAAGAAACATGGGTACATATATACATAAATATGAGATCATACTTTACCCATAAAACATAAGCACTTTAACATACCTCATCAGATCATGAATAAATCATTTAAATCATAAGACATAAAGGTAACTTGAGGCATTCATAACATTCTTACGTAGGGAGTAACCCTCTTGGTTACGTTTGGAATACCCATCACAGTATATTCCCTAAATCTCTTCGGATAAACCTTAACATTTCACTCCTTCGCGTTACCCAATGCATTGGAGAGCTATATCGGGCTCACCCGCCCTTAGTTTATCACAGAACCACCCGTTTTCATAATAATTCCCAAGAACCTCAACATAATCATATCACATAAAACATGCATAAAGGAAACATAACATTCCCACATTTAAATCACAAGATATCAATACAACAAATTGATATAAAAACATTATGAAAACCATTTTCGATACCAAAATAAAAGAAAATAAAAACATGGTATTTATTTTTCTTTTAAAAAGAAGGTATGGCTTGTAGAGGAAGCCGAAACTTAAATAACGGTCACGACGGCGGAGAAGTCGTTGTCGCCACATATGTACGACAAAAACATTACCTTTTGTCATTTAGTAAAACGCTTCGTATAAAAAATATTCCTTTTGGATAAACGTAAAATTCAAAGGGGTTTATACACCGTATAAAAGAAGGTTGTGTATAAAACAAAATATGCCTCAATGAAAGGATATTGAGACGAAGTCCCATACCTCGGGTCCGACTTGACTCGATCGTTCTTTAATCTCATGAATAATAAACTTGAGTTAATCTCTAATTGCTTAAGAACCTTTTTAACGTTCATTATTCCTTTTATACCATGTTATGAACATCATGTAATCATTTAAGTTAATAATGTTCATTTTGTCGGTATTTGGTTCTTAAGTCAAAAATAGACTTCTTACACTTACATGTTGTTAATTTGGTCAAAGGTTCGTTATATCCAGAATGGTATTCATGATGTTGATATCATATATGTCATATATATCCCGTACATGCATGCATTTATAATATTACATAATCACTTAGAGGTAAGAAATGAAATGCACCGTTCATGGACACGGTAAGTCGTACGTACGCATGAACACTACTTTCATTTCTATTTCGTATTTTATAGAATGGAATCATAATGATATAAAGGTATATTATAATTCTAGTATAATATCATATATAATATCATAGTTCCATCCTTTATACATCCCACATATGGTATTTAACGAATCAAATCACTTTGAGGGGGCGGTAGTCTGCACTTCCTTAAATGAAGATATCATGTTCACCCATAATGGAAACCATAAAGGTATGACCAAAAATGAAAAATACAGAAGCTTAAGGAAAGAATAAACATATTATATATCATATATAAAAATAGTGACATCATAATGGCCACCTTTTAAGGTGTTAAATGAGTATTGAACAATCATCGCTTCGGGAGGCATAAATTCACCATCCACAGAAACAGTATGTTCGTTAACCATTAGATGTAGGTGTGTGTAAGTGTATCTCGAATAATTATTATAACAAAATCCTAGTATATTGAGGATACTTGAGTTGTTACAAAAGAAAAGAATAAAAAGAGTTTAGGGGGTTGGAGAAGCAAAATAAAACAAAAGGACTCAAAAGAAGACATTACCTTAAAATCGGGTAACTCCCTTTGTTTTGAGCTCAAAGGCTTCCTTGGGAAGACTTCTGCACAAAGTGAGGCTTTAAGGTGTAATATAGGGAAGTGGAGAGACAAAATGGGCAGGGGTTGGCCGAGCCAAAGGCTTTGGGAGTGTGGTTAATGAGGTAGAGGTGGGGGCCTTTTATAAGTGGAGAGGAGGGGCACTCTTGGAAAGTAAAGTAAAGTTACTTTATTTTAAAATGATTTTCGGATTGAAAAGGTCCCACATTGCTATAATTCTATGATAAGGTGATAATGATTTGAAATAAACTCATCCAATTGGTTTTGTCCATGTGTAGGTTTTATATTTTACATTATCTTTCCATTTTATTTAAATCGTTAAATAATGAGGTCATCGCTGCATCATCATGATGTCATAAATAATTAAATTTATTTAAAGTTTAAAAATTATAAAAAAATAATATGATTTAGGAAATATTTGTATCTTTCCAATGACTATTTATAATCAAAAATCTGATCTTTATAACCCTATGTAAAAATTGTTTTCGTAAAACATATTATGTTTGTGTCATTTTTACTTTTACATTAAATAAAAAGTTATTTATGTCATTTCCCAACCAAAGTGGATCCATGGGGTCCCCAAGTTGACCCATGGATTGTCTTGGTCGGCCATGACACAACCAATTAGGGCAGGACATGTGTCAAGCTCATCTCATTTTATTAAATCATTATTTTTACCTTAAACTACACTAATTACCACTAATCGCGATTAAAAACTTAATAAGTTACTATTCACCAAAAAATTATTTCAATCTCATTGAACCACATTTTACTTGTTAATGACAACCATGTATGTCGGATTTTTGAAATTAAAAACACAAAGATGGCACAATTTCATTTAAACGAAAAATCCGTTTTTATAAGTACCACTTAGTGGTTTCACTATTCATCAAAAATTGAAGTTTTTCAGAAAATTTCCAAAAATTCACCCTAAGAAATAATTGATATTCCGAATTCAAAAATTATGTCTATTTTACAAAATTAGAATCATATAAGTTACATTAATTAATTTATTAATTAATTCCCGCTGTCATGACAAATAGCAGATTTTTTTGAAACAATATCTATGAAAAGTTTGGCATTAGTTTATGACCAATTCCAAAGTGAAATTAATCCTAATGACCACCATTGGATTAAATGGTAAAATTATATTCAGATTACACTTTAATACCAATTAAAAATATAATCTAACCATATAATTAAATTAAATGAAAAAGCAGTTTTGATGTAAAATGCAGTATTTTTCACTATTCATTAAAAAATGAACATTGTCAGAAAAATACCAAAAATTTATCCAATGTAAAATTCAATGTCGCAATCATAATTAATATGTTTTTTTTGACAAATATAGATTATAAAATTGTCAAAATATTTATTTAAAAAGGGTTTGCCATCAAAAGGTAGTATAACAATCTTTTAAGAATATTAGTGTATTCCATGCTTAAGATTGGATTTATTTTCATTTTAAGCCTCTAAAACACTATCTAATTCATTAATAGACATAGATAAAAATATCTATTTTTCATTACTTACATGGGATGTTACATCCTTCCCCCCTTTAGATAATTGTGTCCCCGTAATTTATTTACTTATCAAATAAATGGGGGTACTTATCACCCATTGCATTTTCAGATTCCCATGTTGCCTCTTCCATCATGTGGTTTCTCCACAAAACCTTTACCTGATTAATCACCTTATTTTGTAACACTTTCTCCCTGTGGTCAAGAATCTGGACCGGTTGTTCCTCATAAGATAGGTTCTCTTCCAACTGAACTACCTCTGGACTCAAAACATGAGATGGATCTGGCATATACTTTCTCAACATAGAAACGTGAAAAACCTTCTGTACCTGAGATAAACTCGGAGGTAAAGCCACCCGGTAAGCAACTGATCCAACTCTCTCCAGAATTTCATATGGTCCAATAAACCTTGGACTCAGCTTTCCTTTCTTACCAAATCTCATCACACTTTTCAAAGGAGAAACCTTGAGAAAAACATGATCACCTACCTCGAAAGATAGATCCTTCCTCTGGTTATCCGCATAACTCTTCTGCCTGCTCTGAGCTGTTCTCATGTGATTCTGAATCAGCTGAACTTTTTCTGCCATCTCTTCTACCAATTCTGGTCCCATCAACTTCCTTTCACCCACTTCACCCCAGAAAGCTGTAGTTTGACACCGCTTCCCATATAATGCCTGAAATGGTGCCATCTGTATACTGGAATGAAAACTGTTATTATATGAAAATTCAACCAAAGAAAGATGTTGGTCCCAACTTCCCTAATAATCCATAGAACAAGCTCGTAGCATATCCTCCAATGTCTGAATTGTTCGTTCTGAATGCCCATCTGATTGAGGATGAAAAGTTGTACTAAAATTTAATTCAGTACCCAACGACTTCTGAAGGCCTTTCCAAAAGTTAGAAGTGAACCTGGGATCATGGTCAGATACAATGGAGAGAGGAACTCCATGTAACCTGACTACCTCTTTAAGATACAAACGGGAAAGTTGATCCAGGGAAAAAGTATCTCGTATAGAAAGGAAATGAGCAGATTTAGTCAAGCGAACAATAATAACCCAGATTGCATTATTACCTCGAAATGTCTTCGGTAATCCCACAACAAAGTCCATGGATATATTCTCCCATTTCCACTCTGGCACTGGTAATGGCTGAAGCATCCCTTTCGGTAACTACCACTCTACTTTAACCTGTTGACAAGTCAAACACTTCATAGTAAAGTCAGCAATATCTATTTTCATTCCATCCCACCAGTAATACTCCCGCAGATCTCTGTACATCTTAGTACTGCCAGGATGAACTGAAAATGGAGAACTATGAGCTTCACATGACAACTCTCTTTTCAACAATGAATCACAAGGCACACACAATATCTTCCCAAATCTCAAAACACAATCACTATCAATGTTGAATTCAGGCAACTTACCTTTCTGAACCAGCTCTACCTTTTTCTGCAACTCACTGTCTTGCTTCTGTTCTTTCTTGATTCTATCTGATAGAGATGATCTCACTGATACCTGAAACAAAACAGAAGAACTTCCAGCACCAACAACTTCTATGCCAAAGTTCATCAAATCCTTAACCAAAGGATCACGTTCCAAACACAACATTGCTAATGAAGCATTACTTTTTCGACTCAAAGCATCAGCCACTTTATTTTCTTTTCCCAGATGGTAATGAATTGTACAATCATAATCCTTGATTAATTCTAGCCATATCCTTTGTCTCATGTTTAACTCTTTATGAGTGAATATATACTTTAAACTTTTGTGATCAGTATATATTTCACACTTTACTCCATACAAATGATGCCTCCAAATTTTTAAAGCAAAAACAACAGTAGCTAATTCCAAATCATATGTAGGGTAATTTACCTCATGAGTTTTCAACTGTTGTGAAGCATAAGCAATTACCTGATCATTCTGCATTAGGACGCAACCAAGTCCTTTCAATGAAGCATTGCTGTATATAACAAACTCACCAATCCTGGAAGGTAGTTCCAAAACTAGAGCATTCACCAATCTTCTTTTCAATTCCTGAAAACAATCATCACATTCTTTTTTCCAGATAAACTTAACACCCTTCCGAGTTAGCATAGTCATTGGACTAGATAACCGTGAAAATTTCTAACAAACCCTTGGTAATAGCCTGCCAAACCAAGGAAGCTATGAATCTCCGTTACATTTGTGGGTCTTGGCCAGTCTTCCACAACCTTTGTTTTTATAGGATCAACAGTTATCCCATCATTAGAAACAATGTGACCAAGGAAGGAAATTTGTTGCAACCAAAACTCACACTTGCTGAATTTCACAAACAATTTCTTTTCTTTTAAGGTTTGCAATATAACCCTTAAATGTCTTTCATGCTCCTCTTTACTTTTTGAAAACACCAAAATATCATCAATAAACACAACCACCATTTATCACCTGATTCAACTGAGCCATCACTATAGTAAACTTCTCAATTCTGATTCTGACCATATCAGTATACTGATTTGGAAGGTCATTTCCCTCAGTATGACTTCCCAAAAAACATCATTGTTTCCTCTACGAAAAACCATTCTTAACACTAAAATACCTTAGTTGAAGCAACATGGTAATCTGTAAATGCTATATCATTTCAATCATACCATAAACTAATTTATAATTCAACAATTTTCTAACTCCTAAAGTTATCTAAACTGACCTCTGATACTAACTATAAGGCCCCTGCCTTAAACCTTACTTAATCTTGAGTTATTACAAGATTACACATTGAGGATCTTTTCGGGTTTAGAGATTTAGAGAATTAGATCATAAAACTTGCATTACATTCCACATATAAACAAAGTGGTTACATAAAGATAGTATTCTTCATTCCCATCAATGGAAACATATTTAAAATAAACATGGATTCTTTCTTGACACTTCCTTGACATTATCATCATATCATGTACCTTTCCCTTGACCTGTGAAAAACATTTCAAAAAACATGGGATGAGCATAAAAAGCTCAGTAAGGCATATAAAAATATGGAAAGGAAACATGGGTATATATATATAAGGATGAGATCATACTTTACCAATAAAACATAAGCACTTTAACATACCTCATCAAATCATGAATAAATCATAGAAATCATAAGACATAAAGGTAACTTGAGGCATTCATAACATTCTTACGTAGGGAGTGACCCTCTTGGTTACGTTTGGAATACCCATCACAGTATATTCCCTAAATATCTTCAGAGAAACCTTAACGTTTCACTCCTTCGCATTACCCAATGCATTTGAGAGCTATATCGGGCTCACCCGCCCTTAGTTTATCACGGACCCACCCATTTTCATAATAATTCCCAAGAACCTCAACATAATCATATCACATAAAACATGCATAAAAGAAACATAACATTCCCACCTTTCAATCACAAGATATCAATACAGCACATTGATATAAAAACATTATGAAAACCATTTTCGATACCAAAATAAAAGAAAATTAAAACATGGTATTTATTTTTCTTTTAAAAAGAAGGTATGGCTTGTAGAGGAAGCTGAAACTCAAATAAAGGTCACGGCGGCGGAGAAGTCGTTGTCGCCGCATACGTACGACAAAAACATTCCATTTTGTCATTTAGTAAAATGCATCATATAAAAAATATTCCTTTTGGATAAACGTAAAAGTCAAAGGGGTTTATACACCGTATAAAATAAGGTTGTGTGTAAAACAAAATATGCCTCAATGAAAGGAGATTGAGACGAAGTCCCATACCTCGGGTCTGACTTGACTCGGTCGTTCTTTAATATCATGAATAATAAACTTGAGTTAATCTCTACTTGCTTAAGAACCTTTTTCAAGTTCATTATTCTTTTTATACCATGTTATGAACATCATGTAATCATTCAAGTTAATAATGTTCATTTTGTTGGTATTTGGTTCTTATGTCAAAAATAGACTTCTTACACTTACATGTTGTTAATTTGGTCAAAGGTTCGTTATATCCAGAATGTTATTCATGATGTAGATATCATATATGTCATATATATCCAGTACATTCATGAATTTATAATATTACATAATCATTTAGAGGTATGAAATGAAATGCACCGTTCATGGACACAGTAAGCCGTACGTACACATGAACACTACTTTCATTTCTATTTCTTATTTTATAGAATGGAATCATAATGATATAAAGGTATATTATAATTCCAGTATAATATCATATATTATATCATAGTTCCATCCTTTATACGTCCCACATATGGTATTTAACGAATCAAATCACTTTAAGGGGGCGGTAGTCCGTACTTCCTTAAATGAAGATATCGCGTTCACCCATAATGGAAACCATAAAGGTATGACCAAAAATGAAAAATACAGATGCTTAAGGAAATAATAAACATATTATATATCATATATAAAAATAGTGACATCATAATGGCCACCTTTGAAGGTGTTAAATGAGTATTGAAAAATCATCGCTTTGGGAGGAATAAATTCACCATCCACGGAAACAATATGTTCGTTAACCATTAGATGTAGGTTTGTGTAAGTGTAGCTCGAATAATTATTATAAGAACATCCTAGTACATTGAGGATACTGGATTTGTTACAAAAGGAAAGAATAAAAAGATTTTAGGGGGTTGGAGAAGCAAAATAAAACAAAAGGACTCAAAAGAAGACATTACCTTAAAATCGGGTAACTCCCTTTGGTTTGAGCTCAAAGGATTCCTTGGGAAGACTTCTGCCCAAATTGAGGCTTCGAGGAGTAAGAGAGGGAAGTTTAGAGAAAAATTGGCAGGGGTTGGCCGAGCCAAAGGCTTTGGGAGTGTGGTTAATGAGGTAGAGGTGTGGGCCTTTTATAAGTGGAGAGGAGGGGCACTCATGGAAAGTAAAGTAAAGTTACTTTATTTTAAAATGATTTTCGGATTCAAAAGGCCCCACATTGATATAATTCTAGGATAAGGTGATAAGTCTTATAAATCCACTCATACAATTGTTTTTTGCCTTGTTTAGGTTTTAGATTTTACATTATCTTTCCATTTTATTTAAATCGTTAAATAATGAGGTCATCGCTGCATCATCATGATGTCATAAATAATTTAATTTATTTAAAGTATAAAAATTATAAAAAAAATACTATGATATAGGAAATCGTTTCAGATTTCCAATTACTATTTATAATCAAAAATCTGATCTTTATAACCCTATGTAAAAATTGTTTTCGTAAAACATATTATGTTTGTGTCATTTTTACTTTTACATTAAATAAAAAGTTATTTATGTCATTTCCCAACCAAAGTGGATCCATGGGGTCCCCAAGTTGACCCATGGCTTGTCTTGGTCTGCCATGACACAAACAATGAGGGTAGGATATGTGTCAAGATCATCTCATTTTATTAAAACATTATTTTTACCTTAAACTACACTAATTACCACTAATCGGGATTAAAAACTTAATAAGTTACTATTCACCAAAAAATTATTTTAATCTCATTGAACCACATTTTACTTCTTAATGACAACCATGTATGTCGGATTTTTGAAATTAAAAACACAAAGATGGCAAAATTTCATTTAAACGAAAAATCAGTTTTTATAACTACCACTTAGTGGTTTCACTATTCATCAAAAATTGATGTTTTTCAGAAAATTACCAAAAGTTCACCCTAAGCTATAATTGATATTCTGAATTCAAAAATGATGTCTATTTTACAGAATTCAAATCATATAAGTTACATTAATTAATTTAATAATTAATTCCCGCTGTCATGACAAATAGCGGGGATTTTTTTGAAACAATATCTATGAAAAGTTTGGCATTAGTTTATAACCAATTACAAAGTGAAATTAATCCTAATGACCACCATTGTATTCAATGGTAAAATTATATTCAGATTAAACTTTAATACCAATTAAAAATATAATCTAACCATATAATTAAATTAAATGAAAAAGTAGTTTTGATGTAAAATGCAGTATTTTTAACTATTCATTAAAAAATGAACATTATCAGAAAAATACCAAAAATTTATCCAATGTAAAATTCAATGTACCAATAATAATTAATATGTTTATTTTGAAAAATATAGATTATAAAATTGTCAAAATATTGATTTAAAAAGGGTTTCCCATCAAAAGGTAGTAAAACAATCTTTTAAGAATATTAGTGTACTCCATGTTTAAGATTGGATTTATTTTCATTTTAAGCCTCTAAAACACTATCTAATTCATTAATAGACATAGATAAAAATATCTATTTTTCATTACTTACTTGGGATGTTACAGTAGCGAAGGTGAAATTGTTTTCATTACAGTTTATCACCTCATGGGAGATGCAGATCAATGGTGGTTATTAATTCAAAACACAATGAAGGATGAAGAAGTATCCAAAATCGAATGGAGGGAGTTTAAAGAACTTTTCCTAAAAAAATAATTTCCTTGTGACCAATGAGCATATATGGAAATACAATTTTTGAGACTAAGGTAAGAGGAGGATACGAATGTCGCAAAGTATGAGGCTGACTGTACAAGGTTATAAAGGCATGCAAGAGATTATATACATAACCAGAGGAGTCATATTGATCTATTTATTAATGGGTTAAAACCATTTCTCCATTGATCATTAGTCTCACAATGCTTCTCATTGTACAAAGATATTGTCTCCTGTGCTATCAAGACAGAAAATGAATTCTCTAAGTATTATGAACTTTAATGAAAAGTAAGAGAAGAATAGATATAATGAACACTCTGGAAGTAGAAATAAGGAAAATAAGGGAAAAGATGAATTTCCATCCTATAGTAAATGTGGGAAAAACACCTCAGAATATGCCTAAAAGGGAATGGGAGTTTGTTACAAGTGTGGTGAAAAAGTCCACAAAGATTGTGATTTTAAGGGAAAGAAAGAAGCTTTCAATGTCGAATGATACAATTGTAGAGAAATGGGGAATTATTAAAATGAATTTCCTATGTGCCAAGGAAATTTACATCCAAAAAGGCCAAAGGAGAATAGAAAATCTAATGAGATCACTACTACTGAGTTTGAAGCTCCGAATGACGTTGTGGTAGGTAATTTAATAGTTTCCTTAAATTTAGCCAATGTTTTATATGATTCTGGATCATCACATTGTTTCATATCTTCCCAGTTTTCTATGAAAATTAGATATTCCCAATTTTATTTAACAAGGTATTTGTCTATTAAAACTCATAAGAGAAGTATCATCGCAACAATTTTTTGTAAATCAGTTCTAATTAGTGTAAATAAATATGCTTTATAAGTTGATATCATCATCATACCCATGATTGAATTTGAAATAATCCTCAGTATGGATTGGATTTCAAACCATGATGGAAAAATTTATCGTAAGAAGAAGGAGGTTACAATTTTAGATAATGACAAGGACTACCTTATATTTAGAGTAGAAATATCATCATCTGATTCTTATCTAGATCCACCCCCACTAGATATACTAAATTTAATTATTGGGGAGGAAGAGAGTCAAATAACTATGGTTGGGGAATGTAATGTTCAAATAGATGAGGTACCTATTGTGCTCGAATATGTTGATGTGTTTATAGAGGATTTACCTAGACATCCTCCAGAATGAAAAAAATGTGTTTTCCATTGATTTAATTCCTAGTTCAAGTCCCATATCGAAGACCCCTTATAGAATGGGAAATGTGGAATTAGTGGAACTAAAGAAAAAACTATAGGAATTGAGTAATCAAGGATTTAATTTCCTTAGTATTTATCAATTGGGATCCCCTATTCTTTTTGTTAAAAATAAAGATGGATCTATGAGTTTGCGCATTGACTAATGGTAGATCAATGCTAAAACAATAAATAACAAGAATCACCTACCTTGCATTGATGATTTATTCTACCAACTCCATGGATCTCAATATTCTTCAAAGATTGACCTTTGATCTTGATATCATCAGTTGTGTGTGAAAAATAAGACATTTCGAAAACATCATTTTGAACCAGGTACGAGCATTACGAGTTTACAGTAATGCCTTTTGGACTGACTAGTGCACCCTCTATCTTCATGGATCTAATGAATAGAGTTTTCAAGGAATATCTTGATGACTTTGAAGTTTTATTTATTTATGATATCTTGGTTTATTTAAAAATCTATTAAGATCATGAAAATAAATTGCACATTATTCTAAAGACTCTTAGAAGAAATGAATTATACCGGAAGTTTAGAAAGTGTGAATTCTAGGATCAGGAGATTTATTTTCTACTCTATATTGGCTCGAAGGATTGAATCTTTGTTGATCATTCAAAGACAAAGGAAATATAGGAACAACCAGCACCGAAGAGTCTAACTGAGGTACATGGTTTTATTGGCTTAGCATGTTATTATCGGTGCTTTATCTTGAATTTCTTCCTGATTGGATAACCCATTAACACAGATCATACATAAAGTGGTTAAATTTATTTAGACAAACGATTGTGAAGAAATTTTTGAAGAATTGATGAAAATATTATTCAATTCTTCTATATTGACACTACCATCAGGGAATGGTTGGTTTGTTATTTATAGTGATGCTTCAAATAAAGGATTGGGTTGTTTACTTATGCATAATGATAGGGTAATTCCCTATGAATCACGGTAGCAAAACATTCATGAACAAAACTATCCCACTCATTATCTTGAGTTATCAGTACCAATATTTACTTTGAAGACATGGAGAAACTATCACTATGGTGAAAATTGTGAGATTTATACAAATCACAAGAGTTTGAAGTATATTTTATCACAAAAATATCTGAACATGAGGAAAAGGATATGGCACGAACTACTCAAGGATTATGATTGCACTATACACTACCACATGGGGAAGGAAAATATGGTGGTATATTCTTTGAGAAGAAAGGATCATGGTGTATTGAACATTATGAGAGTTGAAAGGGATCCTATGGTCATGGATCTAGTAAATATGGATATGGGAATAATCATGGAAGGTAAAACATCAATACTTTTTAAATTCTTACAAAACCATCTTTACTAGAAAGGATAAAAAGTTATCAAACTAATGATTTGGAGTTTCAAAATAAAATTAAAGACATGAACGATGGGAGATTGATCGAATTAGTATATGAAGATGGATTTTGAAATTTTGTAAGAGTCTTTGTGTTCCTAACTTACCATATCTAAAAAGGGAATTGTTGGATGATTCGCATAGCTCCAATTTATTTATACACCTTGGTAGAAATATGATGTATTTAGATTTTAAGGAACATTTTTTGTGGGAGAACATGAAGAGGGGGATTGCTGATTATGTGTCAAGATTATGGTTTGTCAACAGGTGAAGGCTGGAAGAAAACTTCCTAGAAGAGTCATGCTACCACTTCCCATAACTGAGTGGAAATGGGATGATATTACGATGGAATTTTTCACGGAGATACCAAAGACTCCTATAAGGAGTAATGCAATATGGTTCATTGTTCATCGTCTTACCAAGTCAGCACATTTTCTTGCTATAAGAGTTGATTTACCATGTGAACGTTTAGCAATACTATATATTAATGATGTCGTAATACTTCATGGAGTACCCCTATAGACAGTTTCTGATCGGGATCCCAGTTTCACATCAAGATTCTGGAAAAGTATTTAGAAGGACCATGATACTGAACTTTGTTTGAGCACTGCCTACCACCATCAAACAGATTGACAATTAGAATGACTATTCAAACCATAGAATACATGTTGAGATCTTTATCACTTGACTTTCAAGATATGTGGGATCAATGTTTACCTATGGTATAATTTTCCTATAATAATATCTTCCGTTCAAGTATTCAGATGGCACCTTATGAAGCGTTATATGGAATGAGATGCCGCACACCAACTTGTTTGGATGATGTTGGTGAAAGAAAACTCGTAGGGCCATAACTTGTTGAGGAAACAATGGAAAAGGTTAATATTATCCAAACCCACATCAAAGATGATCAAAGTAGGATAAATAGCTATACTGATAACTGTTGGAAGGATTTGGAATTTCAAGTAAGAGATCATTTTTTCTTGAAGGTATCTACATGGAAAGGTGTTATACGTTTCGGAAAGAATGGTAAATTATGTCCCAGGTACATCGAACCTTTCGAAATACTAGAATGAATTGGAGCTGTAGCTTACCATCTGAAAATTCCTCCAAGTCTCTCCAAAGATCATGATGTGTTCCACATATCACTATTAAGAAAATACATGCCTGACCCAATGCATGTACTCACCTATGATGAAATAAATCTGGAACCTGATCTATGTTATTTTGAAGATCCTACCAAAAATTTTGAAATAAGAGAACACATGTTGAGAAACCGGACAACTAGTCTAGTGAATTTTCTATGGAG
Organism: Viscum album; assembly: GCA_963277665.1. Classification (NCBI taxonomy): domain Eukaryota; kingdom Viridiplantae; phylum Streptophyta; class Magnoliopsida; order Santalales; family Viscaceae; genus Viscum; species Viscum album. Next base: position 1,940,315,544 of record OY728159.1, read on the forward strand.
AAACCGTAATATAGAAGAGGCAACGTGGGAACCCGAGGAACATATGATGAAGAACAACCTGAATCTTTTTATGCAGTAGTATTTTAGAAATTTTGAGGATAGAAGTATTTTAAGGAGGGAAGAATGTAACACCCTAAGCATTCACGGTACGTTTCTATTTGAATAAGACAATAGCTTTTACTATATGCAACATCGAGTTCTAGCACTCCATGACAAATCAAACTAGTCATTTTGAATAGTAATTACCACATTTTGAAATTCTAAAAATTTTATTTTTCAAAATTGAATTCATTTTTGGATTCGGAATATATAAACTAGATTAGGGTGAATTTTTTGTATTTTTTGGAAAACATTCAAATTTTGATGAATAGTGAAAACACTACGTTATTGTTTAAAATCTAATTTTTATTTAAATAATTAATAATTTTATTTAAATATATTTTAGGTAAAAATAGATACATAATATCTATATAAGTTCAATGTAATTCATTGAAGTTATTTTATATGAAAATTAGATGTATAAAATTTTATTAAACATTTCAACGTCTTATACCCACATTCTAGGCACATTTTGAAATTTTCATAAAAAGTAATTTTACCTCTTTTGTGAATTGAATTTCAAAATTCCAAGAGACATGGTTGACATCAGTAAGTAAAATGTTGTTCAATAGGATGAAAATAATTTTTTTGACTAGTAACTATAGAATTTTATTTACCACGGTTAAAAGTAAATAGGGAAATTAAAGTGAAATTGATATTATAATTACCCTAACACATGTCCTTATTCTATTTTATATGTATTTTGACCAAAATCAACCATATTAATATAACATGATCTTATTTTATCCACTTGTATTTGAATACGAAATTTATTATTATTTTATTTAAAGAAGAGTTAAAAGTGTCAAATTCAAATTTTCATAATTAAAATATTTTTTATATAGGGATATAAAAATTATAAATTCGACTAAAAATATTCATTATAAATAAAAAAATATTTCCTACATAATGGAATTTTATTTATAAATTTTAGACATTAAATTAATAAATTTATTTCTGACACAATGATAATGTAATAATTGCCTTATTAATTAAAGATTATAATATTTGATAATATAAATATCAAAATAAAAATATATTGAGACTTTTGATGAAGTAAAAGAATATTCTAGATTAATATGACATTATAGGGATGATTAAATAATTTTTTTTGAAGTGATAAAGTTGTTATGACTTTAACTAAAAGCAAATACTAAATAATGTCAAAATTGACATAAATTAGTTTTTAAAACAAATACAAAATTTTTAATTGATATAATATTATTAACCACTTGGGGTTCTTTTGGAATTTTACAGTAATATTATTAACCATTTATTATAATAATACAAGAATACATGTTAAAAGTACAACTATTTAACTAAGTGTTAAATCTAAAATATAAGGTTTATAGGATGACCTACACCTATATAAAACCTATTTATTGATAGTTTTTCGACCCATCCCCACATTATCCTATAAATAAATCATTTTTGAGCCATTATAAACTGAATATTATTGTATAATAAAATAATATTTCAAGCTTTTCCTGAAGTGACTCTCACCTCTCTTATTAAAAGTTACTCACCCCTCTCTTAATTTCACCCTTCCAAATCCATTTTGATCATCCAAACCCTAATAAAATATCCTCCCAACTACCCTCAATTGATCCTAGAGGCCTTACATTGATCATAAAGCTAACTTATGGATCCATTTTGATCAAATCAAAAGGAAGCACCCGAATAAGAGGTAATAATTTCTTCCCCTCTTTCAAAGTTCTTTTCTTCCTCCAGTTCAACATTTGTTGTTGTTTCCATACCAAAATAATAAATCTATTACTATCTATATACTGTGATGTTATTATAAACATGGTGCAACCATATTCATTATTATATCCATCCTATGAATGAAAAAGTCACCATACGTGCATACATACGGCTTACCGTCTCCACGTCATGGTGAAGTTTGTTATTCAACACATCATTATTTTGATGGGTATAATAATGAGTATATTTGAATTAAATAATAAATATAACATGATAATTATTCTTTATATAGGATATACCATCCAATTACATAGGATTCCACTATCAATAAAATGGTATTGTCACTCGTGCATATGTACGAATTACCGTCTCCACGAATGCGATGAGATTCATTCCCCATCATAACCATTAAAGAATAATTTTCATTTTATGATTAAAACTAATTTTTATAAAATTAATATCAATCTGGATATGATTCAAATACATCCTATACATAACAAACATTACTTATGTAACAAAACATATAAAGTAAAATGAATCAGTTAACAACCAAAACAAGGATACTACTGAAATATTATTAACAAAACAATATTATAAGTTCATATATAATATTATATTTATGTATATGGTCTTCTATAATTTAAAAATAATAATTTAACTATTATACAAGAAGTTAAATTACCCTCGAACAAGGAAAAGTAAATGTTAAGGGTTAATTTTACAATCTCTTTATTATCTAAGGTTGTTTATATGTGAGAATCTAATGGGACCTCTTTATCATCCACATATATGTATCTTAAAAATGTATTTGAAAACATTTTTACTTTTTCCTAGAATATGGGTTAAAGTCATTTATACCCTTTTTTGACTTTTAATAAAATGGATTTAAAATAATATTTTCATTATTTTCCAAATAAGGTACTTTATGACCTTTTTGAAAAATTAATGTAAGAATTTTTTTAACATATACGGAGGGTGCAGTTAATTTCCACAACTATAACGTCTTCAAAGATTACCTTACAAGCTTATAAGAATATTTTCAAAATAAATGTTCTATTTTATAATTATGGGACTTTAAACTGATTTCAAAATAGAAAGATATATTTCTCTCAAATAGTTTTTTATTTCATCATTGTCAACATCCGTTGACAAGTTTTTCATTTGTTTGAAGTTGATTTATTATGATACAATCCTCCATATTTTATTGAATGTTTTTTCATATATTTGATAGTGGAAGTTTTATTTTTATACCATTCATGGTTTCTGGTTAAATTATTGACATTTCGTATGCTATTTTTAATACGAATGTTTATGTTATGTTTCAACCTTTTCATATGAGTAATTCATTGGACTTAGTATTTGATGGGTAGAGCCCGCTATAGCTCCTCAATGCATCATTAGGTTTAATGAGAGAAACTAGTGTCTTTGAACAAGGCTGTGAAAAAATCTTATTTGTAGTCTTGGCATGAGGACTTGACTATGTTGTTATGATATCCAACATTATGCATTCCATCATTATGAAATTAGCTATTGATAATACATGTGATTACTCGACTAGTATAATATTCACGTAAATAAGTAAATGAAATTATTTGATTTATCATTTTCATATTATGATGATGTTTAATTTTAAAGTTCATGTGTTTTATTCTTATACATTTCCATAAATGTTTATGCTTATTTACGAATGTTTCCTCTATAATGTTTTCCTTATAGAGGATCTAAACTCACCCCTTTCTTATGTTTTATCTTTTCTCAAGATGTGAAGAAGTATATTATGATTGACCTACATTGATAGGATATGGGATATTAGTGTGTTCAAAGGGTACACAATGTTGTTTTTATTTATTACATGATGTAATGTAAATCTTATGTACGTATCTAGTACTTCCGTGTCTACTAAACTAATTGGTATTTCGAGGAATGATCTCTTGTTATCATGTCAATGTTATGTAGTAATGCACCAACTCTAGGAAGCTAGTGTTAGCGCATTACACTGAGTACGTATCTAAGCCTCCCGCTCCCATGTTCTCTCCTAGAGGTTCTTGTGCTTCCACTGAACTCGCACATGAGTGATCAACCATCCATGAAGGACCCGCTCCTGTCTATCCTCATTCTCTATCAAGAACTCAATGAACTTTACCCCATCGTCAATGTTCATCTCTCCCAAGTAGATAACATGTGGTGGATCATGCACATACCTCCTCAGCTGCGACACATGGAAAACATTATTCACCAAGTGCATTTGTGGGGAAGAGCTATGCGGTGCACCATTTCACATACTCTGTTGAGGATCTAGAAATGTCTGATGAACCATGGAGATAGCTTTCTACCCTAGCCAAATCTTTGTAATCCATGTTGGGGTGAGACCTATAAGAAGACATGGTCTCCCTCTAAATAATCCAAGGGCCTCCATCTTCTATCGGCATAAGACTTATACTAGATCTGTGCAGTCCTCATCTGCTCCTGTATAATTTGCACCTTCTTAGGGGTAGCCCGTACTAAATCTAGACCAATAAGTGCTGACTCCCCAAGGTCTTTCCAGCATAAAGGTGATCTGCATGGTCGCCCATACAAGGACTCAAACTGTACCATGCCGATGGTGGAGTGATAACTATTTTTTTATGTGAACTCCACCAAGGGAAGGTGGTCCTCCCAACTGCAGCCAAAATCAAGGATGCAAGCATGAATTTTATACTCAAGCACTTGTATGGTATGCTCTGTCTGAAAATCAGTCTGAGGATGAAAGGCAGTGCTCAGGCGTAGCTGAGTCCCGAACCCCTAATGTAATACCATCCAAAAACAAGATGTAATATAGGAGTCGCGATCTAAAACGATCGTCGATGGCATCCCGTGAAGCCGTACAATCTCTTGTATATAGAGGCGTCCCAAGCACTCTATTGATCCCTTCTCTCTGATGGGAAGGAAGTGGGATGACTTGGTGAGTCGTTCAAAAATTGCCTAGATGGAATTGTGTCCCCTGGACATATGTGGTATCCCTATCACGAAGTCCATGGAGATGCTATCCCACATCAACTCTGGCACCTCAAGTGGATGAGTCAAGCCTGCTTGAACCTAGTGATCATCCTTTACTTGATTACAAGTGAGGAATCATGAAACAAACTCTACATCTGATTTATTTCTCCATGGCCACCATTATTAACGCTGGAGGTCTTAGCAAATCATCAACACACAATGATGTACTTCCAAAGTGGATGTGTGGAACTCCATCAACACCTCCTATCGTACCATCACCGGTACTTTGGTGCATCCTATGAAAAGGATGACGTGCTCCCAACCTACACAAAATCTTTCTAGAGCCCGTCCTGAAGATATCTGAACACATCGGGCCTTCCAGTCAACATATCGAAGTTGTGCCTCCCATACTCGCTGATGGAGTGGGAGAGTGGAAGTCAGGTATTGATGGTATAATACTCCATTTCTATCCAAAACGTTAACTATAACATGGATAGTTTCTCAATCTCCACACTCAGAAACCATAAACCGGACCTCCTGATAAGTGCGTCTTCCACCACGTTTCCTTTCCCTAGAGTGTAGACTATCTCAAATTCATACTCTTGGAGGAACTCTAGCCATCATCACTATCCCAGGTTTAGGTCATTTTGTGAGAAGATATGCATTAGACTCTTGTGATTGTAGTAGATAGTAAACCATTCACCCATCAATTAGTTCCACCACATCTTCAACGCAATGGCCACTACCTCTAACTCCAGGTCATGGGTAGCGTAGTTCTGATCATGTTTCCATAGTTTTCATGAGCCATAAGATATCACTACTCATTCCTGCATCAAGACATAGCCCAGTTCGGTCCCTAATGCATTAAAATAAACTACATACCCAACACCCTCTTCTGCTAGCCTCAAGATGGGGGAACTTGTCAATCTATGCCTCAGCTCATGAAAACTCTACTGGAATATCACTTTCGACATGAAATATTGTCCGTTATTTGTCAAAGATAAAAAGGGTGCTCCTACTCTGGAAAATTCAGGTACGAATCTTCAGTAGTACCCAACCAATCCTAGGAAAGTCCGAACCTCAGTCATGCTCTTAGGTGGCTCCCAAGAAAGCACTACCTATATCTTCACTGGATCCACCACAACTCTATCCTTCGAGATGATGTGTCCTAGAAAGTGGACTCTCATATCCAGAACTGGAACATTGAGATATTTCCATAAATTTGGTGCTCTCAGAGTGTATCCAGAACTATCTACAGATGTATAGTATGCTACACTTCCATCGCTGAGTAGCTCAAGATGTCATTAATGAAAACCACTACAAAGAAATCAAGGTATGGCTAGAAGATCCTGTTCATTTGACTGATGAACGCTATCAGAGAATTGTTCATAACAAAAGGCATCACCATGAACTCATAGTGGCCATACCAGCATTGGTAGGCCGTCTTCAGTACATCATCTTCTTGTACATTGAGCTGATGATATCCCGATTTGAGGTCTATCTTAGAAAACCACTTATCTTCCTTCAACTGATCGAAGAAATCATCAATCTACGATAGTGGATACTTTTTCTTTACAGTCACCTTGTAGAGACCCGAAGCATGACGTACATAGATATTACATTACTTTTTCGGAATACTTAATACATAACAAAAACATACACACAAGGACCGTAATATTTTAGTGTCTTTGGAAACTTGGAAGGTAATCTTCTAATTGTGGTGAAAGATCTTCAACATCTCCCATAAAGAGCTTCCACTTTTTGTTTCATTACCTAAAACCATTATTTTAATCCTAGGGAATAAAACACAAAAAGGGTGAGCTCAAATGCTCAGTAAGGGTAAGAATGGATAAAATGAAACATACCACATACATTTGAACTTAAAAACATGAACATAATGTTTAAACATCAAAATCCTGAGCAACGACATAAAACATGGAAGTACATAAGGCATAGATCATAATGGAACATAAATCATGATAAAATAACATGGGAATAAAACACGTAAATGTGGCATCCATTAAGAAAATTTAATGATTTCCATAATAGCCAAGCCATTGCTGCCAAGACCATATTAGTGGACAAAGTCCCTTTCTGAATCGAGTTCACTCCTCGTTCCAGTCCTGTAACACTGAACCGGACTAACTTACCATTCCAGCCATGTCTATCTCATGAGATATAAATCAATACCCAATGCATTGGAGGTAGATATATGTCCCACCCATCTCATAATGAAATCATTCTTACTTGTGCCACAAAATAAACATACATCATTCATAATAACCCAACGAATAAAATGGGTTTCATAAACATCATCCCATCATCACATTATCCATATAAAAGTAATGGATAACATTTCGTAATAACAAAAGTGAAAACATGTAAATCATAGATACATGATACTTGAAACATACACATATGAAATAATGTCATCTTAGATGGAAAATGGTTTTGATAAAACACTTGAAATTAATTCTTGAGGAAAATATCCTTCTTCAAAATCAATATCTTTTCAAAAAATGTCATGAAATTTTTTAAAAAATGATTTTGTTGAAAGTAGTCATGAAATCTTTTGGAGGAAGCTTCATTAAAATAAGGCTTTATAAAACCGTAAAAATCCGTTTGTGCCGTATAAGTTAAAAAACATTCTTCTCGTACTTTTGTCGGAAAAGTCAAAGTACCTCGTAAAAGAAAGATTCCATACATACCATGTAGTAAAATTCAAAAATCTGTAAAATGTACGATAAACATACATGAAAACATTTTTAGAAAACAAGTACATGGATGATAAATATAACCCCAGTAAATACTTACGAATAAACAATCTCAGATAAGAACGAGATTGGAATAGTTATCCCTTACCTTAGGTCCGATATGCTTCGTATGGATCCGAACTTCCTGTATAATGATTTAAATAATGTCATTGACTTATTACATAATCATATTCATTGTCATTATATCATATATGTTTCACTTATGACTTTATATTACCCGTTCTTTTGTAAATTCCATGTTAAAGCAGTGTTTTGGGTAAAATCATTTCATTTATCGTATGTGTTTTGACTTCTCATTCTTGATATTATTACTTGTATCTTGATTTACATAATTCCAGAGTGTAAAACATGATTTATATATAATATATATTCATCATATTCATATATATTATAGATCTATAAAAAGAAAGGAAATACACCGTTCATGGAGATGGTAGGCCCGTACGTACGCATGAATGTTGTTTTCGTTTCCTTATTGAGTTGAATGAAATTAAATAGATGACATACATATATATATACATAAATAAAGTAGCATTATTATGTCATTTATTTCATTATTATTTATTATATATACGTTATAATCATTCTTGAATGGTTAATCATGGAAAATGAATCTCATCGCGTTCGTGGAGACGGTAGTCCGTACGTACGCACGAGCGATGATATCATTCCCATGAGAGTGGAATTGTATTAAAGTGTATGTATAATATTACAGAATCAATATCAATTTACAATAATCATATATATTCATTACTTTCACCATTATACCCATCCAAGTAAGGTGGTGGTGGAAAATAGATTACACCACGGCGTGGAGACGGTATTCCCTACATACGCACGCGCGCTGATTTCGTTTTTCGTAGGATGGATAGATGGTGAAATATGGTTGATTCATACTTATAATAACATATCAGTATATTATTGATACTAATGTTATTACTTAATAATGAAACAACTAAATAAGAAGAAGTGGAAGAAGAAATAAAGTTGAAAGAATCGGTAACGGACATTACCCCTTCTTTGAAGCGCTTCTTTGAGACCTCCTCTTAGGACACTAAAATTGGTCTTTGAAGAAGACCAGAACCTATAGAATGGTTCTAGGGAGGTGGAGAAGAGAATTTGGAATGTTTTGGCCGAGCTTGAAGGCTCAAAGTGGTGTGAGGAAGAGAGGGAGGAGGTGCCCTTTTATAAGGGAGGAGAGGGGCACCTTTGGAAAAACTAAAAATATTATTTTATTATAAAGTCATATTCGGTTTTTAATAGATTAAAATTGATTTATTTCGAATATAATGTGGGGATGGGTATAAATACTCTCATCCAATATAATTTAGACAAGTTTAGGTATCTATTTTAACCTTATTATTTAGATTTAACCTTAAGTTAAATAATTTTACTTTTACCGTGTCTTCTTGTTTTCTTACACTATAAGGTTAATACACATACTATAACAAACCAAACGCACCCCAAGTTGTTTATTATTAATATATATAACCTTATATAAGTCATTTTTCCGAACCTTCGATTTTTAGGAATAAAATAACAATTAATAATATAATATTTGTTTTAAAAACTATTTTATGTCAATTTTGACACTATTTGGTAATTGATTTTTTTGAAAATCATAACAGAAATATTAGTTCAAACAAAGTTAATGAAATCAATACTAACACGTAATATTAATATATAAAATTATTTTAATTAATAAAAAGTCTCAAATTACATTTATTTGGGTATTTATAACATCAATTCTGTCAATATTTCATTAATAAGATAATTAATGCATCATCATTGTGTAATAAATAAATTAAATTATTTAATGTCTATAAATTATAAATAAAACACCATTATGTAGGAAATATATTTATATTTCTAATTAATATTTATAGTCTAATTTATGTTATGTATAACCCTATATTGAAAATGATTTAGTTATTTAACTTTGATTTTAACTATTTTAACCCTTCTTTAAATAAATTAATAATAAATGTCCTAATCTAATCCAAGTGGGCCTAAATGGTCATATTTTATTCCTAAGGTTGTTTTGGTCGAATTATAATATCCAATAGAACTAGGACATGTGTTAGGGTAATATTAATATCATTTATACCCTTAATTACCCTATTTATTTTAACGGTGGTAAATAAAAGTAAAAAGTTACTATTCACCAAAAATTATTTTCATCTCATTGAACCAAATTTTATTCCTTGATATTAACGATGTCTCTTGGATTTTCAAAATTTAATTTACAGAATTGGTAAAATTTCATTTAATTGAAAAAGTCTGTTTTTTTAACTACCACTAAGTGGTTTCACTATTCATCGAAAATTGCAGTTTTTTAGAAAAATACCAAAAATTCAGCTTAATAATTATTTGATATTCCGAATTCAAAATTGATTTCGATTTTTCAAAATTCAAAACATAGAAGTGGCATTAATTAATTTGAAAATTAATTCCCATTATCAAAAACAAATAGCGTGTTTTTTAAGAAACAATAACTATAAAAAGATTGATACTTGTTTATATCCAATTTCAAAGTGAAATTAATTCCAATGACCAATATTGGATTAAATGGTAAAAATATATTCTAATTACACTTTAAACCCAATTAAAAATATAATCTAACCATATAAATTATTTTGATGAAAAAAGTTCTTTTTAATTAAAATATAGTGTGTTTTTACTATTCATTAAAATATGAAAGTTATCAGAATAATATGAAAATTTTATCCAAAGTAAATTTTTATATCCTGATTCCAAATAAGAATTTTATTTTGTCAAATTGAACTTATATACTTGTCAAAAAGAATATTTAATGTGGGTGTTCCATCAAAAGGCGGCAAAACTATATTTTTTTAAAAATACTTATTTTACTCGAAAAAATGATTTTGTTCTCATACCATGTTCTAGAAAATTTGTAAGATGAATAATAATGTCATAAAATTCAAAATTTAGTTGATACTATTCATTACAGCTATTTCATAATAATATTATAACCATATATCATTGTTTAGTGAAACCTGGTATTGCATACAACACACGCTATCGAGGAAGGTCACGATTGCGTGTAATGCAAGCCAAGTCAAGGTTGCCTGTTGTGCAAGACTAATCCTTTTTTTATTATAATATAATCCATCCATATTTAATTTATACATTGAATATATATATACACTCAATGTTTCGTAGAATAACTACTATCCAAATTGTGTGTAATATGATCCAAGAGTACTGTTGTGTTTACTGCAAGCTGATATGGTGTTGCATATAGTGCAAGGAAATATTTTTGTAGCTTACAACACAAGACATAAATGAAATTAAAAGAATATTTTTCATAAAATCTCTGGTTGTTACATTCTACCCCTCTTAAAATGAATTTCGCCCTCGAAATTCGTCGGGGTTATAAATCGTTTACTATTTATAGAAACCGACATCGTAAAAAGGAGTAGTAAAAATTAATTATAAAAACTGAAGTATGAAATGTAACGATTACCCAACAAAAATCATCACTGGGTTTCCATATAGGAGAACATTGGTGAAAATATTGATATAGAAGAAAAATATAACCATCATGTTCTGATGGATAGTGGTAGAGAACATGGCTTTGAAAAAGCCATCAATCACAAAGCCATAGATTTGTGATGATCTATGGTACCATATGATTCATCAGATATAAGGGCACTAGGACAAAAATTTTGGTTTTCCAGATCATTTCCCTAAATTTGATGAAATTGTAATTATAAGAAATACTTTCGTGATTTTGGTATAGTCTCACCGTTGGTCATTCTTTGGACAATTTCCACTTCATCTCTTAAAGAAATGAATTTGAATTTGTCATTCGTGAAGTGTTAGTAGATCATGTGATAGAATGATGGGTCATTCCATCTGTCTCAAACAAAAGGTTATAAAATTTATCAAAAATACATAAGTCCATCTATAGTGAGATTAATCATATATGGTTCCTAAAATGGACTTATACTTCATATATCATACTGATTAATATTAAAAAAAACTAGTTTCTACTAAACAAGGACTTCCTGTAGGCCAGTGGTAGGTAATAAAGGCTAGTCGAACTTTGGTTGTGGGTTAGATTCCCACAGCCTTGTCCGACGCGACGGGTTATCGTCCGTCCTGCAGGTTATCCTTTTTCTAAAACTATACTATCATAACATTTCAGAAATATAGTGTTATATCATTAACCAATACTATATGATTCCCATTCAAACCATTAGTCTTATGAAAATACTTTTGTCTGATTATTAGAAATTTCATCTACCGAGCAAGTGAATTCCATCATTTGTCCCCCATATATCATAAGATATATATTTTTGGTCACATTCAAAACATGTGAATACCTTAATCATGTATTCTTTTGAAACATGAATTACCATATAACTTTAGCAAAAACATGAATTCTGTCAAAAGTTAACTCTTTTCACATACAAAAAACCCAAATAAAATCTATATAATCAAATCATGATATCACTTTGTCCTTTTAACAGCCATGAGCTCATGAATACTATCAAACAAATTATTTTCTCCTTGTCCATTCATTATGTGCATATCATCTTCTTTCCAAAAATTTCTGAATAACCTTTCATGGTTACCAGTACCATTCAATATATACTTTCAAATACTTTATGAAAAACAATAGTGTAACAATCCTTAGATGATTCTTTATTCCATAGTACCATACATTATTCTTGATAAACATAAAATCATTCCACTAACTTCTTAAACCACTATCCAAGCTTCATCATTTCTTTCATCTAATATTTCATTTGTAGTCTCTTCATCATCATCCACATAAATACTACCCATATGACCATGATGATTCTCTTCATGAGATTTTCCCTTAGGTCATTGGTATGCATAATGCCCATACATTCCACATTTAAAACATCTAATCATTGTTGACGTCGTAGCAATACCATTATCCTTGTCCATGCTGTTAACTAAACCATTTCATTTGCACTTACTGGCTTTGTGTCCTTCTATTCCACACCGAAATCATCTTCCAGTTCCTTTGAAACAATCTCCCTGATGCCGCTTCCGACATGATTTACATGAGGGAAATTTAACTTTATTTCCTCTGTGATCATCATGAAACTCCATCTTTCTCTTATTATCTGAGTCGGGAAACTTACCAAAGTTGAGATTATTGATCATATTATGAGATTTCTGATTAGGCATAATAACGATGTTTGGACTTCCAAATCCCTTTTCATTTGGTTTCTCATGAATAATATCATTCCATTGTCCATCATATCCTCCATTATCGTGAATCTTCCTGTTTCCAGCCATTTTCTAAAACCGAAAAAGAATACTGTGAGAGGAAAAAATCATACTAGGGAAAACAATATAATAAAGGGGGAGTATCGTCAATATATAACATCTTAGGTTAAATTATAATATTGTTATCGTAGTTATAGGACTATAACCTATATGTATAATTATCCTTTGGGACATCCCTATACATACCTTAGAAATATCTCTAGGGATCTCACTAAAGTTTTCACATCCTAGTTTCCAAAGGTTAACTAAACCTTTCCTCTTATACCAAATGTAGAAACCCGAAGATTGACGTACATAGATATTACATTACTTTTGCGGAATGCTTAATACATAACCAAAACAGACACACAAGGACCATAATAGTTTAGTGTCTTTGGAAACTTGGAACATAATCTTCTAATCGTGGTGAAATATCTTCAACATCTCCCATAAAGATCTTCCCCTTTTTGTTTCCTTACCTAAAACCTTTCTTTTAATCCTGGGGGAAAATAAAACATAAAAAGGGTGAGATCAAATGCTCAGTAAGGGTAAGAATGGATAAAATGAAACATACCATATACATTTGAACTTAAAACATGAACATAATGTTTAAACATCAAAATCTTGAGCAACGACATAAAACATGGAAGTACATAAGGCATAGATCATAATGGAACAAAAATCCTGATAAAATAGAATTGGAATAAAACATGTAAATGTGGTATCCATTAACCACATGTAACGATTTCCATAGTAGCCATGGCATTGCTGCCAAGACCATCTTAGTGGACAAAGTCCCTTTCTAAACCGAGTTCACTCCTCGTTCCAGTCCTGTAACACTGAACCGGATTAACTTACCATTCTAGCCATTCCTATCTCATGAGATATAAATCTTTACCCAATGCATTGGAGGGAGATATATGTCCCACCCTTATCATAATTAAATCATTTTTACTTGGGCAACAAAATAAACATACATCATTCATAATAACCCAACGAGTAAAATGGATTTCAGAAACATCATCCCATCATCACATAATCCATATAAAAGTAATGGATATCATTTCATAATAATAAAAGTGAAACCATGTAAATCATAGAGACATGATACATTAAACATAAACATATGAAATAATATCATCTTAGATGAAAAATGGTTTTGATAAAACACTTGAAACGAATTGTTGATGAAATTATCCTTTCTTCTTCAAAATCATTCTCTTTTCAAAAAATGTCATGAAATTTTAAAATAAAATATTTTTGTTGAAAGTATTCATGAAATATTTTGGAGGAAGCTTCATGAAAATAAGGCTTTATAAAACCATAAAATTCTGTTCGTGCCGTATAAGTTAAAAAAACATTCTTCTTGTACTTTTGCTGGAAAAGTCAAAGTACCTTGTAAAAGAAAGATTCCATACATACCATGTAGTAAAAGTCAAAAATGGGTAAAAAGGACATTAAACATAAATGATAACATTTTTAGAAAACAAGGACATGGATGATAAATATGACCCCAGTAAATACTTACGAATAAACAATCTCGAATAAGAACGAGATTGGAATAATTATCCCTTACCTTAGGACCGATATGCTTCGTATGGATCCGAACCTCATGTATAATGATTTAAATAATGTCATTTACTTATTAAATAATCATATTCATTGTTATTATATCATATATGTTTCACTTATGACTTTATATTACCTGTTCATTTGTAAATTCCATGTTAAAACAGCGTTTGGGTTAAAATTATTTCATCTATCGTATGTGTTTTGACTTGTCGTTCTTGATATTATTGATTATATCCTGATTTACATAATTACAGAGTGTAAAACATGATTTATATATAATATATATTCATCATATACATATATATTATAGATCTATAAAAAGAAAAGAAATACACCGTTCATGGAGACGGTAGGCCGTACGTACGCATGAACGTTGTTTTCGTTTCCTTATTGAATTGAATAAAATTAAATAGATGACATACATATATATATACATAAATCCAGTAGCATTATTATGTCATATATTTGTTTATAATTCATTATATATACTTTATAATCATTCTCCAATGGTTAATCATGGAAAATGAATCTCATCGCGTTCGTGGAGACGGTAGTCCGTACGTACGCACGAGCGATGATATCATTCCCATGATCATGGAATTGAATTAAAGTGTATGTATAATATTAAACAATCAATATCACTTTACAATAATCATATATATTCATTACTTTTACCATTATACCCATCCAAGTAAGGTGGTGGTGGAAAATAGATTACACCACGACGTGGAGACGGTATTCCGTAGGTACGCACACGCAGTGATTTCATTTTCCGTAGGATGGATAGATGGTGAAATATGGTTGTTTAATAATTATAATAACATATCAGTATATGAGTGATACTGATGTTATTACTTCACAATGAAACAACTAAATAAGAAGAAGTGGAAGAAGAAAAAATTTGAAAGAATCGGTAACGGACATTACCTCTTCTTTGAAGCGTCTCTTTGAGACCTCCTCTTAGGACACTAAAATTGGTCTTTGAAGAATACCAGGACCTATAGGATATTTCTAGGGAAGTGGAGACGATGATTCGTCAGGGTTTGGCCGAGAATGAAGGCTCAAAGTGGTGTGAGGAAGAGAGGGAGGAGGTTCCCTTTTATAAGGGAGGAGAGGGGCACCTTAGGAAAAACTAAAAATATTTTTTTATTATAAAGTCATATTTGGTTTTTAATAGCTCCAAATTGATTTATTTCGAAGCTAAGGTGGAGATGGGTCTAAATCCTCTCATCCAATAGAATTTAGACAAGTTTAGGTATCTATTTTAATCTTATCATTTAGATTTAACCTTAAGTTAAATAATTTTACTTTTACTGTGTCTTCATGTTTTCTTACACTATATGGTTAATAAACATACTATAACAAACAAAACAAACCCCAAGATGTTTATTATTAATATATATAACCTTATATAAGTCATTTTTCTGAACCTTAGATTTTTAGGAATAAAATAACAATTAATAATATAATATTTGTTTAAAAACTATTTTATGTCAATTTTGACACTATTTGGTAATTGATTTTTTTGAAAATCATAACAGAAATATTAGTTCGAAAAAAGTTAATTAAATCAATATTAACATGTCATATTAAGATAGAAAATTATTTTAATTCATAAAAAGTCTCAAATTTCATTTATTTCGGTATTTATAACATCAATTCTGTCAATATTTCGTTAATAAGATAATTACTGCATCATCATTGTGTCATAAATAAATTAAATTATTTAATGTCTAAAAATTAGAAATAAAACACCATTATGTAGGAAATATTTTTATATTTTTAATTAATATTTATAGTCTAATTTATCTTATGTATAACCCTATATTAAAAATTATTTTTTATTAAACTTTGATTTTAACTATTTTAACCCTTCTTTAAATAAATTAATAATAAATGTCCTAATCTAATCCAAGTGGGAATAAATGGTCATATTTTATTCCTAAGGCTGTTTTTGGTCGAAGTATACTTATCCAATGGAATTAGGACATTTTTAGGGTAATATTAATATCATTTGTATCCTTAATTACCTTATTTACTTTTAACTGTGGTAAATAAAAGTAAAAAGTTACTATTCACTAAAAATTATTTTCATCTCATTCAACCAAATTTTAGTCCTTGATATTAACAGTGTCACTCGGATTTTCAAAATTCAATTCATAGAAGTGGTAAAATTTCATTTAAATGAAAAATTCAGTTTTTTTAACTACCACTAAGTGGTTTCACTATTCATCAAAAATTGCAGTTTTTCAAAAAAATAACAAAAATTCAGCCTAAGAATTATTTGATATTCTGAATTCAAAATTGATGTCTATTTTTCCAAATTCAAAACATATAAGTGGAATTGATTAATTTTAAATTTTTTCCGTTATCAAAACAAATAGTGTGTTTTTTTAAGAAATGATAACTATCAAATGATTGATACTTATTTATATCCAATTTCAAACTGAAATTAATTCCAATGACCAACATTGAATTAAATGGAAAAAATATATTCTAATTACACTTTAAACCCAATTAAAAAGATAACATAACCATATAAATTATTGCGATGAAAAAAGTTGTTTTTAATTAAAATATAGCGTGTTTTTACTATTCATTAAAATATGAATGTTATCAGAATAATATGAAAAATTTATCCAAAGTAAATTTTTATATCCGGATTCCAAAGAAGAATTTTATTATTTCAAATTGAACTTATAGAAATGTCAAAAAAAAAGATTTAATGTGGGTACGCCATCAAAAGGCGGCAAAACTATATTTTTTGAAAAATACTTATTTTACTCGAAAAATTGATTTTGTTCTCATATCATGTTCTAGAAAATGTGTAAGATGAATTATAATGTTATAAAATTCAAAATGTAGTTGATACTATTCATAATGACTAGTTCATAATAATATTATAACCATATATCATTGTTTAGTGAAACCTGGTATTGCGTACAACACACTCTATTGAGGAAGGTCGCGATTGCGTGTAATGCAAGCCAAGTCAGGGTTGCGTGTTGTGCAAGACTCCTCCATTGTTTCGTATAACATAATCCAACCATATTTCATTTATACATTGAATATATATATGTACACTCAATGTTTCGTAGAATAACTAATATCAAAATTGTGTGTAACATGATCCAAGAATAGTGTTGTGTATACTGAAGCTGATACGGTGTTGCATATAGCGCAAGGAAATCTTGTTGTAGCTTACAACAGAAGACATTAATGACATTAAAAGAATATTTTTCATAAAATCTCGGGGTGATACACACCTGGTTCAGGTGCTGATATACCACACAAATCCTCAAACTCCCTTCTTCCATCTTGGAAAAAAAATTAGGGCTGACCATTAAGAAACACTGGGCCTTATGAACCCCTTACCCTGAAAGTCCTCTAGTAATACCATCAACTCACGATGCTCTGTGGGAGCCATCTGATATGATGGTGTAGATATTGGTGTCTTCCTAGGGTAGAGTTTTATGTAGAATTCGACCTCTCTGTGAGGGGGTAGTCCCGGAACATCATCAGGGAAGACATAAAAATAATGGTCCACCACTAAAAGATAACTCGGACTCCACACGTAAACTGCTCTGAGGCTAAGGCTAGCCAACTAATGAGTGATAGGATACACCCTTCTCCGATAAGGTCTATCATGAGCTACAAAGGTTCCTTTCTCACTGGTGAATGAATACCTGGTCCCATCCTCATGGTCACACTGCACATTGTGCCTAAAGTAGTTGATCTGAGCATGGATTGTGGATAAGTATTCCATACCCAAGATGACATCGTAAGGCCTCGACGCTACTACTAGGAGATCCCAGCTAAAGTTCTATCCTCTTAGAGTAGTCTCACACTGCCGAAACTAGTGCGTTATAATAAAATACTCCCCCATAAAAGTCTCTAATCGTAAGGATCAAGAAAATGGCTCCATCATAATATCTGAGCTCCGAACGAGAGTCATGGAAATAAAATAGTGACGGGAACCTATGTCTCTAAGTACAACAACTTGGGTGGAATAGAAATAAATAGTACCTAAAATCATACATGGAGAGCTATGATTATAGGCCTTGGCTGCCTAATGATGAGCTCTTCCATGTCCACCTCCTCCCTGAGATCAAGGTGGACCTCATAGAGGTGGTGGCGGTAGAACCTCAAATAGATGCCCACCACATACTACTCAGCAAACTCATCTGCCACATCCTCTGCCCTATAGACCTCCTTGTTCAAGTATCTATCGTTGTCTTGGTGGTCCCTCAACCATTATATGATCATCCATATGGGGATTAGGATAGTCATAAAACATGTTCCCCTGTCCTCCACAATAGAAACAGGCTCTAGTCCAAAGATGACCACCTCTGCCTTGTGAGCTTTTCACCTCAACCCTATAGCACAGGGTAGTCCTCTAGAAGGTCTGGCCCTCTTGGACCACTACTTTATATTCTCACTACCTTCTACAAATGAGTCTGCTA
Source organism: Viscum album (assembly GCA_963277665.1). Taxonomy (NCBI): domain Eukaryota; kingdom Viridiplantae; phylum Streptophyta; class Magnoliopsida; order Santalales; family Viscaceae; genus Viscum; species Viscum album. The sequence continues at coordinate 1,940,334,400 of OY728159.1, forward strand.
CCTGTCATCCAGTGGTCGATCTCACCATCATTTCCTACTCAACTAAGAAGCTCTCCACCAATAGCGCTCACTCAATCACTCCAGCCTACTACAGGATATTGAGTGATATCATGACACTCTGATATCCTGTCAGAGACCCTTCTCAAAGGTATGGTCCCTTAATAATGGGTCATGGACCATGTCAGTGGAGTAGTGAGAGAGGTCAGTGAATCTTACTGAGTACTCTTCCACTGTCTGGTTGCACTGCTGTAAGTGCAGTAGCTCTTGAATACGCATAGAGCATAGTGTTACTATTATGAACTCTGCCCTGAATAGGCTCTCGAAGTCTAATCAGGTGAGGGTCACCTCCTCACATTTCTAGAGTTTAAGGGTCCACCATCTCCCTATTTTTCCTGCAAAGAGACTAGAAGCTAAGATCACCATCTGATCTGCTGGTGTCTCATCCAAAAGAAAAACTCATGCCACTGCCTCCAGCCACTCTTCAGCTTCTTGGGGATCTTTCTCACATCTATTCCTTAGAATCCTCTATCTATAGAACTCGTGAAATGTTCTCAGTCGGCCTGCATGGTTCGCTGGTGGGGATAGTGTCATGTGCTTCACTACGGGTAATGGTTCTTCTATTACACCACCCAAAGGTACCATCGTCGTAAGAGGGCCCTACACCAATGTCTCTTTGCTCGGTAGTTCATCATCATGTACTCTATCAAGAACCATGTATGGATGTCTACGTGGTGGTATGTTGTAAAGAAATAGGTGCCCCACAGTCAATAAGTTATAACTAGTGAGCTAGATCAAAAAAGATCAAAAGGAAAATATTTCAAAAACACACACAATCAGTGTTTTCATGTATCGAGTCAAAAATTAGAACTCAGGGTCCTGGTGTATGGATACGTCATCCACCACACCAACAATGAACATCCCAAACTAGAAACCATAGTCAAAACACTTAACACAAATTCCACATTGAAAATATTAGAGTGTTATTTATTTGGTAGAACTGACACCTTTGATACCACTTTGTCACGACCTGTCCCCCAAGACCTGTGTCGTGACTACCTCAAGCCCTCATTCCATAGGCTAGGGGTTGGCGACTAGAACTCGAAAGGTGTATCTCTAAAATGGGAAGTAATTTCCTTTAAACCTATACAAACATAGACTAGGTACACAAAAAAACTAAACAACGTAGAAAAGATGCTGAATTAAAAGTGTGAACTGAAGGTAAAGGGGCCAATATTCAATCCCAACTGAAAGATTTAATACAACAGAAAAAGAAAACATATCCTGAGACCATCCACCAAGGATCCTTCCAGAAGGGTAGGTACATCTTGTAGCTTTGTCTCTCCAAGTCAACAGGTCACCTCATTACACTATCTAGTCTTATCTCGCAATCCTTGGTCAAATATGTCCATTGGATGAACAATACATAACAAGGTGCAGGAAAATCTTGTGTAGGGCTGAGTATAACAATACTCAGTAGCGACCCCGACACCCCTGAAGCTCTCTTAGAATTCCACAAAGGAAAAACCACAAAGCATGATCTCAATCACAAGGCACAAGGAAAGACTCATCTAAAACCAAGTATATAACATAAATAAAAAGAATAAATATTATTAGTCATAAAGCTAGATCATATTATTCTATTGAGATACTTTTTCTTCTAGACCGTACAAGGTCTCTAGGTGATGACCCGCGGAGGATCACTAGGTACTAACCCACAAAGGATTGCTAGGTGCTGACCCACAAAGGATTTCTAGGGGAGACCCACAGAGGATCGCTAGGTGCAAACCCAAATAGGATCCCTAGGTGCAGGCCCACATAAGATCGCTATGTGCAGACCCACAAGGGAGCGCTAGGTGCTGAACCATTAGGGACCGCTCAGTGTAGGCCCATGGGGGATCGTTAGGTTCAGACCCACTGAGGATCACTATGTGAAGATCCATTTAGGATCTCTAGGTGTAAACCCATATAAGATCGCTAGGTGTAGACTCATGGAGGATCTCTAGGTGTAGACCCAAGGAGAATCACTATTCTTTCTTCATGTCACTACCATCCACTAGATTCCCACACATAGTACGTTTGATTCCGGAGGATCTGACCCACAAGTCATCAAATGTTTTTAAACCTCCTTGAATTCCCATTAAGATGTAACCAAATGAACCAGCTTTTCGTAAGGGTTCCAATGCAACAAATGATCGGTCATTCGGACATTCTATCTGTAAGTTATCGACATTTTCGTGCTAGGGGCCCGGTAGTATTCGAGTCCGATCCAACCCGGCCATACTCCAACATTCTCTAAAACTTATGTGTAGTATCTCAAAATGAATTCCTTTTCCTAAGGGTTCTGATGCCGCATATGGTTTTTTAAATGGATGTTCGTTTTAAGAGATATAACTCTTTAATCGGAATTGGGCCGTTAGTGGGACCAGGTTCGGTCCGACCCGGTCTTCTGGGCCTGGCCCTGTTCGGTGGGGCCCAGACCCAAGGGAATGGTCCGAAGGCTCGGTCCTCTAGGCCGGGGACTTAGACCGCTGGCCATGGGCTCGGCCCGATGGGCTGTGGGATAGGCCCGGTCCAACCGGCTAGGCGTTTCCCACTGGGCCGCTGGAGCGACCCAGCCCACTGGCTGCGCAAAGCCCGCTAGCTGGGCATGGTGGTCGGATCCTCTCCCGAAGGGCTCGACCATTCATGATCCTCCATCAATGGTTCCTGCTGGTTCCACACAACCTGGATGTTCGATGTGGATCAGTCTTCTACGGGACCCGTAGGGAGCGTGTCTGCCCTCTATCACGGCTTGAATCCGCTACCCTTTTCCACATCACTTGGTCGTCGTCAATGCGGACGACGATTTCCAAACACACCCATTGTCTGTCACGACACCTTCCGGCGTTGCCCCCTTCTCATGGTCGGCAAGATCTGGACACCGCCGCCAGTCTTCGGTGTCGTCATGCCGGTGGTGCTTCCGTGGGTTACTACTGAAGCCCTGGTGGTTTGATTTTCTTTCCGACATTGCCTACGGGCCTTCCAGGACGTTTCTTACATTGTTCTACAATCAGTTTCACCTTACCACTATATTGGTTAGTCACCCACACGAAACAAAATCAAAACAATGTTGGAGAAGGGTATGGTCCTTGTTCGGTTTGGCCCGCACCCTTCGCGTAAGCGTTATAACAAGGAAAGGCTTCAACCTCATTAAGAGTAGATGAAACATAAAACTCTTAGAAATAATTCAAGACAAACCCCTACCTCGAATTCATCGGAAGGTGTTGCGTATGAGGTAGAAGGGCCCACTTCTAAAGGTGATCATCAGCGTTCATTGTCGCCTATTGATTCCTCTAACGACCATCACTCGATCACCGTTCTTCATTGGAGGGGAATGTCACCAGTGTTTTGTCATATCCTCCTCTTGTATCTTTCCCAAAACCCATGCCCCATGTTTTCATTAAATAGGAGGATATTTTCCCATGTTGTGTTTAATATTATGGCTCATTAATTAACTATAATTAATGAGTCAATTAAACACCAAAACCGTGTCATTAAAGAACCAAATAAACAAGAGTATTAAGACATTAAAATTTTATCTTTAAAAGTATGACATTCCACTGTGGTCCCACTACCGTTTCTCCATAGTTATAAAAAAATAACCTTTAATTAATTTTTTTCTGTAAAGTCAAAAAATTTACTTTTTCATTGGGCTTTTTCCAAAAAAAAGTTAAGCTTACCTTAAGAGAATCCCAGCTCTTCGAATTCTACGGTGCCCTCAGATTTTTAATCTGAGTACCAGTTCAACAGATAGAAATTGTCACTCGCATATTTATGGAATGTACCTTAAAAAAGTTCATAAATTCATTTCGGGCTCTCCAAGACATTGAATCACCTAATGTCAATTTTCGCAGACTCGTAATAATTCCATTTTATTAAAAACAATTAGGGATTTTTTGGGTATTTTCATGAAGATTAATTGGTTCTTGGGTTGGTATATATAGGAATGGTGTGATAATTCCTTATTATATGTCTTTTGGAACCTACACACTGAAATATTCAAAACCACAAAAAATCACATGGATTTTTTGCATGGTTTCTAGAAAATTGGATTCGTTAAAATTATCTTAAAAGGCTAGGGGCCGAATAAATTAAAATATTTCCATATTTTTATGTGGAGGTGAGTCTCAATTTCAACGAAATGATTTTAAAATTTTAAAATATTTTATATGTCCGGTTGGATTCACTAAGGATTTATAAAATAATTAAAATTAACCTAATATTAAATTATTTTAAAACAAAAAATATATTAGGCCAAATATTCCATTTATACTATTTTTTTACATGACTATTGGTCCATTATGATGCCATAACACACATTATATATTTATACGGTGTTTATTTTTAACCCAAAAATTTGAGTGTCTCAAAAAATTATGAAAAATTCACTATTGGATAATTTCAAGGTCATGAATATAAAAATAATATAAATTTTAAATAAATAATTTTCAAAATATGTGAATTTTCACTTTTAAAATAAAAAATGGCATTTATTGATAATTGATTGGTTTTGATAAAAAACATTTTTCGAACCTTAATAAAAATTACAATTAACTTCTTAAAAATTATATGATAATTTATATTTATTAAAAGTAATTTACTAAAAAAATTATCAAAATATTATTTAATTCAAAAATACATTAATTCAAAAAAACATATTTCAATGTTAAGTTTAAATATTAACCAAAAATATTATTTTTGATCTAAAAATAATTTACAAAGTAACAATAATAGAATGAATGTATATTCATTATTATATAAAAAAAATAATTAACATAATAATAATGTTATGGTATTATTAAATATCCCATTATTACAGTAGCATACACTCTAAGAGTAAGATGTGTGATGGTTGGAAATTCATGGGGTGGATCAGTGAACAAGGTTTGGGTCGCGATCTCAATGATCTTGAACTTCTCCTGTAAACGGTTTCACTCATACTGAAGTTGTTGGATCTCGGATTGGGATTGGTCTAGGGAAAACCCAGAAATCCTATCTCCCTTAGAATCTTTGATAAATGGGATTTATAGGGTAAGATCCTACTGGTTGAGAACACCACTTCCTTTCTCTGTGTCAAAAGGATTTGTTAAAACCCTATATTTATACTAGTCATGTGATCACTATTCAATGGATATATTATCAACAGCAAGGATACATAATGTTAATTCAAATATAATTGGATATAATAAAACAAAAGGAGTGCATTTTTTTCTATATCCATCAGAAATTAAAATATAGGGAGCTTTATTCATAACAATTTGGTTTGTTACAAGTGTGTTCTGCAGTGAAAAGTTATGTAAAATATTATAAATTAAATTTATTTATTAATATATTATGTAATAAAAGTTGTTAACCTATAAAACACATATTTAAACATATATTTATAAATAATTTGTGTAATTCACCTAGACCCTATATATTTAATGATAGAGAAAGGATCTTTGTTTGTGGGAATTGGTTCATGTCTACAAATTTGTGTTTATATGATCAAAATTTAATGAATCCAGTCATTAGCATCAAAATGGATTCTTGCATCATCGAGGATTGATCCAATAAGACATAGTGCATTTATTTTATTGTATAATTTCACCGTATTTTATTTTTTATGAAGAATTACAATTAATTAATTTATAAATTAATTTTCAGATCATTTTTTCTAATGTTTCATTAATTTTTTTTCACAAAATTATGAATTGATAGTCCTTTTGACTATAACAATACCTTTCTCTCCCATCAACAATGTTGTTCAAGACTAGAACTATAACAACCCAAACTTTTATCAACGGAATTTCTCTCTTATTATAGTAATTCAATATAGTTTAAATAACATAAAATCACATAGAGTTCATAATAAAATATTATAAAAATATTCATTAATTAAATAAGAAGTTCTTCTAGATGTTATTGAACCTATACTGATAAAATATTAACTTTACCTTAGGAATAGTAATATGATCCTTATAAATATTAAACAAAAAAATGAATTTTAATCACACCAATAAAAGTATAAATAAAATTTATGGATCTTTTAAATGATATTATTTTATAATTATATCATAGTATGAGAAAACAAATGTTTTAAAAATTAATAATTAATTTATGGTATTTTTTGTAAGTCATAAGTATTTAATTAAAATTTTATGATTAATTAAATAATTTAAAAGAAAATTTATTATCATAAAATGTATTTATAAATTAATATTTTGATTCCATATGATTTTAATATAATTTTATGTGACCTTAAATAATATTTCATCATGTTATAAAATCATTATAATTTTAAAATTTTTATTTTTTCTAAATAAATGATAATGTTAATTTAAAATTAAATTTATCATATTTAGAAACCTATCTTCATAAAATGGTGTCTATTTTTGAAACTATCACATTGAATGTTTCCAAGGTTTATTTTATGGTAATTTTCTTAAATACTTTAATTTTTAAGTGAATAGTAAAAACACTATTTTTCACATAACTTTTATAACTTAAATTAAATCATTCCTAATGTAATGGTAACATAATCATTTATGTAATGTTAGGTTCAGCCATGGTTTACTTAATTTCTTAAATGGTTCATTAAATTATAGGAAACTCATTTTATAAAACTAAAAAGAACATTCAGAAACCTAAAGTCAAAAGTGATTCCTTAAAATGTCATTTTTCTTTTTTCACATTCCTTTTAGTAAATTAATGAATTATAATTAAAAATATTATTTAAATTATATATAGAATTATATTAAATTAATATATGATTTATATTGTAAAAAACTACTATTTCAAGTCAATCCATTCATATATTATTTCATTTAATATTTTATTCTAAAAATACCCCCTCCCCAAGTATAAAATCTAAGATAATGTAAAATCTAGGACCTATACATGTCCAAAACCTATTGGATTGGTGGATTTCGAAACCTTATCACCTTATCCTATAATTATATATTCTCTATTTTCTTCCTCTATTTTATTTTTACCATCTTAATTTCAAAACCATATGATAAAAAATTAATTATTAATTAATTTAAAATTAAATTAATTCTGTTAAAATTATTTAATAATCATGTTAAATAACAATATAAATGTCATACTTCCCTTTCCCGCTCTTTCAACAACGTCTCGTTAAAGTATGGTTAACCACCTACAGAGACATTGGAAGATAATTATTTTAACCGTAATCATGCATGGAAAGTATAAATTATATATAATATATCAATATAATGTTACATTTATTCTATTCTTATGGAACTAATTATACTAATTTATAAATTATATTTAATAAAATAGTGAAATCGTTGCAAGAGAGGAAATTTTTAAGAAAATATGATATCAAAATGATTCAACTTCATCAACATAAATTAAGAAATATAATCAAATGAATATAATTGATAAATATTTTTATAAAATTAATTTAATTCACTTATATATCATTTTATAAATAAACATAAATTTATTATTCAGGAGGCACAAAAAGGATGAAATTAAGCGAGAATTAAGGTAAGGGGAATTCTTGACACTAACTCTCTTTCTTTAGGACTTCCATATTTCACCCCATTTTCAGAATAGATATTGCATAAAAATAATTTCTTCATCATTATCTTAAATATTCTTGGATACACATATTTTCTACATGAATTTAGGAAAAAAATAGTGTTTTCCCAAATAACACTTCTTTTAAAAAAAACCTTTTACTATTACTCAAGGTTGATGATTCTTATATCAAGTATGTTATTCCCACATTCATTTGGGAACCCAAATATTATGAATACATGATTATGATATTAAAAAAATTTATTTCAATGGGTTATTTATGTTCTTGATTAATATATGTTCTATGTGGAATATGTGATAATGTAAATTTTATGATGTGATGTTTGTGCCCGTAATTATATAGCACAATGTTAATGTTATAATGTGATGGGTGTGCTCTGAATTATATAGCACTCCAATGCATTAGATAATGTGAATAACCTCATGAGTAAAGTGAAATGTGGATGAAAATTACTTTATCTTTGTTCACGACTATTCACGATAGTTTTCCACAACGTCATGATGTTTCATATTTATGCATTTCCACATTCCAAGCATTCTCTTAAAGCATACTCTCATGATTATGATCCTATGTCTATTTTATGAAAATGATTATGCTCACCCCATGTTATATTGTTTCATGTTCTTTGCTATTATTTTACTAGGATTTTAGCTCACCCCTTTTTTATGTATATCTTTAGGTGACTACTTGTACTATGGATAATTCAAGATCCAATAAGAAACTTCAAAAGAAGGAATTAATTGAATTTTTATGGTTTATGTTGTAAATGTTATGTATAATACTAGTTTTACGAAGACAATAAAATTTTGGATCCTAGTCATGTAATTATTGTATGTTGCTTATCAATAAAATAATTTAATAGTAATTTATAAAAATTAGGGTCGCTACTATGGGTATCAAATCCAGGTTTAGTTAATTTAGGAATTAGGATTAGAGAACCTTAGTGAAAAAACTTAGTGTGAGACTAAGTACACATAAGCACATAAGAAGATTTGATAAACTTAGGGATCCCATAAGATATGATCTTAGTGTTAATTGCATAAATTAATAAATCATTTATTTATGACTTATTGAATTATGTTTTTTATAACCTTTTCTATTTTATAAAATGGTGGGAATTATGAGAAATCGAGAAAACAACCCATGTGAGTGGAAATGTAGTTATTTTATAGATGAACTCACCAATTCATTAGGAGGTGGATTTCAAAACATCATGGTGATGTGTTCCCAACTATATCAGGTTATGAACAATAACCTGAATAATGTAGAACACCCTCCTTCACCTAAGAGGGAGAAACTGGATATTGAGTGTTTTATGTGAGAACGCCCACCAATGTTTAGTGGATCTTCTGATCCACTTGTCATGGAATAGTGGGTCAACTCAATGAGTAAGATCTTTTCTATGCTTCAGTGCTCTAAGATGAAGAATGTGACCCTTTCCATTTATCATCTAGAGGTGGAGTCTGATCAATGGTGTACATTGATTAAGAACACTAAGCCGAGAGAAAAAATTAAAGAGATGGAGTGGGAATACATTAAGATAATGTTTTTTAATAATTATTTTCGTCCAACTCTTCGAACTAAGATGGAGAGGGAATTCATAGATCCAAAACAAAGGGGAAGAGAATTTTTCATATCCTATGAATAAAATTTCAAAAGGCATACAAGGTACACTTCAGATTTTTTTATCAATAACGGAAAAAAAATTGATAGATTCTTTAGTTGTTTAAAACCACACCTTGTAAATGATCTCGATATTGGAGAATTTGGGTGTTATGAAGAAGTTGTTCAATATGATCACAATGTTGAGATGGATTTTGGAGAAGGGTCCCATGACTATAGTGATAAGAAAAAAATATGGAGTTTAAAGATGGAGGATATAATGAGAAATATGGAAAGACAACTCAACCACCCACATGCCAAAAATGTAGGAAGAAGAATCATTGGAATGACCTAAAATGGATGAGTAAATGATTCAAGTGTGGTAGAGAAGGCCACTAATCTCATGAATTTAGAAAATACATGCGAAGGAAGGAGAATGTTGGGGATGAATGGAGAGCACCACCCATGTTCCAATGCTAAAACTATTGGGATCAAGGGAACTATACAAGCTAGTGCAATAGACCTTAAGTCCTTGAGGGTAATCAGTGTAATCCGCCACCAAATCCAAAGGTGTAAGGTAATGATTTTTCCATCACTATTTTGTTTGCAGAGTAAGAAAATGGGGTCTTTAAGGTACACTTCCTATTTACTCATGAATAGAAAATGTATTATTTAATTATTGTTATATTAATTCATTTATATCCTAGAAGTTTTTTATAACTATATAAATGAATCCCCAAAACCATGAAGTATAGATATCTGTAAAAACACCAAGTGGTGAAATAATTACAACCCAAGTGTTATACTCTTCCCATGATGCTGTATGTGGGACGATTCTTCCATCAAATATTGTGATACTTACTTTGGTGGAATTCTATGCTATAATGGGAATGGATTAAATATCGTTATATAGATCACTTATCAAATGTTATGAAAAGTATATATCATTTCATATTCCAAACCATTGCATGCTCCTTTAAAAATTCAAGTAAGATCATAAATATCATTTGAAGAATCCTTCAACGGTATGAGTGTTGATTCCATGTGAAGAATCATATCACACTCAAATGGTTGAGTCAACGGAAAGTATCAACCTAGTGGAAATTCCCATTTTGATGTAATATAGTGATAAATTTCTCAATGAGTTACCTGGACTTCCCATGGATCATGAGGTATATTTCTCAATATAAATCATAGCTAGAGATACTCTGATCTCAATGTGTCCCTATAGGATGGCTTCAATAGAACTGCAGAAGTTAAAGAAGAAGCTGTAAGAGAATTTGGACAATGGTTTCATACTCCCTAGTGCAACACCATGGGGTGTTACAATCATCATTATCTAGATGGATGGATCAATGTGGCATTGTATCGATTATCAAGAAACCAATAAGATCACCATAAATAATAGGTATCCTCTTTCGAGGATTGATGACTTGATCCATCAGTTTCAATGAGATCAATTCTTCTCAAAGATGGATCTTCATTATTGATATCATCATCTTAATGTGAAGAAGAAAGATATTTTGAAGACTACATTTCATTCAAGGTATGTGAACTATGAGTTTTTGGGGATTCCCTTTAGACTTGATAATGACACTACACTCTTAAAGGATTTAATGAATAGTGTATTTAAACATTACCTCAAAAAATTTGGTAGTGTTTATTGATGAAATTATCATGTAATCTATGAGAAATGAGGACATTGAAGAACATATAAGACTGATGTTTGATAAACTATGTAAGGATAATTTGTACAAAAATTTCATAAATTATGACTTTTGGATGCATCAAGTCACATTCTTAGGACATGTGATCATAAGTGAGGGAATTTTTGTAGACCCTTCAAAAACAAAGGCAATTGAGGAATTGATCAAACCCTCTAGTGTCATATAAATCCATAGTTTTCTTGGATTATTTTGGTACTAATGATGTTTTTTGAGAAGTTTTTCAAGATTTTCTAGCCCACTAACTAAGTTAACATGAAAATGGGTGGAGTATTTTTTGATGGATAAATGTGAGGAGAGCGTCAAAGTGATAAATAGAAGGCTAATCACTACACCTATATTCACATTTCCATAAAATAGAGAAGGTTTTGTGATATAGAATGATGCTTAAAAGAAAGGATTGGATTGTGTACTCTTGGAAAACGGTAATGTGATAGCCTAGACCTCACGTAAGTTGATGATCCATGAGAAGAACTACCCAACACATGATTTGGAGCAAGAAGAAAAGATTTTTTACCTGAAAATCTGAAAGTACTACCTCTATGGTGTGAATTGTGATATATACCGAACACAAGAGCCTAAAGTATAAATTCACATAAAATGTTGTAATCATGCTTCATAGAAGATGGTCAGAGACAATAAAAGACTATGATTGATCTATTCACTATCATCCCAGCAAGGTGAGAAGGTAGCTGATGATATTATCATTAAAGAACCTGTTACCCTATCTATATTGTGGATTGAGAAAGACATTATCTTCTTAGATTTGTAAAGGATGTATTTTGAAATCATAATGGGAGGGAATACATCCTACCTTTCCAAAATGATTGTCAAACCATCTATCCAAGAGAATATTAATGAGGCACAAATGGATGATCTAGTGTTACAAAAGAAGGTGAATTCTATAAATTAATGGAAGTTACAAGAGTAACATATCATTGATGATGGTGTGTTTTGATTTGGAACGAGGTTTTGTATTCCTTCATCACTTGGGATAAAGAAAGATCTATTGGATAATGCACATAGCTCACGTTTTGATATCCATCGTGGGAGTACCAAGATGTATTGTGATCTTTGATAACACTTCTAGTGGGATGATGTGAAGTAGGAGATTGCTGAGCATATCTCAAGGAGCTTGGTATGTCAGAAAGTGAAATTAGAGTAAAAAAATTACAAAGGGATGATTCATAAATTTCCTATACCCATGTGTAAAGGGGAGAATGTCAATATAGACTTTGTCATTGGACTCCTGAAGAAATCCAATGAAAATAATGCAATATGGGTTGTAGTGGACCAAATCACCAAGACTAACAACTTTATCTATATTTGGGATGAACTATCGCTTGAATAACTTTCAAAGATATGTGTAAAGGAAGTACTCAGACTGCATGGAGTTCCTCTCTCGATTATCTCAAATATTGATCCAAGTTTAACAACTATATTATAGAGGAGCATTCAACATTCTTTGAGTACTAAATTAAATTTCATCATGGTATATCACCCCCAATAAGATGGCCAATCAGAAATGAATTTTCAAATTTTTGAAGATATTTTTTGCACCTTCTATTTTGAATTAAAAGGAGGATGGGATCATAATATCCCATTGGTTGAGTTCTCATACAACAATTTCTTCGACTCGACTATTCAGATGGCTCCATAGGAAGCTCTGTAGGGAAAACACGGTAGATCTCCAAACTGTTGGGATGAAGTTGGAGAAATAAATCTACCAAGACATTATCTTGTGAAAGAGATGAAAGGGAATGTTCAAGTCATCCTAAAACATATCAAATCTACTCAGCATCAAAAAAATACCTATACAGAAAAACATTAATGGGAATTGGAGTTTGAAATGTGAGTTAAAGGCTTCCTTTGAATATCACCATGGAAGATAGTCATGTGGTTTGGTATTAATGGGAATCTAAGACCAAGGTGCATTGGAAAATTTTAGATCCTTGACTGTAGAGGTTCCGTGGCCTATCTTCATTGAATTACACTGAATATGGCTTATGTTCATGAAGTGTTTCATGTATTTCTATTGAATAAATATGTTGGGCAAAAATCCCGCAAGGTATCATTGAAGCATTTTTGTGGTGATTGTGTTTGTTGACAAAGTGGACATCTGAGTAGTGACTGTTGACAAAGCAAAACAACGACATACAAATTTGTTGACAAAGAGGATTTCATGGTGGAATGTCGACTTAAAGAGCTGAGGTCAACGATCCATGTTTGATTCAAGAACGTCGATAAATGGAATGGATTATCTGGAGGCGGTACAAAAGAACAGATACAAGGTGGTGCCGTTTTCCAGTGTTTGCCAAATTTTTGGGCCTGAAAATCGGCAAATGAAGAAAAGTGTTTTTGGTAAAGGGACTTGCGCGCCGCGGACTTGGAGTATAGTAAACTCGCGCGCCATATGTTTTTCAAGATCATAAAATCAAAAAATGTCTAAGGAAATAGGTTCGCGCAAGTTTGGGAGTTGGTCGCGCAAGTGTCTAAAAGGAGAGAAGACTTGCGCGCCGAGACTGGGGTCATGCAGGTGACTTGCGCGCCGTCGCATAGGGTGGTCAATTTGCCTATAAATACTGGACCACCCCCTCTTCATTCTCAACAGAGTTCAGCACTTTGAGAAATCAGAGCTCCCATCGCGCAGGTGTGGTGGTCGCGCAAGTGGTGTGTGTGGTCGCGCAGGTGGGACTTGCGTGCCAGAGGTTGAAGTTGTGCGCCGGTGTTAGAAGTTGTGTTCCGGTTGGCAGTTGCACACCAATATTGGTTTGGGCGTAAAAGGAAGTGAGTCGCACAAGTTTGTAGTAGAGGAAGCTTGTGTCGCGCAAGTGTCTGAGGAGGACTTGCGCGCCCGTTGAGACTTGTGCGCCGATACTTGCGCGCTGATACTTGCGCGCCGAGGTAGACTTGCGCGCCAAGTAAGGTTTGTTCCAGCAGTGTTTTTCGGACTACGTGGAAGCTGGAAGTTTGCCTGATACCTTCGGTGCAAAGAGATATTCATCTTCGGGTGAAAGTTGTACTTCAACAGAGCATCTACACACAGAGAAAGACGCATTCATTCATGAAAATGAAGAGACCTACAGGTCTATAAACTGTGAGTGGATTACTTCCAAGAGTAGTGAGCTTAGGAAGAGGAAGAAGGTGATCCTCTCCACCGGCAGTGAGCCAGAGAGAGAGAGAGACATGGAGTGAACCTTGGGAAAGTAGTGATCTGACCCTAAATTTGTAAAGGCAGTGAGCCTGGGCATAGAAGTGATCTAGCCCGAACATTGTATCCACAACTAGTGAAGATTAGTGGAATTTGGTACGACCGGCAACTTGTCGGCGTATGCTCCTTGGACGTAGCCCAGTGAGGGTGAACAAAGTAAAAATCTCTGTGTCTATCTGTTTTCTTCCCTTCATTGCATTCAAAGCATCGTCATTAGATAAATAAGTAAAGAAGTGATCACAGTTTACACACAAGAGCAAACAATGTGACCCTTGTAATAAAGAGGTCAAGATCCAGTGGGTAGGAAGAACTTTGAAAAAGAATATCCATACCCGGATTCACCCCCCCCCCCCCCCCCCTCAGGGTATATAGGCCCCTATTGGCCCTAACAATTGGTATCAGAGGGAAGGTTGCTGTTATCAGATTTGTTTGCTCCAACTTGGTGTAGTCGATCTGTGTGGATAAATAATCAGTCTGCTCTTATCTCAATCTGTCATGGAAAAGGGAAAAACAACCAAGAATAAGCAGAAGTCAGGTGGTACTCCTCTGTGTGGAAGTGTATATGGAAAATGTGTGATTCAACTAAAGGAATCAAACAGCATGCTGAAGGAAGGCTTGGATGAATCAGAAAGGGAAAAGATTGATTCACTCAATCATGTTGTTGGAATGAGTAAAGTACATGAGCATCAGATTGATACTGAAACAGAAGAAGAAATTTAAGAAATAATAGATATGCGAGCTGAGTTAGAGGCTGCTCTTGAAGAGATAGATGTTTGGAGAGACAAAACCAAGAATGCTAACAAAGTTGTTCGTGATGCCAAACTCTATATGCAGCAGCAGGAAGAAGAGAAGTCTGAGTTGATAAATAAAATTGAGAAACTCAAGTTATCAGCACCAGAGAACTCAGAATCAGTTAGTGAGTATAAGCTTAAGATTGAAGAACCTAATATTCCAAGTGACATTGGAAACACTGAAGAATCCAAATCTAAAGATATCCAGATCAAGGCATTGGAGATTGAGGTCGACAAGCTAAAAGGATTAAATAAAAGGATTATTGATATAGTTACTGACCTAACAGAGAATAATGACTCTCATGTCGAAGAACTACAAAAGATGGCTAAAATGAAAGGAAAACAAAAGGCTGATGATTATGAAGAGAATCAAAAGTCAGATAATGTTCAGAATCTGAAAGCTAGAAATGATGATCTAGTAGCATAATTTTCTGAAGAAGTTCAGAAGAATCGAAGCCTACAACAAGAGAATGAATCTGTATCTAAATCTGTTTCTGAGGAAAAATTGAAAGTAGTGAAACAAAGTGCAATGGTGGAAAAGCTGACACGTGAATTTGAAGATGAGATGAGAAGAGGGAAGCTTCTCAAGAGAGAACTTCATGTCCAACTTGAATCAAGGGAGACAGAGATTCAAAAGTTGGAAGAAGAGCTAGAATCAGTTAAGAAGGAATTAGAGAGTTCCAATGATAGAGGAAAGCCTAAAATGAAGGATTCCTTGCATTTACTATTTGATCATCCTTCGACAAGTGATGATAAAATGAAGATCAGATATGCTGTTTCGGAAGAGAAACAACAGAATATTTTCTCATCTCAAAGACCAGCAAGTTTTGGAAAACCTGGTATTGGATTTGATGAATCACCTCCCATGCATGATAAGAAGAGAGTCGTGAACAACTCCAGAAATGGAGAAAATCATGTTGGTGCAGGAGATAGGCCTAAGAGGATAGATACAAGAAGAAGTGATGACATGTGCTATTTCTGCGGGATTCAGGGACACACGTCAAGCTTCTGTCTAGAGGCACAAGAATACATCTCAGGCTGTGAAAATAGAAACATTACTAGATCTTAGAAGAAGAAGCGTCATGAGAAATCAGATAAGAGAGTCTCTCTGAGGAAAACATTCATCAGATGCTATTTCTTGTGGAAGAAAGGGACACACAATGAGTATGTGTCAGGAAGCACAGGAACCCAATATCAGAAGAGGATCTAAAGGTGCATCAACATCTCGACAGAGAAGTGATGAAATGAGGTATGCCTTTAATGGGAAATGTTTTATATGTTCTGATTATGGGCATTTGGCAAGACATTGCTACAAGAAGAAAGCAGGAAAGGGGAAGGAACATGAAAGGAGATTCCCGACACCAGTGGTGTATAATGAGAAATCATACACTAGGAGACAAAGTGGAAAGTTGGAGAACAGGTTTAGAGCCTCAGGGGAATCACATGGAGCTGAACGAAAGGTGTATCAGTCACCATCTCTGTCACACTCACAACCTCTCTCTAAGAAAGAACATGACCATATCTAGAAGAAAAAGATAGGAAACAGTACAGCTGTGAGTAAGGAGAAAGTAAATTTAGTGGAGGACCCACCGCTAATGAAAAATAGGGTGGCGACTCATAAATCTGATAAAAGTCAGATAAACAAAGAATACATTGAAAAATTTGCATGTCGTGTGTCACAACAAGCAGTGGAGATAAGAGGAAGACCCTTTCAATGGTGGAATAAGCAAGGGAAGATCGAAAGAAAAGAGATTCATTCTCATAGAAATAATCATGGAAAATAGAATTTTGGTAGAACGTCAAAGACAGAAATGTGTATTAGTGGGTTTAAACCCCAAAAGGTGAGAAAGGCTAAGTCTACCAAATCTACATATTAGAGAAAGGCTCAAAATGTGGGAAAATACTGCCTAGTCATATGGCCAGAACAGTTGAGGTTGGTTAGGCAACTAGAATAAGCAAAGAAGGAGTGTGATGCTCTGCAAGAAAGAATCAATGGGTTAACCCATCCGGATCAACCACAATCCTCATCTTGAGGATTTTGGAACCCACCCCTCTCCCTATGTATATAAATGCTATTAACTGATGATCCGTGTGTTTCAGGTTTTAGGGAGATACAATCCAAGGGGAAATGGCATATAAGGATGCGAAGTGGAGAAGTGATATGCTCTAAGGTTTCAATTGATTCAAATCAGGTACTAGAGTTGAAGAAGAAAGGGAGCAACAGAGCACAATAGGAAGTGATTATGTTATTAACTTTATCTCTTGTTTACTACACCGAGTTTCAACTCAGTAGGCTTAGAGATTTTATTAATGGCTCAAATCTGAGTGGAAGATGAGAACAAATGATGCAGGAGGAAAAGACGTGTTATGGGTCTAAACTGTTGGGCCTAACAACTGGAAGAGTTTCATAACACAGGGAGAGCATTCCATATCCTAATCAGATTCATGATCTCAATATGATATGAAGGATTAATGTTTATGCTCATGAAGAATGATTGGTGTAAAAGCAGCAACACACGGGTTTTCATGATTATCTATTTTGTTCTAACAATGTGGTATCAACTGACTGCTTTCAGGATACCAAGAAGCTGCAAGAGAAAATCCAAGGTGTGTCAACAAAATCCTGAAGGAAGATTTTCAATGAAATGGAATCATTGAACAATGACACGGTGAAAATTTCTCTGTTAAAAATGAGTCAGTGAACAATTTCCTGATGAAAGTGTTGAGGAAGAAAGCACCACAGGGGTAGAAGAAGTGGATGATGCTGATTTAGAAGAAGACACTGATGATTAACATGAAAGTTTTAAGTGTGTTTCTACAAGGATTCCAAAGAGATGAGATGAAATTGATAGACAGAATATCATTGATAATGATGAAAACTGGGTTCATCCATGAATGAAGAGATAGATCAGATTGAGAAGAATCAGAAGTGGGAGATTGTTTCGAGACCAGCAGACAAGAATGTCATTGGGACTAAATGGGTCTATCGCAACAAGATGAATGAAGATGGAACTATGATTTGAAACAAAGCACGACTAGTGTGAAAGGGGTACTCCCAGATCGAAGGAATAGATGTTGATGAGACATTTTCACCAGTTGCAAGGCTGGAGACAATTATATTATTCTTGGCCATAACAGTGCAAAGATAGTTTAAAGTGTTCCAGATGGATGTCAAATCCGTGTTCTTGAATGGGGTTCTAGAAGAAGAGGTGTACATTGAGAATCCATATGGTTTTCTTATTCATTAGGATGATAACAAAGTTTGCAGGCTGAAGAAGGCATTGTATGGGCTGAAACAAGCACCACGAGCATGGTACTCAAGGCTTGATCAGTATTTGAAGAAGCTTGGTTTTCAGCGTGGAGGATTTGATTACAATCTCTATTTTAGTAATGAAAGTAATGAACGGATGATGGTGCTGGTTTATGTTGATGACATAATGTTCGGCGGATCAGATGAAGCTCAATGCAGACAGTTCTCCGAATTCATGAAAAATGAATTTGAAATGTCAATGATTGGAGAGCTAACATTTTTCCTTGGTTTAAAGGTGACACAAGGAAGTAATGGCACTTTTATTTCTCAATCCAAATATGCCAACGAATTTCTAAGAATGTTTGGAATGGATAATTCCAAGGAGATGAAGACTCCGGTTGCTACCCAGATGAGATTATCAAAAGATGAGGATGGCAAGACAGTTAATATCACAGAATATAGGCAAATTATTAGAATTCTGTTGTACTTGACCGCGACAAGGCCTGATATTGTTTTCGCCACATGCCAAGCAGCGAGATATCAAAGTAATCCCAAGGAAAGTCACATGCTTGCAGTGAAAAGAATACTTCGGTATATCAAGGGGACAGTGGACTTCAGGCTGACATAAAACAACAAGTCTCAGACAGAATTATTGGGATATACTGATGCAGACTCGGCCGGTTCAGCAGATGACAGGAAATCAACATCTGGAGGTGCATGTTATTATGGCAGACTATGTATTGCTTGGTTGAGCAAGAAGCAGGATTGCATTTCATTAAGCACCGTAGAAGCTGAGTATATTGCAGCCACTCAAGCATGCACACAGTTATTATGGATGAAGCAGCAGCTTGGAGATATGGGAGTTGATGTGAAGTCTCCAATCGGAATCCAGTGTGACAACTCAAGTGCTATAAATCTTATCAAAAATCATGTCCATCATTCTAGGACAAAGCACATTAAGATCAAGTATCATTTCATCAAGGAGAAGGTTGAGAAGGGCATCGTGATGTTGGAGTATGTGCCTACAGAGCTACAGGTTGCAGACATTCTGACAAAGGCCTTACCCAAGGAAGCTTTTGAGAGGCGTCGACTGGCTTTGGGAGTTCAGTCGATTCCCCGCACATGAAATAGTGTGGATGTGGGACCCCCCCTCTCCCCGAGGTATGATGTGTTTTCCCTAATATGATGATATGTGTTCTCTACTATGTTACAGACTACAAAGGAGTGT
The DNA here is from genome assembly GCA_963277665.1 of Viscum album. Taxonomy (NCBI): domain Eukaryota; kingdom Viridiplantae; phylum Streptophyta; class Magnoliopsida; order Santalales; family Viscaceae; genus Viscum; species Viscum album. The sequence continues at coordinate 1,940,353,794 of OY728159.1, forward strand.
CCTTTGGGTTCGTTGACAAAGGGGGAGAAAAGTGTTTGTTAAAGGAGGAGAAAATAGTGATTGTTCAAGGGGGAGACAGTGCGGAGATTTGATAAATCATAATTGATATGGGGAGAAGCTGACAGGTGGAGCAGCCAGAAAGGGGGAGCAATGAGAAAGGGGGAGTGTATTAAATCTGACGATGCTAGATGTGATCGATCAAAGCATAGATATCATGACAGCTGAGGATCGTGATAAAAGCAGAAGAGTGGTGTTGGAAAGTGGTAAGACTATTTCCCAACAAAACATTGGTCTTCCAACAAATCCATCAACAATTGGTATCAGTTTAGTACAAATTGGTATCAGTTTGGTGTCAAAAGTGTATGTCAGAGATGAAGTGATTCATTGATGAACTTTTCATTTACTCTTGTTTCTCACGTCGAGCATTGATCATGTGGGCTTAGAGTATGTGTTGAGTAAATCCTTGATCGCTATCAGAATCGCAATGAGGCGAATGGAGGCTGAAGAATAAGTGACGTATCTTTGTTTTGGAAAAGTGTTCAACAAACCCAAAGGGGGAGATTTTTGGGCAAAATCCCTCAAGGTATCGTTGAAGCATTTTTGTGGTGATTGTGTTTGTTGACAAAGTGGACATCTGAGTAGTGACTGTTGACAAAGCAAAACAATGACATACAAATTTTTTGACAAAGAGTATTTCATGGTGGAATGTCGAGTTCAAGAGCTGAGGTCAACGATCCATGTTTGATTCAAGAACGTCGATAAAAGGAATGGATGATCTGGAGGCGGTACAAAAGAACAGATACAAGGTGGCGCCGTTTTCCAGTGTTTGCCAAATTTTTGGGCCTGAAAATCTGCAAATGAAGAAAAGTGTTTTTGGCAAAGGAACTTGCGCGCCGCGGACTTGGAGTACAGGAAACTTGCGCGCCATATGTTTTTCAAGATCATAAGATCAAAATATGGCTAAGGAAATAGGTTCGTGCAAGTTTGGGAGTTGGTCGCGCAGGTGTCTAAAAGGAGAGAAGACTTGCGCGCCGAGACTGGGTCGCGTAGGTGACTTGCGCGCCGTCGTGTAGGGTGGTCAATTTTCCTATAAATACTGGACCACCCCCTCTTCATTCTCAACAGAGTTCAACACTTTGAGAAATCATAGCTCCCTTCGCGCAGGTGTGGTGGTCGCGCAAGTGGTGTGTGTGGTCGCGCAGGTGGGACTTGCGCGCCAGAGGTTGAAGTTGTGCGCCGGTGTTAGAAGTTGTGCGCCGGTTGGCAGTTGCGTGCCAATATTGGTTTGGGCGTAAAAAGAAGTGAGTCGCGCATGTTTGGAGTAGAGTAAGCTTGTGTCGCCCAAGTGTCTGAGGAGGACTTGCGCGCCCGTTGAGACTTGCGCGCCGATACTTGCGCGCCAAGGTAGACTTGCGTGCCAAGTAAGGATTGTTCCAGCAGTGTTTTTCGGACTACGTGGAAGCTGGAAGTTTTCCCGATACCTTCGTTGCAAAGAGATATTCATCTTCAGGTGAAAGTTGTACTTCAACAGAGCATCTACACACAGAGAAAGATGCATTCATTCATGAAAATTAAGATACCTACATGTCTATAAACTGTGAGTGGATTCCTTCCTAGAGCAGTGAGCTTAGGAAGAGGAAGAAGGTGATCCTCTCCACCGGCAGTGAGCCAGAGAGAGAGAGACATGGAGTGACCCTTGGGAAAGCAGTGATCTGACCCTAAATTTGTAAAGGTAGTGAGCCTGGGCATAGAAGTGATCTAGCCCGAACATTGTATCCACAGCTAGTGAAGATTAGTGGAATTTGGTACGACCGGAAACTTGTCGGTGTATTCTCCTTGGACGTAGCCCAGTGAGGGTGAACCAAGTACAAATCTCTGTGTCTATCTGTTTGCTTCCCTGCATTGCATTCAAAGCATCTTCATTAGATAAAGAAGTAATGAAGTGATCACAGTTTACACACAAGAGAAAACAATGTGACCCTTGTAATAAAGAGGTCAAGATCCAGTGGGGTAGGAAGAACTTTGAAAAAGAATATCCATACCCTGATTCACCCCCCCCCTCTCAGGGTATATAGGCCCCTATTGGCCCTAACAAAATATATATCAGATCCATCACATGTACTTAACATAGAGGTGGTACAACTAGAAGAATATCTCCCTTATGAAGATAATCTAGTAAAAATTGTAGACTTAAGAGATAAGGTTCTACGCAATAAGACATCCTAATTTTTCAGAGTGTTGTAGAGGAACCATATGTATGAAAAAGAAACTTGGGAACCATAGGAGGCGATGAAGGAGAAGGACCCTCACCTTTTTATATGAATGGAAATTTTTAGGGAGAAATTTAAAAAGGGGGGAAGAATGTAATGACCCAAACTTTTATCAGTGGAATTTATCCCTTCATAGAGTAATTTCATAGAGTATAAATCACATAAAATCACTTAGAGACCATAATAAAATATTTATAAATGATTCATTAATGAAATAAAAAGTTTTTATAAATGTTAAAGAACCTATAATGATGAAATAGTAACTTTACCTTATGAATAGTAATATGACCCTAATGAATTGTAATTCAATAAAATGAATAGTAACCACACCCATTAAATTCTAAATAAAATTTAGGAATCCTATAAATGGAATTATAATATAATTATATCATAGTATAAGTAAACAAATGTTTTAAAATTTATTAATTAACTGTTGTTATTTTTTGTATGTCATAAATATTTAATAAGAATTGTTTGATTAATTGAAAATTTTAAAATGAAATTTATTTTTATAAAATGAATTCATAAATTAATATTTTTATGTTTTATGATTTTAATATAAGTTTATGACACTGTCAATAATATTTCAATGTGTTATAATTTGTTTTTCAAATAAATGACTATTTTCATTAAAAATTAAATTTATCCAATTTATAATATTATTTTCATAAAATGGTGTCTATTTTTAAAATCCTCCAATTGAAATTTTCCAAGGGTGATTTTTGGACCATTTTTTGAAATACTAAAATTTTCGGGTGAATAGAAAAAACATTGTTTTCACATTACTAATATACATTAAATTACATCATTCATGATGTAATGGTGAAATAATCCCATCTAGAACATTATGTTTGGCCATGGTTCTTAACATTTTCCTTAATATAAAATAAACACATTTTATAAACTTAAAAATAACTTTCCAAAACCTAAAGTCAAAAGTGATTCATTAAAATATCATTTTTTCTATCTTTTCACTTTCCTTTAAATAAATTAATTAATTAGAAATATAAATATGGATTAATGTCTAAAAATAATTATATTATATAAATATATGATTTATATTGTCAAAAATGACTATTACAAGTCTAACCTTTGATATATTATTTTTATCACTGTTTTATTCAAAAAACACCCCTCCTCAAGTACAAATAACCCTTCTCCATCCCCTTAGAAAACCACTCCTTCTATCCATTCATAAACCTATTATCTACCAAAATCCTTCCTCTAAAGCCCCTTTTAATACTTAGATACTTTCTTTAGTTCTCATACTCCAATAACTGAGGGAGTTATAGTTTTCTGCAAGAGAAGTTACACCGAGGAGAGGGAATGTCCATATTAAATCTTCTCTCTTTTCTACTTATATTTTCATTTTACCCTTTTACATTCAAAAACATATTCTAAAAAAATTATTATTTATTAAATTAAAATTATATCAATTATTTTAAACTACCATAATTATTATATTTATGAAATATATAAATGTCATACTTTCCTTTCCCTCTCTTTTGACAACATCCAATTAAAGGTTGGTTAACCACCTAAGATGATGTTTCAAAGACAATTATTATAACCGATTTAATGAATGGAAATTATAAATTATATATAATATATTAATATCAAATTACATGTATTTTATTCCTCTGGAAATAATTATACTAATTTATAAACTACATTTAATAAAATTGTGAAATCGTTTCAATATGGGAAATTTTTAATTAAAATATTATATCGAAATGCTTCAATTTCATCAATAGATAATAAGAAATATAATCCAATGAATATAATTGATAAATATTTTTATTAAATGACTATAATTTAATTTTGTATCATTGTTTCAATAAACATAAGGTTATTATTTATGAGGTGAAAAAGGGAAAAAATTAAACAGGAATTAAGGGAAGGGTAATACTTGAACCCAAATCTATTTCTTTGGGTTTTCCCTCTTTCACCCAATTTTCAGTATGGATATTGCTTAAAATTTATTTCTACTTCATTATATAATATTTTCTAGGATATACATGTTTTCTACTAGAGTTTAGGAAAAACATAATGTTTTAAAAAATAACTCTTCTTTCAGAACACACATTTTACTTCAATCTCAATGTTAATGATTCTTATATCAAGTATGTTATTCCACCATTCATTTGGGAACCAAAAGTATATGAATAGATTCTTATGAAATGAAACCCATTCCTTTACATGGGTTATTAATGTTAATGATTGAAATATTTTATATATTTCATGCATGATAATGTAAATGTTATGATGTGATGGGTGCGCCTAGAATTATATAGAGAATTGGAAATGTTATGATGTGGTGGGTGCACCCAGAATTATATATTACTCCAATTAATTGGGTAATGTGAAGAACATCATGAGTAATGTGAAATATGCATGAATATGGTGTTATATTTCTTCACAACTATGTGTGGTAGTTTACCAATAAGACATGATGTTTCATTTTTAGGAATTGCCACATTCCAATGCATTTCTTAATACATCCTATCATGATTATGATCATATTCCTATGTTATGATAATGATTATTCTCACCCCCTGTTATATTGTTTCATGTTCTTATCTATCATCATACTAGGCTCGTAGCTCACCCATTGTTGATGTATATCCTCATGTGACTACTTGTACTGAAGATAATTCAAGAGCCAATAAGAAGCTAGAAAAGAAGGAATTAAATGAAGTTTTATGTTTTACGTTGTAAATGTTATGTATGATCCTTGTTTTCCCAAGACAATACTATGGATATGGGTCATGTGATTATTTTATGTTGTTTATGATTAAAATGATGTAATTGTAATGTAAGAAAACAATGGTCTCTACAAGGATGACCAATGATGATTTCTCATTTCTATGTTTAGTTCCTTTCTCCCCCATTCTTTGATTATTCCTCATTAATATTCCATTTACCCAGGGATTAAATTATATCTGGGCACCCATTTCATGGTACAATTGATTCATTATTTCTTTGGATTATTTTTATGAGTTTGTTTTTGGGACTGAATGTATTGGGAAATTGTGATGGTGAATATGTAAATCCAATAGTGGTGATGGTGATGGTGGTTTCATGACATGGATCATGAGGGTACTCTTTAACGACAATGATGGATTTTTTTTGAGAAAATGGTTTCTAGAATCCATCCATCGGTAATGATCCCTGCCTATTCATTATGGTTCTACGAATTATGGGAAATTTTTTTACTGGAATTAATTGTAGTAGTGGTGTGGGAGTAGACACGTGATTATATAATGTTTTTATGAAATTTTGATACACATGAAGTGTATTTTTTAATAACACACTATGTGTATATCGCTTTCTGGTGGTGTTTAGGGTTTATACAGGAAATTAAATTTCACGCATTGTCTAGGGGACCAACATGTCTTGTTATTATTTTTTAACCATATCAATGTGTACTAATGGTACCCACCCATAATCTTTGTAACCCCACATGCGGTATTCATGTCAGAGCACACCCCATATACTTTGGAGAGTATAATGATACCGGAATATAGAACACACTTGAGTACCCATCTTAACCACTACATGTTGTGTGTCATCAAAACATGTCATTTATAGATAAAAAATTCCACATGATATGAAATGAAATAGGAGAGCCAATGACTATAGAGACACACACCATGTAACTCTTATACACACCATGTACACCTTCTTATATAGGTTAGAGACTTTTTTTCATTAGTATAGCCTTGGTTCTATTGTGTGTGTGTTCCCCTAACATAATATAGTATTAGTGCACTCCCATGACCCATATATATAAGTGTATAGTGAATAATCTCATCATAAGTATAAAATGAGGTATCCACTATATGGGATAGTTTTATGTAGATCCATGTATCAATTTTTTGTATCCTGGTGTGTGATCCTCTATCTCATTCTTCTGTAGGGTGATTATTGTATCCCATAAAAAACATCTAAGAAGTGTGATATCCTTTCCTGTGAATTATTCCATATATGATCAGTTATACCCCAAATTCTTGGGTTTTGATCGACTACATATGTAGAAATATCTTTTATGTTCTAGTTTTTTATTCAATATAGAAAATCATGATAATAATAAACTATCACATGAGTTCTATTAGTTTTATAATGACCCAATGAGTTAGTTATATTGGATGATGGTTACATTGGATCCTAAAGGGAATCCCTAGGATGGATGTGAGTATATGGATCAACTTGATACTTGATTTATTCCATTAAAAATAACAGTGTATCCTTGTTTATCCTCATTTATTTTTTTATTAGAAATTTCTCTGAATTTGATTATTTATTTTTTGTGATTATAGGGCATCCTATTGGGTATGTTTAAACACACCCTTGTATGGGATATTCATGCACATGTTATGTATTATGTTGAAAATAGACATTTTGATTGAGTTCTAGGTGGTCCAAGAGGAGTTGGATCTTATTTAGGCTATATGGATCATAGATGAATCTTAGAGATTCTATTTGGATATTTCCCACCTAGTAGATCTCACTACATTATAGTATTAAAGAGAGTATTTTTAGCTTCATTATATTTTAATACTATTATTTTCACTCTAATATGGGATTAGATTTTATTCATGAATACATATTATTTTTACTTACCATATTCATTATACTTGTGTATATAGATGTTTCCCTAGGTGATTATACTTTAGGATAAGGCCTCCCATGTGTGTGATATGCCTACTCGATGTTTCTAGGCATCCCCTAGCCTATTATAGGTGATAATAAGAACGTCTTTATTGGAATACTGATATAGAATAATATCCTCATGGGTTGGGTCATGAAAAATCATCTACACACCTTATTTTCAATGTAAAACACACCTTTTCACCAAGGAAAACCACTACCCCACAATTAATCTATTGTATATCAAGTTAAAATACAATGAGTAAAGGTACAAAGGATAAAATAAGCATTTAATGTATCTTTTCCCTGACAAGGTCATTCATGGATAATATGGGCATAAAGAAATATTTTAATTTAAATATATATTTATAGGATATGATGGAAAAAATAAAAAAATCTTCAATAATATTAAATGTTACTTTATAAAATCATTTATTTAAAAATATTAGATGCATGTTGTAGTGGGTTTACCTATTCAAAATATATCTCAAGAAATTTTTTTATAAATAATATGGATAAACTTTCATAGAACCCTCTTGGTAATGGGAAACATATTAATGTTCAATCACTCCTTGAATACATAACAATAAAAAAGTAATCCACTTGAATTTCATATATTCAAAACATGAAAAGTTTAATGGAAATTTCACCTACCTAATTTAACTATCCTCCTTAAATAATGATTAATTTAATTCATACCCCCATTATTATCTTTAATCATTGATCTCCCTTCTTACTCATTAAAGTTAATTAAAATTTAAATCTAAAACATTAAAACTATAAGGCCCCAGCCTTAAACATTACTTAATCTTGAGTTATTACAAGATTACACATTGAGGGTATTTTCAAGTTTAAAGTTTTAGACAATTATATCATAAATCATGCATTACATTCCACATTTAAACAAGGTGGTTACATTAAAGACAATATTCACTTTTCCCATAAAATGAAAAATATTTAAAACAAAACATGGATTCTTTCATGACACTTCATTGACACTATCATCACATCATGTACCTTTCCCTTGACCTGTGAAAAACATTTAAAAAACTTGGGATGAGCATTAAAAGCTCAGTAAGTTATATAAAAATATGGAATGAAAAACATTAGTATTGTATACATAATAATTAATGAAATCATACTTTACACATAAAACATAAGCACTTTAACATACCTCATCAAGTGATGAATAAATCATAGAAATCATAAGACATAAAGGTAACATGAGGCATTCATAACATTTTTATGTAGGGAGTAACCCTCATAGTTACATTTGGAATACCCATCACAGTATATTGCCTAAATCTCTTCGGAGAAACCTTAGTGTTTAACCCCTTCACATTACCTAATGCATTGGAGAGCTATATCGGGCTCACCTGCCCTTATTTTATCACGGAACCACCCATCTTCATAAACAATGCCCAAGAACTATGACATAATCGTATAACATAAAACTTGCATAAAGGAAACATAACATTTCCACATTTCAATCACAAGATATCAATAACACATTGATATAATAAAATCATTATCAAAACCATTTTCAATACCAAAATAAAATAAAAGTAAAACATGGTATTTATTTTTCATTAAAAAGTTATGGCTTGTTGAGGAAGCTGAAACTCAAATAATGGTCACGGCAGTGGAGAAGTCGTTGTCGCCTTATACGTACGACAAAAACATTCCCTTTTTTCATTTAGTAAAACTCTTCATAAAAAAAATATTCCTTTTGAATAAACATAAAAGTCAAAGGGGTTTATAAACCATATAAAAGAAAGTTGTGTATAAAACAAAATATGCCTCAATGAAAGGAGATTGAGACGAAGTCCCTTACCTCGTGTCTGACTTGACTCGATCATTCGTTAATCTCCAAAATAATAAAATTTTGTTAATTTATACTTTCTTAAGATCCTTTTAAAGTTCAATATTCCTTTTATATCACTTATTACCATGTTATGAACACTATGTAATTATTTAAGTTAATAACGGTCATTTTGTCGATCATTGGTACTTGAGTCAAAAATAAACTCCTTATAATTACATGTTGTTCATGTTGTAAAATATCCATTATATAAAAAATTATATTCATGATGTAGATATCATATATATCATATATATCTAGTATATACATGCATTTATAATATTACATAACATTTAGAGGTAAGAAATGAAATGCACCGTTCATTGAGACGGTAAGTCGTACGTACCCATGAACGCTACTTTCATTTCTATTTCGTAGTTAATGGAATGAAATCATAATGATATAGAGGTATATTATAATTCCAGTATATTATCATATATAATATCATTAACTCAATCCTTTATACGTCCCACATATGGCATTAACAAATCAAATCACTTTGAGGTGGCGGTAGTCCACACTTCCTAAAATGAAGATATTGTGTTTACCCATAATGGAAACCTTAGAGGTATGCCATAAATGAAAATTATAGAAGCATTAGGAAAAAATAAAAATAATATATATCATATATAAAAATAGTGACATATTAATGGCCACCATGAAAGGTGTTAAAAGAAGATTGAACAATCATCGTTTCGTGAGGCAGAAATTCGCCATCCACAGAAACAGTATGTTCATTAACCATTAGACGAACTTGTGTGTATGTTTAGCTCGAATACTTCTCATAAGAACATCCTAGAATATTTAATATACTGTTTTTGTCACAAAAGAAAGGAATAAAAATAGTTTATGGGGTTGGAAAAGAAAAATAAATCAAAAGAACATTAGAGAAGACTTTACCTTTAAATCGGGTAACTCCTCTTGGTTTGAACCAAAAGGGTTTCTTGAAGAGATTCCTGCCTAAGGTAAGTCTTCTATGATAAATAGAGGTATTTTGAAAGATAAAATGATCAGATTTTGGCCGAGCCAAAGTCTTGAGAGGTGTGGGTAAGGTGGTAGAGGTGGGGGCCATTTATAAGAGGGAGGAGGGGCACTCTTGGAAAGTCAAGAAATGTTACTTTATATTAAAATGAGATTTTGATTTTAAAAGTCCCAAATTGATATATTTCGAGTTTAAGGTGATAAGGGTTCGAAATATACTCTTACAATAGGTTTTTTACAAATTTACATCTTAGATTTTACATTATCATTTCATTTTATTTAAATCGTTCATTAATAAGGTAATCGATGGATCATCATGGTGTCATAAAAAATTTAATTTATTTAATGTCTAAAAATTATAAAAAAAAATACTATGATGTAGAAAATATTTTTAGCTTTCCAATTAATAGTTATAGTCCAAGATATCATTTATTTAGACAAAATTAAAATTGTTTTACTTATGTGTTACATACTTTTGTTCTATTCTCCTTTCTTTAAAAAAATGATAAAGTGTCACTATCACCCAAAAATGAATCAATGGGGTCCCAAATTTTGCTACAAGGCATCCCATGGTCGGCCATGACACAACCAGTAGCATTAGGACACATTTTGGGGTAATTTTTTATTATTATGATATTATTTTATTACCCTTAACTACCCGATTACTAATTAATCACGATAATTAATGATAATTACCGTAGTTACTATTTATAATGTCCAAAAAAAAATCTTATTTACATAATTTGGACCTTCAGATTCCTAATATGGAATCCATTATACTAAATTTCAAACACAAAAATTACAGTAATTAATTTAAAAATGATTCCCATTGTCAAAATAAATAGTGGTTTTTTTGAAACAATATCTATGAAAAGTTTGGCACTTGCTTATGCCCAATTCCAAAGTTAAACTAATTATAATGACCAAAATTCTATTAAATGGTAAAAATATATTCTAATTAAACTTTAAAACCAATTATAAAGATAATATAACCATTAAATTAAATGAAAAATACGTTTTGAAGTAAAATGCAGTATTTTTCAGTATTAAAAAATGAACATTGTCAGAAAAATACTAAAAATTTATCCAAAGTAAATTTAAATGTCCCAATTCTAAAGAATAATTTTATTTTGAAAAATAGAGCTTATAAAATTTCCAAAATTTTGATTTAAAAATGGTTTTCCATCAAAATCCAGTAAAACTATCATTTAAAAAATATTAGAGTATTTCATGTTTAAGATTGGATTTATTCTCATTTTAAACCTCTAAAACACTATCTAATTCATAGATAGACATAGATAAGAAAACCTATTATTCATTACTTACATGGGATGTTACATCCTTCCCCCCTTTAGAAAATTGCGTCCCCTCAATTTATTTACTTATCGAATAAGTGGGGGTATTTATCCCTCATTGCATTTTTAGATTCCCATGTTGCCTCTTCAATCATGTTGTTTTTCCACAAAACCCGTACTTTATGAATCACCTTATTCCGCAACACTTTCTCCTTGTGGTCAAGAATCTGGAAAGGTTGTTCCTCATAAGATATGTTCTCTTCCAACTGAACTAACTCTAGACTCAAAACATGAGATGGATCTGGCATGTACTTTCTTAACATTGAAACATGAAAACCATTGTGTACCTGAGATAAACTCAGAGGTAAAGCCACTCAGTATGAAACTAATCCAACTCTCTCTAGAATTTTATATGGTCCAATGAACCTTGGACTGAGCTTTCCATTCTTACCAAATTGCATCACACTTTTCTATGGTGAAACATTGAGGAAGACATGATCTCCTACCTCAAAAGAGTGATCCTTCCTCCTATTTTCCGCATAACCTTTCTGCCTGCTCTGAGCTATTCTCATGTGTCTCTGTATCATCTGAACTTTTTCTGCCAACTCTTTTACCAATTCTGGTCTCACCAACTTCCTTTCACCCACATCATCCCAAAAATCTAGAGTTCAACACCGCTTCCCATATAATTCCTCAAATGTTGCAATCTATATACTGGAATGAAAACTGTTATTATAAGAAAACTCAACTAAAGAAATATGTTGGTCCAAACATCCCTGATAATCTACCGAACAAGCACGTAGAATATCTTCCAAAGTCTGAATTGTTTGTTTTGACTTCCCATATGATTGAGGATAAAAAGCTATACTAAAATTTAATTCATTACCCAACGACTTATGAAGGCCTTTCCAAAAGTTAGAAGAAAACCTGGGATCACGATCAGATATAATGGAGAGGGGAACTCCATGTAACCTGACTATCTCTTTAAGATACAAACGAGAATGTTGATCTAGAGAAAAAGTATCTCGTATAGCAAGGAAATGAGCAGATTTAGTCAAGCGATCAACAATAACCCAGATTTCATTATTACCTCGAGGTGTCTTCGACAATCCCACAATGAAGTCCAGGGATATATTCTCCAATTTCTACTCTGGTATTGTTAAAGGATGAAGCATCCCTTTCGGTACCTGCCACTATGCTTTAACCTGTTTACAAGTCAAACACTTCACAGTAAAATCAACAATACCTCTTTTCATTCCATCCCACCAGTATTACTCTCGAAGATCTTTATACATCTTAGTACTACCTGGATGAACTGAAAATGGAGAACTATGAGCTTCACATAATAATTATCTCTTAAACTATGAATCACATGGCACAAACAATCTCTTACCAAATCTAAAAACACAATCATTATCAATGTTGAATTCAGGCAACTTACCCTTCTGAACCATCGCTACCTTTTTCTACAACTCACAGTCTTGCTTCTGTGCTAGCTTAATTCCCTTTGATAGAGAAGATTTCACTGATACACGAAACAAAACAGAAGAAAATCCTTCACCAACAACTTCTATTCCAAATTTTATCAAATCCTCAACCAAAGGATCACATTCCAAATGAAAAATTGTTAATGAAGAATTAATTTTTCAACTCAAAGCATCGACCAATTTATTTTTTTTCCAGATGGTAATGAATTGTACAATCAAAATCCTTGATTAATTCCAGCCATCTCTTCTGTCTCATGATCAGTTCTTTCTGAGTGAATATATACTTTAAACTTTTGTGATTATGATATATTTCACACTTTACACTATACAAATGATACCTCCAAAATTTTAAAGTGGAAACATCACTAGGTAATTCCAAATCATGTGTAGGGTAATTTACCTCATGAGTTTTCAACTGTCGTGAAGAATAACCAATTACCTGATCATTCTGCATTAGGATGCAACCAAGTCCTTTCAATGAAGCATCACTATAGATAACAAACTCACCATTCCTAGAAGGTAGTTCCAAATATAGAGCATTCACCAATCTTTTTTCCAATTCCTGAAAACAATCATCACATTCTTTTGTCCAGATAAACTTAACACCCTTCCGAGTTACCTAAGTCATTGGACTAGATAACCGGGAAAAATTTCTAACAAACCTTCAGTAATAGCCTACCAAACCACGAAAACTATGAATCTCAATTACATTTGTGGGTCTTGGCCATTCTTCAACAACCTTTGTTTTTGTAGGATCAACATTTATTCCATCTTTAGAAAAAATATGACCAAGGAATGAAATTTGTTGCAACCAATACTCACACTTACTAAATTTCCCATACAATTTATTTTCTTTTAAGGTTTGAAAAATAACCCTTAAATGACATTCATTCTCCTCTTTAATTTTATAAAACACCAAAATATCATCAATTAAATCAACCACAAACTTATCCAAGAACTCATGTAAAATTCTATTTATAATGTCCATGAATACAGCAGGTGCATTGGTTAGCCCAAAAGGCATTACTACAAATTCATAATGGCCATATCTTGTATGAAACACAGTCTTTGGAATATGTGATTCCTTTACCTTCAACTGATGGTACCCCGATCTCAGGACAATCTTTGAAAAATACTGAGCTCCCTAGAGCTGATCAAACAAATCATCAATATGAGGAAAAGGATATTTTTTCTTAATAATGATGTTATTAAAGTCACTATAATCAATACAAAGTCTCATAGAACCATCTATATTTTTAACAAATAACACAGGAGCACCCCATAGTGATGTGCTAGGTTGAATAAAACCTTTCTCTAATAAATCTTGCAATTTTTCCTTCAACTATAAAAGTTTAATTTGAGTCATTCGATAAGGGGGTTTTAAAATTGGCTTAGCCTCAGGAACTATGTCAATAGTAAATCCAACTTCCCGATCAGGTATTATTCTAGGCAACTCATTAGGAAAAAAATCATGATACTCATTTACCACTAGCACATCATTAATATGAACAGTTCCTTTGTTTTCAACAATATGTGCAAGGTAACATTCATATCCATCTTTTACAAGTTTCTCAGCCTCTTGATGTGTTATCAATAGTAAGGGTTCATTCTGGTACACAAACTAAAAGTCATTCTAAAAAGAAACATCTCTAGCTCTAAAATCAATCTTAGCATGGTAAACAGAGATCCAATCCATTCCCAGGATAACATCAAACTCTACTAGAGGTTAAACAATAAGGTTTTCAAGTAGTTTCTTTCCATAGATAAGTATAGGAAGACTCTTGTAAATTCTTTTTTCCTCAAAATTTCCCCCATGTGATTTTACCAAAATTTTAGGAGTCATTTATTGAGATGGAATTCCCAATTTACTAGAAAATTTTTCAGAGATGAAGGAATGCGTAGACCCTGAATCAAACAACACATTGTCATAATCTGAGAAAACAAACAATGTACCTGATACCAATTCATTTGCTAGCCCAATATCTGCTGAAGTATTTTCAATAGATTTCACTACTCCTTTTTTCTTGTATTCTGACTGATTCCCATCATTTGATCTCTTTGTCGAACACTCGTTTTCATAATGACCCTTCTCATTGCACTTGAAACATTTCACTAATTGTAAATCAAATTTGGTCTTACCATCACCCTGATCTTTTTCAGTGCAATCATGAGCCTTATGTCCCATCTTACCACATCGGTTGCATTGTAATGGCCCAGAACTCTTCGGTCCACTACATTGTGAAAATGTGGTGTTGGAGGTGTTCTGGGAGGTCAAGCAGACTTATCCCCCAGCCGCAACCTACCTGTAGCTCGGTCTACCGGTAGCCACAGCCTACCGGTAGCTGCTGCCTACCGGTAGCTCTGTCTACCGGTAGCCGCAGTCTAGCAGTAACTCGGCTAACACTTTGCCAAATTTCTAGTTCTGTGAACAGTATTTCTATCGGTGACCTTTTCTTTCCTTTTCCAATTTTTGAGTTCTGTGAACAGTGTTTCTAGAATTTTAAGAGTTACCGATTCCATCCTTTGCCAAATTTCATGTTTGAACAGTGTTTCTAGAATCCTAAGAGCTACCGATTCCATCCTTTTCCAAATTTCATGTTTGAACAGTGTTTCCAGAATCCTAAGAGCTACTGATTCCTTCAATTTCCGAATTTCACGTTTGAACAGTGTTTCCGGAATTCTAAGAGCTACCGATTCTTTCCTTTGCCAAATTTTGAGTATGTGAACAGTGTTTCCAGATTCCTACAGTTTTGCTGCTTTTGACGTTTTCTTTGATGTAAAATACTTTTTAAATCCTTATTTTAAGGGCTCTTATGGCCGTTTAAAATTCCATAAATCCATATTAATTATTCCTAAGGCCAGGATGTATTTACTTGGTCAAACCGCGTGGGTTAATGCGATCTATTTTTAATGGAGAATTAACCGGATCTTAAACTGTCGCCCCATTAAATCTTCAAAAAGGGACGAGATATCATTCTCCCTTGTTCTTTCCATTTATTCTCAACTAAGAGGCACTAGAACATTTCAATCCTTTCCGTAGGAGTTTCACAATCAATATTTACTCCTAGGATTGGTTCTGCTCTCTTTTGGATGCAACCGAGCCGTGTCGATCAAACTTCGATATAAGGTATGTTGTATCGTTGTTCATTTGGGGTTTATCTTCTCCTATCCTCCTTTCCATGATTATACCATGTAATTTCCAAGATTCTAATGGGTTTTCTTGGGGTTGGTTGGTACTGTCATATCGCAGCATCCTTCGATGGATGCAGTTGTCGTGAGGGGAAGACCATGACCTGTTGTGTGGATAAAGAACGCGAGGAACTATTTGAGGTAGGGGATTCATGGCTTCTCTAATTGTATATGTGCAATCGTAGAATTAGCATGATTTATCCCTTTGGATCACAATAAAATTGACCTAATTAAATACTTGAACCGGATTAAAAGAATTGGTTGATCGCATGTTGTTTCTTTATACCGTGATAACGGTTTGCCTCATGTTTTCCTAGATATTGTGATATCTATGTTTTCTTGGATTTGTTTTTCATTCATGATAGAAATTGATAATGAACATAAAGCCAGAATTAATTGTTAATTAATTGGCTAAAGATAAAGAGGCATGTAAATTAATCTGGTTATTGTCGTTGTTGGAGTTGTTCTAATTTGAGGATAATCAAATTAGGGAAGGAAGCATGGTTATTTAATTGTGATAGCTTGATGATTAACTATCCGTGATTGGAACCTACGAATAACAAATCTGCCAATTCAATATAGATTAAAGAACAGATTATGTAAGAATTTCAAAAGGGGTTTTGAGTTACCCTCTTGTTTGCTAAAGGGTCAAGAGCCCATGGTTGTGATTGTTGTTTTTCTGCTGCTTGTGCTGTGATGTGAGCCTGGATGGCTATTGTGATATGTGGAGGCATGGAGGCCTTGTGGTTATGGCAGTGGATGCCGCCTAGAGTGGCGATATGAATCAGTTATGCATGTGGGTGTCGGGGAGGACACCAGGGGTGATGGAATGGGATGGATGCGGTTGTTGGATGCTTGTGGTTTTCTTTGAATGTTAATCTGCTTTGATCTTCCCCACTGCTCAAGGCAGCTGGTCTCGCTACCCTTCTTCCGAAGGAGGCGAAGACGCGCGGGGTATGCCACATGCTTTCCGTGTTTAGCCTCTCGAGGGAAAATGGGTCTGTGCTCTTTCTATAGGTGGAAAAGACTCGATGGGTAGTATATCTACTCACCGTGTTGAGAATCCTTTGTGTTTAGTAGCATAGGATGCTTTTCTATAATGCCTGGGAATGTGGGAAAGTAACTCTATAATGAATGTTTGATTAAATGGTGATAATCCACGGGGATGGAGGTGCTGGAATTTAAAGGTGATGTGAATATAAAAAGGAGAAGTTGATTTTCAATGCGATGCCATTTCAGTTTAATGTGGAATTGTTCATTCTTAATTAATGTTTAAAGAATTAATTAACGTACAGTGGAACTGGTAAAATGAGAATGGAGTAATCTAATAAAGCTCTTCAAATGTTTTTGTGTTTCTAGGATACCTAGTCTTTGAAGTAGCAGCCTGGAGTCTGAGAGACGTTAGCTGCAGTTGTATCTAAGACTAGGTAATGCCCATAGTGTGGATGTGAGTTACATATATATTCTATAATTTTTGTGTTTCTATACGCTACTCCACCCTGTCGGTAAGGGAAACTAACACCCTGGGGATTCTGAGCCCTGGGGGTGTGTTTTCCTCAACATTCTGATGGGAGGTTGAATGGCTGACTACCCCCCTTTGGCCCCGCTCTCTTCTCTTGGTAGATACTTGTGCCATGAGGCACAGCGATTAGTTACCCCATATATGTGTGTAGAGGGCTGTAATGGCTTGTGGTTATTCACACACATATATTCTGGATATAGTATCCTATGGACTACTATAGGTGTAATGGGTATAGGCTATGATGGCTTGAGGATCCTTACTCACAGTATGGGCTGTAATGGCTTGAGGTATTATACCCGATGTATGATACACGTTATGCGGGATGTGGTGGCTCCCGGAAACTACCTGGTTACTTTTGGTTATGAGGATGGTGTGGTGCTTCTCCCAGGTGTCTGCAGGCAAGCCTATGTGGTGCACGAGGTGCAGATTGTGGATCTTAGCCCAGGTGTCTGCGGGCAAGCCTTTGGAGAGAGATGCACAGGACGTATGTCGTTGGGGAAAAGCGGAAAACTAGTGGGGAAGTAGTAGCGGGGTACCCTTGATATTCTTTACTATATGCTATATTATTGTATGTGTTACTTGGTGAGAGTAGCCATGGTGAGGTAGGGAACATAGTATACCTATTTAGGTTACGAGTTAGTTTCACTTGTTGTTCACTGGGCTTTATCATGCTTTATTTACTTTTTCATGAGAGGCTTGGGGAGGATCCTACTGAGCATACTGTTATACTCACCCTATGTACATATAAACTGTTTTTCAGGTCACTTGGAGCAGGTTGGAGATCAAGCTGGTTACTACTAGCTTGCGATTGGAGGAGGAGCTGTTCGGGCTTGTGGTCGCTGCCGTTTCACTTTCTTTTGGGTACTTTTAGTTTTCCCTTTCAGTTGTAGTACTTTTGCATGAAATTTCATATATATACTTGGGTTTCTTTTATATTTCAGTTATGACTTGGAGTTGGTTGGAGTCTATTCTATCTCTCTTTTCTTCATGTTTTCTCTTAGAGGGTAATGCCTCCCATTTGTATGTTTATTATACCCTCGGTGCTAGTCGCCAACCCAGGGCCTACTGGAGGCGGGACTCGGGGGTCATTATCTCCCTTCTCACATTGCCGGCCCAAGAGGGGTACACTT
The DNA here is from genome assembly GCA_963277665.1 of Viscum album. Lineage (NCBI taxonomy): Eukaryota > Viridiplantae > Streptophyta > Magnoliopsida > Santalales > Viscaceae > Viscum > Viscum album. The sequence goes on from OY728159.1 coordinate 1,940,372,179, forward strand.
TATGGGGATGGGGTCATGATAGAGTGGTATCAAAGGTCTGGTTGAGGGATAGGATGGAGTTTGGAGTTAGGCACAGGTGAGGATGCATGGGATGGTAGGGCAACAATGTCATTCATGTTTAGCAAGTGGGGTAAACACTGGAGACCGGAAGAGACATAGGCGTTTAGGGCCCCCTATGATCTGTTGCACGGACCTTTATGTTTTCGATGGATACTAAACAAATTGATACCGGTTGCAGGGTAGAGACCTAGGAAAGTATCATGCATCATTATTCTTTGTGCCTGTGTTTGAATGGGTAGACCTTGGGATAAGTAACCTAATCATAATAAAACAAAACAATTAATTAATGTTGAGTCTTCCATATTCCTGGCTTAGGAGTTCTAACAATTATTATTTTACAGGTATGGCTCCAGGTCGACGTCCTCATCAGGTTTGCGCAGAAGATGCCCAGTAGGCTGTTCCAGCAGATCACCGACGAGTAGAGGTTGACGAAGATGACACTTAGAGGAAGAAACTTCGAGAGTTTCAGCGCCAGAGTGTACAGAAGTACGAGGGCTCCGTTTCAGATGCAGTCACAGAAAACTGGTTGGAGGAGGTCGAGATAAGCTTAAGTTCGATTTGTGCTCGGAAGGAACATTGGGTGTCCTTGGTTGTGACTATTCTGCGTAGAGCAGCGAGGCAATGGTGGTTCTTGTTCCATGGGGATCGCGAGGAGTCAGCGATCTCATGGGAGGAGTTTCGAGACAGGTTTAGAGTCGAGTTTCTTTCATCGACTGCGAAGGCGTCCATTCGCCAGGAGCTTCTTACCCTTCGACAGGGGAGATCCAGTGTTCATGAGTTTGGAATCTGTTTCAGGAACCTTCTACGTTATGCTTCAGACCTGTTACCAGATGAGGAGGCTAGGGTGAGGCATTTCGAGGAGGCTCTGCGTCCAGAGATCCAGCGCCAGGTCACCCCATTTATGCTAAAGACATATCTTGAGGTGCTGGAGAGGGCAGAGGTTGCTGAGAGGACTTTGGCTAGGACTGGATCGTTATGAGAGGGGAATCGTCATATTTCCTCACGAAGAAGAGTTGTGGTCCGGGGTTCCCGGTTTTCAGGGCAGAAGAGTTTCCGTTCACCTGGGGGTAGGTCCCAGCACTTCCCATCTCGTTTATCTGGAGGTAGCAACTCTCAGTCCTATGCCAAGGGATCAGGCGCTTGTTTTTCTTGTGGTGGTCGTGGTCATCAGCAGCGGGAGTGCCCGACTTTTCAGAGCAGTCATTGTGCACCGGGCGCTCCACTCCAGGTTCCTCCGTTGAGGCAGTTCCAGCCAAGGCAGCAGCAGCAGGATGCACTAGCTTTAGATCACCAGAGGGTAGATGGAACATGTAGAGGAAAGCCCCATGACGCTCCCCGTCCTCAGAGAGTAGAGCGTGGTCGTGGTGGTGGTCATCATCAGGGTCAGAGAGGCCGTGGAGTAGGTCGTGGTCAGCTTCATGCTCTAGCGTTGCCAGCCCCAGGCGAGCCAGATGTTGTTCGAGGTACCCTTTTCTTGTTTTCTACCTTGGTGTATGCCTTTTTTGATTCAGGAGAAACAAACTCCTTCATATCACCTACCCTTGTCCATGCTTTGGGACTTGAGGTAGAGAGGCTTCCAGTGCCCTTGGCGTTGACTACGCCAGTTGGAGGTCGAACCGACTTGTTTGAAGTATGTAGAGACTGTGAGCTAGTGTTGGGGAAACACCGCTCTTGGGGAGATTTCCTATGTTTACTAATATAATCATATGATGTCATACTCAGCATGGATTGGTTGTATTCGGTGCAGGATATTATGGATTGATACAGGAAGAAGGTCGTTTTATTTGATGAAGATGGAGAGGAAGTGGTGTTTTTTGGTGAGAGTGATCCTCGAATGAGTCATAGATGAGTTCCTTCCTTATCATCCATGATGGCTGGGATGATGCTAAGTTCTTCAGAGGTTCAACAGTTGGCATTTCCTAGGGTCGTGGAGGAGTACCCTGACGTCTTTCCAGGAGAGGTTGTATCCTTACCCCCTCAACGAGAGATCGAGTTTGGGATCGAGCTATAGCCAGGGGCATCCCCTATCTCTATGTCTCCATATAGGATGGACCCTTCTGGGTTACGAGAACTATGTATTCAGCTTGATGGTCTGTTGTAGTGTGGTTTTGTTCGGCCAAGTGTGTCACTTTGGGGTGCACCAGTTTTGTTTGTGAAAAAGGCTGATGGCATTTTGCGGTTGTGCGTCGATTATCGTCGATTAAACAAAGTGACAATAAGGAACCACTATCCTCTCCCACGGATTGATGACTTATTCGATCAACTTAAGGGTGCAAGTTGGTTCTCAAAGATCGACATGCGGTCAGGATATCACCAAATGCGTGTAAAGGATGAGGATATACCAAAGACTGATTTTCGTTGTCGTCATGGGCATTATGAGTTTGTTGTAATGCCATTTGGCGTGACGAATGCTCCAGCTGTTTTCATGGGGTTGATGAATGCTGTGTTCCGTGAATTCCTGGACAAGTTTTTTGTGGTTTTCATTGATGACATCCTTATGTACTCCACATCTGAAGAAGAGCATGCAGAGCATCTACGAGCCATTTTGGGAGTTCTTCGCCAACATGAGTTGTTTGGGAAGTTGTCCAAGTGTGAGTTCTAGGCTCGAGAAGTTCATTTCTTAGGGAATGTTGTGTCCCAACAAGGAGTAGATGTGGATCCGTCAAAGATAGAAGTAGTGGTGTCTTGGGTAGCCCCCAAGACCATGTCAGAGGTGCGAAGTTTCCTTGGTCTCACAGGCTATTATAGGAGGATTGTAGCCAATTTCTCCCGAGTTGCGACTCCTCTGACAGCTTTGACCAAGAAGGATCAAGCGTTCATATGGACTGATCAGTGTCAGGTAGCTTTTGAATATCTAAAGGAGAAGTTGGTAAGTGCTCCAGTCCTTTTTCTTCCAGCGGAGGGAGTCCAGTTTGATGTTTTCTGTGATGCTTCACATATGGGGCTAGGTTGTGTTCTCATGCAGCAGAGGTCAGTTGTTTCTTATGGGTCTCGGCAGTTGCGTCCCCATGAATGCAACTATTCCCCTCATGATCTTGAGTTGGCAGTCGTGGTGTTTGCTCTGAAGCTGTGGAGACATTACCTCATTGGTGAGCACTTTGTGGTTTTCACCGATCATAAGAGTTTGAGGTATGTTTTCTCCCAACGTGACTTGAACTTGAGGCAATGTCGGTGGATGGAGTTCTTGCAGGAATATGACTTTGAAATATCATTTACACCTGGAAAAGGGAATGTTGTAGCTGACGCACTAAGACAAAAGACACGTAATGATGTTGTGCGTGAATCTGGTGATTCCTGGAGAGTGATGGAAGAGCTATCAACTTTGCATCTTGATATGGGAGAAGTTGGGGGTAACGGTTGACTTTTCTAGATGACGGTGCAGTCATCCCTGATGCAGAAGGTGGAAGAGTCTCAGTTGGGTGATCTAGAGGTGGAAGTTTGGAGAGACATAGTTGTTTGTGGTGAGGCCCTTTATGGTTGGTCGGAGGATGAACAACACTGAGTGTTGTATCATGGTAGGATTTTTGTCCCCTTGGCGATGCGCGAGACGGTTCTCCGAGAGTTTAATAGTTCACCCTTGTCAGTACATCCTGGTGTGACGAAGATGTACCGATCCTTGAGGAGTCAGTTTTGGTGGCCTGGTCTGAAGCGTACGGTTGCAGAATGTGTGTCTCAATGTTTAGTCTGCCAGAAGGTGAAGGCCGAACACTGTGTTCCAGGTGGTCTTCTCCAGCAATTGGAGATTCCTCAGTGGAAGTGGGAGGACATCTCAATGGACTTCGTTATAGGATTACCTCGATCTTCGGGAGGACATGATGCTATATGGGTGGTAGTGGATCGTTTAACAAAGTCGGCCCATTTCATAGCGATCAAGGAGTCGAGCTCAGTGGAGGTTCTGTCGAGACAGTATCTGGAGGAGGTGGTGAGGCTTCATGGAGTACCTAGGATGATCATTTCTGATCAAGATCCTCGTTTTACCTCCAGAGTGTGGAGAGGTGTCCAGCATGCTTTTGGCTCTCAACTATGCCTTAGCACTGCTTTTCATCCTCAAACGGATGGTTAGACATAGGGAACCATCTAGACTCTTGAAGATATGTTGTGCTCTTGTGTTCTTGATTTTGGAGGTTCATGGATGGAGCACTTACCCTTGGCAGAGTTCTCTTACAATAATAGTTTTCACTCTACCATCGGTATGGCGCCGTTTGAAGCCTTGTATGGCCGGCCATGCCGTTCTCTGTTGTGCTGGACTGGGGATGGAGAGTCAGCAATTATCAAACCAGAACTAGTGCAGAATACAACAGAGATGGTTCAGGTGATTCGTGAGAGGATGAAGACAGCACAGGATCGCCCGAAATAATATGCTGATCAAAGAAGGATACCGTTAGAGTTTAATGTTGGGGATCATGTGTTTCTAAAGGTGACTCCCCATCGTGGGCAGCGAAGGGTTGGTCGTGGAAGTAAGCTTTCTCCCCGGTTTGTTGGGCCTTTCGAGGTGTTAGCTCGTGTTGGAGCTGTGGCGTATCGAGTAGCACTTCCCCCTCAGATGAGTCAGATACATGATGTTTCCCATGTATCACAGCTCCGTCGCTACCTTCATGATGAATCTCATGTTATCGATTGGGGAGAGATCGATATTGATGATGATGCAACCTTTGAGGAGCGACCTGTGGAGATCCAATACCTCTTGGAGAAGGTGTTACGTGGGAATTCTATCCCCTTAGTTCGTGTCTTGTGGCGACACGGTGGCATGGAGGAGAGTACACGTGAGTGTGAGTCACAGATACGTGCTCAGAACCCAGAGTTGTTTAATGTTTAACTCTTTTCATGTAATGATGTTTCCTTGATGGTTAGACCTTTCATGTTTTATTTATGTACCTTTTGTGTGATGTTATGATTGAATTGTTTGGATATGGATTGTTTGTTTCCATATTCTCGGATGTCATAGTTTTGTTCCAGCTTTTGAACAACTAATGGTGGTTTTCCCCTGAGAGGTATCTTATGGGGTGGTTTTTCGGACCCCTTTTTTCCTCGGAGTTGGTTTTTAATTCTTGAGGACGAGAATGTTTTGAGGGGTATCTAATGTAATGGCCCGGACCTCTCCGGTCCACTACTTTGTGAAAATGTGGTGTTGGATGTGTTTCGGGAGGTCAAGGTGACTTATCCCCCAGCTGCAGCCTACTGGTATCTCGGTCTACCAGTAGCCGCAACCTACCAGTAGCTCGGTCTACCGGTAGCCGCTTCCTACCGGTAGCTCGGTCTACCGGTAGCCGCTGCCTACAGGTAGCTCGGTCTACTGGTATCCACTGCCTACCGATAGCTCGGTCAACCGGTAGTTGTTTCCTAGCGGTAGCTCGGTCTACTGGTAGCCGCAGTCTAGCAGTAACTCGGCTAACACTTTTCCAAATTTCTAGTTCTGTGAACAGTATTTCTATCGGTGACCTTTTCTTTCCTTTCCCAATTTTTGAGTTCTGTGAACAGTGTTTCCATAATTTTAAGAGCTACTGATTCCATCCTTTGCCAAATTTCACGTTTGAACAGTGTTTCCAGAATCCTAAGAGCTACCGACTCCATCCTTTGCCAAATTTCACGTTTGAACAGTGTTTCCAGAATCCTAAGAGCTACCGATTCCTTCCTTTGCCAAATTTCACGTTTGAACAGTGTTTCCAGAATTCTAAGAGCTACCGATTCTTTCCTTTACCAAATTTTGAGTATGTGAACAGTGTTTCCAGATTCCTACAGTTTTTCCCCTTTTGACGTTTTCTTTGACGTAAAATACTTTTTAAATCCTTATTTTAAGGGCTCCTAAGGCCGTTTAAAATTCCATAAATCCATATTAATTACTCCTAAGGCCAGGATGTATTTACTTGGTCAAACCGCGTGGATTAATGCGATCCGTTTTTAATGGAGAATTAACCAGATCTTAAACTGTCGCCCCATTAAATCTTTAAAAAGGGACAAGATATCATTCTCTCATGTTCTTTCCCTTTGTTCTCAACTAAGAGGAACTAGAACCTTTCAATCCTTTCCTTAGGAGTTGCACAATCAATCTTTACTCCTAGGATTGGTTCTGCTCTTTTTTGGATGCAACCGAGCTGTGTCGATCAATATTCGATATAAGGTATTTTGTATCGTCATTCTTTTGGGGTTTATCTTCTCCTATCCTCCTTTCCATGATTATACCATGTAATATCCAAGATTCTAATGGGTTTTATTGGGGTTGGTTGGTACTTTCGTACCGCAGCAACCTCCGATGGATGTAGTTGTCGCGAGGGGAAGATCGTGACCTGTTGTGTGGATAAAGAATGTGAGGAACTATTTGAGGTAGGGGATTCATGGCTTCTCTAATTGTATATGTGCAATCGTAGAATTAGCATGATTTATCCCTTTGGATCACAATGAAATTAACCAAATTAAATACTTGAACCGGATTAAAAGAATTGGTTGATCGCATGTTGTTTCATTATACCGTGATAACGGTTTGCCTCATGTTTTCCTATATATAGTGATATCTATGTTTTCTTTGATTTGTTGTTCATTCATGATAGAAATTGATAATGAACGTAAAGCCGGAATTAATTGTTAATTAATTGGCTAAAGATAAAGAGGCATGTAAATTAATTTGGTTATTGTCGTTGTTGTAGTTGTTCTAATTTGAGGATAATCAAATTAGGGAAGGAAGCATGGTTATTTAATTGTGATAGCTTGCTGATTAGGTATCCGTGATTGGAACCTATGAATAACAAATCTACCAGTTCAATATGGATTAATGAACAGATTATGTGGGAATTTCTAAAGGGGTTCTGAGTTACCCTCGTGTTTGATAAAGGGTCAAGAGCCCATGGTTGTGATTGTTGTTTTTCTGCTGCTTGTGGTGTGATGTGATCCTGGATGGATGTTGTGATATGTGGAGGCATGGAGGCCTTGTGGTTATCATAGTGGATGATGCCTAGAGTGGCGATATGCATCAGTTATGCATGTGGGTGTCGGGGAGGACACCCGGGGTGATGGAATGGGATGGATGCGGTTGCTGTATTCTTGTGGTTTTTATTGAATGTTAATCTGCTTTGCTCTTCCCCACTGCTCAAGGCAGCTGGTCTCGCTGCCCTTCATCCGAAGGAGGCGAAGACACGCGGGGTATGCCACATGCTTTCCGTGTTTAGCCTCTCGAGGGAAAATGGGTCTGTGCTCTTTCTATAGGCGGCAAAGACTCGACTAGTAGTATATCTACTCACCGTGTTGAGCCTCCTTTGTGTTTAGTAGCATAAGATGATTTTCTATAATGCCTGGGAATGTGGGAAAGTAACTCTATAATGAATGTTTGATTAAATGGTGATAATCCATGGGGATGGAGGTGATGGAATTTAAAGGTGATGTGAATCTAAAAAGGGGCAGTTGATTTTCAATGTGATGCCATTTCAGTTTAATATGGAATTGTTCATTATTAATTAATGTTTAAAGAATTAATTAACGTACAATGGAACTGGTAAAATGAGAATGGATTAATCTAATAAAGCTCTTCAAATGTTTGTGTGCTTATAGGATACCTAGTCTTTGAAGTAGCAGCCTGGAGTCTAAGAGATGTTAGCTGCAGTTGTATCTAAGACTAGGTAATGCCCATAGTGTGGATGTGAGTTACATATATATTCTTTACTTTTTGTGTTTCTATATGCTACTCCACCCTGTCGGTAAGGGCAACTGACACCCCAGGGATTCTGAGCCCTGGGGGGGGGGGTGTTTTCCCCAACATTCTGATGGGAGGTTGAATGGCTGACTACCCCCCTTTGGCCCCGCTCTCTTCTCTTGGTAGATACTTGTTCCATGAGGCACAGCGGTTAGTTACCCCATATATGTGTGTAGAGGGATGTAATGGCTTGTGGTTATTCACACACATATATTCTGGATATAGTATCCTATGGACTACAATAGGTGTAATGTGTATAGGCTATGATGGCTTGAGGATCCTTACTCGGAGTATGGGCTGTAATAGCTTGAGGTATTATACCCGATGTATGATACACGTTATGCGGGATGAGGTGGATCCCGGAAACTACCTGGTTACTTTTGGTTGTGAGGACGGTGTGGTGCTTTGCCCAGGTGTCTGCGGGAAAGCCTATGTGGTGCATGAGGTGCAGATTGTGGAGCTTAGCCCAGGTGTCTGCGGGCAAGCCTTTGGAGAGAGATGCACAGGACGCATGTCTTTGGGGAAAAGCGGCAAACCAGTGGGGAAGTAGTAGTGGGGTACCCCTGATATTCATTACTATATGCTATATTCTTGTATGCGTTACTTGGTGAGAGTAACCATGGTGAGGTTGGGAACATAGTATGCATGTTTGGGTTACGAGTTAGTTTCACTTGTTGCTCACTGGGCTTTAGCATGTTTTCTTTACTTTTTCACGAGAGGCTTGGGGAGGATCCTACTGTGTATACTATTATACTCACCCTATGTACATATAAACTGTTTTTCAGGTCACTTGGAGCAGGTTGGAGATCAAGCTGGTTACTACTAGCTTGCGGTTGGAGGAGGAGCTCTTCGGGCTTGTGGTCGCTGCCGTTTCACTTTCTTTTGGGTACTTTTAGTTTTCCCTTTCAGTTGTAGTACTTTTTCATGACATTTCATATATGTACTGGGGTTTCTTTTATATTTCAGTTTTGATTTGGAGTTGGTTGGAGTCTATTCTATCTCTCTTTTCTGCATGTTTTCTCTTAGAGGGTAATGCCTCCCATTTGTATGTTTATTATACCCTCGGTGCTAGTCGCCAACCCGGGGCCTAATGGAGTCGGGACTCGGGGGTCATTATCTCCCTTCTCAAATTGCCGGCTCAGGAGGGGTACACTTTGTGGGGAGGGGGTCGTGACATGCACTTTCCAGAATTCAGAAGACATTCCCCAGCATGCCTTTTACCACATTTACCACAAACTGGAAACTTAGTTTTCTGACCATCAGACCTTTTCGAAGGATTCTTCCCTTTCTCCTGCCACCTCGGTCTCTTCTTCTATTGGTTTTTATAGAACACTTGATCATTGGAAAACTCCATTTCCACCTTCTCAGCACATCAACAATATTTTCATAACTCTTGAACCTGTGAAAATCTAATGACCTTAGACATTTTAGCTTTAATCCTGAGTAAAATTGATTGATTTTACTATCAAGGTCTCGGATAAAATTTGGAGTATACCTTTCCAATCTAGTGAAACTATCTTCATAAGCAGCCACTGAGTCATCCTCTTGCCTCAATTCTAAGAATTGTTTTTCCATCCTAAGTCGGACATCCTTAGGAAAATACTTCTCAAGAAACATACCTTTGAATTCATCCTAGTAGAGAGCATCAATATCATCAGCGTCCCAGATATTTTTAACCATCAACCACAACTAATCTGCTTCACCCTCCAAATGGTAAACAACAAGACTAAGCTTTTGATTGTCTGAACACCCCATGACATCGAAAATATTCTCCAGTGCTTTAATCTACCCTTCAGAAAACACAGGGTCAGATGATCCTTTGAATGATGGGGGACGTTTCCTCATGAAATGTTCCACCATTGACATGTTCCTCTGTTGTTGATCTGGATGATCTCGTGCATGGATACCACCACCATTTATCGCTTAAGTCAACTGCGGCATTACTACAACAAACTGTTCAGTTCCAATTATGACCATATCCAGATGCTGATTTGGAAGGTCATTTCTTTCTGTATGACTTCATAGCACTAATTCCCTATTTCCTCTGTGAAAAACCATTATGAACAAACATGTCTTAGAGGAAGCAACATGGTAATCTTCAAAGGCTATATCATTTCAATTTGACTATAAAATATTTTCAGATAATAATTAATTATAATTATAACTCCTAAAGTTATATAAACCGACCTTTCAACCCAACTATAAGGCCCCGGCCTTAAACATTACTTAATGATGAGTTATTACAAGATTACACATTGAGGATCTTTTCAGGTTTAGAGTTTTAGAGAATTAGATCACAAATCATGCATTACTTTCCACATTTAGACAAGGTGGTTACATTAAAGAAAATATTCACTTTTCACATAAAAGGAAACATATTTAAAACAAAACATGGATTCTTTCATGACACATCCTTGACACTGTCATTACATCATGTGCCTTTCCCTTGACCTGTGAAAAACATTTCAAAAACATGGGATGAGCATAAAAATCTCAGTAAGTATATAAAAATACGGAATGAAAATATTAGTCCATGTATACATAAGAATTAATGAAATCATACTTTACTCATAAAACATAAGCACTTAAACATACCACATCAAGTATTTAATAACTCATAGAAATCATAAGAAATAATGAGAACGTGAGGCATTCATAACATTCTTACGTAGGGAGTAACCCTCATGGTTATGTTTGAAATACCCATCATAGTATATTTCCTAAATCTCTTCGGAGAAACCTTAGCGTTTAACCCCTTCACGTTACCCAATTCATTGGAGAGCTATATTGGGCTCACCCACACTTAGTTTATCACGGAACCACCCATCTTCATAAACAATTCCCAAGAACCATAACATAATCGTATCACATAAAACTTGCATAAAGGAAACATAACATTTCCACATTTCAATCACAAGATATCAATAACACATTGATATAATAAAAAAATTATCAAAACCATTTTCATTACCAAAATAAAATAAAAGTAAATCATGGTATTTATTTTTCAATAAAAAAATGTTATGGCTTGTAGAGGAAGCTGAAACTCAAATAATGGTCATGATGGCGGAGAAGTCGTTGTTGCTGCATACATACAACGAAAACATTCCCTTTTATAGTTTAGTAAAACACTTCTTATAAATAAGATTCCTTTTGATTAAACGTAAAATTCAAAGGGGTTTATACACCGTATAAAAGAAAGTTGTGTATAAAAAAATAAGACTCAATGAAAGGATATTGAGACGAAGTCCCTGACCTCGTGTCCGACTTGACTCGATCGTTCTTTAATCTCCTGAATAATATAATTGAGTTAATTTATACTTTCTTAAGAACCTTTTTCAACTTCATTATTCATTTTATATCACTTATTACCATGTTATGAACACTATGTAATTATTTAAGTTAATAACGATTGTTTTGTCGATCATTGGTACTTGAGTCAAAAATAAACTCCTTATAATTACATGTTGTTAATGTGGTAAAATATCCATTATATCCAAAATTATATTCATGATTTAGATATCATATATATCATATATATCCAGTATATACATGCATTTATAATATTACATAATAGTTAGAGGTAAGAAATGAAATGCACCATTCATGGAAACGGTAAGCCGTACGTACGCATGAACGCTACTTTCATTTCTATTTCATATTTAATGGAATGAAATCATAATGATATATATTTATATTATAATTACAGTATAATATCATATATAATATCATTAACTCCATCCTTTATATGTCCCACATATGGAATTAAAGAGTCAAATCACTTTGAGGGGGCGGTAGTCCGCACTTCCTAAAATGAATATATCACTTTTTCCCATAATGGAAACCATAGAGGTATGCCATAAATGAAAAATACAGAAGCATAAGGAAAACATAAACATAATATATATCATATATAGATATATTTACATCTTAATGGCCACCATAAAAGGTGTTAAAAGAATATTGAACAATCATTGTTTCGTGAGGCAGAAATTCACTGTCCACAGAAACAGTATGTTCTTTAACCATTAGATGAAGGTGTGTGTAATTGTAGCTCGAATACTTCTCATAAAAACATCGTATTAAATTTAATATACTGGTTTTGTTACAAAACAAAGGAATATAAATACTTTATGGGGTTGGAGAAGAAAAATAAAACAATAGAACATTAGGGAAGACTATACCTTTAAATCAGGTAAATCCTCTTGGTTTGAACCAAAAGGGTTTCTTTAAGATCTTCCTGTAACACCCCAGGTAAATAAATAATATTATATTTTTATATTTATCCATATTTGTGAATAAAATATTAATATTACTTTAAAGGGTACGCTATGCTCGATGGTGTACCCAAAACGCAACAACGAGTTTCTTGGAAATTTTACGCTGCACTCTAATAATAAAATGATATTATTTTAAATGGTAGTTAACGCCTTGCCATTGTAATGGAAGGAATGAAAAGAACTAACTAAAAAATTATTATATATGTTTGTCAAATATTTTTACTTTTTACAATAAATGTTAGAGGATTAAAAATGTGAATGAATCCAATTTTAAGCGTAAACATTCTAATATTCATTAAATGGTCGATTAACCGCCTTTTGATGTCGAACCTCTTTTAAATACACTTTTTGACAATTTTTTGTGTTATATTTGAAAAAATAAAATTCTTCTTTAGAATTGGGACATCAAAATTTACTTTGTGTAAATTTTTGGTATTTTTCAGATAAAGTTCATTTTTTAATGAATAGTGAAAAATGTTGTATTTTAATTCAAAACCAATTTTTATTCTAATTTATTTATATGATTAGATTATATTTTGAATTGGTTTTAAAGTTCAATTAGAATTTATATTTACCATTTAATCGAATTGTGGTCATTGGAATTAATTTCACTTTGAAATCAGACTTAAACTAGTGTCAATTTTTTGATACTTATTGTTTCATAAAAACATGCTATTTGCTCTGACAACGGGAATTAATTATTAAATTAATTAATGAAACTTATATGTTTTTAATTTTGTAATATATAATTTATTTTTGAATTTGGAATATCAAATATATCTTAGGGTGAAGTTTGGGTATTTTTCTGATGAACTTCAATTTTTAATGAATAGTGAAACCACTAAGTGGTAGTTAAAGAAACTTATTTTTCGTTTAAATGAAACTTTTCCACCGCTGTGTTTTGAATTTCAAAACTCCGACATACATGGTTGTCATTAGGAAGTAAAATGTGGTTCAATGGGATTAAAATAATTTTTTTGGTGAATAGTAACTTTTATGTTCTTAATCGTGATTAAAGGTAATTAGTGTAGTTTAAGATAAAAATAATGTTTTAATAATATTACATGAGCTTGACACATGTCCTACCCTTATTCTATGTGTCATGGCCAACCAATGAAATCCATGGGTCAACTTGGGGACCCCATGGAGCCACTTTGGTTGGGAAATGACATAAATAACTTTTTATTTAATATAAAAGTAAAAATGACACAAACCTGAGTTGTTTTACTAAAACAATTTTTACATGGGGTTATACAAGTTAGATGTTTGACTATAAATAGTAATTCTAATGATAAAAATATTTCCTACATCCTGATATTTTTTTTATAGTTTTCAGACATTAAATAAATAAAATTTATTATGACATCATAATGATGCAGCGATTACCTCATTAATAAATGATTTAAATAAAATGAAAAGATAATGTAAAATCTATGACCTAAACATATCTAAAACCTATTGTATTGGTTGATTTAGAAACCTTATCACCTTATCCTAGAATTATATCAAAGTGGGACCTTTTAAATCCAAAAACCATTTTCAAATAAAGTAACATTTCTTTACTTTCCAAGAGTGCCCCTCCTCTCCTATTATAAAAGGCCCCCACCTCTACCACCTTACCCACACTTCCAAAGCCTTTGGCTCGGCCAACCCCTGACCATTTTGTCTCTACACATCTCTCTATTACTCCTAGAAGCCTCAACTTGGGCAGAAGTCTTCCCAAGGAATCCTTTGAGCTCAAATCAAAAAGAGTTACCCGATTTTAAGGTAATGTCTTCACTTGAGTCTTTTTGTTTTATTTTGCTTCTCCAACCCCCTAAACTCTTTTTATTAATTTATTTTGTAACAAATACAGTATCTTCAATATACTAGGATGTTGTTATATGAATTATTCGAGCTAAACTTACACACACCTATATTTAATGGTTAAATAACATACTGTTTCTGTGGATGGTGAATTTCTCTCTCACGAAACGATGATTGTTCAACATTCTTCTAACACCTTCAAAGGTGGCCATTAAGATGTCAATATACTTATATATGATATATAATATGTTTATGTTTTACTTAAGCTTATTTATTTTTCTTTTGTGTAATACCTTTATGGTTTCCATTGTGGGTAAACACGATAATTTCATTTTAGGAAGTGCGGACTACCGCCCCCTCAAAGTGATTTGATTCGTTAATGCAATATGTGGGATGTATAAAGGATAGATTTAAAGTTAATATATATGATTTATGTTACATATAAATGATTAATATAATTCTGTAATTAAAATATACATACCTCTCATTTAGTTTTAATTCCATTAATATGACATAGAAATGAAAGTAGCGTTCATGCGTACGTACGGCTTACCGTCTCCATGAACAGTGCATTTCATTTCTTACCTCTAAATGATTATGTAATATTATAAATACATGTATATTATGGATATATATGATATATATGATATCCAAATCATGAATATCATTCTGGATATAATGAACCTTTGAACACACGAACAACATGTAATTGTATAAAGTCCACTTTCGACTTAAGAACCAAATATCGACAAAACAAACATTATTAACTTAAATGATTACATAATGTTTATAACATTGAAATAAGTGATATAAAAGGAATAATGAACTTGAAAAAGGTTCTTAATAAAGTAGAAATTAACTCACGTTTATTATTCAGTACGTTAAAGAACGATCGAGTCAAGTTGGACCCGAGGTAAGGGATTCTACTCCTCTCTTTCTTTTTAAGTACACTCTTTTATGTCATTCCTTTTAAGCTCATATTCCTTGTGATTGGGATGTTCTTTTATATTACTATTACTGTAATTTTTATGTTCATATGATGAGAGAACATATTCTCTCTCATCAATCCATTTTGGATGTTTTGAGTGGCACCGTTAGGCTGCCGAATTTTCATAAGAGATCTAACCTCTCTCTTTCTTTTTAAGTACTCTCCTTTATGTCACTTCTTTTAAGCTCCTATTTGTTATGATGGGGGATGTTGTTTTATATTCCCATTTCTGTAAATTTTATTGTAATATGATGAGAGACCCTATGTGATCTCATCAATCCATTTTCCGAAGTTTTAAGTGGCGTCGTTAGGCTACCGAGTTTTCGTAAGGGATTTTTCATCTCACTTTTAGTACCGTGCGATTTATACTAAATTTTCCACCATTTCCTTTGAGTGTTGTATGTAAATCCAATTATTATACTCTTTTTATAATATAATTTCATTTATGGGTATTTACATATTCATTGTATGACCCTTCTTCAATGGGGTGTATGTTTCGAAAGTTACCCAAGTCGGTAAGGGAACCTTTCACCCTCCTCTTTTAAAAGACATCTATTGTTATGTCTTTCAATTCACATACTATTATATTGGGATATGTTCTTATATATCCTTATTGATGTAAATTTTATGTCCAAGTGATGAGATACCCTTTTTATCTCTCATCAACTCTTTTTCTGAATTTTGAAGTGACACCGTTAGGCTGTCGAATTTTTTCAAGGGAACTTCTTAACCCAATTTTGAATCTTTGGGATAAACTTGTACTACTTGAATATGTCGTTCTATGATTATGTGTGAATGTCCTCTAATTGTTTTACACGTAATACCCAATTATATTTCATGCATTCGTTTGTCACATATAATTATATAATTAATTTATCCTTAATCCAAGTATACCGTCTTTGTATGGGACTTCGTCTCAATATCCATTCATTGGGGCATATTTTTTTTATATAAAACCTTCTTTTATATGGTGTATAAACCCCTTTTACTTTTACATTTATCCAAAAAGAATCTTTTTTATATGAAGCGTTTACTAAACAACAAAAGGGGAATGTTTTTGTCGTACGTATGCGGCGACAATGACTTCTCCGCCGCAATGACCATTATTTGAGTGTCAGCTTCCTCTACAAGCCATACCTTTTTTAAAGAAAAATAAATACTATGTTTTACTTTTCTTTTCTTTTGGTATTTAAAATGGTTTTCATAATATTTTTATATCAATGTGTTGTATTGATATCTTGTGATTGAAAGGTGGAAATGTTATGTTTCCTTTATGCATGTTTTATGTGATATGATTATGTTGAGGTTCTTGGGAATTATTATGAAGACGAGTGGTTCCTTGATAAACTAAGGGCGGGTGAGCCCGATATAGCTCTCCAATGCATTGGGTAATGCGAAGGGGATAAACATTAAGGTTTCTCCAAAGAGATTTAGGGAATATACAATGATGGGTATTCCAAACATAACCAAGAGGGTTACTCCCTACGTAAGAATGTTATGAATGCCACAAGTTACCATTATGTCTTATGATTTCTATGATTTATTCATGATTTTATAAGGTATGTTAAAGTGCTTATGTTTTATGGGTAAAGTCTGATTTCATTCTTATGTATACATGTACTCATGTTTCCTTTCCATATTTTTATATCTCTTACTGAGTTTTTTATGCTCATCCCATGTTTTTGAAATGTTTTTCACAGGTCAAGGGAAGGGTACATGATATGATGATAGTGTCAAGGAAGTGTCAAGAAAGAATCCATGTTTTATTTTAAATATGTTTCCGTTGATGGGAAAAATGAATACTATCTTGTATGTAACCACTTTGTTTAGATGTGGAATGTAATGCAAGTTTTATGATCTAATTCTCTAAAACTCTAAACCTGAAAAGATCCTCAATGTGTAATCTTGTAATAACTCAAGATTAAGTATGGTTTAAGGCTGGGGCCTTATAGTTGGTATCAGAGGTTGGTTTAGATACCTTTAGAGGTTAGGGTATTCTATAGGCATAAGTGACATTACCATAATGGTTAGGATTTCAAAAAGAGTCCTAGTTTTAGATAAAGTGAATAAGTATATCTTAGTGTTTATCTTACTCATTAGTACATGATGGTTTTGTTGATATACTCACACTGACATTTCTGTTTTTAGTGAATGGATGGATCTAGCAGGCACCAAAGTGACAATAGGTTTGAAGGAAACTGTGGTGGTTCTCTGATTAAGAGACTGGATGAAATGGGGGATTCAATGAGGAAACTCGTGGTTGTTCTAAACCAACTATCAAGGAGTCATGATCAACCACTTGAACCTTGGTATGATCTGTAATGAATCATGTACGAGATGACCAATCGATGTAGAAGTTCAGGTAATAATTATAAAGTTAACCATTAGAGTTTATATGATCCTTACTTTTGAGGTAATTATGGGTTATTATATGTTATGATGGAAAATGAAATGCATGAGATAAACCTGAGGTTAAAATATGTTATGATCATTTTTGAAGATTTTATCTCGTTTTGGGGAATGTTTTAAGAATTATATAGTTTTTGAAAAATGACAACACGTAGACCGTGTGACAACCCATCGCACCAGAGAAAGCTGTAGGAATCAAACCCACAACCAAAGTGAAACTGGTATTTATCACCTACCACTGGACTATACGAAGTCCCTGGTTAGTTTGACTAATTCTTTTTAGTTAGATGATTTTAGGAATCAAGAGTAAGTTTATTTTGGGTTATCTATGGAAATGATTAACCTATCATTGAGGATATGTGATTAGGTTAATTACTTTTCAATATGATAATTTAAGAGCAACTGATGTTATTTGGAGAAAAAAGTTAATTTGTACCTTGGAAGACTATGTGACTAAATCCTTCAAATATTTGGGTTTCAATCTTAGTTTGGTTTACTTTGAAGAATTTTATGGACAATTGTTTTATCAAATGGTCCTCGTTGAACTTTGGGATTTGTTGGAAAAATTTTGGAGATTAAGAATAGATTTTCTTTTTATAAAGGGTTATCCTTTTCTGGATTATCTGATCTTGTACTAACCATTTTGGTTTTGGTTTTGGTTAAAGTCTAAATACATGGGAAGTATATATTTCTCTTTTGTGGATTAGGTGATTCTCTAGAAGTTGATTATAGTGAACAAGTCTTCCTAAATACTCGTCTTTTGGAGAAAATATGAGTTTGTGTAAGAAATATAATAAAAGTTGAAAGTCAACATGATAAGTAATTATGTTTCATTATGAATAAATTCCTCAATAAAAAAAACAAAAATGTTGTCTATTAACTTTTCCAACTGGGGAATCGAATACCGTTTAACCCATCACAAGTTTGTGATTTTCTGGTGGTTAACTTTCTCCTAAACATATTTTCTATCACTCTCCATCAGAACATGACCTTATGTTTTCTCCTCCATGTTCATGTTTTCCTACATGGAATCCTAGTACAGGTTAACTCGGGTGAACTCTGTACTTCTCATTCTTTATTTTAATGTGATTATTTTACCGACTCTTGTTCCGATGTGGGACTTTCAAGGATGTTTCCGAGCACAATTTTTAAAATTACGAGGACGCAATTCCCAAAACGGGGGAAGGATGTAACACCCCAGGTAAATAAAGAATATTACATTTTTATATTTATCCATATTTGTGAATAAAAAATTAATATTACTTTAAAGGGGACGCTATGCTCGATGGTGTACCCAATACGCAACAACGAGTTTCTTGGGAATCTTACGTTGCACTCTAATAATAAAATAATATTATTTTAAATTGTAGTTAACACCTAGCCGTTGTAATGGCAGGAATGAACAGAACTAACTACAAAATGATTATATATATTTTTCAAATATTTTTACTTTTTACAATAAATTTTAGAGGACTAAAAATGCGAATGAATCCAATTTTAAGCGTAAACATTCTAATATTCATTAAAAGGTCGATTAACCACCTTTTGATGGAAAACCTTTTTTAAATCCACTTTTTGACAATTTTATGTGTTATATTTGAAAAAATAAAATTCTTCTTTAGAATCAGGACATCAAAATTTACATTGTGTAAATTTTTGGTATTTTTCGGATAAAGTTCATTTTTTAATGAATAGTGAAAAATGTTGTATTTTAATTCAAACCACTTTTTAATCTAATTTATTTATATGATTAGATTATATTTTGAATTGGGTTTAAATTTCAATTAGAATATATTCTTACCATTTAATCCAATTTTGGTCATTGGAATTAATTTCACTTTGAAATCGGACTTAAACTAGTGTCAATTTTTTGATACTTATTGTTTCATAAAAACACGCTATTTGCTCTGACAACGGGAATTAATTATTAAATTAATTAATGAAACTTATATGTTTTGAATTTTGTGAAATAGACTTCATTTTTGAATTCAGAATATCAAATATGGCTTAGGGTGAAGTTTTGGTATTTTTCTGAAGAACTTTAATTTTTGAGGATTAGTGAAACCACTAAGTGGTAGTTAAAAAAACTGATTTTTCATTTAAATGGAACTTTTCCACCTCTGTGTTTTGAATTTCAAAAATCCAACATACATGGTTGTCATTAGGAAGTAAAATGTGGTTCAATGGGATTAAAATAATGTTTTGTTGAATAGTAACTTTTATGTTCTTAATCGCGATTAGAGGTAATTAGTGTAGTTTAAGGTAAAAATAATGTTTTAATAATATGAGATGAGCTTGACACATGTCCTAACTTTATTGGATGTGTCATGGACGACCAAGACAATCCATGGGTCAACTTGGGGACCCCATGGAGCCACTTTGGTTGGGAAATTACATAAATAACTTTTTATTTAATGTAAAAGTAAAAATGACACAAACATGAGTTGTTTTACTAAAACAATTTTTACATGGGGTTATACAAGTCAGATGTTTGACTATAAATAGTAATTGGAAAGATAAAAAGATTTCCTACATCATGATATTTTTTTTATAATTTTTAGACATTAAATAAATAAAATTATTTAAGACATCATAATGATGCAGCGATTACCTCATTAATAAAGGATTTAAATAAAATGAAAAGATAATGTAAAATCTATGACCTACACATTTCCAAAACCTATTGGATTGCTGGATTTCGAAACCTTATCACCTTATCCTATAATTATATATTCTCTATTTTCTTCTTCTATTTTATTTTTACCATATTAATTTCAAAACTATATGATAAAAAATTAATTATTAATTAAATTAAAATTTAATTAATTCTGTTAAAATTCTTGAATAATCATATTAAATAACAATATAAATGTCATACTTCCCTTTCCCGCTCTTTCAAAAACGTCTCGTTAAAGGATGATTAACCACCTACATAGACATTGGAAGATAATTATTTTAACCGTAATCATGCATGGAAAGTATAAATTAAATATAATATATCAATATAATGTTACATTTATTCTATTCTTATGGAAATAATTATACTAATTTATAAATTATATTTAATAAAATAATGAAATCATTTCAAGAGTGGAAATTTTTAATAAAATATGATATCAAAATGCTTCAACTTCATCAACATAAATTAAGAAATATAATCAAACGAATATAATTGATAAATATTTTTATAAAATTAATTTAATTCACTTATATATTATTTTATAAATAAACATAAATTTATTATTCAGGAGGCACAACAAAGTTGAAGTTAAGCGAGAATTAAGGTAAGGGGAATTCTTGACACCAAATCTCTTTCTTTAGGACTTCCATATTTCACCCCATTTTCAGAATAGATATTGCATAAAAATAATTTCTTCATCATTATCTTAAATATTCTTGGATACACTTATTTTCTACTTGAATTTATGAAAAAAATATTGTTTTCCAAAATAAATCTTCTTTTAAAACAAACCATTTACTATTACTCAAGGTTTATGATTCTTATATCAAGTATGTTATTCCCACATTAATTTGGGAACCCAAATATTATGAATACATGATTATGATATTAAAACCGTTTATTTCAATGGGTTATTTATTTCTTGATTAATATATGTTCTATGTGGAATATGTGATAATGTAAATTTTATGATGTGATGTTTGTGCCTGTAATTATATAGCACAATGTTAATGTTATAATGTGATGGGTGTGCTCTGAATTATATAGCACTCCAATGCATTAGATAATATGAATAACCTCATGAGTAAAGTGAAATGTGGATGAAAATTAATCTATCTTTGTTCACGACTATTCACGGTAGTTTTCCACAATGATATGATGTTTCATATTTATGCATTTCCATATTCCAAGCATTCTTTTAAAGCATACTCCCACGATTATGATCTTATGTCTATGTTATGAAAATGATTATGCTCACCCCATGTTATATTGTTTCATGTGCATTGCTATTATTTTACTAGGATTTTAGCTCACCCCTTTTTTATGTATATCTTTAGGTGACTACTTGTACTATGGATAATTCAAGATCCAATAAGAAACTTCAAAAGAAGGAATTAAATGATTTTTTATGGTTTATGTTGTATATGTTATGTATAATACTAGTTTTACCAAGACAATAAAATTTTGGATCCTATTCATGTTATTATTGTATGTTGCTTATCAATAAAATAATTTAATAGTAATTTATAAAAAGTAGGGTCACTACTATGGGTATCAGATCCAGGTTTAGTTAATTTAGGAATTAGGATTAGAGAACCTTAGTGAAGAAACATAGTGTGAGACCAAGTACACATAAGCACATAAGATGATTTGATATACATAGGGATCCCATAAGATATGATCTTAGTGTTAATTGCATAAATTAATAAATCATTTATTTATGACTTATTGACTTATGTTTTTTATAACCTTTTCTATTTTATAAAATGGTGGGAATTATGAGAAATCAAGAAAACAACCCATGTGAGTGGAAATGTAGTTATTTTATAAATGAAATCACCAATGATTTAGGAGGTGGATTTCAAAACATCATGGTGATGTGTTCCCTACTATATCAGGTTATGAACAATAACCTGAATAATGTAGAACACCCTCCTTCACCTAAGAGGGAGAAACTGGATATTGAGTGTTTTATGTGAGAACTACCACCGACGTTTAGTGGATCTTTTGATCCACTTGTCGTGGAATAGTGGGTCAACTCAATGAGGAAGATCTTTTCTATGCTTAAGTGCTCTAAGATGAAGAATGTGACCCTTTCCATTTATCATCTAGAGGTGGAGTCTGATCGATGGTGTACGTTGATTAAGAACACTAATTCGAGAGAAAAAATTAAAGAGATGGAGTGGGAATACATTAAGATAATGTTTTTTAATAATTATTTTCCTCCAAATCTTCGAACTAAGATGTAGAGGGAATTCATAGATCCAAAACAAAGGGGAAGAGAATTTTTCATATCCTATGAATAAAATTTCAAAAGTCATACAAGGTACACTTCAGATTTTTTTATCAATAACTGAAAAAAATTGATAGATTCTTTAGTTGTTTAAAACCACAACTTGTAAATGATCTCGATATTGGAGAATTTGGGTGTTATGAAGAAGTTGTTCAATATGATCACAATGTTGAGATGGATTTTTGAGAATGGTCCCATGACTATAGTGATAAGAAAAAAAAATGGAGTTTAAAGATGGAGGATCTAATTAGAAATATGTAAAGACAACTCAACCACCCACATGCCAAAAATGTAGGAAGAATAATCATTGGAATGACCTAAAAGGGATGAGTAAATTTTTCAAGTGTGGTAGATAAGGCCACTAATCTCATGAATGTAGAAAATACATGAGATGGAAGGAAAAATTTGTGGATGAATGGAGAGGACCACCCATGTTCCAATGCTAAAACTATTGGGATCAAGGGAACTATGAAAGTTAGTGCAATAGACCTTGAGTCCTTGAGTGTAATTAGTGTAATCAGCCACCAAATCCAAAGGTGAAAGGTAATGATTTTTCCATCACTATTATGTTTGCGGAGTAAGAAAATGGGGTCTTTAAGGTACACTTCCTATTTACCCATGAATGGAAAATGTATTATTTAATTATTGTTATATTAATTCATTTATATCTTAGAAGTTTGTTAGAACTATATAAATGAATCCCCAAAACCATAAAGTATAGATATCTGTAAAAACACCAAGTGTTTAAATAATTACAACCCAAGTGTTATACTCTTCCCATGATGCTGTATGTGGGACGATTCTTCCATCAAATATTGTGATACTTACTTTGGTGGAATTCGATGCTATAATGGGAATGGATTAAATATCATTATATAGATCACTTATCAAATGTGAGGAAAAGTAAATATCATTTCATATTCCAAACCATTTCATGCTCCTTTAAAAATTCAAGTAAGATCATAAATATCATTTGAAGAATCCTTCAACGGTATGGGTGTTGATTCCATGTGAAGAATCATATCACACTCAAATGGTTGAGTCAACAGAAAGTGTCAAACTAGTGGAAATTCTCATTTTGATGTAATATAGTGATATATTTCTCAATGTGTTACCCAGACTTCCCCTGGATCATGAGGTATATTTCTCAATAGAAATCATAGCTAGAGATACTCTAATCTCAATGTGTCCCTATAGGATAGATTCAATAGAACTGCAGAATTTAAAGAAGAAGCTGTAAGATAATTTGGACAGTGGGTTCATACTCCCTAGTGAAACACCATGGGGTGTTCCAATCATCATTATCTAGATGGATGGATCAATGTGGCATTGTATCAATTATCAAGAAACCAATAAGATCACCATAAAGAATAGGTATCCTCTTTCGAGGATTGATGACTTGTTCCATCAGTTTCAATGAGATCAACTCTTCTCAAAGATGGATCTTTAAGCTTGATATCATCATCTTAATGTGAATAAGAAAGATATTTTGAAGACTAAATTTCATTCAAGGTATGTGCACTATGAGTTTTTGGGGATCCCCTTTAGACTTGATAATGACACTACACTCTTAAAGGATTTAATGAATAGTGTCTTTAGACATTACCTCAAAAAATTTGGTAGTGTTTATTGAAGAAATTATCATGTAATCTATGAGAAATGAGGACATTGAAGAACATAAAAGACTGATGTTTGATAAACTAAGTAAGGATAAGTTGTACACAAATTTCATAAATTATGACTTTTGGATGCATCAAGTCACATTCTTTGGACATGTGATCATAAGTGAGGGAATTTTGGTGGACCCTTCAAAAACAAAGGCAATTGAGGAATTGATCAAACCCTCTAGTGTCATAGAAATCCGTAGTTTTCTTGGATTATTTTGGTACTAATGATGTTTTTTGAGAAGTTTCTCAAGATTTTCCATCCCACTAACTAAGTTAACATGAAAATGGGTGGAGTATTTTTGGATGGATAAATGTGAGGAGAGCGTCAAAGTGATAAATAGAAGGCTAATCACTGCACCTATATTCACATTACCATAAAATAGAGAAGGTTTTGTGATATAGAATGATGCTTAAAAGAAAGGATTGGATTGTGTACTCATGGAAAATGGTAATGTGATAGCCTACCCCTCACGTAAGTTGAAGATCCATGAGAAGAACTACCCAACACGTGATTTGGAGCAAGAAGAAATGATTTTTTACCTGAAAATCTGGAAGTACTACCTCCATGGTGTGAAGTGTGATATATACCGAACACAAGAGCCTAATGTATAAATTCACATAAAATGATGTAAACATGCTTCATAAAAGATTTTCAGAGACAATCAAATACTATGATTGACCTATTCACTATCATCCCAGGAAGGTGAGAAGGTATCTGAAGATATTATCATTAAAGAACCTACTACCCTATCTATATTGTGGATTGAGAAAGACATTATCTTCTTAGATTTGTAAAGGATGGATTTTGAAATCATAATGGGAGGGAATACATCCTACCTTTCCAAAATGATTGTCAAACCATATATCCAAGAGAATATTAATGAGGCACAAATGGATGATCTAGTGTTACAAAAGAAGGTGAATTCAATAAATTAATGGAAGTTACAATAGTAACATATCATTGATGATGGTGTGTTTTGATTTGGAACGAGGTTGTGTATTCCTTCATCACTTGGGATAAAGAAAGATCTATTGGATAATGCAAAAAGCTCACGTTTCTATATCCATCGTGGGAGTACCAAGATGTATTCTGATATTTGATAACACTTATAGTGGGATGCTGTGAAGTAGGAGATTGCTGAGCATATCTCAAGGAGCTTGGTATGTCAGAAAGTTAAATTAGAGTAAAAAAATTGAAAAGGGATGATTCATACATTTCCTATACCCATGTGTATAGGGGAGAATGTCACTATGGACTTTGTCATTGGAATCCTGAAGAAATCAAATGAAAATAATGCAATATGGGTTGTAGTGGACCAAATCACCAAGACTAACAACTTTATCTATATTTGGGAAGATCTATCGCTTGAATAACTTTCAATGATATGTGTAAAGGAAGTACTCAGACTGCATGGAGTTCCTCTCTCGATTATCTCAAATAGTGATCCAAGGTTAACAACTATATTATAGAGGAGCATTCAACATTATTTGAGTACTAAATTAAATTTCATCATGGTATATCAACCCCAATAATATGGCCAATCAGAAATGAATTTTCAATTTTTTTAAGATATTTTATGTACCTGCTATTTAGAATTCAAAGGAGGATGGGATCATAATATCCCATTGGTTGAGTTCTCGTACAAAAATTTCTTCCACTCGACTATTCAGATGTCTCCATATGAAGCTCTGTAGGGAAAACACTGTAGATCTCCAAACTGTTGGGATGAAGTTGGAGAAAGAAATCTACCAAGTCATTATCTTGTGAAAGAGATGAAAGGGAATGTTCATGTCATCCTAAAACATATCAAAGCTAATCAACATCAGAAAAATACCTATACAGAAAAACAATAACGGGAATTGGAGTTTGTAATGTGAGATAAATGCTTCCTTTGAATATCACCATGGAAGATAGTCATGTGGTTTGGTATTAATGGGAATCTAAGACCAAGGTGCATTGGAAAATTTCAGATCCTTGACTGTAGAGGATTTTTGGCCTATCTTCTTTGAATTACACTGAATATGTATTTAGTTCATGAAGTGTTTCATGTATTTCTATTGAATAAATATATATCAGATCCATCACATTTACTTAACATAGAGGTGGTACAGCTAGAAGAATATCTCCCTTATGAAGAGAATCTAGTAAAAATTGTAGACTTAAGAGATACTGTTCTACGCAATAAGACATCCTATTTTTTCAGAGTGTTGTAGAAGAACCATATGTATGAAAAAGAAACTTGGGAACCATAGGAGGCGATGAAGGAGAAGGACCAAAACCTTTTTATATGAATGGAAATTTTTATGGAGAAATTTAAAAAGGGGGGAAGAATGTAATGACCCAAACTTTTATCAGTGGAATTTATCCTTTCATAGAGTAATTTCATATAGTATAAATCACATAAAATCACTTAGAGACCATAATAAAAGATTTATAAATAATGCATTAATGAAATAAGAAGTTTTTATAAATGTTAAAGAACCTATAATGTTAAAATAGTAACTTTACCTTATGAATAGTAATATGACCCTAATGAATAGCAATTCAATAAAATGAATAGTAACCACACCCATTAAATTCTAAATAAAATTTAGAAATCCTATAAATGGAATTATGATATAATTATATCACAGTATAAGTAAACAAATGTTTTTAAATTTATTAATTAAGTGTTGTTATTTTTTTTATGTCATAAATATTTAATAAGAATTGTTTGATTAATTGAAAATTTTAAAATGAAATTTATTTTTCTAAAATGAATTCATAAATTAATATTTTTATGTTTTATGATTTTAATATAACTTTATGACACCGTCAATAATATTTCAATGTGTTATAATTTTTTTTATTTTTTTCAAATAAATGACTATTTTCATTAAAAATTAAATTTATCCAATTCATAATATTATTTTCATAAAATGGTGTCTATTTTTAAAATCCTCCAATTGAAATTTTCCAAGGGTGATTTTTCGACCATTTTTTGAAATACTAAAATTTTCGGGTGAATAGTAAAAACATTGTTTTCACATTACTAATATACATTAAATTACATCATTCATGATGTAATGGTGAAATAATCCTTTCTAGAACATTATGTTTGGACATGGTTCTTAAAAGTTTCCTTAAAATACAATAAACACATTTTATAAACTTAAAAATCACTTTCCAAAACCTAAAGTCAAAAGTGATTCATTAAAATATCATTTTTCTATCTTTTCACTTTCTTTAAATAAATTAATAAATTAGAAATAAAAATATGAATTAATGTCTAAAAATAATTATATTATATAAATATATGATTTATATTGTCAAAAAATGACTATTACAAGTCTAACCTTTGATATATTATTTTTATCAGTATTTTATTCAAAAAACACCCCTCCTCAAGTACAAATAACCCTTCTCCATCCCCTTAGAAAACCACTCCTTACATCCATTCATAAACCTATTATCTACCAAAATCCTTCCTCTAAAGCTCCTTTTAATACTTAGATACTTTCTTGAGTTCTCATACTCTAATAACTGAGGGAGTTATAGTTTTCTGCAAGAGAAGTTACACCGAGGAGAGGGAATGTCTATATTAAATCTTCTCTCTTTTCTACTTATATTTTCATTTTACCCTTTTCCATTCAAAAAAATATTCTAAAAAAATAATTATTTATTAATTTAAAATTATATCAATTATTTTAACCTACCATAATTATTATATTAATGAAATATATAAATGTCATACTTTCTTTTCCCTCTCTTTTGACAACATCCAATTAAAGGTTTGTTAACCAAATACGATGATGTTTCAAAGACAATTATTATAACCGCTTTAATGAATGGAAATTATAAATTATATATAATATATTAATATCAAATTACATGTATTTTATTCTTCTGGAAATAATTATAATAATTTATAAAATACATTTAATAAAATAGTGAAATCATTTCAATATGGGAAATTTTAAATTAAAATATTATATCGAAACGCTTCAATTTCATCAACAGATAATAAGAAATATAATCCAATGAATATAATTGATAAATATTTTTAATAAATGACTATAATTTAATTCTGTATCATTGTTTCAATAAACATAAGGTTATTATATATGTGGTGAAAAAGGGAAAAAATTAAACAGGAATTAAGGGCAGGGGAATACTTGAACCCAAATCTATTTCTTTGGGTTTTCCCTCTTTCACCCAATTTTTAGTATGGATATTGCTTAAAATTTATTTCTACTTCATTATATAATATTTTCTAGGATATACATGTTTTCTACTAGAGTTTAGGAAAAACATAATGTTTTAAAAAATAACTCTTCTTTCAAAACACACATTTTACTTCAATCTCAATGTTAATGATTCTTATATCATGTATGTTATTCCTCCATTAATTTGGGAACCAAAATTATATGAATATATTCTTATGAAATGAAACCCATTCCTTTCCATGTGTTATTTATGTTCATGATTGAAATATTTTATATATTTCATGCATGATAATGTAAATGTTATGATGTGATGGGTGCGCCTAGAATTATATAGAGCATTGGTAATGTTAGGATGTGGTGGGTGCACCTGGAATTATATATTACTCCAATTCATTGGGTAATGTGAATAACATCATGAGTAAAGTAAAATATGCATGAATATGGTGTTATATTTCTTCACAACTATGTGTGGTAGTTTACCACTAAGACATGATGTTTCATTTTTTGGAATTGCCACATTCCAAGGCATTTCTTAATACATCCTATCATGATTATGATCATAAGCCTGTGTTATGATAATGATTATTCTCACCCCCTTTTATATTGTTTCATGTTCTTATCTATCATCATAATAGGCTCGTAGCTCACCCATTTTTGATGTATATCCTCATTTGACTACTTGTACTGAAGATAATTCAAGAGCCAATAAGAAGCTAGAAAAGAAGGAATTAAATGAAGTTTTACGTTTTACATTGTAAATGTTATGTATGATCCTTGTTTTCCCAAGACAATACTCTATATATGGGTCATGTAATTATTTTATGTTGTTTATGATTAAAATGATGTAATTGTAATGTAAGAAAACAATGGTCTCTACAAGGATGACCAATGATGATTTCTCATTTCTATGTTTAGTTCCATTCTCCCCCATTCTTTGATTATTCCTCATTAATATTCCATTTACCCAGGGATTAAATTATATTCAGGTGCCAATTTGATGGTATAATTGATTCATTATTTCTTTGGATTATTTTTATGAGTTTGTTTTTGGGACTGAATGTATTGGGAAATTGTGAGGGTGAATATGTAAATCCAAAAGTGGTAATGGTGATGGTGGTTTCATGAGGTGGATCATGAGGGTACTCTTTAATGACAATGATGGATTTTTTTTGAGAAAATGGTTTCTAGAATCCATCCATCAGCAATGATCCCTGCCTATTCATTGTGGTTCTAAGAATTATGGGAAATTTTATTAGTGGAATTAATTGTAGCAGTGGTGTGGGAGTAGACACGTGATTATGTAATGTTTTTATGAAAGTTTGATACACATGAAGTGTATTTTGGAATAACACACTATGTGTATATCGCTTTCTAGTGGTATTTAGGGTTTATACAGGAAATTAAATTTCACGCATTGTCTAGGGGACCAACATATCTTGTTATTATTTTTTAACCATATCAATGTGTACTAAGGGTACCGACCCATAATCTTTGTAACCCCACATGCTGTATTCATGTCAAAGCACACCCCATATACTTTGGAGAGTATAATGATATAGGAATATAGAACACACTTGAGTACCCATCTTAACCACTACATGTTGTGTGTCATCAAAACATGTCATTTATAGATAAAAAAATCCATGTGATATGAAATGAAATAGGAGAGCCAATGACTATAGAGACACACACCATGTAACTCTTATACACACCATGTACACCTTCTTGTATAGGTTAGAGACTTTTTTCATTAGTATAGCCTTGGTTCTAGTGTGTGTGAGTTACCCTAACATAATCTAGTATTAGTGCACTCCCATGGCCCATATATATAGGTGTATAGTGAATAATCTCATCATAAGTATAAAATGAGGTATCCGCTATATGGGATAGTTTTATGTGTATCCATGTATCAATTTTTTTTATCCTGGTGTGTGATCCTCTATCTCATTCTTCCGTAGGGTGATTATTGTATCCCATCACAAACATCTAAGAAGTGTGATATCCTTTACTGTGAATTATTCCAGATATGATCAGTTATACCCCAAATTCTAGGGTTTTGATCGACTACATATGTAGAAATATCTTTTATGTTCTCGTTTTTTATTCAATATAGAAAATCATGATAAGAATAAACTATCACATGAGTTCTATGCGTTTTATAATGACCCAATCAGTTAGTTATATTGGATGATGGTTACATTGGCTCCTAAAGATAATCCCTAGGATGGATGTGAGTATATGGCTCAACTTGATACTTGATTTATTCTTTTAAAAATAACAGTGCAGCCTTGTTTATCCTCATTTATTTTTTTATTAGAAATTTCTCCGAATTTGATTATTTATTTTTTGTGATTATAGGGTATCCTATTGGGTATGTTTAAACACACCCTTGTATGGGATCTTCATGAACATGTCATGTATTATGTTGAAAATAGACATTTTGATTGAGTTCTAGGTGGTCCAAGAGGAGGTGGATCTTAGTTAGGCTATATGGATCATAGATGAATCTTAGAGATTCTTTTTGGATGTTTCCCCCCTAGTAGATCTCACTACTTTATAGTATTAAAGAGAGTAGTTTTAGCATCATTATATTTTAATACTATTTTTTTCACTCTAATATGGGATTAGATTTTATTCATGAATACATGTTATTTTTACTTACCATATTCATTATACTTGTGTATACAGATGTTTCCCTGGGTGATGATACTTTAGGATAAGGCCTCCCATGTGTGTGATATTCCTACTCGATGTTTCTAGTCATCCCCTAGCCTATTTTAGGTGAGAATAAGCACGTCATTATTGCAATACAGATATAGAATAATATCCTCATGGTTTGGGTCATGAAAAATCATCTACACAACTTATTTTCAATGTAAAACACACCTTTTCACCAAGGAAAACCACTACCCCACAATTAATCTATTGTATATCAGGTTAAAATACAACGAGTAAGGGTAAAAAGGATACAATAAGAATTTAATGTATCTTTTCTCTTACAAGGTCATTCATGGATAATATGGGCATAAAGAAATATTTTAATTTAAATATATATTTATAGGATATGATGGAAAAAATAAAAAATTCCTCAATAATTTTAAATTTTACTTTATAAAATCATATATTTAAAAATATTAGATGCATGTTGTAGTGGGTTTACCTATTCAAAATATATTTCAAGAATTTTTTTTTATAAATAATATGGATAAATTTTCATAGAACCATCTTGGTAATGGGAAACATATTAATGTTCAATCACTCCTTGAATACATAACAATAAAAAATTAATCCACTTGAATTTCATATATTCAAAACATGAAAAGTTTTATGGAAATTTCACCTACCTAATTTAACTATCCTCCTTAAATAATGATTAATTTAATTCATACCCCCATTATTATCTTTAATCATTGATCTCCCTTCTTACTCATTAAAGATCATTAAAATTTAAATCTAAAACATTAAAACTATAAGGCCCCAGCCTTAAACATTACTTAATCTTGAGTTATTACAAGATTACACATTGAGGATCTTTTCAAGTTTAATGTTTTAGAGAATTAAATCATAAATCATGCATTACATTCAACATTTAAACAAGGTGGTTACATTAAAGACAATATTCACTTTTCCCATAAAATAAAAAATATTTAAAACAAAACATGGATTATTTCATGACACATCCTTGACACAATAATCACATCATATACCTTTCCCTTGACTTGTGAAAAACATTTCAAAAATGTGGGATGAGCATTAAAAGATCAGTAAGGTATATAAAAATACGGAATGAAAACATTAGTCCATGTATAGATAATAATTATTGAAATCATACTTTACACATAAAACATAAGCACTTTAACATACCTCATCAAGTCATGAATAAATCATAGAAATCATAAGACATAAAGGTAACTTGAGGCATTCATAACATTCTTACGTAGGGAGTAACCCTCATGGTTACATTTGGAATACCCATCACAATATATTGCCTAAATCTCTTCAAAGAAACCTTAGAGTTTAACCCCTTCACGTTACTTAATGAATTGGAGAGCTATATCAGGCTCACCTGCCCTTAGTTTATCACGGAACCACCAATCTTCATAAACAATGCCCAAGAACTATGACATAATCGTATAACATAAAACATGCATAAAGAAAACATAACATTTCCACATTTCAATCACATGATATCAATAACACATTGATATAATAAAATCAATATCAAAACCATTTTCAATACCAAAATAAAATAAAAGTAAAACATGGTATTTATTTTTCATTAAAAAAGTTATGGCTTGTTGAGGAATCCGAAACTCAAATAATGGTCACGGCGGTGGAGAAGTCGTTGTCGCCTTATACGTACGACAAAAACATTCCCTCTATTCATTTAGTAAAATGCTTCATATAAAAAATATTCCTTTTGAATAAACATAAAAGTCAAAGGGGTTTATACACCATATAAAAAAAGTTGTGTATAAAACAAAATATGCCTCAATGAAAGGAGATTGAGACGAAGTCCCTTACCTCATGTCCGACTTGACTCGATCGTTATTTAATCTCCAAAATAATAAAATTGAGTTAATTTTTACTTTCTTAAGAACCTTTTAATTTTCAATATTCCTTTTATATCACTTATTACCATGTTATGAACACTATGTAATTATTTAAGTTAATAACGGTCATTTTGTCAATCATTGGTACTTGAGACAAAAATAAACTACTTATAATTACAAGTTGTTCATGTTGTAAAATATCTGTTATATAAAAAATTATATTCATGATTTAGATATCATATATATCATATATATCTAGTATATACATTCATTTATAATATTACATAACATTTAGAGGTAAGAAATGAAATGCACTGTCCATGGAGACGGTAAGTCGTACGTACGCATGGACGCTACTTTCATTTCTATTTCGTATTTAATGGAATGAAATCATAATGATATAGAGGTATATTATAATTCCAGTATAATATCATATGTAATATCATTAACTCCATCCTTTATGCATCCCACATATGGCATTAACGAATCAAATCACTTTGAGGTGGCGGTAGTCCACACTTCCTAAAATGAAGATATTGCGTTTACCCATAATGGAAACCATAGAGGTATGACATAAATGAAAATTACAGAAGCATAAGGAAAAATAAACATAATATATATCATATATAAAAAGAGTGAAATCTTAATGGCCACCATGAAATGTGTTTAAAGAAGATTGAACAATCATCATTTCGTGAGGCAGAAATTCGCCATCCACAGAAACAGTATGTTATTTAACCATTAGACGAAGTTGTGTGTAAGTTTAGCTAGAATCCTTCTCATAAGAACATCCTAGTATATTTAATATACTGTTTTTGTTACAAAATAAAGGAATAAAAATAGTTTAGGGGGTTGGAAAATCAAAATAAAACAAAAGAACATTAGAGAAGACTTTACCTTTAAATCGGGTAACTCCTCTTGGTTTGAACCAAAAGGGTTTCTTAAAGAGCTTCCTAACTAAGGTAAGGCTTCTATGATAAATAGAGGTATTTGGAAATATAAAATGATCATATTTTGGCAGAGCCAAAGTCTTGAGAGGTGTGGGTAAGGTGGTAGAGGTGGGGGTTTTTTATAAGAGGGAGGAGGGGCACTCCTGGAAAGTCAAGAAATGTTACTTTATATTAAAATGGGTTTTTGATTTTAAAGGTCCCACATTGATATATTTCGAGTTTAAGGTGATAAGGGTTCGAAATATACTCTTAGAATATGTTTTTTACAAATTTACATCTATGATTTTTCATTATCGTTTCATTTTATTTAAATCGTTCATTAATAAGGTAATCGCTGCATCATCATGGTGTCATAAAAAAATTAATTTATTTAATGTATAACAATTATAAAAAAAATACTATGATGTAGGAAATATTTTTAGCTTTCCAATTAATAGTTATAGTCCAAGATATCATTTATTTAGACAAAATTAAAATTGTTTTACTTAGGTGTTACATACTTTTGTTCTATTCTCCTTTCTTTAAAAATTAAATGATAAAGTGTCACTATCACCCAAAATTGATTCAATGGGGTCGCAAATTTTGGCACAAGGCATCCCATGGTCTCCCATGACACAACCAGTAGCATTAGGACACACGTTGGGGTAATTTTTATTATTATGATATTATTTTATTACCCTTAACTACCCGATTACTAATTAATCGCGATAATTAATGATAATTAACGTAGTTACTATTAATAATGTCCAAAAACAAAAGAGTCTTAATTAAATAATTTGGACCTTAAGATTCCTAATATGGAATCCATTTTACCAAATTTCAAACACAAAAATTACAGTAATTAATTTAAAAATGATTCCCATTTTCAAAATAAATATCGAGTTTTTTTTGAAACAATATCTATGAAAAGTTTGGCACTTACTTATGCACAATTACAAAGTTAAACTAATTATAATGACCAAAATTGGATTAAATAGTAAAAATATATTCTAATTAAACTTTAAAACCAATTATAAAGATAATATAACCATTAAATTAAATGAAAAATACGTTTTGAAGTAAAATGCAGTATTTTTCAGTATTAAAAAATGAACATTGTCAGAAAAATACCAAAAATTTATCCAAAGTAAATTTAAATGTCCGAATTCTAAAGAATAATTTTATTTTGACAAATAGAGCTTATAAAATTGTCAAAAAATTTATTTAAAAATGGTTTTCCATCCAAATCCAGTAAAACAATCATTTAAAAAATATTAGAGTATTTCATGTTTAAGATTGGATTTATTCTCATTTTAAACCTATAAAACACTATCTAATTCATAAATAGGAATAGATAAGAAATCCTATTATTCATTACTTACATGGGATGTTACATCCTTCCCCCCTTTAGAAAATTTTGTCCCCGTAATTTATTTACTTATCGAATAAGTCGGGGTATTTATCCCTCAGTTCATTTTCAGATTCCCATGTTGCCTCTTCAATCATGTGGTTTTTCCACAAAGCCCTTACATGATGAATCACCTTATTCCACAACACTTTCTCCTTGTGGTCAAGAATCTGGGCAGGTTGTTCCTCATAAGATATGTTCTCTTCCAACTGAACTAACTCTAGACTCAAAACATGAGATGGATCTGGAATGTACTTCCTTAACATTGAAACATGAAAAGAATTGTGTACCTGAGATAAACTCAGAGGTAAAGCCACTCGGTATGAAACTAATCCAACTCTCTCTAGAATTTCATATGGTCTAATGAACATTGGACTCAGCTTTCCATTCATACCAAATCTCATCACACTTTTGCATGGTGAAACTTTGAGGAAGACATGATCTCCTACCTCAAAAGAGTGATCCTTCCTCCTATTGTCCGCATAACCATTCTGCCTGCTCTGAGCTGTTCTCTTGTGTCTCTGTATCAACTGAACTTTTTCTACCAACTCTTTTACCAATTATGGTCCCACCAACTTCCTTTCACCCACTTCATCCCAAAAAGCTAGAGTTCGACACCGCTTCCCATATAATTCCTCAAATGTTGCAATCTATATACTGGAATGAAAACTGTTATTATAAGAAAACTCAACCAAAGAACGATGTTGGTCCAAACTTCCCTGATAATCCATCGAACAAGAACGTAGCATATCCTCCAATGTCTGAATTGTTCATTTTGACTTCCCATATGACTGAGGATGAAAAGATATAATAATATTTAATTCAGTACCCAACGACTTCTGAAGGCCTTTCCAAAAGTTAGAAGTAAACCTGGGATCACGATTAGATATAATGGAGAGGGGAACTCCATGTAACTTGACTATCTCTTTAAGATACAAACAAGAAAGTTGATCTAGAGAAAAAGTATCTCGTATAGCAAGGAAATGAGCAGATTTAGTCAAGCGATCAACAGTAACCCATATTTCATTATTACCTCGAGGTGTCTTCGACAATCCCACAACAATGTCCATAGATATATTCTCCCATTTCCACTCTGGTATTGTTAAAGGATGAAGCATCCCTTTCGGTAACTGCCGCTCTTCTTTAACCTGTTTACAAGTCAAACACTTCACAGTAAAATCAACAATATCTCTTTTTATTCCATCCCACCAGTATTACTCTCGAAGATCTTTATACATCTTAGTACTACCTGGATGAACTGAAAATGGAGAACTATGGTCTTCACATAATAATTCTATCTTAAACTGTGAATCACACGGCACAAAAAATATCTTACCAAATCTAAAAACACAATCATTATCAATGTTGAATTCAGGAAACTTACCCTTCTGAACCAGCTCTACCTTTTTCTACGACTCACAGTCTTGCTTCTGTGCTTTCTTAATTCCCTTTGATAGAGAAGATTTCACTGATACTCGAAACAAAACAGAATAACATCCTTCACCAACAACTTCTATTCCAAATTTCATCAAATCCTTAACCAAAGGATCACATTCCAAATGCAAAATTGTTAATGAAGCATTACTTTTTCGACTCAAAGCATTGACCACTTTATTTTTTTCCCAGATGGTAATGAATTGTACAATCATAATCCTTTATTAATTCCAGCCATCTCTTCTGTATCATGATCAGTTCTTTCTGAGTGAATATATACTGTAAAATTTTGTGATTATTATATATTTCACACTTTACACCATACAAATGATACCTCCAAAATTTTAAAGCGGAAACAGCAGTAGGTAATTCCAAATCATGTGTAGGGTAATTTACCTCCTGAGTTTTCAACTGTTGTGAAGCATAACCAATTACCTGATCATTCTGCATTAGGATACAACCAAGTCCTTTCAATGAAGCATCATTGTAGATAACAAACTCACCATTCCTGGATGGTAGTGCCAAATCTATAGCATTCACCAATCTTCTTTCCAATTCCTGAAAACAATCATCACATTCTTTTGTCCAGATAAACTTAACACCCTTCCGAGTTACCTAAGTCATTGGACTAGATAACTGGGAAAAAATTCTAACAAACCTTTAGTAATAGCCTACCAAACCATGAAAAATATGAATCTCAATTACATTTGTGGGTCTTGGCCATTCTTCAACAACCTTTGTTTTTATAGGATCAATAGTTATTCCATCTTTAGAAACAATATGACCAACGAATGAAATTTGTTGCAACCAATACTCACACTTACTGAATTTCCCATACAATTTATTTTCTTTTAAGGTTTGCAAAATAACACTTAAATTACATTCATGCTCCTCTTTAATTTTATAAAAAACCAAAATATCATCAATGAAAACAACCACAAACTTATCCAAGAACTCATGTAAAATTCTATTTATAAGGTCCATGAATACAGTAGGTGCATTGGTTAGCCCAAAAGGCATTACTACAAATTCATAATGGCCATATCTTGTACGAAACGCAGTCTTTGGAATATCTGCTTCCTTTACCTTCAGCTGATGGTACCCCGATCTCAGGTCAATCTTTGAAAAATACTGATCTCCCTAGAGCTGATCAAACAAATCATCGATATGAGGAAAATGATATTTTTTCTTAATAGTGATGCTATTCAAGGCACTATAATCAATAAAAAGTCGCATAGAACCATCTATCTTTTTAACAAATAACAGAGGAGCACCCCATGGTGATGTGTTAGATCGAATGAAACCTTTCTCTAATAAATCTCACAATTTATCCTTCAACTCTAAAGGTTCAATTTGAGTCATTCGATAAGGGGGTTTTAAAATTGGCTTAGCATCAGGAACAATGTCAACAGTCAATCCAACTTCCTGATCAGGTATTATTCTAGGCAACTCATCAGGAAAAACATCATGATACTCATTTACCACTAGCACATCATTAATATGAACAGTTCCTTTGTTTTCAACAATATGTGCAAGGTAACATTCATTTCCATCTTTTACAAGTTTCTCATCCTCTTGATGTGTTATCAATAGTAAGGGTTCATTTTGGTACACAAACTAAAAGTCATTCTAAAAAGAAACTTCTTTAGCTCTACAATCAATCTTAGCATGTGAAACAGAGAGCCAATCCATTCCCAGGATAACATCAAACTCTACTAGAGGTAAAACAATAAGGTTTTCAAGTAGTTTCTTTCAACAGATAAGGATAGGAAGACTCTTGTAAATTATTTTTGCCTCAACATTTCCCCCAGGTGTTTTTACCAAAATTTTAGGAGTCATTTATTGAGATAGAATTCCCAATTTACTAGAAAATTTTTCAGAGATGAAAGAATGTGTAGACCCTGAATCAAACAACACATTGGCATAATCTGAGAAAACAAACAAAGTACCAGATACCAATTCATTTGCTGGCCCAACATCTGCTGAAGTATTTGCAATGGATTTCACTACTCCTTTTTTCTTGTTGTCTGACTGATTCCCATCATTTGAGCTCTTTGTCGAACACTCGTTTGCATAATGACCCTTCTCATTGCACTTGAAAAATTTCACTAATTGTAAATCAAATTTGGTCTTACCATCACCCTGATCTTTTTCAGTGCAATCATGGCCTTATGTCCCATCTTACCACATCGGTTGCACTTTCCAGAATTCAGAAGGCATTCCCCAGCATGCCTTTTACCACATTTATCAAAAACTGGAAACTTAGTTTTCTTACCATCAGACCTTTTCGAAGGATTCTTCCCTTTCCCCTGCCACCTCGGTCTCTTCTTCTATTGGTTTTATAGAACACTTGATCATTGGAAAACTCCATTTCCACCTTCTCAGCACATCAACAAGCTTTTCATAACTCTTGAACTTTCAAAAAGCTAAATCCCTTTGATATTTTGGCTTTAATCCTAAGTAAAAATGATTGATTTTACTATCAAGGTCTCAGATAAAATTTGGAGCATACCATGCCAATCGAGTGAACCTTTCTTCATAAGAAGCCACTGAGTCATCCTCTTGCCTCAATTCTAAGAATTGTTTTTCCATCCTAATTCGAACATCCTTAGGAAAATACTTCTCAAGAAACATACCTTTGAATTCATCCCAGTAGAGATCATCAATATCATCAGCGTCCTAGATATTTTTAACTATCAACCACCACTAATCTGCTTCACCCTCCAAATGGTAAACAACAAGACTAAGCTTTTGATTTTCTGAACACCCCATGACATCGAAAATCTTCCCCAGTGCTTTAATCTACCCTTCAGCAAACACATGGTCAGATGATCCTCTGAATGATTGGGGATATTTCCTCATGAAATGATCCACCACTGACGTGTTCATCTGTAGATGATCTGGCTGATCTCGTGCATGGATACCACCACCATTTATCGCTTAAGTCAACTATGACATTACTACAACAAACTGTTCAGTTCCAATTATGACCATAACAGGATGCTGATTTGGAAGCTCATTTCTTTCTGTATGACTTCCTATCACTACTTCCCTATTTCCTATGCGGAAAACCATTATGAACAAACATTTCTTAGAGGAAGCAACATGGTAATCTTCAAAGGCTAGATCATTTCAATTTGACCATAAAATATTTTTGGATAATCATTAATTATAATTATAACTCCTAAAGTTATCTAAACCGACCTTTGATAACAATTATAAGGCCGCAGCCTTAAACATTAATTAATCTTAAGTTATTACAAGATTACACATTGAGGATCTTTTCAGGTTTCGAGTTTTAGAGAGTTATATCATAAATCATGCATTACTTTCCACATTTAAACAAGGTGGTTAAATTAAAGACAATATTCACTTTTACCATAAAAGGAAACATATTTAAACCAAAACATGGATTCTTTCATGACACATCCTTGACACTGTCATTACATCATGTACCTTTCCCTTGACCTGTGAAAAACATTTCAAAAACATGGGATGAGCATAAAAATCTCAGTAAGTATATAAAAATACGGAATGAAAACATTAGTCCATGTATACATAAGAATTAATGAAATCATACTTTACTCATAAAACATAAGCACTTTAACATACCACATCAAGTCATGAATAACTCATAGAAATCATAATACATAAAGAGAACTTGAGGCATTCATAACATTCTTACGTAGGGGGTAACCCTCATGGTTACGTTTGAAATAACCATCATAGTATATTCCCTAAATATCTTCAGACAAACCTTAGCATTTAACCCCTTCACGTTACCCAATGCATTGGAGATCTATATTGGGCTCACCCACCCTTATTTTATCACGGAACCACCCGTCTTCATAAACAATTCCCAAGAACCATAACATAATCATATCACATAAAACATGCATAAAGGAAACATAACATTTCCACATTTCAATCACAAGATATCAATAACTCATTGATATAATAAAAAAATTATCAAAACCATTTTCAATACCAAAATAAAAGAAAAGTAAATCATGGTATTTATTTTTCAATAAAAAATGTTATGGCTTATAGAGGAAGCTGAAACTCAAATAATGGTCATGACGGCGGAGAAGTCGTTGTTGCTGCATATGTACAACAAAAACATTCCCTTTTATCATTTAGTAAATCACTTTGTATAAATAAGATTCCTTTTGATTAAATGTAAAATTCAAAGGGGTTTATACACCGTATAAAAGAATGTTATGTATAAAAAAATAATCCTCAATGAAAGGATATTGAGACGGAGTCCCTAACCTCGTGTCCGACTTGACTCGATCGTTCTTTAATCTCCTGAATAATATAATTGAGTTAATTTATAATTTCTTAAGAACCTTTTTCAACTTCATTATTCATTTTATATCACTTACTACCATGTTATGAACACTATGTAATTATTTAAGTTAATAACGGTTGTTTTGTCGATCATTGGTACTTGAGTCAAAAATAAACTCCTTATAATTACAAGTTGTTCATGTGGTAAAATATCCATTATATCCAAAATTATATTCATGATTTAGATATCATATATATAATATATATACAGTTTATACATTCATTTATAATATTACATAATAGTTAGAGGTAAGAAATGAAATGCACCATTCATGGAAACGGTAAGCCGTACGTACGCATGAACGCTACTTTCATTTCTATTTCGTATTTAATGGAATGAAATCATAATGATATATAGGTATATTATAATTACATTATAATATCATATATAATATCATTAACTCCACCTTTTATATGTCCCACATATGGCATTAACGAGTCAAATCACTTTGAGGGGGCGGTAGTCCGCCTTCCTAAAATGAATATATCACATTTTCCCGTATGGAAACCATAGAGGTATGCCATAAATGAAAAAAACAGAAGCATAAGGAAAACATAAACATAATATATATCATATATAAATATATTTACATCTTAATGGCCACCATAAAAGGTGTTAAAAGAATATTGAACAATCATTGTTTCGTGAGGCAGAAATTCACTGTCCACAGAAACAGTATGTTCTTTAACCATTAGATGAAGGTGTGTATAATTGTAGCTTGAATACTTCTCATAACAACATCCTATTAAATTTAATATAGTGGTTTCGTTAAAAAACAAAGGAATAAAAATAGTTTATGTGGTTGGAGAAGAAAAATAAAACAATAGATCATTAGGGAAGACTATACCTTTAAATCGGGTAAATCCTCTTGTTTTGAACCAAACGGG
This sequence comes from Viscum album, assembly GCA_963277665.1. Lineage (NCBI taxonomy): Eukaryota > Viridiplantae > Streptophyta > Magnoliopsida > Santalales > Viscaceae > Viscum > Viscum album. The sequence goes on from OY728159.1 coordinate 1,940,413,811, forward strand.
TTTCTTTAAGATCTTCCTGTAACACCGCAGGTAAATAAAGAATATGATATTTTTATATTTATCCATATTTTTGTATAAAATATTAATATTACTTTAAAGGGTACGCTATGCTCGATGTTGTACCCAATACGCAACAACGAGTTTCTCGGGAATCTTATGTTGCACTCTAATAATAAAATAATATTATTTTAAATGGTAGTTAACGCCTAGCCGTTGTAATGGCGCGAATGAACAGAACTAACTAAAAAATTATTATATATGTTTGTCAAATATTTTTACTTTTTACAATAAATGTTAGAGGATTAAAAATGCGAATGAATCCAATTTTAAGCGTAAACATTCTAATATTCATTAAAAGGTCGATTAACCGCCTTTTGATGGCGAACCTCTTTTAAATACACTTTTTGAAAATTTTATGTGTTATATTTGACAAAATAGAAATTTTCTTTAGAATAGGGACATCAAAATTTACTTTGTGTATGTTTTTGGTATTTTTTGGATAAAGTTCATTTTTTAATGAATAATGAAAAATGTTGTATTTTAATTCAACACCACTTTTTAATCTAATTTATTTATATGATTAGATTATATTTTGAATTTGTTTTTAAGTTAAATTAGAATATATTTTTACCATTTAATCCAATTGTGCTCATTGGAATTAATTTCACTTTGAAATCGGACTTAAACTAGTGTCAATTTTTTGATACTTATTGTTTCATAAAAACATGCTATTTGCTCTGACAACGAGAATTAATTATTAAATTAATTAATGAAACTTATATGTTTTTAATTTTGTAAAATAGACTTCATTTTTGAATTCGGAATATCAAATATAGCTTAGGGTGAAGTTTAGGTATTTTTCTGAAGAACTTCAATTTTTGATGAATAGTGAAACCACTAAGTGGTAGTTAAAGAAACTGATTTTTTGTTTAAATGAATCTTTTCCACCTCTATGTTTTGAATTTCAAAAATCCAACATACATGGTTGTAATTAGGAAGTTAAATGTGGTTTAATAGGATTAAAATAATTTTTTGGTGAATAGTAACTGCTATGTTCTTAATCGCGATTAGAGGTAATTAGTGTAGTTTAAGGTAAAAATAATGTTTTAGTAATATGAGATGAGCTTGACACATGTCCTAAACTTATTGGATGTGTCATGGCCGACCAAGAAAATCCATGGGTCAACTTGGGGACGCCATGGAGCCACTTTGGTTTGGAAATGACATAAATAACTTTTATTTAATGTAAAAGTAAAAATGACACAAACATGAGTTGTTTTACTAAAACAATTTTTACATGGGGTAATACATGTCAGATGTTTGACTATAAAATGTAATTGGAAAGATAAAAAGATTTCCTACATCATGATATTTTTTTTTATAATTTTTAGACATTATATAAATAAAATTATTAATGATATCATAATGATGCAGCGATTACCTCATTAATAAAGGATTTAAATAAAATGAAAAGATAATGTAAAATCTATGACCTACACATGTCCAAAACCTATTGTATTGGTGGATTTAGAAACCTTATCACCATATCCTAGAATTATATCAATGTGGGACATTTTAAATCTAAAACTTATTTTCAAATAAAGTAACATTTCTTTACTTTCCAAGAGTGCCCCTACTCTCGTATTATAAAAGGCCCCCACCTCTACCTCCTTACCCACACTTCCAAAGCCTTTGGCTCGGCCAACCCATGCCCATTTTGTCTCTCCACATCCCTATATTACTCCTAGAACCCTCACCGTGGGCATAATTCTTCCCAATGAATCCTTTGAGCTCAAATCAAAAAGGGTTACCCGATTTTAAGGTAATGTCTTCACTTGAGTCCTTTTGTTTTATTTTGCTTCTCCAACCCCCTAAACTCTTTTATTAATTTATTTTATAACAAATACGGTATCTTAAATATACTAGTATGTTGTTATAATAATTATTCGATCTACATTTACACACACCGACATTTAATGGTTAAAGTACATACTGTTTCTGTGGATGGTGAATTTCTGGCTCACGAAATGATGATTGTTCAACATTCTTCTAACACCTTCAAAGGTGGCCATTAAGCTGTAAATATACTTATATATGATATATAATATGTTTATGTTTTACGTAATCTTCTGTATTTTTCTTTTGTGGAATACCTTTATGGTTTCCATTGTGGGTAAACACGATAATTTCATTTTAGGAAGTGCGGACTACCGCCCCCTCAAAGTGATTTGATTCGATAATTCCATTTGTGGGATGTATAAAGGATGGATTTAAAGTTATTATATATGATTTATGTTACATATAAATTATGAATATAATTCTGTAATTAAAATATACATACCTCTCATTTAGTTTTAATTCCATTAATATGACATAGAAATGAAAGTAGCGTTCATGCGTACGTACGGCTTACCGTCTCCATGAACGGTGCATTTCATTTCTTACCTCTAAATGATTATTTAATATTATAAATAAATGTATATTCTGGATATATATGATATATATGATATCCAAATCATAAATATCATTCTGGATATAATGAACCTTTGACCACACGAACAACATGTAATTGTAAGAAGTCCACTTTCGACTTAAGAACCAAATATCGACAAAACAAACATTATTAACTTAAATGATTACATAATGTTTATAACATGGCAATAAGTGATATAAAAGGAATAATGAACTTGAAAAAGTTTCTTAATAAAGTAGAAATTTACTCAAGTTTATTATTCAGGACGTTAAAGAATGATCGAGTCAAGTCGGACCCAAGGTAAGGGATCCTACTCCTCTCTTTCTTTTTTAGTACACTCTTTTATGTCATTACTTTTAAGCTCATATTTCTTATGATTGGGATGTTATTTTATATTAATCTTACTGTAATTTTTATTTTCATATTATTAGAGACCCTATTATCTCTCATCAATCCATTTTGGATGTTTTGAGTGGCACCGTTAGGCTGCCGAATTTTCGTAAGAGATCTAACCTCTCTCTTTCTTTTTAAGTACTCTCCTTTATGCCACTTCTTTTAAGATCCTCTTTGTTATGATGGGGGATGTTGTTTTATATTAATATTGCTGTAAATTTAATTTTAATATGATGAGAGACCCTATGTGATATCATCAATCCATTTGTGGAAGTTTTAAGTGGCGTCGTTAGGCTACCGAGTTTTCGTAAGGGATTTTTCATCTCACTTTTAGTCCCTTGAGATTTATACTACATTTTCCACCATTTCCTTTGAGTGGTGTATGTACATAACATTATTATACTCTTTTTATAATATAATTTCATTTATGGGTATTTAAATATTCATTTTATGACCCTTCTTCAATGAGGTGTATGTTTCGAAAGTTACCCAAGTCGGTAAGGGAACCTTTCACCCTCCTCTTTTAAAATACTTCTTTTGTTATGTCTTTTAATTCACATACTATTATATTGGGATATGTTCTTCTATATCCTTATTGATGTAAATTTTATGTCCAAGTGATGATATACCATTTTCATCTCTCATCAACTCTTTTTCTGAATTTTGAAGTGACGTCGTTAGGCTGTCGAATTTTTGCAAGGGAACTTCTTAACCCAAATTTGATTCTTTGGGATAAACATGTACTACTTGAATATGTCGTTCTATGATTATGTGTGAATGTCCTATGATTATTTTACATGTAATACCCACTTATATTTCATGTATTCATTTGTCACACATAATTATATAATTGATTTATCCTTAATCCAAGGATACCGTCTTTGTATGGGACTTCGTCTCAATATCCTTTCATTGAGGCATATTTTGTTTTATACAAAACCTTCTTTTATATGGTGTATAAAACCCTTTGAATTTTACGTTTTTCCAAAAGGAATCTTTTTTATACAAAGCATTTACTAAATGACAAAGGGGAATGTTTTTTGTCGTACGTATGCGGCGACAATGACTTCTCCACCGCCATGACCATTATTTGAGTTTCGGCTTCCTCTACAAGCCATACCATTTTTTTAAAGAAAAATAAATACCATGTTTTACTTTTCCTTTGTTTTGGTATTGAAAATGGTTTTCATAAAGTTTTTATATCAATGTGTTGTATTGATATCTTTTGATTGAAAGGTGGAAATGTTATGTTTCCTTTATGCATGTTTTATGTGATACGATTATGTTGAGGTTCTTGGGCATTATTATGAAGACGGGTGGTTCTGTGATAAACTAAGGGCGGGTGAGCCCGATATAGCTCTCCAATGCATTGGGTAACGCGAAGGGGTTAAATGTTAAGGTTTCTCCGAAGAGATTTAGGGAATATACAGTGATGGGTATTCCAAACGTAACCAAGAGGGTTACTCCCTACGTAAGAATGTTAGGAATGCCTCAAGTTACCTTTATGTCTTATGATTTCTATGATTTATTCATGATTTTATGAGGTATGTTAAAGTGCTTATGTTTTATGGTTAAAGTATGATTTTATTCTTATGTATACATGTACTCATGTTTCCTTTCCATATTTTTATATCCCTTAATGAGATTTTTATGCTCATCCCAAGTTTTTGAAATGTTTTTCACAGGTCAAGGAAAGGGTACATGATATGATGATAGTGTCAAGGAAGTGTCAAGAAAGAATCCATGTTTTATTTTAAATATGATTCTGTTGATGAGAAAAATGAATACTATCTTTTATGTAACCACTTTGTTTAAATGTGGAATGTAATGAAAGTTTTATGATCTAATTCTCTAAAACTCTAAACATGAAAAGATCCTCAATGTGTAATCTTGTAATAACTCAAGATTAAGTAAGGTTTAAGGCTGGGGCCTTATAGTTGGTATCATAGGTCGGTTTAGATAACTTAAGATGTTAGGGTATTCGATAGGCATAAGTGACATTACCATAATGGTTAGGATTTCAGAAAGAGTCCTTGTTTTAGATAAAGTGAATAAGTATATCTTAGTGTTTATCTTCCTCATTAGTACATGATGGTTTTGTTGATATAATCACACTGACATTTATGTTTTTAGTGAATGGATGGATCTAGAAGGCACCAAAGTGACAATAGGTTTGAAGGAAACTGTGGTGGTTCTCTGATTAAGAGACTGGATGAAATGGGGGATTCAATGAGGAAACTCATGTTTGTTCTAAACCAACTATCAAGGAGTAATGTTTAACCACTTGAACCTTGGTATGATCTATAATGAATCATGTACGAGATGACCAATCGATGTGGAAGTTCAGGTAATAATTTTAAAGGTAACCATTAGAGTTTATATGATCCTTACTTTTGAGGTAATTATGGGTTATTATATGTTATGATGGAAAATGAAAGGCATGAGATAAACTTGAGGTTAAAATATGTTATGATCATTTTTGAAGATTTTATCTTGTTTTGGGGAATGTTTTAAGAATTATATAGTTTTGTAAAAAGGACAACACGTAGACCGTGTGACAACCTGTCATGCCAGACAAAGCTGCGGGAATCGAACCCACAACCAAAGTGCAACTGGTATTTATCGCCTACCACTAGACTACGCGAATTCCCTGGTTAGTTTGACTAATTATTTTTAGTTAGATGATTTTAGGAATCAAGAGTAAGTTTATTTTGGGTTATCTATGGAAATGACTAACCTATCACTGAGGATATGTGATTAGGTTAATTACTTTTCAATATGAGAATTTAAGAGCAACTGATGTTATTTAGAGATAAAAGTTAATTTGTACCTTGGAAGACTATGTGACTAAATCCGTCAAATATATGTGTTTCAATCTTAGTTTGGTTTACTTTGAATAATTTTATGGACAAATTGTTTATCAAATGGTCCTCGTTGAACTTTGGGTTTTGTTGGACAAATTTTGGAGATTAAGAATAGATTTTCTTTTTATAAAGGGTTATCCTTTTCTGGATTATCTGATCTTGTACTAACCATTTTGGTTTTGGTTTTGGTTAAAGTCTAAAGACATGGGAAGTATATATTTCTCTTTTGTGGATTAGGTGATTCTCTAGAAGTTGATTATAGTGAACAAGTCTTCCTAAATACTCGTCTTTTGGAGAAAATATGAGTTTGTGTAAGAAATATAAAAGTTGAAATTCAACATGATAAGTAATTATGTTTCCTTATGAATAAATTCATCAATAAAAAACAAAAATGTTGACTATTAACTTTTCCTACTGGGGAATCGAATACCGTTTAACCCATCACAAATTTGTGATTTTCTGGTGGTTAACTTTCTCCTAAACATGTTTTCTATCACTCTCCATCAGAACTTGACCCTATGTTTTCTCCTCCATGTCCATGTTTTCCTACATGGAATCCTAGTACGGGTTAACTCGGGTGACCTCTGTACTTCTCATTCTTTTTTTTAAAGTGATTATTTTACCGACTCTTGTTCCGATGTGGGACTTTCAAGGACGTTTCCGAGCCCAATTTTTAAAATTGAGGGGACTCAATTCCCAAAAGGGGGGAAGGATGTAACACCCCAGGTAAATAAAGAATATTACATTTTTATATTTATCCTTATTTGTGAATATAATATTAATATTACTTTAAAGGGGATGCTATGCTCGATGGTGTACCCAATATGCAACAATGAGTTTCTTGGGAATCTTACGTTGCACTCTAATAATAAAATAATATTATTTTAAATGGTAGTTAACGCCTAGCCGTTGTAATGGAGGGAATGAACAGAACAAACTACAAATTGATTATATATGTTTGTCAAATATTTTTACTTTTTACAATAAATGTTAGAGGATTAAAAATGAGAATGAATCCAATTTTAAGCGTAAACTTTCTAATATTCATTAAAAGATGGATTTGCCGCCTTTTGATGGAGAACCTCTTTTAAATCCACTTTTTGACAATTTTATGTGTTATATTTGACAAAATAATATTCTTCTTTAGAATCGGGACATCAAAATTTACTTTGTGTAAATTTTTGGTATTTTTCGGATAAAGTTCATTTTTTAATGAATAGTGAAAAATGATGTATTTTAATTCAAAACCACTTTTTAGTCTAATTTATTTATATGATTAGATTATATTTTGAATTGGTTTTAAATTTAAATTAGAATATATTTTTACCATTTAATCCAATTGTGGTCATTGGAATTAATTTCACTTTGAAATCGGACTTAAACTAGTGTCAATATTTTGATACTTATTGTTTCATAAAAACATGTTATTTTCTCTGACAACGGGAATTAATTATTAAATTAATTAATGAAACTTATATGTTTTGAATTTTGTAAAATAGACTTCATTTTTTAATTCGGAATATCAAATATAGCTTAGGGTGAAGTTTTGGTATTTTTCTGAAGAACTTCAATTTTTGATGAATAGTGAAACCACTAAGTGGTAGTTAAAGAAACTTATTTTTCGTTTAAATGAAACTTCTCCACCTCTGTGTTTTGCATTTAAAAAATCCGACATACATGGTTGTCATTAGGAAGTAAAATTTGGTTCCATGGGATTAAAATAATTTTTTGGTGAATAGTAACTTTTATGTTCTTAATCGCGATTAGAGGTAATTAGTGTAGTTTAAGGTAAAAATAATGTTTTAATAATATGATATGAGCTTGACACATGTCCTACCCTTATTGGATGTGTCATGGCCGACCAAGACAGTCCATGGGTCAACTTGGGGACCCCATGGAGCCACTTTGGTTGGGAAATGACATAAATAACTTTTTATTTAATGTAAAAGTAAAAATGACACAAACATGAGTTGTTTTACTAAAACATTTTTAACATGATCTTATACATTCCAGATGTTTGAATATAAATAGTAATTGGAAAGATAAAAATATTTCATACATCATGATATTTTTTTTATAATTTTTAGACATTAAATAAATAAAATTATTTATGACATCATAATGATGCAGCGATTACCTCATTAATAAAGGATTTAAATAAAATGAAACGATAATGTAAAATCTATGACGTACACATGTCCAAAACCCATTGGATTGGTGGATTTCGAAACCTTATAACCTTATCCTATAATTATATCAATGTGGGACGTTTTAAATCCGAAACTCATTTTCATATAAAGTAACATTTCTTTACTTTCCAAGAGTGCCTCTTATCTTCTATTATAAAAGGCCTCCACCTCTACCTCCTTACCCACACTTCCAAAGCTTTTGGCTCGGCCAAACCCTGCCCATTTTGTCTCTCCACATCCCCCTCTTAGTCCTAAAAGCCTCACCTTGGGCATAAGTCTTACCAATGAATCCTTTGAGCTCAAATGAAAAAGAGTTACCCGATTTTAAGGTAATGTCTTCACTTGAGTCCTTTTGTTTTATTTTGCTTCTCCAACCACCTAAACTCTTTTTATTAATTTATTTTGTAACAAATCCAGTATCTTCAATATACTAGGATGTTTTTATAAGAATTATTCTAGATACACTTACACACATCTACATTTAATGGTTAAAGAACATATTGTTTCTGTGGATGGTGAATTTCTGCCTCACGAAACGATGATTGTTCAACATTCTTCTAACACCTTCAAAGGTGGCCATTAAGATGTCAATATACATATATATGATATATAATATGTTTATGTTTTACTTAAGATTCTGTATTTTTCTTTTGTGGCATACCTTTATTGTTTCCATTGTCGGTAAACACGATAATTTCATTTTAGGAAGTGGGGACTACCGCCCCCTCAAAGTGATTTGATTCGTTAATGCCATATGTGGGATGTATAAAGGATGGATTTAAAGTTATTATATATGATGTATGTTACATATAAATTATGAATATAATTATGTAATTAAAATATAAATACCTCTCATTTATTTTTAATTCCATTAATATTACATAGAAATGAAAGTAGTGTTCATGCGTACGTACGGCTTACCGTCTCCATGAACGGTGCATTTCATTTCTTACCTCTAAATGATTATGTAATATTATAAATACATGTCTATTCTGGATATATATGATATATATGATATCCAAATCATGAATATCATTCTGGATATAATGAACCTTTGACCACACGAACAACATGTAATTGTAAGAAGTCCACTTTCGACTTAAGAACCAAATATCGACAAAACAAACATTATTAACTTAAATGATTACATAATGTTTATAACATTAAAATAAGTGATAAAAAGGAATAATGAACTTTAAAAAGGTTCTTAATCAAGTATAAATTAACTCATGTTTATTATTTAGGATGTTAAAAAACGATCTAGTCAAGTCAGACTCGAGGTAAGGGATCCTACTCCTATCTTTCTTTTTAAGTACACTCTTTTATGTCATTACTTTTAAGCTCATATTTCTTGTGATTGGGATGTTCTTTTATATTAATCTTACTGTAATTTTTATGCTCATATGGTGAGAGACATTATTCTCTCTCATCAATCCATTTTGGAAGTTTTGAGTGGCGCCGTTAGGCTGCCGAATTTTCATAAGAGATCTAACCTCTCTCTTTCCTTTTAAGTACTCTCCTTTATGTCACTTATTTTAAGATCCTCTTAATTATGATGGGGGATGTTTTTTTATATTCCTCTTTCTGTAAATTTTATTTTAATATGATGAGATACCCTATGTGATCTCATCAATCCATTTTTTGAAGTTTTAAGTGGCGCTGTTAGACTGCCAAGTTTTCGTAAGGGATTTTTCATCTCACTTTTAGTCCTGTGAGATTTATACTACATTTTCCACCATTTACTTTGAGTGGTGTATGTACATCCCATTATTATAATCTTTGTATAATATAATTTCATTTATGGGTATTTACATATTCATTGTATGACCCTTCTTCAATGGGGTGTATGTTTCGAAAGTTACCCAAGTCGGTAAGGGAAGCTTTGACCCACCTCTTTTAATAGACTTATTTTGTTACGTATTTTAATTAACATACTATTATGTTGGGATATGTTCTTCTATATCCTTATTGATGTAAATTTTATGTCCAAGTGATGATATACCCTTTTTATATCTCATCAACTCTTTTTCTAAATTTTGAAGTGACGCCGTTAGGCTGTCGAATTTTTGCAAGGGAACTTATTAACCCAATTTTGATTCTTTGGGATAAACTTGTACTACTTGAATATGTCGTTCTATTATTATGTGTTAATGTCCTCTGATTGTTTTACACATAATAACCACTTATATTTCATGTATTCGTTTGTCACACATAATTATATAATTGATTTATCCTTCATCCAAGGATATCGTCTTTGTATGGGACTTTGTCTCAATCTCCTTTAATTGAGGCATATTTTGTTTTATACAAAACCTTATTTTATACGGTGTATAAACCCCTTTGACTTTTACTTTTATTCAAAAGGAATATTTTTTATACGAAGATTTTACTAAACGACAAAGGGGAATGTTTTTGTCGTACGTATGCGACGACAATGACTTCTCTGCCGCCGTGACCATTATTTGAGTTTCGGCTTCCTCTACAAGCCATACCTTTTTTTAAAGAAAAATAAATACCATGTTTTACTTTTATTTTATTTTGGTATTGAAAATGGTTTTCATAATGTTTTTATATCAAAGTGTTTTATTGATATATAGTGATTGAATGGTGGAAATGTTATGTTTCCTTTATGCATGTTTTATGTGATACGATTATGTTGAGGTTCTTGGGCCTTATTATGAAGATGGTTGGTTCCGTGATAAACTAAGGGTGGGTGAGACCGATATAGCTCTCCAATTAATTGGGTAACACGAAGGGGTTAAACGTTATGGTTTCTCCGAAGACATTTAGGGAATATACAGTGATGGGTATTCCAAACGTAACCAAGAGGGTTACTCCCTACGTAAGAATGTTATGAATGCCTCAAGTTACCTTTATGTCTTGTGATTTCTATGATTTATTCATGATTTTATGAGGTATGTTAAAGTGCTTATGTTTTATGGGTAAAGTATGATTTCATTCTTATGTGTACATGTACTCATGTTTCCTTTCCATATTTTTATATCCCTTACTGGGCTTTTTATGCTCATCCGAAGTTTTTGAAATGTTTTTCACAGGTCAAGGGAAGGGTATATGATATGATGATAGTGTCAAGGAAGTGTCAAGAAAGAATCCATGTTTTAATTTAAATATGTTTCCGTTGATGGGAAAAATGAATACTATCTTTTATGTAACAAATTTGTTTAAATGTGGAATGTAATGCAAGTTTTATGATCTAATTCTCTAAAACTCTAAACCTGAAAAGATCCTCAATGTGTAATCTTGTAATAACTCAAGATTAAGTAAGGTTTAAGGCTGGGGCCTTATACTTCCTGCCTATGGAAAGGCATCTATGATGAATAGAGGGATGTGGAGAGATAAAAGGAGCAGATTTTGGCCGAACCAAAGGCTTGAGAGGTGTGGGTAAGGCGGTAGAGGTGGGGGCCTTTTATAAGAGGGAGGATGGGAACTCTTGGAATGTCAAGAAATGTTACTTTATATTAAAATGAGTTTCGGATTTTAAAAGTACCACATTGATATATTTCTAGGAAAAGGTGATAAGGGTTAGAAATATACACATCCAATAGGTTTTTGAAATGTTTATGTCTTAGATTTTACATTATATTTTCATTTTATTTAAATCATTAATTAATGAGGTAATCGTTGCATTATCATGGTGTCATGCAAAATTTAATTTATTTAACGTCTAAAAATTATAAAAAAAATACAATGATGTAGGAAATCTTCTTATATTTCCAATGACTATTTATAGTCTAATAGATCATTTATTTATAAAAAATTAAAATTGTTTTACATAGGTGTTACATAGTTTTGTGATATTCTCCTTTCTTTAAAAATAATATGATAAAGTGTCACTATCACCTGAAAGTGATTCCATGGGGTCCCAAAGTTTGGAAAAAGGCATCCCATGGTCGGCCATGACACAACCAGTAGAATTAGGACACATTTTGGGGTCATTTTTTAATATTATGATATTATTTTATCACCCTTAACTACCCGATTACTAATTAATCACGATAATTAAAGATAATTACCATCATTACTATTCCTAATGTCCAAAAACAAAAGAGTCATAACTATATAATTTTGACCTTATGATTAAAAATATGGAATCCATTTTACCAAATTCCAAACAAAAAAATTATGGTAATTAATATAAATATGATTCTTGTTGTCAAAACAAATAGCGGGGTTTTTTTGACACAATATCTCTGAAATATTTGGCACTTTCTTATGCAAAATTCCAAAGTGAAACTATTTATAATGACCACAATTCAATTAAATGGTAAAAATATATTCTAATTACTCTTTAAAACCAATTATAAATATAATCTAACCATTAAATTAGATGCAAAAGCAGTTTTGAAGTAAAATGCAGTATTTGTCACTATTAAAAAATGAACATTGTCAGAAAAATACCAAAAATTTATCCAAAGTAAATTTCAATGTCCCAATTCTAAAGAATAAGTTTATTTTGAAAAATAGATCATATAAAATTGTCAAAATCTTGATTTAAAATTGGTTTTCTATCAAAAGGCGGTAAAACAATCTTTTAAAAAATATTAGAGTAGTCCATACTTAAGATTTGATTTATTCTCATTTTAAATCTCTAAAACACTATCTAATTCATAAATATACATAGATAAGAAAATATATTATTCATTACTTACTTGGGATGTTAAAAAACATTCAAAATATATGAAATTTTTGTATCATAGATTCAATATATAGAAAAAATCTATGAATGGCATGAAAATTTAATTCCCAAACTAGATGATAGATTTATAATGGAAAAAATATATGTCATTAAAAGGGTAATAAATGAAAAAAAATATTTTATTTTAACATGAATATTTTTATTTATCATTTCCCTTTTTTTCATTTATCATCAAGGACTTAGAAAGGGAAATAACTCATGAAATCACAAGCACCATGCACTTCTAAGCACTAAATGATAAAAGGAGACAAAAAATAAATCATAAACTAAAGTCTAAATAACTAATTTGTAAGATTCAAAGACTATATTAAAAAAAACATGTTGCCTCCTATAATGAAATATTGTTTAATATTGATGTATCATCCTCACATCTCAAATTATTGGTGATGGAGGGATGTCAAGATATTATACAACACTGATCAATGAATGACAAAAGATGTGATTACTTTATATTAGACTAAAATATTCGTTTTTTCTAATATTAGATTAAATATTAATTGGAGTAGTGACTTATACACATCCATTAAGATAATAAAATATTGTTTGGTTTGCCCTTTAAAGTCAAACTTCTTGTTAAGGACTATCCAAACATGTTGGCACTCTATGTTATGTGCTCTCAATCATGTACTGATTCATGTTTATCTCTTGGAATCTAGTTTTTGTCACTCACTACCATCATTATTTTAATAACTCCACCAATAATTCTACATTGTTACTATTTCTTGATAATTTTGGTTTGTCTATAGAGAAATAGAAACAATTGGAAGTCTTTCACTATGAATGAACCTATATTCACCATTTCACTAGTTTTTAATAGTGTTTATAAATATTTAATTTTCTTTAAACCTAGTTAATGAACTAGGGACCTAGAAAATTTTTTAAACCATTTTCATGGAAGGTATGTGTGACCAGGTTAATGAAAAAAAATACACAAAAAATCACAAAATAAAAATTCAGATTTATAAAAACATTATTTAAAAATTATTTTTAGTATGTTAATGGACACATGATCTATTTGAAAACACATCCAATATTTTATTTATTAAAATAGATGATAAATAAGTTCTCTATAACTGAAAAATATACTTGAGATGATCTATATTAATAAAAATTTAGTATATTTGAAAAAAAATCATAAAATCAAAATGTCAATCCACCGGTAAATGAGATGATAGAGGGGGTTAGAATTTTGGAATTCCATGTGTTGATTATTTAAGGAAACCCTCAAAACATAAGGAAAACCCCTCAGTCATGAAATTATAAAATCAATTATAATCATTTGTTAATTTTTCCATCATGAAATTAAATTCCCAATGAATATTCTCTTGAATTCATTAGGGACATCTATTCTGCGGTGTAACAACTACCACTGAGAGTGTTGAGTGAAGAGGAACTGAAACATAGGTTTTTCTTTTTCTATTTGAAGGTAAATTCTAAAATATTATCCCAAAAATGGATGAATAAATATTTGATACTTAGAACTAAATATATAACAGTTTTGTAATGAAATGTTTTTAAATTATAATGATAGATGAAATAAGCCAAAAAATCTATATATGTCTTCAGGATGATGGTAGACAATTCTATGAAATGTGGGATTGAATGAGATGGTTACATAGGAAATATATTAATCTCCAATTCACTCCACTACTTCTCATAGACACATATTTGAATAGTCCCACTCCAAATAATTAAAAAAATTATTATTCTTATTGAGGGATGATTAGTGAAAAAATTGATGATGAGATAATATAAATTTTCAACACACCACCGAAAATCACACAAAAAATGATCAAGTTAGAGAACCTTTGTTAAGAAGGAAACCAAACATTCTCCCCAAGATGAAGTTAAATCAATTGGATTTTATACTGAAAATACTGGAGACACACTTAGGGAGTAATGTATCCACTATGTTTTTTTTGGGAACTCGTAATACTTTTCTCACATTCTAAAGTTGACTATATTTTAAATTGATCAAATACTCAACTTTTTGGTAGGGTGGAAAAATTTTAGTGGGAGAAGGAAAGAACTTGTTGCATGATGATTTTCTGATTTTTGATATAGAATTTGAATAGGATGTACCTATCATTCTTGGTAGGCCCTTTATAGCCATGATAAAAGATATAATTGAGGATTCAAATTGAAAATTAATTTTTAAATTTGGGTTAACAAGAAGGGTAATTTAATATTTTCAATAAAATAAAATAACCCATCGAAACCAAATTTATTGTAAAGATGTGATGTTATGAGTGAAATAGTTTTTTAATGAGGTGGATAAGGATTTTTCAATGAAACTAGAGTATATTATTGGTTAACCTAAGAGTCTAATTGAAACCTACAATGTAATTAGTTTTAGCAAAAAGAAGGACCCTTTAGTTGATTTAGAGGGGAAAATCCTAAAACACCTAAATGATTTTTCTTAGAAAACATGTTTACCCCAATAAAAGAATCTAAATGTGAGGTTAAATTTTCTTGGAAAATAGTTACAAAGAGGAGGATTACAACACTACATTATTTATTATGAATCATGAGGACCTTGGAACTCCTATATCTAATTATCTTCCATCAAATTAATATGTACCCAATCTAGAGATGAATCCCCTACTAGCTCAACAGAAATATTCATTCGTTGGTGATTTTTTTATAATTACTAATATTACCTTTTCTAGTTTACATAAATGTATATTAGTTTCCTTAATGAAGTAAAAATATATCATAGGTCGGTATCTAATAAAAATTATGTGTATAATACCATCTTACTTCAAGAAACAAATTCCCATGGATCGAGACCATAACCCTAGAGTTTAATCATAGAGAAGATTGTATACCAAT
The DNA here is from genome assembly GCA_963277665.1 of Viscum album. Classification (NCBI taxonomy): domain Eukaryota; kingdom Viridiplantae; phylum Streptophyta; class Magnoliopsida; order Santalales; family Viscaceae; genus Viscum; species Viscum album. The sequence goes on from OY728159.1 coordinate 1,940,429,279, forward strand.
ATGATGGAAGTTGTTACAGGGGATGTGATGAGATTAATGGATAGTAGATAATTTTTTAAATCATAGATAGTCTATGGGTAGGACATGCCCATGTTTCCCCAAAAAGATTGGATTCGCAGTGGATACCAATGATAAAAATGAACCATTTCATGTTAGGATAATAAAAAATGGCAATTTTTCATAGATTGAATGAAACTAAATGATGAAACTAAGAAAGACTAGTTTCCAATACCATTTTGGGAGTATATTATTAAGATGTTGTCTATGAATATATTCCTTTTCTTTCTTGATTAATATTATGGTTAAATCATTATTTTTATTTCTCATTAGGATTGGTATCTTACAACATTCACTTATGTATTTGTGTAATTCTCCTACTAATGAATTCACATTAGATTATGTGGTACCCTAGAAAATTCTCTAAGATTCAAGATAATTATTTTCTATGAAATTATCAAGATTTAAATTTGTTATTTATGGATCATTTTTTAGTTGTTAGAAGTGGCTTTGAAAACATTTTGGAAAATCTGTAAACTATTTTAGAGAGATTTCTAAAAAAAAAATCCTAAAATTAATAAGGAAAATTGTGAATTCATGGATCCGAAAGGAATTTTTTATGACCAAAATGTTTAAAATATGAAATTAATAGTTGAAAATACCAAAAAAAATAACAATATAGAAGCCTCCCATTCCTTAAAATGTGAGAGGAATTAATATTTTATTGGGACTTGTTAGATTCTATAAGTGATTCATTAAAAATTTTACTTAAATCATAAGAAAGTTTTTTCAATATTCATGTTATGGGTAAACAATTTTAACTTTATATAAAATTTCGTATAACATTTAACCTACTCAAATAGAAATTCACAACATCATATGTGATCACTACCCAAAATTACAAGTTATCTTTAAGGAGGAATGTCATACTAATGACGTGTATGTAGGTGTTGTTTTTTGGTGGAGGAAGGAGAAAATACTATATTTTGATAATTATTCTATAAATATATGGTATGATGCCCAATTAATTTATACAACAATATAAAAAGAGTTTTAAGATTCCATTTTTATCTTAAAATGTTTAGGCATTACTCTGTTGGTTTTAAGCTTATTATATTTATTAATTACTATACTCTTAAATATTTACAAGATAATAATGACATAAATATAGAATTGTGAGACGGAATATTTTTCTAGAAGAGTTTGATTTGGAAATAACGGATTATAAAGGATATGATAATGTGATTGTTGAACAACTATCCATGTTAACCAATACCTAAGATGAGGAAACCAAAAGGATTAACACATCATTTCCCAGATGAGAAAATTTTCAATGCTTTTGTGAGGCTATATTATTGGTTTTCATACTATTCATAAATTCTTGTTATATGTTTTATTATGAAGGGAAATTCACATAAATAGATGAATAATATTATATCCGAGCCGATATACAATTTTTTGGATGATCCTCTATTGTTTAAGAAGATGTGATGATGGAATTTTTATGAGATCTATGGTTGAGGAGTAAATGATACCCATTCTTAATATCTTCCAGCCAAAACCATAGGGTGGAAACAATTTATGTGATAAAACTTACCAAAATTTCATCCAAGATAGGTTCTTCTTTCCCAAACTGTTTAAAGATTCTTAGAGTCTTGTGATAGGAGGTGATAAGGGTCAGACGATTGGAAATGTTGGTAGAAGGAAAGAGATACCTCATAAAGGGATTCTAGAGGTATATGTTTTTAATGTCTTTAGTTTGGAATTCATGAGTCCATTGTCATCGTATTATAAGAATAATCACCTATTTTTAGTTTTGGGCTCTGATTTCAAGTCATTTTAGGCTATTCCTCTTCCAAACAATCCTTCTTCCAGTGTTATTATGTTCATAAAGAAAAATATATTTTCAAGGTTTTTAGATCCCGAAGAATTAATCATAGATAATGGGACTCATTTCAAGAATTATAATTTCAAATATTTAACAAAAAAGTATGGGTGTTCTCGTAATAATGAAACCACCTACCACCCATAGTCTAGTGGTCAGAAAAAAATTTATAAAAGAGAGATTAACCAAATCCAAGAGATGAGAGTATTGATCTCTAGGAATGATGGGTTAGTAAAATTGTATAAAGATTTATGGGATCACAGGGATTTATATAAAAACCCCATATGTATTTTTCATTATAGTTAAATCTTTGGAAAGACATGTTATCTACCTATATAACTTCATCAGAAGTCTTATTGTCCAGTGAAGACCATGTAAACTAATTTTAAGTCCATTGGATAAAAGATTTGTTAACTTGAGTGAACATGAGTAAATAATGAGATAATGTAACCCCTTCGTTATTCATGAAACTATTAAATTAATTTTTTTTAATTAAACATATATCTCAAATAATGATTCTATATTGGAAAAAATGTTGTGGATTATGTTTTGGGGTAGGGGGTTCTTCTCTATGATAAATTGTGATTCAATTATGTAAACATAAAAAGCCCCATTTTTTAAAAAAATTCTTCATTTTTAGTACCATTTGAATATATTATTCTTTCAGATAAAAAAAATTTATGTGATTTTAGGTTTTGAAAATAAAAACTCAATGTGCCCTTTCTAAGGAAATATTTCATGATCATTTTTTAGAAATTTCACTTAGTCTAAAATTGTTAGAATTAAATGATTTACAAATGATTCTATCCACAAAATTTATGGAAAAACTATTTGGAAACTAGAAAATGATGTGTGTTAGGTTATACTATTGTGGGATTGTATATAAAACGTGAAAAAACATAATGTTTGAACATGAAACTAGTAACATAACCTTGGTGAAATAAAATATTTCAATGATCTAACTCAATCAAGACTAATATAAGTCCTTTGAATATAGAAAAAATTGGAAATTTAGATCCCACAGTGAGTCTTTACGATAATTTCATAGGGTTATTTGAGTATATATTTAAAATCCAATCTCCAAAATTATTTTTATAGATCTATGCAAAAATTTATCGCTAGGAAAATTTCAAATAAAGTTCATTTGTAAAAGATGTGTTCATTATGGTGATAAGAATATATATCTCATGTGAACAAGAAGAAAATTTATTTATATGAAAATATTTTGTGTTGTATCATTGTAGTGGAAAATTAATCTCTGGTTGTGGAATGAGGGAGAGAGTGAAAAATGGTAGCACTTATTTTTATAGAGTTACTTCCAATAGAATCTCATTGGTCTACACTCATAGTACTAGAACATGAATTGTGTTGAAGTAGGTATGTGACAAAAATATAAATGGGAGGAATGAAAACCTAATTAATTTTACTATTTTGTGGTGTTCTTTAATTAGAGCATGTGTATTTGAACCTAGGAGCTATATTCATCCATTTTTTCTGTGTCTATGTTAATAATTAAAAAAATTAATTTATTTTTCTAGGAGGTCAACTGATTATGTTTGGGAGAGTTTTATGTGTCATTATTCCATCACACTTTTCCACATTTATTTTGGTGAAATACAGAAATATTAAATCATGTAATGTAATTTTTTATACTATTTTTTTTATTATTTTAATATGCTAACACTTAAATTCACATTAATTTAAAATAATTTTAAAATTAATGATTTTTGGTTCCAAATAGTTCCATTATTCCTTAAATTGAATTTCTAGATATTTGTAATATTTTTTTTAATTATTATAATTATTTTCTCTAAATAAATTGGTGTTGATTATTTAAATTATTTTTTGTATTTAATTATTTTGATATTATTTGATATGAATTGATCTATATGTTTTTAAGAATATTAAATTTGCATTATGTAATTTTTATTATTTTTTTGTTGATTCCATATTTTTATAAACAAATTTTTAAAGATTACATGATTTTAATTTAATCAGTTATTATTTGAGTTATATTTTTAAATTGGAAAAAAATTAAAATGAATTAATCATGCATCAAAATTTGAGATTTTATTAAATTTTCTTATTGAAAAATTAAATGATTCTTTTTGTATGCTTTGATTTTTAGTTTGAATATTTTATTTTCATTAATTTCATAATTCCTTATTATTTTTAGGACCGACTACAAAATGTTTGATAATTATTAAGCCAAACATGCATGGGTTAGAGTGGCAATGTGTAGAAATTTATATAAACTCAATCTTCACCAAATTATTCTTGTAAATGTGATGCATTGACCACGCACCTTGTGAAGTGACCATGGCTACCAAAAATTGGCAATGATAAAATGAATTGTCTATATAGAATGGTTTTAGCTTATTGAGTGACAATGGAGATTTTTGAAAAGTTTTATATTGTTTCTTCATTTGATCACACCTTACCCAGTCAAGAGACAATGGAAATTTTCGATCAACCATTTCTAAGGATTCAACATGTGATAAAAAATACTTGATTGAGGCCAACGATCATCGATCAAAGCTATTATTTTGATCATATATTTGAAACCTCTATAATTTAAGAACTCCCTAAATCCCTTGAATTTGATCATTGATGATATATAAAGAAGATGAATGTTTATGTGGATATTATATAAGAATAAGAAACCATCCGCTGAAGATGACTGATACTGAGATTCTGATGAATTGAATGACATTGAGTTTGATCGAATGGAGAACTAGTAAAGAAACCCAACCATGATTGAATATTTCACTAATCAAAAAAGGATTATATTATAGGCCCTTAACAAAAAAATCAAAGCCTATTTATGCCACAATTGAAGAAAATCAAGATCCCGATTATGATTTTAGACTAGATATGTCACCAAATGAAGGAATATGAACTGATCCCAAGCATGATGATCCAATACATCCCAAACATGATCGATTTAGTACCACTATTTATGAATCCAAAAATCCAGAAACACTCTCACTAAACATGAAGAAATACAAACTAGGATTGTGGGGGAACCCACCAACCAAACCATAACTGCTGAAGTCCCCCAATGAACACACATCCTAATCATGAAGGTGAAAGATGGACCACAAACAGTGCACAAATTAAATATGAACCACACCACCGAGTGACATATAATGATGATTCCATATTTGAGTTAAATAAACTCTCTTTTTCATGGATCAAGCCACCCCACCTCACTAATCAAAGGAGAACTGGGATCGATGTTGGTGTCGCTTCTTGAGGAAGATTCCATTTGAAAATTTTGGATGAAGAAAAATCTCAAACAGACTAATGAGTTCAATATGAGTAAAAATAAATATATCTTAAAATATTGATATGTAATAAAAAAATATCATCCACAAAATTTCAAAATTCATTGATCCATTACTGCCCAATATTAACTAGATATGTCGATCCGGTGTGATAAAGTGATAGTCAGGGATTAAAGTGTCTTGTAATTACTGTGAATAGATATTTTTAGGAGTTATAAGTAGGATATGGGGGAATTAGTTTCTCTCTAATATTGTGGTAATTGATTTGGTAGAGGCCACACACCAGTAATTTGAAGAAATTTCCCAAGGAAGAAGCCAATATGAAATTAGTTTCTTTTGGTAGTGAATTGGCACTTCTAAAAGAATGAGGGATGGATTTCTATACATGATGTTTAAACATACCCAAAAATACACATAGATGAATTTATATATTTCCTTTATTACAAATTACTTTTATATTTATTATGAAATATTTGATTTTGGATTATGATCATGTATCGAAATTGTCATGTAACCATATTTTTATAGAGCTTAATTTTTTATACATAAACAATGTACATAAAATGTAATGTGGGTTGGGACTCACAAAGCCCAAAGAATGAATTAATATATAAGGTTACAAATGTGGTACAAAATTTCTAATAAAATACTTCCAACTCCATGATGAACTAAAATTTGGAAAATGGGGGAAATCATTTCTCGATCGGATCCACTTTCTTAAATGTCAAAAATCTCATATCCTTATGTTTTTCTACCTAAATTAAGAAAGCCCCATGGTGTTTACAATCATGGGAGGATATGGATTATTCTATCACCCTGTATAGTCTTCCAAATCATTTAATATCCCAAGTGGAAATCATCTTCTATCATGAGCATGGTTACTGCAGGCAAAAGATTTCAAGTATAATTGAATTTTTTAATGGTAATTTGGATTATGTGACCAATAGAGATGATTATATACAGTAATGGTTCTAAATGGAGTCCATGAAGAATTTTAAGTTCTCTGATATCCTATAGGGAGCATAGTTTTTATTTACATACTATTATATATTCTAAATATGGATATAAAAAATGGGAGGATGCAAAAGACAAGAGGCTATAAGCTAATAATTTACAAGTGTTATAAACAAGAAATCAGGGAGAGTCACCCTCAAATAGATGAAAAGGGAAGGAGATTAATAATAGGAAAATGGATGGGATAAGGCACCAAAACTGTAAAATATTTAGAGGATGTTTGAATCTCCCACCAAGAGCATCTCATTTTCTTCTTGTTTCCTTGTTTCACATGTTTCAATGTCTTTTTTTGAGTCTATTAAAATATTTTGATTATAGAATCAACATTATTGGATAAGATAAAACAAAGGGATAATATTTCGCTGGTAGGTAATATAATATTTCATTCATATTCAACATACTGTTGGAATCAACCCTCATCTTTGTAACTAATTGCTCATATGAGAATCCATACGAGAAGTAGATATATCAATGATGGTAGCACATGGGTATTAAATAAGATGTTGATATATGTTTGAAACTAATATCATCATTTCAGGGATTATTGGATACTACAATTGAGCTACTGAATGATTAACTCATCCATAGGGTGGTCATTAGAAATAATGGTTCATCATATTTTCTATAGATTTCTCAATATTTATGCATGGACAAATAATGAAAACAAAATATAAAAATAATATTAAATAAAACCAATCCAATCACAATATGTCACTTTACTTGTAAATTTTTCCATGTTCTATGTTTTTTCCGTCCATCTTGTACTATTTCTCGTTAATCTATTGGATTTTGGTTTTTCTCACTAACTAAAATCATTCTTTTCATCAATTTACCACCAATTCTACATTGTCACTATTTCTTGAGACTTTTTTTTTCTACTTGGTCACACTACAAATTTTATGGCATTCCCATTGGATAATCCCATATTCAAAACATTAGTAATTTTCAGTTGGGATTATAAATATTTAATATTCCTTGATCTTAGTTAATAGCCTAGAGACCCAATCAGAAACAAAATTATCTTTTTTGGTACCCTTGACTCAATTGTTTTTTTCATCCACCCTAATAGTTATTTTGATAATTATAATCAATATAATTTTTATATTTTACATACGTACATTTGTGGTTGTTCATGGACATCCTCAAATCCATATCTCTATAAAACAATATATTAAGGCTCCCATTCATCCATTATTTCCCACCATGTTTACTTATTACTTTTTTACTCCCTTGGTTTTTCATTAGATGATGTTCATATCCATTCCATATAACATGCAATGTTTCTCTCCTAGAAGATTCTCAATTCATGACCCTTCACTAGAAGTGTCCATAATTGACATATTACCCTAATATAGGAAACAAAAAAATTGTTAAATAAGAAACCACATATTATTACCATGATGGGGAAAATTTCTTTAATAATTACATAAAACTATATCACGCATTATATAGTGATTCAACATTAAAATAATTTATGTTCAATATATTTAAATGATTGTTCAGTAATCTAGAGGAAATAATGAATAGTTTTGTGAATTTCCTAGCTAATTCATCCCATGTTATTTTAGAGTGTGATGATAGAAATTGGATATATTCTTTGTATTTTCTTTTTTTATAAAATAAAAAAATATACACATTAAAATGTCACAATAAAAAAATAAAATGTATTGAAATGTTTCACAAAACTTCTCAAATGTTTTTTTGGGTCTTCATCGGGTAGACTGGTTAATTTTATGGTATTTTAAATCCATTTAATGACAAATTGATTTATCTCAAAGTGATAATAAATCTCCATGAGAACTATAATTCTTGTTTAATGAACCAATCATGAAGGTTGATCGTGCTCTATTATTATTCATATCTCTGAATATCATCCTTTAGCCACTTATTTATCTCTATGTTCTCATTATACTTTTTACTCAACACCATCTACGATATCCTTCCTAACATTTATCAAACATAACTCTATCATATAATAATAATTTAAATCTTATTTTCCAATTCTCCAAGTGAAGTTCCAATACATTAAAAGTGTTACCTAGTATTCCATGAGAAAAAATGAATATTTATATAAGATAAAATTTGAATATAAGAAAATAATAATCCCTCTAGTTTTCTTAAGAAACATTCCCTAGAAACGATGTCAAAAACATAACCACCTACATGGAATAGTTAATTCTCATGCATAATCATGTTTAGAAATTTAATACTCAATCTAACTACAAACTAACTAAATAAGTGTATTATGTAGAGAGTTCAAGTCTATAAAATTAGATATAATTAAAAAAATTCATTAAATAATTAAAAATAAATTTAAAATAGAAGATAAAGAGAATTAGATAAACTAAATTAATTATGTCATGCGATGAATTAGTACATCTATGTTCATTCAATACTAAATTAAAATAATTACGATAAAGAAATATGTCAACAAAATCAATTACAATAAAATACCATGGTCAGGGCACTCCCAATACCATATTTAAATGTAACCAACCAAACTCACAAATTTTATGTCATGATAATATGTATCTATTTAATGCATTAAAACCATTGAAATTATAAAATATAATTGCAATGTGTGAGAGAGAAGGAAAAGATGAAAATGTATAAAATAAAAGTGAAACCCCGTCGTGAATGAATCATAGAATAAATAACTCACTAGAATAAACACCCTTCATTACATGATTTCCACTAACCAAATATCCCCGCATTCAGTAATGAGAGGAAGTAAAAAATTAAAAACAGTGAAACATATAATGTTATAACTCTATTTGAAATCCCTCCCAACTCCTAGCTTGATCCTATAAGAATTGATTCTCCCCATAATGCATCAATATCCTACTTAGATAAAATAATTCCCATGGAAATCGTTCCAACATATCATCATATTTATATCTCATATGACAATATCATTATCATTGTGTATTTGAATACAACTTCTATAAATATTTGAAAAAATTCATAAGTGATAACACTTTATATCTCCCTTTAATATAAAACATTTATAATATTATCTAGGATAGGTTCTAGAATAAGAATGATTATATTTGTGCTATATATAAAATAGATAAATGGATTGTAGTGTAATAAGTTTTTGTAGAGAAAAACCCAAACCACCACATCCTAAAACTCTTTCATGAATCATTATTGTGGTGTAAGTCCAGTCATAAAACGTAAACCTCCTGAAATAAATCCCAAAAGCCACATCCCCTCCATAATCCTTAATGGTGCAGTGGAAATACTATTCCACATGCACCTTCACATAATTAAAATAATTTTCTTCCTCCCATGACCTTGACATAAAGAAAAAAATCCATATCACAATGGTATTATATGAAATCATGGACCACCCATTCATATCTCCACATGCAGGATAAGGTAATCCAACAGTAGAGAGCTCCTCAAACCACCAAACCTAATCCCATATCAATCCACGATACACAAAATAATACAATATCCATAATCTAAAACTTTTAAACTAAATGATTCCTTCTTCATTCGATGAAAAAATGTAATTTTCAATTGTTAAAACTCACTCTATCCCTTTTATTAATACATTTTTGGTAGTCTTTACCCTTATACGAGCTCCCATAGCTGACTAGAGAAATATATTCATCATTGATACTTCATAGTGGACTTTTAGATTGCACAAAATGTAAAGAAAGAGCTCTGTGGATATTTTTATATTGGATTCATCCTTGTAGGGTGATGTTTGAGAAAAATTGGTTAGTATACATGATAGATACTTGATAGTTTTGAATATAAAAAATGGTGGAGATGTGACACAAGTGGTGGTGGTATTCTACTTGAGGGAGGAGATGCTAGTGGCATTTGATAAGATGGTATTTTGCTTAAAAATAATATATAATTTTACATCAACATTACATATTGGTTTGTCACATAGGATAGATATTATTATTATATTAAGATATGAAAAGGAATGATTTTCTTGAAAAACCAGGCCACCCTTCCCTAGTCCTCCTTCCTAGTGCTGACACATAGTGGGACTTCCTCTTTGTTACCCTGATACTCTTCTTGGAATCGACCCATGATAGGGATTTTTATGCTCTCACTATTAATTTAATTCATATCTAGCCTACCTTCAATATTTTCAGGAAATCCATATGGTTTTTATATACCCTAGTTGAATCTTGATTGGATTTTTGTAATTTTTATGGAACACTATCTTCATTACTTCACTATTTTCGCACTATTATGTATAGAAATTATTCTTTGTTCAAAAGGTTTTCCCCTTTTAATCTGTTATTTTAATTCTAAATATATCATTTAAATTATCCCAGTCAAATATATATAATAATTTTTTTTCTAGAATTATCAATTAACGTATAAAATGGAATAATTAAAATTTTAAAAATCATCCATGAATTATAGACATAAGTTTTTCCCAAACCATGTAAGACCATATAATATTGATCTTGTACTACATATATCATGGGGAAGGTATTGAGAGTTATTTATAAAGTTATTTTATAAACCTAAAATCTTTCTTATCCCAATATAATTACCCTTTTATTTTCCCTTATATTGAATGTGAAATATATACTATATATACTCTAGGTAACTCAAAAAATCATGATATGAAAGTGGTTATACAAAGTATAAATTAATTTAAATGTGTCCTAAATAGGTTTATTACGTTGTATATTTTATTTGATAATGCATTGATCGTATAAAAATTATTATGGTTTTGATATATCAATCAATTTAGACAAAAAAATTTAAAAATTTAAAAATACTCAATGAATTTATAAAATTTCTATAGGCTTGGATCATTAACCAAAATTTTATTATATAAAAAAATCTTATTATAATTCATTAAATCATTTCAACACTGCCATTTTTTATAATAGAGAAACTAGTTTTCTCAAATAGAACATGAATAAAGATATTCCACTAAGAATATATGACGGGGTAATTGATCCCAACCTCTTGAAAATTTTCCACACTTTTTAACAACATCTAATACAGTGGTATTAAGTCTTCTCTGTCGATATATAGCTAATTTAACCCTATTATCTAATAATTTCATGTGTATGGTGATATAAAGATCAATACCTAGTATGTTTACAAAATTCCCCGTAATGGACCTAATAATCTCTTTCAAAAAATATAGAAGGCGACTCTCTTTTATTGGAAGGATAATTTTATAAATATTTCTGAGAAATTCGTTTATTCCTCACTAAGGACGACAATTTAAAATTTCAGTTAAATTTTTGTGTTTCAATGTATTGGGTGTTTTCTTAATGAAATAAATTTTTCAACACTAATATGTGAAAAATGGATATCATTATTAAAATTTCTAGTATAAAAAATAATGAATAATGAATAGAATCTATAGATTCAATCAACAATCTTACCATAATCAATGATTTTATAACCATAATTGGAATGTTAATATATTACATAATCAAAACAATAATTTTTTTGTAAATGGAAAATTTATGTGTATATGCTAAAAATATCTAACCATCCCTTATGATCATAATTTCTCTAAGAATGGATTAAATAATATTTTAATAAAAAATAGAATTTAAAAAACATTCGGACTCTCAAAATATGGATTATAATATGAGATAATAAATATTGAGTGATCATGTCAAGGGTGAGTCTAAATTATTAAATATGACAATCTTATCTGAAAATATATTGAATTTTACCTTCATAGATATTTATAACCATTTTTGACAAATATAAGGAATATTATATCCAAGATAGTTGGATCATGGATACGTTCATCACAATCCATTGTGTTAACCATGTAATAATTTTTCAGAATGTTCATTTGTCTTTCCCAATCAAGTTCCACACTTTATAATCCTATGAAATGTATCATAGACCTATTCTAAAATTAAATCACTGCCCCTATTGGTTATAACCCACAAATATACAATAAATATAACCTAGAGTGATTCATTGTGTTAATTTAATCCTAAATACCACATAAATTATTAGATAAATGATATTTCATGGTACTGTAATAGTTTTGGGGTTCTTATACTTTATATGAATCATTATTACTATTGTTATAGGTTGTAAAACATTCCTATCAAGATTTATTCACTCATTTAAATTTATCCCTCTATTATTCATATAAAAGTATTTAAAAAATTCGGTTCACTAATTATTTTCAATAATTTAATTATGTAAATATATTTTTATCTAAAATAAAATGAATGTGTCTGAAAATTATTCTTTCCTCACTGAATAATCCTATTTATTTCTTTATAAATCTCCATTGATAAATACATTTTATATAAGAGTTATCTTATCAATATTATATTTACACTTTTTGTTCTTATTTGGTCACTCATAAATGGAGTTCAGGGGGATATTCTTCATATCATGGGAGAATCATAGTAGGGTACACATAACTATACTATTACTCATTAGATTATAACTCTTCAATTTCATGGAATCACCATTATCAATGGGGATATGAGTGGGTTATTAATTAATATGTGTAGTTTTTTAATTATCAAATCATGGGGAGAACCAACAATATAGTTTATCTTTTGCATTAACTATCTCAAATTCATACCTTGAATCATCAATTAATTTTTTTTGATTAAGTAGAAACTTTTTAAAAATATCATTAATGTTATAATTTACATTTCACAATGTGTTCATATGTTATTATTGTCTAGTAAATTAACGAGTTTTGAATCTCTATTAAAGAAATGGATAGGTATCTTTGTAAAGTAGATATTTTAAGAAGTTTTGATAATGTGGGTGACATTTTAGCCACTTCATAGCATATATTATTTTAAAATGATCTATCTATAATTAATTTTATGTTTGGGAGAATGTGTCATACAATTTAAAAGGAATGATATATTTTTATTTCTATTTCTAGTATAGACTATTTTGAAAAATAGAAGCACAGACATATATCTCATGGAGTTGTGCAAATGAATTATTAAGATGATTTATAATTATAATAACATTGTAAACTTTTACTAGAGCTGGTTGTGAGGTATTTTGATAAATTATTATTTATCTCACTAGTGTGATAAACTTGACCTAATTATTATCATGTATATGTTTTCAATGTAATGGGATCATATCTCATGTACAACTCTCATAGTAATACCCCCTGATTAGTAATATATTTTGAGTCTTTTGTTTTATTATTGATCAATTATAGTACTTATAGTATTCTTTTTTCAACCAATGAAATTATTATCATGGAATCCACCATGTTCCTCTCCATGGGTGTGATACCATCATAGAAATATTAAATTATATTACTTATATTATTATTTTCTATTATAACATATTTTTAGTTAGTTTCATTTGTAATATTATTTTCATTATTCACATAACGAAAAAACTCCAGAAGATTAAATTTTGAAACTACTCATAATCTGAGATAACTTGATTCAATCATTATTATTACACTCGACAATAGATTTTATTTATATAAGAATATCTTGGTGAGATCATGTTATATATCCATGACTAAAATAAAATTTAGAAAATTAGGCTTCAATATCATGTGAATAGGTTTAATTAATTGTACAAAAATTATATACATATACATATACATATATAATGAGATATAGAATAAAGAAAAAATGATTTAAGGAATTAAGGAAGAAAAGAGAATGAAAAACAGGACATGGTAAATACGACTAACATATAATAAGTTGAATGAAAATAATTATCTTCCAGAGAAACTATACCAATATTATTATGTGATTTTGTGGTCACTCTATGAATATCCCTTCGATGAGATTGAAATTTATGGGGAGACTGTAAGACCCTTGAGACGGTTTTATAAAATCATTAAGAATGGGAAAGAAAAAGGGGGAATGGAGAAACACTTGATAGCTAAAAGAGTCATGTTCAATGAATTATTTTTCATTGCATTAATAGATAGTATTGTAATATAATAATAACATTATATTATAATATGGGTTTTAAATAACTCTCGATAATGGACTATACCATTGGTTACTTTCTTGATATAATGATTCATGATTTTTTTAACTTTATTTCACATTGTAATTTTTTGATATTATGATCATGAAACTATTTTGATTTTAGTTAGATAGTTTACAATGGAATAATGATTTCATGGAATAGATAATACCTTATATTAATATATTTTGAACATGGTGTGACTAGTTTCATATAAAAATAAGTGAATCATTTTACATTATATTCTAAATTTTGTTAAGAGGAACAATTGTTTGATGAAGCTATTATTTAAAATGGGTTTAATAACACATCTTGGAAGAAATAATAGATGAGATGATTTAATTAAAGAATCATTATAGAATTCATATCATTAAATTTTTTTGATGGAATGGTTAATGTACAATATGATATTTTAAACTATGAAAGGGTTTTATAAAACTGGTCCTAGTTCATTTAGATGTGATGTTGTTATTAATAATTCAGTGGGGAATATTTTTTAATTTTTATAGTAATTAAGAGATAAAAACATTATTTGGATATAGAAAACACATCATGGAGGAGATCAGGAAGTAATGATCCAAAATCATGGTTTTGGGTGAAATTTGATAACACATAATGGTTAATGAAAACCATTCCATAGTGATTCTCATATTTTTTGGATTTTATAGCGTGGTTTTTTAGTTTATTATGTATTGAATATACCAACTTCAATTTTCATATAGAAGGTTAATTATGGAATATTCCTTGGTTTAAGATAATGTATCTTGATTTTTTTATCTTAGTTTAAATATAGTGTTTTTTATGAAAGATAAACATAGTCACTCTTAATTTTATGGTACATATTTAGAGTGTAAATGCATGATTCTTGAGTAGTGAATGAGTGTAAATTTCAATGAAGAATTAAGATTAATTTTGAAGGATGAAGGAAATCATTATTATAAAATTTATACATATTGTTGATCATAAATAATATTAAATTTGAATTCATACATTTTTTAATGTGTATAAGGAATGATTTATTATTAAAATATATCATTTTGATCCAATGAATGAATTGGATATTTTAATCTAAAGAGATTATGAACACATGAATATTTTTGATACATAAAGGGGTTCATTTTTTTACATTCAGAGAATAGGGATTGTAAAAGAGAATTAATGTACATTACTATTGTGTTAGATTTTGTTTTAAATATCTATATTAGGTTTAAAATAATATATAATAATTTTTATAATGTAACTAAAGGATTTTATGATATTATAATATGTTTTAATGATGATTGGGGTTTTCTAGAATAAATCATGAAGTTGTTCAAGAATGGGAGATGTTTCATAAGTAAATAAGTTCATGGAATTTAATGAAAATATAAATTAATATATTTAGAAGTTTATTGTGGTATATAACCAAAATATAATATTAAAAGTATGTTCTTGATTCACTATGTTGAGTATATTTTGGTTTAAGGTGAATGAGTTAATCCTGAAAATTGTTTCAAGATGGAAGAATGGATATGTTCAATGGATTGAAAGTTTATAGGATTAAAAGAAGAGGAAGGTCATAAGTATTGAAAATAAGGAATTTGGAAGATAGAATATTTGGAAATTCTGAAAAAATTTCAATTTGTAAGAGTTTATTTGGTCACACATATGAGTAAATATGAGTAGATAGATATAAATTCTATATATTCTATGATACAAAATCATATACTCATTCAATACATAAGGGTAAACATAAAAATATGTATATGTAACTAAGGGAAGATTTGGTTAGAAATTTAAAAAATACCCCAATATTTAAATTTTTTCATACGTAATATTTTTAATGATTTAGGTTAAAAATTAGAATATTCCCAGAATATATGGTTTTTCATACGTAAATTTTTATGTACATAATATTTTTGTGGTGTTTAACTTAAAATAAGTGATATCCTTGAACACAAGGGTTGATACATAAGGTTTTTCATACAAAATATTTTTCATATGTAATATATTTTACATTCATAAAAACAAAAAATGATAATGCCGAATCTTTTATTTTATGGATTAAATATCAAAAAGATAAATCATGATATAATTTGTTTGAGAATAAGTAACACATCTTGAAGAGGATATCACATCGTGATCATTAAAACCTATAAGAAAATATTGTAAGTGTTGTGTTGTAATGAATATTTTATTTAAGTGAAGTGTGGAGGTTTTTTTAAAATCAATTATAAGTAATATTTAATTAAATATTTTTTGTAGTGAAACCATTATAAGTTTGAAATTTCTAAAAATCTATGAATAGTAGAGAGAATAAAAATAGAATTTAAAGGTGGTTAATTTTCTTAATTTTAAATCTAAAAATCAATTATAAATATGGTAATGTATTGTTACTATTTGATACTATGAATTAGGGACTTGAATGTACTGATCAAGAAGATTGAGATTGGAAAAATAAGAGTTTCCTTAAAAATGTGTCTACCAAAAGAGAGGAATACGAAGAATAGTACACACTTAGTTTGTCTATAATCATCACACTTATTATTTATGTTGATCAAGAAGGTATAATCCATGCATGCTTTAAAGTTTGAGGAAGTGTGGAATAACTACACATTTCTTGGGGATAATACTTAAAATAAATAGGACAATCCCTTTCTCGGTAAAGATAATAAATCATAAATAATAAGATTAATTTAGGTATAATCATGTTTTATTATATTGGAAGACTATTATGTTGTGTTTATATGACATGATTTCCTGGATAAACCACACTTTTTGTATCTAAAATAGTGTTTATAGTGGATTATATGACCTCAGGTGACTTTAGATAATGAAAATGATTAGAAACTCATTTTGAGTTATGAACCATGTACATGGGGTGCCGTTTTTTACCTCAGTGTGTTTGAGTATATTAGTGATATAACCCACTCTAACAAGTGATAGAGTATTATTTTATAAGAAATCATAAATGTAAAAATGGAATATTATTCTCTAATTCACCTCCCACTCTCAGTAGACCTACACAATTCATGTGTCCATCACACGTGACATCATAGTGGTCATAACTTCCTCCAAATATGAAATGTTTGGATGCATATTCATATTATGTTTGTCAAAAATAATTTTAATTTGATTTATTCTCTCTCATTAAGAATTTAGGGAGTGTCAATGATTCATTATTGAAGGTGTTTATTAAATTTTGAGTTATGATATGGATTTATATATAAATTTTAGATAATATTAACTCAAAGAATACATAATTAGTTCTAATATTAATTTGGAAAAATTATTATTTGTGTCAGTAAATAATGTTATATTGCTTATATTCATTGGGTATAAATGTTCTAGACATTATAAATGATGTATTTTCACTTGTTCTATAAAGATAAGATTTGAAATGGGATACTAGAAGGAATTTTGAGATCATTGGATGTGAAATAAATTCCATACTATCCTCAATTTTAGAAATTGTTTTTTAAGTTATTCTTGTTAATATTTTAAATTTTATATGGTAAAATAAAAATATATATTTTTATTTAATTCCAAATTCATAAAGAATAAATTTCATATTTTTCGATTAAAGTATAAAGATATACATATGCTAAAGGAAATATTTTTGATGAATAATTCATATTGGTTATTGAGGAAGTGAGCATAATTAAAGAATTCAGTAAGACTCTTATAGATTCAATAGTGGTAAAAAAGATACATTTTTATCTTTCTATAAATACATGATACCAAAATTTTGTCCCTATAGTATTATGATCTTGACACACCTCCATTGGAATAATTTAAAATAATATTTCTTTCAGTTGAGATATGAAAGGTATACACTATAAATAAGATGAATTTTGATGATTAATAAATATCATTCAATGTCATGAATAATGAAAGGAACTATATGAAAGTATAGGAATAAGATGAAGATGATAATGTATGTTTATATTTGAATGTAAATGTAATTATTGGGTAGTGAACTGTCATGACACTAATATTAAAAAATTTCCAATTATGAAAAGGTAAATATCAGGGGAATTTTACTTTGTAGTGTTTTATCCATATGAGGTATTGGAAATTTCGATGTAAATTTTCTAAAGATGGAATATAATAAACTGAAGATTAAGTTGATTCATCTCACGATGCTTCAAGGATGTATTACAATAACTTTAGATGAGGGAATTTTTCATCATGGAGCTAAAGAGAGAATAATGTTTTTCCAAAATGATGATTAATTTATCATATAAGGATGAAACATAATGCCATGGTAGTGATATAAGTTGTTCCTCATGTTGTAGAGATAATAATTAATTCATTGTAATAATGATTTCCATGGAGTAACAAACTAAATAGGGATCAAAGAAAATATAATATGTTTTATAATGATTTAGTTTAGTGTTAAAATATCATCAAATAGTTATAATGTTAAATAATGAATTGAAGGTTATAATTTCTAGTGTTTTTATGTTATAGACAAGAATTGATAAAAAAAATAATGCATCGAATATGGTTAAATTGGATAAAGCTATATTCAGAAAGAAGGAAGGTATATTGATCATATGAGATGAAGAAGTAAGTGAATTAATCCCCATGGATAAGAATAAATTTGGATTATTTCAATATAAGTTTATTATATAAGGGAAAACATGAATATATAATATTGAAATTTCAATAGAAATAAAATTTTATCCAAAATTCTAAATATTATTTTTCAAATTCAAAGCATGATGTTGGAGATTACTTTACTAAAGTGAAATTTTTTGTGGATGATGTGATATTTGATGATATTTATATATAAAAATCCCAAAAATGATTCATATTGATCAGGGAGAAACATCAGAATGTGTTTTTAAGGAAATATAATGTGAAAAGATGGAAGAGAATTATATAATAATAGAAATTTTAGAAACTATTTTCTTCTAAAAAGTCAAAATTTCAAAAATGATAATGTGTGTGACGATAAATAATTATAAAAAAATTATATCATGAATATGAAAATGTGTGGAGTATCTATGAATATTGGTTCAACAAACAGAGAAGAAAATGGCTTTCAAAAATTCTATTTTCTGAAAAATTTTGTTTTTTTTATATACTAGAGGTTGAGGATGAATTATTGAAATTTATAGCCATTTTTTGTTTTGAAGAGGATGTGGACAAATGATGAGATTTTTATGGTTAACATTAAGTGAATTTTAACCTATAAATATTTATTTTAGGTACACATATTGGGGGTTAACACTATTTTATTAAAACAACTTCAAAAGCTGTTTTATTTGACAGTAATGCGTGATGTTGGATAAACATTTTCAAGACAGGGATGATGTATGAAATATATGTGGTCAATATAGTTATATCACATAAGAGTTTATCATGAACTAACTAGTTCAAAAATTTCATAAAAAATATCCTAGAAGGTTTTAGATTATAAATAAGAAAGATAAATCAGTGAAGAAAATGATTCCTTACAAGAAAAACATGGAATATGTTAACAATCCATTTTATATTATTGAATGCAAAATGGTGGGAAAATTATTTACTAAAAAATAATGTATAATGGTAAATCTAACATAAATTATATCATAAATAATAACAAATAATGTGATCCCAAATTAATATTATTATTTCAAATTTATAAAAATGAATCATTAAAGAGACGCGTGAAAAAAGTCGTATTGGCATGTAATATTGTTGATGTTAATAATAAGACGAGTTCTAGTAATTTAAAATTGAAGTTTATGAAAAACTTATAATGTTAATGTGGATATTAGGGAATGGGGGTTTTAATACCAATCCACGTAGGTTGAGGACTATATATCTTTCATCACTCATCAAAGGCTAAGGTATGATGGATAAATCACCTTTATCCCTTATTCATTAGATATTTTTTTCAAAAGGAGAGAAAGGAAAAATAAATCCCTTTTGGTTTATTACTTGATGAAAAAAATGATATAAAAACCGTATAGGGGTAGAATCTAAATATATTATTTAAACTAAATTGGGGAGATATCTTTATTATAGGGGGGAATTTATTTAGACGGTCTTTTTAAATGTGGTAATATATAGAGTCAGAATCGTTGTATGAGCTGTGAACCATTTTAACATGTAGGGTGCACATGTATACAAGAATATTTTATTCACAATTGATTGAATTTTTTTTTGAAGTGGAAGAAATGTTTAAGAAGTATACATATAGAAGTATTATGGATAACATGAAATTACTATTCAATGTTTTGTTTTCTTACATTGAGTTCACTCAAATTAGATTTGAATTATCTATCTCTGAATAATATCTATGTGATATGATTTTGAAAATTTATTTATGTTTAATGTTTTATAAAACATTATATCCCATTAATAAAGAATATGGTGATATTCAGAATTTTTGTGACCATGGAGATATTGTTAAGATGTTACTAGAGTTTTCTATATTTAGGTTTAGGAGAATACGTATTGGAGAATATAATATGTGGATATGAAACTTTTATCATATTCTATTTTAATTAGATAAATCATGTTCGAACTCACATATAATAAATATTATAACTTCTGGTGAATATTTTTTTGAATTTTGTTTTTTTTACTTAATTTTATTGTTTTTTTTGGAATAAGACAATACATTTTTCAATAATTTTGTATATTCAAGAAGTAAAGAAGGATGGAGATTCTAATGGTGATATTATTTCAGGTTTCCATAAGTTATAAATATCATGGAATATAAAGTTAATATCTGGCGGGACGTTTGAGATTAACTCTATTGTATTTCATCGAGTTAATGTTTCCTGATTTAAGTCCTAAATTATTTTAGAGATGATACATAACCAAACTCTAGAATATTATATGTTGATAATATCAGAAGTTAAGGAAGTTCAGAAGTGTGGACGTTAAGGTATCTACAAGTCAGAAGATTTTGAAATTCAATAAATTACTCAATTATTAGTTATAAATTTCACATATATAATTTTAATTATTAGTAAATGGTTTGAAGTTCATAAAATTACTCAATTTTTATGAATGAATTCATTCAATACATATGAGTAAACTTGATGATTTGTAATTCTAACTCTAATTAGACTAGGGGAAATTAAGAAATGTTCTAAATTCATAAAATTTTTATTGAATTAGAAATTTGTGGTGTTGAGATAAATTTTTTTAATGTCTTATAATATAATGTTTTTCATATTTTTGTGTTTTCAATATATAATATTTTAAATATGAAACCATTTTTATGTGTTGAGAGGAAAATTTTAAATGTAATAAAACATAAGGGTTGAAATTATGGTTTTCAAAATATAATATTTTTTATATGTAAAATTTATTTCTATACTAAAAAATAATGATGATTATGTTTAATTTTCTCTTTAAGGGTTGAATATAATGAAGAGAAGTTGTGATGTGAGCTATTTGAGAATAAGGGATACACTATGATTAATATATCAGTAAGTGATCGTGATGATGTTAAAAAAGAAAATATAACTATGGTGTTATAAAGAATAATTCCATTACCTAAATAGAAAAATATTTTTTCGATAAGCTATAACTTTTTTTCAGGTTGCAGGGTATGTATTCACAACATGATGACCTGGAAACTCCCAATGACCGAAGAATGAGCTATAGAAGTTGAAGTGAAGTTGAAGGAAATTAATTTTCCAAAATTGAAATTTAAAATTTTAATATGATGGATAAAAAATATTTAATAATATGTAAGACTGTGAAATCTGGTCTTTCATGGACTGATTGAGAATAAATATAGTGGAATAAGAGGATACTGTAAAGAAGTGTGAGTGTAGAAAAGTGAACATATAAAGAAAGAAAGAAAAATAAGTGGATGCACATCAATTGTGTGTTTTATTAAAACATGGGTTATGTGTTAAGGAATAATAAAGAAGAAAAAATTATTCTATAATGTGAATAAGTATGGAATTACTATAAATTTTTGGGAGATAATCATTCAAAGGGAAAGAATAATACATGAATACATAATGAAAATACAACTTTAGAAAAAAAATTGAACAAGGGGGAATCCTTTATTGTCATGTTTAGAGACTCAAATATTGCATTCTTGTAACATGGGTTCATTGATAAACCCTAATTTTTGTATCTAAAATAATGATTATAGTGAACGTTATGACCATGAGTAATTGTTTTTATTGTAAAGAATGACTACTCACAAGGATTAGAGAACTTTATACAACAAATATCTTTATTTTTTTCATTCCTTGGTGATTGTGTCTTTTCAATAATGAGAACCCTAACTCTGAAATGTTACATAGTATTATTCAATAAGAAATTGTAATAATTAAATTATAAATTTATTGAATGATTCTCCTAGTGAACTAATTCTATTCTTTGGTCCATCACTGATCACTTAAAAGTATTTAAGGTTTTCGCCTTTCCCATAATGCTCTTTATTGATTAATTGATAATGACTATGTGACATGTGATAAAACTAATTGATCAACTAGGTATAGACACGCATAAATAGTTTTTGAAACATTTAATAGCCTTAATGTTCATGTAATTGTTTTTATTGATTAATTATTCATCATGTTTAAAATGTTTGAGTGGATTATATTATATAAAAATAATAAACGAGATAATAAATGATTATAAAAAGCTGAAAATGTTTTTTGACCACTAATTCACTACCCCAATGGTCCCCCTATCTCACCAGGTAATATAAATTAATATTAGATCCTAGGTTTACTTGCATGGATATTGAGTATTTATTTATTTATTTATTACCTCATAAATCATTTCTTTTTCATAAAGAACAATATGTCTAACAAAAATAATGGATTATTGATGTTTTATGAAAATTTATTTCACTTATCAACATTTTTTGTGATTACTTATATTATTTATTTTGTATTGGAAGTGTTAGAAGACACTCTGAATTAATTAATTCCACAAAAGGAATATATGGATTATACTATTATTTATTGAATAGACATTGTATCTAATGTAAGAGCTATCAATGTATTGTTTTTATCTCTTTAAAAAAGAAAATTAATAATGATAATGAGTTCGAAAGACACCAATGATAAATGGGATAGAATACTTGGTACTTATGTAGATAAAAAATTTGAAATAATCAACAGTACAAATACAACATATTCAATTTGGATATATCATAATGGTCAAGGATGGATATGTTGAAGATATTTTATATAAGGGATCTTTATATTTGTAAAACTCATGGCTACGAAGATATCCTTTAGGATTAAATTATTATTAAAAATTTAATTCATATTCTTTTAAATAAATGTGTTGTTAAGATATCCTCATTTAAGGAACAATACATGTATCATTTCTAAGTCAACTAACTTAATAATATATTGATCATATATGAAATGAAAAATGGTCTAACATTGAAGGAGAAAGGAATATCATAAAAGGTATTTGGATTTAATGAATAAAATACTTAAAGATTGATGAATAAAAATGATCTCATAATGAATAATTTTAGAGTGAATAGGATGATGCGAGTGGTAGATATTTAATTTCATTTCTCTCAAAATGATTCAAGAATTTAAACATTAAATAAAAAGGAAATATTATATTTAAATGTTTCAATTAAAGGACATTGGATATTTTTAATGAAAATATCTATAGAATACCCATGCAGATTATGATGATGAGTAGCCAAAAATATCATTCAAAAAGATAAATATAAAGGATTCAAATGGTTTTGAGGCAATAATTTTTTTTATGGGAAAATGTATGGTAGAAATTTTTATAGAGTGAGAATTATTCTATCTAAAAAGGAAGGGTTATCATTTGATAATAAAAGTTAAGTGAAATAAAAAACTCAATGGATAATGGTAATAATAATTTTTATGTATTAAATAAGACACATTAATAATTCCTATAATGAAGAATAAAATAGTGAATAATATAATGATGAAAAATGGATAGTGAAATAGTATATATGGATATTGAATCACATGGTATATACTAATATGATTGATAATACTAAAAAGTAAAAATACATTATTGAATAAGATATTTGATGAAAATGAAAACAAATTAGATTTTGAGAAGAAAGGAGATCTCTTGAGTAAGATTGAACATTCAAATTTCATTCTTGTCAAAAATAAATCATTAATGAAATTAAATACCTCTTGTTTACATGATAATAATAGGTTCACTCACATGATGATATGGTACAAAATTTGAAAAATAACTTTAACAGATTTCAAAATTATTTCAAAAATTCTATTGAAGTAGTTAGAGGATATTCTAATATAGTAGAATAATTTATCTAAACTATAATGAAAATTTATAATTTCCAAAAACAAACCTGATCAAGATTTATGGAAAATAAATAAATATATTATATTAAATTAAAAAACAATAATAAAGTGAAAAAATAATGTGATATATCCCATTATCACCTTATTGAGGCCCCACAGAGACCACTGGTATGTTTAATATACCACCCAAGCCCAACTACAATTGTCCAGGGTCAAGAGACCAGTACTATGAAGGAAACATATATGTGGGAGGCCATTGAATTTAACAACCTGAAATAGAAATTAAACCCTAATACATGAAATAATATATAATCATCGACTATATATATAATCAAATTAAATATAAAACAACACATTTATGCGATAATATGTTTATATTACAACAATATAAAGGATAAACCCATAAGGTAATAATAAAATATATAATATCCCTAAAAATGATTTACATACAATAATGGAGACACCACCACACTATTGTGAATCTTATAAGCTAAAAATTATAAGAACTTACTACAACACAACAATACTAAGAACAACCAAGACTTATTTTTACATAAGTCGTAACTTCTACATTGCTTCCAAGGTCTTCTCTAGACTGTTCATCATTTTCATTAATACTACATGTATGGTCACGGGGCCCATGTAGAGGTGAGTATAAATTTATTCACAAAGACACCCTAAAAAACAAAGTAATTATGGAACAATAAGTAATCTAAAACCTAATACTGAGGGAAAATAGTAAGAAAAAACCAAGACATTCAAGATATGTTTAATGTTCAATAATGTTAAACCCTGACCCTTTTGAGGTAGTGAAATCTTTATATACTTAAAATTTATTTAGATGGGTGTATATTACCCATTTATTAATTTTATGGGGGTTTTAAGTTTTTATAGAATGGTTTTTTGTGAAAATATGTAGTATATAAATTGAAAACATATAGACTATAGAATTTCACAACCTGATTCATTTCTTCACATCATGAAATCTCATGACCACTTAATTTTTTATTTTAAATTATTTTACTTGTAAAATTGTATTTAAAATAGGATGAGGTTTCCTCCATTAACTAGTAAATGTGATATATCCCCACCCTCCCTTGGTTTATTTTTCGTATAAGAGGATATATTCCCCATTTATTATAGGATTTATTTTTCATCAATTCTGATTAAAATTTAGTGACAATGTCAATCTTATGTCCCCTATTTTTCATGGTTTTTTCACTATCAATTAAGATCACATCGTTTTTTCTATTATGACCTATTTTAATGGTATTCGACAAATTTAATATTTCTTCATGTTTATCTTGAATCATATTACGATAATGGATGAGTGGATTCTTACATGTATAAGGTAGGTTCTTTATAAGATATACCACAATTCTGTAACTTTGATTAGTGTGTGTGTAGGATGTGTTGTGTGGTCATGTTTATATTACAGCATGTTTGACCTATTTTAATAATTAAATTTTTTGTATCCATATATATTGATATCAAACCTCTCAACATGCCTAAAATATCCCATTGGTTGGTATAATGGTTTTTTAGACACCACAGGGTGTGTGCTTAGATTGTAAAATGAGTAGTGTAATTAAAGGGGAAACCCAAAAGGGTACATGAACATAAGATATAGCCTTATTAATAAGACTAGTAATATCTACTATATTCTATAGGTTTATGTGAAACTTTTTATAAGGTGAGACATAATGATGCTGGGTTGAATAAATTTTTAAATGAATTTTCCCTTGTGATTACATTCCAAATCACAATTTACAGTTCCTTGGGATATTCCCTATTGGACTTGTTATCAATCATTGTTTAAAGTGACTTTGGGAAGACCCAATTACACTCATGACGACACATAGTTTGGTTTTACCTCGTTATTATTCATGGAATGGAGTTCCATGGTGTATTCACCCTTACTCTTGTTATGAATCATGGCATAGAGTGCCTTGGAAAACCTAGCCTTTGTCTTTTTGTAACTCACTGCTTGGAATGACTTGGGGTAGTCCCCCATGGACATGTTATGGCTCATGGTTTTAATTAATTTTATATTCTCATTGGGGTCATTATGGATTTATTGGATACTATAGATAGAGACATTTTTCTTAGAATATATTAGGTATGTTTAATCTTGGGTGGCACTTTTGAACCGACAGATTGATACTGTTTTATTAATTTCTGTAATGTCATTATTTATTATTAGAATTGGCATAAAATTTATACTCACACTTGATATATGTATAGAATATGTTGGTGGTGCACTATTATTTTTTAATCACTCCATGATTAGGCCTCCCATTAGTTCCCTTGCCTACTTCATGACAATATTAAGGGATAAGTGAAGCCTCTCTATGAATGATACATGATTTAGATTTCTGGTATAGATTAGGGGCGTTTGGGATCATTCAAGGACTTAAGACCATTTTCAATTGAGTTTCATCATTATTATAATTTTTTTCATTATATATATTTATATTCTAGTTATGTATTACTACTTAACTATTATATATGTAATTTTTAAATAGAATGGGTTGTTATTATTTATGGACACTTTCTTGGATGTCAATTTTATTTCTTTATCAAGACGATTTATAAGATTTTATTTTTTATAATATTTATTTTAATATATTATGTTATATTATTCTCCCCAAAAACCCCTTATAAATACGCACTACTATTCGGTATCCTCTAGCATATGGGGATTTAATACTAAGGTCCCAATAGTGATCATCATTCTGGGAACCGATGAGTGGTCCAGAATAGTGGGTTGTTAAAAAGTGGCATTAGAGCCTTTTTATTTTTGATTGAATATTTTATTAAGGTATATATATTATAATTCATTATAGTAAACTGGTAAAAATTAATTTTGGGATAAATCTCCCTGATTATTATAAGTAAATTGATAATTTAAATTCTAGTTAAATCTTACAATGTGCTTTCCTCTCAAACTTGTAGTTGAAATTTCATTTAACTATTCCCAAATTGTGAAATGTATATTTAAATTAAATGGTTAAAAGTGTATTAAATGACCACTTATCTTTGAATATGATGTGTCATCAACTATATAAAATTAAAATTTCAACTTATAAAGGGTTTTCCCCTATAACATGTAATTGATATTTCATTCTACTAAGACCAATTTGTTAAAATTTTATGTCAATGTAATGTTTAATTTCATGAATCATATATGTACTATATTTAACTGTTGTATGGGTTATTAGGGATATTAAGAGAACCTATGTTATGATTCCCCCTTGATATGAATTGTAGAGTACAACAAGGCATTGTTCTTATTATCTATTTCTATAAACCTACACAGAATAAAAAATTTTATCAACAAATGTGTTTTGATGTACGACCTATTGGTGTATTAATTGGTCTTGAGAATATATTGATGGGTATAGATATAGAGCCCAAATTGTAATGACTTTATGATACTGGTTGTATTTCATAGTAAGATACTATATTTTTTACAACTTTGGATTGAATAGTTATTTTAAAATTTGAGGTATGTTTTATCTATATGTGACCCTTATGGGTTTATTCTTGATCTGGGAGTGGATAAGATAAAATATAATCAAACCTATATTTCATACCCTTATTTGTTAGTTCTTGAGCGGATTGACAAGACAATTTTTTCATACTTATTTTTCCTATGTTGTATAGAAATAGGAGTTGAGGGTAAACCTGGAGTTAGTAGTTGGGTTATGTAACGTGTTCTTGATATATCTATGTATGATAACCCTAGAGGTGGTGCATTAGTCTATGGGATTATTTATGATGTAGAAATGAGGCTCTGGATATTGGTGAGTGGAACATAGTGACTAAGTATGATGTTTTCTTATTATCATTTGAAATAGAAGTTATTTATGAGGGTAACCTAAGAGAGGGGGTAACCCATGACTATTGATTCCTTTGAGATAAGAATCATTTTTTTATGTTTCTAATTGATATTGATGTGTGGTAATTTCAAATAAATAAAATGGATAGGCATTTATTTTCACTATGTGTTATTGATATATATTCCCAAACTTGAAGTTGTTAGTTGTGTTTGGGTTTTGAGTGGTGATATCAGTTGGATAACTAACTCAGTTTCATGTGTGATCCTCGATGGTTGGATCTTAAATAAGAACATTATTAATATATTCTCATGGTTTTATAGAAATACCCATGATGAATTTTATCTATTATAATTCCCCAGAACCGAATGCCACCCAATAGTTCCATTAGCTCGGTTATCTACATGGACTCAAACAAAACTACCCAAATGCCAGATGATTTCTACTAGAATCTAGGGCATTGGTTTTTCTGAAGGAATACTATTCCCTCATCACTAGAGTGTATAATAGTGGAAATAAAATATCCTATAAGTAGTGGAAGTAGTAAATAGCTATAAAATTGATCAATAGTTTTAAAATATGACAATATGAATTGAAATTTCATATACAATGATGATTATGATGATACATGTCATATTTTGTTAATAAAATTTCCAAAACATTAATACAATACAAGTTTACAATACTTGCAACAAAATTAAAAAAAGTCAAAAAAGTATCCCATATAGGATCCTTAGCCTTTGCTTTTCCAATACTCCCATGATTATAAGAAACAACATAAACCTATATCACTGTGCTTCCCATATCCTTACCATCAATTATATAATCTATTTAGGTACCCAAGGCATCCCAAACAGGGTGTGATACATAATCACAGTAATTTAGCTCCAATGGTATAGTTCAATTCAATCAGTGAATATATAACAATAGTAGTGTGAAGGAAGTAATGCAAAAAAATGAATTACTAAAAGTAAAAAACCTATAAATTCCATGTTCACATTTATAAAAATATTCATTTAATTTAAGAGTCTCTAAATTAAGAAGCAGGTCTTTTTCATTTACAAGAATACTTAATTCAGAAATCATTGTCATTTAAATATTATGCCATGATAACCAGTGTGAAACCCAATATCCCATGTTATTACTTGATCAAAGTTGCCTAAATAGGACATCCATTTAGTTTAAACAAAGAGAAAAAATCCATGATTCTGATTTGGTTTGAAGGTCATGTCATATAAACTATTCCATTCGTAATTCAATTTTGAACCTGATCTCATCCTTGCAATTCATAATTTTGAATTTTATTATCACTCTATGTATGATATAAAAAAATACCCTACAAGCCCATCCATGGTGATCATCATAAGAAACTAGGTTTCTCTCTTGGTGTGATATAACATCCATTTTATTCCAGTATATCCTTCATTTTCCACTAAGGGAGCCCATGTATCACCCATGGAATATATCATCAAATTATCATTTAATCCATCCTTGGAAATCCATATGTATTCCATGTTTCACTAGACATATAAAGGTCAACCAATGATTTATTCCTTGGAATTATATTATGTAGTTAAAGTATTACTCCAAAATAAGAAAGGTAAAAGTAAATTGAGTCCATACATGGAATTATTCATTGAATCCATGCATCACCCAATACATATTCATGACCATTGTAGATTCCGAAAAATGATCAAGTGATGGAGGAGGTTTTGATGTGACAAAGAGAAGATAGCTTTTGACCCGGGGATCCGTTCTAGGGGGCCCGAAAGGGCTGCATGAAAAAATCTTCGATGTGCACGAAAAAAACCCATCTCGAGTGGAAAACCACGGGATCCGTAAAAGTTTTTCGTGTAGGTGTAGAAACTTCCATGCCCTTGACCGAAGGTGCAAAAATTTGTGCATGGCTTCCCCCGTGTGGATTAGATTTCTCACTACCGACACTGGTGCACCATTTTTCGCGTAGACCGGTTTCTGTGTGGATCCACTGACCCTGAGCGCCTATAAATTGAAGGGCTACCCTTTGACTTCTCAGAGCTGAAGAATCTGAATCGTCTCCTCTTCGCTAAATCTACCTCTCCTGTGCGCAAAATATTCCTTTCAAGTATGGGATTTTTTTCTACAGGTTGCCCAGGGGTCCTCCTTCACGTGAAACCTATTGGTATTGACCCTCGACCAAATCCCAAGTCCTTCCGGTTGCACGCAATCCCTTCTAATTGCATGCAAGTCCTTTCAGTTGCGCGCAATCCCTGCAATTTCACGCAAGTCCTTTCAGTGGCGCACAATCCCTTCTCATTGTTCACAAGTCCTTACAATTGCACGCAATCCCTTCCAATTGCACGCAAGTACATCTAGTTGTGCACAATCCATTCTAGTTGCGTGCAAACCTTATTCCTTTCACGCAATCCTATCCAATTGCTTGCAAAACTTCAGTTCCCCCTTGCACACCAAACCTCTCCAATTGGGCACCGACTCGGTCTTTCCCATGAAAGTGTCTCAATTGAGCATCGACCCGGCATTTTCCGCGCAACTGTTCCATTTTGCACACAAGCCCCCCTCCTTGCATGAACATGTTCGATTTCTCTCTTCCGGAGAACATTTCCATGTTCCACCCATGCCCATAACATCTACATCCCATACCATTTTTCTGTAAAACCTTCTAGGCTCGTACGAAGTAACATTAAAGTCCCATAGGTGGTTTTTCACATTGCATTGCTTCGCCTCATGCTTCTTCTCATAGGCATGCTAATATCTATTGCTTCTTCGTATATCCACGCTAACATGGACCTCCAATGGGATCACCTCACGACACCCCATAACCACGACATTGTTGATGCCTTCCCCTCCCCAAGGGAAGGTAGGTACCAGTCATGTAATTCCTAAGGGTGTGGAGTGAACCCACCTCATCCAATCTGCATGACGTTAAATTCCCATGCCCCATCATCCTCAGCACGTGACGTTAAACTATGACCTCGCCTCATGCATCGTACACAGGGTGCCCCATCTCGGAAATTCTCCACACCCACTGGTCTCCACGAGAGTGAGATAATTCCCCAAATGGAATGAGGTCCTCTTTATTAGAGCGGTGGCTATCTGTGTGGGAAGGGAAACCACCTTGGTGTAATCCCCATAGATTTTCTTGCACGAAGTAGAATCAATGCTCTTCCTCTCTTCATCATTGCCAAAGGCCGACGAAGGGAGGGATGGGCATCAGTACCCTCCTATCTTCTTCCATTCCAAATCTCTCTCCCATTGGGCTTTGTCACCATTGGGCCTCCACCCTAGAGTAAGTCCCAATATCCATCTCCATGGGATACTTACCATGCATAATCCCCTATTTCCTATTTGGGCCGCTAACCACATGTAATCCCCTTTCCACTTCCCATGAATTCACCTTTCACAAAGTGATCATCACATCCTTTCTGCCTCTTGTTTCTCACATCGAGCATGAATCATGTGGGCTTAGAGTAAGAACCGACCATGACATCCTTTTTCAGCAGCCCAGTGCGTAAGCCCCACTCCTTGTCTGATCTATGTGGACTTTGATCCTTGATAAGGCAATGTACGTCGAAAGCCTCACTGAGGTTCAAGACCAACATCCATTGGTTCCGACCCTCATTCATGTCAGAACACCTTCGCCTCACATGACATTAAACTGCATGCCCCCTTTTCATCTTGCATGACATTAAACTGCATCCACCAACCCAAACTATGGGTCCTTTGATCCTTTCCAAGGCAAGGTACGCAGGAAACCTCCCTGAGGTTCAATACCAACACATGGTCATTCTAACCCCCTTCACATCGGTTCACCAACACCATCTCGATCTACATGGGCTTTGATCCTTGCTAAGGCAAGGTACGTAGGAAGCCTCCATGAGGTTCAATCCCAAAAACCATTGGCCCCGACCATCTTCACATAGGTGCGCCAAGACCCTATTCTGAACTACGTGGACTTTGATCCCGGACAAGGCATGGTACGTATGAAGCCTCCACATGGTTCAAGCCCACCATCCATCTGAATCCCAGGTCGGCATCCACATCAGTTCTCCTACACCATTATGAACTACGAGGACTTTGATCTTTTCCAAGTCAATGTACATAGGAATCCTCCCTGAGGTTCAATCCCAGCAACGGAAAGTTATTTTCATCCCAACAGTGGTAAGCCATTTTCACCCCCAATACGGTAAGTTGTTGTCACCCCAATAGCAGTAAGTCATTGTCACACCTTGCAGTGGTAAGCTGTTGTCATCCCCATTTTAGCGGTAAGTCGTTGGAACCCCAACCAGTGGTAAGCCATTGTCAGGATGAAATACGTTCACCAAACTACGAAGACTTTTCTTTCCTACCACGGGGATACGTAGTTGGTCTCTTTGAGTATTAAGCCCACCATCATCGTTTGCCCATGTCGACTCCATCACATTCTCTATCCACTTCACTTAATCACACATCATCCATCCTGATTCTTACCCGGGCCGCCACATTCTAGTGAGATTAGGCCAATTCATCTCTTCACATCTCCTAGAAGTAACTTTGTAACTAACCACGCGTTAGACCATACATCAACGTTCCCCAAGGAGTTACGCCTATCTGATCCACTCTTGTCAGTGTTCTGATTAGTCTGATCTATCTCAGCTAGATGTCAAACTTATGGCATACCATGTGTTAAAAATAGGAAGATGAGGAAAACCTCAAATACATGCCCATGTCATAGAATTCCTCGCATGTGACATGGGATGCCTCGGGCATTCACGCCCTTGAGAATCCCTATTACAAGGTGAAGAAACCCAGACGAACTAGTGTTTCTGAATCATGAAACGCCAATGATGTCCAACATAACTACTCCTCCGACTGAAGGTTGTTGCCCTGGATGGACCCTTTGGAATGTCCCAACAAAAGTAGTGTAATTAACCAGTTTCCATGAAGATATGGCAGTGGGTAGATTTTCACGAAAAACGTATTAAATCTATAAGGGATACTCGTTCTAGGTGACGAGATTCGAGGATGAATCCACGGAGGGAAGAACTGACTTCCCATCATCTCATTTCGATCAAGGAGAAAACATCCCTGAACAAGGAATAGATGCCACCTGTGTTTCAAAGTAAGAATGAGGGGTAACAAATAGTGTCGTCATCCCGGAAATAGACGGACGTGCATGCGCCCCGGCGTAAGCATCGGAAATAGAAATGGTGAACCCGATGTGAAGTTCTTCTCCTCAACATGGAGAATAGTAGCGTTCGAGGCATCAATGAATTAGCATGTCACCAGACCTAGTTATCCTACGTTGGGTCCCACCAATAAAATATCGGGCCTGGCATGAAACTCACTAGAAGTTGGGGCAGTCAAAAGTTTGGGCTTCTTGGTTTGCGACGTTGTCAGCGTGGATCCCTGTTGTCAACCATGGAAGACAGAATGGAACTGGGGAACTGGAAATTTATTTCATTCTTTCATCACTAATGGTTCAATCTCCATTCTTTTCAAGAACGATGTTGCTACAATAGGATCTCAATCGCCACCCGCACACTGACACAGGGGTAGAGGGAATGCTAATACGGAAATCCTATGGGGCTCCGCCACCTCTACGATGACTTCCAACACCATGGCTATTTGGCGCCCACGCCCCATCTCCCCCTATGAAGTCATTCAACAGAGGGTGATCAATGAACTCGTATATTGTTACGAGCAGGTTGAGATTATCCTGACCAGAGATATGGCCCGCTAGTACCTCGAGGGGTCTACACCTCTTCGCCACCACCACCACCAAGGGAAGTTCATGGAGACACTTCTCCCCACTCTGACGTACAATCTTTTTGGGAGCCTCTCCCCGGAACGCCTCGAAAACGGCCTCCCCTACGCTTACGAGAT
The DNA here is from genome assembly GCA_963277665.1 of Viscum album. Taxonomy (NCBI): domain Eukaryota; kingdom Viridiplantae; phylum Streptophyta; class Magnoliopsida; order Santalales; family Viscaceae; genus Viscum; species Viscum album. The sequence continues at coordinate 1,940,463,339 of OY728159.1, forward strand.
GGTGGATGCTTGGGCTAGCCCAGCCAGGATTCCGTTTAAGGGACCCCCAAGGAGGGCCCACCCCAGGCCGCACTAGCACCACCACTCGATCCCCCGAGCTGAAGAGCAGGTAAGCTATGCATCTGCACAGCCAGCCCCGATTCGTCTGACCCGATGCACACGTCGGGCGCAAGCTGAAGATGTCGCCCGCCATGGGACATCCACGTCCATGACTACTGTAGCCCGAGCCACCGCCAAAGTATATAACCAGACCCCTGCGTATTCCGAACAAGGGAATTTATATGCACGACTCGGATCGAGACCCAAACCACCCCATGGGAAGGCTGGTTCGACTCGCTTGGTCATCGGCACAAGCAATGACTACCACATACCAAAGAGGAATGACGACACATAGTACAAAGGTACTCCCCGTACAACCATAATGGAATGTGTGGGTCCACCACGCTTCCAGGCTCGGCATGGAGGTCCACCCCACCCCACCTTCAACCCAAATGAGGGTCTTATCCATGAAGGCAACACTCAGCATGGGAGTCTCTCCCATGCTCATTACACTGGTTATGGAGTCATTCCTCCTACCACAGACCATTGGTGTGAGGACGTTGTGCATCCAGTCACTCTATAAAGTAAGAGACCTCCCTATATTCTAGTAGTAGATGGTGAAATTTCTTATATCCTTGGAAATCATAGGGGTGGAGATCAGCTTCACGTCACCAGCACCCAGCATGGTGGTCCTACCTGTGTTTGGCTTGACCAGTATGAGGCCCTTCCTCATACTGATATCGCTAGAGGGAACAATCATGGAGGTCCTACTCATGCTTCTATTAGTATCAGCGGAGGTCCTACCAACTCCATCAATTCCCACCGATGTCCTATTTGTGTCCCCTTTGATATCTACCCTGGTGATCCTCGCACCCCGGCTTACTTAGGGGGAAATCCTCTCCGACCCAGCACCAATATGGTCGAAGGACCTCCTTGTGCCGGAAATCTACCCTATATTAAAGAACCATCCTGGGGTAGAAGTGCGGGTCATCACCGGTATAAAAATATCACTATGAAGATTCATACTGAGATCAAGCTACTCCGATTCTTAGATTCTGATGTAGAGTTTGACTCAGTGATGGAACCCTCCTCTCGGTTATCTATGTCAAGGGCTAGGGCAGGAACAAGGTGAATCATCCTCGTAATCCTGGAAAACAAAGTCCACCAGATTACTGCCACCTTCCACAGGTATATCTAAGAAGAAGAAAACATGGAAATACCACATGTTAATGTTGTGAAATCACCATAATGATCACCAGAAGCACTGTCTACCTCGACTAGATATCACAGAGATCTATTTCGGGGACCCATGGTGGACGATCAATAGTGTGGTCCATCTCTAGTAACCCTAGTCCCTACACTTGGAACATGGGACATTAGATATTCATACCACGATGTGGTGGCTAAGTCTCTACACTCTTCGGAAGATACCCCGAGATGCGGCGATTTGATAGCTCTCTCATCGTATTCTCCAACGGCCAGCCTACCATCCAAGCGATCTGCCTCAGTACAGCTACCAATTCCTCAGCCGCCTCCAGTTGACGAGTGGGGTAATGAAGGGCCAGACCCTTAGTCCAAGCCAAGGATATTATGGAATATCCTTGAAGTAGACCACTTCCCTGAGATGTTTTGGTCGGTTGGAGCATCGAATTTTTGTCTGCCAGAATCCCTCACCCAAGAGGAAGTGGAGTGTTTCTGCAAAACCCTATGGGTGACCCATTTCAATCTTCACCATCACCGAGTGTCTTATCCAAGGAGCCAAGCACACTCTAAAGATATTGGCGAACAATGTCGTCTGGTTGATCTGGCTGCACTTTCCGTAGCCCAGCGCCCTGAGTCACCAGGTCTCCATAAGGCCCTCCAACAAACATGCATTTGGAGTTTCATGGTACTCTGCAAGATTATCATTGAGGATCCCCCCACGTGCAGATAAGTGGTTGGGGGAAACATTCTTCCCTCCTATTCAGTTATATCCTGTGGCATCCTGATCTGGCAAGTGATATCTAGGACATGCCCCCAAGTAGAGTCATGGTCGACATGTCCAACCTATTAGAAGAGGATAATGAGCTAGAACTCCCCAACGGGGACATTTCTCCTAAGGGCGTACCACCACTATTGGATCCATTGATAAGGATTATTTTCTAATAGATAAATTTTTTGGATCTCCCTGTGCCCAACAAGGCATTATTCCTTAGCCAGAATCACGGTAAAGGTAAGGAGCTCCTTAGAGCTACCAAACCCTCCAACCCATCTAGCTCAGTGCGGAAGACATAATAGGACCTAAAAAATCCACAATGCATCAGCAACTTTCCGAAAAGAAAATTTTTCTTGATGACATCCTAGATTAATGCGCTGTAGAGCAACAACTAGAATACAGTGATCCTCGGCTAGTACTGTAGGGGAAGGCACAAATTCCACTCAGTGAGCTACCCCTGGGTTACCCTGATCATCCTGCTCATGCAGAAACGGTTAAGGCCAAGGCCTATAATAGGAAGGCGCGGTACATATCGCCAAATCCTCTTGAGTGGCATAAAAACCTCCAGAACCCAACTCAGGATACCCCAGCTACCCCACAGGTCGTTCCTCCAGACGCTCCATGAGCCGCCGAGCCTGCTTACCATGTTGAAGAACCCGAAAATGCACTGGTGGTCAGGGATCCTCATCAAGAGAGGGACCCCTGTCCATATGATTAAATGGAGGCACTCATTTCCCACCTCGAGGCATTAAAAACACTATAGGTGGCACTCCCACCTGATGACATGTGGTATCCAGCATGGGTGGATGATATTCCAGCACCCCCAGTTTTTGGAAATCCCACTTTCTCTCCCTTCAACAGGACAGGGGACCCGCCGCAGCACCTAGCCCACTTTATCTCAAGGTGTGGACCCATGATGGGGACCCCAAAACAGAAGGAATCCGCCAAACTTCAGTGTTTTGTGAAAACACTGGAGGGACCGACATTTTTCTGGTATAGCCAGCTCCCCATCGGGTCAGTAGCCGGTTGGGAAGACCTCTGGAGGCAATTCCTCTACCAGTTTAGTTTTACCACTCAAAAGATGAGTATCGTGGACCTCATCAAGTGCATGTAGAGGCCAGATGAGTGAGTTGCAGACTTTGTCACCTGGTGTTAAGGACTCACTTACTCTCATGTCATGCCACTGACTCAAGAGGAACTATTGACAATGTGCATAGGGGATGTCAAGGAGGAATTGGTACCCTATTTGATCACCCCAAACTACCTCAGGGGATTCCAAGACTTCTCTGATGAGGCCCAGTGCCTAGAGGAATCCCTGAAACAGGTTATCCAAGCACATCCGTTGCCTCCTGTAATTCTTGCAAGGAGGAATTCTAGAGTCGAGGCCACTGCAGTGGCCCAAATAGAGGCCCCTAGGAAACTAGAATTTCTACCAGTGGAGCCGGCTCTGCAGCCGCACAGGGGACCTCCACCTCAGGCATAGCCTCCGTCCCAGCAGTGCCCACCTCAGAATTGGCTGGTTCCCCCGCGTAATGCACCGCTGCTGCCTAGACAGGATTACCAGGCTCCACCACCTCAAGAAGCTCCTCAAGCTCCTCATCAGGGTCAAGCTCCAAGGTCCCCCTTTCCAGAAAAGGGAAACTAGAACTACTCATTCAATGAGGCTCATGTCCTCAGTTATATCAATAGTGCCTTAGAGAAGGGGATCATATGTTTTCCTGAGTGCATATGTCTAGAAGAAGAAAACCTCACTGATCTCCCCAACTACCGCCCTTATCATTGGATCCTAGGTCACACTCTCAAACAATGATATGTGTTTGAGGACTGGATCCAAGACCAGGTAGATAACAACACAGTCCGGTTGGGCCCTGCCCCGACATAGGTGGCATGCATCTTCGTGAGGCCAAATAGCAGTAGTGAAAGTGAGGGCGAGTGGAAGGATGTTTCTAACTGTAGGTACCAAAAGTGTGATGACTGGATGGCTCGTAAGATGATTTCCCATTCCCATGGTGTCATATGTTCTTTCCTGAATCGGCCAAAGCCTTGAGAAGCCGCAACCACTGCTTCTGCATTGTCATCTCAGTCGTCCTCTTCCCAAAAGGGAATGCGTCGATGACGCAAGGGAAAACAAAGAACCCCGCCAATTTCATCATCATCCTATACTCTCGGTGACTTCATGCCCCCGGAGATGGTGATTCCTCCTAGAATATTCCCAGTTGTGGAAGACTCTTCATGTGATAGTTAAGGGTATGCCTCAGTTAATAATGTAGAGCTGGTAAACCCGTATATGACTCTTGATGATGAGGAATGTCAGGCAAACCTTCCCAATGCCCACAACAATCTTCAATGTCAGTGGAGCCATGGATATATGTTATGTTGAAGTTCTTGGGTTAGCACATCCCGCCAGGTCATACATGGTACTAAAACCAGGAAGTATGCTCAGCACAGAGCTTAGAAAGTGCAACCCTCTCATCTAGTGACATTAGGTCCTCCTTCGTCATCGTTCGAACTACTGGATCAGGAAGATCCACCCAGACCTTGATGCGATCAGCCACACTTCCCCATGGACCGATTGTTGTCATTGGATCCCCATCCGACATTCACTCCATATGCTTTGACTGGTGAGAAGTGGTACATTCCCAGCACCACTCAGCAACTGGTCCAGTTGGCAAGGTCCACCATACCTCCTATCATGGAGCGACCTCCTGTAAGTAGAATCTTGCACCTAGCACAAAAGTACGACGTCCTCAAACATCTTTCCAGCATTCCAGAAAAAATATCCATCCTCAAGGCTCTTATCCTTTTGTCAGATACGCGTGAGGCACTCACTGAGGCTTTAAGAACCCCCTCCATTGGGAGATGGAGTGAGAAGCTGTAGAAGTCTTCCATGCTAAGGCAATCAATAATGTTGAATGTCATTCCATTATCTCATTATTTGGAGAAGAATAATCATCTCTTGTACCAGGGCACATTCGCCCACTATACATCACCGTCCAGTTCAATGGCATGGAAGTCCATCATTTCCTTGTTGACATAGGCTCTTGGATCAACCTAATACTGACTCATACAATACAAAAACTGGGATAATATGAAGGTGATATGATCCCCTCTAAGCTAAGAATACATGGTTATGACAGGACGGAACAAACGTCGGTCAGTAAGATCCACCTGAAGACCCATTTCAGTGGCCTAGTTTCTAGCACTGAGTTTATAGTTGTCTCTCAGGACAACACCTTCAATGAGTTGATGCGAAGTTCATGTCTCCCCCTTCACGCTGAAGTTCCCTCATCATATCACCAGTTCCATAAGTAATCCCTCAATGGTATGGTGCACATGCTTCAAGGCGATGTGTTTGCCTTTTCCTCTTGTGAAGCCCACTATCTGGATGTAGGCTTCTACAAGAGCAAGTAAAAACAGATTCAGACTAATGAGGTAGAGAATTCTCCAACTGCGACCGACCCGTGGATAGACCTAGATGATTCCTACATCTTTCCAATCCACTGATTGGAGGATACAACCCCGTACATGAGACAATGCTTCGTTGTATCTGTAATGGGGGGGGAACACATTCCCAAGTCTAAGAGATGGAGTAAAATCACCTCCTATTCATATACAAGTCAATATTATGTGATCCTGGAGCCTCATACTCCCATAAGATATCGTTATTTCCGCCCCCATGGAAATGATAATACGGCATACTTGTTTGTTTTTCCAGGCTGGGTTAAACTAGCTCAAGCCAACACACCATTACTACTTAAACATCACCAAGCGTGGCCCCTTTGGCCAAAGGCCAGATGGGATCGAATCGACATCCTTCATCGTTATGGTTGCAGCAACACAAAGGCCCTCCGATACAGTATTCATTGTCGTTCAGGATGGTACCGGCCTCCCATCGGGGTCTGTCAACTCAGAGGAAACTCCCCCTATGGAGGATCCCTCATTCATAAGTAAAGAAGAGGAGTAAGAGGATACTCCTCCCACCTTTGAGGAGGGCACCTCCGCCACTATCGATGAATTGGTATAGGTGAACCTTGGTAGTGAGGAAGACCCGAGACCCACATTGATTAGTGCCGTCACGCCCCCATGAGGAGGAACAATAGTATGTGGACTTCCTTAAACAGAACTATGATGTGTTTTCATTGAGTTACAATGAGATTCCAGTACTAGATACTCAGGTAGCTGTCCACCACCTCGGTCTTCTGGAAAATCGCCACGGGTTCAAGCAATCTCCAAAAAAGATGCACCCTTCCCATGGTTCCATGGTCGAGGCCGATGTTGACAAACTTATCAGAGCCAATTTTGTTAAGGAGGTCTAGTACCCCATATGGCTAGACAAAATCATACCAGTTAGGAAGAAGAATGGATAGATCAGAGTCTGCATCGACTTCCGGGATCTCAACCGCCACTTTCTAAAATATGGATTTCCCCTTCCCGTGATGGACCTTTTGATTGACATCATGGATGGGTTTCAAGCCCTCTTTTTCATGGATAGGAAATCCGAGTACAACCAAATCCACAAGGCCCTCAAGGATGAGGAATCTACAAACTTCAGGGCACAATAAGGTACTTTCTGTTACCAAGTCATTCCCTTCGATTTAAAAAATGAAGGTGTCACCTATCAGCGGGCCATGCATCGCATATTTAAGCCAATCCTCCAGACATTGGTGAAATTTCATGTGGATGATCTGTTTGTCAAATCCCTCCATTGCTAGGACCATCTTTAGGATCTTGAGAAAGTGTTTGGATTCCTCCGTTCGTTCCACCTAAAGATGAACCCGTTGAAGTGTGCTTTCGGAGTCACCTTTATCAAGTTTCTCAGCTTCATTGTTTGATACTTGGGCATCGATATTGACCCAGAGAAGATCATGGCCATTAGCCAGATGTCTACCCAGAGCAATATATGAGAGCTTCAAGGGTTTCAAGGCCACATAGCCAACATATGCTGATTCATTGAAAATCTGGACGAAAAATGTAAGCCCTTTTCTAGGATCATGATAAAAGGTACACTCTATGAGTGGGATGAAGAATGTAAAACGACATTTAAGGAAATAAAGCAGTATCTACTACAACCTACGGTTTTAATGGAACCTGTCTCTGGAATGCCGCTGATCCTTTATGTGACCACCCTGGAATGATCTTTGGGTGCCATTATTGCCCAAAAAACAACATTGGGATGAGGAAGAGCCTTTACTACCTCAGCTACATGCTCCTCGATATGAAGACCAGAAACTCCCCTATCAATAGAGAATCCTTGCGCTGGTATTCACAGTACATAAGTTGTGGAATTACCTGTAACACCACGAGTTACAACTAGTGTCCTAGGTAGATCCACTGAAGTACATCTTAAACCACTCCATATTGACAATCTGTCTAGCTCGGTAGATAGTAATCCTTTAGTAGTTCGATATTATGTTCGTGACTTAGAAGTCTATCAAGGGACATGCATTGGCAGACTTCCTCATTTCCCATCCAACCCCCATGGACAAATCTGTGGACCTTGATTTTCCCGACGAGGAAATCCTCTCAGTGGATCATGCCCACCCATGTTGGAAAATGTACTTTGATGGTGCCTCCCGGAGCCCCACCGGTAGAAGGCTCAATGACCCCAGACTCAATAGTGTAGGCCTGTATATCGTCTTCATTATCCCGACATAGCCCATTCTGCCATACCCATTCTTTACTGTCAGAAAGTTCACAAACAATGAGGCAGTGTATCAGGCCCTCATTACTAGCCTCAAGCTGGCCCTTTAGATTGATGTGACCCATTTTCATGTGAAAGGGTACATCGAATTAGTCATAAAGCGAATCAATAGTGATTATATCGTCAGAAAACCAGAGCTCATACCATTTTTGGATCACTCTCTTCTTTTAATGGATTAGTTTCCATCTCTTCCAAAGGTTACCCATGTCCCTCAGTCATAGAATGGTAGAGTAGAAGCATTGGCAGGACTATCTGAATCATTTGTAATGCCTGAACAAGATGATCTGATTATCCACGTGGTGCACCTGAGAGTCATTACTCCCGTCACCCCACATGACGATGACAACCCACAGGTAAGCCACATTACCGCTGGCTCCTCCACATCAGGATCCCCAGGTCCCCAAGATGTAGTGATCGTAGTGGATTCTAATTGGAGAACCTCCTTTGTTGAGTATCTCTAAAATGGTTATCTCCCGGTAGATCGTGCTGAGCGTGAGCGAATCCGGTGCCGCGTGTTGCAGTTCACCCTCCAGGATGGTGCGGGTCATGAGTAGATACTCTAAAAACATGGGTTTGATGGTGTTCCCCTCCATTCAATTCAAGGATCCCAGATTTCTCAGGTCATGCAAGAGGATCATGCCAGTTCTTGCAGGGCTCATTAGACCAGGACGAAGCTATCTCACCAGATCCAGAGACTGGGGTATTCAGGCCTCTCATCATCCATGACTGCATTGAGTTCACCAAGAGATGCCATGCGTTCCAAGTTCATGCTATCTTTATGCATCGACCACTGAAGCCACTCCACACTACCAAGTACTCTTGGCCCTTAGTAGTCTGGGGACATGATGTCATGAGACCATATCCACTAGAGATAGCTCACCAGTGCTGATTCATCCTAACTTCTATGGATTTCTTTTCCAAGTGGGAAGAAGCGGTTCTACTCAAGGAGGTCAAGACCCATTCCATCGTTGAATTCATGAGATCTAATATCATCTACCTATTTGGATTCCCTCACGCCGTCTTTATTTATAATGGAACCAACTTCCGACCAACTGATCTGATGAAATTGTACGCTATTTACAACATCAGTTCTAATCATACCTCCCGCTACCACATGCAAGAACATGGACAGATCAAGGGATTAGACAAGACCCTCTCTAACATCTTACAGAAAATGGTTGGTCAGAACAAGAAGAGTTGGCCGAAAAAGCTCCCCAACACCCTATAGGATTATTAGAATACGACTTCTAATTCCACCCCGGTGACTCCATATTCCATGGTGTACAAAACTGAGGACGTCCTGCCCATTAGGATTCAGTTGCCTTCATTGCACACAGCGGTCTATGACCAAAAGACACCAGATAAGGTAGCTGAAATCTATCTAGAGGAATTGGAAGAACATAACGAGAATAGGCTTCTTGCTATGAACAATCTAAAAATGCACCAGAACAAAATGGCTAGATCCCTCAACAAGAAATTCCACCTCCTCTCTTTCTTTCCAGGCGACTAGGTACTGGCCCTCAGGACACCAATGATACCTGGTAAGAAACCACCCAAGTTGGAGCCCAAATGGGAAGTACGTTACATTGTTCATAAGTTTTCCTCCAATGGAGCATACTCCCTGGTCACCATGGATGGTGAGCATATAACTCTTCCTACCAATGCAAATTCCTCAAGCAATACTTTTCTTGAGAAATCCACGTTCATGAAGGACCTTAAACTGCACGGTCCTACATGACCCTAAAATGGTTGGTCCTACACGACCATAAACTGCATTGGGTCCTACATGACCTCAAACTACTATGAAATGTCGCGCATGACGTTAAACTGCATGTTTTCCTGCAAGACATTAAACTGCACCCTTAGAACTATGTATGTCTTGATTCCCATCCACATGGGATAAATAGGAACTCTCAGGAATTTCATTTTGATTCCAACCCCAAACTATTTTCTTCAATTATCCCCCCTGGGTATTGTTCTCCCGGATGACCGTGGTGTAGTTCGGGCTTCCTCATCACCCACTCATGTAAAAAGTATGAGGGTCACACCAAGTGCTCCCTATTCATTCTTATAATCCCCCACGTCCTTACCGCATGATGTAAAACTAAATGTTCCCCTTCAAAACTACGTGTGGAATGATTCCCATTATCATGGGATGCATAGGACCACCAAGACATTTTGTCTGTCAGCCTAGCCCAAACTCTGGAATCTCCCCTCTGGTTGGGACACATGGTATTATTACACCATATTTTCCACTCCACAGAGGTTTCCACTACTCTCACTACCCTACATGGATTTGAAATACATAGGCACATATGTGCTTAACCCATTCGTTTGATTAGGACTCCATCATCTTTGATATCCAAAATGACCCCTGACTAGAATGGATGCTCGGCCCAAGGGCCCGCTTACCATTACAGACTAACATCCTAAAGGATTTTGAACAGAATGTTGATGCAAGTCCTGAATTGCGAATACAGTTAGCAGTCAATGCTCGTTTTTTGTTCCTATTTTAGGTTACACTATAAGGATGTTTTGTTTCGAACATGGTCAGTAACTATCCTTTTTCGTGGTCACCACCCCATATGTCCCAAACATTGAGTGAAGTGGTTCATTACCACCACTACATCTTCGAGCTGCGGCCTCCCTCAGGTAATTCCATCAATATGATCCTTATATAATGGGAAAATCCATTTCCCACTCCTTGTTTCCCACACCGAGCACAACTCACATGGACCTAGGAGTTGTGATAAGGTGTTACTCATATAAAAGGTCGTATGGCTACATTCGGCCAGGACACCCGACCTCAGGTCCCTCAACCCTTTTAGGCCCCTCAGCCAAAATACCAAATTGTTATTGTGTTTTTTGATATGGTCTTATGCCCTTATTCATGTCAGGTAACTCATCATACTAAACATAGCCTATGTTGGGGTATCGTTCCCTCACTTCTCGTCCTTGCTGCAAGACATTAAACTACCTAACATCTTCCAGCACTACGTGTGGCTTGATTCCCATCTTCGTGGGATACGTAGGAACACCTAGACACTTCGTCTTTTGGAACAACACCATATCTCAGGAACCTCCCTCTAATCTAGGCCCCTTGGCCTGTATTCTTCCATGAGAGGGATATATGGTGTGGAACAGACCTATTTCTTCATTCACGTCGGATTTGTAACAACCACACAATGTGCCTCTTTCTCCAGATAGTTCTTTGTATCTTTATTCTATACTCCCATTATCAAATCAGCTGCTCTCAAGTTGAGCCCCTCAACCCTCTATGGTGATTCACCAATTTTCCCAAGAGTACTCTGCTTCAGCACCCAGAGTGTCAGTCTTTACCCGTACATGTTTCTACCCACCTTACAGGATTAGTGTTCCCCTTTAGTAGGGATTCCATTAACTTTCATAGTCGAAGGGACCCCCAAATGGCATGGGTGCACAATCCAAGGGACCATCTACCATTACAAGCCAACTTCCTCAAGGGTTTCGAACAAAAAATTGATACAAGTCCTGCGTTGCGAATACGGTCAGCAGTCAATGCTCACCCATTTCAGGTCACATGATATGGATACTGTGTTTCGAACATGGTCAACATTTATCCTCCATCGTCATAGCAACCCCATTAAGCCCAAAATAACAGTCACATGATTCACATCATTTTTCCACCCCATCATGTCCAAATAGAATATCGACATTCCTGGTGCTATCCCTCAGTTCACATTCTCACAGTAGAAGGACTAATACACGGTACGATGTTCTCCAGGGCTCCACACCAACTTCACCTTTATACACAATCCATGTATTGAGAAGATCTCCACCACCCTTGTTTCCTACACCGAGTTCAACTCAAGTAGGTTTAGGGATTGGATCGAGGTCTATGCCTATTTAGAAGAAACCCCCTTCTCCCTAGTCTGATATCTAAGACTGTAAACTAAGATCTTTTCTAGAACTACATTTCGCTTGATTCCCATACTCATAGGATACATAGGAACGAATACGAATCCTCTATCTGGGTCCAGCCCCAGGAATCTAAAATCCTATCCATATTTTTCAGCTGCTAGGCCTGAACCCTTATGGGAAAATGTGATGTGGACCTCGCCCTCATTTGCGTCAGGTTTTGAAATACCTACACTGTGTGCTTCCCATATTTTTTCCACTATTGTCCGAGTTTTATGTCCCAAAACTAGGATCTCCCTATGGGAACTGCGCGTCATGTCTAGCTACTTTTCCAACCTATGCCCATTCCATTAAATTAATCCCCCCTTAATGGTCCACCCTAGGCCCTTATGTTAAAAGCATCCGACCCCAGGACCCTTGTCCTTGGGAAGGGACTCGACTCCCTCTATCTGATACATATCATTTTCGTACCCAGATGCATTTTTATAAAGATCCTGAAGTGTGGAATTTTCATGGGTACATTCCCCTCTTTCCATGTCCATGATTTGTGATCCTGTTATATATATCCGTGTACTCTTCCACATCTTAATGGGACCCCCTTTACATGCTGGTCCCATGCCACATTAGCTCACCTACTATCCTGTTCCAACATTACGAAATACCAATGGATAAAATTATGAGTCAGGCCCCATGTTTTGAACATGGTCAGCAGTCAACCCTTATTTTACATCCCCATTTCAGGCTAATACAATATGGATACTATGTTTCAAACACGGTCAATAGTTATCCTATATTTTCAGGCCACCCCAAAGTGTTCTGAATATGGGGAACTATGATTCACAATTTCTACTACCTTATGATCGGGTTGATTTCAAACTCCTATAGAGTCACCCCGCTTGTGTACTGGACCACATTGGGATGATGGAATGTCGATTGTTCTAAGGTCCTCATCCCCTAATCAGGCCTCTCCCTTTTCTTCACAGGAATCTGAATTGGTTGTTCGAACCTTGGGTGCCCGAATCTTAGTTGGAACTTCTATATTCAAATGAATTAATAGTGCGAGCATCCCTTGTTTCTCACATCGGGTACGACCCAGGTGAGTTTAAGAATGCATTTATATTTATTTTAGTATTATGGTTGACTGCATCAAACAATATGAACAAGTAAATAAATTTATCCATACATATATCCATACATTAAATTCAGAATAAGAGGTGGTAAGGAGAAATGAGTTTATATGTTCGACCAAAATAGGGCCCTTAAGGATGAGCATCTTGGATAGATCATTCCAGTGCCTCTACCTTTTGGCTGGTGGCCTCCAGGGTTGCTTCCCGCCCCGCTGAGGAATCTCTCTTCATCAGCGGCCATAGAACATAGTTCACTGTCCCTAGACTGTGCTTGCGCCTATTTAGATTGATGTATGTTTATTTGGAGACCAGCTACCACTAGCTACTCTTGGGAGTCCTCCAGTTGAGCCCTCAATTGCTCCACAAGATCAGAACTGTTCGCAATGAATATCTCCTTTTATTTCACATATTCTTTAAGGCGTCGGACCTCTTGTTCCACCTTCAAGATGCTTGGGTACTCCCTAACTCTTTCTGACACTGCTAAATGTTGGAGTGTCAGCCTCTCTCACGTAGATTCTCAGCCATGTAGTCGCGGAGTGTCGAATGAAGGCATTGATCATCCACCCCTCCATCACAAAGAAAGCATAGCCAGGTGTAGAGCGATCCCATCCATTTTAGCCATTCTGTCTGAGGCTGACCGAGAGAGTGCTTGATACACTTCCACCCATTGTGCCGCATCATACGGCTCTCATCAGCCACCTCCAAATCAGAATCATCTATCTTGTCAAGATCTGTGGGCCGATAGATGGGGAAAAATCCAATAGATCAGCGACATGACCTTCTTTGGGTATTCATCCCAAGGGATTGGGTTCATAAACACCAGGGAAATATTTTTCCCTTGCCTCAGTATCGGAAGATCCTTTTCTAACTTCAGGCCCTTCCCTGGCATTAATGCCACTGATATCCACAGGCCATTGGACACTGAGTTCTCAGGTCGGTTCGGTTCGGGAAGTGTGCCCTGAATGGACCATCACATTTACCATCGAATCACTCATGGATATTCTGGATTCGGTGGCCTACCAAGCCTCCAATGCTGTTATTACTGCACAAACATTTAATTCCTTGATCATTTGGGTCCTCTAATAGCTAGCACAAGTGTTCAAGTGCTAAAACATACAAGTACTCAGGGCATCGGCCTCTGGCATTCCCACTACTGCAGGAGCTATCATGGTAGGGGATCCCTTAGCACCCATAAGCTCAATAATGGGCGTCATTTCCCCACTATTTTCTATTGGAACCTCCCCCCCCCCCCCTTCAGATGGAGCCACTTGGTCGGTGCTAATATGCACTCGAGCAGGATAAAAAACTCCGATTTAATAAAAAAATAGTAAGAAAAGGGGAAGGGAGGATGGATAAGGAATGAGGCATACCTCAAGTAGCTTGGTTATGTCTGCATCGGAGCCACCAATCTCTCCACTCTCTTTAAGAATCTCTTGGTGGGACGTCCCATGAGACTCTCCTTCCTATTCTTCTTCCTCTTCACCTTCCCCTTCTTATTCTTCATCCTCCTCTTCCGTCTCACTACCCTCTAGCTCCTCTTCACTATCGTCATCCTTGGGCGGCATCTTGTCTGGTTCATGCTCTTGGCTGATCATTACCTTCACCAAGAGGGGTGGTTCATAACGCTGACCATGCTGGCATGCATATGCATCCATGGTCATCGGGTACGTGTGCCAGCGATGGAAGGTTACCATGTCATCATCCCAGATGAGTCTGACCTCTGGTAAATGGATTTCATCTCGTATTATCTTTTTTCAGACGGCTTCGATGCTAATTGACTACCATATGGTCAACTAGGCCGACCATAGTGCCAGGAAGATTGTATCATCATAAGGTTGTAGAAGATATCTTATTTTCATCCCAAGAAGTTCTCTAACTTCTCGATGAGCCCCTCTCTCCTTGGGCGAAGAAGGTGCGACCACCCTGTGCGACATTCCCACTGCTGTACTCTCGGCCTGCGTGGGCCCAGTTGTCCAACTTTCTTCTAAAAATTCCTCACCAAAAATGACATGTCTACTCTCTTACTGCCCAGGTTTTATGCTTCCTACCTTGAGCTATCAAACTCTCTTATGTAAAAGTCCCTCAGGGTATGCTACAACCCAATGTTCGATATATTCTGTCGAGAGGCTAGAATCTACTCCAGTGGGGTGAAAGGTAATGACGTCACTAGAGCCATGGGTTGTGAACATCAGAAACATTTGGTGCAGAACGAAGGTATTTCTCTCCTCCCGGACACCTATATACACCTTTTTGGCATCCAATAGAGGCATCCAAACTGCCTAGAAAATCTGGATGACACGTAGTGCTCACAAAAGATCTTCCCATCAATTCGGGCCACAAGCACTCCACCTCTGATTCTCTGCAATTATTCCCTTTTCTCCAGTGATCCATTTTAGTTTTCTATCATCTGGCCATTCGGGGTGGGAATGGGCTAAAAGTGAAGTTGGCATGATTGACAATTCTGATCCTTACCCCCTCCTCATTTAGCGTCAACGACATGAACCCGAAAATGTTCAGTAAAGAAGGTCGCATGCCATCACCCAGAAGACGAATGGAATATGGAAAGGAATGTCTGCCATAGTGAGCTACAATCCAGCCATGAAGGATCTAGAAGGGGCCAAAGATCCTCCTTGGTGAGCCCCCTCTTGAAATTCACCCCAAAATGGCATACAAACGGGCCAACACATGGACTCCTAGATTGAACTTCTGATTAGCATCCATGATTCCCACCATCAACAATGACTCTGGAAGAACCCCCACCCTTGTCTCCCTCACTGGAAGTAGCCACCCACTCAGGAAGGTTTCCAGAAATCTGGAATACCGGACATTCGAGTCCTGACTCTCATTTGTACTGAAGCCCCGTGATTGATATTCCCCCGCCTCTAGGATCCTACAGTACGATCCTCTTTTTCTCCTTGGTGTCGCGATAAAACACAACCATCCTTTCCCTGAAATCTTGACTTCCGGATCTCTTTGTTGAAACAAGATAAGCCATTTTTTAAGGTATGCCCTTCAAAAAGTCCTTGACCCCCAGCCTCTCCTTAGCGAGCTCTAATAGATGCACTATTAGGATAGGAGTTCGTGATATTTCTCCCCATATGTTCCTCATCAGAAGGAATTCATCATATTGATGCCCATCCAAAGGGATACCCCCGATGTAATGAATGTCCCAAAGGCTGATACCAACATCCCCATGCTGAAGATGGAAGGTATTGGTATCCGGGGACCATCGGGTAAATAGCTCTGGCCCAAGTTCGGGCTGACGGAAGAAATAGAACTGTGATGTCCACACCGCCTCGAATAACCAGATGCGTCGTAGTTCAGCCCCAAACTGGTCACACGTCTGGCATACCCAATACAACCAGGCTGATTCACTGGTAAAATTGCCTCCAGACCACATATCCCAATCATGCATCCAACCTTTTGTTTCATCGGTAACACTCTACCAGAAAGTACTTGCGCAATGGGCCAGAGAGTCCTCTATGACTAGGTCGCTTCCCGAAATAGTTCTGGTCCTGGGATTCATGATTTAAACATCCATATGCCTAGTTTCTCTGGCAGGATGTCCATTGTTAGTGATATTTTATCGAAGCAGGTCATCCCCGCGGGTCACCCATGACCGCTGTGTGTCGACTTCAAATCGTGGCATGGGTACCTCCTCCAAAATACTGATGTCCCATATCAGTAAGTTGTCAGACAGTGCATACTCCTTTTGGGATGTGTTCAACATGTTGAACATGGTATGGTTTCTGGATACGATCCATCAAGTTCCAGAAACCTCAGGGTTGGGAACCATCTCAACCCTGCGAGTGGCGAAGATAGCTTCTCTCTCTCAATGTTATCCCGATTAGTAGCCCTCTTATCCCGGTGAGTTCACAAGGAGTCCACAATAAAATACTCATATGGTGTGAAAATTTAGAGGTGGTTCAAAAAATTAGGAGATGGTGTGAAAAACAGAGCCAGCGGCCCGAAACCCCCCCGAGCCTGCACCTAAATTGACGGCAAAACTCGGGGAATTACGCACAATCGAAGCGGTTTTTTCACACAAGACAGGGGAAGTTTTGCGCATGTGAGAGATGAGGATTTATCACGTGAGAAAAATCTATACGGACTTAGGGACCTGTAAGGGTCTTTATAGGTGTGGAGGTGGGTTTTCGCACTGCGCGAAATGGGATTTGTGTGCCACTTCCCTATTTTATGCACATATGCAGTTTTTGTCGTGCACCGACTCCAAGAAGTTATGTGTCTTCTGGATTCCATCAGAATTTGACCTTCGCATCCCCTCACTGATTCGATTATGAGGGGGGTCATTTTTAGGGGATGAAAAATGCTCAAGGGCTGAAGGTGGTTTTCACACAACACAGAGAAGATAGATTTCAACTTGGGGATCCGTTCTAGGTGGCTCAAATGGGGTGCGCGAAAAAATCTCCGATATACATGAAAAAACCTCTCTCGCGTAGCAAATCGTGGGATCCACGAATGTTTTCCACGCATGAACGGAAATTTGCACGTGGCCACCCCCGCATGGATTAGTTTTCACACTGCTGACACTGGCATACCATTTTTTTCCCAGATTGGTTTATGTGTGGATCTGTCGACCTTGAGCACCTATAAATAGAAGGGTGCCCCTTAGACTTCTTACAGCTGAAGAATCTTTACGGTCTCCTCTACACAAAATCTACTTCTCCTGTGCATAAAATATGGATTTTAGGTACAGGATTTTTCACGATAGGTTGCCCAGAGGTCCACCTTTGTGCGAGACCTCTCATTCTTAACGCTCGCCCAAATCCCAAGTCCTTATGGATACACGAAATCCCTTCCAATTGCACGCAAGTCCTTCCAATTGCGTGAAATCCCTACAATTGCACAAAAGTCCTTCCAGTTGCGCACAATCCCTTCCAATTATGAACAAGTCCTTCCAATTGCATGAAATCCATTCCAGTTGCACGCGACCCTTATTCCTTGTGCGCAATCCAAACTAATTTTGCACAAAACCGCGGTTCCCCCTTGTGCGCCAAACCTCTCCAATAGCGCACCAACCAAGTCTTTTCCATGCAAGTGTCTCAATTGTGCTTTGACTCGTCGTTTTTTGTGAAAATGTTCTATTTTGTGCGCAAACCTCCCTCCATGTGCTCACGTGTTCTATTTCCCTCTTCCGGACATCATTTTCAGGTGCCACCCATGTCCAAAACATATACATCCCATACTATTTTGATGTATGACCATCTAGGAACATATTAAGTATCTTTAATATCCCTTTGGTGGTGTTTCACATTGTGTTTCTTTTCCTCATGCTTCTTTTCAAAGGTACACTAACGACTATTGATTATTCGCATAGCCACACTAATGTGGACCCATAATGGGATCACCTCACAACACCCCCTAATCATGGAATTGCTGATACATTCCCTTCCCCAAGGGGCGGGAGGTATCAGTCATGTAAGTAATAATGGTGTGGAGTGAACCCACCTCGCCCGAGAAGTAGAAAGTTAAACTACCCATAACCATAGTCCTTAGCACATGACATTAAACTATGACCTCTCCCTGTGGGTCATACATAGGGTGCCCTGTCTCGGACATTTTTCACACCCAATGGTCTCCATGGGAGTGAGATCATTCCTCACATGGAATAAGATCCTATTTATTGGAGCAGAGTCTGTCCATGGGGGAAGTGCAACCACTATGGTGTAAGCCCCCTATCTTTTCTTGCAGGAGGTATCATGGCTTCTCCTTCTCTCTTCCTCGGTGCCAAAGGAAGATGAAGGGCAGGATGGGCATCGATACCCTCTTATCTTCTTCCTTACCAAATCCCTCTCTTATTGGGATTTTTAACCATTGGGCCTCCACCCTAGAGTAAGTCCCAATATCCAACTCCCTGGGATGTTTACAACACATAATCCCATGATTCCTCTTTGGGCCGCTAACCATGTGTAAGCCTCATTCCACTTCCCACAGATACACCATTCACGATGTGATCGTCAGGTCTTTGATGCCTCTTGTTTCTCACACTGAGCATTACTCATGTGAGATTAGTGTAAGCACCAATCGTTACATCCTTTACTGGCATCCCAGAGCATAAGCCCCACACCCCGTCCGAACTACATGGACTTTGATTCATGCCAAGGTTTGGTACGTAGGAAGCCTCCATGAGTTTCAAGCCAAACATCCATTGGTTCCGACCCTCATTCAAATCGGACCACCTTCTTCCCGCATGATTCTAAAATGAATACCCCCTTATCATCTTGCATGACGTTAAACTGCATCCACCAACTCGAACTACATGGACTTTGTCCCTGCCAAGGCAAGGTATGTAGGAAACCTCCCAGAGGTTCAATCCCAACAACCGGTCGTTCCGACCCCCTTCACGTCGGATCACCAATACCATCATGAAATACGTGGGCTTTGATCCTTGCTAAGGCAAGGTACGTAGGAAGCCACCATGTGGTTCAATACCAATATCCATTGGCCCCGACCATCTTTGCATCAGTGCGCTAATACCCTATTCCAAACTACGAGGACTTTAATCCTTGCGAAGGAATGGTACGTAGGAAGCCTCCATGAGGTTCAATCCCACCATCCATCTAGACCCCAAGTCCTCATCCACATTAGTTCTCCCACACCATTATGAACTATGAGGAATTTGATCTTTTCCAAGGCAAGGTACGTAAGAATCCTCCCTGACGTTCAAGCCCAACGGGGGTAAGTCGTTGTCCCCCAAACAAGGGTAAGACATTGTCACCCCAACAGTGATAAGCCATTGTCACCCCAACAGTGGTAATCCATTGTCACCACAACTACAGTATGCAGTTGTCACACCTTTCAGTAGTAATCTATTGTTATCCCCCTTTTAGCGGTGAGCCGTTGGACCTCAACCAACATTAAGTCATTGTCAAGATGAAATACATTCACAGAACTGTGCGGAATTTGATTACCTTCCACATGGATACATAGGAGGTATCATTGAGGATTAATACCACCATCATTGTCATCCCAGGTTGACTCCATCACATTATCAATCCACTTCACTTAATCACCCATCATTCTACCTGATTCGTACTTGGGCCTCCACATTCCAGTGGGATCAGGCCAATTCACCTCTCCACTTCTCCTGTAAGTAAATGGGTAACTAACCATGTGGTATCCTAGACATCAATGTTCCCCCAAGGGGTTACGCCTATCTGATCCTCTCTAGTCAGTGTTCTGATCAGTCTGATCCCTCTCCGCTATACGTCAAACCTGCAGCATACCCTATGTTAAACATATGAAGCTGAGGAAAACCTCAGAGACATTCCCATGGCATGGAATTCCCCAAATGCTACATGGGATTCATCAAGCTTCTTTGCCCTTGAAAAGCCCTATAATAAGGGGAAGAAACCCAGACATGCCAATGTTTCAGCATCCAGACACACAGTGATGTCCAACGTAACTACTCCCACAAAGAAAGGTTGCAGCCCCAGCTGGATCCTTCGGAATGTCCCAACAGAAGAAGCATAATTAACTAGTGTCCATGAAGATATGGAACTGGGAAGAGTTTCATAAAAACATATTAAATATATAAGGGAGACTCGGACTAGTTGGCGAGTTTCGAGGAGAAATCCACGGAAAGATGAGCTGACATCCCATCATCCCATTTCGATCAAGGAGAAAACGTCCCTGAACAAGGAACGTATGTCGCCCGCCATTGGAAAGTGGGAATGCGGGGAAAAAAACAGCTCCATCTTCCTAGAAATAGACGGACGCGCACATGTCCCATCAAAATCATTAGAAACAACCATTTATTCAATTTCTAATAAACAATTACATTTGAATCAAATTTTTTATCTGGCCAATTTCAGCACCATGAACATCCAAAACAAGGAAGGTGTTACGAATCATTGAATCAATACACTATCCTTGAATCAATTTCAATTAAAAATCAAAAATAAATTAATAATTCAATATTAACATATGATGACATAGTGTTAAGGGGAACACGACAACATATTCCAGTTTAATATGCTATCAAAATAAACAATTTAAAACACAACACACCCAATGGGTGGATTCAATACAAGGTGATCAACCAATAAACATTTATTAACACTCTTATTTAATTTAATAGTCTATACCTATGATATTATATTAGGTACAAAATTCAATTTCAAGTAATCAACTATGAATTGGGTGTGTGGAACAATAGAATATATAAAAACTTCATCTTTGAACCAAAGGCATGAGACCACCTACAGTAGGTCCATAGTTGCTAGCTTGTCTAGTATTCTCTCCTCATTTAACTCAGGTTAGGATAAAATTGAAGAGCAGATGAATAACCTAACAACATGGAAAATTATATTTCTCTTAACTAGCATAGATGATACAAAATCCTATGTGTAATGACTAAAAATGAATCATGAACTCACCGATGTGGATCCAATGATACAGACATTGCTTGATTCTATAAACACATAGAGGATATATCTTGATTCCCAGAATAGTCACTAAATAATATCTCAAGATAGGGAAGCTACCCAATGTAGGAAACATGATATGAAAATGTTATAAATATAATTAAGCGTGGTTAAAATGGTAAAATCACCAAAAATAAGGCAAAACATGGATTGGATGCACTGTTTCCAAACCCGAAATCAATCATGAACGGTTAGATATATGAAGAGTAAGCCTCACACATTTTTCCTCATGGTTTCACTGACCACGGGAAAACCATATCAAATCCCAATTTCAAAATTATAGACATTACCACATGGTCATGCACCCATTTTACACGGTTTTGTCTAACTGTGGAAGCTTCTTATTCTCTCTCCCCAGTCTTCACAAATTTTATCTAATTGTGTGGCCTTACATACATGGTTTTTATATCCCATGATCCAGGTATATATCACAACAAAATATGTGTTCCGGTCTTCAAATGATCCCCATGGATACCTGTTACATTTTTGAACACTAAGAGAATTTATAAAAAGCCATGATTTAACAACTATTCTATAATTTAAATAATTTAATGTATCCATTCCACAACGAAGAAACATGTTGTTATAAACTTACCTCCTTAAAGGAATTCATCCCCAAATATCCATTCCATGTCCGGTGAGGCATGTCATGATAATAAATCTATCTACTATAATCGTACATAGACCTCCTTCCACCAGGTCCCATCTTGTACACGTCCATGTTTCCATATCACTCGTACTATAGGAATAGACTGGCCTTAGATAACATTTATTCTATGATCCACAATGGATATTGAATACTTATAAATGGACACATTTACCTGTAACTAAAACTCCTTAGGATGAAAGGCATGAGACCGACATGAATGGTAACATCTCCACTGAGAAACATTAAAGATTTAATTCGTGTATGGGTACCTATAAAGTAACTATGACAGATAGGCTACCGGCATGACTCTCTCTAGAATCATGAATGTCCCAACATATCCTGGTTAAATATTAACATGTCCCAGAGTCCTCCTGTGTCCCAAACATGGTGAAACACATAAGAAAACCTAATCCATGACATCGAACTCTAGAGGTCATCTACGACAATCAGGGTATGATTTCTAATGATACTATGTAGTATCTATATGTATCCAAATCAAGTGCACCTACTCTCTAGTCTCCTGAACAAGATGAGGTCCAAGGAAAGATTCTTCTCCTTTCCCTATCAAACATAGGGGTAATTATAATGGACTACCATACAAAGACTCATAAGGTTCCATCTATGCAGTATCCATAAATATAATATTGTAAGTGAATTAAACAAAGGGAATATACCTCTACCAAGAATCCCCTAAAGTATAGGACTCAAGCTCATAGCATGTCCTCAATAACCTGAATCATGTTCTCTGACTGGCCATCTTTCTGGGGATGGTATTCTATGCTCAGAAGCACCTATGTACCCCACACCCTAGGTAACCCTTTACATAAGTGTAAAGTAAGCTAAGTTTCTCTATATGAAACAATAGTGCACGAGACCCCATGAAGCTATACTATCCCATAGATAGACAACCTTCCAGACTTATCTACACTGACGGTCTCCTTGATAGGTATAAAATGAGAAACCTTCATGAGCATGTCAATAACAACCCATATAGTATCATTACCTTCAGGTGACCTCGATAAACCTATCATGTAATCCATAAGGACAAAATTCAATTCAGAAACTAGAATGTGTATATTCTATAAAATTCCACCTGGTCACTGGGGTTCAACATTCACCTTCTTATAGGAGGATCATCTCTCGAAAAAAATGGCTACATCCCATTTCATACAAGTCCACCAGTACTGGTGATGAAAATATAAATACATCTTGGGGACTCTCTAATGCACTTCCCAAGATGAAGCATGAAAGTATCACATGAGATCCTCTCACATGTATGAAGAAACCCATAAATGAATATTTAATTATAAATTCTTATCCTCGCCTATTTTGATCAAGGGGGAGGTTCCTCAAAGGCCGCACTCTCCTATAGGACTAGTCCTTCTGAGTCTGATAGCAACCTCATCCTAACAATATCTAAAAGGGAAGAGGTTACGAATAAGGATGATAGATTAGTTTTACCCATGACCATTGTTCATTGAAATGTGAATCTCGAAGATTAGATCCATGTTCATACACTCTCTACTAGCCTGCAAAACTACCAATATCTGGGTCCTCCTCCTTAGTACATATTCCATTTTTTTCCTTCACCATGAATGTAGGAAATCTGTTAGCTGAAATACTGTAGGTATTCCACCCAGCTCTGTTTCTTTAGATTCAAATAACACAGTGTAAATATTTACATGTGGTTTTTTTGGATTATGAAGACCAAAAAATTTTCTCCAAGTAAGTAATGTCTCTAATAATGCAATGTGTGAACAACTTTAGAAAAATCAAGATCATGTGTCGGGTTATTCCTCTTGTATGGACTCAATAGTTGGGACCAAGTTGCCACAACTCTATCTCCCTACAAAAGAACATCTCCTAGAACAATACCAGATTCATAACAATTCAATGTAAAAATTCTTCCATTGTCGACAAAAATATAGTATCAATGCTCAAGTCAATCTCTCTTTCAGCTCCTAAAAGTCAGTCTCGCATGAATCTGTCCATAAAATCATTGCAACCATCTTAGTCATGCCCAAAAGTGTCACTAATAGGCATGATAAATCTTTTATTAGATTCTTGTAATATCAAGTTATCCCTAGGGTACTCCATACCTAAAATACATTATTTGGATGCTCCCAAGAAACTACCACTCTAACCTTCTCTTGTTCAGCGGATACACCTCTATATAAGATGATTTGACCAAGGAAGTGAATTTGATTCATCAAGAAGTGGAAGTTTGTGAGATTGCATATAATTTCTTCTCTTTATGTGTATTAAATAAAATATAAAGATGTTTTTCATGGCCATGTAGTGTGTAAGAATACATAATGTTATCATCCAAAACACCAAAAAAATAAATCAAGCTAATGATGGAAGTCCTGGTTAATTAGTTCCATGAAGACTGCTAGTGAATTCTTGAGACTGAATGGAATATCCAAATACTCGTATAGACAATACCTAGAATGAAAAGATGTACGAGGTATATCGGATTGCCTAATCAGAAACTAATGATAACTGAACATCAAATTAATCTTTGAGAAAACCCAACCTCCTCAGAGAAGATTGAATATATCATCTATTTATGGAAGATGATGCAAGTTTTATACCATCAAATGGTTAAATTTATGGTAATACACTCATATCTTGATGGTTCTGAATTCCATTTTTCTAAAATAGGACCAGTGAACCAAACGGAGAAGAAATTTGTTGGATAAACCCCTTATCCTCAAAATCATCTAGCTACCTCTTGAGATCTTTCATCTTAGTAGTATTCATCTTGTAAGGAGGAATGGATACTGATGAGGCTTCTGCAAATAGCGTAATGGAAAACTATACCACTCTCACTGGAGTAAAACATTAAAATTCATCTGGGAAAACATACCTAAAATAATAAACCACTTGGGGTAAATATGTATGATGTATTCCCTAATAATACAGATATAAACTCACAATCTGGGTTTTCATCCCAGACATCCCATGATACTCGGGTCCATCTCATCTCATCTATACATACAATTAATCATTGTAAATAAAATCACCTCCTACAGGTGATGTAAAGGTCAACATTCATCAATATAAATCAATTACATAATGAATGGAAACCAACCATTCCATCCTGAGAACTATGTCAAAAATCATTATCTATAGGACAAAACAGTCCCATATGATCTGAAACCCACAAATATCATGGTGTTAGTCCCTTCACTAACAAACTCCCTATATTCTAATCCCTGATCAAATTTTATGCATCACTGGACCATCAAATCACTTAACCTAGATCCCAAGTCTCTCTACAGTAGGAATAGATTTAAATCTTTTAGAATCCACTTTATCAAAAAGTGTATAAGCTAATGTAAAGGCTACTAGAATAGTTCCTATGATAGTAGAAGTTCTATGACCCTTATCCTGAAGGGTCTATTTCACTACATATATGTATCCTAAATCGTTTCCTTGTGATTCATCCTAGTTTCCCTCAACATATCAGCTCTATTGTCATGGTAAAAATGTGGTATGACTACCACGACCACATCCACCACCTAAGCCTGATTCGACAGCTGTATTCCATCTACCTACCTGATGAGAATCTACTAACCCCAATTTTAAATTTAGAGTCGGTGAAGACCATCTATCATTTGATACTTGTGAAAATTTTCTACATAAGTGTTGTAGATAGACCATTATTCTACAGGTCTGACATTCAACAGGGTCCCTCTTATGTAATGTCCTCGTATGTCTTGGCCTACTGCACTGGTAGCACCTCACCAAGATACCTGAATACATTCTTTTTCTACTTTTAACACCATGTGAAAGATAAATATGACACTTATTAATTCCGGTTGAATCAGTACCAGATATAGATGATGAACCACAATAACACACACCTCCAACCTCTCTGAGGTTATGCTTTGGGATAAGCGCCTGATTCTCTATTCCATAAATGATATTTAGCTAAATAAAAGCACTATAATCATATTTCTTACTTGATACCATCCTTAAATCACCTTGAATTGGATAACCTATCACCCATTAAAATAGGTGTGAAATATGGGATCTCATTAAAATGGTCCAAGTAATCCATAACTGATAACACACCTTAATCTAGGTGAAAAAACTCTTAGGATCAATCATCCCTCAATGTATCAAGATATAAGTAGTCATGGAAGGTCATATGATAATCCCTCCATGACACCTATAGATGAAATTATATTATTGTAATGAAATCCCACAATCTCTTTGGCAGAATCATGAATAATATACGTAGTGAAATTTACCATCCTTTTATGAGGAGTATCTAAATGCTTATATATAGACAGCAAGGCCTTTATCCATGACTCCTCAGCCTATAGTATTCCATGCTTCAAAATCATGGGTGGGTTATACTACTATAACTCATGCATAAAATCTTCCATATTCGAGGTAGGTCATGATTCTCCCTAAAATCTCTACATGAATTGTAAAAAATCCCATTGTGGAACTGTACCTCAACAGTTATGTTTGGTACAAATATTGGTACCACGGCTAGAACTACTAGAGGATCCACTAGTATCCCATTTCCCACCACATATAGAGTGTGGTTTCCACCAACCTCCTATCCTATTTAATGAGATAATAATTATAGAATACCTCTATAAATTCCAAGTGCATGCCTCAGAAAGGAACATTATCAAATTTCACATCTCAATAGCATAGATATTTAAAAAAGGATAATTACATGCCTAACTATATAAGAACACACCCATATACCTACTCCATGAGTCAGTTCTGGCCATCGTACTGATCATATATAAATAAGAGATACTACCCACTACCTACTATTATAGTCTGGTTTGGGTTCTGTTATCTTCTATAACTATTTTAGTTTCTATTTTATTTAAATTCATACCCATTTCACATTTATATCAAAATTATATTAAAAACATTTAACCAATGGTTCACCAAATTCTGATTCATGAGATCCCATAATCCCCAAAAACTGAATCCTAGCATCCAATTAATTCACATGATAGCTTGTTCCAAAATACCTATCTCTATTATAGGTATATCTACCATGACACCTATCAAACCAACATACAATAAGTAATGAATCCTAAATGCAATGTAATGGTGCAAGGGATGTGATTCATGTAAGGTTCATCACATGATTCATGGGATGGAATATCCCTATATCATTGGGTTGAAACAAAATAGAACCCATAATAATATCAATAATAACATCACAGATCATTTTCATCAATCAACGGAAAAATAAAATCAACTATAATAATCCAAATCCAAAAAATAATAATTCAGTTGGAGGTAACATGGATTTTTCCTATACACAGGGTAGCTAATCCCGAGAAAAACTCATTACCAAATCCCAAATTATTCTAATCCCTTTCTATTATATATAAATAGTTAAGAAAACAAGAAAAACTCCACTGATACTATTTTTAACATCCTAGACCGAAATTCCACACAATAGTTCCCCAATCCAGGTTGACCACATAGAGTTAAGAACATATCCCAAAATTATAGTGGCTCCCAACTTGCAGCAAGGGCCTAAGTTTTTCCATAGAGATATTATTCCCTCTTCACCGAATTGTATCATATTGGAAATACAATATAAGACACGTATTAGAAGTAGTAAAACAAAAACATAACATATCAACATCATGAATAGATGATAATACCATAAGGAATCTCATATAAAATGGAAATGATGATACATGTAATATGCCTCTAATAAAATATCCAAATCATGTAAACAATGAATTTTTACAATATATGGAACAAAATTAAAAAAATTACAAAAAATATCCCACTTATCATCATGATCCTCATCTCCGTTCCATACCCCCTATTCCTAAACAACAATCAAGAACCAGCATTAGGGATCATTCACTTATTCATACCTAAAATCATATAATCTGTTTTTCTACCCTAGGTGTCTCGAACATGGAGTGATAAATAATCCCAGTAGGAAACCACTGAGGCTCTAGTTCCCCACAACCATTGAATATATAACAACAATAATGTACATGAAGTAATACAATAAGCAATGTAAGTACTGAAAGTAAACATCCTATAATGTCTAGGTTTTCATTCATAAAAAAGTTCATTTAAAAGGTATGTCTCTAGATTAATATTCCATAATGTTTCATTTATAATCCTTTTAAATTAACCATTCATTATCATTTAAATATTATATCTCAATACATGACAAGTAGCCAGATCAAGGATGCCTAAATAGGCCATCCATAAATTATAAACAAGGAATGACTCAAATATTGTTCATTGGCTTGGAAGTCACTTAATATGAACCATTTCATTGTTAATTGATTTGATAACCTAATACCATCCTTGGAATTCCTAATTTTGAATCCATGTATCAGTCTAGGTATGGTATACACCAAGCACTATAATCCAATCTATGGTGGTTTTAACACCCCAAGAATTTGAAAGTAAATTTAATTTTGAATGAATGAAATACCAAGTCTCTACAAGAAACCAATTTGTTATAACATATCCAGTAAACATTAATTTACCACACATATGATTTAAATTTTTAAAATCTTACTTACACATTTGTGATCAGTAAGTTATTTAGAGTCTTATATGACCAACTTAATTTTTTGTGAATAATAACATACCCTGATGAATAGTAA
This sequence comes from Viscum album, assembly GCA_963277665.1. Classification (NCBI taxonomy): domain Eukaryota; kingdom Viridiplantae; phylum Streptophyta; class Magnoliopsida; order Santalales; family Viscaceae; genus Viscum; species Viscum album. The sequence goes on from OY728159.1 coordinate 1,940,491,806, forward strand.
TTTTCTCTTATGAAAATTGAAATAACATTATGAATAGTAACCTCACCTATGATAGTATATATATAGGATTTAAGTGAAAGAATGATGTACCTATGTTTCGGAATGAGTAAATAAATGTTGTAAAACTGTATTTTTCAAGTAAATTATGATTTTAATTAAAAATTAAATTAATAATATTTTTAAAATTATTTTTAAAAAATTGAATCCATTTATGTATTCTACTTGTAGAAAAATGGTTAGAGTTTTATTTATATTTTTCTAAAATACTTCAATTTTTGATTAATAGTGAAATACGGTAATTTATCATATATATACATTATGAGTTAAATACACTATTTATAGCATCATCACTAATATATGAACCCTTGGTTCTAATTAACATGAAATTATTACTATCTTTTGTCATATAATCATCATTATTTCTTATCTTATGAAAAATAAAAGGTACTGATTAAAAACAAGAAAAATCTCATCCCCTCCACTATAAATACCACTTCTTCCACCCACTTCACCTTCACTCCAAAAAAATTAATTTTATCACCATTTAATCTTATGAATGTTCATTAATAACATATAAAATAAATTCTTTTCTCAAACTCCCATATTATGTGAACTACCATACTGTTTTATAAGTAAGCCGATAATGAATATTATTAAAATTAGTAATCATGAATAATGAAACTAAATCCCTTAACCTATATAAAAGGACATTAATGAACTTAATAAAGACACAATAAACCAAATAAGTGTATAAAGGGTTCTTTAATTGTTAATTTATTAACCTAGTTTGGTTATTCAGGTCATTATGATCAAGCGAAGAACACCCTCACACTTAGGGTAAGGGATCCTCTCTCTCAATTTTATTCAAGAATTCGCCCTATGTTGTGTCCTTTTATTTTTAATTCCTAATGATGTGGTTTGTTTTATCACATCTCAAATACAACCATTATGATATAAAAATGATGGGATACCCCTTTACCTCTCATTGATCCCTCACAATTACACATGTTTCCATTCCAAAATGTTTATAAGGGGTTTCCACGCCTCACTTCCATTTTTGGTGAGATATTCTTTATTCACTACCATTTCTTGTTTATAGTGTATGTAAAATTAAAATTGATGGTTAATATCATTAATATATTTATTTTCATAATATTAAATTTATCATTTAATTATTAATAATTTTGGGTCATACAATTTAGTTGATTACAAAGTTGTAAGGGTTTTCTACCAGAACCTCCATTTTCATTCCGGATACATTTAATGTATACTTAACAAAATGAAATTCTTATTTATTCATATATATTATTCATATATTGTGTGATAATGTTCTATATATGTGTATGAACCAGAATTCTACTTTCATTTTTGGGGAGTTACATTTTTTTAAAGAACCTTTCAAGAACTCTTTTGAAACGCAAGCCCGATTCACAGAACATCTCGAATTGTTACCTATTTTGAAGTTCATTATATAATCTGTTGTACACCATATTTATCTTTCTAAAATCAAAAATTTTATCATGAAAAAACTACTTTTTTCATTTCTTGTTTTATTAAATCAAACATTCTTTTTCATGATAAAAATCATTTAATTTGTTTCGTAAACCGCACTAAAAAAATATATTTATAAAGCTTCTTAAAAAAATCATTTTAAAATATTTCACCTCAATAAGAATTTATTGAAGCCTAAAATATAATTTATATTAACTTCCCTTTCTTCCTGGGATATATATTTTTACAATTTTATTTCATTATAAATAGAAAGGATCTTGGATAATAACTCTTCTTTCCGATGTAAAAAAGGTTTTTTCTCATCTAACTTTAAATTTTATGATATATATACCTTGTCTGCCACTTATTTATTCCTTGTGGTGTATGTAATGTCATTTAAAATATTATATAAGGAGTCTATTTATTCTCATTATATTGTAAGTGTTTATGATTTTATTGTTTCAAGGTGGTATGGGACACTTTGGAATGTATAAGGATTATTTCCTCAAGGATTTTTTAATGGTCTAATTTAAAAGTATCTTCATTAATGTCAACATCCTTTGTCAAATATTGTACTTCATTGAGGTTCATATAAAATGATATTATCGACCATGTTTTATTGAATCGTTTATGATCATTTTTATAGTGGATGTGCTATATTTAAACCATTCACCAATTTACTCTGAATAGTTAGTGTTTATGCTTAATGTTCGGGAAAAGTTGTTTACATTTCATATATTAGTTTAAATATGCATGTATATGTAGTTTATTTTTATCATCATTCATATTATGAATGAATTATACTTAGTAAGTGTCAGGTGGAGCCCGCTATAGCCCCAAAGTGAATCAGTAGGTCTCATGAGACAAACTACGGTATTAGCACGAGGCATTGACAAAATAGTTATTTATGGTCTTAGCATGGGGCATTGATGGTATTGTTATGATGTCCATCAATATAAATTCCATCATCATGAATGTAGTATTGATAGTTTTTATAGTTATTCCACTAGTATAATTCCCAGGGTTATGTTTTATTATGGTATTATATATTTTGTTCTTAAGCCTTCCATCATGTGTTTGAGGTCATTTTTTTGAAGGCATGTGTTTTTAGTTGTTCACCATGCCTAATGTTATTTTTATGATATCTTTCACAATATTTCTTACCCTTACTGAGAATCTGAGCTCAACCCTTTATTTTGTTTAATTTTCTTAGGACAAGAAGATGTTTATTTGGAATTACCCACATGGATAAACTTATAGTTATAGATATTCCCAATGAAACATATATGTCTGTTTCGCGCGGAATCCGGGGATGACCTCCTGGACGGGATATTCAAACGTTCCGATCGGTTTCTAACGGGTTTGTTCGTAGAACTGGAAACATCCAATGATTCCACATCCGTTTGGACCTACTTTCCAAAGGCAGGCGCTCATTAGCCTATGGACTAATGAGGCTTAGGAATTTGCATTGGTCGAGAGGATGGGAGGTCGGACTCATCACACCTTTTTGAGGGGAATTATTGTCTACTCCGGGATTCTCTTTATAGATTTAAGTTATGTTCGTGAATCCTTATTACATTACCAAGTAAAAAATGTGCTTTCCTTTAGTTTTAACAATCAATGATTAAATATGCAAGAAATTTAGAGAATCTTTTATATGTATTCGAGGTTCTTCATCAATAGAGAATCATCTATATCTGTTTTAGAGATTCTTTGGTCAATGGTATCCCTCAAAACATTTATATAAAAGTCTCTTGGTCATTATGATGACCAGGCTGGTTTTAAAGCCACTCAGTGGGGCACTTGAAGTTTATCGTCATTCAGAAGGACAGAGATTATTTTAAAGTTGGGATCGAACCCATAAATGGGCTACCTACGTATCCTTTCTTTTGGAAAAAAGGAATCAGAACCCACGTAGTTCGAATTATGGAGTATGATGTTTATGATTGATGGCTCAAAGATGAATGTCATAATTACTTTTACACTCTAAGCTCACGTGAGTCATGCTCGGTGTGAGAAACAAGAGGTATTGGTAAAAATTTAGACAATTGTTCCATGAAAGATGCAATCATAAGAATTTGTTTGGGGCTTATGTATGGATGACTGCCCAGATAGATGAAGGTTTAGGATTTACTTTTAGGGAGAAAATCCATGAACAGGGTCCATAAAGTTATATGTGCTTCATGGAGATTTGAATACTCTAATCTTGGGGCTTACTCCTAAGGAGGATGCCCAAGTTAGGAGGGGATTTATGATTGGGTTTTACTCCTGAAAAGGAAACCCAAATCAAAGGTAAATTACGACTGGTTAAGAGATGTTTAAGGGGACTTTGGGGCTTATTCCTGAAAAGGATACCCAAGGTTATGACTGAGTCTTATTCCTGAAAAGGAGACCCAGGTTAGGGATTAAGGTCTGGGGCTTACTCTTGAGGAGGATTCCCATATTTGAGGTTGGGGCTTACTCTTAAGAAAGATGCCCAAGATTAGAGGACTTGATTGGGGCTTACTCCTGAGGAAGATGCCCATATTAAAGGTTTTATAACTGGGGATTATTCCTGAAAAGGAGACCCAGGTTAAGATTCTCTCATCTTAAAGGATGAGGTTGAATGAATGAACTCTCCGTATTTTAGTGACATAAAGATATTTAAATCACTAGACTTTGAGAGAGATTCCACAGAATTCCTTTCAGATAAGAAAGTCAAATCAAGAAATCATGCCATAAAAGGCTTTGAAGAGTGTCTTGAGGATTGAATCTTGAAAAGGAAAGGTGAAATGGCTTAAGAGGGGTAAAATGGGCAAGATGGGCACCAAAACAGATAGGGGCGCGCAAGTCTTTCAAGGCGCGCAAGTCTTCCGTGGGCGCGCAAGTATTGGTCGCGCAGGTATACCTGCGTGACACATAGTGTACTTGCGCGATTTTCAACCAGTAATGAAATACTTGAGCGACTCTTTTTTAAACCCTTTAGAATGTTCTCGAGGTTCTTCCAGAAAAGGGACGCGAAAGTTATATTGAAGGAAATAAGTCGGCGCGCAAGTGTTTGATAAGTTTCAACACTTAGGCCTTCCTTCTTCTCTTTAGATCTTCCGTTCTAGGTAATAAATTACCTTAGAAGTGTTCCGGAAGCTTTGAGAAGAGACTTGGGCGTCGGCAGCTTCAATCCGAGTTTCTGGAAAAAAATCCTCTCGAATGGGGGGCCCACAGGGTCTATTTATAGGCAAAAGAAGACCCTGGGCGGTTACTGGGCGGTTATCACTTAGGTCGCGCAAGTCACTTGCACGACCATAAGGCATCGCGCAAGTACTTGCACGACCACTAGGCGGCGCGCAAGTGTACTTGCGCGACCATGAGGGAACTTGCGCAACCTATAGGCAATGTTCTCCTTGTACATCCCTTTGTCGATTTTTGATGTTTTCCTCAAAGGTAATATCACTTTGAGCTCAGATATTCCCTTTTCTGATCATTAGATTCTGTGACGAAAGGAGCGTCAACAAAAGTCCCCCCTCAGAGTTGGATCCGGAGAGAAATGAGGATTTGACTCTAAGGAAATCGAATCCATTCAAAGGAAAAGGGTGGCGCGCAAGTCTTCAGTGCACAGAGGGTGGCACGCAAGTGTGCTGGAACTTGACTTTTATTCAGAGTTCCTTTGTCTTTTGTGGGCAGTTTAAAGTCATGCATGCCGGACATAAAGGGGCTAATGTTTAAGGTCGAAATAGATTTGACTGAAAATGGATTAAAATTGATTCAATTCCTTGAAAATTTATCTGAAAACATATTACCATACTCAAGTATGAGAGAAAAAATGTAAACTATGTCTTAAGAATATTTGAATCTGAGGAATGATATGAAAAAGAACTAAAAGGCATTAGAAGAACTAGTTTCCAAGAATGAAGTTACTATTATTTAAAAAAAACCCGTTAGGGGGATGAAATATGCAGGGCCACCTATGGGCATTGGCTGCATGGTCAAATAAATAGTATCTTTCGGCTGACAAGTCTGTTATGTGGACTGTTTATGCAAGGCCACCTATGGGCACGTGCTGCATAGTCAGGCAAAAGAACTCCCAGAAATTTACTTTCCTAGTTCTAAAAGCCAGTGAAAGTTTATGGAGATTCAAATTTTCTAAAGTATAGAGTTTGTTGTATGGAAAGAGGTACTTGAATATGGAGAAGATATTTCCGAACAAGAATATCGAAGAACTGGATGAATATCACTCCTATGAAGGTCTGACCCAAACGTAGGGAAGAAGAATAAACCATAGACTTGAATACTTTCAGATCATGAAAAAGGATATGGGACGAATATGTTAAGGATTGCTATTTTTTGCGGATCCCTACATACTGTCGTTTAAGACAAATAAGTACAAAAGAGGCATTCTTCCCAAGAATGAAGTTACCATTATTTAACAAACCCGTTAGGGGGTTGAAACATGCAGGGCCACCTATGGGCATTGGCTGCATGGTCAAATAAATAGTATCTTTCGGCTGACAAGTCTGTTATGTGGACTGTTTATGCAAGGCCACCTATGGGCACGTGCTGCATAGTCAGGCAAAAAGAATTCTCAGAAGTTTGACATTTTTGTGATTAGAAGTCATGAAAAGGGTTATGAAGATATGAAAATATTTTAAGGTTAGGATTATAACACATAAAGATGGGTATTGTCCAATGTATATAGAGATACATAGGTCAATGAAAACCATAATCATGTTGTGGCTGGGTCCTGAAAACCTGGACTTCACTACGTATCTCATAAGAATGAGAATCAAGCCATACGTAGTTCTTGAAATGCAGTTTAACGTCGTGCATGACGAAAGTATGAGTGATCTTAGTTTAGGGTCATAGAATTCGGACCATAATAATGAATTCACAGTGTGTGTTTTCATGAGGATTTTTTAGTCAAGGGACCGAAAGTGAAATTTGGGGTTAGGCCCAAAAGACTTGGGACTAGATTCGAGGGACACTCGAATGTTCCTACGTATCCCATAAGGATGGGAATCAAGTCCACGTAGTTCTAGAAATGCCCTTTGTACAAATTTGGTTCGTACATGTGAAGGGTGAAAGGGGACTTTAGTGCAATGATGGTTTAACCTAAAAAAGTTTAGGCATTACCATGTATGCATGTAGTCTTTTAAAAATGAAAACCATGATTGAAAAATCAATGTCAATAATAGTTCTCTCTCAAATGAGGAAATCAAAGAATATTGTAGTTTATTGTCGTACCGGACAAAAAGTGTTGTATAATTTAACGTCATATAACAAGGACGAAAGTGAATCAATGTAAAGATATTGATTCCAGGGGCAGTTTCACAAATCAACATCATATGAGGTTGTGGTGAACCGATGTGAAGAGATTGTTTTTGGGATTGAACCCTGGGAGGTTGCCTACATACCCAGCCTGGAGGGCAAGGATCAAAGTCCGTGTAGTTCAATTAAAGAATGAATCAATGATCAAGTTGTTCTTGTGGACAATGATCTAATAAAAAATATTGTTGGGACTTACACATGGTTAGTGGCCCAAAGGGAGTGTTATGGTTAATGTTCGCTCTAAGCTCACGTGAGTCATACTCGGTGTGAGAAACAAGAGGTAATAACAACCTTAATGATGTACAGTTTAATGTCATGTAGGACATAAAAAGGGGACTATGCTATTTAAAGTCTTGCAGTTAGGACTATTGGTGCTGCACAGTTTAGTGTCATGTAGCAGGGACAAAATATAGTTTAATGTCATGTAGGACATATCAAGGATTTTCTGTACAGTTTAGCGTCATGTAGTTAGGATGATGGGGATAAAATAGTTTAACGTCATATTGGACGAAAGGGGGACTGTGCAGTTTAATGTCATGCAGTAAGGACAAAAGAGTGTACCACTTTAACGTCATGTCGGACGAAGGTGCGAATAGTTTAAGGTCATATGCATGGACCGTGAATGGTGCAGTTTAATGTCATACTGTACTTTTGAGATTATATATTTTAACGTCTTTCCGGACGTGAGGGACTTTTATACAGTTTAGCGTCATGTAATTTAGGACGTCACAGTTTAACGTCTTGCTGGACATAAGGGATTTGCAAATAGTTTATGGTCATATACATGGACCAGGGATGATGCAATTTAAGGTCATGCTGGATGGTTTAGGGAACTTTTTCACAGTTTAATGTCGTGTGGGACGAAGTTGCAGTTTAAGGTCATACTGGACCATTGCTGTATAGTTTAACGTCATATAGCAAGGACGAACTGGTGCTGTACAGTTTAAAGTCATGTAGCTAGGACTAAGGTGAACCAATATGAGGATATCAGTTCTGGGGACTTTTTACAGTTTAACGTCATGCTGGACGATGAAAGTGCCACACAGTTTAATGTCATGTTGCTAGGACACAATATAGTTTAATGTCATCTCGGACAAAATATAGTTTAATTTCATCTCGGACATTGAAGGTGACACAGTTTAACGTCATGTTGGAAGAAGTTGCAGTTTAAGGTCATACTGGACCATTGCTGTATGAACCAATTGTAAGAGTCTTGGTTCTGGGAACAATATTTTGTGTTTATACAAAATACTTCTTCAGAAATCTGGCATTAGTTGGAGTCGTGATGTGTTCTCCATCCATTGAGATCAGAGAATACGCTCCATTGGAGTAGACTTTATGTATTGAATAAGGTCCTTCCCATTTTGGTTCAAGCTTGGGAGGCTTCTTTCCTGATATCATTGGTGCTCTGAGAACCAATACCAATTCTCCCTGAATGAATGAACGACGACGAAATTTTTTGTTAAAAGCTCGTGCAATCCGATTCTGATAGATTTCCAAGTGGTGCAAAGTGCACAATCTTTTCTCATCTAACTGTTCCAATTCATTCAACCGCTTTTGGGATCGCTCATCTGTTGACAACTGATCACAAATTGCTATTCTGAGTGAGGGCAATTGAACTTCAATTGGCAAGACTGCTTCTGTTCCATATACCAATGAATATGGAGTAGACCGCGTTGCATTGCGAGTGGTAGTCCGATAAGCCCATAAAGCATGAAAGAGTTTATCAGGCCATGACCTCTTATCTTTATCCACCATCTTTTGCAGTATATTTGAAAGAGTCTTGTTGAAGGCCTCTATCTGGCCATTAGCCGCTGCACGTTATCGAGATGAATGGTTGGACTTAATGTTGTATTCTTGATACAATTTCTTTACCTCAGAAGAACAGAAGTTGGTGCCGTTGTCCGTCAATATGGTATGAGGGACACCAAATCTAGTAATGATGTTAGACTTGATGAAGCTAACAATGCATTTAGAACTGAATTCTTTGAGAGGTACTGCCTCTGCCCATTTGGAAAAGAAATCAGTAGCAGTAAGAATGTACTTAAACTGCTTGGCCGTAGCTGAAGGGTAAGGTCCCACCACATCCATTCCCCATGTGGAAAATGGCCATGAGTATTTAGCTTTATGAAGCAACTCTGTAGGTTGATGAATGAAGTTGGCATATACTTGGCATGAATGACACTTCTTTGTGAAATTAACACAATCTTGTATCATTGAAGGCCAGAAGTATCCAAGCCTTCGAATTTGATCAGACAGTCTATGTCCAGACTGGTGGGCACCACAGACTCCTGCATGCACTTCTTTTATGACAACCATTGTCTCTTCACCATCAATACATCTGAAGAGAACTCCATCAAAACCATGTTTGTAGAGAATTTTCTCGAGGTGGTTTGGACCATCATAAAGAGTAAAATTGACCACACGTCGCCGAATTTGTTCTTTCTCGGCTCTATCAGGTGGAAGTGTTCCATTTTGAAGGTATTCCTTGATAGGTGACATCCATCCTGTAGTATGACCATACGGTTCAGGAATGGGACTAATTTCATTAATTTCCTCTGTTCTGACTTGAACATAAGGTGAAATTGCACGACGGTGGGCATTACAGATGGTTGTCTCATCCCGATTTGGATCTGCTAAAGTTGTGGCTATATTAGCCAGTGCATCAGCTTGAGCATTTTGTGATCTTGGGACATAAGAAAATGTCGGTTCTGAAGGGAATTCCGACATTAACTCTCTGACGTAATCATACAAAGGGATTAATTCTTCTTTTCTGATGGCATAATCCCCATTGACTTGTTTGATTACCAGGTCTGAATCACCTTTCACCTTTAAGTGATTCACTTGTGCTTGAAGCGCTAACTCCAAGCCTGTAATGAGAGCTTGGTATTCAGCTTCATTATTGGTACCACCTTCCCACAACAAAAAGGAATAAGGTAACACTGCCTTATCTGGAGAAATGAGCACAATTCCTAAACCAACTTTGTTGAATTTAGGATTTTCTATTTTCTTCACTGTTGGACTTCTAGAAGCACCATCAAAATACATTTCCCATGTTTGAGGACTCTCTTGAATAGAGAAAACTTCCTCATCAGGGAGTTCAATATCTGAATACGTGTCTTCCACTGAAGGATGTTCAGCCAGGAAATAAGCCAGAGCTTGGCCCTTAATTGCCTTTTGAGACACATACTGGATGTCAAACTGCTGTAGAATAACCGCCCATCTTTCCAGGCGTCCTGTAAGCATTGGACGACTAAGGATGAATTTGAGCGGATTATTGCGAGATACCAATTGGACCTCATGATGTTGCAGGTAGTGTCTCAATTTCTGAACTGCAAAGATTAATGCTAGGCAGAACTTTTCAATACTCGAATACCGGGTTTCTGCTTCAAGCATAGTTCTACTGAGATAGTAGAGACTATTTTCATTCCCAGCATCATTCTTTTGAGCGAGAAAGGCACCCAATGATCGCTCTAAAGACGTCAGATAGAGGATAAGAGGCCTACCCTCAACAGGTGGCATGAGTACTGGTGGACTCAAGAGGTATTTCTTGAGAACATCAAATGCTTCTTGACATTCTTCAGTCCACTGGTAAGTGACTCCTTTCTTCAATAATTTGGTAAAAGGTAAACTTTTGCCTGCCAAATTGGCGATGAAACGCCAAATGTAGGCTAAGTGTCCTTGAAGTCCTCTTAATTATTTCAAATTTTGAGGAGGTGACATACCAAGGATTGATTTGGTCTTCTCAGGATCGACTTCAATACCACGATGGCGTACAACAAAGCCGAGGAATTTTCCTGAGGTTACCCCAAAATCACACTTTAAGGGGTTCATCTTCAAATTATGTTGTCGAAGCTTGTGGAATACGAATTCCAAATCAGCCAAGTGATCAAAACATTGTTTGGATTTAACCACCAAATCATCTACATAGCATTCAACAAATTTACCTAGAAAAGGTTTGAAGATACGATGCATGGCGCGTTGATATGTTGCACCTACATTCTTTAAACCAAAGGGAATTACCCGGTAACAAAACACACCTTGAGGAGCTCTGAAGGCTGTATATTCCTCATCTTCTGGGGCCATTCGGATCTGATTATATCCAGAATATCCATCCATGAAAGAAAGTACTTCATAGCCAGCCGTCGCATCAATTAAGAGTTCTGTAATCGGAACTGGGAAATCATCTTTAGGACAATACCGATTAAGATCTCTGAAATCGATGAAAACCCTAATTTGTCCGTTATTCTTCTTTACAGGGACAATATTAGCCAACCACTTGGGATATTGAACTTCTATGAAGAAGTTAGATTTGATAAGCTTATCCACTTCAGCCTCGATTTTGGCAGCATAGGTTGGGTGTGTTCTTCTCACGGCTTGCTTGAATCCTTGATGTTCTTTTGGCAAACCCAAATGATGGGTGGCAACATCAGGATCAAGGACAGGCATCTCTGTATAATTCCAAGCAAAAATATCTTTATTTTGATTTAAACAAAAAATATACATCTCTTGCTCTTCAAGGGTCATGGCCGCACTAATTAAAGTGGGGCATGGATCTTTCTCTGTACCCAGATTTACTTCTCTGAGTTCATCCACAGTGGTAGAGATACCCTCTTCAAATGCTGGAGGAGCATCTCTAAGATCTTCCTCTTCCTCTTCATCATGTGTTATTTCTTCCGTTTCTACTTGCAAAGTAGATGAAAAAACGAAATTCTCATGATCATAAGAGATGTCAAAATTTTCACATTTTGAAGAAGAAGCTTCCATTTCCGACCCTATTGACGATAAAGGGTATTCTTTGGGAAATAAAGAGGAGATGATGGATTGAGAATCGACATCAATATTCACCTCTGGTGTTGCTATAACTTCTTCTGTCCTGATTAGCGAAGTATAGACTTGTTGGATTTCAGCAGACGAAATGAAAACGTCACTACTTATGCTTTCATCACTACTTGATAAGTTACCAATTTCTCCCATGTGGTCTGGCTCGATTGCCGTAATTGACATTATGGATCTTTCCATAAGAGTATTTTGATTTGGGCCTATTTTTTCAATTTGACTGATAGGTAACACATAATCTGTACTCACATGTGAAAATGGATTTATTGGAATTTTTTCCAAACCATACGGAGCATTAACTTTGGTAATTTCCTTCATTGTAGATTTTTCTCTTCCCTTCATGTGATAAAATTCCGCCTCAATGTATTGAGACTCACATGTCTTGAACGGGGCCTTATCACCATACAATGTTCCAACTTGACCATCGAAACAGTATTTGAGACATTGATGGTATGATGACGGAATAGCTGCATGCTGATGTAGCCAGGGTCTTCCAAGCAAGATATTGAAAGCTGAGACTTGATCAACAATCATGAAATCCGAATTGGAAACAAGATCTCCAAACCGAGTTCTGAGCGTAACTTCTCCCAGTGGTTCTTGTTCATTTTTATCATATCCTTGCAACATCATGGTAGAAGGAGATAAATCAGATTCCGTGAGGCCCAATCGATGAAGTGTGCGAATGGGCATGAGGTTGACTCCTGAACCATTGTCAATGAAAGCTCTTCGAACATCTATACCATTTACTTTTCCAGATAAGTACAAAGGTTTTATGTGCCCATGCACAACATCATTTTCATCTTTATCAGTAAAAGATATCACTGCATGGCATTTTGCAGGATTATTCTCTATGTGATAAATTTCAGCTGCAGCAATTTCAGCTTCAAACTCCTGAGGACTTGACAAAGCTTCGATGAGTGCTTCCCGAAGATCTCTTGATAGATTCAAGGCATCCAAAATTGATAATTTGGCTGGTACTTGGGCCAAGTGTTTCAATATATCATACTTTTGATCTAGAGGTCTGCGTTTCCCAATAGGAATATGCGGTTTAGCAGGTACTTTGGAAGCAGATGCTTTGGAAGCTGATGCATCTTGTATTGAAGTTGGCAACATCCTTGGTTTTGGAAAATTAGACTGATTAGATCCATTTACTTGCTGAGATAAAGAAGATGGAACCTTTAATAGGTCTTCCAAAATAACTGTGCCGAAGCTGAGTTGGCCATTAGCAGAAGAACTTTCTTGTTCTTTTTGAGCTCGCTGAAGGGCTCTACCACGAGTTTCTGCTGCATATACAGTGCTAGCAGGGGTAGAATTAGAGTAGTGGCTTCGGAAAGATCCACGTCTTCCCCTATATCCTGAACCTCTAGAACTTCCTCGGGTTCCCTTATTTGATACAGGGAATTCAGGCTCATCAAGACTGGAATATGAATCTGTTAATTGAATCATATTAACAGAACCAAAGATTAACTCTTCTTCTGATAAAGACTCTGCCTGGTTAGCCTGTTTAGGCTGTGCCGTTTTGTGGGACGGTGCCCGTGGCTTTGAAGTAGATGGCATGAAATCGGCCAGAGTCAAAGACAATTTAGGCTTTGATACATACTCATCTTCTCCTGATTCCTCTTTCCTCTTTGAATTGAGCTTCCCTTTTGAGGATTTGTCTTTTGATGGAGGCTTTACTGCAGATTTTGTAGGAGACACAATTGGATTCTTCAATTGTGTTCGCAAAATGGAATGGGTCCGATTGATTGTCTTTCTGACCATCCAATCATCATATTTTTTCGCAGTTTTGCTTTTGACTTCCTGCCACTCGCCTCCTTCCTCTAGATCTGTAGCGGTAATACACGCTACATGAGCTGAAGAACCCTTCAATTTGACTTGTCCCAAGTCGACCATCTTTTGAAGGAGGTCTTTAAAGACAAAACACTCCTGGATGGGATGCCCCAACATTTGATGAAAGGGACAATAATTGGGACGGTCTTCATCTCCTTCCTTGTTTGGCCTCTTCGGCACTGGTAATTGAACCAAATTATTTTCCAGAGCTGAAATGAAGTAACCAGGAACTTGCTCACTTCGGAAAGAGTATGTTTTACTCTTCATATCCTCAAATTGTTTTCGTCGTTGATCTTTTTGATCATTTGGACGAAACATCCTTTGTTGTTGGAGTTCAGGAGGTGGAGCCCTTCGAGAAGATGAAGGTTTTTAAGTAGAAATAGGTACAGGTGCCTGTTTAAGCATAACTGTAGCAGTTTCTGTTTTACCCATTCTTCTTCCTGGAGTTGATGGAATTACACGAGATTTAACCTTAGCCTGTATAAGGGAATCTTCAATCTGTTGAGCGATTGAAGTAAGGTCTCGAAACCCTCCTGTGTATTTCACAGGGATCAATGGCGTGCGTAATTCGTCACGCAAATTTGCCACACAGATTGGCAACAATTCCTCCTGAGGGAGTGATAAACTCAAGAAATACGTTAATCCCTTCCAACGAGCAATGAAATCAGAGACTCTTTCATTCTCCCTTTGCTTGCAGTTTGTAAGATCGAAAACTATCGTTTTTGGCAAAGTTGAGCTAAACTGAAGAAGGAATTTTTGACGAAGATCCTCCCATCCGATGACTGACCGGGATTTCAAGCTTGTATACCAGACAAAAGCTGGTCCTTGCAAGGTTCGCACGAAGCATCTGAGTTTCACTGCTTCTTGCTGCTCTGGAGTTCCCATCATAGGATCACAACAAGACACGTAAAGCGTCAAATGTTGTTCAGGGTCTCCTGATCCATTGAAAGTAGGGAAAATAGGGTTACCAAAACTGGATGGAGGAGAAATTGAATCTACCCATTCAGGGTAAACTTTCTTTTCAGGTTGAACTTGCGCTCGTTTCCCTTCCATAGTTTCTAACCGAGCTGTTAATGACTCAATAGTAGTTATTAACTTTTGAGAAACGTCAGGTTGAACTTGGTTTTGGGTAGGTGCAATGAATGGAGCTTGGACAGACGTGGTGGTTGGTGCTGCAACTGATGGTAGTGCTGCCAACCGTTGTTGCGTTTGACCCGTAGGATTAGACCTCTGTGGGTGTACTGATAAAGGAGGATATTCTTGATCCATCTCAGTAGTTACAACAAATTCCTTCGGCTGTCGGACTTCAGCATTCTTAAGAAAAATACTATTCTGAAGTAGTTCTGCATTCAACCTTCTTAATTCTTTCATTTCTTCCTCCTGTTGTGCAAACCTTTTCTCTAATGAGAGCGATTGACCTCCTTCAGAAGAAGGGTGAGGAGTAACCTGATTCTTTCCTTTCCCCTTATTGGATCCTTTTCGGAGAGGGGGAAGTGGGTTACTTGAAGGAATACCCATATTTTGGGTAAGCCTTTGATTACGTGTGCTCACACCTTCTTCATTTCGGTCTGTGTGCGTGAATTCTTGAGCAGGAACCTCTTCGTCTGATCCCTCTGATTGAGCCTCATCTGGTGAATCAGCAGCAACGACATTGATGACATTAATGGATGCATATTGCATGGAATCCTTTCTATCAGCATTTCTGTGATATTGTCTCCTTCTATGTCCATGATGAGACATGGCATTCCGTTGACTTGATCCCTCAGGAATTTCTTGGAGAACCGTCACTTGGAGAGAATCTCCTGACAGCTTGGCTCTTCGTTCCTCTTGAGGCTTATTCCCTAATCGAGAGAATACTGACTTTCTCTGAGGGAAGGATTGAATATTTGAAAAAGTCCCCAGTCCGGTGGACTGGGGATGTTCCTGCTGCTTCCGCTCAACTCCTCGAATCCCATTCGTTGACTCTGAGGGTTGGGTTAGAGAAGTCCCCAGTCTGTCCAGATGGGGTGTCTCTTGACATGCTATGTCTGAGATCTTCTTAAAATCTCTCTTGATTTTGCGAATCTTAGTTCGGAAATTAGCTGGATGCATTAACCTGTATCCGCTTTTATCACCTGGTTCAATAGACCGTTGGATGATTTCCGAAACTTTTGTCATTTGATGACGTGTTTGCTCCAGACGAGAGGCTTGTGTAATATTATCGCCTGCTTGATGTAGGAGCAATTCAACAACATGTTCTCTATATACTTGATTTTGAGAGGAACTAGTTGAAGCTTGTTCTTGAGCAAGCTTTTGATTATGAACAATGCCCATTGACTGTGGCCGGCCATGGGCAATAACATTGCATGAGACCATTTTCGGCGGGCTTTGTTGACCGGAAAGCACTGTGAAATGTAGTGCTCCGTGAACACCCCATCCTCTGATATGAACATCAGATGGAGCATTGACAATTAACTAACGCAATCTTCTTAGTGCGCCAAGGCATGAACGTTGAAGGGTTCTCTGTTGCTTTTCAGCCTTCGGATACCGAGAGACTGATAGAGATGCCAAATCAATCTGGCGTTGTAACCCTTCTATTATCTTAAGATGATTTTCATATTCATCGTAAGATAATACCTTCTTCTTTAATTGACAAAGAGTTTTCCATATGATGAGACGAATATCATGGATTCCATCATCCATCAACATCTTTGGAATGTCGTATTGGGAATCAGCCAAAGGCCAAAACATGACTGGTACTTCACCTTTTCCAGTTTTTTCCTCATGTTCATCATTTCCTCTTTATCATTAAATGAAGATTCTTCTACCTGTTTGGACCAGAGTTGGTGTTTCCTTGTTGCTTCATCGGATTCAACAAGATTGGTAGAGAAATCACTATTGATGCTGGAAGATGAATGACCCAGGGATGGTTCGGAGAATAACCTGAACCCCGGGCTATCTTCTGATGGAGAAATAGTTTCACCTGCCGATAGTAAAGCATCAGACATGACTGGTTTTACGTTTGCAAGTGCCTCGAGATAGGAGGGCTTTCTCGTCACTACATTGCCTTCTGAATAATTTTCGAGACAACGTGAATCACTACTGCGGAGAGGACTTTCGCAGAGAAGTTCATCACCATGAGGAGGACCATCATGATGGGTTACAGCAAAAGATGAAATCTCTTGCTCCTTGGCCTTTTGACCACACAGAGGGTTCCTGTGGCTCTCATCTGAAGAAGAAACTTCAAGATTGACCGAATTTTCATGAAGCAAGTCTTCATGAGGAAGTGTCTGTTGAAGACCTTCAGAATTAATGTTCCAGTTATTGGGAACTGAGGGAGTAGAATCTTGAATTCCGACAGATAAATGTATGAGGGCTTCAAGAACTCCAGCATCGAGCAAGGCCTTGTTGCAGATTGGCCTTTGATCTCCTGACTGTGCTGGGCGGATCTTTTTCTTAGATGCCTTCTTACTCGCTTTAGAAACCACTTGATGACGAAAGTGATTGCTCTGAGCAGGTGTATGTGCCTGATCAGGAAAGATGGTCAGGCTAGGCTGACGATCTCCACTCAAATCAGGTGTATGTGCCTGACTTGGTTGTCCGTATGATATGGGGGAGTATGCCCCATAACCCTCTTGGACTGGAACAGATGTGTGTGTCTGTTCCGGAGTGAATCGTTGATGTGTCACTCCATTGCTAGGGATAGATTTATGTGTCTGTCCCTGAGATGATGCTGAAGTTGTTATGATATCCTGGCAAGCATCCAGAATATGAGCAGGAATTTGCTTCTTCTCTTTCACCATTGACAAAATATGTTTGGTGACTTCAGCCGCCGGAACGGGGATATACGTCCATTCCGGGCTTGGAGTAGGTGTATGTGCCTGCTCCTGTCCTCCTTTTCCTATCAGTGAATCCTGACAGTACTCAAGTGTGGAGACAGAGAGTTGAGTCTGCCTCCTGTTTGTCGTTGGGACTTTCTGACTGACTTCTCCGGACGCTACCAAGCGAGACTGTTGGTAGGCCTGATTAGTATTAGCAGGTGTATGTGCCTGCTGATTACACTTCGCCAAACGCGGTTGACGAGATCCACCATATGTAGTCAGACGAGCCTGCTGACTAACTGGTGATGTATAAGCAGGTGTATGTTCCTGCCTATGGTACTCCGCCGGAATTGCCTGGCGGGATCGGCTTGATGCTACCAGACGAGTCTGCTGGACAGCGGAATTAAAACGGACAGGTGTGTATTCCTGCTCGTTGTTTGCCACCAAGTTAGGTTGGTGGACTTCTCCGGAGATTGCAGGGATGACAACCTGCTTATTATTAACCGGATTCCGTCTCTGGCGGTTCATCTTGCCTGCTCGGATTCGAGGAACCTGAGCTGAATGCCTGGAGTCGGTACCCTCATCATGTTGAGGGCGCACTACCGCACAAGTCTGGCGGCGATTGTTGATGGGAGCCCTTGAGAAGGAATCCTGTCTTTTTGAATTAAGGTCCTGCGGGACCTGCTCATTCACTTCCTCAGAGTATGGGAGTGAATGGAAATTGCGTTCCGGGGATAACGACCCGAAACGGTTGGAGACGGTAGTCAGCACCGCCTGCTTCTTGATTGCTGGCCGTCGTTGTCTGGACGACCAGGTATAGTTGTTAACTTGGAGGGCTTGACGAGCGGCCTCCAGAGTTGGGATAGTACCGTTGCGACGGTACTCCTTAACCAGTGCATTAGAAACACAGCGTTGAAGACGCTGAGTTGGTGATGTCATCCTCAGAGCGGATGACGTTCCAGCAGGAGTAGCAGCATTGGTTTTCACAGCAGCAGACCTCACAGTAGAGGTGTTTACAGCAGCAGTATTCACAGGGGTGAATTTAAGGAAAGCCATTTTTTTGCAGAAGATCTTGAGAAAAGAGTGCCTGTTCCATGTAACAGACATAATCAAGATGAATCCATCCACTGCATCTTTTGGATGAGCATATGTCAATGATTGCCTTGTTGGCCCAAGGGGCCTAACAAATAAGAATAACATCACTTTCACTTGGTTAAGGATTCACGTCGGGTTCACCATTTTTGTTTCGCGCAGAATCCGGGGATGACCTCCTGGATGGGAGATTCAAACATTCCGATCGGTTTCTAACGGGTTTGTTCGTAGAACCGGAAACATCCAATGATTCCACATCCGTTTGGACATACTTTCCAAAGGCAGGCGCTCATTAGCCTGTGGACTAATGAGGCTTAGGAATTTGCATTGGTCGAGAGGATGGGAGGTCAGACTCATCACACCTTTTTGAGGGGAATTATTGTCTACTCCGGGACTCTCTTTATAGATTTAAGTTATGTTCATGAATCCTTATTACATTACCAAGTAAAAAATGTGCTTTCCTTTAGTTTTAACAATAAATGATTAAATATGCAAGAAATTTAGAGAATCTTTTATATGTATTCGAGGTTCTTCATCAATAGAGAATCATCTATATCTGTTTTAGAGATTCTTTGGTCAATGGTATCCCTCAAAACATTTATATAAAAGTCTCTTGGTCATTATGATGACCAGGATGGTTTTAAAGCCACTCAGTGGGGCACTTGAAGTTTATCGTCATTCAGAAGGACATAGATTATTTCAAAGTTGGGATCAAACCCATAAATGGGCTACCTACGTATCCTTTCTTTTGGAAAAAAGGAATCAGAACCCACGTAGTTCGAATTATGGAGTATGATGTTTATGATTGATGGCTCAAAGATGAATGTCATAATTACTTTTACACTCTAAGCCCATGTGAGTCATGCTCGGTGTGAGAAACAAGAGGTATTGGTAAAAATTTAGACAATTGTGCCATGAAAGATGCAATCATAAGAATTTGTTTGGGGATTATGTATGGATGACTGCCCAGATAGATGAAGGTTTATGCTTTACTTTTAGGGAGAAAATCCATGAACAGGGTCCATAAAGTTATATGTGCTTCATGGAGATTTGAATACTCTAATCTTGGGGCTTACTCCTAAGGAGGATGCCCAAGTTAGGAGGGGATTTATGATTGGGTTTTACTCCTGAAAAGGAAACCCAAATCAAAGGTAAATTACGACTGGTTAAGAGAAGTTTTAGGGGACTTTGGGGCTTATTCCTGAAAAGGAGACCCAAGGTTATGACTGAGTCTTATTCCTGAAAAGGAGACCCAGGTTAGGGATTAAGGTTTGGGGCTTACTCCTGAGGAG
Source organism: Viscum album (assembly GCA_963277665.1). Classification (NCBI taxonomy): domain Eukaryota; kingdom Viridiplantae; phylum Streptophyta; class Magnoliopsida; order Santalales; family Viscaceae; genus Viscum; species Viscum album. Next base: position 1,940,511,451 of record OY728159.1, read on the forward strand.
GATGCCCATATTTGAGGTTAGGGCTTATTCTTCAAAAAGATGCCCAAGATTAGAGGACTTGATTGGGGATTACTCCTGAGGAAGATGCCCGTATTAAAGGTTTTATAACTGGGGATTATTCCTGAAAAGGAGACCCAGGTTAAGATTCTCTCATCTTAAAGGATGAGGTTGAATGAATGAACTCTCCGTATTTTAGTGACATAAAGATATTTAAATCACTAGACTTTGAGAGAGATTCCAGAGAATTCCTTTCAGATAAGAAAGTCAAATCAAGAAATCATTCCATAAATGGCTTTGAAGAGTGTCTTGAGGATTGAATCTTGAAAAGGAAAGGTGAAATGGCTTAAGAGGGGTAAAATGGGCAAGATGGGCACCCAAAAAGATAGGGGCGCGCAAGTCTTGCAAGGCGCGCAAGTCTTCCATGGGCGCGCAAGTATTGGTCTCGTTGGTATACCTGCGCGACACATAGTGTACTTGCGCGATTTTCAACCAGTAATGAAATACTTGAGCGACTCTTTTTTAAACCCTTTAAAATGTTCTCTAGGTTCTTCCAGAAAAGGGACGCGCAAGTTATATTGAAGGAAATAAGTCGGCGCGCAAGTGTTTGATAAGTTTCAACACTTAGGCCTTCCTTCTTCTCTTTAGATCTTCCGTTCTAGGTAAAAAATTACCTTAGAAGTGTTCCGGAAGCTTTGAGAAGAGACTTGGGCGTCGGGAGCTTCAATCCGAGTTTCTGGAAAAAAATCCTCTCGAATGGGGGGCCCACAGGGTCTATTTATAGGCAAAAGAAGACCCTGGGCAGTTATCACTTAGGTCGCGCAAGTCACTTGCACGACCATAAGGCGTCGCACAAGTACTTTCACGACCACTAGGCGGCGCGCAAGTGTACTTGCGCGACCATGAGGGAACTTGCGCGACCTATAGTCAATGTTCTCCTTGTTCATCCCTTTGTCGATTTTTGATGTTTTCTTCAAAGGTTAAATCACTTTGAGCTCAGATATTCCCTTTTCCGATCATTAGATTCTGTGACGAAAGGAGCGTCAACAATGTCGTATTTATTTTCAAGATGTAATGTTGAACCTATGTATTTATCTAGTTTTACAAAACCACTAAAATACTCAGTCCTTTAATATTTTAATCATTGTAATCATTCTAATATATTACAATAATGCCGCATGTCTGGGCTTTTGGAGATGGGGAATTACAGTTGGTATCGAAGGAAGTTTAATAGAATACTTGGAAGTTAGATTTAGAAAATTTAGACTAGGGGAAAAACCAAAGATATAATTTGAGGATAAACATACATGAATATCCTGGAATACTGGTAAAAAATATGCTATGCAGGAATTTTTTAGCAAATACATCCCTGTCTGGATACCATAATTGGATGTGGTTCTGGAACAAATGTACCTAGGAGTAACAAATCTGAAAAGTTTCTTCAGGCTTTACCTGGGGTAACCTGGTATATGAAAACTATCCTTATTGCACATCTTTTTTGACAATCCCAGGGGATATACTAAGGATAATTAACATCTATTTTCTTACCTATAATTAACAAGGACTTATTCTTCTAAAGTAACCAAAGTATATTGTTCTAGGAGTTACGATGCATAAATTTATGATATTTGTTATACCATGTTTTTAGTTATATAAAGTTAAAAATTTACGAGTTAATTTTTAATATGGACTTTATTAGAAATGGTGCCAAGTAGAAGGAATGATAACATCACAAAATCACTTGATTCAAATTGTAAGAAGGATCACATCTCTCACTGTCTTAATCCATCGTTTCAAATAAATATAGTCTCCCATGTATACTCATCGTATGAGGAAATAGTATCATGTGTTAACAAGGTATGTAAATAATTCTCTAATTTCTATGGCTTTGAAGGGTAATAAAAGAAGAATAGGATTGTAGAGACCCAAATCTTGACGTACAAGGAAAATACATTACTTTTTCAGAATACTTAATACATGATAAGAACCAACACTCAACGACTGTAATAGTTTAGTCTCTTTGGATACTCAGAACATAAACTTCTAATCATGGTGAATGATCTTCAACATCTCCCATAAAGAGCTTCCCCTTTTTTATTACCTAAAACCTTTCATTAAATCCTAGGGAAAAGAAAACATATAAAGATTGTCACGATCTAAATCTGTTCGCCGCCAAAACCGGCACCAAACCCAGCCTGTGAAATGACCAGAAGGGCGTTCCATATCCCCACGGGCTGTCACAAGTTCCCAGGTATCATTTATTTTTGTTTGGGAATGATTTACCAGAATACAAAGGCATAAAACATTAAAACCAATCAATAAACTGATTCTGAAAATTTTATACCAAATGATGTTTACACAAAAACCAGAACTAAATACATTGCTTTAGATTCAATACAATATGTATATAAATAAATGAAAATATTAGGAAAAAAACCACCAAGACTCCACACGACAAGGGGTCATCACCCCCGAGCCGTCTGCACAACATCGCACAGTAGGAGGGGGCTAACAACCAGAACCGCCTTCACCTGAGGCCTTACGTTTACCTGAGTCAAACATAACCAAGTCTACTTACACCCAAGGGGTGTAAGTAGGGTGCGATCCTAATCCCAATATGATACCAACCAATGATTCCAATGTTCATGCAATATAAGGTGGAGAAGAAAACAGTTTTAATTCGCAAATAAAAATGACGATGAAATTCCAAGAAATTCAACTTTCATTTGAAAAAAGTTTTCACAATATAATTTCAAGAAATTTAACATATCTAAATGGAAATTATATATACTATAAAGATCCTAAAAACACAACCAAATATGACTGTAAATACTAAAAATCCAGTGAGCAACAAACCAGGAACACTCCTAGGCACTAGGTTGTCTCGGGCCCTATGTACCTCGTACCTCGGTGTAAAGAAACCATAGTAAAATCCACTCTCGTACAAGAGAAACTAGTAGGGAACATACCCACAACATAGTGGTTTCCAATCATCATCCACATAGTTTAGTTAGAGTTTTCATTATCCAAATACTAGGTGAAACAGGGACAACACCCATTCGGTCCACTAGCCGTACTAGTACAAATCTGCGCACCTAAGTACCCAGGCTTCCCCTTTTGTGTTCAAACAATTTTAGCATGCAACATAAATCCATTTTCAAATAAAACACCACTAATTCTAACAAACAATAAATAAAATAGCTATCACATTTTTATACCACTTAAAACACACAATATAACACTTTGATTTTTAATAAAACAATTCCTCAGAATCCCGTAGTGTTTTGCACAAAAAACACCTTAAAAACACCAATTTCACACAATGTGCATATTTTTGAGTTACTAAAACATAAATGGAATACAAATACATTTAAATTAAAACAAAAAATCATTTTTAGGGAAGCCTCATATGGTTCAAGAAGTGACATCATTGTAAAAACTCCATTTTTACACAACATGGCTCTTAAAAATTCATGTGTTTCACAAACACCATTAAAATCAACTTTCACACCAACAAACACATGTGACAATCATCAAAACAGTATTTTAAGTCATATTAAAGTTCATTAAAATCAACTAATTACTTATAGGTCATCCCCAAATAAACTAATACAACATTTCTATAAAAAACCCCAATTTCACATGAAATTGTCATTTAAGAATCATTTGAAATACAAACACCACTAAAACTATTTTTTTCAGAAATAATAAAATTCATTAAGCATGGAAATACCATAAAAATAGTATCAAATTTACAAAAACTACATAAACAAGGGAATCACCTACCAAAACCAAGGAAAACCTTGAATCCTTTGTGCGAAAACTCAAACACACTACCGCCACACCTCATGGAAGGTAAAACAAACCTAAAACCAGAATTTCAAACCATGAAACACAAGATAAAACCCTGATATTTAAACCCTAATTTCTGTACATTAGGAAACTCAATTATAAAGGAAGAAACCCTAAGTACATTGAATGTAACCCTCAACAAATTGAAATAAGAAAGAAGGAGAACAACTTACTAAAACTATCTTGTAGAAATCACCCCCAAAAATACCAGAAGCTGATTTTAAAAATAGTAAAACCATCAAGGGAGGTTCTAACAAGGATAAGTAGATCATTTAGAAATTTTAATGGGGGAAAAGAGTAATAATTCATAGAGTTATGAAGGAATTAACTTACCTCTTCAAATCTGGACGATTTGAGAACCCTATGAATATCTGCCCAAATTCGCGATTTCCAGGAGCTCCAAAGAGGGGGGTAAGGGAATGGTCTCGATGTTGGGTTCAGTGGTCTTGGGCTCCTCTTGTAATCACTGAAATACCATTACAATTGAATGAGACATGAAATAAACAAATTTTTGTTTTAAAATTATAAATGGGCTTTCGGGATGGCCCAATTCCTTAAATAAAAACCCAATTCCACCATTATTATTGATTCTTAAGGGGTCCAAATTGAAATGGTGGTCTTAATAAGTCAGGGTAGGTCATTTAGGAAGTTGAATGGGTGAAAAATATTAAAAAATGAAAACATTATAATAGAAACAAAATTGGTTTTTAAATCTGGAATTGGGCTCTTGGTTTGGCCCAATTCATGAAAACCCTCTCATTCCTCCATAAAAGATTGGGACCCCACCCCAAAACAAAGCATGAATGGAAATCAAATTAAATTTACCTTTAAAATATTTCATGAATGTGACAATTCTCCCCACCATAAAGCATTCCGCCCCAGGAATTTCACAAAAACACCAGATGAAAAAGCAAAGCCCAAACGATAGACCAAGACATACTTGCTTGCCACGTTTTCACCCGCTTTAAAAAGGACGAACATCTACAGTTGATCAAACAACGGAAGAGAAAACTCTCAGCAACCAAAAAGTACCCCACTTACCTAAAATTATGAAACACAATCAAAACACATCCCAAAACAAAAACACCTCAAACACTACAAGATGACGCTCAAGCAACCCACTTGAAACGAACAACGAACTCGAATAACGCTAACACAACATTACGTAAACAAAATAATTGGGTGTTCTCCAACCCCAAATTTACCCAAGTAAAATATTTGTGGATATATATACTTGAATGATACTACCTCATACCAAGAATACACCAAGGAGAAAATTGAGTCACTAGTACGGGGTGACCCAATCTATACATCCCACCACCAGGGACAACTCAATTTCTAAGACAGAATAAGGATAAAAACTGGGGAAGGAATGAACGGTCTCCCCATCATAAGGGTTAAAATAAAATTATTACTTTTCCAAGAGAACATACATCATACCCATGATGGGTCTCCCCACCATAATAACGAACACAACTTTCCTTAAGACAAAATCAAGACACTAACAGGGGGCCTCGAACGGAATTCCCATCATTAGGGGTAGATTAATATCAGAATTCATCCAATGAAACTTACATGAGACCCATTTTGGGTATACCCCAAACAAAACCCAACCATATTAACAAACTAGTATGGGATAACAACAAAAAAAACAACAGAATTTTAAGGAGCTGGCATGGCCGCACGGTTGGTTCACACGGTTTGGGAAACCGTGAGTTAACTGTGCGGATCAATCTGTCCAAAGAGGAAACTTCACACAGTTTCCTTGGCCATGGATCATGGACGTGCGGAGACCATGCAGTAGCTACTGTCTCTTATCACACGGTCCCCTGGGTTGGCACATGGTTACTACTAACCGCGCACAAACTATGCACTTCAACATGCCTAACCCAAATTTTAAACTTTTCTCTAAAAACAAAAGGGAACCCAAAGGGGAAAAAATAAACTCAAGGTATGACATGGGAACATGGTACTCACACATATTTCCAAAAAATGTAAGAAATTGGAATAAGACGACGACACCAGAGGATTAAACTATTCTTATCTTTCATATTGAGGATATGTCCTTGACCAAAATTTTGAACGACCCTACGATTTCCCCTAACTACGCGTCAGCTTCTCTCCGGGGACTATGGATGGAGATCAATGGATTGAAATATATTCAGCCTCACAGTTAGGATTTAGAAACCCCTAAACTGAACATCTTCTTCCAGTGCCAAAAACAATTATACTGTAATCTCAGATGGTCTCATTGGGACATGACACACTTCAAACCCGCGTTTCCCCAACCCATCATTTTACCAAAACAAGAGCTTAGAGGATGCACACACATCACCCCCTTTTCTCTTCGGATGCTAAACATCGGAATGAAAGGACATATAGAAACACATTCGTCTAGAACATAGGATTTAGAATTTCATATAGGGAGACACACATCCAACAAAATTGTGACTCTCATAAGTTTGCAGAATCTTCACCCTTATAGTCAAATGAACACACGACATCGCAAGGCATCACCGAACATGACCATTGTGGATAAAAGAAAACACAAGGAGAGGGACCTTGTACTGAGTCCCAAATAGAACATGATTCCAGCAAGTGTCCATAATATCCACTCTTGGCCAGATCTTGCCCACTGGTGGCCTAACATGAACTGTTGCTTCAATGAGACTGATGAAAGACCCAGAGGCCCTTTAAGACATCATTCTACACTAAAAACCCTGAACATAATTGACCTTACACAACTTAGGAAACATAAGAAACTATGGCCTATTTCAACCTCCCACAACCAATCTCCCACTACAGGGGGATCCACATAGTTGAAAAAGAAGAGGGGTAAACTCAATCTCCAAACCTCAAGAATAAAGTCCTTATGTTGATCAACTGGAGGATCATCCAACGGTGAATCACCATAGGCCAAACATGAATCATACGTTGAAAATTTATGGGGGCGTACCCTAGCCTACAAGAAAACCCAAGGACCCAACCGATCTGGTCCTTTGGTCACAATATACCACAAACCTAAACCGAACACATGAGGGGAGCCACCACATTGGCCTCCCGAACTTTTCCTAAAAAGAGACCACTGACCAACACATCATTCCAACTTATCAATGAAACACCAACCCAAAACATCATTCAAAACATAGGGGTTATTGAACTCAAAACATCACACAATAATAATCCCAAAAACACATAATCCATACCTCCCAACCATACATTATCAAAACACAACACTTTCCTTCAAAAACATTATTTAAAAAACGGTGTTGGTGGGTTGCGCATTTACCGATGGTATCTCATGAGCCTCACACATGCATGTTTACATGCCACACTGGGAACCCACCTCATATCCATCCATATTCCCAAATAAACCTATGCATGTGGTCACCCTTGAGAACACTAAATACCTAAAATAAAACCTTTCCTCTTTTTAAAATCAAAACTTTTAACTACACTTTTCCTTTCTCAAAAACACTAACCATAATTTCAAAACCCAATTTTTCATCCCACAACCCAATTTAGAAAAGAATCCACATTTCAATAAAATCATGTATTCATGCCTTTCACAATCGTTTCAAAACATTTAAACCCATTTCAAAACACTTCTAATTTCAAGAAAAACACCGTTTCATAAATCTCCATTTAACTAAAAACTCAACTCTTCTCATTTCAAGATAAGGTTCTAAAAGTTCATAATTTTTTTTTCAAATGTTCAGTTGTCACAAAACCCAAAATCCATCTTCAACCCCCACAAAAAATTCTAGAACACTTAATTAAATCCACAACACTTTTACACAGTTAAAAAAACTCCACTAGAAACATATTTTCAAAACCCCAATTAACATAGTTCGTACTTTCAAAAGAGCTGTAAACACATAATTTACCCTTTTGAAATAATTATAAAATTTCATTTATAGAATTAAAAAAAATAAAACCATTTTCACTTTACTAGAAAATAACATCACAAAAATTCACACTCCTTAAAGTGAAGTCCTTTTTTTTCTTAAAAAAACCAAGTTTCCAAGATTCCAAAACAAAGAGAGACAAGACAATGTGAGAGAAAACAAGTTTCGGTGGGTGACTTGGACATATGGTTGGAAGCCATATTACAATCACTTCTCCATCACAAAGAGTATTCCAGGGAAATATCCATGGCTCCACATGGCTTTCCAGACCCTACGAGCTCACTGAGATTTTTTGTCCAACACTCTTTTCATTTCCCATAGTCATCATTAAACCAAGAAAACCAAAGGACTCAGATAAATCCATACTTCCCCTGGTGACTTGAATCCTATCATGAGGTGTTCTGGCCAGGCACACTACCCAGGATTGAAATTTCAAGTCCCGACAATCCTAGCTCCAGGCCATCCTGAGTCTTCCCCAAATAACATGACCCAAGGAGCGAACCTGCCTCTGATACCATTTTTTCACGAACCGAATCTGGTCGCCCCCAAAACTGGCACCAAACCCAGCCTGTGACATGACCCAGAGGGCGTTCCCTTTCCCCACAGGCTGGAATAAGTGCCCAGGAATCATTTATTTTTGTTTGGGAATGAAATACCGGAATATGAAGGCATAAAACATTAAAAATAATCAATAAAATGAATCTGAAAATTTTAGACCAAACGATGTTTACTGAAAAACCACAAATGAATACATTGGTTTAGAGACAATACAATATGTCTATAAATAAATGAAAACATTAGAAAAACAACCACCAAGACTCCACATGACAAGGGGTCATCACCCCCGAGCCATCTCCACAACACCGCACAATAGGAGGGGGCTAACAACCCGAACCGCCTTCACCTGAGGCATTACCTTTACCTGATTCAAACATAACCAAGTATACTTACACAAAAGGAGTGTAAGTAGGATGTGAGCCTAAGCCTAATAGGATACCACCCAATGATTCAAAATTGCATGCAATATAAGGTGAAGAAGCAAACAGTTTTAATTTGTAATGAAAAATGACGATGAAATTCCAAGAAATGAAACTTTCATTTGAAAAATAGTTTTCAAACTAGAATTTAAAGAATTTTAACATATCTAAATGGAAATTATAGATACTGTAAAGTACAAAAAAACACAACCAAATACAAGGTTAAATACTAAAAATCCAGTGATCATCAAACTAGAAACACCCATAGGCACTAGGTTGTCTCGGGCCCTATGTACCTCGTACCTCGGTGTAAAGCAACCATAGTAAAATCCACTCTCGTGAAAGAGCCACTAGTAGGGAACATACCCACAACATAGTGGTTTCTAATCATCATCCACATATTTTAGTTAGAGTTGTATTTATCCAAATTCTAGGTGAAATAGGGACAACACCCATCCGGTACACTAGCGGTACTTGTACAAATCCACCCACCTAAGTACCCGGGCTTCCCCTTTTGTGCTCAAAAAATTTCATCATGAAACATAAATCCATTTTCAAATAAAAAACCATTACTGGTAACACAAAATCAATACAGTATATATCACATTTATATACCACTTAAAACACACTATAAAACACTTCGATTTTTAATAAAACAATTCCTCAAAATCCCGTAGTGTTTTGCACAAAAAACACCTTAATAACACCAATTACACACTATGTGCACATTTTTGAGTTACCAAAACATAAAGGGAATACCAATACATTTAAATTAAAACAAAAAATCATTTTTAGGGAAGCCTCATATGGTTCAAGAAGTAACATCATTGTAAAACATCCATTTTTACACAACACAACTCTTAGAAATTCATGTGTTTCACAAACACCATTAAAACCAACTTTCACAGAAACAAAATCTTGGGACAATCATCAAAAAATTATTTTCAGTCATATTATAGTTCATTAAAATCAACTAATTACTTATTGGGCATCCCCAAATAAACTAATAAAACATTTCTATAAAAAACCCCAATTTCACATGAAATTGGCATTTAAGATTCATCTAAAATACAAACACAACTAAAACTATTTTTTCAGCAATAATAAAATTCAATAAGCATGAAAATACCATAAATATAGTATCCAATTCACAATAAATTCATACACAATGGAATCACCTACCAAAACCAAGGAAACCCTTGAATCCTTTGTGCGAAAACTCAAACGCACCACCGCTGCACCTCATGGAAGGTAAAACAGACCTAAAACAAGAATTTCAAACCATGAAACACAAGATAAAACCCTAATTTTTAAACCCTACTTTCTTTAAATTAGTAACCTCAATGATAATGGAAGAAACCCTATGTACATTTAATGTAATCCTAAACAAATATAATGAAGAAAGAAGGAGAACAACTTACTAAAGATATCTTGTAGAAATATCCCCCAAAAATACCAGTAGATGATTTTAAAAACAGCCAAAACTTCAAGGGAGGTTCTAACAAGGATACAAAGATCATTTACGAATTTTAATGGGTGGAAAAGAGTAATAATTGAGAGAGTTATGAAGGAATGAACTTACCTCTTCAAATCTGGACATTTTGAGAACCCTATGAATATCTGCCCAAATTCACGATTTCCAAGAGCTCCAAAGAGGGGGGTAAGGGAAAGGTCGTGCTGTTGGGTTCAGTGGTCTTGGGCTCCACTTGGAATCACCTAAATAACATTACTATTGAATGAGAAATTAAATAAACAAATTTTTTGTTTTAAAACTAGAAATGGGCCTTCAGGCTGGCCCAATTCCTTAAATAAAAACCCAATTCCACCATTATTATGGATTCATAAAGGGTCCAAATTGAAATGGTGGTCTTAATAGGTCAGGGGAGGTCATTTAGAAAGTTGAATGGGTGCAAAATATTAGAAAATGAAAATTTTATAAAAGAAACAAATTTGGTTTTTAAATCTGGAATTGGGCTCATGGTTTTGCACAATTCATGAAAACTCTCTCATTCCTCCATAAAAGATTGGGAACCCCCCCCCCCAAACAAAGCATGAATGGAAATAAAATGAAATTTACCTTTAAAATAAGTGATGGATGTGACAAAGGTTGAGCTCAAATTCTTAGTAAGGGTAAGATGGATAAAATAAAACAAATAATATACATTTGAACTTAAAAACATGAACATAATGTTTAAACATCAAAACATTGAGCAATGAAATAAAACATGGTAGTAAATAATACATAGATCATAATGAAAAATTAATCATGATAAAATAGCATGGGAATAAAAAATGTAATTGTGGAAAACATTAATCACATTATATGATTTCCATAGTAGCCAACACATTGCTGTCAAGACCATCTTAGTGGACAAAGTCCCTTTCTGAATCGAGTTCACTCCCCATTCCAGTCCTGTAACACTGAACCGGATTAAATTTTCATTCCAACCATGTATATGGCATGAGATAAAAATAATTACCCAATGCATTGGAGGGATATATAGGTCCCACCCATCTCATAATGAAATCATTCTTACTTATTCCACAACATAAGCATAAATCATTCATCATAACCCAAAGAATAAAAATGGGTTTCATAAACATCATCCCATCATAACATAATCCATACTAAACAAATGGATATAATTTCATCATACGAAAATTGAAACCATGTAAATCATTGAGATATTATACATGAAACATACACATATGAAATAATGTCATCTTAGATGGAAAATGGTTTTGATAAAACACTTGAAATGAATTCTTGATGAAAATATCCTTTCTTCTTCAAAATAATTTTCTTTTCACAAAATTATGTACAATTTTTCAAGAAAAGGAATTTTTTGAAAATATTCATGAAATCCTATATAGTATGTTTCATGAAAAAAAGTTGATATAAAACCATAAAAATCCATTCATGCCGTATAAGATAAAAAAACATTCTTCTCATACTTTTATCAGAAAAGTAAAAACGTACCTCGTATGGTAATCAAAAGAAAGATTCCTTACATACCATGTAGTAAATGTCAAAAATGGGTAAAAAAGGCTTTAAACATACATGGAACCATTTTTTTAGAAAACAAGGTCATGAATGATAAATACAACCCCAGTAAATACTTACGAATAAACATTCTCGGATAAAAACGAGATTGGAAATATTATCCCTTACCTTATATACGATATGCTTCTTATGTATCTGAACCTCCTGTATAATGATTTAAATAATGTAATTGACTTATTACAGAATCATATTTATCATTATTATATCATATATGGTTTACTTAGGTATTTATATTACCCGTTCATTTTCCATGTTAGAGTAGCGTTTTGGGTAAAATCGTTTCATTTATCGTATGTGTTGGGAATTGTTGTTCTTGATATTATTATTACTTATATCATAATTTACTTACTTTCAGAATTTAGAAAATGATTTATATATCATATATATTCAGTATATATATATATATAATTGATATACAAATGAAATGAAACACACCATTCATCGAGATGGTAGGCCGTACGTACGCATGAACGATGTTTTCCTTTCCTTATTGACTTGAATGGAAGTAAGTAGATGACATATATATATATATATAAATAAAGTAGATTTATCATATAATATATTTCATTATTATTCATTATTTATACTTTATAATCATTCTTGAATGGTTAACATGGAGAATGAATCTCATCGCGTCGTGGAGACGGTTATCCGTACGTACGCACGAGCGATGATATCGTTCCCATAATTAATGAATTGAATTGGAGTGGATGATATAATATCTAAGAATCATTATTATGTTATAATAATCATATATAGTTATTCTTTACACCATTATACACATCCAAGTAAGGTGGTGGTGGAAAAATTGATTACACCACGGCGTGGAGACGATATTCTGTACGTACGCACGCGCGGTGTTTTCATTTTCCGTAGGATGGAAAGAAGGTGAAATAGGGTTGTTTAAAATTTAAAATTACATATTAGTATATAATTAATACTTATGTTGTTACTTTATAATGAAACAAATAAATAAGATGAACTTTAAGAAAAAAAGAAACTTGAAAGAATCGGTACAAGAGATTACCTCTTCCCCAATGCACCACCTTTAAACTTCTTCTTAGGGCACTAAAGTTGCTATTTTGAGAAGAACAGAAAATATATGATATAAATAGATAGGTTTAGAAGTGGAATTATCAGAGGTTTTCCAAGCTTCAAGGCTCAAAAGGGTGTGAAGTGAAGAGGGAAGATGTGCCCTTTTATTAAGGGAGGAGAGGGGAACCTTTGGAAAAACATAAAATAATATTTTATAATAAAGTCATATTCGGTTAATAATAGCTCCAAATTGGTTTAAATGAGATCTAAAGTGTTTATGGGCATAAATCCTATCAACCAATAGGTTTTATACAAGTTTAGGTTATTATTTTAACATTATCATTTAGATTTAACTCTAAGTTAAATAATTTGACTTTTACCGTGTCTTCTTGTTTTCTTACACTATGTGGTTAATAAGCATACTATAACAAGCCAAAATAACCTCCAGTGGTTGAGTATTAATATATATAACCTTATATAAGTCATTTTGCCGAACATTATATTTTTAGACATAAAATAACAATTAATAATATAATATTTGTTTTAAAAACTATTTTATGTTAATTTTGACACTATTTGGTACTTGATTTTTTTGAAAATCATAACAACATGATTAGTTCAAAAACAGTTTATTAAATCAATAATAACATGTCATATTAACCAATAAAATTATTTTAATTCATAAAAAGTCTAAAATTACATTTATTTGGGTATTTATAACATCAATTATGTTAATATTTCATTAATAAGTTAATTAATGCATCATCATTGGGTCATAAATAAATAAACTTATTTAAGGTATAAAAATTATAAATAAAATACCATTATGTAGGAAATTTTCTTATCTTTATAATGAATATTTATAGTCGAATTTATCTTTTTTATAACCCTATATTAATAATTTTTCAGTTATTAAACATTGATTTTAACTATTTTAACTCATCTTAAAATAAAATAATAATATGTGTCCGAATCTAATCCAAGTGGACCTAAAGGGTAATATGTTACTCCTAAGGTTTATTTTGGTTGAATTAAACTTATACAATAGAATTAGGTTGTGTGTTATGGTACTAATAATATCATTTTTACCCTTAATTACCCTATTTACTTTTAATCGTGGTAATTAAAAGTAAAAAAGTTACTATTCACCAAAAATTATTTTTATCTTATTGAACCAAATTTCACTCCTTGATATTAACCGTGTCTCTCGGATTTTCTAAATTCCACTCACAAAAGCGGTAAAATTATGTTTTATGTAAATTTTCAAATTCTCATAGGAGGTGGGTAAAAGAATGTGAAAAGTTCAATAAAATTTTTATATATCAAAAATTATTATAAAATGACTCAAATGAATTACATTAAAGATATATATGTAATATGTATCAATTTTGACCTAAAATAAATTTAAATAAAATAAATAATTATTTAAATAAAAAGTCAGTTTTTAAATAGTAACCTAGTGTTTTCTCTATTCATCAAAAATTGAATGTTTTCAGAAAAATACCAAAATTTCACCCTAGGCTAATTTAGATATTCCAAATCAAAAAATGAAGCCCATTTTGAAAGATAAAATTTATAAAATTTTAAAAAGTGGGTATTACTATTCATAATGGCTAGTTCATAATAATATTATAATAATATATCTTTTAGTGAAACTCGATATTGCGTACTACACACGCTATCTAGGAAGGACTTGAATGCGTGTAATGAAAGCCAAGTCCATGCTGCGTGTAGTGAAAGCTCCGTTTGGTGTTGCGTATAGCATAGCAAAACTTATTTCATTTATACATTTAAAAAAATATATACTTAATGATGCGTATAATAATTTCCACAAAACAAACATGAAATTGTGTGTAACACGAGCAACGAATAGTGTTGCGTATATTGTAAGATAATACAGTGTTTCTTATAGTACAAACTAATCTTAGTGTAGTGTATAATAGAATACATCAAAGAAATTAAAAATAGTATATCTTATAAAATCTCAGAGTGTTACATTCTACCCCCCTTAAAATAAATTTCACCCTCGAAGTTCGTCGGGGTTATAAATTGTTTACTACTTGAAATTTTCATTTGTAAAAACCCACATCGTAAAAGGAATACTAAAACGTAATTTTAAAAAGTAAAGTATGAAATGTAATGGTTACCCAGATTAAGTCATCACTGGGTTTCCACATAGGAGAACATAGGTGAAAATATGGATATGGAAGAAAAATCTAACCATCAAGTTCTGATGGAGAGTGGTAGAGAACATGGATATAAAAAAGCCAACAATCACAAAGCCATAAATTTGTGTTGATCAAAGGTACTATCTGATTAATTGGATCTGAGGACACTAGGACAACTTTTTTTGTTTTCAAGATCATTTCCCTAAAGTTGAAGAATTTGAATTAGAAGAAATACTTACATTATTTCGGTACAATCTCATCATTGTTCGTGCCATGAAAAATTTCCACTTCATCTCTTAAAAAAATGAAGTTGATTTTGTCATTCTTGAAGTGATAGCAGATCATGTGATAGAATTATGGGTCATTCCATCTGCCTCAAACAAAATTTTATCAAAAGTTATCAAATATTCTAAGTCCATATATGGTGAGGTTAATCATATATGATTCCAAAAATGGACTTATACTTCATCTATCAAACCGCTTACTAAAATAAAACCCGTTTCTCCTAACCAGGGACTTCCTGTAGGCCCGTGGTAGGTGTTAAAGGCTTGTCGCACTTCGTTTTTGGGTTCGATTCCCACAGCCTTGTCTGACGTGATGGGTTGTCGCCCGTCCTACGTGTTGTCCTTTTTTTTTCTAAAACTACATTATAATAACATTCCTACAATAATATCGAAAAAAGGTCTAGCCTTAAACAATACTATCTTATGTCTAATTTAATTCATTTAAATCTTTAGGCTTATCCAAAATACTTCTTTCCAAGATCAAATTATAAAGAAAACAATTACTAGAAATTTCATCTACCGGGCATGTGAATACCATCATTTATCCCTCGTATATCATACGATATATCTTTTTGGTTAAATTACAAACATGTGAATACCTTAATCATCTATTCTCTTGAAAAATGAATACCCATTGAACCTAAGTGAAAACATGAATGTATCCAAAATTTAACACTTTCCATATACCAAAATCCCAAAATTTCTATATTCTCAAACCAAGATATAACTTTGTCCTTATATCAGTCATGATCTCATTAATACTATCAAACATTTCATTATCTCCTTTTCCCTTCTTATATGCATATTAGGTGCTTTCCAAAAAGATCTGAATAAAATTTCATGGTTACTGGTACAATTCAACATATACTTTCAAAAACATAAGGTAAAACATTAGTGTAACAATCCTTAGATGTCTCTTTATTCCATAGTACCATGAGATTACTTATATAACATTTCTCTTGATAAACATATAATCATTCCACTACCTTCTTAGACCATTGACTGATCTTGAACAATTCTTTCATCTCACATATCATTTGTAGTCTCTTTATCATCATCAACATAAATACTACCCATATGACCATGCTGATTCTCTTCATGAAACTTTCCCTTAGGGAATTGGTTTTCATAATGCCCGTACATTCCACATTTAAAACATTTAACCATTGTTGATGTCTTAGAAATACCATTATCCTTATCCATGGTGTTAACTAAACCTTTTTTTTTTGCAATTACTGGCCTTGTGTCCTTCTTTTCCACACCAAAATCATCTTCCAGTTCCATTGAAACATTCTCCCTATGCCTCTTCCCACATGATTTACATGAGGGGAATTGAACTTTCTTTCCTCTATGATCATCATGAAACTCCATCTTTCTCTTATTAGCTGAGTCAAGAAACTTACCAAAGATGAGATTATTGATCATATTATGAGATTTCTGATTAGGCATAATAACGATATGTGGACCTCCAGATCTAATTTCATTTGGCTTCTCATGAAGAATATCATTCTTTTGTCTATCATATCCTCCATTATCGTGAATGTTCTTGTTTCCAGCCATTTTCTAAAACCCAAAGAAAATAGTGTGAGTGAAAAAAAAAATCATTATAAATGGGGAGTACCTTCAATATCTAACATCTTAGGTTTAATTCAAATATCTTTACCATAATAATAGGACTATAACCTATACTTATAATTAACCTTAGATACATCCCTATACATACCTTATAAATATCTATAGGGATTTCACTAATGTTTTCGCATCCTAGTTTCCAAAGGTTGACTAAACCTTTCCTTTGATACCAACTGTAGAGACCTAAATCTTGACGTACATGGACATTACATTACTTTTGAGGAATACTTAATACATAATAAGAACCAACACTCAATGACTATAATAGTTCAGTGTCTTTGGAAACTCGAAACATAATCTTCTAATCGTGGTGAAATATCTTCAACATCTCCCATAAAGATCTTCCCCTTTTGTTTTCTTACCTAAAACATTTCATTAAATCCTGGGGAAAAGAAAACATGTAAATGGTGAGATCAAATTCTCAGTAAGGGTATGGATGTATAAAATAAAACAAATCATATACATTTGAACTTAAAAATATGAACATAATGTTTAAACATCGAAATTTTGAGCAATGACATAAAAATGGTAGTACATAAGGCATAGATCATAAAGAAACATTAATCATGATAAAATAGCATGGGAATAGAATATGAAATTCTGGAAACCATTAAGCACATTATATGATTTCCATAGTAGCCAAGGCATTGCTGCCAGGACCATCTTAGTGGACAAAGTCCCTTTCTAAATCGAGTTCACTCCTCATTCCAGTCCTATAACACTGAACTGGATTAACTTGTTGTTCCATCCATGTCTATCTCATGAGATATAAATCATTACCCAATGCATTGGAGGGATATATAAGTCCCACCCATATCATAATGAAATCATTCTTACTTGTGCCACAACATAAACATAAATCATTCATCATAACCCAAAGAATAAAAATGGGTTTCATAAACATCATCCTATCATAACATAATCCATTTAAAACAAATGGATATAATTTCATCATAATAAAATTGAAACCATGTCAATCAAAGAGATATTGTACTTTAAACATACACATTTGAAATAATTCCATCTTAGATGGAAAATGGTTCTGATAAAACACTTGAAATGAATTCTTGATGAAAATATCCTTTCTTCTTAAAAATCAATTTCTTTTCAAAAAATGCCATGCAATTTTAAAATAAAATGATTTTGTTGAAAATAGTCATGAAATTTTGTAGAGTAAGCTTCATGAAAATAAGACGTTATAATACCGTAAAAATCCATTCATGCCGTATAAGTAAAAAACCATTCTTCTCGTACTTTTATCGGAAAAGTCAAAAAGTATCTCGTTTGGTAAACAAAAGAAAGATTCCTTACATACCATGTAGTAAAAGTCAAAATGGGTAAAAAAGACTTTAGACATACATGGAAACATTTTTTAGAAAACATGGACATGAATGATAAATATAACCCTAGTAAATACTTCCGAATAAACAATCTCGGATAAAAACGAGATTGGAAATGTTATCCCTTACCTTATGTCTGATATGATTCGTATGTATCCGAACCTCATGTATAATGATTTAAATAATGTCATTGAATTTTTACAGAATCATATTCATTGTTATTATATCATATATGGTTCACTTAGGTATTTATATTACTCGTTCATTTGTCAATTCCATGTTAAAGTAGCGTTTTGGGTAAAATCGTTTCATTTATCATACGTGTTGGGACTTGTTGTTCTTGATATTATTATTACATATATCAGTATTTACTTCAATAATTTAAAACGTGATTTATATATCATATATATTCAGTATATATATATATATAATAGATAGATAAATGAAATGAAACACACCGTTCCTGGAGATGGTAGGCTGTACGGATGCATGAACGCTGTTTTCCATTCCTTATTAACTTGAATGGAAGTAATTAGATGACATATATATATATATATACTTAAATACAGTAGATTTATCATATAATATATTTA
This sequence comes from Viscum album, assembly GCA_963277665.1. Classification (NCBI taxonomy): domain Eukaryota; kingdom Viridiplantae; phylum Streptophyta; class Magnoliopsida; order Santalales; family Viscaceae; genus Viscum; species Viscum album. Next base: position 1,940,530,301 of record OY728159.1, read on the forward strand.
ATTATTATTCATTATATATACTTTATAATCATTCTTGAATGGTTAACATGGAGAATGAATCTCATCACGTCGTGGAGACGGTAATCCGTATGTACGCCCGAGCGATGATATTGTTCCCATAATTATTGAATTGAATTGGAGTGGATGATATAATATCTCAGAATAATTTTGATGATATAATAATCCTATAGGGTTATTCATTACACCATTATACCCATCCATGTTAGGTGGTGGTGGAAAAACTGATTACACCACGGTGTGGAGATGGTATTCCGTACATACGCACGCGCGGTGATTTCATTTTCCGTAGGATGGAAAGAAGGTGAAATAGGGTTGTTTCATATTTATAATAACATACCAGTACATGAGTAATACTAATGTTATTACTTTATAATGAAACAACTAAATAAGAAGAAGTTGAAGAAGAAATAAACTTGAAAGAATCATTAGAAGAGATTACCTCTTCCTCGACGCACCTCCTTTAAATTTATTCTTAGGGCACTAGAGTTGGTCTTTTGAGAAGCCCAGAACCCCTATGATATAACTAGAGAGGTCTAGAAGAGGAATTGGTAGGGTTTGGTTGAAATTAACGGCCCAAAAGGGTATGAAGTGAAGACGGAAGGGGTACCCTTTTTTTGACAAGTTTAGGTTACTATTTTAACCTTATCATTTAGATTTAACTCTAAGTTAAATAATTTGACTTTTACTGTGTCTTCTTGTTTTCTTACACTATATGGTTAATAAACATACTATAGCAAGACAGAAGAACCCCAAGTGGTTCATTATTAATATATATAACATTATCTATGTCATTTGGATAAACCTTAGATTTTTATAAATAAAATAACAATTAATAATATAATATTTGTTTTAAAAACTCTTTTATGTCAATTTTGACACTATTTGGTACTTGATTTTTGTGAAAATCATAAAAGCATGATTAGTTCTAAATAAGTTAATTAAATCAATACTAAAATTTCTTATTAACCTATAAAATTAGATTAATTCATAAAATTTCTCAAATTAAATTTATTTGGGTATTTATAAAATCAATTATGTTAATACTTCATTAATAAGGTAATTACTGCATCATCATTTTGTTATTAATAAATTAAACTATTTAATGTATAAAAATTATAAATAAAATACCATTATGTAGGAAATATTTTTATCTTTCTAATGAATATTTATAGTCGAATTTATCTTATGTATAACCCTATATTAAAAATGTTTTAGTATTTAAACTTTGATTTTAACTATTTTAACTCTTCTTTAAATAAAATAATAATAAGTGTCTGAATCTAATCCAAGTGGAAATAAAGGGTAATATTTTATTCCTAAGGTTGTTTCTGGTTGAATTAAACTTATAAAATAGAATTAGGATATTTTTTAGGGTAATAATAATATCATTTGTACCCTTAATTACCCTATTTACTTTTAACCATGGTAAATAAAAGTAAAAAGTTATTATTCACCAAAAATTATTTTTATCTTATTGAACCAGATTTTACTCATTGATGTTAACCGTGTCTCTCGGATTTTTGAAATTCCAATCGTAGAAGCGGTAAAATTATGTTTTATGTAAATTTTCAAATTCTACTAGGAGGTGGGTAAAAGACTGTGAAATGTTCAATAAAATTTTTATATATCTAAAATTATTATAAAATGACTCAAATGAATTACATTGAACATATATAGGTATTATGTATCAATTTTTACCTAAAATAAATTTAAATAAAATGAATAATTATTTAAATAAAATGTCGGTTTTTAAATAGTAACCCAGTTTTTTCATCATTCATAAAAAATTGAATGTTTTCAGAAAAATACCAAAATTTCACCCACGACTAATTTCGATATTACGAATCCAAAAATGAATTCCATTTTGAAATATAAAATTTATAAAATTACAAAAAGTGGGTATTACTATTCATAATGGCTAGTTCATGATAATATTATAATAATATATTGTTTAGTGAAAGTCGGTATTGCGTACTACACACACTATCGAGGAAGGGCTTGATTGCATGTAATGCAATCCAAGTCAGGTCTGTGTGTAGTGAAAGCTCTGTTTGGTGTTGCGTATAACATAATCAAAAATTATTTCATTTATAAATTAAACAAAATCTATACTTAATGTTGAGTAGAATAATTTCCACAAAACAAACTTGAAATTTTATGTAACACGAGCCAAGAATAGTGTTGCGTATACTGAAAGCTAATACGGTGTTGCGTATAGTACAAGCTAATCATGGTGTAGTGTATAATAGAAGACATCAAAGAAATTAAAAATAATATATCTCATAAACTCTCGGGGTGTTACAAGGATGGTAGTAGAAAATATGGATATATTGAAGATGGGAAAGAAAGGTTTTACCACATGTGATAACTGTGGAAAGAATCACTTTGGTAAGTGAATGAGAGGAATGAGTATTGGTTATAAGTGTGGAGAAAAATGAAACCATGTACACGATTGAAAGTGTAAGAAAAAGGTTTCCAATGAACAATGATTTAACTATAAGGAGATGAGACATTATGAAAATCAATGTCCCATGCATCAAAGTAATATACCCCAAATGACGATTATAGATAATGATCATGTTATGATGTTACCACAGATAAACTAGAATGATTAATATTCCTTGTAAAAAATCATGTCATTTGATTATTTTTTCATCAATGTACTGGTTATAAGAATTTTGGAATATATGAGGATTGTACTAAAATAGTTTTTCATTATGGATTTGATATAATAAATTGAATGGTATCAAGAAAATTTATTCAGTGGAATGTTAAACGTTTTTTGAAAATTCATGATTAAAGGAAGGAAAACCATTAATATATTTATAGTGATTAATATAGGGATGAAGAACTGATTCATTTTGATAAGCATGGAAAACCTCAAAAATAATTTTTTCCTTGTCAATAAGTGGTATATGATATCATTAATGGATTTTAAAACATTTTTTGATATAAGGAATATATCCAATATCATGTGTAAGGATGGATTCATGTTTCCAATAAGGTTTTATGTTAATTTTAGTTATTACCATGTTTTAAGAGGTAAAATGATGAATATATTCACATATTTGGAATGTGAAAATCTAGGGCTTCTTGATGTTGATTAAAGGGAAATACGGTAGCAAATACCTTGATTAGGATAGATCATGGAGTCCAAGGGACCCATATACAAGGATCTAGCAACGCTGTATTGAGATTCATTCTAAAGTATTGGATCATGATCTTTTGGAATGTTAATCTATTTGTGAAATGATTTAAGTTGATCATTTTATGAGGTCCTGAGTTTGATGTCACTACATGATACAACTTGTTCTATGACATGAAGTATTGATAGTTCAAGGTAGAAAAAAGGATAAGATTGTATTTTTGAAATAGAAACCTATATTTATACTCTTATAGAGTGGAATAATTCATCAACTCTAGGAAAAGAGTCATAAATGAAAATGTTTTCCAATTATTTTTTTCATGATATCAATGATTTTTTTTGTAACAGTAGTTTAAGGTTTTTTGGTAATGATCTATCATCTGGGCATTTTCTGTATTAGTTCCCATCAAAACATGATTGTTTGATTATTATTCCATAACCATGATGTCCAATTAGAATATGTTGTTTTTTATTAATCGATGCATTTCCCTTTCCTTTTATTAATAGATTAATTTAAATGTTTTTCGGATAAGGGTTTCCCACAATGGAATTTTCAAGTATCAACCATTAACATTCAATGTTCAATTTCGAATTTTGAGGGTGAAAGTTTTGTATGGAGGGGATAATATAACACTCCAAGATTTTGAAAATAAATTTAATATTGAATTCATGAAACACCGAGTATCTATAAAACAACATTGTTTTATAACCTATCCAATAAAAAAATTTACCCCCCCCCCTATGATTTACCTTTTGAAAATCTAACACACACAGTTTTGATTAGTAATTTATTAAGAGTTTGATATGACCAAAGTAATATTTGGTGAATAGTAATACACCCTTATGAATTGTAATGTTACCCTTATGAATAGTGACACACACTTATGAATAGGAAGGTCACATATGATAGTATATATATAATATTTTAGTGAAATTATGATATACCTTTGTTTTTGAATAAGTAAATAAATGTTTTAAAAACAAGATTTTTTCAAGTAGATTATGATTTCAAATAAAAATTAAATTAATTAAATTTAGAAAATTAATTCTTAAAAATGGAAATTAGTTTTTGATTATACATGTTGAAAAATGGTTAGGGGGATTTTCTTTTCAAATACTTAAGTTTTTATGAATAGTTAAATACAGTAATTTTTAGTATATATACATTTTGAGTTAAATACACTAATCCTAGCATCATCGCCGATGTAAGAACCCTTTGTTCAAACTCACATGCCATTATTACTATTTAATTCATGGAATAATCACTATTACATGTGTTATGAAAAAACTATAAACTAATGATTAAAATATTAATAAAACCATCCTCCCCTCCACTATAAATACCACCTCCTCAACCCTCTTTTCTTCACTCCTCGCAAGACATTTTTCTTCTCAAAATTCTACTAAAATCGCCTCCCAAGATCCTCCCCACAGATGAGTATCCCATGGTTTCATAAATATACCAAATCCTCTACCCTGAAGAGGCTCTCAATGAAGGTTAATTCAAGAGGTAAAATTCCTATTTTCTTTTCTTTCATTTTCATATTGCTTTGTTGTCTTTTATTTTCTGACATATCCACATAAAAATGGTATGAAAACATCAGTACCATATATGTAATGGAATTTTGTTATCCTAATGGGATAATTCATCTTCATATCTCCTTTACCCCTCACTTATTCTAAAAATGAAACATCATCTGAGATGTGTTGATTTATCACATTCAAGGA